>JBAIAA010000321.1:0-1395822 GCA_037893245.1 Crossaster papposus
AAAGGAGGTCCCCTGTCTCACATCTTGCTTCATATGTACTACCGATGATAAAATTCACAAAAGACGAACGCTCGATGGAGGGCTGAAAGGAGCTATTGTTCGTATATTGTGCTTCCGTCCGGAGGGAGGAGGGGGGGGGGGGGGTATGCAGTACATGAACACACATAAGATAGTCCGTCTGCATCTTAATTGCTTCATATTCCAGTCGACATCTTTTTGCCTTCAAAAACATCTCTTTAAGAAGAAATCATATAATTAACATTTTTCAACCATTTCTGCTATACAAGCCAGACTATAATTCACACGTACTACAATGGAGTGACTCATCACGTCATTCCCCACGGACAATAAATATGTGGCCAGCAAAATCAAATCCAAACGTTCGAACTTGAGCATATAGAATGTTGTGTTATGTACCAAGCTCGAGTGGCAAGTTGAAATTAAAACTGTCCTCCCGGACTGAAATGCAGCTTAATTTGTATGTTTCAATTGCACTCGTGGTTGAATTATTTCACAAACTAAAACAATAATCAGGATATTTGGAATGCACCAAGCGTCCTGTCCCCCTCAAAGTAAAAAAAAGAAGCTTTTGTTCTTGCTCGGCAAAACCTGTATCGACGCTTCTGAGGTGACAGCTGTTATCAATTAGTCTTCTTATATTATACCCTCAACACGCACATATCGATTGCAATTAATACCTCGATGTCATCAGCTATACGGAAGTCTCTCCCTCTCTCTCTCTCCGATCTCGCTCGCTCGCTCTCCAGGCCGCCGCCAATTTATCTCCACCGTAGGGGCCGACAGGGATTTTGCCGCGGCTTCGGGAAATCAACTTTTACCGGTGGGGTTCTCCAGGCCTGCTTGTTCAATGTAAATGCACGATGAGCTCGATGCCGCGATTCGTTACAGATTATATCAGATATATAGACGCGCAGGGGATGTACCGACAACGATATACTGTATAAAACCTATGTACATCGCACAATCCCCAATGTGCATGAGATAAATATCTGGCGTCTTAGAAATGTCCCTGTACCCAGCACGATATGTTATACCCAGAAACATATTGGACCGACGAACTCCCCCCCGCCCCCTGTCCCCCATACCTATACACTATATAAACTATTGTTACCTAGCACCCCCCCCCCCCCCCCCCCCCCCCCCCCCCCCCAAATAAACAGTACAACAAAAAGAATTTATGAAAAAACAAAACATTCCGCAAGCACATTGACCACTACAAAGGAGGGTTTTGTTCCCGTCCCATGCCTTTTCCCTTTACATACATAAATACACACTCCACACTATTGTTACCTAACACATCTCCCTTGAGATTCGGGTAACATAATGGCAAACCAAGGGGGGTCTCTTTGCCACATATCGCGCTTCATATCTTTTTCCGCGGATGGGTGCCGGAATCGTATATACAGGGTGGGTGGCCCCAAAATACATATTAAAAAAAAGGACAAAGCGTGCTTTAACTGCACTGAGGCCAAATTGGTAACGAATGGGGAGTCTTTCTGAAGAAAAATGACAGCAAGATTTAAACCAAAACTACTGGACCCAAATAATGTTTGTTTTTTTTGCATCATTTTTCTTCTAGAATGATTTTCCATCCATTGGTACCGGGTACATTTGGTTTTGGGTCGTTGATGTGTGCTTGACCGTTACGTTGTGGGCCACCATTTATAAACTACTACGAGCTGCTAATAGATAACTTAATATCGATAACTTAATTTTTCTCGTTTTTACGACGAGATGGCTGCAAGGTTTAAATCAAATTGCACATTATGATACCTGAGATAGTTTAGCCATTCCTGATGGTCGAGAGCCGGGAAGGTCTATGGTTTGGTTTGGCAATGACTTCAAAAGTGTACTAAACTCTACAAACTGCTTAGACCAGATCATAGACAAAGGTGTCACCTGTATTGGACTGTGCTTATACCTCAGTCACAATTAAAGCGGAGCCCGGGCGGCGTGTGCGATTTCTAGGCATCGGCCGGCGTGTAGAGGTCGGCGAAAGATCGTACGATATGGCGGTCACAGTCACAATTACAAGTGCCCCGTACGCTGCCATGACGGGGTCCGGGGGGTCGCCGACCGGCGATCGGCCGACTTTCTTGGAAATGGGGTCGAATTATTGGCCCGTTTATCGGCTGGTGTCCGGCAGGCACTCGTCCGGTGCCCTGCTTATGTCCTTGCGATACCCCTGCGGTATCCGGCAGGGTGCCAACCAATTCGTACAGGTCGTACGGCGGCCGGACGGGCATCTGTAGTGTGCCTGTCGAGTGGCCAGCGATCAACGGCCGGCGGCAGAAGCTCTCCTTTGACCTTCTTAATGGCCCTGTCACACTAGAAAATTTTAGGCCAACGCGTGAGTAGCGCGTTAAAAATAGTTGATATGCTGGCAAACGCTGAACTTCCACAGAAAAAGTCAAGTTGAACCGTGATTTCAGCGTGTCCATAACGCGTTAATAACGGGTTCATAGCGTTCGCCAGCGCGTGAATAACGCGTTAATAACGCGCTCGACGACTGATGAACGACTGCCCAGCGCGTGAGTAGCGCAGTCCAACGCGCGCCAGCGTACGGCAACGAACACATGATTAGTTGTACAAAAATATGACGCGCTACTACAGTAATGGCCCTGTCACACCAGAACGTTTTAGGCCAACGTGTTGAAATTGTCGTATTTTTTATATAAATCAGTGATGCGTTCATTACACGCTGAGCGCGTTCCTCACACGCTACTTACGCGCCGGCATACCCTATGAACCCGTTATCAACCTGTATGAACACGCTGAAATCACGGTTCCACTTGACTTTTTCTGTAAAAGTTCAGCAATTGCCAGCGTATCAACGTGTTGCTAACGCTGGCCTAGTGTTGGTCAGCGTTTGCCAGCGTGTTGCCAAAATTACAACACGTTACTCACGCGTTGGCCTAAAATGGTCTGGTGTGACAGGGCCATTAAATAAGAAAATGCCGTTGATACCTCCACAACGCTTGCGGGCACCTGCACAGCGCGTGTAGGTCGCCCGGTTGAGGGAGAGGTTGGCGTTTGCACGCTATACCGCTACAACCTGGTTCTTGTTGCATTGGTAGCTAAAGAAGAGATGTAGTACTTGCACTATGAAACTTGTGTGATAAACTGTGTGTAGATGTAGATGAGCCGCTTTTTTTACCCTGCAAGCCCCGGCCGATGCATGACCGATTTCAGGCAGGGCGCCGGCAGGGCGCCGTCTGGCCCCCGGCCGATTTCCGGCCAGGCACCGCCAAGTCGGCCGGACGCCTGGCGGGACCCGGCCGGCGTGTGGACGGCGCCTGGCCGATATATTGATTGTCTGGGTTGTCCAAAATTTGGCTCGGCGCCCGCCTGACGTGTGCGATGCCCTGCCGGACATCGGCTAGGCATCGACCGATTTATTGGCGATCAGTTTGCGATGCGAAACGCCGCACCAGGTTTTAAGTCCGAGTTAAAAGTAACTCGATGCCCGCCCGATGCCAAAAAATGACCCGGCAGCCGCAAGGAGTCCCGTGGGGCCCTGGCCGAAAATGCCTAGAAATCCGCCGCAAACTAATCGCAAACCCATCGCAAGCCAATTGTGACTGGGGTATTACGTGGGAACTACACAAGTGTGGTTGGGTGCTCAGGAACCCCCCCCCCCCCAAAAAAAAAAAAAAAAAAATACCACACAACAACAACAACAACAACAACAACAACAAACAAACACCCCAAGACCCCCACCCCCTAAAAAAAAAGAACAACAAGCTTAGTGTACCAAAATCAAACCAATAGAAATGTATTGACTTGATATTAACCAAACAAGTAGAAATAAAACACTGAATAGCCATGGAGCTATGCACAGATTATTTTTATAACTACATGACACAAACATGGTTCCAGAACATAGGGCTTTTCCGCATATTTTTTCTTAATGATTATATTCATGCTTATTTCGTCAGGTTTTTTTTTGGAATATTATTTTTGTTTTAATTGTGCTGTTTTGCGAGCCTTTACAGCAAGTTTCGTGACAATTGGATCGTTTTGGAAGGTTTAATGGTATTTTCATTGTAACGTTTGTTGGATGACGTCATTAATATGTTTCCCCTCAACTTGTTCGTAGCATGAAACTGATTGTATACATTAATTATAAAGTGATTTCAGCAAACTTTGCCAAACAAATTAACAAATTATTTATTGTAAACACTTTTCAACCTGCCGCTATAGAGGACGCTATAATATTTTATGACGTCACCGGTATTTTTGTTTTATAAAGTACAACGTAGCCAGAGACTGACATCGTTAACAGAAAGTTCACATCATTTTCCACTTTCAAATTATTAGGCACTTCCGCTTTGGACCGGAAGCAAATATCTCGTAATTTCACGCACAGGAGTTAAAATGAAGATTCTGGTTTATTCTATCAATTCCCACACATTTCAAGTTTAGAGCTTTTGCGGTTGATTTGTTATTGATTTTCAAAGATAAAATATATTAATCTGCCAATGTTACATAACGGCACACTTTCCTGGACGATTGTCACAGGTTTCTTTGAGACACATTTGTGGATGGTCCCCAGGGAGCCTATACAAATTCCCAAGTTGAACCGACTTTGCAAAGTGAACAAGTTGTCACCACAATCCTGTGCAAATTGAATGGGCAAAGTCACTGAACGTGGGAAAATAAAATTCGCCTACAACAATAGTTGCTTCTGTATAGTGAGGCCGAAGCAATTAATAATCCGATGAGTTAATCCTAAGTTACATAACATTTGATTCCTTGACACATTCTCGGACGTCATGTTGGCGTCATGAAAACCACAATTTCGCAGGTCCTTGTAATAATAGTCTGCATGGTTCGGGCTCATAATATCCGGTTGTTCATGTCACGAGCACGAACGAGCACAGGCTCATACTACGCCATTGCGCGTACCCTGCAGGAGTTTTTTTACCTAGCCGGGGCCAATCCAATTTTCACACCACGTGTAAAGCCCATTAAATCCAATAAGTCAACACAAAGATATTTGGCTGCGGTTCTGTCAACATCAAACGCTGAACGACCGCAGTATAAAGTCGACGCGGTAAACGTTTGGCTTTGACTATCTGTACGGCATTGAATGCTGACAGACCATTATATTTGAGCCTCTAAAACAGACTGGATCTGCCCTGATTGTTAAAGGGAAATAACAGTCAGGTGAATAATTGTTAAATCAATTAGACAAGCATAGAATCTGGCACACATACAGTGGTGGATACAGAGGGGGGGGGGGGGGGGGGGGGGGGGGTGCTGCTGAATACAATTGTTTATTTTATTTTGGAAAAAAATCGAAACTTAAGATTACACCACAGAGCATGTAGAATAGTTGTAGTTAAATTTGGTACACCCTCCCCTAATAGAAAGCTAGATCTGCCCATGATATAGTATGTCACGAACAAAATAGTTGGCTATATAGGGCCATTGCAGATTTGTCCTTAACAAACAAATAGGTAGAATAACAAGCAATTTAAAAAAATTAAACAATGGCTGTTATATATTGTATGTTATTCAAATGTCAAAACATGCGATGACCCAATAGCAAAATATATTTTAATGCAAATACTCTGACCTTAGCCAAATTTCCTGCTTGTACAAGCATCAAGTAAACAATTTTATCATATTGTGCACCAATCTGCCTCGTTAACCCATTATTTGAAAATCACTGGGTTTTGATTGCGCAAAGGAGAGGAAAACGTAGGCAAACATATTGGTTGAAAATAACCAATTGATTGGTAGATATGTGTCCAACCATTATATTGGTATATTTTAAAAAAAATATTGGTTATTTTGACCAATATTGTTGTTAAAATGACCAATATCATTGGTTATTTTGACCACTATTTTGGTTAAAATTGACCAATTTTATTATTTGGACACATATCTAAAAATCAGTTGGTTATTTTAACAAATCAGATATAAATTTACAAAACAATTTACATTTATAGTTATACTGCAGCATTGTGATAGAGCATGATACAATATTTGTTTACACGTCGTCGTGCTGAACAAGAAGTGTTTAAAACCATCCATTATAATTCAAGCCTTTCAACCGAAACACTCTTCGCATGGTTTTAACGAGATGAGCTGGCCGAGTCCGATTCATTAGTTTATAGATGCGTATCCTTGATTTGGTTCTTAATTAGTTTACCCAAAAGCCAATTTTAGAAGGAGTACCTAACCCATAAAGCGAAATTTGCATAGTGTAATAATTATTTGGACAGAAAATTTAGAATGCATGGGTTCCAGATGTGAATCGGCCCTGGTATTCACGCAGTTTATAATCACGCAGCATTGAATAATTTAATGCAATCCTTGAAAATTCAATCTGTTTTTTGTCCTTCTATTTTCGTGTTGCCATTTGCAACGGGATTTTGGTACACTGTTTTGGTTTAGTTGTGCTGATGTGAATGTTCATATTCACGAGCAAATTGTAATGTCACCCCGGGCAGGAAGCTCCACGTTGCAGCTATTTAAGCACACATAAAAGTTGCTGGATTTCTAAATATAGGGCTATTTTGCTGTCGTTAATTATATTTTCTTTAGGTGATTCGTTGTTGTGTCGGTACATGGGACTACATAAATGGGCAAACCTTTCTCCCAAATAATTTGGTGGAGCAAATTATTTTGGGGTTTACAATTTGAATAGACACCTTAAACTGAATGGTGTCAGACAAAATATACGTTATAAAAGAAGTGCATTATTAATAGTATTGACCAAAATAGATGTCAAATAATTGTTAGACATTAAAGGTGTACTCTAAGAAACAAAGGTTCAAATTTGCTCCCTTATAGATACAATAGCAGCACCCCTCAAATAAAGTAAATATTTGAACCTCAAAAAGGTTCAAGGGTAAAAATGTGGCCCTCTAGGGGTACAATGTGTTAGAGCTGAACCCTAATAGGTTCTGTTTGCAACCTTAGGGGTTCTGCTATTGTATCAACTATATGGTGCAAAATTGAACCTTTATTTCTTAGAGTGTATACACCATTTGCTTTTTCTGAGATTTTCGAAAATGATGGATGTGGGTAGTAGTAATCTATAGAAAGTATTGTTACAGTGATCTGTTTAAAGTTTTGTGTTCGTAAATGTGATTTTCTTCTAAAAAAGAAAAAACATCGCTACGAAATTCTCGAAATTATCGAAATTCTCTCGATGACTTTATTTACAGTGGTGTTCTATATACACCCTTTAAAGGTAGGATGGATACACTATTGATAATTGCTCGAATTTTTTTAAGAGTGGGTGGATTCAGGGGGTTGTATTGTATGGTAAATATCTTTTAACTGCTGACCCGTCCGAAGTTTTACAATCATGGATGCTGATAAAAGCAAGAAAAACGGCGTTCGTTTTTAACCGGCGTCAGGTATAGTGGTTCTTATGTTGTTCTGTTTTTCCCGCGATCGCCGTCCAATTACAGAGTATCTAGCGCAATCATTTTGCTGGATGCCTACAATCATTATTTACTTTCCAATAAGTAAGACTTTTAAAAATAATTCGGTCGTAAAACAATTCGATGTCTGCAAATGGTGTATCCTACCTTTAAACGTTAGATGCGTCGACATGACTGTTTGAACGACTGAAAGCAATTTGGACGAACAAACTGTTTATTCATACTTTAGTGTTCTATTGTGGACCTCTCGGGTACAGTGGATTAATAATTCCCTATTTCGGAATTGAACTATTGTACACCCGACACCTGGGGGTTGTGACTTTGCAGGTGTAATGTTATAGGGAGACGCTCCTAACCACCTGGGGTGGGACAGTCCCGACTATTTTGTTTTTGATGTGTCGAAAGCGCCGCACACTTCAGTAATGAATGCAACATTAGCATTACAGGAAATATAGGTTTTCCCGGTATTCAAAAAAAAAATTTCCTTCAAATTCATCAACTATCACATTCAATTTCGTCCGAGAAAGAAATTCACACGCTTTTACCAAACCAATTTAGTCATTTATCATTTAATTTTAACTTATGGTCACCCTTTTTAAACACCAGATTGAAAATATTCGTCATTACAAATTCGTCTGAGCAACAGCTTATACCCCAGTCACAATTGGCTTGCGATGGGTTTGCGATTAGTTTGCGGCGGATTTCTAGGCATTTTCGGCCGGGGCCCCACGGGACTCCTTGCGGCTGCCGAATCATTTTTTGGCATCGGGCGGGCATCGAGTTACTTTTAACTCGGACTTAAAACCTGGTGCGGCGTTTCGCATCGCAAACTGACCCGTCATGGCAGCGTACGGGGCACTTTTAATTGTGACTGTGACCGCCATATCGCACGATCTTTCGCCGACCTCTACACGCCGGCCGATGCCTATAAATCGCACACGCCGCCCGGGCTCCGCTTTAATTGTGACTGGGGTAGATGAATTTGATCTGTAATGACAAATATTCTCGAAACGGTGTTTAAAAGGGGTAACCAAACATTGAAATTTAATGACAAATGACTACATTTGTCAGATGTAAAAAATAATTCTGGGACGAAATTTTGTTGGTGAATTTGAATACTTTTTTTTTAAATAGCATGGGAAAACCTATTGTTGACCGATTTCGCTTCTTGTCGCCAGGCCCAGTTATGCGCATGCGTGCAGACATTTAAATTTGTATCGTTTTCCAGTTTGCAAAAGAGCAGCCAATTTAACCACTGCGCCAGTCTACTTCGCGTACAATCGAATGCTGCTGAAAATGTCCATTCTGTTTCTCGCTATATGCCTAAGCAAATGTACTGTTGCGTCAATTGATTTAACACAATAACCATCAAATAATATAGGTCTATATAAAAGCTACAGGAAACATAAATGAAATAAAGAAAAACAAAAGGTTTGACTGACTTATCAGTAAAGTTACGAAACAGATGTCTAGCACAATGTATTTCTTTGTCGTACCCATTTGAATTTTCATTTAGTGAAATTGATTGCCTCTTATACGAAATTGAAAACAAACAATCAGCAAAAATAGAACGTCGAACAAGCTTTGCTAAATTTAATGATGATTGTGCGTCAAGAAAAAAAACAATGCATGTTTTGTCTCTCGTTTTCCACAGTATCACAGTAACAGATTCAATTCAGCGTTCTCTTCACGTAATGGGTTACTGTATCCCCCCCCCCCCCCCTCCCCCTCCACCATTACTTATTGATGGGACGGAAATTGAACAAGCATACGCAATTATTTCTCTGTAAAATTTAAATTGCCGGAACACCACTGGGGTGGAAAACAAGTGTTCGGGTTCCTCTGGAGAAAAATAAGCTCGATTCAGTGTGGAGTGTGTACTGTTGTATAGTGGGGTTGTCTTTTTCTTTTCCACGAAGCGAAGGGCATTAATATTAGATAAGCCAAGTGACTTGGAAATCGCTCTTGCTGACATTCCAAACGTCTGAACGCGCATTGCACTGGCGATAGCCCGGGGGGCTTCATAGTGTACCGTGTGCGCTTCACACCTCAACTGAGACAAGCCAATACATAAGTCATTTTTTTTTTTTACTGCCAGATTTATTTTTGGGTTGAAACAACAATCGATCACGTTTGTGCGCTGCTTTACACTGGGAATGGGTATGATTTGATTTTGCATTCAAATCGGACGCGGTTCTCAGCAGGATGTGATTTCAACAAAAGAATTCAAAAATTACATCAAAATAATCCAAATTCACATCATTCACAAATTCACCGAATGGCAACAATTCAATGTTAAATGAGTACAACAGGATACACCATTTGGATACACCATTTGCAGAAATCAAAAATGTTTACTTCCGATTTATTTAAAAATATCTTCCTTTTTTAAAAGTATATAATGATTGTAGGCATCCAGCAAAATGATTGCTCTAGATATCCTATAATTGTTCCCAAAAATTGAATTTTATACAAACAAATTCACTATCGCCGGACGGCGATCGCGAAAAAAACAAGAACAGCATAAGAACCACTGCCCAGCGCCGGTTGAAAACGAACGCCGTCTTCTTTCCCTTGTCGGCATCTATTATTGTAATTTGTTTAACAGGTCAGTTAAACGATATTCTATACAAATTAATACAACCCCCCAAATCCACCCATTCGTGATATCGATGACTCAAGCAATTACCAATGGTGTATCCAACCTTTAAAGGTAGGATACACTATTTGCAAATATCGAAAGAAAAAAAACGGCGATCGCGAAAAAAAACATAACATAAGAATAACTGCTCAACGCCGGTTGAAAACAAACGCTGTTTTTCGTGCTTTTCTCGGCATCCATGATTGTAAAACTTCGGAAAAGTCAGTTAATACAACCCCCCAAATCCACCCATTCATGATAATTCAAGCAATTATACCAATGGTGTATCCTACCTTTAAATGACCAAGACTGCGAGTTCAGTATAATTAACGAACCAATGCACGCACCTGCCTCACAGGATCACTGTTTTTGTGTTTCTTTTTGGTGTTGGCAAACTGGAGTAATTGCCATCATAATATTCAAATTTCAGATTTTTAGACCAACCCAGCACACTCCCTGTCAGGTGCGTGTGCATGTTGGCTGAGTGAAGTACAAGTTTTTCAATCTTTCCACGAAATTTGTTATCCTGTTTCCCTAGTTGTTGTAACAATTATATCACACACACACCCCTTTCATTTCATTCCCGAACAAGTTAACAATTGATTTCGTTTAAGATGCAGTATAATTCAAATTTGTATAGCATTCTGATTCGTCCTATTATTCGTGAAACGCGTCACATCGGGCAATAGCGTTGAATTGAAAAAGGATCTTCGTAGTGTTTTTTGTTTTGTCATTCGTTTTAACGCTTTGGTAATTTAAATTAATTTCCTAACCATAACATTTAAGTGTAAACAGAACGAATATAACGGCGTCAAATTTAAAACGATTTTGCTTTAATAATTCAACGCCGATATCGCCCAATGAGACCAATTTCACAAATTAAGGACGAATAAACATGATGCAAATTGCAACTTAAATGAAAAAGAAATTGAAATTGAAATGGATAATTGAGCTCTACGGTGTAATGTTCGGAGACGTACTATTAAAGTGTCGTTACAAGAAATGTGTGTAATATATAATAAGTGTTCAAATAACTGGGAAAAAACCTATATACATGTAGCAATCAGCCTATATGTGCCTTTTCAAATTTTCCAACTATTGTTCCTTAGTCTTCTTTGAAATTCTTAAAAGGGTGCTTTTCAGCTAGGCTTGCAAATATTTGTATATATTACCGCGTACCATTGTCCCCGGCCCTTTGTGTAGTTCCACGGATGACGTTTACACCGGAGCCAGGTGTTATGGCGGGTAGCGGTTCACGTAATATCACGCCCTGACTGCAGAGAGAGAAATGGCCCTAGGCGAAAGAATATTGACCAAAACATGTAAATAACGGTGCAAATAAACTAAGTGTTGGCATCTTGTAGTAGTTGCATTATCATAAAAGGTATATTTTACTAAATAAATTGGGGTGTTTTTTTCAATGAAAAATAATATCGCCAGTAATGGCGGTAACTTAAAAATAATCCTGGCGCGAACTGGTTAAAGATCACAATATATTTGAAATGCGGAATTCATCGACTAAATTGAATTACGTGTGTATTGAACCATTACATTTTTAATGTTAATCCTTTAGATGTGGTTATATCACCGTGAATCGGCATTGCCCCCAATATTTCCAAGAATTATGAACTGTCTTTGTGATAAAAGTATAAATATTCGCATGTTGGTTTTTTCACACTAGGAAATGATATGATGTGATTTTGCATTCAAAGCGGACAAGGTCCTTAATGGCATGATGTGATTTCAACAACAGTTTTCCGAAATCACATCCAAATGCTCCAAATTCACATCCTGTGTTAAGTAGTTAAAGTCCTAATTCAACGACCTTATGGGATGGGATTTTGATAGAGGATGCAAATTTGGGGCATATTTGGATGTGAGTTTGGAAATATTTTGTTGAAATCACATCCTGCTACTGGTCGTGTCCGCTTTAAATGTAAAATCACAGCATGCCCATTCCTAAAACAATATAGATAACACAAACCAGTTATATGTCCTAGTTACAATTGCTTCGGAAATGCAGGGCTCTTCGTCAATGTGTAAAGTGCTGTCACCCGTGAGAGTGGCACATTTCACATCCTCGACTGTCGAGGCAGAGTCGAGAGATGCATTAGTACGGCATGCATGGAATGTGACATTCAATCCACGCAACCGTGCAGATCCGATCAAGGGACCAGAGCGGGGTATATCGCGCCGCACCTCCCCAGGCCGAGGGTGTTAACGCGTCGCTCGATTATGATGACCTTAAGACTACACATAATTCCCTATCCGAGTCTCCCCAATTGACACTGAAACAGTGCAATAGCCCGACTAGGGTCTACAATCCCGGCCAAAATGGTTGGGACATGATCTAAGTGTACCCTATAGCTCGCAATTTCCCCCCACTCCCTCAGTCAATGTTCTGCAGCTGGAGCACAGAACGCGCAATAAGAGACAACATTGACCGGGAGCCGGAGGAGGGCTGCCCAGCGAGATTTGGCCGGGATTGTAGGTCTCGAGGGTGGGGGTTATTTGTTTGAAGGAGCACTCTGAAAAGCCCACGCCTTCTCCAAAATCAAGTGGTGGAGAGGGGAGAGCTAGAACAGCGGAAAAAACTACGGTTGAATTCGTATAGGGGGAACCGGG
The DNA here is from genome assembly GCA_037893245.1 of Crossaster papposus. Lineage (NCBI taxonomy): Eukaryota > Metazoa > Echinodermata > Asteroidea > Velatida > Solasteridae > Crossaster > Crossaster papposus. Next base: position 12,691 of record JBAIAA010000321.1, read on the forward strand.
TGTGCATAATTTTTAAGGGGGCACTCTACAATCATGTACAGTGGAGGCAGGGGATACGTGCGTTGTTTGCGAGCAATTCGACTTTTTTAAATGCGGAAAGGGGTGGGGGTTGACATGAACCTTCGACTTGTAGGGGTGGGGGAAATAACCACCCCACGTACAGTAACGCTACTGGTCAATGGTCAGGGCACATACCTCAAGAGCCTCTGCACCCCCCCCCCCCCCCCCTCCCCTCCCCTCCCTCCCCCCTCAATCGCACCTTATTAGTTACGCCCTTGCACTGACAAGGGTTTCATAAGCTCCAGTGGAATTAAGTGCTTAATGGGCGCTGCACTTTTCCAATAACCTGAAATGAACTTCACGAGTTTTAGTTGCCATTTTTTTTCTATAGAATTCAAACAGGCCTTCTCCATATTCGACAAAGATGGCGACGGGACCATCACACACAAGGAGCTGGCTACTGTCATGAGGTCACTGGGTCAAAACCCCTCAGAGGCTGAACTTCAGGACATGATCAACGAGGCGGATCAAGACGGTATATTCTCTTCTAATAATGCCAAATACTAAAACAAAAAATAGTTTCTCGTCCAAATTGTTGTTCAAAAATTAAGAGTTTTATTTATTTTTAATTTTTTAAAAACTTATTTGTATATATTTTATCGCGGATTTACATAGCGTCGCGTCATAATTATTAATTCTGTCTGGTAATGAAAATCAAGGCTCCCTCAAATGCGACCTGGGCACTGTAGCTCGTAAGCCTGAATAAACATGTAGAGAGAAGACAATGAGAAGAAGATCCAGTTTTAGGAGGTGGGAGGAAAACCCCAGAAGAATATATCCTGTGGAAAACCCACGGAGTCATGGACTGAAAACCCAATCCACATGTTGGCCCAGGCGAGATTCCAACCCAGGTCACAGCGGTGGAAGGTGAGAAAAGAACCGCTACGCACGCCAATCTGACTCCCCAAATTACGATTGGGAGAAAAGTTTCGATATATAAATGACTTGGACTTTTGTCATTTTTATTATTTTTTTCATGTTGATGCGGTAGCAAAAGTGAGGACGAGAAACTATTATTATTTGATTTGGCTTAGTTGCATATTGTGTATAAATAGGGCGCCGTCATTGTTGACGTCATTTCTAAACACGAATCCAATCACACACGGTGGGGCGCGCACACACGGAACCGCAAATATGTATCTTTCAACCACATTTAATAATCTTGGCTGGAATTTTCTACCCAATATACCCTATAACCAAACCCAAACACTAACCCCCACCCACATCCCTAGTTTTTGAATAATTTGAGTAAAATATCTATTACGTGAAATTTCTTGTGGAAACCTGTTAATCCATATAAATTATCCTGTGGATACCTTACGACTCCTATTGTCCCCATTGTGTTTAGGACTCCATCGGGTACCGAATTTAGAAGCACCTTCCTTGATGGGCCCCTGGGTGTTCCTCTTTTGTTTGTACTTGTCGGCCTCCCATAGTTTGCTCACGAATTTTAACCGTGGAACCCTATAATTATTGTCTTTTGTTGTTCTACGTCCACTATTTGAATGCGGATACAACCTCAAGCATGCAGACACCAGACTCAAGCACACACCAGACTAATTTAAAAGGATCGTATACGTTTGGTAATTACTCCAAATATTAATGGCAATAAAAACGTACAGCAGCTTTGGATAGTATAATGCATTTTTAGAAACTTTTCACTTTGAAGTACTGCGGTTATGGAAAAAGATATCACTTAGTATCCCCAAAAAATTGAATCTGAGAAGCGTTACTGCAGTGACGTTTCTCAGATTGTGTATTCCAATGCAGATTATTCTTCCTGCGTGGACATAAACGCTCAAAATTTTCGGCAATATCTCAAAATCGATACCACCTTTTGAAATGAATTGTTTACATGTTAGTTTTATGGTATATATCTATAACTATATAGGATTGAAACAAACAGCGGGTTCCAATTACCAAACGTATACGATCTCTTTAATAAGTTTGAAGCTTATTGATATCAGACGAATTCGATCTGTAAATACTGCTTTTTGGCAACAGCTTAGACGAATGTGATCTGTAATGACAAATATTTTCAAGCTAATCTTAAAAAGTAGGATACACCATTGGTAATTGCTTGAATTATAATGAATGGGTGGATTTGGGGTTGTATTTTATAGTAAATATCGTTTAACTGACCTGTCTGAAGTTTTACAATCATTGGATGCTGAGAAAAGCACAAAAAAACGGTGTTTAAACGGCGTCGGGCAGTTGTTCTTATGTTGTTCTTGTTTTTTGTTGCGATCGCCGTTCGGTGTAACAATTACAGGATATCTAGCGCAACCATTTTGCTGGATGCCTACAATCATTTTTTACTTTCAAATGAGTAAGATATTTCTTAATAATTCGGTAGTAAAATTCGATATCTATCTGTAAATAGAGCGAGCGAACGTTAACGAAATTGATTTTGAGAGTTGAGGAATTGGAATGGAAAAATACCCCGGAAAACCGATAATAATGTTTTGCTGCTCACCCCCCGCATAAATAGTCTGGCACCGTCCAATTCAACAGTTTACAAGGCCTTGATTTTGTCGCAATGTCAAAGTAGTGTTATTTCGTTTTAGACCGGTTCATGCATGTGACATGGTAACAAAACAATACGGCCCTCCCACCGGGGCCCCGTTCAATCGATGGCCAGATGACGACTGCATGGTCGTCATGTCAGGCTTTCGTTATTAGTAATGGCACAATAATGTTACATATTCAGCATGAATTAATTTATTTAAATTATAGGAAGCTATTTCTGCGGTTTGTTATGTCAACAATGTACAGGGTACTAGCGAAGATGCTCATCTAGCCGTGGAATTTGTCATCTTTGTTCAATTTCTATACCTTGTACTGGGACTTTTAGAGTCAGCAAGGAATGTAAGTGGCCTGGACAAATGCATTGCTGCCAGGATAGACCTTGGATAGACCGATCGTTTTGGTTTGATGAAAGCCGCGAAGGAGGGGAGTCCTAACTTTGCGCGTTGAATCTGATCTTAAAGGTAGGATACACCATTGGTAATTGCTTGAATTATCATGAATGAGTAGATTTGGGGGATTGTAATTTATATTAAATATTGTTTAGCTGACCTGTTCGAAGTTTTACAATCATGGGTGCCGAGAAAAAACCCGAAAAACAGCGTTTGTTTTCAACCGACGCCGAGCAGTTATTCTTATGTTATCTTTGATTGTTCGCGATCGCCGGACGGCTATCGCGAATTTGTCTTTATAAAATTATATTTTTCGGAATAATTACAGGATATCTAGCGCAATCATTTTGCTGGATGCCTAGAATCATTATTTATTTTCAAATGAGTAAGATTGTTTTAATAATTCGGTAGTAAATATTTTCGATATCTGCAAATGGTGTATACACCTTTAATTGATACCAATCATACTTTATGCAGGAAAATGTACACATAAAATAAAAAGTAAATACAACCAGCGATAGAAACAAACTGACGAAAATAACTACAGGATACATAGAAAAACTAATAAAACATAGGGGCATTTTGTTTTGCCCTTGGATCCGCCATTGTCAAAAGATTAGGCGACCACAATGAACGTAACTAAATACACGTAAACTGACACAGACTTAGTTATGTCATGGGTGAGGCTCGATACAATTTGCATGTTATCATTGGAAAATTGAAAAATACTGTTATGTAATTATTTTATTAAATTGTGTCCATTGTTAGAAACCATCATAAATTTGCTCCGAAATTTACTCATGTTGATGTTATTTAAATGCGGCTGTTCTTGTTCAGGTTCATACTGTTGTTAATTATGCTAGGTTTTACCTCATCATCACCTCGCCTCACCTAATCACCTCGTCTGAGGTGCCTGGAGTTGTAACGAGTCACTGATTTATGTCACTCGATCAATCGAGTGAAGCCAGTTTTCAAGAAGTGACCCGAGTCGAGTCTAGTCATTATGTCATTGGCCGAGTCGAGTCAAATACCTAATCGAGTCTAGTTCGAGTCACGAATATTCTTCTTCTTATCGTGTCCATACACACTAGATATTGTGTTTCAGCCAGAATATTTGAATATTTTAACACTATATAATAAAATAATAAAGATAAGCGAGAAAGACATTTGTATCACTAAACGAGTCCTCCATATAAAGAACGTACACACGAAAGGGGGGGGGGGGGGGGGGGGGGGGGGGGGGGTGGGGGGGGGGGGGATGGCCAGGGAGGAGGGGTCCGAGCAAATGTAAATAGCACATTGTCAAACCAATGCGTATACTTACGCAAACCGGAATTCTACTTGTAATAAATTGTCGTGGAATCAATGTACTTTCTCATATTTAATATCAGGACCAGCGTTTCTGTATCGAACACTGTTTAAACACTGTACCCTTCAGCCCCGCTATTTTGTTCAAAGTGCCACCGCCAATCTAAGCATTAAAGAGGTTATCAAACTTCAGAGACCGAAATGATAAAACGGCGATTGTGATACGGGCCCCTCTTTTATTTTGGTCAAGTAGTTGACTAATCATTCCAAAACCACTTCCTCAACCCAAAGCTGACATCTCTTAAATCTAACAATATTTGGTTATTTGACAGTATTTTTCAATAGAAATGCGAGTCACGTCAGCGTGGTTTTGGACATTCACAGTGCGTCGCCGGCGGTGATCGCCATCTCTATTTCCGTGTTGCATTTGTTTCGTTTTCGTCATCGTTTTCCTCCAAAATGTCCTACTACTTTTGGTTTGAATTGTCGCTAACTACTTTGGTAAATTGGTTAGTTCAATAACTACACAATCGCCAATAAATTGCTTCAAGTAGCAGGCAAACATGCCTCGTTCAAGCTTTTGTCCAAAACAGTCTTCGGACCGTCGTGTTTTTTTAGGTTTTTTTAATCGTCAGTTTGTCGCCCCTGGATCCTCTCTTGGCTTTGGAAATGAATAAAACGGCTGGATGAGAAAAAAAGCTTCAACGAGGCTAACTGACGGATTAAAACAAAACTTGAACGTCAAAGCCGATATGGGTTGCTGCCTGTATTCTAAACAGGACTTGAATATCAGACCATGGAGGTAGGAAACACAGACAAACGCAAATATAATCCATAACATATACTACAACAGGTGCAATTTTGTAATGCAGCTCGTCAGCCCTTCACTGTCATGTGTCCTTTATTTGTTGTTTTATTAGTTTGTATGTTTCCTGTAGTTATTTTCGTCAGTACTTTTGTATCTGAGTATATTTACTTTTTATGTTATGTGTACATTTGCCTGAATAAAGTATAATTATTATAAATTAAGATCACATTCAACGCACAAAGTTAGAACTCCCCCCCCCCCCCCCCCCCCCCCCCCCCCCCTCCCCCGCTTCCATCAAACTCGAACGAATAAAATGGATATCCATGTTCTATCCTTGCAGCAACGCATTTGTCCACTCTACTTAAATTCCCCGCTGACTCAAACGGGCGCAATACAAGCCATATAAATTGAACAAAGATGACAAAATCCAAGGCTAGATGAGCATCTTCGCTAGCACCCTGTACATTGTTGTTACAACAAACCGCAGTAAAAGCTTCCTTTAATTTAAATAATTAATGTTTGCTGAATATGTAAATCTATCTTGGCATTACTACAAAAGCTTAATGTGACGACCGGTCGTCATCTGGCCAACGATTGGACGGGGCCCCGGTGGGAGGGCCGTATTGTTTTGCACGGCGTTTGATTGGATAGGAGACGTACACCGTCCACCATGTCGTATGAAACCGTATAAAACGAAACAACACTAATAGTACAAAATAGCAGGGATGTAGTCGAGTCCACCACAAGTCCCTGCAAGTCTCTGTAAGTCCCTGCAAGTCCATCATAAGTCCTTCAGTTCCAATTTAAATCACAAGCTATTCAAATCAGCTTTGACAAAAGCATTCCTTTGTCATTGTTCATCGAATTACTTGTGACTGCCTTTATGAAGAGACTTGTGACTGGCTTCACGAATGGACTTGTGAACGGACTTGCGGGGACTCGACTACAACCCTGCAAACTAGTACACGACGGTTGCGCGACTTTTGACATTAGGAACCATTTTAATTTGATATGCTTACGGGATACGTATGCGGCTCGGAACAAGTCGCCTATTAAATCGCCATTTTGTGTGATAATTATCAGTTTTACATTATACATTTTTATATGCGATGTAAATTGCCGATAGTGTGCCAGATGAAATGACAACGCAAAATGGTCATTTCAAAGGCGACTTTATCGAGCCTCATAATCCATCCCGTACGCGTATCAAAATTGAATGGTTCCTATTATTAGCGCGATAAGTGGCTGCAAAATGCGCCGCTGATAGCGCCGAGAGCGTCATTTAATTGCGGATACGTGCGCTTTACAAATGTCCATTATCATTCTTATTATTAAGGCGTACGCCTTTGTCGCTTATGTAACACGTTCATTGATTTATGCTTGTATATAAATACGCGCGTCTATAAATGCGCGGACGAGTATGAGAATCAGGGAGCACGATCAAGAACGACTTCACCGTAAATAAGATGTATAGGCATAACTTGTAAACACATTACACAAATTAAGCGAGCCCCATATTGATTTAAACAAATATATATATATACATGTATATATTTTCTAATCGGGTCACTTTCTTTTGTACTCACCCTGTAGGCCCTACATTTTAATGTCCACAGAATCCCCGGAATGAAATACACACTTCATTCAAATGTCGCCTACTATCACTAGACATGGGCATGATGTGATTTTGCATTAAAAACAGACACGGTCCTTAGCAGGAGGTGATTTCAACAACAGATTTTCAAAATCATATCCAAATGCTTCAAATTCACATCTTAAGTCCAAATGCACATCCTGAGTTAAAGGTAGGATACACCATTTGCAGATATCGAAAAAAATTGACTACCGAATTATTAGTAAATATCTTACTTTTTTGATAGTAAATAATGATTGAAGGCATCCAGCAAAAGGATTGCGCTAGATATCATGAAATAGTTCCGAAAAATTGAATGTTATATATATATAAAAAAACACGATCGCCGTACAGCGATCGCGAAAAAAACCAAGAACAACATAAGAACCACTTTCGGACGCCGTTTGAAAACGAATGCCGTTTTGGGTTTTGTTTGCTTTTCTCATGCATCCATGATTGTAAAACTTCGGACAGGTCAGTTAAACAATATTTACTATAGAATACAACCCCCTAAATCCACACATTTATGTTCATTTAAGCAATTACCAATGGTGTATCATCTTAAGTGGATGTGAATCAAGTGGATTCTTATCGACTTAACGACTTAATCCAGGATGTGAATTTGGACTGAGGATATTAAGTTGGAAATATTTTGTTTAAATCACATTCTCTTTAAAGGACGTGTCCGCTTTGAATTCAAAATCACACCATGCCCATTTCTACTACCTTCCCTTGGATGTCTGGTGTGAGTTTCAATTGATGTTTCCCGAGAGTATAGTAGAATTATTTAATGGCGCAAAATGGTGGAATTTACTCTGATAGTCAGCACACCTACCAACGTTTACTTCCCTTGCCCTTTATATCATTTCCCTATTTGAGAATCAAGTGTAAGTTTATATAACCAAGAAGGCGATATATTGCCTATAGCTATAGGCTTTATTTCAGTGCACTTAAGTTGGATAAATATAGCACAACCAAAGAACAGTATAGCAACTTCGTGCACCAATTGACAAGGGAAATCCTCAAGGAAAATATCTGACGCTTAATAATTTGTAGCAAGTGGGGCTAATCGAACCTCGAAATAAGGCCAAAGGTTGCCATTCGAACTACAGGCCGCATGCGTTCCACTCACGTGCAAACGTTCGCCAACGTTCGTTAATTTTGTGGGCACGTCTAAATAGAAAATTGTTTGCGTGTAGTCTAGTCGGCAAAGGTGGGCAAACGTTCGCGTGAGTGGAAAGCGCCCAAGGTTTGTAGACTTTTCTTGATCATCTTCCCTGCGGGGTATCTTGATTGTTTGTCGACTGATGACTATCGCCGTGAAATTGCCGTCGACCGCTGTGTGTGCATCATTGTAACAAATAAGTTCACTACGAATTGACTTATTATAACACATAATTTCGCATAGTTTTTCCATAGTATCTAAATCACCGAATATTACACTTCTTTACTCAAAGGTAATATACAACATTACAAACATAGATACAAAACTATAGGTTTTCCCGGCTATATTTAAAGATATCATTTGCAGATATCAAAAAAAATTACTACCGAAATATCTTATTTAACAATAACAAATGATTGTAAGCATCCAGTAAAAGGATTGCCTCTATACCTCTAAGAACAATTTATTCGTTTAAATTCAACAACTCTTAGGCCAAATAAAAATAAACAAAAAAATGTATTTTGTAATGGCCGTCCGACACATTTTTATGCGAGTCATGTAGTGAACATGTCACACCCTATCTTCCAATTTGAAACTAAAACATGGCTCACCCACGATTACAAATCAAAATTCATGTGGTTCGATCATGTATAAACCATACACGTCACACCCTAGCCTTCCCATTATAAACAATACATTTCAACAGCATGTACACAGTGATGCTAAAGTCTTAAATACGATCTTAAAATTGTATTATCTTTTTGAATTCTTTTTATTTATTTATTTTGTTTTTGTCAAAAAGATAATAAAATTCATCGTGCCCATTCCGAATGCTATTATAAAATACCTTGTTTGACTGTTATATGTTTCAGTTGTCCTGTATAATCAAGGCACTGGGTGTGCTTTACTTTTACAATGTTGTATCAATTTCCAACAATGGTCGGCCGACCATCGTTTGAAAAACTTGACCATAAATGGGTGCAAGCCAGCTACTCTGGTTCCCTGGTCCCACAAATACCAGACGTCTATAAATTGCTCTGTTTCTCTGAAGTAAGGTCAGGAAAGCAGACTACAAAAACAGTATTTTGTTTATTAGCTTCAATGAACATACAACAATAGTCATTGTAAGGATATTTTCTAAAAAACAACCCAACAGTCATGCCCTAAAATTACATCAAAAGCAAAATATTGTTTCTTGAATTAAACATGATAGAATTATATTGACTATACAGGTGCAAGCTATTCTAGTTTCCTGGCCGGATAATTCCCCGTCGTCTATACATTACACGGTTTCATCTGAAGTAGGTCAGGGAACCAGGCATTTTGTTCTCTTGGTTTTTTCTAACATGTATGGACACACACAACCTTAAGCATGTAACAAGATTCGCTATAAAATACTATAACCCCCGCGTTCATCTATTTCTGGAAAAATCACATCAAAAGCAAACGACCGAATTATAATATTGACGTTTAATTAGCATTCCTTTGTCACCTGTTTACCAAGTCCTGGCCATGAAACACTGGACACGAGCCAGCCACTTTTTAATCAAGCTTATACTTTCCTTGTCAACAATGCCTACAACCACGTCAGTCCACTGCCTCTATTGTTTCAAGATCTATTTATGTCTCTCGTTTCCCTATAGTGACGCGCCAAAAGATATACACGAGTGACTACAATCTATACCGCTCACACCCTCAACTCCCCAGCATTATCATTTATTAATGCATGCATCAGATTCTCCCACACGCTTGATTTAGTCTTGCGCCGTCCATATACTCCGATTCCTCCCTCGTTCGAATTAGTTTCCCCTTGAACAAACAGTAATACATTTTACACAAAAAGACATTTGTCAAAAAGTCACCGTTTGTTTTGAGGCGAGTCTAGAAATTGGATCGCTGAACTGAAATTGCCCTCGCTTGGATGAAGATCATTGTTGTTATAGTTCTCTCCTAATTATTTATGTGTCTGGGTTTTAGGTATTTTAAGCAGTCGTTTATAGTTCATGTAAAACCGACATGAAAACGAATGTTTAACACGTATTTGCAATAACAAATCTCACTTCGGCAGGGGGAAATGCACCATTTTTCATTAACGTGGTTGTATAGCACATCTCTCCTTTCACATTGTTCGGCCATGTTTAGTTGTTGCTGTGCATGTACTGTTGTGTATAAAATGGCCACCGTCGACCGCGTGCCCGCAAGAGAAGATATTAGCCGACATCAAAATATTACCCCGTGCATTTATTATCCCACTTTCGGTTTCAACAGAATTGTGCTTCAACCCTAACGGGACTGGGCTATTTTTAGGGCTTTTGACGACCGGGGCCACAATGTGAACACATCCTTACTTGCATCTGCGTTGGGATATTTTCCTAAAGATGTGTACATGTATTATACAGGGTGTCCATACAAAAAAGATACCCATTTTCAAATGTATATTATTGCAACACTACTGAATATTTCTGAAAAAGACAAATGTCTGTGGAAATGGTAGAATGACCTCTGTCCAATGGTATACGATTCATTATGTCATTGCTGTGGATGACTAAACAAACAAGACATTTATGAAATGTACCTAAATCAGCACTGTGACAAGTTGGGGTGATAAGGCGGGCAGTAAGAGACATGAGACGAAGATGCCGGCCATGTATTAACACTAATAGTGGCCATGTGGATGGTACATCACCTTAAATTTAAAATTCTTGGACCCTGTCTTAACTTGTTCAATGTGTTCAAACAGCAAAATAATTCGTGCTTAAAAACAACTGCCTGATCTTTGTCACTCAAGTAAAAACAACTTGTCACAGTGCCGATGTTAGTACCTTTCGTAAATGTCTTGTTTGTTCAGTCATCCGTGGCAATGACATAATTAATCTTGTACCATTGGGCAGAGGACATTCTACCCTTTCGAGAGACGTTTGCCTTTTTCTGAAAACAAATTCAGTAGTTTTACAATAATATGAATTTGAAAATGGGTATTCTTTTTTCATGGACGCCCTTTATAATGTGACGTATTTGATATTGCTGCGGTGACCACACGAGGGCGCTGTGCTATTTCCCCCTATTTTGGTAAACAAATAAACATAATTTCTAAATTTGTCATTCAATTGCTGTCAAATGTTCAAATACAAATAATCCAAATACAGTTACTTCTAGAGAGTACTATAATTATGCCAACATATTGGGATAAAATGATGTTTTCAAATGTGTCACGAAATGTGATTTTTGTTTTACAAACAGTTGTCAAAATGAAGAAGTATGCATATTTTATAACTACATTTTGTTGTTTTAATTCAATGTGAAAAACTGTACCCTCAAACAAAGTAATATATGCAGAAAGAGTGAATATTAAATGCTGTTTTCGTATCAATGGCGGCCATGTTGGATTCGCAGCATGCATTGCAGTCGGTCAACAGATACTTTAGAAATCAATAATTTTAAAGATCAACACCCGATAGGATTATAGAGGAAAACAAATTGTCATTTCTCAACCAAATCCACTGGTATAAAAGATAATCGTGGACAGCTAGATTGACATTATATATTTTGGCGGCCATGTTGGATTTGCAGCATGCATCGCAGTCGGTCACCAGATATTTTAGAAATCAAGAATTTGTAAGATTTAACACCCGATAGGATTAGAGGAAAAAAGTTGGCATTTGTCAACCAAATCCACTGGTATAAAAGTTAATCGTGGACAGCTAGATTGACACTATATATTTTGGCGGCCGTGTTGGATTCGCAGCATGCATCGCAGTCGGTCACCGGATATTTTTGAAATCAAGAATTTTAAAGATTCAACACCCGATAGGATTAGAGGAATAATCGTGGACAGCCAGATTGACATATAGTTTTTTTTGTATTCGTCATCACATAAACTATAACTTGGCGTGCTTCCAAAATGCTCACATACCAATCATTCTAGTCAGTCACGGTATGTCATGGGCAAGCTATCTGGCTTATTATTAGGGTCATTGCAAATTTGACCTTTAAAACAAATATAGCATGCAGTGGCAGCCATGTTGATTTTTTTTCCTCAAAGGACAAACCTGTGATGGCTGTGTATAATGATGGTGTGCTAAACTCCATGCTTTTATTTTGTTATTGAATTTTGTTTCACCAATCCGCCTGACTATTATTCGTGTTCTCTTTCGATACGGTAGGACTCGATCCAGCACGTTCTCGAACGAACGTTGGCTATCGCTGTCACGTAGCGTTGTGATGGAGCAACCGGCTGACACCGATGGACATCGCTAAATGATCGGTTTAAATGTCAATTTGTTGCGTGGGGTTATGGGCAAGGAATTACTCTTATCCACGTAGACCGTGATTTAGTCCGAACTTTCGCTACTTGGTTTTTGCTGAACGGATTGATCTGTTTGGACAGTTTGATTCTGGCGACGATTTCAGTTAAGTTTTGAGGGTTTTCGGGTAAATTGGATAGAGTACCGATAGACGTTAGTGCTTTGATCTATTTGACTTATGATGCTAATACCAGACGCGTGTGAATCCTTATACTTTTATGAGGCTGGTATTGATGCAGTGGCCAAGAAGTCGACTAATGTTTATCTGCGGTTGAGGGTTACAACTGATAATGCAGTAACCAACGGATAACGTATCACCAACCGATTGACCAATATTGCATCACTATACCGATAATGACCACCTATACTCTCGGTTAGTTTATATTATCGGTTAGGACCCATTATTGGTTAGAATCGATAATGTAAAACTATGACCTTTAGTGTAGTACATGTTTACTACATTGTCAGTCAATTTGTTATTACATTATTGGTTAGTGGTACAGTATCGGTCAATATGTGTGACATTTTTGGTTGGTGATAGACATTCACCGACGACCTTCATTCTCGTATCTACAGTTTAAAGCAAATATAGGAGAGAGGCTTAAACGATAGCAAAAGTACGGCCGTATAGGTATTCAAACATTGTATCCGACCATTGGGGTTTGCGCCACCATGTGACTTTGGCTGTTTCCAATGTTATAACAAAGGCGACGTCAGTCAGTAACATTTAGTCAGTCAGTCAGTCAGTCAGCCAGTCAGTGGGATAGTCAGTCAGTGGGTCAGTCACTCACAGGCCCGAGGGACGCATAGACATGTACAAATACTTGTGACCGAATAATGCCAGTCCGTATGTGTTTTATAACACACCTCTCTCCGAAATATAAAATAAGACAATAAATTTGCCATGGAGTAGTTAATAACGTCTTTATTTTATGTATTTTTCCGAATCTTTTTTAAGAAATAACTTTCTTTCTCAGTAATAGTAGGATAAATATATACTTCCAAAGACAACCACTTCCGAAAATCGGGAAAATACTCACAACTTTGTAATTGTTATTGTTGTTTTTTTTAACAATGACTTTTGGAAGAAAATTCAAATCAGTGACGGCCACCCCTAAAAGTAATCTTGTAGCCCATCACCATTTATTAAAAAAAAAATATGCATGTACGCTCCACTGCAAAATAGAGCACTTTTAGCACCCAATTGCATCCGAATTGCACAGTAACACAAACTGACATTTCCGTGCACGTCGTCTATACCATATCTATTTTTTGTTTACAAACCCTCTAGTTCACGATTCACACAATGCTGTAATTAAACTAAAATTAGGGCATGCAAATCGTGATTCGGCTGGCGTAGGCAATTTTAACCCTAATTTATACTAACCCGCAAGTATTAATTAAAAGCAGCTTTCAGCGCGTGACGGAATCAGTACCGGTTCCGTCATATTATTGGAACTTTAGTATACATGGATAAGGGACGACTATAGATTCACCATACGTTGTTTTTGCATTATAATCATTCATAGCATTATAATTCTAACCCAGGAACGAATTCATATGAACTCCGCAATGTCGGGTATAAGAAATGCTTTTTGGCCAATATTTTATACAGTTCCCCAGGGTGCTACAATTGGTCGGCTTAATATAAGACCTTCTTATAAGACCTTTTTTTAAAAGGCCTATGTCGATCTTAACAAGATTGTCTTCAGCGGCAAAATGACAGTGTAAGAGAAACAAACACAAGGGGACACGCAGGCATGCATGGTTGGGAAGAGAAACTAGTATTATTATTATTATTTTATTTATTTGACCTCAACAATACAATTACAGAAACAAAACACAAATAAATCAGAAACAAATCGGAATACAAAACACGACAAAACCGATAACATATTAAAACGAAATGTTACTTTAAAAAATAGACAAAATCTAATGAACAATATAAACTGATTGGAGGGTAACTAGACGAGCATGATAACAGCAGAGAAAACTGGTAAATGGGTGTACAGGGGAGCACTAAATGGGGATTAAAGGGAAGAAAGTGGTAGAACCAACAAAGAAATATTAAACCCAGAGGATAAACAGACAGACCAAGAAAGATTAATACTAGATATAGAAATTTTCAAGAATGGTGCAATGGTGCACTGACGCTGTCATTTCAATTGTATGAAATCCTATAACGTAGACTTGGCTGATAGGAACGTAATGCACGTGTACTATCTTTGTCTGTTGTTTGATTTATTTTGTTTGTACGTATAAGTAATTTAAACTTGTAAAAGGGGCCCATGATTATAAGCTCGTAGTGAGTCCCTCTACATTCTCACTTTCTGCATATCAAGGACCTTTTTGTATAATTGCCATAGTCAAAATGTGTGACGCTGTGGAAATAAAATGAACAATGAACAATGAAGTTCAAGCAATTACCAATATGGTGTAACCAACTTTAATTGGGGCCAGATCTGGTTGAGATCGGAGGGGGATCAGAGAGGTTAATTGGGGCCAGATTAGGTGGAGATCAGAGGGGGGTCAGGAACTCAGGTTAATTGGAGCCAGATCTGGTGGAAATCAAGCTGGAGATCAAGGTTTTAGATTGAAATGATGGTGATCAGAGCTTCATTGTCTTCCTGCTTTTTTTCCAGGGAACGGGACGATAGACTTCACGGAGTTTGTCAGCATGATGGGACAGAAGATGAAGGAGCTTGATACGGAGGAAGAGATTCGGGAAGCCTTCAGAGTATTCGACAAGGACGGGAACGGCTTCATCAGGTGGGAACCCGGTCGGTTATTAGTCGGGCAGATTGGTGCAAATTATGATAGAATTGCTCAATTGGCAATCAGAGTATAAGGAAGATATTTGGCTGTAGGCCATCGCAGATTTGTTCTTGTAATAACAAGCAATTTTCAAAATCGTCAAAATGGCTGCCGTTGCTTGTTATTCTACAAACATACGATGGCCCTATATAACTAAGCCAGATACCTTTCTCGTGCATGACATACCCTGACTGTGTGCCAAATCTCATGATTTTATCATCAATTCAGCAATGTTTACACCAACCTGCCTGAGTATAAACAGCGAGACAATCATGTCGGGTGTGTTTTCAGATGAGAAGCCGGACACCGGGACTTTAGGTAGGGATTCGGAGAACCATTGGTGTATATTTTATTATAGGTTTTCCCGGTCAATTTATGCAAATGAGCAGCCAATTTAATTTCCGTTCGTTCGAATTAAAGCGATTTTGCCTCTTCATTTTTTACCACGTTTTACATTCAGAATGCTGGCATTCTATTTAGTTTTGAGACATTCCAATTTCATTTCAATAACAGATAAACAAAATTAATTGTGATAGACTGTTTCGTATCTTCAGTAAAACCGTTTGTCTGTCTTAATTATTGTATGTTTCCTGTGAATTTTATATGGAGCCTATTGGTGTTTTTTTATGGGATGAGGTATTTATTGGTTACCTGAACAAGACCTATTTGTTATTATTGTGTGTGTAAAACAATAACGTTTATGTATTGTTTGAGTGTTTCTTTGTGTGTTTTTTCTTTTGGTTTTCCTATTGTTTATTTATGTTGACCCGGCCTTCTGTGCCAATAAGTAAACTGTATTTATGCCTTTAACATTCCAAAGAAAAAGAAAAATACAAATAAAGCCTAATTTGCCGCGGCGGCCGTGGGGTCTAAAATATCTACGGCCAATAGCAATTATAGAGCCGCCGCAGCATTCCTACGGTCACATACTGTAGAAGTATGTGACGGGATCCGTGCGTGGGCCTTGCGTTGCCCGCAGGGTGTGTCACATACCGCAATGCCACCGTACGGGCACCGTATGGCCGCGTTAAGGCTGCCAAAGGGCGCCCGTGGAATTCCTGCGGCCGCCGCAATTTGTTGGGGTCCGCAAAAGTCAATTGTAATTCATAAGACCCCAGGGCAGCCGCACGGCAAACGCAAGGCCACAGTACGCCCGACGTATGGTCGCCGTGGAACCGCTCTACGGCAAGGCTACGGCGTGTCTAATTGCTACGGCGAACCTAGAAATGAAAACAATTATAACTCCGCGCTATAATCCCACGGCGGCCTGTAAAAGATAGGGATACGCCATAGGGCGACCCTGAGGCCATCGCAGATCCTCTGCGACCGCCGCAGGTATCTCTCGATTTCGGGGGGTTACGGCCGCCGTATCCTAGCCGTAGAGCAAATGTGACTTAGGCTTATAACACGTCGGTTTTTTGTTATTTCATAAATGACAGAAATGCCTGCCCAGTAATGAATTTGAATGCTGTTTTGTTGAATTGTTAAATTGGATGGTTATTGTGTTAAATCGAATAACGCAACAGTACATTTGCATTTAATTTCGCGCGAAATAGTATGGCGCAGTGGTTGAATTGGCTGCTCTTTTGCCGAAAATGACCGGGATTATTTTAGGATTTTTAACATTTTTAGTCAGTTTAACATTATTTGGCAGCCAAATTGATGACGAATCACCTATTTTCGCACGAATTTAGATGCACATTTTAGATCAACATTCAATTCACTAAATACTTTGTTGAATTTCAATCTAAAAGCATGCAACCGCATTTTGCTACGATTTGTTTTTGAGGCATTTAAATTAACATTTCACATTTGGTCAATCGAATTCGCTTGAGCTTCCAGTTGCGCCAGTTTGGCCATTCGAATTCACCATAGGCAAGCATTTATGGAATGTAAGAAAGGACATGCGAATACAGTTCATGTTACCCATTTGTTCGTTAGAATTATACAGTGTCTTATTCCATTTGATTAAGTACATGAAACATGTTCTTACAAAATTCTGCCACAAAGAGCAGCGACAAAATAACAAAAATGTTCACGTGTCCCCGTGTTTTGTGCACATCAAACAAAAATCAGGTAATAAAAAGAAACACGAGAAACATGTTAGAGATATAAGAACACCTAGATCTCATATAGGGAGCAAAAAGTAACAATTAAAAACAAACAAAAACTATGTGTATACGCGATAAAAAAGAGAAATTATTACCCAAGTTATTAATTATTACCTAAGTTATTGCCAACGTTTATTGTTTGTACGTCGACTTGTATACGACATGTATAACTTAACCGTATCGCTAATTTATAATTTTACTTTTGTGGGTTAAAGACAGATGCTTCACAAATGAACAAACTAGACTAGAATGAAAAAAGATCATGTAAATGTAAAACAACAACAAATGCAGAAAGTGCAACATAAAATGAGCGAAAATTTAAAATGAAAGTACGAATCTCATGCAAATAAGACTGCTAGATTGAATGACCACTTAAACCAAATGACAACAACTTTAACTTAGGATGGGTAAAACATAAATAGGCCAATGTCAGATATAACAATTTGAACGTCTGAAATCGAATACGAATCGCAGGAACGACAGCAGAGAGCTAATTCCCTTTGAATTGGCCACTATCAATTAGAATTTGACCGGAGAAAACTACACTGCAAAAACTGTGGTGTTAAATTGTACACCAATGGTGTACAATTTGATTATTTCCTGGTGTTTATATTGGGCAGGGATTTGGGTGTTAAATGACACCAGTTTGGGAATCAATTTTTTTAACATCAATTTTGGTGTACACTCTGATAGCAAAATTTAACGTGGATATCACGTCATTTGCTCGTCATTCTAGCGAAAAGATGTACATATACATGTACTGTTTTAACTCTATAATTGTGTACATATTAACTGCATGGACAAATTACGTAATGAAATATTACACATCCATTTACAATAATAACCTATTCCTACTAAATACGTACTACACACATAGCCATTGCCGTTGTTAGTTTTATACTACGCTTTTTTGTCCACGACGATGTCACAACTAGTTTTTATGAATAATGTCAAAGTTTGAAAACGAATAAAATGTAACGGGAATTTTTAACTATGTTTGCACAAAAATCAAAATTCAATCATGGAATCGTTTAAATAATTACATATTATGGTAAAAAAATGAATTTTTGGACTCAATACAACAATTTAACATCGACTATTGTTAACATATCCCATAATTCCTTATCGACCAATCAGAGGGCTTTATTTCACACACGCATGCGCACTAGGTCAAATTTAACACCAAAAGTACGTAACACCAGTACTTGATTTGAAACTGATACTTCAAGAATCATTTTACTTCATTTTAACACCAATTTTCATTCCAAAAGATTAAAAAAACATTGGTGTTAAAATTTTAACACCACAGTTTGTGCAGTGTATAGTGAAGGAGTAGATTAAAAAAGTAGGGGGGGGGGGGCATCCACACTTGCACTTGCACTTGCACTTGCACTTGCCCCGCCCCAGGGTGCCCTTATTTGAAATCTTGAATTGCACACAATCAATCAGTTGCCTTAAGTTTCCCCTTGAAGAAACCCCATAGTGCGCCGCTGAATTATTGACATTACTACCGTGAAAGCTATATACTGCGATACATTGGGATCCGCAATTAGGCAGTTTCGTTATTTTATTCGAAACCTTTGATTCGTCTTCGGCTTGGGCTTCGCCTCCGAATTACTGAGAAGTAAATAGAAATGGAAGCAAATAGACATAGTTTAACTTTTGGGTTCACATTAATCGAGTGAATGTTTCAGAAGCACAACAGGCATCAGAATGTGGCTAGAAATCTTGCAGTTGGGAATCTAGCACTAACATCGTCTTAAACCAAAGACGAAGACAAAGCCAGGGATTTAAAAAGGCCCGAAGTATGGGAGACAGCAGTGGCGGAACACGTTTGAGAGGGGGGATGGGGGGGGGGGGGGGGGGGGGTTGAATGAGCTAATTGTGGGGTGGGGTGGGGGTGGGGATTGGGGTGCCCTTGCCTCTTTTTTTCGCCGCCGCCTAAGTGTGTAAGTGTTTAGTGCCTGTATACAACTGATATAGCATCACAATTTTGATTTGCATTAATTGGGGTCTGCGTGAGGTATAAAACCTACGGTTCATTTTACACGAAACATCCACACAATGTCCTGTACATCGGGTAAGAAGACGCCATATCCCGACGAGCACTCTACCATCGGAATTGCCAGCCCCTCCAAACATGCCCACGGATCGATGCTTGCTTGTACCATTCAAGCGCTGTGTCGGCCGGCTAACGCAACTATCGATCGGGTATCATGAGACTAATTTCCCCTCTCCCAAAGCCAGAAACCCGAGAGAATGGATTTCAATTTCGTAGCGTACGTAGCACTGCACACATCCAGAATATTGAGATTGGATGCATGTTTTGTTTGTGGGTGAAGTAGAGAGCCCGGGTATAGTATCGGGTTTTCGGAGCGGTCCCTACGTCTATAAACAGCAGATGTTACTGTATTCATGTGGCAATTTATATTCCTGGTATTGATCGGATCGAGCCCGGTAACAAATTAAGGATGCCACGGCTCACCCTAAGTCAAACCACTTAGTCCGCTCGTGACCTGTACACAACAAGCCGACGGGAGCGCTAAGTAAACCCACCTACCAATGGTTAACCAATTTCACCTTAATCAGTGCCACTACAGGAAAGGGTATAGTGCAATATTGCATTCAAAGCGGATAGCAGGATGTGATTTCAACAGCAGATTTCCCGAATCTCATCCTCCGTCCAAATTTATTTCCGGGGTTAAGTGGATGCGAATTTGAATCCTAACGACTTAACCCAGGGTGTGAATTTGGAATGAGGATGTGAGTTTGGAGCATTTAGATGCGATTTTGAAAATCTGTTGTTGAAATCACATCCTGCACATCAATCACATTCCTTAGGGAATAACAGTGCGAGGACCCGGTCATTACTGCGTGCTAATGACCGGGTTGGGGGATGACCGCTGGTCGGCGAGGTCCATTACCAGCGGTTATCCCCAAACCCGGTCATTATCACGCAGTAATGACCGGGTCCTCGCACTGTGTTATCCCCGTGAATAAATACCTTTTTAACGAGAATTTTTTTGAAAATGCTCCAAATTTCGTGACTTTTCTTTCGGCGATATTTCCAGTGTTTTGTTTTCAAGGGCATTTTTTTAACTTACGCATAGTACCCTGTTTCTTCAATATGTGTTGTTATTATTATCCACACTTTGAGACCAGACTAGCTGACTACTGATGCCCACCGTGCATAGTAACGCGCTAGCGTTAACAGACGACACGCGCATTTTGAAAAATGCCAAGCGTATATATACAAACGTTCTACGCGTACATTTATAGCGCGCAGTATCAAGATTTGACGCGTCCTTGTTACAAGTTACCGTAGGGCTGTTGCATTCGGCCAATCATTGGCTTACATGATGCTTGATTAATGCTGGTTCAGGGGGCATTTATTCGCTTCTTCTTGAAAGCCGGGTAATTACTAAGGGAATAAATGTGTGTTCGAGAGGTTTTAATCACTCTGTTTAATACCGATTGGAGTCTGGGTGCTGATAATTACCCGAGCCGAAGGCGAGGGTAATTATCAGCACCAGACTCCAAGAGGTATTAAACAGAGTGATTAATACCGACCGAACACACATTTATTCCCATTCATAAATACCTTTTTTGTAAAATTCAGCCCAAAAAGCCCCGAAAATCCCGGAAAATTGTCGCAAGTAAATTTCGGTGTTTCGCCATTCTGTCTGTGTCAAATGACATGTTTCCGCCTCTGTCGCTCTCTACACAATACATGCAATAAAGCGTATTTACTGTGAACCAGACTATTACTGCCATTGGCAACCTCGTTCCCAAGGTGTCGAGCTGTACGCGCTCAACACTACCCGCTCTTATTATTGGAGACGAGGTGCTGTTCAGAGTTGGAAATAAAGTGAGCCCTGGGGACGGAATGTTGTTTCCATCTATGTTTAAACACTTCCAGCCATGTCTTTATCGTCCGTTTAATACCGGCCACGTGACGGGCTCTCGACCAATAGGAATGCCTAAACTGTCCCAGGTATTTATGAATACAAAATAATGCCTTCCATGTGATCGAGTCTTGACCAATCAGAAGCTATCAACTCTCCTAGGTATTTATTAATATAGTGTAAGTAAGCCCACATACGAATGGGTAACCAATGTCCATGAATCAGTGCGCGTCTGGTCGACCTTTTGCTAGTTTCTTGAGTACTGAGAAATCAACCACTACATTCTCCTGCCTTGTACGTCCCGCTGGCGTGCAACCACCAAACGCCAACAGAGCTTCCTTCCTTCGGATACATCGGCTCTTGTGAGATCAAAGCCTCTTTTCCAGCTAGCCCCTGCGAGGGACATGGGACATAACAAATGCTTAGTCCGAGAATTATTCATTCGCCGTAGGACTTTTTTGCCAGATCTAAAAAAAAAAGGAAGGGGAAGAAAAGACAAGATCGACCTGCTCTGGCATCTTAGTATCGGTATCCCACAGCGACCACGTGGGCCTATAATTATATAGCAGCTCCAGGGAACAAGGGAAAGCTATCACGGTATCTGAGCTCCACATAGCCTCTGGGTCTATCGATCGCACTGACCGTACCGTTAATGCCGAATATCCCCTCTGTAG
This sequence comes from Crossaster papposus, assembly GCA_037893245.1. Classification (NCBI taxonomy): domain Eukaryota; kingdom Metazoa; phylum Echinodermata; class Asteroidea; order Velatida; family Solasteridae; genus Crossaster; species Crossaster papposus. The sequence continues at coordinate 34,391 of JBAIAA010000321.1, forward strand.
CTATTGTGGGGTGGCAAAAAAGGAAATCGGACAAGCATATCTCAACGGACAGGCATACTTGCTATACCCTGAGGCCAATTCTACCTATACCAATTAATGGATAATCTTTCTAGAAGAAACATAACACTAAGATATCTTGATTTGGGCTAGTAGTTTTAGCTCAAGACCCTATTTTGTAAAGTGAAGTCAGTGGTCCTTTCGCACCGAAAAATAACTAAATCGCAGTTTAGTTATTTCTCGGTGCCAAAGGACCCTAACTGCAGGTGCTTCACAAAACAGGGTCTGGGGCTGAACCTACTAGCCTAAATCGTAATATCTTGGTACCATTTTTCTTCTAGAAAGATTATCCATCCAGTGGTATGGGTAGTCTTGGCCTCAGGGTAGTGAAAGTATACATGACCGTATAATGAAGTATAATGGGCCACCCTTTATAGTTATAAGTACTGTACCTATAGCATGCCTTACACCATGATCATTCACGCTTTTGTATTTCAGAGAACAACTTGCAATCGTCTAAATGGCAGCAATTAAGCTCAGGGAACGAGGCTGCAATGGCCGTTTGCAGCCCGTGTTCGGAATGCTGTGGCTGTAAACTCGTTACCTGGGTTGATAATAGTTATTGCCGCCTCAGGGTAAACTCCCATCATGCTTTGTCGTAATGTAGACTTAAGCCCTGTCCGCACTGGACTTAATTTGGGCAAACTAACCGAGCCAATGGGTAACTTACCCATTTCAAGTCCAGTGCGAACAGCCTGGGTAACTTTCCTCACAGGTAACTTACCCACGCCGCGTGGGTAGTTTAACCGAGCCAAAGGTGCCCAGGAAGATTGACCAGGTCAGTTTAACCGAGCCAGAAAATCCAGTGCGGACGCGACGTCTCGGTTAAATCTTCCATCACCCGGTCGAATGACTTGAACGAAGAAAATAATGTTGAGAGCTAGCGTCGGGAACAGACGATCCGGTCGTCAAGTCGCGGTCATAGGTCACGCAGGGCGCCCTCTTTATTGTTTTGGGGCCAGCTCGGTTAGTTTACCCATCGTCTCGGCAATTCTACCCGCGTCAATTAAATCCAAGTGCGGACGGTGGGAAAATTAACCCATCGGACTGTTACCCGGCGTCATGGTCAAATTACCCAAAATGTTTAGACATCTAAAAAAAGCTAGACTTGTATCGTTGTAGTCATTGTTCTGAAAATAGGCCGCGTCACAGAACACGCGTATTGCGAACGTTCGCCCTCCCTGCGCACGCACGCCCACCATGAGCGTTTTGCGTACTTGCACATACCATACGCGGATCAATTTTCAGAACAGTTTTGAAAACGCATGTCATGTCTAGGTTTTATTTAGATGTCTTTGAATGTAGATGCCAGTGCGTTGGAAGTTTCCCGCGCTTTTGAATTGAGTAGCTGTGCCAATAGGTGCTATGCTTTGTGGCACTTTCAAACTATATTAAATTATTAGAGCGCTGGCTCGATGTACAAAGTGATGCCTGGTGGGCGCATCCATGTCTGTGCACAAACCTATGGAAACCTCAATATTGTGTACGGCTTTTGTACGACTATTTGCATATGTGCGTTTGTATTCTATACATTCCGTTACCAAAGCCGATACGCCCAAAACCGAAACACACGATCATTAATGAGCTTTATTATTTTTATCTGCGTAAATAGCGCAAATGCGTGAACGTATCCACTGCAAATGATTTTGCCGTGACATTTTTTAACTGGCATGACGCGCTTAAGTTGTTTGCGTCTGTTCTACTTGCACGCGCGTTGCGTTTAGAGTACCCTTTCAAAATTGTATCCATCTTTTTGTATTATGTTCTACAACACGCACATGAATTCAAAATGTCTGCGCGCAGAATGGATTTAAAGTATCTTTGAGCGTAAGAATCAGGGGCTAATTGTTGCTTAAGCACAAAACATGCTTGCTTACTCAAACCAGCTTACCAGCCACAACTTCATGTGATGTATATTGTTTGTGATTGGTACTTAGCTGTTGTTAGCAATATCATAACAATTGCATGGAATGTTGGCTCCTTACCTGAATTATTAAGCAAGGGTTGTTGTGCTTAAGCACAATTTTGTGCTTAAGCAGCTCTATGAAATTGGCCCGAGGAGTTAGCACTCTAGTAATTTAATGTAGTTTCATGGTTAAGCATGACTACAAGCAAAACATTGGCAACTATATATGACTGTGCAAAGTGACGATGGACACATTGGTTTGCTGCGCGCCATTGTTTTATAAAAGCTGTCAAATATTTTGACATTAAAGAGCTATGCAGTGTCATTATTGTTGATGCAGTCCTTTAAATGCACCTTTGTGTCCATGCAATGTAATCTCATTTTCAATTATCGTGATGCAATTTACATGTAGTCGGGCAGATTGGTAAACCCAGAACATACAAATCAGGAATAAGTCGGAAAATGACTTTTTGAGATATTAAATAATTAATTAATTAATTAATTAATTAATTTGAATTTTGTTTACGTATGGTGTGCCCAAACAAACTGGTTTATACTGGGGCCCTGCATACATCATTAAACACAATTGTATAAAGTAATACATCAAAGATCATCAATAGAACCATGATAAAATCTTAGAGATAATTGGCAGTCTAGAAATAGGCCGATAGTTACATGTACTGCATTTATCTCCTCCCTTGTGAATTGGTGTTACTAAAGCTTGTTTCCAATCTTCAGGATATCGCTCACATCTTATATAATGAGTTAAATATGAGTTAAATATTTAATGATATAAGGTGAATCAATTTTGATAATTGTAATACTAATGCCATCCAGACCTGTTGCTTAATTTCCCAACCGAAATGGATGATATTTGCTTTTGAACAAACTCTTCTGTAATATTAGGTACTACGCAATCTTCATCAAGAGAATCAAAGATAAAGGCGTCAGTATTGTCATATTATTTCAAGTTCACGCAAAGGATAATGTCCAGCAGTACGCTTGCCGATTGTTAATAATACAAATAATAATAATAATTACTTATAAAGCGCATTCCATCTTAATTAGAAGACCTCAAAGCGCTATACATAAAAAACAAAAACTAAACAACTTTATTTCAAATAAACTAAAAACATTGATTAGCATGATAAAATATTCTTGTGCTAAAAATTTGGTAGACAATTTTAGCACATTGTTGAAAAGTGTTCATTTAATGTATCAGCAATGTCGGTGGGATCGTCAATATTTTCCCTATTTGAGAAAGTAATAGTTTGGTACAGTTGTCTATTTCTCAGGGAAGCTTCATAATGATACCCAATACAAGCATATCATAGCCAATAACTCCTTAGCTACAGGTTTATGGTGGATATCATTAGGAAGCTTATGAAATTTCCAATCTTACTATTTGCATATCTAAAAAAGTCATTTTTGACTTATTCCCGATGTTCGTGTGCTGGATCACAAATAGTAAAAACATGGAATTTGGCACAAAATCATAGTTTGTCATGATTGTGAAAGGAATTTGGTTAAAGGGCCATCGGAAATTCGTCCCTTGAAAAAAATATAGGTAGAATAACAAGACGTTTTCAAAATGTTCAAAATGGCTGCCAATGCATGTTATTCTACCTATATTTCGTCAAACTTAGGTCAAATCTGCAATAGCCCTATATAGCCAAATATCTTTCCTGAAATGACATCACAACAACAGCGCCCTCGTGTGTCCGGTAAAAGCATAGACAATTTAAAATGTTTAAAGCAGTGTACTTAGTTTCACTTAAATTAACCCAACAAGAATATAAAAGCTTTTGTAGCAAGTTGCACAAAATATGTTGCTAAGAAAAGTTAATCGTATGGACCACTTAAGTCTTAGGATTACCAGGTGAATCAAAACATTTTTGTTTGATGAACTACATCCAAACTGTTTAAAAAAATTACCATAATATCAATGTATATTGCTGGGTATCATTTCCGACCTGTCTCGTTGCATTACGTGAAGGGCTTCTGCCCTTTTGCGATCATATCCCGTAATGATATTACCGCGGAATCAAAGCTTCAGTGAGATGCAAATTCTGTCCGTTGTGGGACAACAATCGAATCATAATCTTGTTACTGTACAGACTGTGTGCGATATCCCCCCCATCCCTCGGGGGATCCGTGGTTGAACCAATTCTCAGTAAAAGGTATATAGCAACTATACGGAGTGCGTTCTCAGCTTTACACATAAACAAACAACTCATCCGCGTAAGAGCTGTTTCCGACTGTTTTGAATATCGAGTTCTCCAGTGTTCATGTTCTGTCGTTGCTTTAATATGATACACATATATAATATTTGGTTTAGGGGATTCATAATTCATAGTACATATTGTGACGCTGACCTGTTTAAATAATAGTTGTGTGTTCATAAATGCTGGAAAAACCAAGAAGAAAAAGATATGTTATTGTATAGTCTGGGTTCTTGACTTCTTTCAGACGAAACAGAGAAACCTATATATATATAGACGTCAGAGAGTTATCGGTTTGGTAACCAGACTACTTGGCTTACACTCATTCACTGATGTGTAACCGTATTGCAAATAAAATGTGGACTAACGAAATTTAATAAACAGGGGGCACTGACGGCTGCACGGTTGCATGACAATCGTTAGAAATTGAAACTAAATTCCACTTTTGTTGACGATCACAGCACACCAGGTTCGTCCTTTCACAGGATGCTTGAGACTGTTATTCACTTTACAGTCAAGTAAGAAATAATTCAGTAGTTCTGTTTTCTTGTTGCAAATGGTGTATAAGCTGCGTGCGTGGGAATGTGTAAACACCGACATTGGTGGACGTCGGACAACATAATTTTGGGGAAAACAATGGGTCCACGAATGACAGAAGGTCCACGATTCCAAATCGTGTACAAATTATACAGAGGTCTTCCGAAAAAGTTTGTAGTACAAAAGAAAGAGGTATAACGGGAGGACAATCGGGGGTCTATCAAGGAAGGTGTTTACACACACCCATGTATGTGGCAGGGGATACCAGTACTGACTATTTTGATAATTTGTCATTCGCTGTTGCAAAATAGAGCACTTTCAGGGCCCAATTTCATCCGAAGTTCACATCCTTAAACACAAGCTGACAGTCCTGTGTATGACTTCCAATTTATTTTTATTAATTTGTTTACAAACCCTCGAGTTCATAGCAAACTCAATGTTTCAATATAAAGCAAAGCAATTAATTTGGCCCCGTAAGCAATTTTAGACTGATTTACAGGTCTGTACTCATAGCAACGTGCTCTTTAGATAAAGGTTAATCTCTTCAAATTGTGTTTTTATTATAATTCTGCTTGTTTAAATAATTGGGCAATGTACGCTACAACAAAATATGCTGCTTTAATGTCACCGTGTTTTTTTTCTTCCATTTTACTCCGCAGCTCTGCCCTTACATAAGGGTTTATAATCTTCTCTTCAAATTGTTAACTCCGAAATTCTTATTTTCTTTTAATAATTCGGCAATGTACGCTACAATTCATATGCTGCTTTAATGTCATCGTGCTTTTTTTTCTTTTCATTTTGCTCCGCAGCTCTGCCTTTACATAAAAAACATTAAAAAGTGAGCACAAGCCTTTGATAGGATCAAGCAAATCTTCTTGGCAGCTCACGTATGACTGGTTTCTCCGTCTTATTTTTCATTCTCTATATGTCTTGGGTTTTTCTTTCTTGATCTGCAGTGCAGCAGAGCTGCGTCATGTAATGCTGAGTTTGGATGACACGGTTGATAAGCACGAGGTTGAAGACTTGATACGGGATGCGGACGCGGATGGGGACGGTCATGTGAATTACGAGGGTATGTTTTTACTGGGTTAGGCTTATCACCCCATGCAATAAATTAAGAGATATAAAAAGATAACTCAATAATACATAAGCGTAATATTTTGTGTTGGTTTCATCGAAGATAGACGGACGGGTAACAGTATATACAATTACCGTGCTAATTTTAGGATGATTTTTATACTTTCTGTCATTTCAATTAGTATCGATTTGAGGAGCTAACCATACATTCCTATGTAAATATGTCCTGTATTAGGCTCATAAATTATAGGTTTCATTGCAAAACAATATGGATAAAAGGCATACATATTTCGGGGTATATCTTAGTATAATACATGACGATAATACATGTGCCATTGAATGTCATCGATAAAAATGCAACGGTCCTACAAAACCCAATTTTATTTGAGGCGGGAGTGGCTGGGAGAAACCAATGACAATGTTTTGTGATAAATTTGTATGACATTCAAGAGTCTGTTATACTCTCTCCTGTGTAATTGCTTGGACAAAAGCAATAATCACTTGCCTTCAGTACCCCCTTTTTTGGTATATCACACGGGCCCCTAAACGGTGAATCATAGTTACTTCGCTGTCTATGAGTTTCATGTGAGTTTGGCAGTGTGCTTTTTGGTTCCAGTTTTCCTTTGAAAATTACAATGTGCATTGATTTTCTCAAGCTTTGACAGGTTAATTCAATCATCACCCTCCTCCCCTACTTACTGACACGGCAGTGTCACATGGTTCCCCCCCCCCCCCCCCCCCCCCCCCCTACACAGCCTCACTGGTCATCCCCCATATCCTCACTCGCCGACACAGATGTAGGCCGCTGCTGACTCCTAGCAGTACGGCAGATAGGTGATGGTATTGTGCCTTTGATGATACAAGCATGACATTTAGCACACAATCATATGCCATAGCCCATGAGAAAGATATGTGGCTATAGGGCCATCGCAGATTTGTCCTTTATAGAAATATAGGTAGAACAGGCCTAACAGGCAATGGCAGACAAATTTAGAAATTGTTTGTTTCTTGACTACCAATGTTTCTTCAAACGGTAAATCTGCGATAGCCCTATAGCCAAATCTCGTTTTCAATACACACTCTGAGTGTGTGTCTGCGTGCCAAACATTATGCTTGTATTATAAGGCACAATTCCTCCCAGTATTCCCCGTGTCTGCCCCACTATGACTTTCTGGAACACCTTTGCACGTGTGTTTTTCCCCTTTGTACTAATTTAATATCTATCAACTTAAAGCTAAATATCTGGGGTTTTCCCCTGTGTCATTGCCTCACAGAATTCGTGGCCATGATGAGCTTGGACAAATAAAGGAAATGTTGGATGAAGAGACATCGAACCACTTGTGCCTCCGATACCTTTTCAGTTCTTCTTATGTACAAGACGGCCACCCAATATCACGAAGTGGAGTTTTATATTCAACGACGGCATGTGTTGTTTTTCGGTGAACAAAATTGGTTGAACTGATTTTGCAAACTACATGTGTGCGTTGTGTGTTAGTTTTGTTATTTCTTCTTTTAATGAAAACGCCACCACTTGACCGCATGCACTCGCACCGCCCTCTCCGACGGCCTCTGCCGACAAAACAAATGAACCTCATCAATGAAGTTATGAGATTAAAGTCTCCCTCGTTATATTTTCCCATTATACAGGTTTTCCCGGTCATTTTGACATTGATGTCACACAAAATCCCTAAAACGATATTAATCGCTGAGCTCATGCAGTTCTCAATTTCTATTTCAAAGGGTTACAAATAGAGTTAATTTAAGATGAAGTATAATTCAAACTAGTGGTATTCCGATTCGTGCTAAATTCGTGAAATTCGTCTCGTCCGGCGATCGGCGTTGAATCGAAAAAAAGCAAACTCGTTTCTTGTGATTCGTTTTATCGTTTTGGTCATTAGAATTCATTTCCTAACCTCGACGTTTCTGAGTAATCGGTACGAAATTGAACGAAAACAGCGTGAAAATGAATGATACAAAAACAAATTTGCTTTTTCAATTCAACTCCGATTGCTACACGAGACGAATTGCACAAACTTAGAAAAAATTGCTATAATAAATAATTACATTATATGGAACCTTAAATGAAATTTAGTGTATTTTTTAGGTTTGTTTTATTCAAATTGAGAATTGAGCTTGGCGATGTTCGTCGACGAAATTCAAGTATCGGTATCGGTAATGTGTGTGATATAAGTGTTACAATGAGCGAAAAACCTATATTTTTATATCGACTATATTTTAAATTCTTAAGCTGTAAACCTTCATAAATATATCAATTTGGATGGAGAAGCCGTTTACGTGTATATCAGTGGCGGTGTTGCAACGAAACAAGCAATGCACTCAAACTTGGTAATTATGCTCACAAGATACGTCTATGGCGAGCCTATGTAACCAAACTTACGCGACGATATTCAAAAGTTATTTAGGGATATCTCAAAATGAATTAGAGATATCTCCAAATATCTCAAACAAATTATACATGTTTCTTAGTATTTATTTATATCTCTAAATAATTTGAATTATTTAGAAAGATAGCGCGACTCATGATCAGAGGTCCAGAGGTTCGAATCCAGCTGCTGGCCATATGTTGTGTCCTTGGGCAAGCCATTAACCCCCACTTGCCTCTCTCCACCCAGGAGTATAAATGGGTACTGGCATTAGCTGGGGAGTAACCTGCAATGAACTAGCATCCATGGGAAATATTCTCAGTCGTTTCATGCTAGAGCAACCGGAGTTAAACACCGGCCTAAGTTGGCTCGCGACGGTGACAGGCTTTACTTATTTTTGTTAAATAACTCTAAAATACCGTTGCGTTAAGGCCGGTTCATACTTCACGCGAAAGCAAATGCGAATTTCATGACGTCAAGAATTGAAGTTTCTTCCTACGTTCCTACGTCAGAAAATTAATTTCGTTTCTATATCTCCCGCATGTAATACTAATAGAGTTCATAAACCGAAAGAAAAGGAAAAAGACAACAATGATTATTTGGTGAACTATTGGGATGGTAGAGCACTGGAACTCGCTCATGGAGAAACGTCAAAGAACGGGGATATTAATGATGGGTGGAAAACTTAGATTGGCCGTCAAATTCGGCTATTTTCGACTCGACTTGTTCGATTGCCAAATAATTTTGGAACACAATTCAGTATGTCATTCGGTACTCAATCGACCGATAATGCCAAGCTACAAATCAGCTTGACGTCTTACAAATTGCGTCTCAACGGAAAACAATGTTTCCTCTTGGGGCCAAGTTCAGTAGTTGCATACAATAATCAAGTGATACTCGACTAAACAGACTTGTTCGACTCCCAAATAATTTAAAAACACAATTCAATATGTCATTCGGTACTCAATCGACCGATAATGCAAAGCTACAAATCAGCTTGACGTCTTACAAATTGCGTCTTAACGGAAAACAAAAGTTTTCTCTTGGGGGCCAAGTTCAGTATTTGCATGCACTAATCAAGTGATACTCGATTTGCAAAAATCGTCGACCATCATGAATTTAACAGGGGTAGGCCCTAAGTTATATCGCGATGGTACAGTAAATAGAAAGTACATGTATCGGCAAACAACTTATTATAAACGTGTGCATCGGCAAGACGTACGAATCCTATGGCATATACCCAGCACGATATGTGGCAGAGGGGTACCCCCCTCTTCCCTATACTTTATACGCACTCAACACTATTGTAACCTAACCCACCCCCCCTTGAAACCTAAAAGGAATTCCTGAGATTCCGGGAACACAATAGTCAACACAAAAGAGGGGGGGTTTTCTCTGCCACATATCGTGCTTCATATGCTATGGCAAGCGAGGTTCGAACGCTCAGACCGAGAAGAAAGGCATTGAATGCAATGCCCGCTTTTATAAGCTAAAAGCATTGGGGCGTAACGAAAACTTTATAAAACGTCTCTGTTGAGCCCACCTGTCGTTCGATAACGAAAAGAAATGGCATTTTCATTGAGGCGTTCTCTGTTACCTTATTATACGAATTCGCTTGCAGCGACATTCGCCTGAACTATGAACCGGCCTTAAATCATCTCGTCACAGACGAATCTTGTGTGCATGCGTCATACCGAGTTTCGGCGCTTACAACGGGTCTGGAGGGTGCGAGGGTTGTTTTTAAAAAAACCACCCTTCCCCGTTTTAGCCATGAACTAAACAAAATATAATAGAGCCAAAATAATAGATTGAATGCTATAGACCATGTGCCCTCTGTTTACATCTATATTTCAATGTGCCCGTCAATATGGGCACACATCGTGTTTTAAATAAATTTGGTTATGGCCCTGTCACACCAGAACATTTTAGGCCAACGCGTGAGTAACGTGTTGTAATTTTGGCAACACGCTGGCAAACGCTGACCAACGCTAGGCCAGCGTTAGCAACACGCTGAGCGCGTTACTCACGCGCTGGGACATGCTGTCACACGCTGAGGAAAACATATTTTTTTCAACATACATACAATTTCCAGCGTTTGCCAGCGTGTGACTGCACACGCTGGCGGAGCGTTGGAGGTTTGTTACTCACGCGTCGAACACGCTAGACGATCGTTATCAACCCGCTACTCACACGCTGGCGTACGCTGGCGTACTCTGGCGACACGCTGGTTATGGCCCTGTCACCCCAGAACGTTTTAGGCCAATGCATGAGTAGCGCGTTAAAAATAGTTGATACGCTGGCAATCGCTGAACTTTCACAGAAAAAGTCAAGTGGAACCGTGATTTCAGCGTGTCCATACAGGTTGATAACGGGTTCATAGCGTATGCCAGCGCGTGAGTATCGTGTGAGGAACGCGCTCAGCGTGTGAGGAACGTATCACTGATTTATAGTAAAAATACGACAGCGGGTCGCCAGCGTGTGAGTAGTGGGTTGGTAACGATCGTCTAGCGCGTTCGACACGTGAGTAACAACCATCCTGCGCGCCGCCAGCGTGTGCAGTCACACGCTGGCAAACGCTGAAAATTTTAGGTATGTTGAAAAATGTATTTTTGCCTCAGCGTCTGACAGCTTGTTCCAGCGTGTGGGTAACGCGCTTAGCGTGTTACCGAAATTCCAACACGTTGGCCTAAAACGTTCTGGTGTGACAGGGCCATTAGTGTAGTAGCGCGTCGGCTTTTTATACAACTAATCATGTGGTCGTTGCAGTACGCTGGCGCGCGTTGGAACGTGCTACTCACGCGTTACTCACGCGCTGGCGAACGCTTATGAACCCGTTAACAACGCGTTATGGACACGCTGAAATCACGGTTCCACTTGACTTTTTCTGTGAAAGTTCAGCGTTTGCCAGCGTATCAACTATTTGTAACGCGCTACTCACGCGTTGGCCTAAAACGTTCTGGTGTGACAGGGCTAAGAGGCGACATCAGAGGTCACATAATTCAAGGGTGATCTGACCTGTGGCGTCACTCCTCAACCACATTTTATGCAAAACACGATGTGTGCGCATATTGATGGGCACATTTGAATACAGATGTGAACACGTGACGTCAGAGAGCACATCGTCTATACAACAGGCTAGCCGATAGATCCATCCCACCGCGTGGACGTATAATCCTAAATTCATTATCAAGTTGCCTTAGAGTGCATGCCGAAACATTATGGATTGGATTTCAAAAAAAGAAAGAATTCCAGCACGCTTCGGCATGCCATTAGTCTTATAATCAACTCTCTCCCCTTTGCTCAAACACGCAAAGCAAACATTCTTTATGCCGTTGGCTGCGCAACGCGCACATGTTTTCAAAGCCGTTTTTCTCGCAACGAGGTCGCCGAAGTTCGGCGGTACACAGTCTCATTTCTCGTAGCATGTCTACCGAAATACAAATTCTACAGCAATAAATGAACACTAGAAAGTTAATGATTTTCACTGTGGCATATTGTGGGCATGGGCATGTGTGATTTTGCATTCAAAGTGGACTCGGCCAGTATTCCAAAATTCGCATCTTCTTCCAAATGCACATCCTGGGTTAAGTCCAAATTCACATCAACTGGATGCGAATTTGCATGTTAACGACCTTGGTGTGAATTTGGAGCATTTTAAGAAGCTGTATTAGGGACATGGTGAACAAGTACGGTCAAGCATAGAGTCAAGTCTCGTTTTAACCACCTTCTAATAAACGGTCGGCAGTAGCCATATACAAAAATGGCGGACAAACTTAACTGTGCACCTGTTACCGAATGAGGAGTACTTCCGACATACAAATGGTCCGTTTATGATGTCATTAAGGTTACTCTGAAGGGTGATCCCTAGAAGACAGAAGACAGGCAGTAGTTCTTATGCTATTCTTTGTTTTTGCGATCACCGTCCGGCGATCGTAATTCATAACAAAATATACATGTAATTACATTTTTCAGGAGGAATTCTAGGATATCTAGCGCAATCATGTTGCTAGATGCCTACAATCATTATTTGCTTTCAAATAAGTAAAATATTTCTTAATAACTCGGTAGTAAAATGTTTTGAATACTTCAAAATGGTGTATCCTACCTTTAACAACTGAAGGGTAAACCCCAAGCTCAAGGAGTCTGTTTACGGTAACCTTGTGATCAATGATGTCAAATACCTTGCTCAAATTGTTAGGTTTGTTTGCACAAGATATTACGTGATGATATAAATATCAACAATGTAGTGGGCTATAGACAAATCTTTACGATTTCCATATAAAGTTTCATCGACTAACAAGGGAGTGAGAGAGATTGGCCTAAGTTTCTGCAAAGTGGGTGGTTTCACTTTAGGAACATGCACCACGTTTTAGCTTGCTTCCATTGAAATGGAACAACACCGGCCTGAACGATGAGTTTAACATATTAGTTACAGGCGTGCTAAATTCATATGTAAATTCCTTGAGAATCTTTTCAGGCCAAATTATCTGGTCCCCCAGCTTTACTCGCTGAAATCTTGTTGTTTATAAATTTCCCATGAATACAAAATTAACGAAGCAGGAAGGTAAGCTGGCGAATCATGCAAACTGATGGGAACTTAAGTTTGAAAAAAACCCAGGCAAGGTTATTATAAATCTCGTTAAAGCAATCAATGTACTATGGGATCAATACCCTCAGCATGATTGGTAAAAGGTTTGGTTTGGTTTGGTTTGCTAAGTTACGGATTTGTCGATGCCACCTTCCTGGGTCAGTCTTGTTGCGACTAACGTACCCTTCCAGCATAGTACGGCTGTTTAGCAGACATTATATGACGAGTAACTTGATTTTGGAGGGACCAACATTTGGTTCTGTCACAGTTAATAATGAATGCTTTTTTATCTGCACGATATTGTTTCTCTCATCCGATCATTGAACCATGGTTTATCAATACAGTGGTGTCGTATGTAGGAATTAGCTAAAGTGAAAGATAATTGTTACCATGTCCCTAATACTAAAACAGCTTCGTAGGATTTAGATTTGGAAATCTTTTGTTGAAATCACATCCTGCTAAGGACCGTGTCCGCTTTGAATAAAACATTCGCAAACGCATGTACGTTTGTTTATGGTGTAAACCGATGAGTTTCTTTTGTTCCTCTCGATGATTTCCTTTGTTTGTACTCTAACTTTTTCGAACGGCTCTCATTGGTTTTGTACACGAATCTCAATCGAGGACGTCCTCGATTCTAACCCTAACCCCAATTCACCTTCGTGTCGCCAGGCATGTGTCCTCCATTTACACCATAAACAAACGCGACGAGACATTAAAGGTAGAGTATACCATTGTGTTATTGTGCAATTTTCTTTGAAGCAGCAAAATGCTCAAAATCTGAAGACAGGTGATTGACAACTATAACCTCTGGAAATGCTGTCATGGTGATGTTTGTGAATTCTGGTTATCGCGCAGGGAAACACTATTATAAGATTTTGCTTTCAATCAAAAGGTGCCGCGTTACGATTTAAATTGCGCCGAGATTCAGCATTCGAGGCACGTTTTCATTCAGCCGATTGCATGCAGCTGATGCGCGTCACGCGCTGAACCGACCAATAATAGCAAAGCAAGTACTAACAGAAAATTGTAAAACTACGTCTCTGAGACGCATCTTTGGAAATGATCTTCTTTTATTGTTTTCTTCAAAATGAAATTGTGCCAGAAGAAAATATTTCACAGGGAATTTAGTGTCATTAATATATTTACAACAAGAATACAACAATAATTTGGTTGGTTACTTTTTGGATAGCTGCAAATGATATACACTTTACCTTTAACATGTCTCCGTTTTCATGAACAGCCTTTAAGAACAAATCTATACTCTTTTTTGCTCACTTTTAGTTAAACACCGAAATAACCTGTTTGGAATTCTGTATGCGACGTGAACAAAATTAATTATTATGTACATAACATTGAACAACACTTTCAACGAAATGTACATCATGGTGTGTTTTGATTGTTTAATGCCTAAAAAACAGGAATATATCTGTTTATATCTGATATATTATCTGATTAATTTGCCTTCAATAATTGAACCGAATATGAAGATTTGTGTGTATATAAGTGCAATATATTGTTTGTATAATGTAATATACTATAAGGTAGCCGTAACAGAAGTTTAGAGTATGAGGTATTTTGTAAAATGGTATTTTGCTCCGTAAATAGAGATTTATGAGACGAGAACAACTTGGCCATCCCGAGTCTTAATATTTTGTCAAAGCAGCAAAAATTGAAGATTTGCTTCAAGTCTGATGTGTGCAGTAAGGCAGATAACTACATATTATACTTAAAGGGACCGTATACGTTTGGTAATTAGAACCCACTGTTTGTTTCAATCCCATATAGTTATAGTTATATACCATAAAACTAACCTGTAACAATTTCATTTCAAAAGGTGGTAGCGATTTTGAGATATTGCCGAAAATCTGGATCAGTTATGTCCACGCAGAAAGAATAATCTGCATTGGAATACACAGTCTGAGAAACGTCACTGCAGTAACGCTTCTCCGATTCAAATTTTGGGGGATAAAAAGGGATATCTTTTTCCATAACCGCAGTACTTCGAAGTGAAAAGCTTCTAAAAATGCATTATACTGTCCAAAGCTGCTGTACTTCTTACCAAGTAAGTTTGTATTGCCATTAATTTTTGGAGTAATAACCAAACGTATACGATATCCCTTTAACACTAGGAATAAGCATGATGTGATTTTTCATTCAAATCGGACACGGTCCTTATAGCAGTATGTGATTTCAACAAAGGATTTCCAAAATCACATCAAAATGCTTCAAATGTACTTTTGTTATCCAAATTCACATCCTGGTTTAAGTGGATGTTAATCCAGTGGCTGTGAATTCGAATCTTATACGAATTAGCCCAGGGTGTGAATTTGGACAGATGATGTGAATTTGGAGCATTTGGATATGATTTTGGAAATATTTTGTTGAAATCAAATTCTGCTAAGGACCGTGTCCGCTTTAAATGCAAAATCACATCATTAGGCCAAGAGTTTTAGTTATAGCCTGGAAATAGCTCATAAAAAGCTGAATTTGTCAGGATAGGTCCAGGAATATAAGTAGAATAACATTCTTAGCTCTTTCCAAAATCCAAGACGGCGTCCAAAATGGCTCAAGTTTTCTATGTTTATCATAACTTTACAACCAAACAAATGTAAATAAAAAAATTAAGTGCCTAAACATAATGTTTTACGGTATAATGAATAACGGAATCATTATTTAGAAAGTTCAAAACCAAGATGGTGTCCAAAATGGCAGACATTTTCAAATTATATTCTAACTTTGCAGCCAGAAAAGTTAGAAATACATTATACATACAAGTATCTAAACTAGTGTTTTAATACACAACTAATCTAACAAAAACCTGTGCAAAACTCATGGGTAGCCAGAACCAAGATGGCCTAAAACTGTGTGCACCTTTATGGTATCATATCGCATCGGGGGCGAATTTCATGAAAAATCGTACATTATCGATGTTATTTAAATACAAACTATTATATATTGCAATATATACAACCTGGTGAAGTTATACAATCCCAACAATCATTAAAATTCAAATTAACCTAATTAACAAATGGGCGAATTTATCCTTAAGTGCCGTTTTGCGTTTTGCGAAGAGGCGAGTTTAAAATAGCATCGGCGCTTTGGTGCGCGTACTGACTTTAGCGTTTTTCACGAAGAGGCGAATTTATGGCGCAGTGGGGAAATGTATACATTCTGACGCTCACAGGGGCGAATTTGCTAAGTTATCGGTTTTGTATTATTGTTGTCGTGTTTAAGAAGAGGTACTTCTAATAATTGAAGAATTCTGCAAAACGAATAACCTTTAATTTCTTAAAGTTTGATATAATTCTTGAACAAGATTGGAATCTCTTCTTTCACGTGATACCTTAATCTTGCATATTCTATGGATCTTTACATTGCAAACTGCTAAACGAAAAAAGGACTAACTTTACACGCGATGTTCTCGAAAGTTTGTTCAGACCGTGAAAGGCTAAATTCGCCTCTTCGTGGAAACGGTGACGATATGACGCAAACATACATTTAGCACAGCTCTAAATTATACCGCAGTCTGTGTTTTAGAAAAGGCTTCTTTACAAAAAAATACAAGGCACATGAACAAAGTGAAAATGTGCCATGAAATGTTATTGCTTGTTTTGGTTTTACATTATTTGTATAATTTCAAAATGATTTTTTTTCAACCTAAAGTAGACTTCTAGACTGCGGCTTACAGTTTGTGATGTAAGATTTAGCGCAGTATTACGCGTTAATGATACATCGCGGTGACCGTTGGTGATAAAGCGCAATAGCACAGCACATTATTGTCAATTTTCTTTTCGGTTTTTCATTTTGTCGTCGCCATTTAATTTTTTTAATTACACGTAGCCCAATTCCAGTGTCACATTTGGCAAGACTGTATCATTATTTACTTGTTTATCAACAAGCTTATTTGTCATAGATTCCTAAAACTATATATTTTAATATTTCAAATGAAATAATATGAAACTCAGCAAAATGTATCAATTTTTTTTGGATAAAACAATAGGCTACTAAACAAATTGTCGCCCTCTAAATCAATATTATTAGTATACGGATACCCAAATAGGTCTCCATCATTAACTTGTAAGTTTCAACATTACAATTGATTCAGGGCACAAATCTGTAGAATTTGCAGCTTTTGTAATGTCATAAACGTTTTCTTTGGTTTGTTTATTTCTAGAAACATAATACTAGGCCACTTTCGTTGAATTTTAGTTATGTTTGGATGTCAAGAAACTACGAATAAAAATAGAAAGGTTTTGGTCGTAGATTCATTGTTTCCTAAATCATGTGTTTAGACTCTTTATATGTATTTCGAACATGCTTATTATTGCATTGTGAACACCACATTGGTTATGGATACTTTATGGATAATGATTGTAGTATATTTCGTGTATTTACAACATATGCTAAGACACATTATTTGTTTTTAAAGCTTGTCTGGTTGCAAAGTCATTAAACAAATTGAAAATGGCAGCCATTTTTGACGCCATCTTGGATTTCGGAACGAGCTTCAGGGGATTTTCGAGAACTGTTAGTGTAATTATTGTTCTACTTATATTACTGGATCTACTTTGAAAAATTCAGCGTGTTACGAGCTATTTCAAGGTTTTAGAATGATCTAATGCTCTTGGTGTACATGCCCTTTCGTAGTGTAACAACCTGTCTGTTTACAAGTCACAGGTACAAGCGACATACTGATATTGCACGATCTTGTTTTTTAAGCAGAGTCAATTACATGGAAGTGTAATTTTTCATCATTTGCGTTTTCGTATTAATACACGCCATATCAATTTCAGCGCTGTTATTTAGATCGGCCTTGGCTACAACCATTGGCATTCTGAAGTGTGCTTCAACGAGCGGAAATTACACTTAACGTGTGTTTGTGTTGAGTCGAATGTCTCTATTTTATATTCATGCGCACTTTAGCTACCGCGGCTCCATCGCAGTGCAGTATATTAAAGCATTGGTTACAAAATCATCTTACGAGATAAAAAGCACGTGAGTACCACATCTGAAATATTTATAGACCCGTCGAAATGCCTCTGAACAATTTCCCGAGAACATTTCAAGCGTGGTATTTTCATATCCCCCTTGCTGCATACAATTACACACTAATTAAATTACAAACTTTATTTATCGCGCCAGCGCGGTCCAATTGTAAATTACTGAAAGGGGCATTCCAATTTTAAAACAGCGTCTTCGATGTTATTTACGCAATAAACACGTATAAGGGCTTTGCACTTGAGGTGAGCTCATAATATTCAGTTACTCATCATCCATTCAAATCTTTGGGACTAGTTAGACTACACTGAAAAACTGTGTTTAGCGAGTAAACACCTTTCTAAACACTTTCTTGCTATCAGTTTGTAAACATGTTTACATGCTAAACATGTTTAGCATGAGGATGGATCGTGTTTAGCCATTGGACATTGATGTTTAGGAACTGGACACGTGCGTTTAGCTTCTAAACATGTTTACAGGAAAAGTGTTTCCTCGCTAAACACATTTTTTTAGAGTGTACCGAATGTGCCCATAGGCCTTAGTTGTAGAAGATCACTGGGCAGAAGCAACTGCTCATCAGTGAAAAACTTTCACACTAGGATCGGGCATTATGTGATGTTGCATTCAAAGCGGACATAGTCCTTTAGCAGGATGTGATTTCAACAACAGTTTTCCAAAATGTTCCAAATTCACATCCTCTTCAAACTTTCATCCCGGATAAGGTCGTTAACATGCAAATTTAAATCTAGTGGATGTGAATTTGGACTATAACGACTTAATCTAGGATGTGAATTTGGAAGAGGATGTGAATTTTGAACATTTTGATGTGATTTTGGAAATATTTTGTTAAAATCACATCCTTCTACTGGCCGTGTTCGCTTTGAATGCAAAACAACATCATGTCCGTTCCTAGCGTCAAACCATGTATTAAAATTATGTTGGTTTAACAAGTTGATTGGTTACAAGTTTGTTAAAATGTTAACCAACACTGTCTACATTTATGCGGGTAATCCGAAAATAAAAGACAACGTCTACTTTCGTTCAACTCCAATTGACTGTAATTATTATCGGCGTATGAACAGACAACCCCCCCCCCCCCCCCTAAAGTCCCTCAATACAAAAACGACTGAGCACGTTTCGGTAAAATAACCACTAATTGTTAAGAGAAACTGATTAGGAATCCAGCCATACTCCACATTCAATTACAAAATGTGCAGCGTTTTGAGGATTATTTGTTCTATACATAAATTGTACAATTTTGTCCATAATATAATTGTTATTGACAAAATAGTATGGCTGGATTCTTAATGACGATTTCTCTACTTATTAATGACTAAAAAGTGCTCAGTATAAATATTTATATGTAGTTATTTTAATATTTTTGTGTATTTAATTATAATATTTTGTATAGGTTTATCCAACAAAAATAGCGTTTAAATTCATCTTGGTAGTGGCCAATTTGAAGCGAATTAGCTCTCTGCTGTCGTTCCCGTGGTTCGTATTAAAGTTCAGACGTTCAAATTCGTTTTTATAATTATCTGACTTATTCATAATGTTCTCCTTCTACGTTGAAGTTTGGGCGTTCGGTTTAAATGGTCATTCAATTTAGCAGTGGGTTTGATAAAGGCTTATTTGCATTTGAATCGTATTTTCGTTTTTGCGCATTCTATTTAGCACTTTTTTCATTCAAAATAAAGAAAAACGCGAGATGCGAAGTATTAAAAGTGTTAGGCAATGCTTTTTTTTTCTAGTTTAGTTTTTTTTTAAAGTATCTGTCTCAATCAAATCTGAGATCTGGGTGTTCTTATATCTCTAACGTGTTTTTCGTGCTTCTTTTCATTAACTTATTTTTCTTGTTGATGTGCAAGAAAGCTGGGAAAAGTGATACATTTAGGTATTTTGTCGCTGCTTTTTGTGGCAGAATTTTGTAAGAAATGTCCCTGGTACTCAAATGGAATAAGACAATGTACAATTCTAACGAACAAATGAATAACATGAACCGTATTTGAATTCCTTTTCTTACATTCCATAAATGCTTGCCTATGGTGAATTCGAATGGCCAAACTGGCGCAACTGGAAGCTCGAGCGAATTGGAATGACTAAATGTGAAATGTTAATTTGAACGCACAATTGTTTTAATCGAATCATCGACCTGGGCTTCATACTGCGAATTTAAACCACAGTTCAGTGGGTTTTCGCCTATGCAAATTTGACAGAACAAAACGCAATTGAATCAATTATTTTTTTGTTTTCTGTGGCAGATTTTAGTTTTACGTTTGAATGGCAAATGTTTAATTTAACCCTTTGTCATTTGAGTATTATAAGAAAATGAAAGGCTAAATTAATTATGTTTCCATTAAAAACATACGACTATCAATGCCACTATTTTAATAAGCAGTAAATGATATTATATAAATATGAATAATACAATTGTAATTCTAAATAAACTTTGAAATTTGAATTCATACTTAAATTGTTTGTGTATTGTTTCTTGGAAGAGGCAATGTGTCCAAGTCCATAATTATACAAACATAAAGACGTTAATTTAAAATGCTCTATATTAAGAAAGGGGGAAAACGAAACAAAATATGTGACGGTGACCAAGCATTCAGGAGTTGTACTTATAGGATCTCAACATTAATTAACCAATTACCGATTCCTTTTCTCGGCTTACCCGGCAGCGATTTATTCCCCAAACGACATCGCCATAGAACTGGTTTTTAGCGCATCTGATTGGTTGTATAACATCTACGCCATATATTCATCTATGTGTCGCATTGCATGACGTGTACTAGGGTAAACAATCCCAGAGTCATAGGGTTCAAAAGGGTTAGGGTTAGGGTTAGGGTCAATAAGTTGAGAGTCCTAGGGTCAATAAAACCCAGAGTCCTAGGGTCAATAAGTTAAGAATCTTAGGGTCAATAAATTGAGAGTAAAATTTACTACCATGACGTAACAGATAGGCAATCAGATGCGCTAAAAACCAGTTCTATGGCGATGTCGTTTGGGAAAATAAAATGTGCTACCCGGCACATCGCTCGGCTACTAAAATGTTAATAAAATGAAAAGACGAAGAGGATTGTTAGGTCCATCTGTTTCGGCTCTAGATGGAAAACACACACATGCATTTCGATGAATGAGCCATGTGCTCTACGTCTGTAAAATATACTGCAGTCTCTTATTAGTCTACTGCGCGTTCCCATTGGATTTAATGTTGTCATATAAACACCGCGGTACGTTATCCAAACAAGTTTAATGGGAACACGGCTTAATTAAGTAATTTGGGACACGATCAAGCGGAATGAGTCGGATGTTGGGGAATCCCAAAAATGTTTTAATCAGAATTGTGTTCTTCGTTGGTATTTAAACAAATTTACATAACTCGACAACAAAACATCGTATCAACATGGGGTTTTCAGTTTTTAAAACGTTCAAATGCCCTTTTTAAAACTACATGAAAACTCATTTTGACCGGGGCCGACATCCGACTAATTCCGCTTGTTCGTGTCACATTTGGGCACAGGGATATTCCTGGTTTATCGCCAGATATGTTTAAAGCAAGACATGGGACGAAGGGAACTCCAATCCCTTGTGGTCGCTGTGTTTGCGGAATGTTGCGGTAAAATTATTATTAGTCCTCCATACATATCATACATAATCACTCTCTAGACTATTGCTACCTAACGCACCCCCCCCCCCCCCCTTTACAAACCTAAACAGAATTTAACAACATTCCACAAGCACAATGAACACCACAAAAGAAGGGGAAAGGGGGGGGGGTTGTCTCCGTCCCAATCTTGCTTTATAATCCCTCATCATCCAACCAATTTGTTTCTTTCTAGCTTGCAAATCATGATCAATAATTTTAGCATTTCCAAAGCATTTGAAATGACCGTTTACCATAAAACTAACACCCACTTCCATAATGTTTCTTATTTCATAATGTGCAACTCAATGAGTTGTATCAGTCACATGTTTGTATTCGAGTATCACTCTGCCACACTGCACGTGCCACTCTGCTTGGGCTCTGACAAACGAAACAACGCCCTCTGTTGATAGCCACCGTTGAGGTTATTTTGGTCAAAGTTCACCGTTATTTGCTCTTCACCACTTTTGCAGGTACAAACATAAAACTGTAGTAAATTTTGTACATGATGTCAGTGACTGGCGCCGGGAGAAAGCAGAGCATATAAACCGTCAGTTTAGAGGTCCAGTTTCCGGGAAAGTACCGCTCGTGTGGGTTTTCGTCGATGAGGGCGCTTGTGCAAGCATCCACCACTGGCGCGAGGGTAGTCACTGAGAAGCCCTGGGATGCGTTGACAATGTGATCTTTCGTCGCCTTGAAATACTCTGTACCGTAAGCCTCTCGCACTTCGTCAGTTGTTTCGCTCCAGACATTGTCCAGGCCAGTGGACATGTATTCTCTAGTAAACATGGCGGACCCTCCACCTGAAATGTAACGTAAACGTAGGACGCACCATAACCCAGTTTTCTAATAAATTCAAATTCATGCACGCAGGCGCATAAATACACAATGTAGGACAGGAGGCTAGACGCGAAATCGGCCCATTGAAAAATGTACAGGGGTCCATAAATTGTTGCCATTTTTGTGACTGAATAGAGTTGATGGTAAGTGTTCTAGAATTGTGTTATTGAGTTTATAAACATGTAAATTTTGTTCCAGAATGAATGATAACTCAACGTACTTTGCTAACATTTAGAGAATCCTTGTTCAGGGGTTGTAGTACTTGTAGGACGCTATGGTCACAGACAAAATCTTGGATTTCGAGTAAAATATGTGTTCACTTTGAATTGTAAGTACATTTACATATTATAGTCAGTTTCCCTTGTGGTTTATTTGTGTATTACAAGACAACGAGTGGTATTCCCATTGGGTGATCCCCACAATGTCGTTTCCCGGGTTATATGTTCAAATGTATCCATTCTTTACAGAATTGAATGTTGATTTTTACAATTAAAATATGTATACATTAAGCATCGAATACAACTCCATTTTGTATTCCTCTTGGGCCTTCCGGTGCCTGAAATCATCCTAGGTATTCTGCTCTAAGTGGGTTTTGTTAGGGTACAAAATTAAACAAAAATGTTGTTGTACTGTGCGCACGAGGTCGATGAAAATCAACGAGTCAAAGAAAATACTGTTACTTTGTGGAAGTACCATTCACCACATTGCGGACATGATCGCAGGCAATTAAACACGGCGCGAACTACAACTTGCGCTGGCACAAACACTGTAATTCACGCCGTGATTCAAAGCCTGCCATTCTGTACGCAATGTGGTGGATGGTACCCCGACAAAAATCATAGTATTTTCTTAGACTCGTGTTTTTGTTACCCCAAATCCTGTCCTAAATCAAATAGAGCAAATCTTGGAGAAATTAGGAGAAAATTACAAAACTGTATGGACCCCTGTACATTTTTCAATGGACGATTTCACTTCTTGCCCCCCAGCCTATTTATGCGCATGCGTGCATGAATTTGAATGTATTAGTGAAAATGGTCTATTACAATGAATATAGTCCTGCAGAATACTACAAAAATATTGCATTTAGTGATACAAGCACCAAAATTGGCACACATGCTCATTTTGGGTCACTTTACACAAAAAAAACGTTAGCCAAATTAAAATCCAAGATGGCCGCCATTTTTGAAGATGGCCGCTAATGAAGGCCAAATATCACCGAAATATTGATGTACGGATGGAGAGAATGGCAATACAAGCACAAAACTTGGCATTTAACATCTGTTTGGCCTCCTTGTTGTTGGCATATCCAAAACAGGATATTAGACACTTGAAAATTCAAGATGGCCGCCATTTTCCAAAATGATCGCCACTGATTGGCTAGTAGTAGTTTTACCAAGGATCAAACAGTAATACGGACCAAAATGGGCATTTAATCTCCATTTGAATCCATTAATATGCTTAAATTGTCAACCACTTGATAATTCAAGATGGATACCATTTTTAAAGATGGCCGCCACAAGAT
Source organism: Crossaster papposus (assembly GCA_037893245.1). Classification (NCBI taxonomy): domain Eukaryota; kingdom Metazoa; phylum Echinodermata; class Asteroidea; order Velatida; family Solasteridae; genus Crossaster; species Crossaster papposus. Next base: position 58,168 of record JBAIAA010000321.1, read on the forward strand.
GACTCAGCCTATATGTTACAAAAAGTGACACATAAATCGTAACATATCTGGTACAAAGAAGACATACAACACACTCTAACAACAGATTGGTTGAAAATAACCAATATATTGGTCGATTTCAACCAATCCAGTTGGTAGATATGTGGATAACCAAACTATTGGTTAAAATAACCAATCTGATATTGGTTACCTAGTTAATCAATTCGTATTGGTTATAACACCAACCAATGCAATGTTGGTTAATTTAACCAATCCGCAATGGTAGGACTCCAACCAATTTGTATTGGTTACCACGTAACCAATTTAAATTGGTTATAGCACTAATACATAATGACAGGGCTGCAACCAATTTATATGCAACCAATTTATATTGGTTAACACGCAACCAATTACATTGGTTACAACACCAACCGATATGTAACAACCAATTACATAACGTGGACTAATTACGTAATGAAATAATACCAATACCAATTTATTACACATTGCAATTACGCATACATAATAACCTATTCCTAATAGATATTACCTACTGAACACTTACTACACACTTAGCTATTGCCATTGTTAGTTTTATAGTTCGCTTTTTTTGTCCACGACGAAGTCACAGCTATTTTTTTTATGAATAATGCATTTGAATACGGATGAAATTTAATGTGAATTTTTCACTATGTTTGCACAAACATCTAAATTCAATCATGGAATCGTTTGAATAATTACATATTATGGTCCAAAAAATGCATTTTGGACTAAATACCACAATTTAACAGGGACTATTGTCAAAACTATTTGTTTCACTTCTGATTGGTCAGTTGCTGTAGGCACATTTCCTACATTATGAATAACCTATAGATTGGTTAATACCTTGGTTACAAGCTCAACCAATATGACTGGTTGAAGGACAACCAACATATTGGTTATAAATAAACAATAGATTGTTTGATACCTTGGTTGCAAGCTTGACCAATATGACTGGTTAAAGGACAACCAACATATTGGTTATGAATGACCAATATATTGGTTGGTAACTTGGTTGCAAGCTCAATGAAAGCAAACTTGGAAAACATGGACGCCATCTTGAAAAAATGGCCGCCATCTTGAATTGTTAGGTTGTTTCTATTTTTGAATTGATAAGGGGTACATTTGGTGGATAGTTGCAACTTTTAGTGCTTGTATGACCAATTAATCCAATGTAACATTAACTGTTACCATTTAGTGGCGGCCATCTTGAATAAATGGCCGCCATAATGGATTTTAATTTGGCTAACGGTTTTTTTGTGTACAGTGACCCCAAAAGAGTAGTTACGCCAATGTTGGTGCTTGTATCATCAAATGCAATATTGTGGTGAAGAAAGTTATTAATCTGCAGGACTAATAGGAATTTTTCAAATCAAAATATTCAAATCTAGTTACGGTTAATTGTCAAACGTATAGACAACATTTACTTGACTTAAATCAGAGTTGTATGACTCGAGTCCCGTTTTCCGGACTGGGATTCGAGTCATGAGTTACATGACTCAGAACTCGGACTCGGAGTCGGCCTGTATGGTTTGGCACTGGGACTTGTACTCGAGAGAGGTGACTCAGACTAGGATTCAGACCGATGTTTATTACGGTGATTCTATGTGCGATAATTTTAAATTAAGCAACACATTTACCCGAGAAGTTGCCTGGTTCTACAATGACAGCGGAGACACCGAATTTCCCGGCGAGCTCGTTGCGAAGACTATCCGTGAAGGCCTGGATGCCGTACTTGGTGATGGAGTACGCCGAGCAGGTTGGCATACTCACACGGCCCAGCATGCTACTTATGTTTACCACACGACCTGAAATGATTGACCCAAGGAAGCATTTCAAGTTGAAGGGCCACGGGATGATCGCAACAAATGTTTCAAATCGTGATTTCCATTTTGAACCACACACAATCATTTATTAACTAAAATTATGTTTAAAATATAAAAATCGCCCGTAAACTATGTTACTTGTCAAAAGTCGGGCATTTTTTCTTCTTTTTATTAAAAAAAGATTTCACGAGCGTTTTGCGATCTAAAAGTTAGGGAAGAAATACAAAGCGTCAGCATTTGGCTGGAAGGCACTGTTTGTTATTGTTAGGGTTGCAGTTAATAGCCCCGGTGGGGCTAGGGTTAGGGTTGTCATTCTAGTTACTATCAAAGACCTTCCGATCAAAGACCTCATTACCACTTATATTGGTTTGATTCGACCATTGCTAAAATCTGCTGTCCCTGTCTGGCACCCAGGTCTCACTATTAAACAACATAAATTAATTTAGGTTATGATTACATGCCCTATCACCATGCCTTGCAGTTGGGTAAAATAAAATACCTTAAACAACGCCGGTATGATATTTGCCTTAAATTTGCTAAGTCTTTGATGAGTTGCAAAGAATTTCGGAATTGGCTTCCAAAAACCAGACGATAAAGTAATGGCCATTGTCTAAGAAACTCAAATTTGTTATCCATTCCAAAAGTACGCACCGAGAGACATGCTAACAGTGCGATTCCTTACATGGTAAAACTACTAAATGAAAGCTGTCTTTAACCCTCATTTGCAGAAGTCACTGTTTGGGTAGGTTGTTTATGCTGTCGCACCATAGGGTGCTTAATTGTAATTATAACATCTCGTTTGGTTGTAATTTGTAAATTAATGTGAATAATCATTTTTAATTTGTGTTAAGATTATCTCAATGTTTAATATATTCTAACTGTTTAATGAATTTTAGTTTTTATAATAGCTGTCAATACTTATCATTGTGAATTCAATGCAATTTTGCTTTTGGCAACCGCAAGTTGGATTTTAATATACTATTTCCATCAAACTGTTGTGACCTGCAAAACATGACAACGTTCAGTTGTAATAGCGCCCTCAATGAGTAAAACAATTTCAGGAGAGTCTGATGTTTTGAATTAAAATAAATCAGGAAAAGAGTGTTCACAAGACAGCGTGCAGACTGCGAATAGAGCCTGAATGTGGACCCTAGTGGCGCGCTTCCGGACCCCTCAAGAAGAAAAATAAGCATGTACAAGTAGAAGTTTTTAAAATTATGTTTCGTACGTTGATTTATTACGAAAATTCCCCCCGGAAAAGGCCTTTGTAAAAGTGTTGCTAACATCTCAATATACGGAATCTGAAGGAAAAAAATAGGACAAGTATCGTGTCAAAACTTGACCTTTCACCTCTCAAAAATCTAAAATACATGTGGACGAAGCACTCGTACATACAAAAAATGTAAATTAATTTATGCAATAATTGTGAAAAGGTTATTGGGCAAAACAAACACCTTAATAGGAGAATATAAATGTCTTTTGGGACACACTTTTGAACATATACATTTAAAGGACTTATTCTCATTTACAAAAAATCTCCAATGACTGTTTTTAAGAATTGTTGAAAGAGTGATTCAAACGAGCCTAAATAAAAACTAGAATCCATTGGATTTAGGTAGGTCAATAGTTTTTAATTGTCGTCAATTTACAAGTACGCGATGTGAAAACAAACGCGATCAGACAAGGAGACCGTAGGAACAAACATTAGGATGTGAATTTGAACTGAGAATGTGAATTTGGAGTATCTTGGTATTCTTTAAGACAAATTGATGAAAAATCACTTGCGATGGATACAAAATAATTGTATTTTTGACCTTTCACATCCAGCATTTCGTCCCTGTGTCTCCCTGTTCGTTCACGTGTCTGTTTGTTTCTTTGTTTCTTTTCACGTGGAGTATAAATGCGTGATAACGTAAACCCTATAAGACACATTGATATTCTACTTTACATGCAGTGTTCACCTAATTGATCGCCACAAATTATTTCAGGGTACATTTTATTCATGTACGAGTGCACCCAGTTGCACTAGTCCGCATGTATTTTAGACTTTCGAAGGTGAAAGTGAAACGTTAATTTTTAGCACGACATTTCTTAAGATATCAATGTATCAAAATAAATGCGTATTATATACCCTAGAATATTTGCACGTTAATTTTCCTATTCAAGGCCTCCGGAAGCGCGTCACCAGGGTGAACTTTCAGGGTGTATTATTCATTGATCACCGCATTCGTTGGCATTTAGCAGCACCCTCATGCCTCGTCTGAATCATCTTAAGCCGTATTCGAATTGGAATTACAGAGAGTCTGTGCTGAGTAGTCTTGTTCGCAAGACGACCTAATCGCGGTATGCAGCGCGTGTATAGGCCGCCGAAGCGGGTGCCCTCTATAACGCACCTAATTGCTCGGAAAATTCCGAGCCGAACTGTGTTGCATTTGCATGCGTGTGTGACGGTGCGTGTATAACCGATCGACGTAACATGCATAATCGCTGACTCATTGGTCAAGTTTCTGTTACGTCACGTAATTATGCACGCAACGTCACACGCGCATGCAAATGCAATACAATTCTGCTCTGAATTTTTCGAGCGATTATTAGGTGAGTTAGACAAGACAACCTATTAAAAGGTCATTGCGTGGTCTACGCATTTATGTATGTGGGTACGTAGGTTAGAGGGCGCCCGCATCGATGGCCTACGCGCGCTGCATACCCCAATTAGGACGTTTTGCAAACAAGACTAGAGCGGAGTGGCTGCATCTGCCACCATAGACCCATGTGTAATTTCAAACCGCAGCCAAGTACTTCGAACACCGTGTTACAACTGACAATGCACAAATAGTGTATCACCAACCGCTAATTTCATACAAATTGACCGATAGTGTATCAATAACCGACAGGCCTAATGTAACAGAAATTGACAGAAAGTGTAGTATAAATACATTGTCGGTTAGTGGTACATTATGTGTAAATTTATGTGACATTATCGGTTGGCGATACATTATCCGTAGGTTGCTACGTCGATCTGTTGTAACACATGGCCTTATAAAACATTATGCCCCCGCGGAGTACTGTTGAACGATGCGTCCAAGGCAATTTAATTCAAACATTAGACCCCACTCGTGTACATCATGTATGCGAAACCCTCGAGCGAGCATTGCATGCCACTGAGGGTGTTTTGTTTTACCTTTGCAATTTCGGATGAGAGGCAAGAAGGCTTTTGTAACCCGAATCATCCCCCAGAGGTTGACCTCTGCCATCTTCTTGTATCTGTCCACGGACACCCACTCCGCCTCGCCCCAGCATGCCGTGCCGGCGTTGTTCACCACTCCCCACAGTACTGGAAAAACATGAACACACGAAGAACAAAAACTTTATAATAATTATTCAGGGTTAACCATCCTTACTCGCAGCTAGCTGGAAAGCTGAATTGCGAAGGACCCTATATCTGACCACAGAGGACATGCAGAAATCGATTAAATTTTGCTTACAATTGTTATGCCTGATGTTTATCAGGAATAAGAACACTTCTGCGGCAGCTCGAGCTTTTCGCACTTTGGTCTCTACGGGTGCCCATTTATATACTCCTAGGTGGAAAGGGGCAATTGTAGTAAAGTGTCTTGCCCAAGAACACAGACAGCATGTTTCCGTCAAGGTTTGAACCAGTTGTGTACCATTGCATACTGATCGTACACCGTATACGAGAGAGCGGGGCTAGTTCGCCCACCACGTGATTTCCCACTACTACAGCCAAGTAATTAGTTTCGATGATGTAATTATAGATTGCGCACGACATGATAAAACTCATATGATAGCTAAACGAGCAGGCTCAACGAGCTCATAAAGCTATCATCAAAACACCGTTTACATATCATGTAAGTAACAGTTTGTTTCTTGCATCGAATATGGTATAAACCCTAAGACATAAACAAAGATGGTTTTAGTGGTTATTGTTATTTAGAAGATAATAGACTTGCCAAAATAATTATGCAGTTGTGAACTCGGTTTAGTGTGTTAATGGTGCATACGATGTAGTAAAACACAAGATGAGCCCTTGGGGCACGTTCGCCCTGTATATAGTGGGGCAGGTTCGCCCTGTGGCGGGCTCACCTCACAGGGGTGGGCGGACTTTCCCCATCAAATATACATGCCTATTATTTATTCAAGCAAGCTAAATATATATATTTCAAAGTGAAATAAACATACTAGAGAGGTATCCTTATATTTATTAATGTCCGTTGCAAAACTAACACCCTTACCTATGCTAAGATGTTATATGAAACCAAAATACTTAATTAAGTTGTACTTTACAATAACTAACTAAAATGTTGATTAGAAGTTACAAGTTGTGGTTCATAGTATTTTCAGTTTACATTCAAAATTACACTTAACTGAATATTAGAGAAATCAAAAGTTGTGATTTATTACTATTCACTATAGTAATAAATCAACAAAACTGTTGATCAGAAATCACAAGTTGTGGTTTATAGAAGATGTGCCCTCTGACGTCACGTGTTTACATATGTATTCAAATGTGCCCGGCAGTGATGCGCACCCATCATGATTTACATAAAATTTGCTTAAAGAGTAACGTCGCAGGGCAGATCGCCTTTGAATTATGTAACCTCTGATGTCATCTCTTAACTAAATTTATGTAAAACATGATGCGTGCGCATATTGACGGGCACACTTGAATACAGATGTAAACAGAGGCACATCGTCTATAACCATTTGGTTTGCTTATTTTCCTTTATTTTAACAGAATAAATAAGACTGAACGTGTGATAACAAAAACCAAGTTATTATTTACATATAGGGTCAAAGAGTCTTAAAGATGGACTACAACGAAAACTCACACATTAAATTTATTATCGGACCTTGTTTATGTTGTGTTCAGGTAACACTTTATTGTTACGGTCATGTTTTTCTCTAAATAATTTTGTTGCAATTTGACCGACAAAATTAGACCTCGAGTCTTCGATTTTGAAATTTCCCGCCCTGTACTGGTTCCCGGCAAAGATCCACTGAAAACCACAATGAAATCCACGATATAGTACCAGCGGACTTGTAAACCAGCGAAAAGTGATGACGTACTACCCATGAGCAACCGAGAGTAAACAAAAGACGCCATGTTATTCCGTGTGTATTATGTATGCGTTTTCATGCAGAGGCATGAAGTTTTTACGAATCTTTTTTGTATAGTGTATCACTATCACTCAGCTACAATAATGCCAACTTCATGTGTTGTTGGTGGATGCACGAGAAATTGTTCGAAGAATCCAGAGATTCATTTTGTGCAATTTCCGCGGGATCCTGCGTTATCAAGGGAATGGGTGAAGTTCGTAAATATTACACGAAAGGATTTCACCTTCTCGGAAAGAAGTAGGCCTTTGATTTGTTCAGCACATTTTTCAGAGGACTGTGTTGAACCTTCAAGTCACTGGGATTGACAACAAAATTTCGTTTGAAGCCTGGATCGATCCCCACATTGAAAGCGCCAAACATCGAGAGAATTCGTACTAGTACTACCACCAGGCCTACTGCTTCTACGTCGGCCGAGTCATCGGCAACCGACGGGTCTGCCGTGGCCGCAGTGTCATCAGCAGGTGAGCTCCCCTCGTCTGGTGAGCTCCCCTCATCGCTAGAGCTGCCATCACTGTCCTCAGAAGTACCTCCACGAAATGCCTCTTCCTCATCTATACTGTGGTCTTCCCAATACTCGCTGCTATCGGACATTTTTCGCTGTTTTTCGGTCGAAAATAGTTGTACCAAAATATAGCCTAGCTTGTCCGCTGTTATTCCGCATTGCATTGTACGGTAAAAATGCACGCACACGATCGACCCGAGTAAATCGTCATGGGTAGTACGTCACACACAAAGTATGAATTATTCATGAGTTAAGGGCTTTTGCTGAAACTGAGTTTTTCTGGGTCGTAGAACGCCGATCAATTTTGGGTTTTTTTTGCATGAAGGAACAAGTTTTATTGAATACTAATGATATTTTAGTAATCATTATACATTTCTCGAACAAAAACAGCAACACAGCCTTTATCATTATTCCGTTGTAGTCCATCTTTAAATAAACATTTATAAGAACAGTTATATGCAATATAAGATAGTTTGTGCATTGTTTTGACTTATTTCTGAATATGGCGAACTTGCCCCACTATGTGGGCGAACCTGCTCCGACAGGATGGGTGTGGGGTAAGTTCGCCCACTGGTTCTTATGTGTCACTCCAGTTGTTACTGTAAGGCCTGTCGTTCTGAAAACATGTGGTGGTAATTAGCCAGGAAATAGTGCTTTCACATGTAAAAAGTATGGCTTTCTAGCCTGCCAATTTACATCTCTTTTACATGGGGCGGACTAGCCCCGCTCGGGAATTTGTATTCCGTAGGTGGGCGAGTGAATTATTCATGAATGATTCAGTAGTTTGGATGAGTAGTTTGGATGAGAAGTTATGTTTATTCGTCGCAATAAAACATGGCGTCACAGCATTGTTGTTATTTAGTTAACTAGTTACATTAAATCACTTTAAAAAACAGCTGTTGTCGAGCTGCTATACGTAGTGTAGTGGGATGGGCTATGAACCAAAGATCCCTGGTTCGAATCCTGCTGTATAGATCACCTCGTTTTTCTTAGTCAAATTGATATCTTTGGAGTATTTTGTATTTAAGGGTAAAAAAAGACCTAGAACTTAAGTGTTGTATGCAGTGATCAATGCAACTACTGAATAATTCATGAATTTTGACTCACCCACCTACGGAAAATTTCGCGCCCCGCTGTCCCATAACCGCATTGGACTACAGCGCGACCCCTCAGTATACACAAAAAGCATTGGGGTGGGGAGTTCTAGGGGTTGATTTTATTGTATTTATACTTTATTTTCACCGTGGTTTAGCATGGATATAGAGGGTGGATCTACAATCCCGACCAAGTCTCACTGGAAACCCTCTTCCTGGCCCCCCAGTCAGTATTATCTGTCATTGTGCGGTCTGTGCCCAGCTGCAGATGACGACATAAACCGGGGTAGGAGAGCGGGGGCATATGAAGCATGAAGCATGATATGTGGCAGAAAACCCCCCCCCCCCCCCCCTCCCTTGTGTTGACCATTGTGTTCCCGGAATCTCAGGAATTCTTTTTAGGTTTCAAGGGGGGATGGGTTAGGTAACAATAGTGTTGAGTGTGTATAAGGTATAGGGGTAAGAGGGGGGTACCCGGCCACATATCGTGCTGGGTATAGGGGGGGCTAGGGCAAGGGTAAGGGTCACTGACCTCTACACCTGGACGGATCATTGTCCATATTCTGCTGTGCTAACACTTGAAGTCGGCGCGAACTGGAAGTGCAACATGGCGGACCCGAGACGTCACTGCTGTGAGCCAATGAAATGTCCAGGTGTAGAAGTCAGTGGATTTACTCTGTACATTTAGTATTTATAAACATTACGTAATACGTATCGTACCCAACACCTGGACATTTCATTGGCTCACAGAGTGACGTCGTGGGTCCGCCATGTTGCACTTCTCCGCATGCCGACTTCAAAATGAAACAATGATGATCTGTCCATGTATAGAGGTCAGTGGTAAGGGTAAGCTTATTTTCAGGAGTCCCGACCATTTTGGCCTGGATTGTAGATTTGAGCAAAGGGTGGGTTGATATTTGAGTGAACTTTCACTGGGGGGTTCCGGGGCACACTAGGAAAGGGCATGATGTGACTTTACATTCAAAGCAGACACGGTACTTAGCAGGATGTGATTATATTTCTAAAATCACATCCAAATTCTCCAAATTCACAACCTTAGTCCAAATTCACATCCTGGGTCGAGTGGATGTGAATCCAGTGGATGTGAATTTGAATCTTAACGACTTAACCCAGGATGTGAATTGGGACTGAAGATGTGCATTTGGAGCATTTTGATTTTAAAGAATATTCGTTATTACAGATACAATTATTCGTTGCCGAAAGGCAGCATTTAGAGATCGCATTCTTCTAATAGCAATTATTAAAAAAAAATATGTTAAATTAATCAAAGTCTGATGTATAGTTGGCTCAAGGAAAATATCAGACAAATTTATTTAACATCGGACAACGTTTATTTAAGTTTGAAATTGAAAAATATCAAACTAATTCGATCTCACGAATGCTGCATGCGTAGACATTCCGAGGACATTCCAAACACAGCTCAAATCGCGACTCGCAGGCGCTGTGACATGTGACGGATGCAAATTAACGCTTCTAATACCCAGTGTTCTCCTAATAATAACAAGTCAGACGGCGCGCCCTGGGAACCAAATGAAAAACACATTCTTGGGGCAAGACTAGTAATTGTTCCGAGAAAACAAAATTGTATAAAAATGAACTCCGTTTTTCTTGCTTTTTTCTCAGCATCCATGATAAATTGTAAAACTTTTTACTATAAAATACAACCCCCCAAATCCACTTATTCCTGATAATTCAAGCAATTATCAATGGTTTATGCTACCTTTAATAACCCATTATCTTCCCATTTTACTCCTTCTATAACCATGTCCATGTGTTTTCTTTGCTTGGCGTTTTTGCTTTACTTTTTTCTAGCATACTTTACCGGGACTCGTTAAAACAAATAAACTGTTTTTAGAGTCATGACCTCTTATCGGATGTCACGAAGTACTTGGGGAAACCATTGTAGGCGTGTAGTTGCCGTGTGATGTCCGGAGGAAATTTAGAGAATAATTGTTTGTGCACGTCTCTTCGATGGAACAGTGATTTTGTAAGACCACATCTTAACCAACATGTTGGCATTTGTATGTATCTCTTTAAGTAAGCCCTGACATCCAACTTCCCCTGAGGACAAGTTAATTATCCCCTTAATTTAGTTAATGGCCCAACCCCAGAATCTTCCAAGACACACTGTCTACAGGTTATTACCCTAAAACCTTGTAAAAGAACCAGTCCTTGTGACCTCTGATGTCATCTCTTAACCAAATTTATGTAAAACATGATGCCTGCACATAATTTGCCATATTAAACAGAGGCACATGACATACACAAAATCTCAAAAAATCCAAGTGGTGGAAATACGACTAGTTTGCATAAATCGTTAATTCCTGCCGCGTAATATATTGATTCCTATATTTGGGCATATTATTATTAATAATTTTTTTGAAAAGGTTTATGTTGGTGATTCTACTTACACATCTTTACTTCAATAACATTTTCTAAAGCTTAGAAGTGACTGAATAAATATGAAAATATAGTAATGTTCCAAAATGACTATAATTATACCCTTCAAATTCACCAAGTTGCTTACTGGCACATTTATCCTATTGAAACATTATTGAAAATCATATGAACAATGATAACATTGTGATATTTAGCCCAGCAAACAAAAACTGGGGGAAATGGTGTGTCCATAAATTGGGCTAAAACAGATAGGTGAAGGGTTGCTGAGAGACTTGAACAAGTTCAAGAAAACCCCTCAAATACATTTTAACGTAGATATGATTAGTGTAATGTTATCATTGTTCATATGATTTTCAATAAGGTTTCAATAGAATAACTGTGCCAGTAAGCAACTTGGTGAATTTAAAGCTCGTCAATACTGACTACTAGATGATATCTGGAGACAAGGTAAATGCGTGCAAATTATAGGGTATAATTATAGTCATTGGGCCATTACCAGATCTTTATAATTATTCAGTCACTTATAAGCTTTAGGAAATGTTATTAAAGTAAGGATGTGTAAGTAGAATCACCAAAATAAACTTTGTGCGAGGTCGAAACTTATTTTCCCTGGACTACTATAGTAACCAGACCTAGGAACGCAACCTAGTGTTACAATTGTGTGTAAGCTCGTCGGAGCGTAAACACAATAGAGGAATGTAGTGAAATTGATTTAGAGTAGGTATGTATAGTATGAAAAGGGGGTTAACTCTATAAACTTGTAAGCATGTGATTTATTTGTTGTGTGGCAGGGAATGTTTCCCTCACATAACAGGTCAACACATGAGGGCGCTGTTGTTTGCATAGTTGCGATAAAATCACAGGAACAAGCTAAATTTGCCGTATATAATAACTTAAGGTTTCGCTGACTTGTTTTCCAACAGTCTACAAAGACTTGAATTTCAAAATAAACCCAAAGGGGAATAATTAACATTGTGACTGAAGCCGAAAAACAAATGAACCCAAAAACTATTGTAGGTTTGCCAATGGAGCTATACAAATCGACATGTGTGTATACACTGTTAGGCCCAATGACGTGAAAACCTTTTGTTGGAACGAAAAACGTGAAATGTAAAGAATAGGCCCCATTGTCACCTGTTGTAATACATGAACAAGGAACCTATTGTACTTTTCACGTTTTTCGTTCCAACGAAAGGTTCCCATGGTTTGGGGTCTCACAGTGGTATCATTTATCAATACCAGTCATATTTCAGGGGTTCAATGTTCAATGGGATCAGTCATTTTCTACCAAGCAAGGGCCACTAATGGCTTTGGTGGTTAGTCGTAGTTTAACACGAAGCACTTGCCGCCAAAATGACCCAAGGGCTCAAAGACTAATAGGGGAATTAACATATACCTCGTGTTAGTGGATTCATAAGCGAATACCCTATTGCTTTCCTAGCAAAAAATGTAGCAAGTGTATGTATGAAGCCGAACGTTTTGGCGAAATAAAACAAATGCACTAAGTTTTCATTAAAGAAGACGTTTGTTTTCACAAGGAGTTGTCAAAAGAATCTTTTACGATGATCCCGAACAAGCTTTATTTTGGGGGGCGGACGGGGTCAATGATATGCGAGCAGATTCAGTGATTAGTTATGCAAAACAAGCTTAAGAATGCATTTTGGCCTTAAGATTTTGCCCATTGAGCAGGCGCGTCGCGTCTTCCGTACAAAACACGACAGCGACATTGTTGGCCAATCAGCAGCTTCATTCAAATTTCTGCTCCAAATGACGTCAGTCGACTCTTGATAGACTGGCACACGGGGTCGCACAAAAATTAACATGTGTAGATATTAACATATCAGACATTACCCAGTATGGGTATACATAATGTGTTATACTCGGGTGATAGGGTGGCCCGTAGGGGGTTGGAAACCTTACCATCTCCCGTCGTGGACAGTGACTCCCTTACGGTTTTCACTGCTTGGGAAACTTCGCGCTCACTCGTCACATCCAGCTGCAGCACCTCCAGCCTCCCCTGCGAACTACACTCGCCATTCTTTATCAGCCCCAGAGCCCCTGGTCCCTCGGCGAACAGACAGCCGGCAAAAACGCGGAACCCCAAGCCGTCCAGATGCCTGGCCAGCGCGTTGCCGATCCCTGTGTCGCAGCCAGTCACCAGTACGGCCCTGCCCCGGGTGCTTGGGATCTTGACTCCGGTGTTGAAGCGGCTAGCGACGACGTAAGAGAGGACAACGGAGGAGATGCAACCAAATAACCTCGACAGGATCTCATCACCGAGTACAGGCACAATCCAAACCAGACAGACGTACAGACAGAGAGCAAACACGATTGCATTAGCTAGTCTGACAGCGGCCATTTCTCTTCTTTTCAGTTCGATGCTTGCGAACAGAGCTGTTTCGGCGTCAGTGCGTGTCATGCGTCATCAGAGCAAGCCTGCTGTTTGTTGTTCTTTCTGATAGCCATTAAGCCCTGTTCGTTGCTACTGTACAGTACAAAGTTCCACCAGGCGCTGGGATTTAGCACCGAGTGTACATATTATAATGAATGCGTGGCTTAACTTGTCACATTCGCAAAATGGAGTTTGGAAGGTTATCAGCATAGTGCAGACCTAGAGCTATAAAACCGAGACAAAAATAGACACCACTAACATAAATCTATAAACGAACGAAATGCCCCCGGAATGATATGGCTAACAACGTCAACAAAATGGGTCGGAAGTCGCCTCAGCCAAGTCTATATTTATCAGAATGTCGAGCTTTATCACCCTGGCATGGAGAGTTCAGCCTGCTACGCCTTTTATTTTTGTACGTAGAAAACAAAATGTGCGAAAAATTTCCGAAATTCATTAAAAATGGTATCCAGTCGTCTTTCTCTGAACTACAAGTCCCGGTCTAGCGTAAATGTCATTATTTAGTTTAATACGGATTCATTGGCATAGTATTGCGCGTTCTTAACCAGTTCGCGCCGGATGACGTATATAAACGCAAACAATTTCCCAGATTAAAAACGGATGACGCATAAACACGCCAAGTTCAAGTTCGGAAATGTATGTCAGCAGCGGGCAAGGCCGGAAATGCGTGGGTGTGCTTCCCGGCACTATCAGCCTGAACACGCTTCGGATTGAGTTTCGTTAAAAATAATCCCGCCCGTGGGCTCGGCGATGTTAAAATAATCCCAGCGCGAACTGGTTAAGGATTAGGAGAGTGACCGATCATGTTAGATGGTTTAACCTATAATAGGGAAAAGAGTCGTATTTTCACCGGAGTCTGATTATTATGAAACCAGCTGCAGGTCAAAATGAACCCAAAATCTTGGTCGGATTTTACCTGACATTGAGGGGTCAAAACGACAATTTGGTTTTCCGTGTCAATCTCAGACACTAGTAGTACCCCCCCCCCCCCCCCCCCCCCCCCAAAAAAAAAAGACTCAGTGTTTCGTTCAGTTGCGTGGTTTAACTATTTGTATAACACACTTCTTGCTAGTTATGTATTCTGGTTGGCTGAAACATGGTTATGCGGGGTTAACTAATATGGGCTAGTGCATGAGATTTGCGCAACCGTGAATTTGCGAGAAATAGTTCCCTAAGCTGGCAATATACTTATTATTGTTAACTGGTTACAGCGCCCTCAAGAGGTTTGCCAGGCTCATCTTAATATGAAAAATGGCGGCGTCTGGATCAGATCACGATTATGTCATATTTTGTACTGAGGTGTGTTAGAAAACACATATGGACTGGCATGAAAAGTTTGTAATTTCAGTGTGTCAATATGGGAAATGCCTTCGTATGAAAATTGTCAAGCTCAATGGTGAGTGCAATTAATAGAACAGCAGCTCACCGTTGACTGCTGCCCTCGCGCGTGCTCGTTTATTGCCGTACGCACTTGTATGTACACTAGCAGGATGCCGCGCTTCGCGCGGCACCTGCTAGCTGGGTGAAATCGTAACTTATAGATACACCTTGTTGACGTCTTAAAAACATAATGGATTGTATGACAAACAAATCGCGAAACTTAGCGAGTAGAGTACCAGCTAGAAAGTATTTCGAGCGCACGAAATTATTTAGAGCTCACGAACAGATATTCTTGGAGCGCACGAAGTCATTTCGTGGCCACGACAACATTTCGAGCTCACGAAATAAGTTATTTTGAGTGCACGAAATAAAATACTCAAATTATTTCGTAACGGTGATTGTTATTCGTCATATGTCCCTTTAGGGGCTCCGTAGAATACCATCGACTCTGAATAACAAACAATCTTTGTACAAATACTTCCCGACTTCCGAACTAATAATACTCAATAGGCAGTTCATCTTTGTTTGCATGCTGCCTGCTTCTCGTGATTTTTTAACAGGAATCGTACGGATAACAATACGAACCACTTCGGGATTTCTGAGTTTACATCATCGTGAAAATCCTGATTAAAAAACCCAACAGGCCGGCCATCTGACAGTGCGCCCTCAACTGACGTAATGCAGTCACGTTTCTAAATTGCATATTCATATCCACCATCGCCATACAATTTCGCGACATTTTTGCACGATCAAAGTTGAAATTGAGGCAATAGCGATATGTTTCGGAGTGTTTTGAGACAGATAATGTTGTAATATTTAGGTATCGACAATGTGAAGCAAAGAAATTTGCTCAAAAGGCAACACGAAAGGAATAAATAATTTTTTTAACGTTCCCAAGCTGTGACTGAAACGTGGTCGACGCGCACGAATTCGAACCCTAAAACAAAGCTGGTGTGGACGGTAATTCTGTCCCCCGGTAAAATTGTCCGGGGGGACAGAATTACCTAGGTAAAAGTGTCCCCCTGGAGCCGCTAATTCCGTCCCCCTCCAGTTTATTCTGTCCCCTCTCTAGGTAATTTTGTCCCCCAATGTTTCACACATAAGTGGTTATTTTGATGTTATTTCAATGAAAAGGCCACATGGTATTTATTATTTGGACTTCTGTTCCCTTCATCGATTTATCAAAATAAAAATATAAATATAAATAACTGTATTAATTAAATCAACCGATCTACGTTTCTGCGCGAAAGGGAAAATAGCAGTAATCAGTATTTTCAGACTTCTTGCACGCGTACAAATTCTGTATACCCAGCACGAAATGTGGCAGCACTTTTGACCACCTGTAATTTGTAGTACGCTACACATTCTACAGTTTGCCACAAATGATGCACCATGAAGGGGTGAACCTGTACTACACTGGTTGTTGCGTCTAGTGGGTGCTAGACTTGTGACGTTGCACGGGATAATTTTACCAGGGGGACACGTTTAACGTTGGGCAGGGAGACAGAATTACCTGGAGGGGGACAGAAATACCTAGGTAAATGTGTCCCCCCGGACAGATTTACCGGGTCACATCCTGGCAAGTCTGTCCGGGGGGACACATTTACCAGGGGGGACAGAATTACCTTTCACACCGGCGCTCAACTGGTACTATGTTTACTCCGCAATAACCAAGGAAGTATAAATCGGGAGACCAGCTCAAATAACACGGGACGGGCCGCCCAATCGCGAACAACAAACTCCGCAACAACTCGGCCACCGCGCGAGTAAGGCGGATACAATTAATTTGCGAAGGCTTCGCGTAACGCAGTAGCTGCCGCTTAATCGCAAACAGCCATCAAATCGGCAACCGAGTTACGGTATACGATTTCGGGAAGGCTTCGGCCTGAACTCCGGGCAAGGACAATGCAAAAATAACGCAATAGTTTACGCAAAAAGGCCCACAGACATCAACAGGCAATCGAAAAGCGATTACGCGTTTATCGGTAACGTCCGTTTCTCCTAAATCTCACCACGACGAATACGAGGTTTTTTTTTAAATCTTATTCCCCGGGGGATTCGCCGTCGCGAACGACCCGGCACCCCGCCGCACCTACGCCGGCGGCAAACACGCGCGGCGACGAGTCGCCCGACCAAAAGCGCCGCGTCTCTCCAACATGGCGCCAACCACGCGCCAAGATGGCGCGGCCCTGCGTTCCAAGATGGCGGCGCCCAGGGACAAGATGGCGCATTTAACATCTTTTATAGTATAGAAGATGTACATCTACTGTACATGTACAGTACGTAGAATACGCGTATCAGTAATACTCAATAGCTTGGTGACACACTGTGTTTCCTTTCTCCGTGTTTAATTAAGTTGAGAAATAATTGTATTTTTAAACGTAGATTGGTGCAATTATGCCGATACATAATTATAGAAAATGAGAACCCACTTTGAAACAAAGGAACGCACACCCTATCATGTAGACGAGTCTGCTGTGTGAGTCCGAGTCTGCGATGAGCAATGTTAACGTGCCTGACCTTGGCCCAATTTCTTGGCTCTGCTTACCGTTAGCGAAGAATCCCTGCTTACTATAGCAGAAAATTCGGTGCTTACGGTAAACGTAGTTCACGCGTTAGCGCGGAATTTTGGTCTCTGAGCATGCGTACATCCCGTAACTAAGGATTCTGTGCTTACCCGGTGAGCAAATAATTTTTCTGCTAGCGCGGTTAGCGGAAAATGGTGACCGTAAGCGAGGAATTCTGTGGTTAGCAGAGCCACGAAATTGGGCCCTTGTCGTTTCATGGTGTTCCTCAACATGGCGCACTTCTACGGTGTTTTTCCCGACTTTCTTTGTGCAGTGTTGACAAACTTCAAATTCATTCAGTAATATACTGGTAATTTTACCTTATGAATTCTTGTTTTTTAACCTCTTTGAACAATTTCGGTGTCGTGAAATTTTGTCCGAAATTTACAGACGGTGGCGTCCAAAAATTGGGCACACAATCGGCCGAGTGTTCCCTAACGTGGCGCACTTAATTATGACTAATGAATTTAGTTGCAAAAATAATACAAAGACTAATTAATTTTCTTGCATGACTAATTACATTTCGAGCATACTAATCTCAAGAAAAATCCGTAAAACTGTACCTTTTTGAAAGACTAATTATTATTAGTCAATTGAAACATTAATTGATTAATCTGTTAATTGGGTGACAAGGTTGGTAATAGTAAACCATGAAAATTACCAATTGTTTGTAGGCAGTTGACCAAGTTATGTTTTTTAGTGTAGGTAATGTTGTATAATCCCCTCGCAGCAGGGATTGGGTTTTAGTGCAGTTATGTACACCAGGGTTCAGAGAACGGCCAATTACGGGACAACGAACGACACAATTCTGCGAATTCTTTCTAACTAAGTTTATTGATTATACTCTAATACAATCCGGACACAAAATAATGTGGCTGACAGATGGCCCACGACCGATGGGTGGCCCACAACTGACGGACACAACGGGTGGCCCTTGACGGATCCCTGGCCAAATAATCTTAACCACTCTTTTCTCATTATAAAATTAGCGTAAGTCTTCTGATTGGTTGGTCTGTCACTAAAATCTGCTGAGATCACTTTCTTTCTGCTGACCACCAAAAAAAATAGATTAAGTTGTGTTCCCAATAATAAAACCAGACATACAAGCTACTAAAAAATATCTGAACAAGAGCATGGGAAAGTGTTCCTAAACAAAGAGTTTAGTTAAGTAGGGGCTAAAACTATAGCCTAACAAAGGTCTAGTTCACTATGTTGCGTATAGCAAAAGGACTCAGAGGAGCAGTCCCTGGAATTTGGTTTGTCAGCACTACAACCAGAGAATTTGTTCTCCTTGGCATAAACAATTTTATAAGATTAAAATAAGGAAGACAGATTTCCATTTCCAGACAGTAAACTCGTCAATATCCTCCATGTTCGCCCTCTAGCTGAACAGCATCCCTATTTATACTGTTCTGTCTCATAGTCTTAGTCATAGTCTTGTGGTTGATTTTAAGCTTTACTCTTTTTGCATGACCAGACAAGCTGTTGGTTTCCTTTTGTATCTGGGAGTGAGTACTTTGCTTGCAATTGGCAGCAACGTTGTCCCATCTCTAATGTCTGCTTTTAACAGTTCACTGGTGTTAACGTGTCAACTTCTCCTACTTCTCCTATTTTTTTGCATTTTAATTGCCGGTTTAATTTCTGTTTTGCTCACTGTGTTTGTATCGATGGTTTTTAGTGCTGAAAATTATTTAGCCTCATTTTCCACTGGGTTGGCTGGAGTATCTCTATTCAAGATTTCTTCAAAATGGTCCTTTCATCTTGCCTTTTTCGCCGCGTCTTCTGTAATGATATTGCCTTTTTTTCTCCTTTAGCTGTCGTTGCATTTTGTGGTTTGTCTTTGCAAATAGTTTTATTATACAATGGTATTAACTGGTGAGATCTGATTTGTCGAAAACTGGTCACATGGTTTATTACAAAAGTTCACGTTCTACTCAAAAAGTGATGTACCCCGTGGAGTACATTACCTTGATCGTTCTCAGAGTTTGGCTCCCTTCTCAACTGAAACGACAAGTTTAATAGAAGCAGATCGTGGACAAGATGTTTTATTTTCACTAGTACTACGTGAACCACTAATAGTATACTACGCACGTGTATCGTAGGAAAGTCATACATGTTTGGAAGACCTTCCGTTGCCACCATTACCTGATTACTGTTTGTTTCATCTGCCTTTCAGTTTTAACGTTCCACCACCGTTAGTTAATCATGTCAAATGACAATCGCATCAAAAAAGGGGTTTATTTGTCGATCCAAGGAAAATATCTGAATTTTGAGCAAAGCAGCTTGAACACGACGAAAAATACCGACTAATGTTCTAATGCTTCGAGAGTAAGTACGTTAACGTTAATATTAACATGGTTAACATGTTAACATAGGTTTTGTACACCCTCAAGGGCAAATGGCACCCTCGGCTTTGCATCGGGTGTACAAAACATCATGGACCCCATCACAGCAGGCAACAATTGTATAATGTCATACAGTTTTTTTCATTTTTTTCATTTTTAGCTGCTCTTTAAGCATCACCAGCCATGCTCTCCACCAACTTTATCTTGTCTGTTGTCGAGCTTGATACCACTCCCTTGTCTTTATGTTTTTCTTCAATTAGTCTGCAATTGTTTGTTTAATTCTGGTAGATTTAGCATTGTCAATCTTCAGTTGTCTCCACACAGTGTATAGTTGTATATACAATGGCCATCTATGGGAAAGGCAGTGACCACGTTGCCCTACAACCAGAAAGTACACATTATATCTACCTATGGTGATATTTTTGTAAAGGTTAGGATACACCATTTGCAGATATAAAAATACCGAATTATTAAGAAACATCTTACTTATTTGAAAGTAAATAATGTCTGTAGGCATCCAGCAACATGATTGCGCTAAATATCCTGTAATATCCTGTAAGAACATAATAACTACTATCCGACGTCCATTATGAAGCACGATATGTGGCAGAGAAAACCCCCCCTCTTTTGTGTTGACCATTGTGTTCCCGGAATCTCAGGAATTCTTGTTAGGTTTCAAGGGGGGATGGGTTAGGTTACAATAGTGTTGAGTGTGTATAAGGTATAGGGATAAGAGGGGGGTACCCCTCTGCCACATATCGTGCTGGGTATACCGACGTCGGTTAAAAACAAACGCCGTTTTTATGCTTTTCCCAGCATCCACGATTGTTAAACGTTGAACAGGTTAGTTAAACGATATTTATATAAAATACAACCCCCCACAATCCACCAATTCGTGATAATTCAAGTAATCACCAATGGTATATCCTACCTTTAAGTTATCTGTATACTGTAGCCGTGGCCAAGACCAGCTATGGAAAAGGCAGTCGTAGTGTTTGCCTCACGACAGCCAACAAGTACATGTACCCTTTGATAATTAATGTTAAGCCCTCTGCTGCGGCGTGGCCCAAACCGAGTCTGAGAAAGTCAATAGCACGGGCCAGATTTGTGTCTTTTACAGAGAAGTTCCTGGATGTCGAATTTGGTACAATAACAACACCGAGCTCTTGTAGAGCCCCATCTGCGATGCGGATAAAAATGCACATAATTACAAATTAATGATGTACCGTATAATTAACAGTTACAGTGATCATGGCAACGAACCCTGGACTCCTGGACTGGACTCGAGTCCGAGTCCTGGACTCGAGTCATACAACTCTGCTTAAAACTCACCTAAACATACATAACGAGTAAAACAATTATTGTCGTTAATTGATTTCTAGAAATCGAATTGAATTGTTGTCTTACAGCTAGCTAGCTAGTCCTCTGGGAAAATATATATTTAAACAATATATCCTAAACGCAAATACATAGAACGAAACATGTACTTGGAAACGCTACAACTATAAAAACACATTTAAATAAGTTATTTGTAGTAATTGATTATATCTTCTATACGACTTTTCTTTATTTACCGTATACGGAAAGTCCGTTAATCTCTTGCATCGGATATTCGTTATTTTATCTTCATACTACTCAAATGTTTCGTAACAAAACTAAACTGCTTTTCATTTGGGGTAGATTCGAAGTTCTACTGTAGCGTATCTAGCTTGTTGTGTGCTAAAGAAGGCAAACCACGTCTTGAAATTGGTCTTGACAAACTAGGTGGTTTTTTGACGTCTCAAATGTCGCCAGGGGTCAATCAATTTTCTCCACCCCCCTGCTTGTTACCTAACTTAAGGCTTCACAATCACATCCAAATGCCCCAAATTCACATTCTCAGTCCAAAGTCCCTTTCTGGGTTAAGTCGTTAGATTTAAATTCACATTCACTGGATTCACATCCACTGTGAATGCAAAATCACATCATGCGCATTCCTAGCGAGATAGAATAACGTTAACAAGCAATGTTCAAAATGTTCAAAATGGCTGCCATAGCATGTACATTATTCTACCTATTATAACGACAAATTCCAGAGATTGGACAATTCCAAAGGTCATGGTACACTACCCATAACGTCGTGCGTTTCTTTCACAGAAATTTGTGAAGCCGCATCAGCGCTCTCCAGCGCCCAGTATGGGTGGTGGGACCGAGCGATGATGCAGCCAATATGTATACCGAACAACAACCTACGCGGGCCAAATTGCCCAAACATTTATTTTCTGTTTTTAGTGCCATGAACTGTGGAATTTGGACGAAAGGGGCCCCAAAACACTTGAAACGGGCATGATGTGGTTTTGCATCCAAAGCGGATACGGCCAGTAGCGGAATGTGATTTCAACAAAAGATTTATAAAATCACATCTAAATACTCCAAAATTAACCCAGGATGTGAATTTGAAACGAGGATGTGAATTTGAAACGAGGATGTGAATTTGGGGCATTTGGATGTGATTTTGAAAATCCTCTGTTGACATTACATCTGCTATACTGCCCGTGTACCCTTTGAATTCCTAGTGTACAGTACCGACCCTACAACCCAGCCTTCTTCCTGATACGTCATGCTACGGGCTCTGTCGCACCCCCCTTCGCTTTATCAACCCACAGAGCAAAGGTCAACTTGTACAAATAGTCCGTCACGTTGGAGGGTAAATAGCAGAAAAACCAGGTCAGGAGTTTGGACTGGGCGTTGCCAGGAAACAACCTGTCCGGTGGATTCACTTCGAGGAGGGCGTCCTCGATGGCCATCAAGACCGGCTTCAGAGTGGGGGCGCTCGTCCCCGATGTGCTGTCGATTAGCAGCTTGACTATGCCCTCGTAGTAGCCCTGACCGTAGACTTCCCTGATATCGTCCTGCGTGTTACTCCAAATAGTGTCCATCATTTTAGTGATGTTATCCCCTTCCATCGCTTGTGTAAATGCTGTGTGAGTACAGAGTGACAAAATATACAGACACTAGGAAAAGCCATGCAATTTTGCATTCCAAGCGGACACATTCCTTAGCAGGATGTGAATTCAACAAAAGATTTCTAAAATAACATTCAAGTGCTCCAAATTCACATCCTCAGTCTAAATCCACATCTAAATTCACATCTACTGGATTCACATCCAGTAACACAGAATGTGAATTTGGTAATGATGATGTAAATTTTGAGCATTTGGATGTGATTTTTGAAATCTTTTGTTGAAATCACATCCTAGCTAGGCCGGATGTTTTTTGGGTTTTTTTAAGAACTGCCTAAATTGTCCTAGCTGCGTGCTTAAAATAACTAGCTGCCTAGTTGGCTGGTAACATTCTTAGCAAGGTTTTATGAATAACAAAATAGTTGGTAACACGGAGTAAAAAAACTACGGATTTAGCAAGCTGCTAAGGCCCAGTTGGCTGCTAAGTTAGCAGGCTTTTGTGAATATTGGCCCTGCCCAGGACCGTGTCCGCTTTTAATGCAAAGTCACATCATGCACATTCCTATAGTGGGGCTGAAGCTTAAGATTAGTCTGTGTACGTCTATGTTTGTGGGTGCGGAACCTGGAAAACAACATTACAAACATTGAATAATTTTCAAATTCGACGGATTGCTATTTTTTGTTTTGCTCAAGATCGGTTTCGAGCTTTCCGCTTAGGCAATGCGGCAATAATGGTGTTATTTTGAAAATACACAGTCTCAATCTTTGAGTGTAAAACACATAATGAAAACATAATGTGGGAAAACTGCAGAAAACATTATTGATACAGCCTTCGGTCAGCGGGACATTTGTTGTGTGTGAAGATAGGCATGATGCTTCATTCCATCGAAATATTTCAGCAATGCCAATTTCCTAAATTGTCTAGTGCAAGTTTCATATTTTAGTTATTTCCACACTTTTCTTTGAAAGGTATCTCATAGCTGTCGTCAAACTGAATGTTTCACATGCTGCTCTGTTTACAATATTGGATCTTTGCTAAAGTTCACGATCGGGGGGGGGGGGGGGGGGGCAAGACCGCTTTTAGAAGATCATGTCCCAGGGGTATCCAGCCCATACAGAGTGATAAACAAAACCCGGAATGGCCTATTTCTAGAACCTGGACCTTCGACCAGAACAAAACTAGTTTTAGAAACAAAAATGATACCAAGATCACCCGATTCGGTACAGTATTGTAAATTTTAGGGACCTTTTTTTGAAACAAACTCGGTGGTAAATTTTGGACAGGCCTCTTCATTGCTGTGGTGCTTATGTTGATCATCTATACTTCTGTTGATCATCTATGCCTTTGTTGATAATCTATTCAACTCGGTTCCAGAAAAAAGCCCCTATAATGAAAACTACTGGACCGAATCGGGTGATCTTGATATCATTTTGTGTATCAAGAAAGATTCCTCAAACTGGTTTTTGTTCTGGTCAGACGACACTGGGACCACAATGTGTTGCGACCTACCTGAAAAATTCCCTGGTTCAATGATGATAGTTTTGACTCCCCATTTGTCCACCTCGTGACGCAGTGCATCCGAGAACGCCTCCACGCCAAACTTGGAGATCGAGTAAGGCGAGGACAAGGCGGAGCTGAACAGTCCCTGGATGCTGCTCATGTTGACGATTCGACCTGATGGGACAAACAGACCAAAATGTCAAACTAACAAATGAAGCAAGTTGGCAAAATATTTCTGCTCCTTGCTTTCATTCTTGTATGGCACTCAGACTCCAGGGCTTTTTCCACCATCCTTGAGAAACACAATTCTTAATTATTTAGCTCATTCAGATTTATTTTGTTTTCAAATCATAATGAAAACCCCTCAAAAATTGTCTTTAACTGTAAGGGTTTGAGTCAATTTCCGAGAAAATCTGAGTGCACTTCAGAGCAAGCTCCGAAAAGGCCCTTAGCTCAGTTCTGTGTTTGTACCCGCAATATTGTCTTCATACAACCACCCCCCCCCCCCCCCCCCCCCCCCCCCCCCCCCACCCCGACAATTTTTGTTGGGGTTATTATATTATTGTTATTGTTACTATTAGTTTATTTTGTATACAATTTTTTTTTTTTTTTTGGGGGGGGGGGGGTTGATGGGGGGTTATGGTGGGTAAGGTGTTCGGAGTAGAGACCAACCTTTACACCTCCGAATCATGGGAAGGAAGGCTTTAGTGACCTGGATCATTCCAAATAAGTTGACCTCCATGACCTCACGGTAACTATCCACTGGCAGCCATTCTATCTCCCCAAACTTGACAATGCCGGCGTTGTTGACCACTCCCCATAGCACTGCCGAAATAAATAATCATTTTCAAACATCAATAATTGTCTACCATCCATACAGTGAATGAGGGAAATAAAAGGCACAAAGAGACTTCACACGCACATATTAAAACTTTAACGACTTTAACCAGGATGTCAATTTGAAAAAAGATATGAATTTCGATTATTTTGATGTGATTTTGAAAATCTTTTGTTTAAACCATATCCTGCTACTGGCCCGTTCCGGCGGTAGTAATGCACAAGCGGTGTGAGTTCGAGTTTTCAACCAATAACAGGTGACAGACCAGACTTCATGAGAACAGTTTTTTAAACTGGCTGTGCTATATGTTTTATTGGCCGTTTAAACATCCCAACGTGTCGGTCTTTCGACTAATATGAATGGCTACACTGTCTCATGTATTTGTTATACTTGTTCAAATAGTTCAAGACAATAACATTACTGGGCCTACCATCGCCTGAAACCGTGACAGCACTCTGCACAAACCGGGCCACCTCGGCCACCTGCTGGCCGCTGGTTACATCCATCTGGACCACCTGCAGTTTCCCCGAGCACTCCCCCTTCAGTAGCCTCGCCCCCTCGCCCCTCTCGGACAGACACCCGGCAAACACCCGGAAGCCCCGCTTGTCCAGGTAGCGGGCCAGCGCGTTACCGATCCCCGTGTCGCAGCCGGTCACGACCACGGCCTTGCCGGCGACCTGCACCCGCCCCTCCTTCATGTTGACGGCGATCGCGTAGGACAGAATCACCGAAGCGATGTAGCCGAGACACCTGGAGAGGATTTCCTGCCCAAGTCGCGGAACGATGTACTTCGTGAACACAAACGCACACAGGAGAAAGACGGCGAGGCGTTTGACTGTTACAGCCGCCATGTTTTCTTGAGCATTATACACAGCGCATGTAGGTACGACACACGTGCGCACGAGGCCTCGGCGCCTTGTTGCTTATGTGAATATGAACTTGATCGTGATTGACAAAAGCCTGTATTTGGCCTAGGACAGCCTAATGTAATTGTAAGGCACCCAGCGTCACTGCCAATTCATCATGCTGAGCCCATAGGTGAACAGTTCACAGGCATTATTTCCAAGACTGCCTGGCAACGCGGTGCATGCTAGTAATAATAGACCTTGGCAGCTTATCGACAATGCAAGCAGATTTCAATTGTACAATATTGAACACTCTGTTTACATATTCCACCGTTGCGTTTTTGCGCCCTGGGCACAAAATAATGCATCAAACACGTAAAAGAGTGAAAAGCTCACTTACAAAAGAGTGAATCTCTTATAAAAACCACTTTAAAAAAGGTAACATTTAGTTTTTTTGTAGTGAAAAAACAAACAAAAAACGACAGAAACCACTCTTAAATCTATTAAATGTTAACTCTTTCGGGGAGCCATATAAACGGTTATAGGACAAAAAAGGTAGGTAATCCTTCATATGGCTCCTGGA
The DNA here is from genome assembly GCA_037893245.1 of Crossaster papposus. Taxonomy (NCBI): domain Eukaryota; kingdom Metazoa; phylum Echinodermata; class Asteroidea; order Velatida; family Solasteridae; genus Crossaster; species Crossaster papposus. The sequence goes on from JBAIAA010000321.1 coordinate 84,582, forward strand.
AAGAGTAAACATTCATTTCAAGGTTTCACTCTGTTTTGAGTTGTTTTCGCTCTGGAAAAAAACACGAGTTCATTCATTTTGAAGTGGCTTTTGTGTAAGAGACTCGCTATTTTTTAGAGTGAGCTTTTCCGCTTTTACATTCAGAGAGTATGTCGCACTTAAAGACGTAAACATATCATTTACGGAGTCTCAGAGATGGGGTGGGGTGGGGTGGTGTGAGTTAGTCTTGCATACGCACTGTGGACCTCCGAACAATATAGGTCCACACGATGCGGGAAGAGGTTACGGTTTGTGGACTTGCACACGTCCACAATCCGTTTTTCAGTTTCCGAAAAAGAGCGCTAGAGGAAAAACGGGTTAGGGTTATATATAGAAAAGATAGAAGGGACAGCTGAGAGGCCCATAATCCTAATTTGAGGGTAAATTTGTTTTGGGGAAGCGAGAAAAATGAGTATTTAGTCAAAGTTTGTTAACTACACGAATACAAAGGAATGTCCACAGTGCGTATGTAAGGTAAAGCACATGGGTGTGGGGTGGGCGGGCTGGGGTGGGGCGGGACGGGGTGGGTTTTATTTAGTTTCTTGTTGGTTGTGCTGCAAATGAATAATTGGAGAGGTGGACACCATTGCCAATGTAAGCACAAACATTTGCTTAGCATGACATTTTAAGAGGCCTGGAAAGGTGTTTAATTAAATTAAGTGTTACAGTATTGATGTACGATATAAGTTGAATATTTTTGATGGTTGTTAGGTAATGTGTATTTAACAACTTTTGTATAAGATCAAGGTTGGTTGTAATTCTCAGTATTATCTGACACAAAACGATTATTTGTTAAATGAAACTAAGGTGTAATTTCATGTATTTAAAATATTTGTTTGTGTTTTTTCAAAAAATATAAATGTTGTGTCTTTTTATGGTCCTTATTTGCTTAGCAGAACAAATTGCTTCAGGAAGAGAAAATTAAATAGAGACAAAGAACTGCGACGAGGCAGTGATCGAGGGCGCGCGACGAGACATAGGCTGGTTTCGGGCGGTCAGTTCTTGACATGTGCAAAGCGTGTTTTGCGTTTGAACGGCGGCAACGCGACCTGAGAACATTGCACATGAAAAAGGATCACACCCACCGTACCGTACCTATCCATATTGAAGTTTCGCGCGCGCGCGCGGAAACTAACACTCTCCAAGGCAACGACGACAAACGAGAGGAGACTATTGTGTATTATGCCCTTCAATTAAAAACCAGATTCATACAAACTACAAGATCAGTGTTAGTTAGAAAGCGGAGGCGTCGTTGTCATGGAGTTACCTAAATCACAGTTTTGTTCGCATTCAAGAAAGAGGGTAAATAAAAGTGATTATGTTTGTGTCTTAATTATTTGGGATAATGATCAGGTTAAATTAGAAAAGCATTTGGTGCAATTATTTTATTAAAACAAAATAAAAATAAAATGAGGTTTAAAATGTGTCACTCTGCTTTCAAAAACAGCTCAGAATGCGCCACAGGGCATCAGGAATTCAAAACTTGTCTAGACCCCACGTTGTAAGGGCGCGCGTTGCATACCGCGATTAGTTCGTCTTGCACACAAGACTAGCATAACTGTCGGCAAAGTTGAACCGAGTTGAACTTTGCCGATCGTCTGCGAGCTGGTTATCTGCGTTATCAGCGACACTTCCGTATGAAACCTTATGTCTGCGTTGCAGTTTAGGTCTGTTTGCGTTTCACTTTGCATTTCTTTATGTCGATATGGAAACTAGGCTTTAGTGACTATTATTCGGAGACTTCACTAAGAGATATCGAGCGTTTATTTTGTGAGGATTTGTTAGAATATTTTTACGAGGGCGGATGAAGTTATTACCACATCCCATATGTGTATACTGGACACTGTGTTGATACTAGGAAAGAGCATGATGTGATGTTGCATTCATAGCGGACACGGTCCTTAGCAGGACGTGATTTCAACAAACGATTTCCAAAATCACATCTAAATGCTCCAAATTCACATCCTGGGTGTAAGTCGTTAAGAGTCATAATCACATCCACTGGTTTCACATCCACTCAACCAGAATGTGAATCTGGACTGATAGTGTGAATTTTGAGCATTTGGATGTGATTTTGAAAATCTTTTGTTGAAATCACATTCTGCTAAACAGACCGTTTCCACTTTGAATGCAAAATCGAATCATGCCCAATCCTATAGTGTGAGAGACTTATTAAAAAACGTAACACTGACAGATTCGAACTGAATTAGAGCAATGCGCCATATACGTTGTGTGCTTTTCGCCATAACGAGATGGTGATCTCTTTTATCATTCCCTAAGATTAGTCGAAGATAGCGCGCTTTTTGTTGCTATCTGCGTTGCAGGAGGTACGCGCAAACGACAATGCAATCTGCCCGGTCGTAAGATTTAATTTTATTCAGTTAAAGTATCTTGCAATTTGTTTCAATTGAGAGTCTGATTGGCGTAGCGCGGTTCTTTCCTCGCCTTCAACCGCAGTGACCCGGGTTCAATTCCCGCCTTGGCCAATAGTTGGATTTGGGTTTTTAGTCCCTGCCCAGTATATTTCTGTGCATTAAAACAAAAATGAGTGTTATTGCCTCTCGGCACACATAAGTTTCATCGTCCATTTCAACGCTGGCACGTCAACTTGAGAACCAGCATCCAGCTTGCTGGAAAAATTAATCGCATCCAGTCGTTTAAATGTGTCGCGAATAATGACGTCAATATTCACAATTTGCGATGTCCCTTCAGAGCCACCATACTTAAGACGCTCCTCTTTGATGACCGTGATGTTGATCACTCTCACCGCGACGCTGACGCTTAACAACTCTTACCGCGACAATGTTGGTGTCCTGAATAATACACCATAAAGAAACGCTGTATGCCGTTATTAACCGTAAAAGTGCTATTACTAGTAGTACTTATTTTTGAAAGGTGGAATGGTGATATTCGGAGCGTTTTCACTTCTCAACGCCAGTCTCGCTATTATAAGGTTGACTCTTATGAAACATTCAATTTCAATGGTTCTTTTTGAGGTAGCCGAAAATATTGCATAATGTTCCTCTTCTCTCCGTGTCAAGTGACAAAATAGTTCCACTCTTAAATTGATGGTAATAAAATTGGCAATTATTTTAATGATTTGTGTTCAATAAAAAAAATTGTTAAGCTTTCGGCAGACATTCAGCTGGTTTTTGTTTAGCATAAAAGGCACATGGAGTTTTGGCTTGTAACCTGTCTTAAATAAGCAAAACTATTTTGGTGAAAAGCTAATTTGTGTGCTTACATGTTATATGAAATTGGCCCGGGATCGACTGGTAAGCGACTAAAAATGCCTCGTCTCACGGGCTTTGAAGAATATCGACTATAGATATTAACTAAACGAACCACATACTGTTGCAATGGCGGATAGAGGGGAGGTGGGCTGTTACAACCTGAATTTTGAATTGGAAATACTGAATTCTTAATTGGCACCACAGAAGCAGATTGATTCTATAACATGTTCCCCTTTCCCTTTCGTTTGTTCCGATCCCGCCGATTCTCGTTTAGTTGCACAAAGTACACCAATACAGAAGGCTTTTGTACGCGTTCTCGGTCCGCGTCGCGACGTGTCCATGATCCTTGTTCAGTTGCACAAAGTACACCAATAGAGGGGGTTATTATGACGTTCCCGTAGAGTATACTGTACACATTCTACACTCTTAACCCAGTCTTGACGCAAATCCTATACCGGACAAAAAAAACACAGGTTATAGTATCTGAATATGTATTATTCTCTTTTGAATAATCACGCAAGCACAAAGGTGTCGATCTTTTGCATACCAGACTGCGGCGCGCGATCGTACAATGTGGCATAGCTATGTACTGTTCAAATAGTCTAGAACTAGGTGGCTTGGAACACAACACTCTTACCGAAACCGGTTGGGAGATTCACAAAAAGATCATGACCTTTTAATTTTTTTCCATTTTAACACATTTTTGTGGATTAGTGGGGTTTTATTTTTCAAGTTTATCTTACCATTTTATGTTCGTTCTTTGAATATGTTTCACTGAGAAATTCATTTTAAATGTTAATCTACATTAGTTTAATACATGTATTTGTCGGTTGTTGTTCATTGTTTGCCTGGTGGGGTGTTTGTTTGTTTGTTTTATTATCTGTTTGTTATTTAGTTATATTGGTATATCGTTATATAGTTCTTTTTTATTTTCAGACTATCCCATTTTACTTTTACATTTTAGGTTTATAATTTAGTTATATTAATTATAGTTATTTAGTTATATAGCCTTTAAATTTTTATCCAGGGAGTGGTTTGAGTTGAACTGTTACAGTTTTGTCCACAACCCTTGACTTTGTCAGAAATTTGATAATAATAAAATAATAATGAACAAATTGATAAATAGCAATCAAATGTTGAATTTTGAAATTAGCAATAATCCACTTTTGGTTGCAAACGCAAGAGCATCGTCGCGTCGATCATCAGCAGCCATAATATGAAGCAGAATCAGTGTCAAAAAGATCGGACGTGTTTTTACAACTCGGATGCTTTCCTAATTCGGATGTATTCCTAATTCGGATGCTTTTTGCAAACTCGGATGCTTTTTTAATTCGGATGAATTCGTAATTCGGATGCTTTTTGTAAACTCGGATGCTTTTTTAATTTGGATGCTTTTTTAATTCGGATGCTTTTTTAATTCGGATGCTTTTCTAGTTTGAATGCTTTTTGTAAACTCGGATGCTTTTTGCAAACCGAACATATTCGCAAATCGGATGCTTTCCCAATCCGGCACTAGGGTGGCCCTGAAAGGACATCACACATCGCAGATTCTGCGATTTCGCGCATTCTGCGCGAATTTGAACGATGACAAACATGTTATCGTATATATCTAAGCATATATCTGAGATGTAGAAGATTTTATTGTAGATTTCTGCACAGATTTATGTGATAATGAATATTTTCTGGGCAGATTTTTAAAAAGTCGCATATTTTTATTTTAGATTTAAAGTTCTGCACAGATTTCTTAGTACGCAAATGTGTGCGATGTCGCACGCATGGGCACTACATGTACATTTTCATTGCACATTTAATTATGCGCAGCTATGTCGCACTCACGTACAGCAGATTTATATGCAGATTTGTGTGCACATTTCTGCCGCGATGTCAGCACATACGACGTTTTGAAAGTCGTGGTTCAACTTTCAAAACGTCGTGGTTCAACTTTCGCGCGCTTTTACCTGGCTCAACGTAGCCGCGTATTCGGCCTGATTTCTGGCCGCGGATTCAGCCATGCATTCACCAAAAGCTGAAAAATATATATATAATACATGCTGCAAAAGGTGATGCATTTTCCAAAAGGTTTATGTCATTTTATTTAAATAATATTTCAAAATAAACGGTAAATAATAATACTTTTTCAAACCATTTCAAACCATACAACATAAGCTAAACTTGTTTAACGTTTCCTGTAATTCTGATGACAAATTATAGTAAAATTAGCTGCTTAATGGAAGTAATTCTACTTCGAGTTATTTGTCAAACCTTTTATAGAAATTTCAAACAATACGGCAACAGTGTGGTTTTACATTCAAGACGTGCTTTTATCATTGCTGTACTTTCTTTTCCTTTTGCCACATGAATTGCAATTGTACATTTCTGTAAAGCACACCTGCAAGGACAATCTTTCCGTGCCCCACTCTTTCTATCTGGCAAGTGTTCTTTCAAGCACGAGTGACAGTACGGAGTTTCCAAGATTCTTTTATATGCTAATTTTGACATATAACCGTTGTTCTTTGTTTACATTTTATGTAGTTTTGATAATATCTGCTTATTTGCACTCGACCTTAGAAACTTACATTTGACCCAAGTGTGCTATATATCGCAAAGAATTATGGGGAGATATTAGGTGGAAATAAAAAAGAAATTATGGACACGGTCTGAAACCGTATTTTACCTAACGATCTAAGCTGACAAACTACTATGATCCATCTAATGATGCAGAACTTAGTTGAAGGGCTGTTGTGTTATTAAATAAAGTAACAGTTATTGTTCTCATAAAATCTGGCGTGGTGAAATTAATTGTTGAAATTGTTGATTGATGAAACTGATTCACCGAGAACATTGCAAATACTGAGCCCAACCGAGTGCGAGTGCACTAATTACTGTTCGGCTGAAGCCTATACCAAAATTAAGTGTGCCCAGAAACATGATCTCGTAGATCATGAAATACAAATATGAGGTTTGAATAACATGTGATGTACACTTTGTTTTAAAGAGGCAGATATACTAGCAGCCAAAAAACGCATTACAATGCTGCATTTAAAAGGGGATTTATTTAACGGGCTAATTAGGCACTAATTAGTGTTCGGCTGAAGCCTATACCCACATGCCCAGTAACATTATCTTGTAGATTATGAAATAAAAGTATGAGTTGTTAATAACATGTGAGGTATATTTTTGATTCATTCTCATTTCCAAATCTATAAAAATAACTCGAAGTAGGATTACTTAGTTCATTAGGCAGCTAATTTAATTGTCGCCTTTTGGTGAAAGCGGACTGAATCCGCCTGGAGAGATCCGGCCGAATACGCGACTACCTTGAGCCAGGTAAAAGCGCGCGGAAGTTGAACCACGACGTTGCCTGTCCGTTTTAGAACACCATAACATTCAAAACGTCGTGGTTCAACTTTCAAAACGTCGTATGTGCTGACATCGCGGCAGAAATGTGCACATAAATCCGCATATAAATCTGCTGTACGTGAGTGCGACATAGCTGCGCATAATTAAATGTGCAATGAAAATGTAGGCCTACATGTAGTGCCCATGCGTGCGACATCGCACAAATTTGCGTACTAAGAAATCTGCGCAGAACTTGAAATCTAAAATAAAAATATGCGACTTTTCAAAAATCTGCCTAGAAAATATTCATTATCACATAAATCTGTGCAGAAATCTACAATAAAATCGTTTACATCTCAGATATATGCTTAGATATATACGGTAACATGTTTGTCATCGTTCAAATTCGCGCAGAATGCGCGAAATCGCAGAATCTGCGATGTGTGATGTCCTTTCAGGGCCACCCTAGTGCCGGATTGGGAAAGCATCCGATTTGCGAATATGTTCGGTTTGCAAATAGCATCCGAGTTTACAAAAAGCATTCAAACTAGAAAAGCATCCGAATTAAAAAAGCATCCGAATTTATAAAAAGCATCCGAGCTAGAAAAGCATTCGAATTAAAAAAGCATTCGAGATTACAAAAAGCATCCGAACTGGAAAAGCATCCGAATTAAAAAAGCATCCGAGTTTACAAAAAGCATCCGAATTACGAATTCATCCGAATTAAAAATTCGGATTGACACTGATTCTTATTCATACCATGGCCCTTTTCCAAACCTCCAGGCTTCGGCTTTGGCTTCGGCTCCGGCTTCAATTTATGAGGCTTCGTCTTCATGAGGCTCCGCGACAAGCCTACAAGTTTTGGAACACCGAGGCTTCGGGAGGCTTCGGCTGGCTTCGACTAGCGACTCTATGCCATTCGTGATGCTTCGTTACATTCCGTTGAGTTACCGGCCTATGGATGGAAACATCGCTAATGAACGGCTGAAGCAATATTATTTTGCGCCTGCTTTCACTACGGGGACAATAGACGTATCAAGGAATAAATGTAAACTTGTATGTACATGTATATGCCATTTATTCACTCAACCAAATTCTGTCTTTTCCCCTTTTCGTAACCGCGTCTGTAGACCTCTGGAAAAGGTTTTGTTTTGGGCACAATTTAAATATTTCCATTAAAAAAATGCCTCATTCAAAATACTTTGTTTGCATCGCTATTGCTAAAAACGGAATCTGCTTTTACTTCGGGAAGAGACCTTGTAATTCTTTTTTTTACGATTTGATCTGCAGATTCGATCTAAAAGTAATATGCACTCCTTTAATATGCTGTGTCCGTCTTTCAAGGAAATAAATATGTACTTTTCGGCAAAGAATTGTCAACCATGTATTATTACTGATGGTTTATTTGGCAAACAACATGGAAAAATAAACATTTAGATTAAGACAGGGCAACATAATTACAAATCATTCAATATAAAACTAAACAAAAGATTAAATTGAGAATATAATTAAAAAATAAGTGCTCACATAGATAATTTAAAAGACAAAACTGAAAAAGAAAATCCCAATGTTAAATTTAAAAATTAACAACAAAATATTTAAATTTTGAAATTGTATTGTATCCTTTGCTGTGACTTTTGGGAATATATATTATTGAAACCCCTACCACCAGTACCATTCTAAAACAATAATAGCTCCTTTGAAGTAAGTTTTCACAAATTTAAAGACATGCCAGGATTAGGTTTGTTTTAAAAATAGATTGAGGCCTCAAATAGAGGCGGCTCAAAACCAACCTTTTTGAAATCGCTTTTGATTGATATGTTGTACAAATTGTACTCCTTTCTTAAAAACATGTTGTTTTCCTTGATGTAATAGTAGTTTGTGATGTACATGGATTTTTGCCTTTTAATATTTTAATGAATCTGGTTTTATCATTTTACAGTGCATTTAAACTTTATGTACATAGGCCTAACGTTTGCACTTCATAAATAACATTATTATTGTCAGGCCTACATTTTATACTTCAAGACTTTCTACTGCTGACAATTGATTATTTGAAATAGAATTTTCCCCAGCATATAAACAAATACCAACTGTCATTTGTAGTGCAGGCATAGGCATTATAAATAAGAGAGTTGAGTTAAGTTGACCAGGACCTGTTCCAACAATTCCATGCTGTTCCAGTGTAAACAACATAAATAGGGAGTGAATTGTTTTTCTTCAAAATTGGGAGATTTAGGTGAGCAAATATGTGAGCACACTCAGTACAGATAGCTTTGATTGTTCAGAATATACCTGTGCAATTAGTCTCTATATTGTCAAAGATCCTTTATAACAACACGGCTGGCAAGCATAAATTGAGATTCTCCCTCTTTTGGCTGATGGACTTGGAGAGGCTTGTATTGGAGAATGAACCTTCCTCCACTGCTAGAAATAAGTAGTGGGAAGAAAATGAGTTGCTCATCTTTCCTAGTGCACACAATCCATGGTGGTGTTAGCCTTGGTCAAGGCGTTCATCGTTACCCGTCCGTACGTACAGCGCAGCGGTAATCGGAGCTCAAACAACGACCTCACGCGGCCACTATTATTATGCAAACTAACTGAGGATACTCGAACGCCTTGGATCATTAGGTTTTGGGGGCGGTGCTCATTATGCTAATAGATTAAGCTGACCTTTATAGTCGTTTTCTTATTGGTCGATCGTTGCGTAGAAACTGCATAATTTGAGCTAGCGGTGAAAGGTCATAGCTAGCTCGCAAGTGTTTACGAACACCGCCATCGTTGACATATTTTATCGGAGAAAGTTGAGTGATTTGTACGAAGGCTTGTAGGAATTACACATGAAGATTTGAACTGTCTTGCTTGATTGGTGAGGGTCGCAGTTATTTTCGCTCGTTTTGCTGGGTATTTTCTTGAATGTTGACAATGTTATGGTCAAAACTAGTTGTGTTTAGCTGCTTAGTTTTAAGTTTTCAACCGCGGTGACTGGAGAAGGCCGCGACTCTATTGAAACGTGTCGAACTCGGCCCTACATTATGTCGCACACATCTAATCCAGCTGATCTGAAAACCGTGGCTCGGTAAAACGCGGAACTCTGATAATTAAATACCTTGCCGGCTGAATTTTGCCAAGAAAATAATCTGAGGAGTTATTGGGGATATAAGACACTTGTCCCTGTTTAAATTACGATCACTTTGAAGGTTGGTTCTGCAGCCGTAAACATGCCCCCTCCCCACAGCGTTGGACCATGCTTGGACCACAATGTGGCGATACCGCACAGACCAGCATGCCTGGGTTAATGCCGATTATGCGGCGATAAGAAACTGACCGAACACGCTGAAAACTGACGCTGAGTACCTGGCCGTACGTACGTGCGAGCTCCGAGCAAAATGGGGCTCCGCCAGGCTGCCTGAAAAATGACGGATTTCCCATAACCTGTCGGCAAATTCACAAAGACCACGAAGAAAGGATTCTAATGGCCTTTCGCTGCTCGGGTCTAAAATCTTCGAGGGATAATATTTGCGCTGCAAAATTCAAACAACACGACAGATCTTCGGATGAAAGACGACGCTGAATATCTGCCATTTTGTCTTAAATGTCATGCTGCATCAAATTTGATGACGTCGGGTTTCAACCGCGTTGTGATTGGACACTTCACATCTTAGCCCCGCCTATACTTATCTGTATTCGCATACGAGGTCATGCGCCACAAATGTGGCGCAAAATATAGGAAAAACATAAGATTTCAAAAACCCAATGATCCAAGGCGAAAAAGTAGCCTCAGTAGATTTGCATAAATAGTGGCCGTATGAGGTCGCTGTTCGCGCTGTATCTTTGCATGGGGCGCAAGCTAGCAGCATATATGCGGGGCGCGCGCACAATGTATTTCTGGACGGATAACGACGAACTCGCCTTGACCAAGGCTATGGTGGTGTAGAAAGTCCACGATGGAGTTTACCTGTGCTTGAATTCTGAATATCCTCAGAACCTAAGAACCATCAAGAAAATAAACAAAAGCAGAATTAAGAATGGTGATGGTCTAGGACAAAATAGCAAGTTAGGTATACACACACACTGAATGCTTTAAGTGGTGGTGTTGGTGCAAACAAATTTGCCTCCCAAACAAGACATTGTGTTTTTCCTGAGGAAATGCTCCACAGGGATCACCAAATTGTTTTATGGCTCGTTCAGTTTAAGCAGCAAATATTTGGTTTATCTTGCGTCATCTATAGTACAGATTCTGCTTATGATAGAAACTAATCAATTTAATCAAAACACAATAAAAGTATACTTCTATTTTAAAAAGAAATTAGTTGTTAATTTCCAAACTAACCCCTTTTCCTTCCAGCTTCCAGCTCTAAAGCTATGACATGTTGAGATTTTAGAGGTGAAATTTTTGAGCTACATTCTTTCTAAATCTCCAGCAATAAGTTTCTTTTTTGTAGGCCTAGCCTATTAACTCAGATTCTGGTATTGAATATAAAACTATTTTCACTTATTTTTTGTATTAACATGCATGTGACAACGAGGTGTAACAATGCGCTCAGTTAAACTGGCTATTGTTACGGCATGCCGTGCGATTCTCAGAATGGGTGCCGACTGCTCCATCTAATGATCTAGTAAATTGAACAGAAATTGCGAATAAATCTATGCCTAACCGGCTAACGTTAGGCTACACCCTGTATAACTATAACATGCCCTTATAGTTATACTGACTTGTGGAAACTCGTTATGATCAATAGTTTCGGGTCAAAAGAAGCCAGAAGGCCGACTGCCATAACAATAGCCACTGTCCCACTGCCTTTATTTACATGTATATAACCAGGCAGCTTGAGTACTAGTGCGGGTTTGCATGGAAGTTGGTTGGACTAGTCAGTAGTACATGTAGTTGGAATTGAAACTTTCGTCGAAAAAACGGTAGCATAACGTTAGGGTTAGAAATGTTGTCCTAGGTCCTATAGATAGTATGATTATCTTCATGGTTACACGTAACATTTTCAATTGAGTTGGTAAATTTCTTTTTACAAAATCATTAAACTTACAGTGAATTGTCGGTGAAAACTTCCTTGCAAACGAGCAGACACACCGCGAAAACAATGGCGGCCGTCGCAAACTTTTTGTTTGTGATGATTTTGTGGCTTGTATCACGTGACAATACGTCACGAAGCCTCCACGAAGTCACCTCCTCGGCAGGCTTCATAATTTAGCCAAAAACGGAGCCTCTTGATGAAGCCAAAGCCAAAGCCTCCATTTGGTATGGGCTTCAAAATGGCGGAATGGAGACGAAGCCGAAGACGAAGCCAAAGCCGGGGGTTTGGAAAACAGCCCAAAATGGCCACGTGCATACGTTAAACCAACCTAATGTATGGTGGCTCTGAAGGGACATCGCACATCGCACATTTCTGCGCACATTTCTGCGATGTCGCCGATTTTATCGCACATTTCGGCGCCGATTTCTGCAATATTGCACATTTTATCGAACATTTCTGCGCCGATTTCTGCAGTATTGCACATTTTATCGCACATTTCTGCGTTAAAATCTGCGATATTGCAGATTTTATCGCACATTTCTGCGCAGAAATCTGTAATATCGCAAATTTTATCGCACATTTCTGCGCAGAATTCTGCGATATTGCAGATTTTATCGCACATTTCTGCGCAGAATTCTGCGATATTGCAGATTTTTTCGCACATTTCTGCGCAGAAATCTGCGACATCGCACATTTTATCGCACATTTCTGCGCCGATTTCTGCAACATTGCAAATTTTATTGCACATTTCTGCGCAGAAATCTGCCTCATCGCACATTTTATCGCACAATTTATCGCACATTTTTTTCAACATTCGAACGTGTGTTTGGCATTTGAATGTCGAATAAGGAGCTGGTAGTATGAATATTGAACATCGAACGAGGAACTACGTGCAAACAACTTCGTACAGTATATACGTTTAGATTTAGATTTTTTCTATCTGTTACCACACAAAATCACTTCATTTCGAATGCAGAATTCTATGGAACTATTGAAAAATATTCAAATAAAATTAACCACCAGGGAGATAAATGTCCATTTTTAATAATGTTTTCTTCTCTTTTCGACTTTTGTTTTATTTTTAACTCAACAAAATACACAAAACAAAACTAATTATACAATTGTTATTATCTGCACAAACTAAGTTTGAAGAATTTGCAATTTGAGATACAAACTTATGCACAGTATTTATACTGGCAAAGGCTATCTTTTTTTTACATAATTGAATCTGAATAAATACTCAAGTGTAGGCACCCGATGCTTAAATCTACAGTTAAAAATAATAACAAAATAATGCAAAGATTCAAAATAAAATTAGGATGATCAATATTGTATCCAAACCAATAGATTTATAACATAATTATGTTTAAACGCACATGAGCAGGGGTTTCCCACCAGTTTTTAAATTAAATCCATTCCTTTTAACTTGTTCACACTCAAACAAAATATGCTTCATTGTCTCTGAAAGATTTGAACAAAAAGAGTAAGAATCATCATCCACAATTTTCCTTTGGAAAAGTCTAACATTTGTCATTAACCCTAACCTTCCGAAATCCTCCAGAATCCTCCTTGCAAAATGCAAGACTTTGCAGGGAGAATCACTAAGGTCACTTGGAAGTTAATGCATCGAAGAACTTTAGGGCTTTGGTTTTTTTTGCCACTGGAGGATAAAGCAGGATCCAGGTCATAAGGCCTAAACTCTGATGCTGAATGATTTGGCAGGATTAAGGTTACTTGGGTATTTATCCAAATAAGAATTTTGAAGGATTCAGGTTATTTGTTAATTTGTACTTTCACACTGCTCGTGCTCTATGCACATGCTCTATAGAGCTTCAGTCAAGGTGTAAGTTATGTGTCAAGGATAGGAGACGTTAACAAACCAAGAGTCATGTGTGAAGAGTGACTGCAGACCCTTGTACTAATACCTGCACTTAGCACCTGTTTGTTCCATGTTTGGGTGCTTTTATTTCAATGATAAACCAACTCATAGCAGGATTTTGCAGGATTCAGGCAGTGGTCACCAGTATCTATACTATAAAAGATGTTAAATTCGCCATCTTGTCCCTGGGCGCCGCCATCTTGGAACACAGGGCCGCGCCATCTTGGCGCATGGTTGGCGCCATCTTGGCTTTTGGTCGGGCGACTCGTCGCCGCGCGTGTGTGCCGCCGGCGTCGGTGCGGCGGGGTGCCGGATCGTTCGCGACGGGGAATCCCCCGGGGAATCCCCCGGGGAATAAGATTTAAAAAAAAATCGTATTCGTCCGAAGTGAGATTTAAAAGAAACGGACGTTACCGATAAACGCGTAATCGCTTTTCGATTGCCTGTCGATGTCTGTGGGCCTTTTCGCGTGAACTATTGCGTTATTTTTGCATTGTCCTTGCCCGGAGTTCGGGCCGAAGCCTTCCCGAAATCGTACTACCGTAACTCGGTTACAAATTGTTGGCTGTTTGCGATTAAGCGGCGGCTACATGCGTTACACGAAGCCTTCGCAAATTAATTGTATCCGCCTTGCTTGCGCGGTGGCCGAGTTGGTGCCGAGTTTGTTGTTCGCGATTGGGCGGCCCGTCTCATGTGTTATTTGAGCTTTATACTCCCTTGGTTATTGCGGAGTTTGAGCGCCAGCTTCAGTTTCGGCTTCGAATTTCGTGCGCGTCGACCACATTGCAGTCACAGGCTTGGGAACGTTAAAAAATGATTTATTCCTTTCGTGTTGCCTTTTGGGCAAATTTCTTTGCTTCACATTGTTGATACTTAAATATTACAACATTATCTGTCTCAAAACACTCCAAAGCATATCGCTATTGCCTCAAAATTTCAACTTTGATCGTGCAAAAATGTCGCGAAATTGTATGGCGATGGTGGATATGAATATGCAATTTAGAAACGTGACTGCATTACGTCAGTTGAGGGCGCACTGTCAGGTGGCCGGCCTGTTAGGTTTTTTAATCAGGATTTTCACAATGATGTAAACTCAGAAATCCCGAAGTGGTTCGTATTGTTTCCCGTACGATTCCTGTTAAAAAATCACGAGACGCAGGCAGCATGCAAGCGAAGATGGACTGCCTATTGAGTATTATTAGTTCGAAAGTCGGGAAGTATTTTTACAAAGATTGTTTGTTATTCAGAGTCGATGGTATTCTACGGAGCCCCTAAAGGGACATATGACGAATAAAAATCACCGTTACGAAAATATTTGAGTGTTTTATTTCGTGCACTCAAAATAACTTATTTCGTGAGCTCGAAATGTTGTCGTGGCCACGAAATGACTTCGTGCGCTCCAAGAATATCTGTTCGTGAGCTCTAAATAATTTCGTGCGCTCGAAATACTTTCTAGCTGGTACTCTACTCGCTAAGTTTCGCGATTTGTTTGTCATACAATCCATTATGTTTTTAAGACGTCAACAAGGTGTATCTATAAGTTACGATTTCACCCAGCTAGCAGGTGCCGCGCGAAGCGCGGCATCCTGCTAGTAGTAACAAATAATGTAGGATTTTGCATGCAGGGTTCAGGTTACATGGAGTTTTAACACTTTGGAATTGCAGGATTTTTCAGGAATCAGGTTATGTTCAACAAAAATAGGGTAGGGAGTTAGGGTTTAAGAATTCATATTAATTTTATACTAGAAGATTTATGTTTTAAACTCTTTAATTACAAGATCTAAAAGTCAAAAAAAAAATCTTACTCAATTCCTCCTTATGAATGTCAAATTCACGACTAAATTTAGTCAGTACTAGAGGTTCGGAAATATACAATATAAAAAAGGAACACATTTGTTTAGTAGACCAACCTGCATTATCATAATTATACATATATATATTATTTCCTCTATAACCCAACACTGATTTATAGCAAAAACCACTTTCAAATGACTGGGATGGCAGAATTACACATAACCTGATTCCCGAAAAATCCTGCAATTCCAAAGTGTTAAAACTCCATGTAACCTGAATCCTGCATGCAAAATCCTACATTATTGGTTACTGGTGACCACTTCCTGAATCCTGCAAAATCCTGCAATGAGTTGGTTTATCATTGAAATAAAAGCACCCAAACATGGAACAAACAGGTGCTAAGTGCACGTATTACAACAAGGGTCTGCAGTCACTCTTCACACATGACTCTTGGTTTGTTAACGTCTCCTATCCTTGACACATAACTTACACCTTGACTGAAGCTCTATGGAGCATGTATAGAGCACGAGCAGTGTGAAAGTACAAATTAACAAATAACCTGAATCCTTCAAAATTCTTATTTGGATAAATACCCAAGTAACCTTAATCCTGCCAAATCATTCTATTCAGCATCAGAGTTTAGGCCTTATGACCTGGATCCTGCGTTATCCTCCAGTGGCAAAAAAAACCAAAGCCCTAAAGTCCTTCGATGCATTAACTTCCAAGTGACCTTAGTGATTCTCCCTGCAAAGTCCTGCATTTTGCAAGGAGGATTCTGGAGGATTTTGGAAGGTTAGGGTTAATGACGAATGTTAGACTTTTCCAAAGGAAAATTGCGGATGATGATTCTTACTCTTTTTGTTCAAATCTTTCAGAAACAATGAAGCATATTTTGTTTGAGTGTGAACAAGTTAAAAGGAATGGATTTTTTTTAAAAACTGGTGGGAAAGCCATGCTCATGTGCGTTTAAACATAATTATGTTATAAATCTATTGTTTTGGATACAATATTGATCATCCTGATTTTATTTTGAATCTTTGCATTATTTTGTTATTATTTTTAACTGTAGATTTAAGCATCGGGTGCCTACCCCGAAGTATTTATTCAGAATCAATTATGTGAAAAAAAGATAGCCTTTGCCAGTATAAATACTGTGCATAAGTTTGTATCTCAAATGGAAAATTCTTCAAACTTATAGTTTGTGCAGATTAAATAATAACAATTATATAATTTGTTTTGTGTATTTTGTTGAGCTAAAAATAAAACAAAAGTCGAAAGGAAAAGAAAACAATTAAGAATGGACATTTCTCTCCCTGGTGGTTAATTTTATTTGAATATTTTTCAATAATTCCATAGTATTCTGCATTCGAAATGAAGTGATTTTGTGTGGTACCAGATAGAAAAGGTCAAAATCTGAACGTATACTGTACGAAGCTGTTTGCACGTAGTTCCTCGTTCGACGTTCAATATTCAAACTACCAGCTCCTTATTCGACATTCAAATGCCAAACACACGTTCGAATGTTGAAAAAAATGTGCGATAAATTGTGCGATAAAATGTGCGATGTCGCAGATTTCTGCGCAGAAATGTGCGATAAAATCTGCAATGTCGCAGAAATCGGCGCAGAAATGTGCGATAAAATGTGCGATGTCGCAGATTTCTGCGCAGAAATGTGCGATAAAATCTGCAATGTCGCAGAAATCTGCGCAGAAATGTGCGATAAAATGTGCAATATCGCAGAAATCTGCGCAGAAATGTGCGATTAAATGTGCAATATCGCAGAAATCGGCGCAGAAATGTGCGATAAAATGTGCAATATTGAAGAAATCGGCGCAGAAATGTGCGATAAAATGTGCAATATCGCAGAAATCGGCGCCGAAATGTGCGATAAAATGTGCAATATCGCAGAAATCGGCGCCGAAATGTGAGATAAAATCGGCGACATCGCAGAAATCGGCGCAGAAATGTGCGATGTGCGATGTCCCTTCAGAGCCACCATACTAATGGGTTACCGTTCCCGAGAAAAGACGGAAAACCCGGTTGTTTACATCGGAAACGAAGCTTGGTGTACGCATACGTTTTTCATATCGTTTTTGTGCAAAGTATACGTTGTGTGTTTCCCATAAGTTGCACACGGCACCAATGCATAAATGT
This sequence comes from Crossaster papposus, assembly GCA_037893245.1. Taxonomy (NCBI): domain Eukaryota; kingdom Metazoa; phylum Echinodermata; class Asteroidea; order Velatida; family Solasteridae; genus Crossaster; species Crossaster papposus. Next base: position 102,050 of record JBAIAA010000321.1, read on the forward strand.
GGTTTGTTACACGTCCGCAAAAGGCGAACACTTCCCGACTGGAACCACGACTATAATACTCCCAAAAACGTGAGTTTCAGGCTCACTTTATTTGTGACCCCCGAAAATCGTTCTACAAACTAATAACACAAAAACATCCAGTTTTTAAAGCATGGTATTGTTTGGATGTTTAAATCCAACTTTTGAATGCTCTTTCCAATGAACATAATCAAAACGCGTTTTGTAGCCCAATATTGGGTGACTCGGATTACAGGACATAGTGCCCATCTACGTACAAACATTGCACATGTCTCCGTTACACCTCTTGCTTCATATGTCGTGCTAGGTATAAAATCACCCAAAAAAACAAAAAATAAATATACCCAAATATGGGAATAAATAAATTACGCGGCAGGGATTAACGATTTATGCAAATTCGTCATATTTTCACCACTTTTAATATGTCATTGTGGGGACCTTTTAGAAATGCATTGTGGTGAAACAAATTTTTTTGCAATTTGTGTGAGGTCCAAACTTATTTTCCCTGGGCTATCCGTCTCTTGCTTCAAATGTCGTGCTGGGTATAAATTATCTTGTGCCCACCACATGTCGAAATGATTGTCTGATTCTTCGACTACCTCACAATGGGTTTGTTAATGGTCTGTTTAGACTGGACCATTGTCAACAATCATAACTAATGATTCCAAGGTTGCCGTTTGATGGACCATTCTACACTGTTAGCTTAATAAACACGGAATCTTAATTACTCCTAGCGCGCTCACGAATAACTAAAATTGCGTGAGCGCTAAAAAAATACCACTTTGGCTCATTTTGTTCGCCGTGCAATTTCCAGTGGACAGAGAACATTTGTCTAGATGTCCCTTTGAGACTTAAATAACGACATCGAAACAAAAGATTAATATTATGCAGAAACAAGCAAACATTAATTTTAAAGATATATCTCTTAAGTCTGGATTTTGCATATGCCTTTCTAAAAGGGACAGATTACACAGAGGGGCATGGGATACGTTCTAACGTTGGTGGCGCAGAAGACCCCCCCCCCCCCCCCCCTAGTATTATTCCATTCTGTTAATTGCTAACTTTAAACGCTATCAAAATATCAACTAGTGCAGCACAGTGCCTGTTCAAAATTTGTTAGGAACAGGCGGATTACAGTGATCAAAGCACTTTGGCAAGTTTAATACTTCGCGTCAGACCCGTAGTTCTTTTTCAAGAACGACCGTATATAGGAATACTTGTGCATTCATGTTTTTTTACTCTTCACGTTTTTTTAGAGGTTCGGAAATATACAATATAAAAAAGGAACACATTTGTTTAGTAGACCAACCTGCATTATCATAATTATACATATATATATTATTTCCTCTATAACCCAACACTGATTTATAGCAAAAACCACTTTCAAATGACTGGGATGGCAGAATTACACATAACCTGATTCCCGAAAAATCCTGCAATTCCAAAGTGTTAAAACTCCATGTAACCTGAATCCTGCATGCAAAATCCTACATTATTGGTTACTGGTGACCACTTCCTGAATCCTGCAAAATCCTGCAATGAGTTGGTTTATCATTGAAATAAAAGCACCCAAACATGGAACAAACAGGTGCTAAGTGCACGTATTACAACAAGGGTCTGCAGTCACTCTTCACACATGACTCTTGGTTTGTTAACGTCTCCTATCCTTGACACATAACTTACACCTTGACTGAAGCTCTATGGAGCATGTATAGAGCACGAGCAGTGTGAAAGTACAAATTAACAAATAACCTGAATCCTTCAAAATTCTTATTTGGATAAATACCCAAGTAACCTTAATCCTGCCAAATCATTCTATTCAGCATCAGAGTTTAGGCCTTATGACCTGGATCCTGCTTTATCCTCCAGTGGCAAAAAAAACCAAAGCCCTAAAGTCCTTCGATGCATTAACTTCCAAGTGACCTTAGTGATTCTCCCTGCAAATCTAAAAATAAGAGCTAAAAATAAAACAAAAGTCGAAAGGAAAAGAAAACAATTAAGAATGGACATTTCTCTCCCTGGTGGTTAATTTTATTTGAATATTTTTCAATAATTCCATAGTATTCTGCATTCGAAATGAAGTGATTTTGTGTGGTACCAGATAGAAAAGGTCAAAATCTGAACGTATACTGTACGAAGCTGTTTGCACGTAGTTCCTCGTTCGACGTTCAATATTCAAACTACCAGCTCCTTATTCGACATTCAAATGCCAAACACACGTTCGAATGTTGAAAAAAATGTGCGATAAATTGTGCGATAAAATGTGCGATGTCGCAGATTTCTGCGCAGAAATGTGCGATAAAATCTGCAATGTCGCAGAAATCGGCGCAGAAATGTGCGATAAAATGTGCGATGTCGCAGATTTCTGCGCAGAAATGTGCGATAAAATCTGCAATGTCGCAGAAATCTGCGCAGAAATGTGCGATAAAATGTGCAATATCGCAGAAATCTGCGCAGAAATGTGCGATTAAATGTGCAATATCGCAGAAATCGGCGCAGAAATGTGCGATAAAATGTGCAATATTGAAGAAATCGGCGCAGAAATGTGCGATAAAATGTGCAATATCGCAGAAATCGGCGCCGAAATGTGCGATAAAATGTGCAATATCGCAGAAATCGGCGCCGAAATGTGAGATAAAATCGGCGACATCGCAGAAATCGGCGCAGAAATGTGCGATGTGCGATGTCCCTTCAGAGCCACCATACTAATGGGTTACCGTTCCCGAGAAAAGACGGAAAACCCGGTTGTTTACATCGGAAACGAAGCTTGGTGTACGCATACGTTTTTCATATCGTTTTTGTGCAAAGTATACGTTGTGTGTTTCCCATAAGTTGCACACGGCACCAATGCATAAATGTGGTTTGTTACACGTCCGCAAAAGGCGAACACTTCCCGACTGGAACCACGACTATAATACTCCCAAAAACGTGAGTTTCAGGCTCACTTTATTTGTGACCCCCGAAAATCGTTCTACAAACTAATAACACAAAAACATCCAGTTTTTAAAGCATGGTATTGTTTGGATGTTTAAATCCAACTTTTGAATGCTCTTTCCAATGAACATAATCAAAACGCGTTTTGTAGCCCAATATTGGGTGACTCGGATTACAGGACATAGTGCCCATCTACGTACAAACATTGCACATGTCTCCGTTACACCTCTTGCTTCATATGTCGTGCTAGGTATAAAATCACCCAAAAAAACAAAAAATAAATATACCCAAATATGGGAATAAATAAATTACGCGGCAGGGATTAACGATTTATGCAAATTCGTCATATTTTCACCACTTTTAATATGTCATTGTGGGGACCTTTTAGAAATGCATTGTGGTGAAACAAATTTTTTTGCAATTTGTGTGAGGTCCAAACTTATTTTCCCTGGGCTATCCGTCTCTTGCTTCAAATGTCGTGCTGGGTATAAATTATCTTGTGCCCACCACATGTCGAAATGATTGTCTGATTCTTCGACTACCTCACAATGGGTTTGTTAATGGTCTGTTTAGACTGGACCATTGTCAACAATCATAACTAATGATTCCAAGGTTGCCGTTTGATGGACCATTCTACACTGTTAGCTTAATAAACACGGAATCTTAATTACTCCTAGCGCGCTCACGAATAACTAAAATTGCGTGAGCGCTAAAAAAATACCACTTTGGCTCATTTTGTTCGCCGTGCAATTTCCAGTGGACAGAGAACATTTGTCTAGATGTCCCTTTGAGACTTAAATAACGACATCGAAACAAAAGATTAATATTATGCAGAAACAAGCAAACATTAATTTTAAAGATATATCTCTTAAGTCTGGATTTTGCATATGCCTTTCTAAAAGGGACAGATTACACAGAGGGGCATGGGATACGTTCTAACGTTGGTGGCGCAGAAGACCCCCCCCCCCCCCCCCCCTAGTATTATTCCATTCTGTTAATTGCTAACTTTAAACGCTATCAAAATATCAACTAGTGCAGCACAGTGCCTGTTCAAAATTTGTTAGGAACAGGCGGATTACAGTGATCAAAGCACTTTGGCAAGTTTAATACTTCGCGTCAGACCCGTAGTTCTTTTTCAAGAACGACCGTATATAGGAATACTTGTGCATTCATGTTTTTTTACTCTTCACGTTTTTTTGTGCGACTATGTAGAACCTGTGTGCTGTTGCTTGTGTGTATTTTTTGTATGGGATTTCCTTGAACTTTTTCAAGTATCCCATGTTAGACAACCCTTTCAACTACTTTTTCGCCTAATTTATGGACACACCATTTCCCCCAGTTTTTATTTGCTGGGCTAAATACCACAATGTTATCATTGTTCATATGATTTTCCATAAGGTTTTAATATGATAATTGTGCCAGTAAGCATTTTAAGAGACTTTTAATATGTCATTGTGGGGACCTTTTAAAAATGCATTGTGGTGAAACAATTTTTGTTGCACTTTGTGTGAGTTCAACATTTATTTTCCCTGGACTATCCGTCTCTTGCTTCAAATGTCGTGCTGGGTATAAATTATCTTGTGCCGACCACATGTCGAAATGATTGTCTGATTCTTTGACTACCTCACAATGGGTTTGCTAATGGTTTGTTTAGACTGGACCATTGTCAACAATCATAACTAATTATTCCAAGGTTGCCGTTTGATGGACCATTCTACACTGTTAGCTTAATAAACACAGAATCTTAATTACTCCCAGCGCGCTCACGAATAACTAAAATTGCGTGAGCGCTAAAAAAATACCACTTTGGCTCATTTTGTTCGCCGTGCAATTTCCAGTGGACAGAGAACATTTGTCTAGATGTCCCTTTGAGACTTAAATAACGACATCGAAACAAAAGATTAATATTATGCAGAAACAAGCAAACATTAATTTTAAAGATATATCTCTTAAGTCTGGATTTTGCATATGCCTTTCTAAAAGGGACAGATTACACAGAGGGGCATGGGATACGTTCTAACGTTGGTGGCGCAAAAGACCCCCTCCCCCCTAGTATTATTCCTTTTTTGTTATTTGCTAACCTTAAACGCTTAACAAATATTCAGTAGTGCAGCACAGTGCACTGTGATGCACTAGTTGATTTTGTTAAGCGTTTAAGGTTAGCAATTAACGGAATTAGTTAATACTTGGGGGGGGGGGGGGTCTTTTGCGCCACCAACGTTAGGACGTATCTCATGCCCCTCAGTGTAATCTGTCCCTTTTATAAAGGCATAGGCCTATGCGAAATCCAGACTTAAGAAATATATGTTTTACAATTAATGTTTTCTTGTTTCTGCATAATATTTAAGCTTTTGTTTTGATGTCGTTATTTTAGTCTCAAAGGGACATCTAGTCAAATGTTCGCTGTCCACTGAAAATTGCACGGTGAACAAATGAGCAAAAGTGGTATTTTGTTAGCGCTGACGCAATTTTAGTTATTAGTTAGCGCGCTGGGAGTAATTAAGATTCCGTGTTTATTAAGCTAACAGTGTAGAATGGTCCATCAAACGGCAACCTTGGAATATTTAGTTATGATTGTTGACAATGGTCCAGTCTAAACAGACCACTAATGAACCTACTGTGAGGTAGTCGTAGAATCAGACAATCATTTCGACGTGTGGTGGTCACAAGATAATTTATACCCAGCACGACATTTGAAGCAAGAGACGGATAGTCCAGGGGAAATAGGTTTTGACCTCACACAAATTGCAACAAAAAATGTTTCACCACAATGCATTTCTAAAAGCTCCCACAATGACATAAAAGTCTCTTAAAATTCAAGTGGTGGAAATATGACGAAATTGCATAAATCGTTAATCCCTGCCGCGTAATATATTTATTCCCATATTTGAGTTTATTTATTTTTAAATTATTTTTGGAAAGGTTTATTTTGGTGATTCTACCTACATATCCCTACTTCAAATGCATTTTCTAAGGAATATAAGTGACTGAATAATTATGAGAACATAGTAATTATCCAAAATGACAACTTCGTGACCATATAAATGTGCGAACATTACACTGTCTCCAGATATCAAAAAGTAGTCAGTATTGGTGAGATCCAAAATTCACCAAGTTGCTTACTGGCACATTTATCATGTTAAAACCTTATAAAATCATATGAACAAATATAACTCTGTGCTTGATGCGTTTACGTTTACATGTTTGTTGTCATCGTACGTGTGGGGTGTCTGCTGACAGGGGACCCATCCTTTGGAAGCGAAAAGGTTAGCACATAAAAATGTGGCATTTGTTCATTGAAATGATATTAATAATACATAGACCTAGTTAACATTTGAGTAGCTTTGTTGATGATGATTTAATAATAATACACTAACAAATCTGACGTGCAATCACTGTCGTCGTGGCCGTGTCATGGTGATGCACGTCAACGTCGAGTGTGCGACTTATTTATCGATCTAGAATAGGCCTAGCGACTGTTTTTTTCATATTTGCCAACAAACAGTATTTCTTGCAAATGGAGTATTATTTTAATACATAACTAACTTCTATTTGTAGAACTCGCGGCCGGCACTCTACGGCTTCATGGATTAGCTGTTGCCATGGTTGCTATCGTACAACACAAAGACAGAAGGTCATGTCTCTCAGCATTAAGATGTGGACAAGCAGCTTGTGATTATGAGGTAGGTCCCAACACCTTTTTAAAGTTGAATTGCTGATATGCATTGAAAGGATTACAGCAATGACTGCTGAGAGTAAGAGTAACTGGCAGACAAGAAAGAAACTAGGTCAACATGATTATAGGGAGGGGGTTAAGATTGTATGTTTTGCAATCTAATCCATCCCCCCTTCAGTAATTTATTGTGACATTGGCAAGTTAACTGAAATATGATAAGTGCAGTTAGAGGTACATGTAGTAGGCCTATATATATAAATCTCGATCATGCATAGTGATAATATGGAAAAAAAGCATGGCATAGGGGGGGCCTACCCTTAAAGTTTTCAACTCTAAACTATTTTATTATAAGTGTTAAGGTCAGTTTTGGTGATGTATAAAATTGTAATGATTAGCAAAATTCTGTCCTTTTTTCCTTTATTCTTAAAAAGTCGGCAGTTAACTCCATCTGGTGTACGTGTGCATTGAAGAATAAATCCACAAAACAGCCTGCCTTTTTTGCATTCGGCTCTAGATCACCAGTACAGCAGATCCTACGTGTTCTTAACCTTTACACATTGGACCAATTATACTTTTGGGTAGTGGATTTAGTTGAAGATTCCTGTTCTTTTATCTATATGGTAAAACCTTATTATCCATTAAATAATTAATTTAAAGAATGACTTATTACTAATGAATATGATTTTTGGATAAATCAAGTTGTTTAAGATGGTTATTTTTTTTTTAAATTCTTTCCTGTAATTTTTTTTATTTGTATGTGAATGGTTCCCTGCCTAATTTAGGAAAGTAAATTTGTTTACAAATGTAGGGGGGAACGGGGCTAGTCCGCCCCATTTTCTTTCTCACTAGCCTAGAGATGTAAATTTGCAGGCTAGAAAGCAATATACTTTTTACATGTGAAAGCACTATTACTTGGCTAAATACCACCAAAATTTGTGGAACGACAGGTCTTACAGTAACAGCAGGAGTAACACATAAAGACAAGTGGGCGAACTTACCCCACACCCATCCTGTTGGGGCAGGTTCGCCCACATGATGGGGCAAGTTCGCCATTATTCAGAAATAAGTCGAAACAATGCACAAACTATCATATTATATTGCATATAACTGTACTTATAAATGTTCATTGGAGACTATTATTTTGACCTAGATGTAAATAATAGCTTGTGTTTTCTTTTTCTTTAAAACTTCAGTCTCGTTTAGTATCTTACAATATATAAATATAAGCAAACCAAATGGTTATGAACCACAACTTGTGGTTTCTGAGCAAAAGTTCTGTCTCATTAAACTGTTGAATATTGAAAGAAAAAAGCTATACACTAAATAGTTATAAATCACAACTTGTGATTTCTCTAATTATTTGAGGGTAATATTTTATCATATTTAAACTGCTGAATGTAAACTGAAAATACTAGCAAACTAAATACTGTTGAGCCACAACTTGTAATTTGTAATCAACAGTTTATTTAGTGAGTGAAAGGTACAACGTGGAACAACTTGTCATGGTAACCCATAATGTTATCCACCTGTAGTCCATGACATTTTAAAAACTGGATTTATCAAAGTGTTCTGGTTTCATAACATCTTAGCATTGGTATTAGTGTTAGTTTTGCAATGTGACTTATATAAGGATATATCTATATATATGTTTATTTGACCTTTACATATATATATTTAGCTTACTTAAATAAATAATAGGCATATAAATTTGATGGGGCAAGTCCGCCCATCACCATGGGTCGAGTCCGCCACAGGGCGAACCTGCCCCACTCTATACCGGGCGAACGTGCCCCAAGAGCTCATCTTGTGTTTTACCACGTCGTATAAGTCATTAACAAAGTAAACCGAGTTCATAACTGCATAATTATTTTGGCAAGTCTATTATCTTCTAAATGACAACCACTATACAACCATATTTGTTTATGTCTTGGGGTTTATACAATATTATTGATACAAGACGTGTTTACTTACATGATATGTAAAACAGTGTTTTGATGATAACTTTATGAGCTTGTTGAGCCTGCTCGTGCAGCTATTGGTTTTATCATGCCGTGAGTAATCTAATTACATCATCAAAACTTCCTCCACGGCTGTAGTGGTGTAAAATCACGTGGTGGGCGGACTCGCCCTTAGGGCGGACTAGCCCCGCTCTCCCCTACTATGTCTGCATTTTTCTCGGACACAGGTGTCCTGACAGCATTCATATTTGACACGGAAAACCGACAGGGATACCCAGTAGACAGTGATGGGGTCGGATTTGTTTAAATTACGTCATAAGGGGGGGGGGGAATATATTAACAAAATGACTAATTAGTGATAGCCCGTGCAACGGTATACAGTGAAACACCGCTATACCGAGCACCGCTATACCGAACATATGGCTATACCGAACACAATCATTGGCTCCCATTTTGTGTGTACAAAAGTACCGACCATCGGTTAAAAAAACTAATGTCAACGGATTAACAAAATCCACTGTTCTTGGCTCCCGATTGTTGTGTCCAAACATACCAAAGATTGTTGTTGAAAATATGTCAACAGACATTTGAATATGTCAATTGCTATTTGGGCCGTTTTAATTCCCCGAACGACCAGTGCTTTATGTTAAAGAGTGACGGGTGGCTACTGATTTGGACACTGTCTTAAAAAATGGGCACCTGATGGACCGGCGGCTGAAAATCTCTATAACGAACAATGGCTATACCGAACAAAATCTACGGATCATGACTTGTGATGTCCGTCTATCTACGGCTCGGACGCGAAATGTTAAACTTGCCAAAGTGCTTTGAACACTGTAATCCGCCTGTTCCTGGTTTTTTGTGTACGGGTATCTACTGGGATCCCTGTCGGTTTCCATGCCAAATATAAATACTGTCAGGACACATGTGTCCGAGAAAAATGCAGACATAGTATAGGTCTAGTGTAGTACAGTAGAGGAGAGCGGGGCTAGTCCGCCCTAAGGGCGAGTCCGCCCACCACGTGATTTTGCAGCACTGCAGCCATGGAGGAAGTTTTGATGATGTAATTAGATTATGCAGGCCATGATAAAACTCCTATAATAGCTGCACGAGCAGGCTCAACAAGCTCATAAAGTTATCACTAAAATCATCCATGCTAAAACACTGTTTACATATCATGTAAGTAAACATTTCTGGTATCAATAATATTGTATAAACCCCAAGACATAAACAAATATGGTTTATAGTGGTTGATTTTAGAAGATAAATAGACTTGCCAAAATAACTAGGCAGTTATGAACTCGGTTTACTGTGTTAATAACTCATACGACGTGGTAAAACACAAGATGAGCTCTTGGGGCACGTTCGCCCGGTATAGAGTGGGGCAGGTTCGCCCTGTGGCGGACTCGCCCCACGGTGATAGACGGACTTGCCCCATCAAATGTATATTCCTATTATTTATTTAGGCAAGCTAAATATACATATTTTAAGGTGAAATAAACATATAATAGAGATATATCCTTTATATAATAATGTCACGTTGCAAAACTAGCACTAATACCCATGCTAAGATGTTATGAAACCAGAACACTTTGATAAATCAAGTTTTTAAAATGTCATGAGCTACAGGTGGATAACATTATGGGTTACCATGACAAGTTGTTCCACGTTGTACTTTACAATCACTAAAATAACTGTTGATTACAAATTACAAGTTGTGCCTCAAAAATATTTAGTTTGCGAGTATTTTCCGTTTACATTCAGCAGTTTAAATATAAGAAAAGATTACCCTAAAATATTAGAGAAATCACAAGTTGTGATTTGTAACTTTTTAGTGTTTAGCTTTTTCTTTTAATATTCAACAGTTTAATGAGACAGAACTGTTGCTCAGAAATCACACGTTGTGGTTCATAACCATTTGGTTTGCTTATATTCATATATTTTAAGATACTAAACGAGCCTGAACTTTTAAAGAAAAAAACACAAGCTATTATTTACATCTAGGTCAAAAAGTCTCCGATGAACATTTATAAGTACAGTTATATGCAATATATGATAGTTTGTGCATAGTTTTTACTTATTTTTGAATATGGCGAACTTGCCCCATCATGTGGGCGAACCTGCCCCAACAGGATGGGTGTGGGGTAAGTTCGCCCACTTGTCTTTATATGTTACACCTGCTGTTACTGTAAGACCTTTCGTTCAAAAACTGTGGTGGCATTTAGCCAAGTAATAGTGCTTTCACATGTAAAAAGTATGGCTTTCTAGACTGCAAATGTACATCTCTAGGCTAGTGAGAAAGAAAATGGGGCGGACTAGCCCCGCTCTCCCCTATAGGCCTACACATTATACAGGGTGAATCAAAAAGAAGTTTACTCAACTTAACAACAATATTAACATTGTTTCTAGAACAATTAAAAACAAAATAATAATATTTAATATCAATGGCCATCTAATTATTGGTCTTCTGTAAAAAAAAAAAAAAATCAAATTACTTGTGATTAATATAATATCTGCAAAACGCGCAGCTGTTCACGGTTGTGCGTATAATGCATACCGTGCACATAATAGTATAGGCCTACACCTGCACATTTGCGAACGTGTGTATGTAATAGTGGACCCCCTATTGTCCATCTTGTGTTTGTACTTGAAGGCCTTCCATAGGTTTTGTACACGGTTTTCAATCGCGGACTGTCTGTCAATCGTGGACCCTATTATCCTCTATTGTTCCAACGCCCACTATTTTGATACAAACTCACAGGAAAAGTTTTACCGTCTCTCTCGCTCTAGGTTTTTCTATTTCGGGAAAGCTACTAGCCGACCTGGCTTGCTTATTACAGCTTAGGATCAACCTAAAATCCCACGCTTCAGCGGTTACCTAGGAAAAGTAGGGCCTACGTAGCACTTAATCTGTCTCGGTCCTGTCTCAAGTTGCTGCTTTTCAGTTAGTGCTGCCTCTGCTGTTTTATTCATGTAAGGGTGTGGGATTTTCCCTATTACATGTACACGCTATTTGCCTGTGTCCTCATTTGCATGCTACCTAGACAGAGTGCAGGGTGCATTTATCTGCTGAAAACTTAGTACCTTTATTATTTGGGGATTTTCATAATATACTCCAAGAAACATTGTATTTAAATAACTCCATTTTTATCGCCGTTTTAAATGGATCCATGAGTATAGTTTATTGAGGTATAACGTACTTTATGTCAGTTTTCACACTTGGCGTTGTATTACAAGAGTCATTTTAGTAGGTTAGGGATCTTGTTGCTAGGTGCGTATCCTACGTGCTCAAACTGTTGTCGATCTCTTGCTTCGAGTCGCCATGTTGCTGCGACGTGACTGTTTTTTGCCACTACCTTTTGTCACACTTGTGAGATGACGGTGGATTGTTTCCCACCCTCGACTATCATTGTATAATGAGGGGCAATATGTAGATGCTGTTGGTGAAATTTGTGTAAGCATTTTATATTCTTTGGGCGAGTTATTTGGAGTTGCTTTCTTGCCTCGTACTGGCACGCTTTGGTTCCTTGTGACATTCGTGTGCGTGTGCCTGTGACCGCCGTTCACCGTGCATTTACATAATGACTTAATCTCTGTGTGTTATAGGAAGGACAACACATGATCCACCTCCTGAACGCTCGGGAACTTACTACTTGGAATACTTGGAAATATAGTTGAAAATCATTGGAATAATTTGTTTAGTTATTTGTTCCGCATTGTTTGTAACTTGATCTTTGGAATTCTAATTAAATCTTATTGATTTATTTGAGATCCTATATAGCACTGGTTTCTATCTTGAATTTTATTAGTGTTGTAACCATGCATGATCCAACTTAAGTGTAGGATGGACCTATCATATACACAGTGGCAACACTGCCCAGAAGTGGGATCCTTACATTTCTACAGATGCTAGTAAATGCTTACAAATTGGTAGTAAAAGCAAATGCTAGTTTAATACAACCCTATGTTTATATTCATCAGACGTACATACATCATGGCTTTGAGCTGCGCAATGGGAATGCCTGATTCTTCGACTACCTCGCAATGAGTTAAACAATGGTCCAATCAAACTAGACCATTGTCACCGATCACCGACTAATTATTTCAAGGTTGCCGTTTGATATGGGCGGCCATTAGGGCAAAACAGACAACCGCAAAATAAAGTAAAGGAACTATAAAATTAAAATAAAATGATACAAAAATTGCAATAATCTGCAATTAACAATGAGAATGCAGCAAGATAAAATAACGAACCCTAAAACTAAAGACAACATTGAAAATTAACAAATCAACCGACAAATGAAAGCTCCACCATGACAAATGAAACGCAATCATCAAAAATAAGCCCCGCGACTAACGGAAATACCACGTTCATCATTAAAAGCCACGCAAAGAACGAAATCCTGGTTCCCCATATAAACCCTCAACGAATAAAAGCCGTAGCCGTAGAGCGACTGAAAGCCACACCGTGAACAAAATCCACAGGACGAATGAAAGCCACGTGGCGAATGGAAGCCATGCGCGCAACGAATGAAGGCCACGCAACGAATACAGTCCCTTGAAATTTCAAGAAGTCTTGCGCGACGATTGTAAACCCCAAAACCCCAAATGCAGGGTAACAGTCAGCACAAACTAGTACCCTACGCCTTTCAGGGCCATCTTCTAAACCCTATCTTCGTCTCCTGGCTTCGTTCTTGTAGTTTGGCAATAGTGATGAAGCCGAACATGGAGTCTAATTAAACCGGGATTTGGAAAATGAGCAATGTAGCACATGCATGCGCGCAACTCTGCCGGCTCTGCAAATGATAAAACAGTTCAAATTACAACGGCCTTTTCTTTTCCCAAAAGGCACAACGCCTGCATTGGCTTTGATTAGTGATTTTATATTTCGTCTGGTGTTGATTTTTTTACCAATGCAAACCAAAAAAGAGAATCTAGATTGATAGGCTTTATTTTGTTAACGTTACCTAAAACCGGAATTTGCGAACGTTAACGATAACCGACCGTCAATAAAACATATTCGGAAATCTTTTGACATTTTTTTGAAAAGGCAGCATTTTCCCGTTTTCGTCACGTGACAGTGGATTCTACCGTTGTCGTAGGAAAATCCATATAAAATCAGACATCTGTGTGAAAATGGCAGTTGTAATCGAGTCATTCACAAGTCATTCTCAATTCAATTCACAAGTCATTCACAAGTCATTCACAAGTCAGTTCACAAGTCAGTTCACAAGTCAGTTCACAAGTCAGTTCACAAGTCAGTTCACAAGTCAGTTCACAAGTCAGTTTACAAGTCAGTTCACAAGTCAGTTCACAAGTCAGTTCACAAGTCAGTTCACAAGTCAGTTCACAAGTCATTCACAAGTAAGTTTACAAGTAAATTCACAAGTCATTCTCAATTCAATTCACGAGTCAGTTCACAATATAGATAGTTTATAGTCTTTCACAAGTCATTCTCAATTCAATTCACAAGTCAGTTCACAAGTCATTCACAAGTCATTCACAAGTAATTTACAAGTCATTCACAAGTCAGTTCACTGACAAGTCAGTTCAGAAGAGAAACAATAACAAAGGAACGTTTTTGTCAAAGTTTATAGATTGTAAGTTGACTAAGGACTGAATGACTTGTGATTGACTTGTGGTGACTTTTAGTGTGACTGACTCGATACAACTCTGGAAAATCGGAATTATTTTTCCTATTATGGTAAAACCCTCTCACGTGACCGGCCACTCTCCTAATAGTATCGTGATCTTCACTTAATTAAGCACGCGCAAAACCACCAATAAGTCCGTATTTCGTCAAGGGTCCGACATTTATGCTACAGTTGACCGTATAATTTATCAGAAATAGTCAGAATTAGTTGGTATGGGAACCAGACTATAGGGGCGGGTATAGTGGGGATTTGGTTATTTCCAAAGTGACAATCGGCCAGGCAGTGCATGTACTGGTACTAGTACACGTCATAACCGTGTGCTACTGAATCGTGACTAGTACACGTCATAACCGTGTGCTACTGAATCGTGACTACTGTTGCTGGAAATAATGTCATATAAAGACATCACTAATTTGTCCTGCTTTGACCTAGTATCAGCCATTATAAAGCAATAACTTAGCATAAATAAAAATTTGGCTTAGAAAATAAAGCATTCACTGAGAAAACATAACGCTTGTCAGACCTGTTTCATATGGTTTGAAAAAGTCCGTGTTTCTCAGTAAAATGCTTCGATATCGTTCAACCAAATTTGAGTTTTTAGGACACCATTGCTTTCTGATGGCTGAAGTATATAGGACAAATTTGCGATTCCGTGTAAATGACACGTGTACTGTACATGTACTGCGCTGCCTGACCGATTGTCACTTTTGAAACGACCAAATTCCCACCATGCCCAGCCTATAGGGGCAAGATTTTACTGACAATCCCCGGCATGTTCATAAGTGGGTATTCCCCTCATGTCCCAACTGCTCCATGCTTGTGACTATGTGGCTGGCCAAAATCCCCATCACGGGCCCGAGGGCGAATTTTGTCCACAAACGACATCCAAGTTTGGTGTACGTTATGGGATTTTAGACTACAAAATTTAGAATGTTGCCCTAATGGCCGCCCATAGTTTGATGGATCGATCTACACTGTTAACTTCATAAAAACGGAATCTCACTCCCAGAGAACTCAGTAATAATCAAAACTGCATGAGCGCTAAACATGGCGCTTTGGCTAATTTTGGCGGGCGCGCTTACCGCGGATTTGGTTTATCCTGCTCAAGCAGCATGTTCGCCGTGCAATTTCCAATGGACGAGGAACAGAGACAAGTGCTACAGGTATTACCCAGAATATTTGTCGTACACGGAAGCAAAGGCGTTCTGTCAGCGTCTCAACTATCGCGGCCGAATGGGCTCCCTTGCAACAACAACAGACGCCGAAGACACCATATTCATTTTGAAGTTCGCCGACAACCTGTTCAAGAACATAACCGGATTTGATGTACCATCGTTTATTTGGATAAATGCACCTGCAATGAACACAACGAGTAAGTTGCTGCTATTTTACATTCTGAAGTGACATTTTAAAATCAAAATTGCGTATAACAATGGCAAGTGTGTCCCTTTGTCAAAATGACATTTTTTTCTGGTCAAAACGACTCTTTTCCGAGTCAAAATAACAATTTTTTTTCCGGTCAACGTGACACTTGTCTCCAGTAAAAATGACTCTTTCACTTTCAAATAGCGTTTAACAATTAAGGTAATAGGTCGAGGAGGCATATTGTCGGTATCAGCCTAGTATTGACTCAAGACTGGGCTTATTGTTTGCTTTTAGTTGCACAACTGCGAGAACGTCCGCGACAAACGTGTCCACGATCCTGTGTATACAGTGTATACTGTGCATACTGTCCATATCCTCTCAGATTTGTATCCTTGTAAAGACATATCTTTGTTCTCGTATACAAAATGGTTAGAAAGTCGAGCACGTTTTTGTAAAATTCTCCTATTTCAACCACATTTATGTCCTTGGTTGAAATTTTGACCCAATATACCCTACCCTAACCCAAACAATAACTCTAATCGAATGCAAATCTTCATGCAAATCCTATGCCGGACACCTCTCCCCCTCCCCACCCTCCCCCCCCCCCTCCCCCCACCCCCCCCCCCCCCCCCCCCCCTCCCACCCACCCTCCCACCCCCCCCCCCCTCCCCCCCCCTAACTTCAACCTTTATCAAGTTTTAAATGTGAAAAATTATCTTGATAACTTTTATGTGCAATATTATATTGAACTTGGATAAAACCTGGGATATGATTGAGATTAAAAGGAAAAAGAGAACAACAAAAAGGGTTAGGAATGTTATCTTTAAAAGAAGTATTGATTAATTTCTTGTATGCGTTGTCTAAATCACTCAATATGAGCAAACTTGGACGGAAGTGTTCTTAGACTACCTTTACGTAATAGCTCATTCCTCCGTGATTACTGAACCGAATCAAACGCGGTTTTCTTTACTTTATAGCCAACTAATTTGAAATGTTCTATTCCAACACTTATTTAGAAAGTTACGATCACCTGAAGCAGCGTTGCATTTTTTTGAGACACCCTATGAACTAATTATGTACATTCATTTCAATTGTATATATAGGCCTGGAAGGGGGTCCCCAAAAAGCAACGCTTGTCGAGTAGGAATCCCCTTTCACATATATTTAGTGAAAAGAAAGGATACATATAAGACAACACCAGATTAATGTTCAGGATTATTACAATTGAAAGAGATATACAAAGTACATGTAGTAACCATTAAAAAATTCAATCAGAGTTCAAGTAATTTGACAATAGATTAGTTTTTAATTTATATTTAAATAATGGGAGGCTACGAATACTTTTCAGTGAGTTGTGCAAAGAATTCCATAGCTGAGGGCCTTCATGTCTAACGGTTGTCCTTGCAAATGAACGGTGAAACTCTCAATGCCCGTTTTTGTAGAACTATTGAGGCCGGGCCGCGTATATATTTTTTCCTAGGATGGATGAGGTCAATTAAAATAAATGGGCGTATCTAGACCCTTCTCGTCATGATTATTCAGTAGTTTTAACAATGACGCTAATATAATTGTCATTGCTCATTCATCTAGTTACAGGTAGCACAGAGTACATTAAAGCACAATGAAAAACGGCTTATGTCGACCCCTTGCAGTATCTTAGTGGATAATGGGTTAGGGTATAGATCGTTCGACTGGGTTGCAAATTCGGTCTCTGCTCATTTTGTATTGACTATTTTTGGTCTCCAAGTTTATTGTTGGAGTGAGTTTAATTTAAGGGAAAGTAAGGATCTGAGAACCTTAGTGTCTTCCACTCAGTGTATTGTAGATACGTCCATTTATACTATGTGGCCTCACTCGTCCTGGCAAAAACAAATAAAATACGCGGCCGGGCCGGTGGCTTGGAATATAAAACTCTTACCAAAACCAGTTGGGAGATTCACAAAAAGATCATGACCGTGAACAAATTGACGAATAGCAGTCGACTGTTGAATTTTGAAATGAGGAATAACTAACTTTTTGGCTGCAAACGCAAGAGCATCGTCGAGTCGATCAACAGCAGCCATAATGAACACGTGCATACGTTAAACCAACCTAATATTTTTTTAATAATTTTTGACCCCCGAAACTCATTCTACACAAGAATAACACAAAAACGTCCAGTTTAATTATGTTTATATCCTACTTTTAAATGCTCTTTCCAATGAGCATTATCAAAACGCGTTTTGTAGCCCAATTGGGCGACTCGGATTCCAGGACACCGTGTCCATTTAAACAACTTGGCAACTTCGCATTTATACATGTACAAACAAGGTACATGTGTAGGTGTACGCGACGACGACTTGTTATTATTAGAATAACACTCGGTACTATAGACGCGTCGATTTGCATAACCGTCACATGTCACAGCGCGTGCGAGTAGCTATTGAGCTATGCTTTGAATCTCCTCTGAATTTCCCGGGTCTTTTTGAGCTTTGCGACAGGACTGGTTTTGAACAGATCGCGTGTACAATCAAGGGCGCCCTCCATAAATGTACTGCATAGACAGACGACACGCCCTCGGAACAAAATGGAAAAGAACAGTCTTCAAACAACGAGGGAGTCTAATCCCCTTGTCAAAGCACTAGACCAGGGAGATAAGTTGTTGTCTTCAACTGCCAGTTCCCAGTTCTCTTACCGCACCGAAGTGCTACTCATACGCTGGGTGAGCGATGATTGACTTGCACCACGGACCTTTGCGATCCTGAGTCCAATGCTCTGCAGACTGAGCTAAACCCGCCACTTGAACACCTTTGTAACAACTTTCTTGCTATTAGTTCGCAATTCTTTTTAAATACTATACGTGTTTGCGGTATTGATCGAGATTATAGTTTAGGAATACACCTATGTGTTGATGACGTCACTCTATGTTCACCGTATGATATTGCAGTTTTGACGCTAGCTATACTTTTACGTTCAGAATGCCGAATCGTTAGTGTGAAATGCGCAATGTTATCCCTATCAGTCTTGAAAGATAACACATCAGACGAC
This sequence comes from Crossaster papposus, assembly GCA_037893245.1. Taxonomy (NCBI): domain Eukaryota; kingdom Metazoa; phylum Echinodermata; class Asteroidea; order Velatida; family Solasteridae; genus Crossaster; species Crossaster papposus. The sequence goes on from JBAIAA010000321.1 coordinate 120,682, forward strand.
TGAAAACGATGATTACTGTGCAGGGTATTTTCCTGGGAATCTATTAAAGAGTCTTAAAATTAGCATGGAAAGTGCTAGTGTACGCAAAAATTGTACACGAGCATATAAGCCCCTTTGTACCTGTTATTGTTATACACAAATAAACCACAAGGGAAACTGACTAGGTAAATGTGTTTATTTGTGTATTATAAGAAAACATATCGTATCCTCATTGAGTGATCCCCACAATGTCGCTTCCAAAGTTGTATTGTAAAATTGGGCGTGATCCCTGGCCACACGATATTCGGGTGTTTATGACTTCCGACTAGCGCCCTCGAACAAAGATACGGACAATTTGGGAGACCGCCAACATAGAGCAAGATAGCTCAGTTGGTAGAGCGCCGGTCTGGTATTTTGGAGGTTCGCGTCGCGCTTTGCCATTTGTTCTGTTCACTTTGAAATGTGTTTTTTATATTACAGCTTCGGACTTGCAGCCAATCCTGAACGAACCCTTCAGCCATACGAGCGACGTCACACCATGCAATTACACAGTGGTGGATAACGAGGCATATCAAGTGGTGGGAACTCCTCAAATGGTTCCTGGACCGGAGCTAGTGGAACAACCCTGCGCAGTGTACGCACCAGTTGGGTCCTACTTAGATTTGGGAGACTTTGCAGGGACTTGTGTCTCAGACCCCGACGTGTGCGAGTCTGGAAGTGTGACCTGGTCCATCTGGTTAAAAATCGATACACCGGAACAATCTACGACTGCGAACAAAAACGAGTGGTATTACTTGAGCTCTGGGGGACAGAATAGTCAATCCAGGGGAATATATTTCTTGTATCAAAAGAACGCTCAGAAATTTACGATGGAAATGCGTTCCAAAAGTTTTACGGCTGCACGGCAATATGTCAAAAGTAAGATACCACTGGACAAGTGGTTCCATCTCGCATTCACAGTGGATTTGTCAAGCACGGTGAGCACCGACTTGGAACTTTTCGTCGACGGGAAGATGGTTAATGCAGACGTGGTGACAAACAAAGGTGGATCTAAATCGGATACATGCACTCGACTTTACATCGGTATGAAAAATTCGTGTGATCTTATCTACACGTACACTGCTGAAATATACGGTGGCTCTGCCGCACAAAGCAATCTCGTTGTGTTCGACGGTCTTCTGAGTGACAAACAGATAGCAAACCTGTCCCGGTATGGATCTATAGGTGCGTATTCTTTCTATCAAAAGTCGATACTTGTGTGGCATTTAGGAAGTATAAGACTCTCAAGTGAAAAAAATGGAGAACAAAATGATTAACTTTTTTTTCTTTGTTTTTTCCCCCATAGAGCTATTTTGAATTAATTTAATATGGCTGGTACCTTGTTTTCATCGTTGTATTGTGGTTGTTTTAGTTGTGGTTGCTGTTGTATGCATGTATAATGGTTGTGGTTGTTGTGGTTGTGTAGTTTTGTTGTGGTTGTAGTTTTTGTCGTTGTGGTGATAGCGTGTTTGGTTCTGATTGTTGTATTTGTATTTATTGTGGTCGTGGTATGGGTTTCGGTTGAGGTTGAGAAAGTTGTCGTTTACAAGTCATTCACAAGTCAGTTCACAAGTCATTTACAAGTCAGGTCACAAGTCTTTCACAAATCATTCTCAATTAAATTCACAAGTCATTCTCAATTCAAATCACAAGTCATTCACAAGTCAGTTCACAAGTCATTTACAAGTCATTCACAAGTCCGTTCACTGACAAGTCAGTTTAAAAGAGAAACAATAACAAAGGAACGTTTTTGGTCAAAGTTTATAGATTGTAAGTTGACTAAGGACTGAATGACTTGTGATTGACTTGTGGTGACTTTTAGTGTGACTGACTCGATTACAACTCTGGAAAATCAGACTCATTTTCCCTATTATTGATATAACCCTCTCACGTGACCGGCCACTCTCCTAATAGTATCGTGATCATCACTTAAGCACGCGCAATACCACAAATAAGTCGGTATTTCGTCAAGGGTCTGACATTTATGTTATACAGTTGACCGTATAATTCCTCAGAAAGCGTCAGAATTAGTTGATATGGGAACCAGACTAGGGGCGGGTATAGTAGGGATTCGGTCATTACAAAAGTGACAATCGGCCAGGCAGTGCATGTACTAGTAGTACTAGTACACGTCATAACCGTGTGCTGCTGAATCGTGACAACTGTCACAACATGTCCATATACGGACACTGCTAATTTTTCCTACTTTGACTTATCAGCCATTAGAAAGCAATAAATTATCATAAAAACACAAATTTGGCTCAGAAAATATAGCATTCACTGAGAAAACCTAAACAATTTCAGACCTGTTTCATAGGGTTTGAAACAGTCCGTGTTTCTCAGTGAAAAGCCTGAGTGATTTAGGACTTCTAACTAGCGCCCTCGAACAAAGATACTGACAATTTGGGAGACCGCCAACATAGAGCAAGATAGCTCAGTTGGTAGAGCGCCGGTCTGGTATTCCGGAGGTTTGCGTCCTGCTTTGCCATTTTTTCTGTTCACTTTGAAATGTGTTTTTAATATTACAGCTTCGGAGTTGCAACCAATCCTGAACGAATCCTTCAGCCAAACGAGCGACGTCACACCATGCGAGAATTACACAGTGGTGGGTAACGAGGCGTATCAAGTGGTGGGAACTCCTCAAATGGTTCCCGGACCGGAGCTAGAGGGACAAACCTGCGCAGTGTACGCACCGGTTGGGTCCTACTTGGATTTGGGAGACTTTGCAGGGACTTGTGTCTCAGACCCCGACCTGTGCGAGTCGCGAAGTGTGACATGGTCAATTTGGTTAAAAATTGATACACCGGAACAATCTACGACTGCGAACAAAAACGAGTGGTATTACTTCAGCTCTGGGGGACAGAGTAGTAATTCCAGGGGAATATGTTTCTTGTATACAAAGAGCACTGAGAGATTTATGATAAAAATGCGGTCCAATTTGTTTAGGGCTTCACGGCAATATGTCAAAAGTAAGATACCACTGGACACGTGGTTCCATCTCGCATTCACAGTGGATTTTTCAAGCACGGTGGGCATAGACGTGGAACTCTTTGTCAACGGGGAGAAGGTTAATGCAGACGTGGTGAAAGACATAGGCGGAAATAAATCGGATAGATGCACTCGACTTTACATCGGTATGAAAAATACGTGTGATAATATCTACACGTACACTGCTGAAAACCACGGTGGTTCTGCCGCACAAAGCAATCTCGTTGTGTTCGACGGTCTTCTGAGTGCCAAACAGATAGCAAACCTGTGCAAGTGTGGATCTATAGGTGCGTATCCTTTTTTATCAGAAGTCGATATTTGTGTTGCATTTACTAATACATGTATAGGAGGAAGTATAATACTCGTAACATGCATAATCGCTGACCGACTCATTGGTCAAGTTTATGTTAGTCACGTAATTATTACCCCATGCGACAGGACACATGACAAATTATTCAGGCATTGGCCCAAAGAGTTTATTTTCTTTATGTATCGAAAGGCCGGAGCAGTTTATTGCCAGAGGTTGATCTCAAAACATATTATTATTTCAAACCAACAGTATAATACAATAGTATGTTACAATAGTATATAAGTTTGCTTCAGATAGCGAAATTACAACGTATTTCTATCATGTTTTAGTTATTTACCAAAATAACATAAAACCCCATGATAGCCCCAGCACTAATCATGTCCTCGCACTTTACGAAAACCCAATAATTAGCGCTGTACCGATCGCGACATTAAACCGTATCACTATCATGTTTGAGTTATTTACCAAAACAACGTAAAACCCGATAACGGCGCCCATACCATCATGTTTTTGCACTTTACGAAAACCCAATAATGGTATCGCCATCATGTTTTAGCCATTTACCAAAATAACACAAAACCCGACAATCCGCGAAACTAAAAATGTACTGTTAACATAGCCGCCTTAACACAGCTGTAAATATAATTAAGGTTAAACAGGCCGCAAATATATCATTACATTTGCCTTAAAATTCGTATAATTGGCATGGCTTATGTTGGTATAAAGTTAAGTTAATGGGGCCTACGACGGCGTCCCGAATTCCGCCAAACGGTCAGTAATAATGACCGCCGCCAAATAGGCCCGTTGTTGTTAAATAATAAAGACATGAGAGACGTGGTACAAATTATATTTCAGTGATTGATAGCACAAACAGTTCTGTATGTGTGCTGCAATACCTCCCAGGTCGGTAGAACCGAAATTAATTGTCATATAGTCCGGGTTCGATGGCTGTGGCTCCCTGGTGCAGCTACATGGACGGTCGCTAATGCGTGCAGAGCTTCTCAATCCGTTGTCAACGAACTTGAGCCCGGCAGGTCCAATTGACGACAACGTCGCCCACAATCCACATTGAAGGCCAGTACGCCCGTTGCACCGTGACTCGTGAAAGGAAGATAAACACACAAAAACAACGAAATAGTATGCGCACATCAAATATATATGAAATAATCAAAATTACTAAGCACTAGCAAGAACAATATTGAAGTGCACAAGAAGTGGGCAAGACGGGTGTAGGGGGAAGGATTGCTAAGCACGCTGGTAAACCGAATGCGTACGGGGGCCGACAGAAATATTGAACGAACGCCGGCATTTCTATATAAAATTGCACCAAAGGTCGGCAGGCAAGGGAGTGATAAAGGGGTATGCCCCGGGCGCTAGCTGCCGGAACCTAGACATCTGAAAGCGGGAAAGAGCGTCGGCAATACCGTTATCAATGCCGGGAACATGCCTTGCTTTGAAATGAATATTCAAATCTAAACAACGCACAACAAGCATGCGGACCAATTTCATTATCTTGGGACAGCGGGAAGTTTGACGATTGATTATGGCCACGACTGCCGCGTTATCAGACCAGAATACTACCCGCTTATTCCTTAATGGCAGTCCCCATACCCGCAGCGCTAGTACAATGGGGAAAAGCTCGAGGAAAGCAATGGGTAGTTTCATAGAACGCACTGACAAGGGCCATCGTCCGTGTGTCCAACTACCACCAAAGAATGCACCAAAACCTATCTCCGAGGAGGCGTCCGTGTACAAATGCAGATTATCGCTCGAGTGCCAAACTTAGTCGGGGAATATGACTGAACCGTTAAAATGTGTCAAAAACTGCTTCCAGGCCAACATGTCAGCTCGTGCCCCCGATGAAATACGGACACGATGATGTGGTCTTTGAACGCCACTTGTTAAGTCAAACAAACGACGCAAAAACGCGCGGCCTGGGCGAACGGCCTTACAGATAAAATTCAAACTCCCCAACAATGACTGAAGCTCCCGCAGAGTAAGTTTCTGTCTACCCAATGCATTATCTAGTTTTGCCATGATCGAAACAATTTTTTTCCGTTGGAACTTGAACCTCCTGCGCGACAGTGTCGATTGCTAAGCCTAGGAAAGTGATATGAGTGGTCGGTCCTTCGGTTTTGTCCACAGCTAAGGGAACCCCAAACTTCGTACAAACTACAATAAAAGAGTTAAGGGCGCGTGCGCAATCATCGGAATCGGTACTCCCAACGAAAAATACATCGTCAAGGTAATGAAGGATATTATCAGTGGCTGCTACTTTGCGGGCAAAATACTCAAGAAAGGTGCTAAATCTCTCAGAAGTTACGCATGATATTGAACAGCCCATGGGCATGTATTTATCATAGTAATATGACCCATTAAAGTAAAACCCTAACAAATCAAAGTCATCTGGGTGAACTGGCAGTAAGCGAAATGCCGATTTTATATCTGATTTGGCCATAAGGGCACCGGGACCAAAACTAGAAACCAAAGTAACAGCATCATCGAAACTTGTGTAACTAACAGCCGTAATAGACGGGTCAATGTGATCGTTGACTGAGTCACCTATAGGAGATGACAGATTGTGAATCAAACGAAATTGACCCGGAGTTTGTTTAGGTATCAGACCGATTGGGGAACAGCGTAAATTGGGCAAAGGAGGGGTTAAATAAGGACCGGCAATGCGGCCCAACTGCACCTCGCGGTCAATTTTGTCTTGTAACAATGCTTGATACTCACGGACGGATACAAAATTTCGCGCAAAAGAACTAACACGCGGTCCGGAATATCCCAATCGAAAACCAAAAGTAAAACCATCTACCAATATATGCGCATCATGTCGGTCGGGGTATGTGTTGATAAACGGGCGCATACTAGTTAGTTTTACTGGGGTTGGCAATAGTGGCTGTGTTGGCTGCACCCCGTGCGGTGCGGGAATTACCTCGGCAATCGTCGGCCGAGTGGCCAAGGGAAAAAACAAGCGGAGCACTTATGGGCAAATCGACACCTAGCCCGGAAACATTGGCCGCGGTTGAAAGCGAAGCAGATACCGATGGAAGTGGTTCGCTGGGTTTGCGCGGGACGACCCGCTCCGGCACTGGAATATCCTGATACGCGCTGCTGTGAGGTGGTATTGGGAAAGGGACGAAAATTATTCTGGGCCGAGGCACCCACTAGCGTGAGCCACAATTCAGCATCGATGCTGGCCCAGGAGCGTGCCGGCATGCGCGCTTGTCGCAGACGAAATTGAATATCATAATCACGCCAGCCAAAACCTACTCGACGAAATGCGGCCTAGCGGATAGTATCCGCATACTTCAGAAGTTGCCTAGCACGATTTCCATGACGCATCAAATATATTGACGCAAAAATTAAGAATGCCGAGGTCCATTGCTCAATGGACGTTATACGCACACTTTATAATTGGGCCGCGTGGGGGCGAATTTGCCAAGCGGGTGAATCGGGCGAGCCGACCATAAACACGCAGTCATTTGGGGTGCCAGTATCGCTACGGCCCGGCCGCAATAAAGAACCAAATTCAATAAACATCCCCAGATCGTCACAAACGCTAGTCAGCGGGGTGTAGTCTTGAACAGGCGCAAGACTAGAGAAATGCGTGCTAGTATTGGCCGTAGTGGGACATGTAACGGAAATTACGTTGGGAGCGGGTGGACAATTTACCGGCATCTGAACCATATTATTAACAGTGGACTCACCGAACTCCGAAGGTATGATCGGTGCAGCACTGGGCAGACCTCCAAGTACGGGGACAGGCAGGCCATCCAAGGGGGCGGCAGCATCAGGGCGAGGGGCAGCAAACGTCGGCGGGGCAAGGGGCACAACAACAGTCGGCGTCGCATGCACAGCTGGCACCGGTCGTGCGGGTCCAACACCATCAGCCACTAGGCGTCGACCAGACCATGAAGAAAGGTGTCTGCCGCGTGGCTTTCTCCCTCCTGAAGCGTTTCCAGATGTAGATGCAACCGCTTGCTTCTTGGATTTAGGCATTGTTTTCGGCGAGAATTGATGCCGGTCGGTTAAATTGAACTCCACAAGAGCTTGAAAAAACTTGAAAATTGAGGAATGGCTACGGTCGACTAATTGCGAATCACGATTATTCTGACTATGCCAACATTTATTAAAAACTTCGAAAAACTTCGAAACTTCAAAATTAAATAAGATCAGATAACTACTGTTTCTCCAACCTCTCGCAAACACTGCTATGACACGAATGAGCTATTAACTCTTGCTGTATAGGAGGCCTGATTGTTTGTTCCCCACTCAGGGTCGTAAAACAGTGGTCGAATTACCCAGTGACCTCCATATAGCGTGGGAAAGGGAAATTTGGCCAGACCACTGCACATACCAAGTGTCTCGAGGTAATAAATTCTTTTAAGATTTAATTATCTTAAAAGTGGTTATGCACGCAACGTCACACGCGCATGCAAATGCGACACAGTTCTGCTCGGAATTTTCCGAGCGATTACAGCAGATATACAAGACGATCTTATCGAAGGCCGTGGCGTACGGTATAGTGTACGTTTAGAGGGCGACCGCAAGGGCGGCCTACGAGCGCTGCATACCGCGATTAGGTCGTCTTGCAAACAAGACTATGGCGTACTCGTCGTGTCCAAAGTAAACAACCGTTTTTTGTGTTTTTCGTTTCCTTTTTGTGTCTTTTCTCGGGAACGGTAAAGCACTTAGTGGTTTCCAACGAGATGTTTAAAATAGGATCAGTAAGCAATCCAAAGCATGCAATTTTCGGGGATTTCATGACCTACAGTGCCCTTTTGATGTGATGTTTGTAGTTGTGGTTGTTGGCGCTGTTTGTTTTTGAATTGTTGTTTGTATTACAAGTGTTGATAATTCTCTTGGTTGTCTCTTTGTGTAGATCGGCACCCAAAGATTCTCAACTTTACGATGACGAACGAGGGCATCACTGATGACAACCCAATACGTTATGAATGCACGGCCGACGGTGACGTCATCACCTGGAGTTTACTCCACACAAACAACAACAACACCGAGAGTTGGGAGAATTTGGAAACCACATCGGGAGCCGGCTACGCGATTCAGGCAGTAAATGCTTCTAGATGCGCCATTCGCTCGACTCTTGTTGTCTATCGTAACCAGGGATTGTCGCTTGAGAGCGCTGTTGTGGTCTGCACGGCGCATTTGTATCGTCTAGCCGAGAAGGCGGCTTTTTCCATCTATCACGGTTCGATAATATAGCATAATAATAAAAATTGTCACTGGTTAAAAATTCTTTTATTTTAGTTGCCATGTTCTATTGTTCATTATACAACATTTGTTTTGTTCATAAAGTATTTGTTAAGGTGTCCAAAGCAGAAGCCTAAACCCTACAACAACAATAAGCCAGTTCCGATATCTCGATGATGTAGTCCAGGTCAAAGGTTATTGGGGATAAAATTGCTGACGCCATGTGTTATGCGACCACCTGGCGTACCGAATGACCCGTGACTCATTGTACACATGCGCAGATAAAATACAAAACTGGCTTATTAATTAGCTGTGAATAATACTGTAATAATATTATAAAATAACTTATGCATGTAAAATATGAAAAAAACAGAAACACAAATTATGTTCAATGTTGACATTCCCATTTTAATGTTTTGTTTTTCTTCTTTCGTTTATTCTCAGGCAAACAAGTGAATATCGGAAGAAGCGACCATGGGTCTTTTGGTAAGTGTGGTTCGGTGTGATTAAACCATTGCTATGACGTCACTCTATTGTTAAAAGTGTAGATTCGTATCTACGAATCGACGTAGATACGTTCGTATCGTTCGTAACGTTCGTGAAATATCTATGTTGACGCTAAGGCATGTCTCGCACAAACAGATTTATATTGCTTTATTAGGTTGTTATGGTGTTCTATATGTGCCAACAATTGAAGAAAAACATCGGGCGTTCCTTTTTTTTTTTTAGCGTCGGGTTTTTTTTTGTAGTTTTCTTTTTTAGGGGGTCGCTTTTTTTGTTTTTTGCGTCGACTTTTTTGGGGCGTCGCATTTTTTATTTTGGCGTCGCAATTTTTTTGGGGGCGTCGCATTTGTTTTCTTCGCCGTCGGATTTGTTTTTTTTGTTGGGGGGGGGGGCGTCTGAATATCTGTCATATAGCTATTCTCTGTGCCGTGGTTGCCACAGACGAACTGTGGGTAAACACCAACTGATTTCACGGCTTCCTTATAGTATCCACCAATCAGTTGTGGATATGAAGATGTGAGGTATATTTATCCAAATGATCCTTCTCGAAAAGCCGTCCACACATCCCTTGATGCAGATGCCGTACACTGCAAAAACTGTGGTGTTAATTTGTACACCAATGGTGTAAAATTTGATTATTTCCTGGTGTTTGGGGAAGGATTTGGGTGTTGAATAACACCAGTTTGGGAATCAAATTACTTGAACACCAATTGTGGTGTACACCCTAATAGCAAAATTTCACGTGGATATCTCGTCATTTGCTAGTCATTCTAGCGAAACGATATACTGCTTTAAAGATGGACTACAACGGAATAATGATAAAGGCTGTGTTGCTGATTTTTGTTCGAGAAATGTATAATGATTACTAATATATCAATAGTATTCAATAAATCTTGTTCCTTCATGCAAAAAAACAACAAAATTGATCGGCGTTCTACGACCCAGAAAAACTCAGTTTCAGCAAAAGCCCTTAACTCATGAATAATTCATACTTTGTGTTTGACGTACTACCCATGAAAACGCATACATATGGTGGCCCTGAAGGGACTCCGCAGATCGCGAATATTGACGTCAAATTTGACGTCAATATTCGCGACTTCTGGGGAAAGTCGCCGTGAATATCGACGTTAAATTTGACGTCAATATTCGCGACTTTTTTGGAAAGTCGTGAATATTGACGTCAAATTTGACGTCGATATTCGCGATCTGCGGAGTCCCTTCAGGGCCACCATGTATGCGTTTTCATGGGTAGTACGTCATCACTTTTCGCTGGTTTACAAGTCCGCTGGTACTATATCGTGGATTTCATTGTGGTTTTCAGTGGATCTTTGCCGGGAACCAGTACAGGGCGGGAAATTTCAAAATCGAAGAATCGAGGTCTAATTTTGTCGGTCAAATTGCAACAAAATTATTTAGAGAAAAACATGACCGTAACAATAAAGTGTTACCTGAACACAACATAAACAAGGTCCGATAATAAATTTAATGTGTGAGTTTTCGTTGTAGTCCATCTTTAACACTATAATTCTGTACATATTAACTACATGGACAAATTACCAAGAACTGACGTAATACACATTACATATCATAACTTATTCCTAAAATAATAACCTATTTCTATTAGATATTACCTACTGAATACTTACTACAAACATAGCCATTGCCGTTAGTTAGTTTTATACTGCGCTTTTTTGTCCACGACGAAGTCACAGCTAGTTTTTATGAATAATGTCAAAATTTGAAAACGAATAAAATGTAACGCGATACTATGTTTGCACAAAAATCTAAATTCAATCATGGAATTGTTTAAATAATTACATATTATGGTAAAAAAATTAATTTTTGGACTAAATACAACAATTTAAAATCGACTATTAACATATCCCAACATTTCTTATCAACCAATCAGAGGGCTTTATTTTACACACGCATGCGCACTAGGTCAAATTTAACACCAACAGTACGTAACACCAGTACTTGATTTGAATCTAATACTTCAAGAATCATTTTACTCCATTTTAACACCAATTTTCATTCCAAAAGATTAAAAAAACATTGGTGTTAACATTTTAACACCACAGTTTTTGCAATGTACCGTTTCAGTTTGTCGTAACTGTCTATGTGCCAGATGAAGTTTGGACCCTTGGCGTAGTAGGAGCGACGTAGGCAACCTTCGCTTTCTCCTTTAAATGTTTCCCTCCGGATCAAGAATACTTAGTATCAGTCTGACATATTCCTTTCAGCACCGCAGGTTATGTAAACAATATTTTTCTGACATCCATCGGTATCCGTGAAGTTTCCTAGAACTAAATTCTTATCGGATCGTGTATAAATTCAACAGCATCTACAATATTGCTATAATTTGTTCTTTCTGACTTGACCAACTTCCATCATAATCCGTTACAGATGCCATTAGGACACAATAACGCCATGCTCTTTTGCCAATATTTGGACAGTATCTTTGTACAGCATGCCCATGTTGAAGTACATCTTGATGAGTTAATTTCTGTCGTCAGCATCCATCTGTACCACATGTTACGTATAAGGGGCCAGGAACGACCAGTACCGAGGCCACTCGAGTAACAGCGATAATTGAATCGACTAATTGGAACATAAACAAGTGATGAATCAGTTCCATATTCAAATTGATGAATTCATTTTATTTACGCTGAAAAGATCGGCACTATAAATAACACATAACTATCACATAACTATAAGTACAAAATATACAGCATTAAGGCCGGTTTATACTTCACGCGAAAGCGATTGCGATACGAATTTGACGTCACAAAGCATTTGCTGCGAACATTCGTCCAAGTTGAAATGTGTTCAACTTTTGCAATTTCGCTCGCGAAAACTCCCTCTGACGTGTCATAAATTCGCGTTTGCGTTTGCTTTCGCGCCGAGTATGAACCGGCCTTAAGGCTACCTTTAACAAAATAAACTAAACAAATTCATTACATTTAAAACAGTGCCAGGCGGCTCAACTAACCTGGGTACCTCGGGACCACACGTATGGTCCCGAGATAACCCAGGGTAAGAGAGCCACGAACAAAGCCTGGCGCCCCAATTTAAAGAGTATCCGTTCCAAATGGGTAACGATTCCAAAAGGTAGGCCGAATTCCAATGGACAATCGTCTGATTGTGGAATTCGGTCAATCATCTACTATAGAAAACAGAATTAGACGAAATACAGTTCACATAAGGGTTTCAAACATTACAACTAACTCAAGAAATAAACAATTTAGACACACCTGGCACTGCATTATTTAATCAAACCCTAATGTTACCGTAACACACACGAGACAGAACAGTATTGTGAGAACTTACATACGGAACCTGTTAAACCACAGCCGATGAGTTTGCGGCGTAGGGGTGGGGTTAGGAGACGAACATGGTAATGTCGTCACTCCCACCCCCACCCCATCGGTTGTCAGTTAAAGTAGTATACATACATCATTAGTGTAATTGTACCAAGTAAAAAGGCCCGGCGTGAACATTCTTTATGCTTCAATTACAATCATACAGATAACATAAAATATTGTACGTCTTATGGCATTTACTCAGAGTCACATACCGTTCCTCCCTATCATCAACATTCAATAAAAAATTCAACACATATTTCAGATTCAGGTTACGTTGGAAACATATTTCTCCTGGCATGAAAATATTACACTGGTACGGCCTAATTACTAAATGCCTGTCTAAACAATTCAATATGATTACTTACTGTTTACTCTAAATTCTGCCTTCACGCTCTAGCCATCGTAATCAGTAAACATGGATTTTCATCAAGGGTTCCCTGAAAATCACAAATTATGACATGTCCCCGAGATAATTTTTGTTTTTAATGTCCCTTTAGGGGCTCCGTACTTTCGGGACTCTCAAAAAAAAATGCCACGCCTCGAATCCCGCCTCGAATCGAGTTTCGTTAAAAATAATCCCGCGCCTCGGCTCGGTGATGTTAAAAAATAATCCCGGCGCGACTTGGTACGATTAAGTCGGAGAATACACTCGCAAGTGTGGATTCGTAATCTACGACCATCCCACTGTTCACAACCCAAGCACCATCGAATCAGTCGAACACCGTCGCATTAGACCTCGACAGTTCTTGCTCAGCGGATCTGCACAAATTTCCGTATTATTTGTCAGATGTTTGATTTTTAACGAGGAGGGGTAGTTGATTTCAATGGACCATGGCATTCTACGGATAACCATTACATCTCTGCATTTGTTCAGAAATCGTGGTCAACAATTTCGTATGTTTAAATCAGATGCACAATTTCACTACTAACAGCCTCTTTCCTTTTTTTCGACTGCATGTGCTAGGTCCCGTCATGCGGGTAGTGGGAAATGATGAAACCCAGTTTATAATAGAAGATGGCACGTATTGCGACTTGGCTCCCCCACCCGTCGCATCAGACCTAGATGGTTTTTGCTCAGCGGATCAGCAAAAATATCCTTTCATTTGCCAGATGTAATCAATAAGTTTTTAACGAGGAGGTATTGTCAGGGGTAATGTATTTCATTACTGTATTATCTCTGTACATAAATAAGAAAAATATAGCGTAAACACAATTCAATTTCGTCGTCCGCAGTTGCCGAACGCACATAGATAACGCAATTTTGCCATTTTACAATCAGTGTCATAGAAATTTGATTTAAGTTCGTCACATGATTGTTTGCTATTTTGGGTATTTTAACGTTTTCATATAAAGTATGTATAAAGTAGGTCTGCACCCTTAAATGTAGGATACACCATTTGCAGATATTTATTTATTTAGAAATATCTTACTTATTGGAAAGTAAATAATGATTCTAGGAATCCAGGAATAATGTTTCTTGTATACAAAGAGCGCTGAGAGATTTACGATGAAAATGGGGTCCAAAATGTTTACGGCTGCACGGCAATATGAGAAAAGTAAGATACCACTGGACAAGTGGTTCCATCTCGCATTCACAGTGGATTTGTCAAGCACGGTGGGCATAGACGTGGAACTCTTTGTCAACGGGAAGATGGTTAATGCAGACGTGGTGACAAACATAGGCGGAAATAAATCGGATAGATGCACTCGACTTTACGACGAAATAGAAAATACGTGTGATCGTACCTATTCTGCTGAAGTATACGGTGGCTCTGCCGCACAAAGCAATCTCGTTTTGTTCGACTGTCTTCTGAGTGCCAAACAGATAGCAAACCTGTGCAAATGTAGATATGTAGGTGCGTATCCTTTCTATCGGAAGTCGATACTTGTGTGGCATTTACTAATACATGTAGGAGGAAGTATAATACTCTCAAGTGAAAAAAAAGGAGAACAAAATGATTACTTTTTTCTTTCTTTTTTCCCATAGAGCTATATTGAATTAATTTAATATAGCTCTATATGGCTGGTACCTTGTTGTCGTCGTTTTATTGTGGTTGTTTTAGTTGTGGTTGCTTTTGTTATTGCATGTATAATGGTTGTGGTTGTTGTAGTTGTGTAGTTTTGTTGTGGTTGTAGTTTTTGTCGTTGTGGTGATAGCGTGTTTGGTTCTGATTGTTGTATTTGTAGTTATTGTGGTTGTGGTATGGAATTTGGTTGAGGTTAAGAAAGTTGTAGAGTACTTAGTCTTGTTTGCAAGACGACCTATTCGCGGTATGCAGCGCGCGTATAGGCCCTCGTTGCGCTTGCCCTCTACTACGTACATCGTACCACAGCATGACCTTTCGATAAGATCGTCTTGTTATTTGAAATAATCGCTCGAAAAATTTCTAGCAGAACTGTGTCGCATTTGCATGCGTGTGTGACGTTGCGTGTATAATTGCGTGACGTAACATGTATAATTGCTGACTCATTGGTCAAGTTTATGTTAGTCACGTAATTATGCACGCAACGTCACACGCACATTCAGATGCGACACAGTTCTGCTCGGAATTTTTCGAGCGATTATAGCAGATATACAAGACGATCTTATCAAAGGTCATGGCGTACGGTACAGTGTACCACAACGGCGGCCTACGTGCGCTGCATACCGCGATTAGGTCGTCTATTGGAAAGTAAATAATGATTCTAGGAATCAAGCAAAATGATTGCACTAGATATCCTGTAATTGTTCTGAAAATCATAATTGCTGAACGGCGATCGCAAAAGTTGAAAACGAACGCCGTTGTTGATGTTGTTTTTCATTCATGGTTGTAAAACTTCTGACATGTCGGTTAAACGATGTTTACTATAAAATACAACCCTCCAAATCCACCTATTCCTCATAATTCAAGCAATTACCAACGGTGTATCCTACCTTGAAATAAGCATTGTCAGGTATATTAAGTACATGTACGTATTTATTTCTTCGACAATTTTATGCGCCAACGACTGGAAGAATTATCTTCATCGTCACCATTATCTCTACACAAGCAAAAAAACATGTTTCTACTTTCGATTTGTTAATGTAAGAAATAAGTAGACTTATACTTATACAAAAAAATTATTATTATTATTATTGTTTCAATTTCTTGTCTTGCAATACACCGTACCAAATAGAACTGTTCACCCTACTATGATAATTATTTTATGTAAATGAGTGCCGTGAGGTGGAAGTGAATATACATGTTTACTATAATATGATAATTTATGTAAACGAGGCCAGGGAGGCGGAACTGAATATACCGTTTCACGCTAATAATGAGTTATGTAAATGAAGCCCACGAGGCGGAAGTTATTGCCCAATCATTCCGGTAATTTTCTATCAATTTGTACAGGATTTCTCGGTTTCTTTTTCTTGAAAGATGCCATCGTCATATTATATGATAGTCGTCATCATTGTATTTGTTTGTATGCACAAAATAAAAAAAAGTTTAAAATGTTTTAGTAACGTGCGTACGAGTTTAAAAGGAAATTAGTTGGGCTCCTTTCCGCAACAGTGTGCAAACATTGATGATATCTGGAGACAAGGTAAATGCCCGCAACGTTATAGGGTCACAGAGTAGTTATTTGGATTATTAATACGTTCTCATAATTGATCCGTCACTTTAAAAGGTGTTATTATATATAGTAGAAATACAATTCTACCCACTATATAGGAACAAATATATTACACGGCAGGTATTAAAGATTTATGCAAATTTGGCATATTTACACCACTTGGATTTCTAAAAACGTTCAGTATGTCATTTTAGGGACCTAAAAGTGTGATGCTACTGGTGTGAGGTCAAACTTTATTCTTCCTGTACTATATTAGACTTTCGATCACATTTCAAAAGGCAACATGTTTAGCCCCCCCCCCCCCCCCCCCCCCCCTTTTTTTGTTGTTGTGGTAAATTGATAAATAATAATATAATATTCATAAATACCTGGGACAGTTTAGGCATTCCTATTGGTCGAGAGCCCGTCACGTGGCCGGTATTAAACGGACGATAAAGACATGGCTGGAAGTGTTTAAACCCAGTTGGCAACAAAAGTGGCCTCCGCACATGGACAACATTATTCCTATTTCGGCGTTGCGCGACTGGTTGCGCGTCATTCCATATTTGGAGTGACGTCACATTTTTGATAAATATTTATTTTAATCAAAGAAGCCAAATTGTTGCCCCGAAAGTGGGTGGGTTATGAAGCTCAGGGAAATTTGGGGTAAAGAGAATAATTATGTTTAAACCCTTTTTTAAATGAGTTGTTATTTAAATCCATACAAGATGAATTAATAAATATAATCTTCTTGGCAAAGCCTGAAAAGTTGATGTAAAAATATCGTCTGCTTTCTCGGCGCTATTTTTGTTGTGACGTCATAATTTCTAGAGTTATTTACTTTTGTGAAAAAAGATAAATTGTTTTCCCCCCCAAAAAGGTGGGTTACGGAGATCAGGAATTCTGGGATGAGAAAATAATTATACTTCAAACCATTTTTAAATGAATTGTAATTTAAAACCATTGAAAAAAAAGAAATAAATGCAAACCTCTTGACTGAGCCTGAAAAGTTCATGTTAAAATAGCGTACAGCTCTGGGAACGAGGTTGCCAATGCAGTGATGTCCATTTAGGTTCATAGTAAATACGCTTTATTGCATGTATTGTGTAGAGCTACAGAGGCGGAAACATGTCATTTGACAGTGGCCCGTGAACATGGATAGGGGGAAACACACAGAATGGCGAAACACCGACATTTACTTGCGACAATTTTCTGCGATTTTTGGGGCTTTTTAGCTGAATTTTACAAAAAAGGTATTTATGAATGGGAATAAATGTGTGTTCGGTCGGTATTAATCACTCTGTTTAATACCGCTTGGAGTCTGGGTGCTGATAATTACCCTCGCCTTCGGCTCGGGTAATTATCAGCACCCAGACTCCAAGCGGTATTAAACAGAGTGATTAAAACCTCTCGAACACACATTTATTCCCTTAATAACGGACATTTATACCGCGCCATTATCCGCCATAAATGACGCTCATGGCGCAAATGAATTATATCAAATCAAAAGTAACAAACCAATTAAATTAACTAAACAAGAATATTCTGAGTGCATGGTCTCAAACAAATAGGTTGTCAATACAATTATTAAAGAATAGGCCCCAGGCAAAAAAAAACAAGAAAAATGTAATTAGATTATAAACCAAACAAAATGAATTAAACTACATAATAATTGGTGTATCTATTTGTTTGCATTTCTTTCTTGTCCTTTTTTAAATGTTCATTTTGCGAAATTAAATGCCCATTCACTAAAAAGAAAATCACGATTTATTGAAAATCTGTAGTCGAACCAACTTTACTATAGTATTAGATGACGAATGCGCATTACTCAAATGAACACCGTGTGTGCTAAAATGATTATTGCTAAATGAACTCGCATGCCTAAGTAAAATAAATGCCGAATGCTCATAATTGCTAAATGAATTAGGTGATGCTTTATAGCTAGATAAGTCTTTCTTCACGACGAATACGAACAAAATGTGGTTTGATCATAAAATAAATCAAAGGTGCTTGTTTCTCATTATTACGAGACAATTTACTCAAAAAAAAATTTAACATACAATTCAAGGAAAAACAAACTTGTTTTGGCCACGTTTTAGCATGTGTGTTTGTATTTCTCCATGGTTTTACTACAGGCGATTTTTTTTCTGCAGTGGTGAAGCCTACTTAATCCAGATGGTACGCACTTCGTCCAAGTCCCTGAAATGACAAGAGCGAGGCATGCAATTTGTTATTAATACAGTCTTACATTTCTAACAATATGTAGAACGTTCTCGCCCATAACGTCCATAATATAAAGCAAGGAAGAGGTAACCTCCCTTGTTGTGTTGTTCACACGTGTTCCCGGAATCCCGGAATTATGGGGCCGTATCGTAAGATCGACTCCTCATAAGTCCAAAATTTCGGAATTGTGAGGCGTCAGATTTATGAGGCATTGTACTTTATTTGGCCTCATAGCTCCGACGCCTCATAAGTCCGACATCGGACAAATGAGACATCGGAGCTATGATGTGTCGGAGGTATGCACCGTTACAAAGAATGGTTCATTCGTCCGACAAGGCAAGAACGAGTTTAATTAGAAATACAGTACTTAAGTCCAACCTCCATTTTTCGGGATTCGATAAATCTACTAGAACTCCAGTAGTTTTGAACTCATTGTACTCGGACTGGGACGGTACAGTATGAAATACCAAGCTATACGCCAGGGAATGTATAAATCAGTGGCTCACTCTGACATTTTACGCGAAGTTTGTATTAATGAATAATGACAATTGGACGAACAAGGGGTATAAAAGTCAATTTAATTGTCGAATTTATGAGGCATCGGACTTATAATGCGTCGGACCTAAGAGGCGTCGGACCCATGGAGCGTTGGACCTATGCAGTGTCGGACTAAAGGCCCTGTCACACCTTTGCGTATATCAAGTACTTATGAGTTCCTTATTAACACAATTCAATACGCAGCCGTACGCTCAAAATTTCAAAATGTTTCGATTACTTTGACTTATATGCGACGCACACCTAGCGTATAAGTAACGAATTCAGCGCATCCATGGCGTGTGAGGTGCGTATAAGTTGCGTATGCAGTGAGCAACACTAATTTACTGCTGCGAATAGCTGCGTATGCAGTGCGCATGCCGAGCGTATTCCAGACGCACCCTACTTATCCCGACCGCATGCCTGACGCACTTCCGACGAATGCCGAGCGTATTTCCGTCGCATGTCCGCCGCTCGCCACGCGTTATAAAAAGGCGGCGGCTTCCCGCTGTTGTCAGTACCAGTGCAGATTCCATAGCGTGAACATCAGCGTATTACCGCGTATGAACCGCTTATCCCCCACGAACACATAGTGTATTTGTACCGCGCTCGACCGATGCGGGACCGATGCGCTGCGTATTTATTACTTATGACCTGCGTAACAGCGTACGCTGCGTAGTTTTGTGCTTGCCCAAAACTATCCGGCGTACTGGGCCGTACTGTGCGCATGCCTACGTACATAAAACTTACACAAAACGATTGAGATGCATATGAGGTGCATATTGTGCGTATGAAAAAAATGTCAATGCGCAACTCATAAGGAATTAGGATACGCAAAAGTGTGACAGGGCCTTTACGAGCGGACCCCGGAATATTCATTGTTCAGTTTATCTTGGGGGATATGTTGTGTTTTGGTTTTTGCATCCTTTAAACATATTCGTCCAACCTCCATTGGTACTGAGCAGGCCCTCGACCCTCGCGTATGCATCTGAAATAACGGGGGGGACAATCGTCGGATTTCTAGTGAACAAGAACTTCATTTAAGAATATAATTCGTTATCTTTGAAGCTGGTGTGTCCGTGTTTTTTTTTCTGTCAAAAACTTGAAGGGATATTATGTACTCTAACGAATACATTTGCTTGTTTGCATTGGCAGGCCTTTAAACAATTTTTAAAAGTTTTTTTTGTCATTGCTCAAATTGCGCGAAAGTCTATACATATTTATATAGTGAAGTACCGTGCGTCCCCAAAAAAACTATACACTTTTGAAATGGCTGCCGAATAAACAATATATGATTCTGGGGGGAAAGTTTTATATGTATGGAAAGCTCATAAACTCAACTTTCATATGACACCAAAAAATCCGAAAATAATTCATGCTTGGGTGAGCACTGCTCACTTTTGTAAAGGGTATGAAAATTAGGTCGCGCAGAAATTAGCCTTCCAATTTGTGAGAGGTAAATCCTTTGGAGCTTACGGAATTGAGGATGATATGACCAATTTATGATCACTGTGATGAGTTTGGGTTTGCTGAGTGAAATTTGTGGTTTATGGGATTAACATTTTATGCATGAGTAAACAGGAATTGCATTTGTTATTACCGTATAGCAATGTAACTTTCCATGGTAGACTCAGTGGTGTGTTCATGGGAGTCAGGACGGGGTGATGGTACATGGTGCAGGGGCACTGACCTCAACACCTGGACGGATAATTGTCCATATTCTGCTGTGCTAACAGTTGAAGTCGGCGCGAACTGGAAGTGCAACATGGCGTCACTGCTGTGAGCCAATGAAATGTCCAGTTGTAGAGGTCAGTGGATTTACCAACCAACTGAACTCTACACCTGGACATTTCATTGGCTCACAGAGTGGGTCCGCCATGTTGCACTTCTCTGCATGCCGACTTCAAAATGAAACAATGGATGATCTGTCCATGTATAGAGGTCAGTGTGCAGGGGAGGTGAAATGTAGGGTAGGACTTTGTTGGGTAGATGGGATAAGGGTCAAGAGGACATGTATGCCCCTCCCGCCCCCCTTCTTTCTCTCTCTCTCTCTCTCTGCCTGGGTGTGCTTGTGCATATCTTGACAATTCATTAGACAATCAACATTCAGCTATCAATCACTTAATCAACAATGTATCAGTCAATCAGTTAATCAATTATCAATCAAGCATTAAATCACCATTCAGTATTTCAATCAATTTAATCATTCAATAAATCAATCATAATTAATCAATAACTCAGTCAATCACTCAATCTATCAACCAACCAACCAGTCATTTTAGCACTTGAGTTTCGCACAAGAAATATGGTAGAGTTTAACACAAATTCACAAATTTGTAAAATGAACATGTCAGTCTTTATTTTCAGTTTTCAATTTTACAACTGTTTCATCCATCTTGTAAGAGAAAAAAAAGGGAGAAAATATATGATAATGAAAACTAAAAATCAAAGTCTTGCAGTTCAATGGTCCACATGTCCACCTCCTCTTTCGATGCACAATCTTGCTCTCTTCATCATGTCCCGTACAGCTCTCCTGACCATTGGTCTGTCTCGCCTGAGGTCATCCATCTCGCGGGTGATCCTTCCCCTGATCTCGTCCAAGTTGGCTGGAGGGGTAGTGTACACTTTCGCCTTCAGATATCCCCACAAGGAGAAATCCAGGGGCGTAAGGTCAGGGGAACACGGGGGCCATTCAACATCTCGATGCAAAGAAACAACCCGATCACCGAACAGCTGGGTGAGACGCTCTGTCACATGCTCTCGAACGATGACAAGGAGCTCCATCTTGTGCCCACCATACACGCTAAACGCGACCGTTTCGACGACGGCGGTATCTTGGAATTCTGTCAAGGGCAGGGACAACTTCCTCATCTATCATCTGGACATAGGCAGCTCCATTGACATTGTTGTCGAAGAAAAAAGGTCCGATGGTGTTTCCATTCCCTGTGAGGCCGGCCCAAACAGTCACCTTAGATCTGCTATTACTACGTTCATAGTAAAACTCGTCAGGAGGGTGTCCCTGCTCTCGATATGCCCTCAGGTTGTGGGTATTCACTTGGGCATTCAAGGCGAAGCCAGACTCATCCCCAATGAGGAAGTCATCCAGGAAGCGGGCAGGTCTTTGAAGCAGCCACTGACAAAACCTTAAGCGACGCTGGTGATCACCATGAAGCAGTTCATGCCGCTTGATCATCTGATAGGGATGAAATGTCAGGTCTAGTCGGGTAATCCTGTTGAAGGTTGTGTGTGGAATCCCTATTCCATTACGGTGACTGCTAATTGTTCCATCCTGGTGATCTTGAAGAGCTTGGCGTACAGCTGCGATGTTGTCCGCTGATCTTCCAGTTCTTCTCCGCCCAGACCTTCCTTGATTCTGGTTATGACTGGACCCTGTTTCCCGATATTTCCTGATATTACACTAGACTGTTGCGCGTGTTGGGCATCTTACATTCGGAAAGACTTGCCGGAACCTCCGAAGGACAGCAGTGGCACTGTTACTGCGAAGGTATTCTGTTACCATAAAAGAACGCTGCTGTGGTGAAAACTGAGGCCTCTCCATCTTTGGTTGTCAGTCCAAGATGAATGAGGACTGAGTAACAACTTACAGCTCTTAATTTATTCTTAATCCATTTATGTATCATTTCCATGTTACACACTGTTACACACTGCTAGTTTTTTACATCTGTGACTTTGAATAAAAACCTTCACCCCACATTTTAATTATTGTAAGATTAGTTGAACATCTCATTGATTTACTTAATACCCAGATAGGGATTATGTAAATTGAATATTCAAATACGGTTTGTTGAAAAAAGGAATGTCCAAGATGTCGGCTACTTATTCTTCAGGTAAATGGGTAACCTGAAGAATAAGTAGCCAACATCTGAAATGGAAATGGAATGGAAATTACAACATGTACCATCACCCCATCCTAACTCCCATGAACACACCACTGAGTCTACCAGGGAAAGTTACAATGCTACAATAAAAAATGCAATTCATGTTCACTCAAACATAAAAATTTGGTTTAATAAACCATAAAATTCACTCAGCAAATCATGAATGTATCATATCACCCTCAATGTTGTAAGCTCCAAAGGATTTACCTCTCACAAATTGGAAGGCTAATTCCTGGGCAGTATTGCTAAGAAAGACGTTTTCAAAATCCCAGCTTAGGCTATGTATCCACACAGACCACGAATCCCACGAACTGCCACGAATTAATAAATTGTAGGATTCGTAAGGATTCGTGGAATATTGAACATTTGTTGTCCAAATCGTGACGCTCTAAGATTCTGTTACGATACAGGTACGATAGAGTTACGAATATTCGTGGAATTCGGCTCGAATCGCTCAAATATTGTCAAGCATTCACTACGATTTACAAGAATAGATTACGAATACTGCATTAACGTAAGGAATCAGTTACGAATCAGTTAAGAATATGCCGAATGCATCTACGAATCAGGTACGATTAAAATTGAATTCGTGACTATTCTTGACAATTCGTGGGATTTTCCCTCAAGATAGGTATAAAAAGGCCCTCATCCCTGCTTGGGCATCAGTTCCAAAATGGATGTTCAACGTACCTGCTTCGGTGTGTATTCGTGAGATTCGTGACATATTCGTAGCCGATTCGTGGTCAAGCCACGAATTCACGAATCCCCGAATGAGTTAAGAATACCTACGAATGCCTACGAATCTATTACGATTCAGGTACGATGCCTAAGAATGCACTACGAATTTGTTACGAATTAACTACGATTTATTTTTAATCGGGAGTTCGTGGCCAACATTTTGAACGGCTCAAAACTTTTGCCACGAATTCCAGATCGCTCAAGAATTGAAAGAACTGACTACGGATAAATACGAATCAGTTAAGAACTTCACGAACTGATTACGATTCAACTACGAATCCTAAAATGTATCAATTCGTGGCGGTTCGTGGGATTCGTGGGATTCGTGGTCTGTGTGGAATAGGGGCGAATATGGAATTTTGCGCGAAGATGGCCCCGAACTTGGTCAATAGCCAATCCACAGCCGAAGCAAGTACGATGCCTACAGAAGGTCACACGATGGCACCCGCAGGACACACGAAGGCCACACGATGGCTACACGACGGCATTGTGAGGGCTTCACGTAGTCGTGTGGCCTCACGGGGCACGCGAACGATTCGCGCAGGATGCGAATGCCGAAAAAATGGCAAAGTCCAACATTCGGAGAGGTTTTTCTCCGAATGTGTCGCGACAATGCGGTTTCTCACAACGTATGTGCGAATGTCGTGTGTAGATTTTCCGAACTATGGCCAGTTCAAATGGCAAATCACTTTTTTGAAATTCCCGCCGAACTAAAAACGACTCCCGCGAACAATTAACGGCGCTTCCGAACCCCAGCGCATGTTTGGCGAACTTTTGGAGCCTAAAATACGAATGTTGGACATTGCCATTTTTTTCGGCATTTGCAGCTTTCGCAAATCGTTCGCGTGCCCCGTGAAAACCCACCCTAAGACAATCGGGCAGCTTCTTGTTTTCTTTGTATTGTTTTCGTGAGGCGAAAAATTACTGATGGCACCGATGATCACATGAAATAAAGACGAAGATGACACGATTTGACAAGATGCCCTCACGATGGCCTTACAAAGGGCAACAAATTAATGGACACACGAATTCAACACGAAAATGAACCTTCGCAAGGTCTTTCGGCGATTGTTTGGCATGTCAAAGGTTTCGCCACCGCTCACGAAGTTGCTGGAGAGCCTGAGAAACTTTACCGGCGGTCATACGATGGCTTAAGATGCCCTCACGAATGGCCCGATGTTTTTACGATCAGGGCCGAAATTGAACATTTCCTTTATCGTATGGCCATTTGGTGTCAATTTCGGGACAGTGTGACGCCTGCATAACAGCTTCATCACCACTGTTAAACTGCAAAAACGAATTTAGACGGATAGGCCGTGTTACGTCCCCGTTTTTCGTGTTGCCTGGTGGTACCTGACGGGGAACAGAACGCTTCAGAAACCGCATTTTTGTGTGTAAAGAAGTAACTTAGTACCCGGAGAGTTATGAAAAAAGACTTAAATTAAATTAAAGTGTAAATAACATGAAATTGGTGTATGAAAATCAATGCCACGACGCGACCAGCGCGGCGAAGGCGAATACAACCGATTTTGTACTAATGCCTGCATGGTCGGAGTTGTGTCGTGTGTCGCATTTTTTTTTCCACACGGGAGTTGCCACGGTCTGCAGCGAAAAGGAATTATTTGGAAAGTAAGAAAAAACATGGAATGGAGCTATAGTATTATATTAACAAATATATTTGTCGTATTTTAGGCAAGGATTTTTATTTTTTTTATTATTTTGAAATCGGTTCCCGATTTTGCAAGGTGCCAAAGAACACACGGTATCATCAACAACACCAATGCATCAGCAGTGGTTCGCAATACTTACCATGACCACAGAATAATCAGAAATTCTCTTCTGATTAGAATATCTTTCTTGAATGAACAAATTACAGGTTTTTTTTTATGTTTTTTTTTACAAGATATCTTCTGGATCAATGGATGAAAATTTAAATCTGGAATTGGAGTAGCTCTTCAGTGCAGTACTTGACTGTACCGACAGCACCAATTTTATTTACCGGATGATGACACAGGAATAGACCCCATCTGAACAATTATATGTAGCTGTAAATAAACTGAATGTTCATTATTTTGTGCGAGTCACACATGTGATGTTTTGTATAAGCTGTGGTATTGGTCAGTTTACTCCAACTGCAACATTATGATAGAATTGTTTACTTGAGGATAAAAGCATGTATTTTGGCACAAATTCAGAGTGTGTTATAAGAAAAATATTTGGCTCTCCGCTCTCGGGCCATCGTAGTTTTGACTTTAGGAAAAATATCTAGGTAGAATAACATGCAATGGTAGCCAGGTTACAGGTCATCGGTGATAGAGTCCTTCCAGAGAGCCAGAGAGCCAGTGTGGGTTTCGTGCTTCCCGCTCAACTGTCGATATGGTTTTCTCCCTTAGACAGCTACAGGAGAAGTGCATCGAGCAACTACGCCCACTCTACATCGTCTTTATCGACCTGACGAAGGCTTTTGACTCTGTAAGTCGCTCAGGCCTGTTCTCCATCTTGAAGCGCCTGGGCTGTCCAGACACACTACTGTCCATCCTCGTAGCTTTCCATGACGACATGCAAGCCACAGTTCAATTCAATGGCTCCAAATCTGGAAAGTTCCCGATCCTGTGCGGTGTCAAACAAGGATGCGTGCTCGCTCCCACCTTGTTCGGGATCTTCTTCTCGGCTCTCCTCCTGCGCGCTTTCCCTGACCCTTCTGGCGTTTTGCTTCATTCCCGCAGCTCAGGAAAGCTATTTAACCTCTCTCGTCTCCGTGCCAGGTCCAAAATTAGACGCGTTCTCATTAGAGAACTCCTGTACGCAGATGATGCTGCTCTTGTCGCCCACAGTGAATCCGATCTTCAATCCCTGTGTAGTTCTTTTGCCAAAGCCTGCTCAGAGTTTGGCATGCGGATTAGCCTCGGCAAGACAGTTGTCCTCTCGCACGGTTCCATAGCTCCTCCCCTGATCTCCATCAACGGGTCTAGCCTGAGCGTCGTTGATGACTTCGCATACCTCGGCTCAATCATCTCCAGCAACAACTCCCTTGATGCTGAACTCGACTCCCGCATCGGAAAGGCCGCAACCACATTCGGCCGTCTCCGCCAACGTGTTTGGAGCAACAAAAACCTCTCCATCAAACTAAAGATCAGCGTCTACGTGGCCTGTGTACTAAGTGTCCTGCTGTACTGTAGTGAATCATGGACCACGTACCGTCGCCAAGAACGTCGTCTCAACTCCTTCCACTTCCGATGCCTTCGTTCCATTCTTGGCATCTCCTGGCGTGATCATGTCCCAAACGTCTCCATTCTGCAGCTCACCGAAACTGCCGATATGTTTTCTATGCTGAGACAGCGTCGCCTTCGTTGGGTCGGTCATGTGCACAGGCAGGTAGATGGACGAATCCCCAAGGATCTCCTCTATGGAGAACTTGCCGACGCTCCTCGCCCTCGTGGTCGACCTAGACTGCGATACAAAGACGTCCTGAAACGCGACCTTGCCTCTTTTGGGATACCACTTACTACCTGGGAGTCAATTGCCAGCAACCGTCTCCACTGGCGCTCTGCTGTCCATAACGGCTTATCCTCCTCAAGACAACTGTACATTGATGATTGTGAGAAACGTCGTATCCATCGTCGTTTGCGACGGGATGGGCCATGATGATGATGATGGGCCATGATGGTAGCCATTTATAATTTTTTTAAATGCCTGTTATATTGTTTTTAAGGGGCAAATGTAGGATGACCCTATACATTTATATTCTAAAGACATACTATTTTGATTGTGTGACAAATTCCATGCTTTTATCATTTTTACCATGTTTGTTTCACCAATCTGCCTGACTTAACAGCAAGACTTATTTATGTATGCCAGTAGGCAGTATAGTATAGTCCTGAATTGGCATGATGTTTATTATTGCTACTGCCGACCACCTGTAGGGAGTACAATTGCCAATAAAGTATCCCATATATAGCATAATATCAACCGAAAATAGTTTTTGGAAAAATTGTTGGTAAACTGAAATATTAACCTACCCTCTTTTACAGGCTTCATATGAAAATCATGACCAACTATAGGTTCAAAGAAGTGCCAATTAGGCCAGACTATATTGAATGCAAAAATAAGTTACATGAAGTTTTTGGGAAAAGCCAACTGTCATTTGTTCACATTTAGGACAGATACTTCCATTTAGAACTCGTGTTGGGCGCAATTCAGTCTTTCTGCGCGGCGCGAACTGCTAATCTGCGCGAACCGTCCATTGCGTGCGCTGCTGTGATCATGGGGAGGTACAGGTACTAGGTAGGCCCGAATCGGATCGCGCTGCATTCGCTGTCGGTTGATCGTGCCTCAATTGGCCGATCATGCCACCACCAGTCGATTGCCTTCTATTTAGCTCTTCCATTTAGTTCCAATGCACGAGTACTTATAGTCCAGCGGATAAGAGGAAATGTTGTGCACTTTGTGGTAAAAGCATGAAACTTGGCACACATGTACTTTATACCAAAACATGAAATTTTAGATATAGTGCCATCTCTGAATTTGCCTGTTGTGGCCTTGGCGGCCATTTTCCAAAATGGCCGCCATTTCTGATACAAAACTACATAACTCGGAAAGTAAGAGGCCTAGAATCTTCATTCCAGTGGCTATGTATATGTTTTCCGTGTCCAACAGTTCAAAAAATGCATTATTGAGTGTGTCAGACGATTGGGTCCGCCATTTTCAAAATGGCGTCCTCATTTTTCAAAATGGCCGCCATTTCTGATATAAAACTACATAACTCGGAAAGTAAGAGGCCTAGAATCTTCATTCCAGTGGCTATGTATATGTTTTCCGTGTCCAACAGTTCAACAAATGCATTATTGACTGTGTCAGACGATTAGGTCCGCCATTTTAAAAATGGCGTCCTTATTCTTCAAAATGGTGGTCTTCAATGGCCATAAATTCCATATCTAAAGCACTCAACGGGAAGCCTTTATTCTGGTGACACATGGTGATTTTTAGGATCAAAGGCTTGAATAAAGACTAATTGGCTACTCTGCACATAGTGGATATCACAATATTGCTCACCTGTTTTAATTGAGCAAAAAAAAAAGCCCCCCCAAAAAAAAACAAAAAAAAAAAACACCCAAAGAACGAACTTGGAAATCCGTCACACTAGCAAGAAAAAGAGCCTCCACATTTACACAGGGCTGTGCATGTCAGTGCAGCTTTCATGCACTTGCAATTAGCTCGACATCCCTTGGTGCAGCCACAGCGCAAAAGTTCTCTGCACACTTTGCTTGCCTCAGGACGGACTATACGCAATACTCAGCCCACGACAGACCACGCGCGAAGTCTCCTTGAACTCATTATGCGTCGAAACACGTTTGAATTCAATGGCAAGTTTTTTTGACAACAAATTGGCGTGGCCATGGGCAGCGAATGCAGTCCGGAGATTTGTGACATAACCCTATTCAAATACGAACAAGACAAAATCCTCCCTCACAATCCCTCAATTGTGAGCTACATGAGATATAGAGACGATGTTCTTATAATCTTCAACGGAAATGAAAAGCAGGCTGCTGACCTAGTGCAATCACTTAATAAAATTCACCCTACGCTGAAGTTCACGTCTGAGATCTCGCACCGCCAAGTCACTTTTCTCGACCTTATTATCTACAAAGGCGAACGATTCATACATGATGAAGGGATATTGGATACTCGAGTCGCTACCAAAAACACTGATACATTTCAGTACCTATGTAGCTCGAGATTCAGCACACCCTAAGTCGGTATTTGGCGGATTAATCAAGGGCGAAGTGACCAGATACAAACCTATATGTACCCATTTAAAAGACTTTGAGGAGAGGGTTGAATTCTTCAAAGACAAACTTCAAAAGCGCGGATACACAAACGAAGACCTAGCCCTCCTTTCTCAAAGGGGCAAGACTCCCGCGGACCCTAAGCGTGAAAAAAACAAAAACAATATCCCACTGGTGTTCGTCCTACCATACTACCCACATGTCGCGCACCCAGCCCTCAAACGGGCTATCCTCAGACACTGGCCCTTGATTAGCGAAAACGAATATCTGAATAGGATATTTGATACCCAACCCATCCTGGCATACAAACGGCACAAAAACATAAAAGATGAACCTGTTCGATCTAGGACTAAAGCATCTCCACAATCCAACCAAGAGGAACAAAATCTTGATGAGGAGAATCTGCAAATTATATTGGAACTATTGAAAGAACAAAACAATGATCAAAGAAATGGATCTCAAGACTAAAACAAAATAAATAAGTCAGCCCCCCCCCCCCCCCTTTGTCCTTGCCACGTGTCATATCAACCGACACACAAATAAAAACAAGGAAAGGAAAATGAACTATATAAGAAGGTGACTGATGACGTGCATGATATAGCACAGCAAATATGCCCTGCTCCCCTTCCAAAAAAGGAAAAAAAGAGGGGACGACATATTATCACCGGTAATAATCAATCACTGTGTGAACTAAAAACAAATAAAGGGACCACTGTTGCAATACACAAACCAGTCATCGCGTTGCCAAAACCAGAGACAGGGTTTGAAACTCCCGCTTTTAGGGAATGTCTAACCCAATTAGCCTGAAGACGTTTGATGTATTTGCCCGTCCACGAACTCCAACCACGGACTGTCATCTAGCAGAGATAATGTGGCTAGAACTGACCCCCAGATGCGTGTCTTACACAAAAAAAGGAAAAATGAGTTAAGAACTACGCTCTGGAGAGACCAGTCAAACAACCACTTTCTAGCATACCCACTAGTTAACGTACAATTACAGATCTATCTCTGCAGACCAGTCACAAATACAATCCATATGATACTTGTCAGCAGAACCTTTTCCGCGTCTCAAAAAAATTACGAAAAGCACGGAGGGGTTCTTTTGAAACTTGTACAAGAAACCCCCCCCCCCCCCCCCCCCCCACCCCAACCCCATTCCTACAGACGGCAATCTCGCGGGGAAAAAATGTGGCCTGAACTGACCTCCCGTGAAGCGTATATCACTAGCAAAAAAAACTTAAATTAAGAATTACGCTCTGGGCGGGATAGTTACGCAACCACACTGCTGGCATACCAGCACATCATAAATGTTAGAGATTTATCTCTGCAGACCAGCCACACATCTACAATCAATGATACTTCACGCAGCAGAACTGCTTCAGCATCTCCAAAAAAATAACGAAAACGATGAGAAAAAGTTCTGACTTGTGACAACTCCCATAAACACCCTCCCCTTCCCACATAGAAAGAGTTCTGATTCACTGCAGCCAACTCTAGAATTGATTTTAAAAAACACAACAAAATAAACTGATCATTCCTTGAAGTATGCCTGCATAAACCGGTTTCTCTGTGCTATACCTTCTTGCAAAAGCACTCCATTAGAATTAAAAAACCTAATAGTCTCACAGAAAAAGAAAGAAAATTCCACAAAACCCAGTATTACACGTCCTTCACGTTAATGTCCTTCCCAGGTGACCGAGAATCGTTCAAAAAATTTAAAAAAACCGTAAGTAACATGTATGATTACGCTGCTTCCCAATAAACACGATTTGTTTTTTTAAGATCTAGCATAATCCCATTATTTCCTTTAACACAAACTTGCAATATGTGTAGGCTACAGCTATATAGTTTCTACATTTTTGAAGGGCCACCATAGGGGATAGGACGCCATCTTTAAAAATGACAGATACTGTGGTCCGGAGGTATTGTTAGTACATGTACCTAAGTGAAAGTGACTGACCCTTATAACCTAATTTTTTTCACCATGAATGCCGTTGAGTTCTTTAATACAGTATTTTGGGCTGCAGGACTGCCATTTTGAAGAATAAGGACGCCATTTTGAAGAATAAGACGCCATTTAAAAAATGGCGGACCCAATCGTCTGACACACTTAATAAGGCATTTGTTGAACTGTTGGACACGGAAAACATATACATAGCCACTGGAATGAAGATTCTAGGCCTCTTACTTTCCGAGTTATGTAGTTTTATATCAGAAATGGCGGCCATTTTGGAAAATGGCCGCCAAGGCCACCACAGGTCAATTCAGAGATGGCACTATATCAAAAATTTCATGTTTTGGTACAAAGTACATGTGTGCCAAGTTTCATGCTTTTACCACAAAGTTCACGAAACTTTCACATTTTTGCACTTATCCGCTGGACTATTAGGGGGTTGTTCTGCAAAAGAGAATTAAAAACTGAGAAATAGGCTGACGGTGCTTGTGCAAATGCATTTTTGATAGCGCAGATTTAGAAACTGCGCCCAAAATTCTGATTTTGGACCCCAAAAAGTAGGTTATGTTCCATTCCCTGCAACCGACAACATTGATTTTCGGATTCAGGACATCAAACTGAGTAGAATCACACAATTTGTTTTTTGTTCCCAAACTGGTACCACGGATTTTTTTTCTGAGCATATTTTTGGGTCACGTAACACGGCCTAGGAGACGAAACAGGGGTTGGGAAAACGGCCAAAATTATCGTCACATAGCCTCCCATAAACCGCGCCGCCAAAGACAAAGAAAACAATTCCTCCGTTGAATTCGGTTGGTTTAGCGGTACCGTATATACTATTTGCACTGCGGCGAGTGAGGGCGCAAGATAAGATACTGTCAGTGTTAAGTCTGGTTTCGTCTTCGCAGCCGGACCGATAGCCAGCCTCGGGCCGTGTTTTACACCGCGGCATGGCAGCAACCCAGGATTCAAGAGGGGTCATTTCTGGGAAGGTTTAATTTGCCATCCCAGTCAATCGCGCTTGTGTTTGCGTGATTGGACATTTGTGCTAGTTTGAAGACCCTTTCTTGAATTGTATGGAGAAATGAGGTAGGATCAAACCACTTATTAATTTATTTGTTGGCGCAGCTCAAACTGAAGGAACCCTCCTTGCAAAAGGGGCGTGTCGATTTGGTTTATGGAGCCGTGCTCTGAGTCAATTGTATTCTTATAAAAGTGGAAATATTCTTGTTTTATCTTACGTTTTGCGTTTGCTTCGGAAGAGTTTAGAAAATGTCTCCAGGGTGCGCCAGCATATAGGTTTGAAGCTTGCCATGCTTGGCATAGAGCCTTCGTTATAAAGAAAACAATTTGTGCGGTAGGGAGTGGCAGCACTGATGCGTGGCAATGGAATGTGAGAGCACCACAATGGTCTATGCAAAATGGTTGGCCTACTTGTGTAATCAATTAGGGCCAGGAATGTAGGCTTTAATATGTCCAAATGAAGTTATGTTATTTATGCTACTTAATGTTTGCATACGTTTTCAGCAATGAATTTTCAAAACAATTAATACAAATCATCACCCAGTAAGAGGTACGTCTCCTATCGCATTTAAAAATTCACATGTGTATTGAATTCATATAATGCATCTTTACGGAGAAATCGATATGCGATTGAATCAGATGTATAGTATATTGCAGTTAGTTACATAACGGGCACATGCCGGTGTATGGGCAACCCAATAGCACCCATGTTTGTGCAGCCGTCCTTCTTTTCTATGTCCCGCTGGACGGCCGTCGGCGTTTGTTCCCAAAATGAGTGTTTCCGATCATTTCGCTTATTTAGTTTCTGGTTTTGGGTTTAACGGGTCTGTTTCTCCGTATTCAAATATCGTATAGTGCTCTTAGTGTAATCGGTGATCTTCGTTGATTGCTCCATTTCGGGGTGTGTTTTTCTACAGATCTGATTGTTAGGTTTAATTGAGACCTAGCGAGGATAGCAATCTAATCGAGCCCCTCCAGGTATAAGTGGGTATGGTACTCGTTTATTTACTAGGGCGGCAAGCATTCCCTTTATAAACCTTTACCCAGCTAATTATAGGTTGTGTTTTATTTGGAAGTCTGTGTTGAAATAATATATTTCCGCTACATATCTGTAGGAAAGTAGGAAAGCCCGTATAATCTAAATGTTGGGACTTTGGTGCCTATTCATACTATGGGAATTAAATATCATAGAGCCTGGTGGGTGCTCTCGCATTGTATATAGCCAGTCAGATTGCAGCGTAGTCATTAATGAGGTATGCAGCGAAGTCTTGAGCGGGTTGACGGCTTCGCAGCCGCAAACATTCACGAGGTTGTGTGTGCACGAAGGAGTGCCCCGTAGAATAGTAATGTTCTTGTTGGCAGTAGTGTTGGGCCAACACGGTGATTCTGACTGTTTCGGGATATTTTGAAGAAGAAAAACATTTAAAAAAATAGAATCGTAAAGTGTCTGTTTTAAAAATGACATAATTCACGTGAATTATAATGCATACACGTACCTGTTATTACATAACTTTGCTTTATGCTCACGTTTTGCATGTGATGTTTGTTTTCGATAGTCAGAGTGCCACATGTTCTGGTTGGGCGCCTTTGCTCTGGTATGGAGCAGGGGTTTTGACATGCAAATTGCCTTTGAGTTTACTATAGCAACGCATGTTTGGTCGGGGGTTAGATCGTTTTGGCTTTTGAGGTCAGTACACTTTTAATGAGGCATTTATGTGCCTTTTGTGCGGCATTATTTTTGTGAGCCTGCTTTCGGAATAGAAGACATTTTGAGTGTTCCTAATTGTTTTAGGTAACTAAAAAAGAACCACACATTTTGAAGATAGGTATCTAAATCGCATATCTTGTCACCAAACCGGCACAGTATTCTGCACAACTTTGTTTAGTAAGGAAAAAGGGTATTTTTTTACCGACCATAAAATCAGACACAACAGTCATAGTTCTGTCTCTGTTTAAAAAAAAATAAAAATTAAATAAAAATTGTTGATGGAAACTTGAAAAGTCTCTCTAAACAATAAGACGATACTAGTATTTTTAGCCCGTTTGTTGCAAACAATCGTCGTTAAAAACAAAACACCCAAAACCAACCGTATTGAAATTGAAGCTTTTGGTATTATTCGAGTCCAAGAACACTGCCAGTTATGTCAGCATGTGTTCACTTGATAAGTGCCTCCTTCGACAGATGCATTTCAATCATAAAGGTAAAATTGAACCCATGTGTCAAATATGATTGTATATACAAAATGCGATGCAACCGTTTTCAAATTTTTGGGAGGAAGCCAATTTAAGCGCTATTTAAGCAGAAACTTATTCAAGCATTGCTTATAGGGGTTTAACCCGGGAGAAACAGCCAAGGGGCATGCTTTGTTTCAGGTCATTCCGCACAATATTATTGTGACCTAAGACACGGAAAAGCCGGCATGCGTAACCGCCATGGTCCGTCCCAGGACAGTGCCAATTTTGCATAATAAGAGGGATCAGGCCCGCTCTGGGCAAACCTTACACGTTCCAATTACAAAGAAGTTCTCCATTGAAGTCATGTATATGGAATCCGCGAAAGTTGTACGTTTTAAAAGGGGTCTCGATCGTCCCGGGGTACCCGGATCAGTCTAGGATGAACCCTGTAGCTTGTGAGCAGCCTATAACAATATTTAGTCTCAGTACCGGAATTGTTAGCCTTATTATGGATCTTCGATATAAGATAACAATTATTGTGGGCAGTTAACTTCTTTTAGGACCAAGGCTAATTTGATTATTTGATCGATTGAGAGTTTGGCCACTGCTGTTTGGTCACCGCGGTTATATATAATATAACCCCGATAATTGATGGCTGTCATTACCTTGCTTTTCATTTCCAATCTCGTTTCGGTCGGAGATGATATACCGTTATCACGAGAGTGGTTTTCAAGTTCAACTTCTGAGGTCTAAGGCCATTTGTGGTAAAGTTTTAAAATAGGCCGGATAAGTTTAAAACCTTTTTTCATTTGAAAACTTGGAGTTCAGATTTCAATCAAATGTGGCATGTGTGATCAGTCAAAGGTGAGGTGTTGAGGTCAAAAGTAATTTAAGGTCAGTGGTAAAAAAGGTTTAAATTGTAACAATGGTCTTATTTGGGTTGTATCGCTTTCACCTGGGTAATACTGTATATAAATATGGGTAACTAAGGGTGACAACGACGGTTTATGAAAGGAATTACCAGAAAAAAAGAGACAAAGCAGAAAACGGAGGGGCAAACTAAAAACACGAAATGGCATTGCATGGTAACAGACAGCTCGGGCTAGAGAGAGATGAACAATTAGTGAAGAGGCTTTTCTCCCGCTGTGGAGCGAAATAGTAATAATGGGAGTTTGCATGCGAGGGTGGTTTTAATAGTTGCAAGTACGGTTCTTTTGGCTTAATTTAAAAGGGATCCGGGTGCGTTGTCGGAGAACCCCTTGGCAAGTGCTCCATATCTCCGGTCAGACCTCGGGACTCCAAGCAAATAGTCTGAGTATGTCAACAAGTCCAGCAACACTCTAACCAGCACGGGTTTAAACAACTGTAATTGTTTTGCACCCTTAAGATCCTTCCCCAGGACAAGTTTTTTCACCTCGCAATATGTTAAGCGCGGAGGGTTTTGTTTTGTACCATCTGAAATTCTCCTCTTCGGTTTGGGGGCTAAAGAGTGAGTTACGGCTCGTAGATGTTGGTAGCGTTATTGGTTTTTAAAATATCAGTTTGTCGATAGCGCCCTATTAGCACGGCGTATCAGATTTAATCATGATTGTCTATAGTGCAGATCTCTTGCATTCTTGTTGGCAGCATTCGTGTTTTATGATGGGCCTCAACCAAAAAAAGGGGCCTTGAAATTCAAACAAAACGGGGAATGGACCCTCAAATAAGTTTTAGCGCCTTGAGCAGTGTGTGCCTGTAACTTAGGCGGATGGCAGCCTCGCGGCACGTTTCTTGGTGCTGGCAGGCTTATGAGTGCAGTCATTTGAACGCATTTACGCGTGGAAATGCTGCGCATTGCTGTTTAGCATCAGGTTCATCAGTCGGAGGACAGCTACTCCCAGTTACACGTTCGTGGCCCTTATTGGTGGCGCGTATAATGCAGAAAGGCGTGACCGACTTCTGTCTGTCGAGTTGTACTAAAATGCACAATTTTACTCTAGACTAGCGTGGTTAAGATCAGAGGACGGGCCCCTGCATAAGAGAGAACAGTGGATGGATCCTGTGTGTTCAATTGTAATCTAACATGGTTAAGATAATAGGTTTTGCAGTGGACGGGCCCTGCGTTTTGGTTTTTAATCTAATGTATAGTTAAGATCAGAGGATGAGAGATAGTTATAAGTTACGCAGCGGACGCGCCCTGTGTGCTGAATTTAAATCTAACATTGTTAAGATCAGACGATAAGAAAGAATATAAGTTACGCAGTGGAAAGGCCCTGTGTGTTGAATTTAAATATAGCAATGGTTAAAATCAAAGGATAAGAGAGAATTACATTTTCTATCGCGAGCTAAGGAGCCTGTAATATTTGCATATTACGTAAGAGAGATGAGCTACAGTGCACACGGTAAGGGTGTGGCAGTCATTGATCGTTTTCAGCGCAACTACATCGGACGTCAAATTTAGTTTTATGAAAACTAATTTATATATGTCATTGTGATAAGATGTATAAATATTGCATTAATGACGGCATTCTATGATTCAAGTTCACGTTTTACAGGTACTTGATTATCGTGAATATGTCATCAAACTGGAAGGAACAGCAAGAAAAGGTTTGGTTCATCAACATTCAGGTATGGATTGGAGGAATTTGTATTCCTCCATGATTCAACTTTCCAAGCCACTTGGCCTTGGTACACGTATCGGTCCGTTTGTAGCTCGTCGCCGAAGAACGATGTTACCCATTGGTATTGCATTAACATGTTCTTTCTTTCAGGTCGGGGCGGGGGTTTAGGCGGATTGGCGTGATAGAAAACATTTTATTCACGTTTGAGCTGCGAATTAGTGAATAATAGAAGTAACGCAGTGAATGGGCCATGCGTGTTGAATTTAAATCTAACATTTGTTAAGTGTATAGAATAAGAGGAATTAGAAGTTGCGCGGTGGATGGGCCCTGCGTGTTGAATTTAAATCTAACATTGTTATGATTATAGAATAAGAGAAATTAGAAGTTGCGCAGTGGATGGGCCCTGCATGTTAAATTTAAATCTAACATTGTTAAGATTATAGAATAAGAGGAATTAGAAGTTGCGCGGTGGATGGGCCCTGTGTGTTGAATTTAAATCTAACATTGTTATGATTATAGAATAAGAGGAATTAGAAGTTGCGCAGTGGATGGGCCCTGCGTGTTGAATTTAAATCTAACATTGTTAAGATTAAAGAATAAGAGGAATTAGAAGTTGCGCAGTGGATGGGCCATGCGTGTTGAATTTAAATCTAACATTGTTAAGATTATAGAATAAGAGGAATTAGAAGTTGCGCAGTGGATGGGCCATGCGTGTTGAATTTAAATCTAACATTGTTAAGATTATAGAATAAGAGGAATTAGAAGTTGCGCAGTGGATGGGCCCTGCGTGTTGAATTTAAATCTAACATTGTTAAGATTATAGAATAAGAGGAATTAAAAGTTGCGCGGTGGATGGGCCCTGCGTGTTGAATTTAAATCTAACATTGTTAAGATTATAGAATAAGAGGAATTAGAAGTTGCGCAGTGGATGGGCCCTGCGTGTTGAATTTAAATCTAACATTGTTAAGATTATAGAATAAGAGGAATTAGAAGTTGCGCGGTGGATGGGCCCTGCGTGTTGAATTTAAATCTAACATTGTTAAGATTATAGATTAAGAGGAAATATAAGTTGCACAGTGGATGGGCCCTGCGTGTTGAATTTAAATCTAACATTGTTAAGATTACAGAATAAGAGGAAATAGAAGTTGCGCAGTGGATGGGCCCTGCGTGTTGAATTTAAATCTAACATTGTTAAGATTATAGAATAAGAGGAAATAGAAGTTGCGCAGTGGATGGGCCCTGCGTGTTGAATTTAAATCTAACATTGTTAAGATTATAGAATAAGAGGAAATAGAAGTTGCGCAGTGGATGGGCCCTGCGTGTTGAATTTAAATCTATATGTTAAGATCAAAGGATAATAGAGAATAGAAGTTACGCACTGGATGGGCCCCGTGTGTTGAATTTAAATCTAACATTGTTAAGATCAGAGGTTAAGACGGGCCTCTGCATTTGAGACAAATAGAAGTTCCGCAGTGGATAGGCGCTGCGTGTTAAATTTGAATATAACTGATCAGATCAGAGAACGGGCCTCTGCATTTGAGACAAATAGAAGTTCCGCAGTGGATAGGCCCTGGTGTTAAATTTGAATGTATCTGATTAAGATCAAAGGATGGGCCTCTGCATGAGAGACAAAAGAAGTTCCGCAGTGGATAGGCCCTGCGCGTTAAATTTGAATTTAACTAATTAAGTTCAGAGGACGGGCCTCTGCATGAGAGACAACAGAAGTCTCATTTTAGGATCGAAACTTTTGCCTAAAGACCTCAAAAGAATTATTAAAAAATAAAAAAATAAAAAAAAGATAGTGGCACGTAAAGTAGTTGCCATAATAACCAGTTTGGCCTAAATTGTACAAGGTTTTTAACGAAGTGTACTTTATTTTGCTTTCAGTTTCTTATATGACGTTTAATTATTGATCGAAGTCAAATTTTTCTTCACAGATCCTAAGAACCATTTCGATGGTGAAAAGCTGTGTTGTTGTTTCCACGGTCGCCACTGAACCTGGCGAAAATTGCGTGTCATCAGCGGGTCAGCAACTGTCCATCGGTGCAGCCGTTCTGCAAAACTGCCCGTTTCCAACGTATAGATGAATCCAATTAAACATAAATGGACATTGTGGGGGCCTGTATCCCTATAGTAAATTAACGTCACATGGTCTTCCTGAGAATGAAACAACCCTTTCTTTGTATTGTTATCTGTTTATGTGTAAAAAAGTGCCTGAGTAAAGTGGTAATGGCAATAATAACAACTAGAACTACGTCTGTTCAAGGAACAGAACATAGGGCTTTTTCGCTTTCGCATTTTTTTAGAGTATTTTTTTTCAAAAAAAAAGAATTTAAGTTAATTTAAACAGATTAAAATAAATTCAAACTGATTAAAACGATGACGTCACACGTTTCTGAACTTTTTGTGCAACTATCTATCACCTAACAACACACAATGAGGTGTTATGTTAACACGATCCTTTGCTGAGATATGCCTTCAACGTCTAAAAACGTAATAATTCAAATATAATCGTAATATGACGTAACATTTGTCAACATGACGCTAGAGGGCGCTTTAACATTTCATGAAGTCACTGTTAACATTTTTGTTACTTACAACCTAGCCAGCTCCTAACATCGTTGAAAGTAAGTTCACATCGTTTTTTACTTTTAATTACTTTTAAATTATAAGGAACTTCCGGTTTGGACCGGAAGGAAGTGTCAGGTCTTTTTGCATGTAATACAAATTATGAAGACCATGGATTAATCTATCAATTCCCCTAAAAATCTAAATCAGATCTTTTACAGTTTATTTTATATTGATTTTCAAAGATTAAATTTAGAAATATTTGGTTGCTTGTAATCTGACACTTGATGACGTCATCGTGACGTAATTAACAGAAAGCTCGAGAGCTGTCTTAACTTTGCTATTTAAAGCAAAAATCTGGATTATATCTATCGCGGTTGATTTTTAAGCGACGTTTTAAGGTTTTAAGGTCTTTTCATTGTAACTTCCGGTTTGATGACGTCATCAATAAATATCTTTCTCAATATGTTCTTAGCACGAAGCTGATTATATACACCGGTTATAAAGTGATTTCAGCAAACTTCGCTACACACATCAACAGATTATTCATTTTAACAATTTTTCAACCTGCCGCTAGAGGGCGCTATAACGTGTTATGACGTCGCCGGTAATTATTTTGAAAAGTTTATTCTAGCCAGACACTAACATCGTTGAAAGTAAGTTCATATCATTTTTCAGTTTTAAATTATAAGGCACTTCCGGTTTGGACCGGAAGGAAGGGT
The DNA here is from genome assembly GCA_037893245.1 of Crossaster papposus. NCBI lineage: Eukaryota > Metazoa > Echinodermata > Asteroidea > Velatida > Solasteridae > Crossaster > Crossaster papposus. Next base: position 160,882 of record JBAIAA010000321.1, read on the forward strand.
CACGTGATTTCACGCACGCGAGATAAAATTAAGATCCTGGATTATTATATCTATTGCCACAAAAATCAAGTTTTGGTCTTTTGTGGTTGATTTGTTATTTATTTTTAAAGATTAAATCAATTGCACCTTTAAGATGACGTCACGTGACCCCTGACGACGTAACCATGACGTATGTCTGCGAGACACGAGTTTACTATAGGGTCTTCATCTGGGTTAAGTTTTATGGAAAAACGACTTTGTTTTTCGTTAAAAGTGCTTGGAATTGTGCAAACAACGTTCACAAAGTCTATGGGATTGGATTCTGCGTAGCCGAGAGCCTGTTTACCTACCTGTCGCACACGGCGCCCTTCCCCATAGGCAATTTGATGACGTCATCCTGTTTCGCTTGTTGGCGGCTAGTGTCCTCTTGGGTGAGCGTACATTTGCATGCACGTACGATGTCAGTAGTGATACATTCGCTCAATGCACAGTACACTATCAGTGTATACGTACGTGTATGTACACCCCTATTATACGTGTGCCATGCACATATAAGGGGTCAATGCTTTATGCGCCTAGGCCAAAACGATTACATTTCAAGGGTGCCGCAGGGTATGTTCAAGTTCGTTTTTTGCCCCAAAACACAGGGAAGTTCGAGAACTACTTTTACATTAACCTTTAGAGCAAAAATCAAGATTGTATCTGTCAGGTTAATTTTTTTAGGAATTTTCAAAGGAAAAGGAGTCTTTTCATTCTAACTTCCGGTCTGGTGACGTCATAATTTTTTCTTCCCGTCAACTTGTTCCTAGCATGAAGCTGATTAAATACACCGGTTATAAAGTGATTTCAGCAAACTTCGCTACACACATCAACAGATTATTCATTTTAACAATTTTTCAAACTGCCGCTAGAGGGCGCTATAACATGTTATGACGTCACCAATATTTTTTTTGAAAAATACATTGTAGCCAGACACTAACATCGTTGAAAGTAAGTTCATATCATTTTTCACTTTTAAATTATGAGGCACTTCCGGTTTAGACCGGAAGGAAGGGTCACGTGATTTCACGCACACGAGATAAAATTAAGATCCTGGATTATTCTATCTATTGCCACAAAAATTTAGTTTCGGTCTTTTGCGGTTGATTTGTTATTGAATTTCAAAGATTAAATCAATTACACCTTTAAGATGACGTCACGTGACCCCTGATGACGTCACCATGACGTATTTCTGCGAGACACGAGTTCACTATAGGGTCTTCACCTGGGTTAAGTTTTATGTAAATACGACTTTGTTTTCTATTAAAAGTGACGGGCAGAAAAAACGTGTACAAAGTCTATGGGGTTTAGGTTACTAAAAGAAAAGAAAAAAGAAGAAGAAGAAGAAGAAGAAGAAGAAGAAGAAAAAAAAAAATCAGAACAGAAACAAAGGCTTTTTCGCAAAATTTGCGAAAAAGCCAATAAAATAGATAATAACTATATACGGTTATGGTATAGGCATTGGTCCACAGGATGAAATTTGATGAAACGAGGCGCTTTATGTATGCAACTCAGCGACGAGATAAGTCCCACACGCAGCATTTTTTTGTTCTGCGCATATTTGTGGTCTTGTAAAGCTCATCTGCAAAATTAATTTATCATCTAAATAAACAGCGTTTAAGGCATGGGGCGGTCTTGTAGGTTTATTCAGGACGCATTTCCCCATATGAAGCACGATATGTGGCTGAGAAACACCCCCCCCCCCCTCTTTTGTGTTAACCATCGTGTTCCCGGAATCTCAGGAATTCCTTTTAGATTTCAAGGGGGTGGGGGGGGGTGGGTTAGGTATAAGGATAAGAGGGGGTACCCCTCTGCCACATATCGTGCTGGGTATACATTTTCCAGTTCCGCGCTATTTTGCTTCCCGTACTTGTTTGGCGTCTGCAAGTCTGTCGAGATGTTCCCGAAAGCGAGGGCGGAGTTCTAAGCGAAGAGTGACGACACGAGACCCCATAATAATATACCCGTCATTGACGCTCCTTGGCACCGTGGAGCATGGAAAATGTACATGTATATTTAAGATATCTTGAAGGTCGCAATTGCGCCGGATGGTACGTTCGAACTGTCGCTAATTAGGTAGTATTCTTCGCCCTACTAGTGTTCATGCGTTTTGCACGTACGTAAGACGGTCATTAAGCTCTTGGCCAATAAAAAGCTCTGCTTTGCAGGCTCCACCCCAAGCGTCACTCCCTTCGACTGTCCACGTCGTTAGAATTCCACAATGAGCCCTGTCTGCCATTGTTCGTTTTCTTTCACTCTGTTGATTTTCAACGAAGGTCGTGAAGAGGACGAGTTGTTCACGGCTCGGAGGTTATAGGACTCTTTATGGCGATCGTGCAGGCCTGTACGGTACACAGGGGGGTGCGACGGGTGCATACGCACCCACACCCCTTTTTTCCCCAAAAGGCCCACATTTTTCAGGGTAAATAATGGTGATTTGATGTAGAAATAACGGTACTGTACCACACAAATAATAAAATGTCATGGGATCCATACTTCTCGTAGGTTAGACATATACCATGTATACAGTCGGCGGCTTCAAGTCGAGAGTGTTCTTTCTACCCAGCACGATATGTGACAGAGGGGTACCCCCCTCTTATCCATATACACAGTCCACACTATTGTTACCTAACACATCTCGCTTGAAACCTAAAAGGAATTCCTAAGATACCGGGAACACAGTGGTCAACACAAAAGAGGGGGGATTTCTCTGCCACATTATGGCGCTTCATATGGTGTTCTTGGTGAACACATGCAGTTGAGTTACTTCCTTTTATGTGAATGTTTTACATTTCTAAAGACGAGTTGTATTTTCAGAAGACATCGTCCCACGTACGCCAAGTGATCGTTATAGACGTATCATTTGAAAAGACTCGCAATCCTTTACGTCTTTTACTTTACATTTGTATACACGACGTATCATTTAAAAAGACTCACAATCCTTTAGGCACGTCTTTTACTTTACATTTGTATAGACGACGTATCATTTGAAAAGAGTCACAATCCTTTATGGTACGTCTTTTACTTTACATATTTGTATACACGACGTATCATTTGAAAAGACTCACAATCCTTTAGGTACGTCTTTTACTTCACATTTGTATAGACGACGTATCATTTGAAAAGACTCACAATCCTTTACGTCTTTTACTTTACATTTGTATACACGACGTATCATTTGAAAAGACTCACAATCCTTTAGGTACGTCTTTTACTTCACATTTGTATAGACGACGTATCATTTGAAAAGAGTCACAATCCTTTAGGTACGTCTTTTACTTTACATTTGTATACACGACGTATCATTTGAAAAGACTCACAATCCTTTAGGTACGTCTTTTACTTTACATTTGTGTAGACGACGTATCATTTAAAAAGACTCACAATCCTTTAGGTACGTCTTTTACTTTACATTTGTATAGACGAGGTATCATTTGAAAAGACTCACAATCCTTTAGGTACGTCTTTTACTTCACATTTGTATAGACGACGTATCATTTGAAAAGAGTCACAATCCTTTAGGTACGTCTTTTACTTTACATTTGTATACACGACGTATCATTTGAAAAGACTCACAATCCTTTAGGTACGTCTTTTACTTCACATTTGTATAGACGACGTATCATTTGAAAAGAGTCACAATCCTATAGGTACGTCTTTTACTTTACATTTTTATACACGACGTATCATTTGAAAAGACTCACAATCTTTTAGGTACGTCTTTTACTTTACATTTGTATACACGACGTATCATTTGAAAAGACTCACAATCCTTTAGGTACGTCTTTTACTTTACATTTGTGTAGACGACGTATCATTTAAAAAGACTCACAATCCTTTAGGCACGTCTTTTACTTTACATTTGTATAGACGACGTATCATTTGAAAAGAGTCACAATCCTTTATGGTACGTCTTTTACTTTACATATTTGTATACACGACGTATCATTTGAAAAGACTCACAATCCTTTAGGTACGTCTTTTACTTCACATTTGTATAGACGACGTATCATTTGAAAAGAGTCACAATCCTTTATGGTACGTCTTTTACTTTACATATTTGTATACACGACGTATCATTTGAAAAGACTCACAATCCTTTAGGTACGTCTTTTACTTCACATTTGTATAGACGACGTATCATTTGAAAAGACTCACAATCCTTTACGTCTTTTACTTTACATTTGTATACACGACGTATCATTTGAAAAGACTCACAATCCTTTAGGTACGTCTTTTACTTCACATTTGTATAGACGACGTATCATTTGAAAAGAGTCACAATCCTTTAGGTACGTCTTTTACTTTACATTTGTATACACGACGTATCATTTGAAAAGAGTCACAATCCTTTAGGTACGTCTTTTACTTTACATTTGTATACACGACGTATCATTTAAAAAGACTCACAATCCTTTAGGTACGTCTTTTACTTTACATTTGTATACACGACGTATCATTTGAAAAGAGTCACAATCCTTTAGGTACGTCTTTTACTTTACATTTGTATACACGACGTATCATTTGAAAAGAGTCACAATCCTTTAGGTACGTCTTTTACTTTACATTTGTATACACGACGTATCATTTGAAAAGACTCACAATCCTTTAGGTACGTCTTTTACTTCACATTTGTATAGACGACGTATCATTTGAAAAGAGTCACAATCCTTTAGGTACGTCTTTTACTTTACATTTGTATACACGACGTATCATTTGAAAAGACTCACAATCCTTTAGGTACGTCTTTTACTTTACATTTGTGTAGACGACGTATCATTTAAAAAGACTCACAATCCTTTAGGTATGTCTTTTACTTTACATTTGTATAGACGAGGTATCATTTGAAAAGAGTCACAATCTTTTAGGTACGTCTTTTACTTTACATTTGTATAGACAAGGTATCATTTGAAAAGACTCGCAATCCTTTAGGTACGTCTTTTACTTCACATTTGTATACACGACGTATCATTTGAAAAGAGTCAAAATCCTTTAGGTACGTCTTTTACTTCACATTTGTATACACGACGTATCATTTGAAAAGACTCACAATCCTTTAGGTACGTCTTTTACTTCACATTTGTATAGACGACGTATCATTTGAAAAGAGTCGCAATCCTATAGGTACGTCTTTTACTTTACATTTGTATACACGACGTATCATTTAAAAAGACTCACAATCCTTTAGGTACGTCTTTTACTTTACATTTGTATACACGACGTATCATTTGAAAAGACTCACAATCCTTTAGGTACGTCTTTTACTTTACATTTGTATACACGACGTATCATTTAAAAAGACTCACAATCCTTTAGGTACGTCTTTTACTTTACATTTGTATACACGACGTATCATTTGAAAAGACTCACAATCCTTTAGGTACGTCTTTTACTTTACATTTGTATAGACGACGTATCATTTAAAAAGACTCACAATCCTTTAGGTACGTCTTTTACTTTACATTTGTATAGACGAGGTATCATTTGAAAAGACTCACAATCCTTTAGGTACGTCTTTTACTTCACATTTGTATAGACGACGTATCATTTGAAAAGAGTCACAATCCTTTAGGTACGTCTTTTACTTTACATTTGTATACACGACGTATCATTTAAAAAGACTCACAATCCTTTAGGTACGTCTTTTACTTCACATTTGTATAGACGACGTATCATTTGAAAAGAGTCACAATCCTATAGGTACGTCTTTTACTTTACATTTGTATACACGACGTATCATTTGAAAAGACTCACAATCTTTTAGGTACGTCTTTTACTTTACATTTGTATACACGACGTATCATTTGAAAAGACTCACAATCCTTTAGGTACGTCTTTTACTTTACATTTGTGTAGACGACGTATCATTTAAAAAGACTCACAATCCTTTAGGCACGTCTTTTACTTTACATTTGTATAGACGACGTATCATTTGAAAAGAGTCACAATCCTTTATGGTACGTCTTTTACTTTACATATTTGTATACACGACGTATCATTTGAAAAGACTCACAATCCTTTAGGTACGTCTTTTACTTCACATTTGTATAGACGACGTATCATTTGAAAAGAGTCACAATCCTTTATGGTACGTCTTTTACTTTACATATTTGTATACACGACGTATCATTTGAAAAGACTCACAATCCTTTAGGTACGTCTTTTACTTCACATTTGTATAGACGACGTATCATTTGAAAAGACTCACAATCCTTTACGTCTTTTACTTTACATTTGTATACACGACGTATCATTTGAAAAGACTCACAATCCTTTAGGTACGTCTTTTACTTTACATTTGTATAGACGACGTATCATTTGAAAAGAGTCACAATCCTTTATGGTACGTCTTTTACTTTACATATTTGTATACACGACGTATCATTTGAAAAGACTCACAATCCTTTAGGTACGTCTTTTACTTCACATTTGTATAGACGACGTATCATTTGAAAAGAGTCACAATCCTTTATGGTACGTCTTTTACTTTACATATTTGTATACACGACGTATCATTTGAAAAGACTCACAATCCTTTAGGTACGTCTTTTACTTCACATTTGTATAGACGACGTATCATTTGAAAAGACTCACAATCCTTTACGTCTTTTACTTTACATTTGTATACACGACGTATCATTTGAAAAGACTCACAATCCTTTAGGTACGTCTTTTACTTCACATTTGTATAGACGACGTATCATTTGAAAAGAGTCACAATCCTTTAGGTACGTCTTTTACTTTACATTTGTATACACGACGTATCATTTGAAAAGAGTCACAATCCTTTAGGTACGTCTTTTACTTTACATTTGTATACACGACGTATCATTTGAAAAGACTCACAATCCTTTAGGTACGTCTTTTACTTTACATTTGTATACACGACGTATCATTTGAAAAGAGTCACAATCCTTTAGGTACGTCTTTTACTTTACATTTGTATACACGACGTATCATTTGAAAAGACTCACAATCCTTTAGGTACGTCTTTTACTTCACATTTGTATAGACGACGTATCATTTGAAAAGAGTCACAATCCTTTAGGTACGTCTTTTACTTTACATTTGTATACACGACGTATCATTTGAAAAGACTCACAATCCTTTAGGTACGTCTTTTACTTTACATTTGTGTAGACGACGTATCATTTAAAAAGACTCACAATCCTTTAGGTACGTCTTTTACTTTACATTTGTATAGACGAGGTATCATTTGAAAAGAGTCACAATCTTTTAGGTACGTCTTTTACTTTACATTTGTATAGACAAGGTATCATTTGAAAAGACTCGCAATCCTTTAGGTACGTCTTTTACTTCACATTTGTATACACGACGTATCATTTGAAAAGAGTCAAAATCCTTTAGGTACGTCTTTTACTTCACATTTGTATACACGACGTATCATTTGAAAAGACTCACAATCCTTTAGGTACGTCTTTTACTTCACATTTGTATAGACGACGTATCATTTGAAAAGAGTCACAATCCTATAGGTACGTCTTTTACTTTACATTTGTATACACGACGTATCATTTAAAAAGACCCACAATCCTTTAGGTACGTCTTTTACTTTACATTTGTATAGACGAGGTATCATTTGAAAAGACTCACAATCTTTTAGGTACGTCTTTTACTTTACATTTGTATACACGACGTATCATTTGAAAAGACTCGCAATCCTTTAGGTACGTCTTTTACTTTACATTTGTGTAGACGACGTATCATTTAAAAAGACTCGCAATCCTTTAGGTACGTCTTTTACTTTACATTTGTATAGACGAGGTATCATTTGAAAAGAGTCACAATCTTTTAGGTACGTCTTTTACTTTACATTTGTATAGACGACGTATCATTTGAAAAGACTCGCAATCCTTTAGGTACGTCTTTTACTTTACATTTGTATAGACGACGTATCATTTGAAAAGACTCACAATTCTTTACGTCTTTTACTTTACATTTGTATACACGACGTATCATTTGAAAAGACTCACAATCCTTTAGGTACATCTTTTACTTCACATTTGTATAGACGACGTATCATTTGAAAAGAGTCACAATCCTTTAGGTACGTCTTTTACTTTACATTTGTATAGACGACGTATCATTTAAAAAGACTCACAATCTTTTAGGTACGTCTTTTACTTTACATTTGTATAGACGACGTATCATTTGAAAAGACTCACAATTCTTTACGTCTTTTACTTTACATTTGTATACACGACGTATCATTTGAAAAGACTCACAATCCTTTAGGTACGTCTTTTACTTCACATTTGTATAGACGACGTATCATTTGAAAAGAGTCGCAATCCTTTAGGTACGTCTTTTACTTTACATTTGTATACACGACGTATCATTTGAAAAGACTCACAATCCTTTAGGTACGTCTTTTACTTCACATTTGTATAGACGACGTATCATTTGAAAAGAGCACAATCCTTTAGGTACGTCTTTTACTTTACATTTGTATACACGACGTATCATTTGAAAAGACTCACAATCCTTTAGGTACGTCTTTTACTTCACATTTGTATAGACGACGTATCATTTGAAAAGACTCACAATCCTTTAGGTACGTCTTTTACTTTACATTTGTATACACGACGTATCATTTGAAAAGACTCACAATCCTTTAGGCACGTCTTTTACTTTACATTTGTATAGACAAGGTATCATTTGAAAAGACTCACAATCCTTTAGGTACGTCTTTTACTTTATATTTGTATAGACGAGGTATCATTTGAAAAGACTCACAATCTTGTAGGTACGTCTTTTACTTTACATTTGTATACACGACGTAATATTTGAAAAGACTCACAATCCTTTAGGTACGTCTTTTACTTTATATTTGTATACAGGACGTATCATTAATTTGAAAAGACTCACAATCCTTTAGGTACGTCTTTTACTTCACATTTGTATAGACGACGTATCATTTGAAAAGACTCACAATCCTTTACGTCTTTTACTTTACATTTGTATACACGACGTATCATTTGAAAAGACTCACAATCCTTTAGGTACGTCTTTTACTTTATATTTGTATACAGGACGTATCATTAATTTGAAAAGACTCACAATCCTTTAGGTACGCCTTTTAGTCAGGTAGCTCAATGTTATATTAAGGGATTACGTTACCAGGCGGATAAAAGCACCATAATTGGCATGAAGACCCCTTTGGGCCTAGTAATTAGCGTTAGCCTAGGAGGCCTCCGAAGTTTTGTAAACATATGTTCAGTTTGCATACATTGTAAATACCTGTTGTGTAACATATTTTTTTCACATATTGGGGTATTTTTTTAAAGATTTTATTTGTTGAAAAGTATGTTTTGGTGAATCTACTTACATATTTTTACTTCAATAACATTTTCTGAAATGACTGAACAATTATGAGAACATAGTAACGATACACAATGGCTAATTATTATATCCTAAAGTTGCGCGCATTTACCTTGTTTCCATACAATGTATATCATCAAGTAGTCTTGCCAAACTTCAGTCTTGATGAGCTTTAAAATCACCAAGTATTAAACCCTTATGAACAATGATAACATTCTGATATTTAGCCCAGCAAACAAAAACAGGCAAAAATGAGATGGCTGTAAATTGGGCTAAAAGGTCGGTGAAGGGTTGCCTAACGTGGGAGACCTAAACAAGTTCAAGGAAATCCCCAAATAAGAGTATTATTGCTTATAATTATGTCAACGTCAAATAGTTTCTTACACATAACTTTAGTGATTTCCTTGAACTTTTAACCACTTTTTAGCCCAATTTACGGACACCTATTTTTTTCAAATTTGTGTTTGCTGGGCTAAATATTACAATGTTATCATTGTTCATATGATTTTCCATAAGGTTTTAATATGGTAACTGTGCCAGTATGCAACTTGGTGAATTTGAAGCTTATCAATACTGAGGTTTGGCAAGACTCCTTGATGATATCTGGAGCCAAGGTAAATGCGCGCAACTTAAGGGTATGATTTTTAGCCATTTCGATCGTTACTGTGTTCTCATAATTATTCAGTCAATTATATGCTTTACCAAATGTTATTGAAGTAAGGAACTGTAAGTATTATCACCCCAAAAAAATTGCCAAAAAAATATATAATAATATATCCAATTATAGGAACAAATGGTATTACACGACAGGTATTACAAATTTACGCAAGTTAGGCATATTTCCACTAAAAATCCAGCTTGGTGGCCATCATTTTCGGATTCAGCACTCCAAAATAGCTATGTTACAAACTTCTACTCAAAAGATGCCTCTTCTTGCCCTAGATGAGACCTTTTTATAAATATCGCCTAGGCTATAATAGTTCTCAGTGCCGGACAGCCATTGAAGTAATAGAATGCAGTGTGTTGTTAATCCCCATTGTTGCAAATCCACGAGTGAAAAGAAATTGAACAATCGGCTACCGAACTCGTTGTGAAATTCTATAGACGTCGACGGTCCGATGGGGTTGGAGCTTGGGGCGGAGTCAGCAAAGCAGAGCTTTTCATTGGCCAAGAGCTTAATGACCGTCTTACGTACGTGCAAAACGCATGAACACTACTAACTCTCGGCTTTTGATGCCTCGTTATGTAGGGCTATCCGCCCTCTGACCACCCACAGTATCAAACTGCAAAGCGCCACTCGCAAATGTCGGATGTTCTAACTCGGGGGCTGGTCCTTTAGAATCGAAATTCGCACTCCATAGCTCCTGCCTCGGCCGATCTGGTTAGAATCGATAGTCCGAATGGATGCGCACGCCCCCGTCGACGAGGGGCGTCTTTCAAATATAAGTTGGTTTTCATTGCACGTATTTCCACCGCGTCTGTCAAAAAATACGTTAGCTTGGAGTTCCCCGCTTTACTGGATGGGTGGTGGCGTTGTGCGTGTGGTGTTAATTGTGCGTGTGGCGTTGCGCGGGTGGCGTTGCGCGCGGGGCTTTGTGCGTGGGGCTTTGTGCGTGGGGCTTTGTGCGTGGGGCGTCTGTGCGTGGGGCGTTTGTGCGTGGGGCGTCTGTGCGTGGGGCGTCTGTGCGTGTGGCGTCTGTGCGTGTGGCGTCTGTGCGTGTGGCGTCGTGCGGGTGACGTCGTGCGGGTGACGCCGTGCGGGTGTCGCGGTACGGGTGTCGCGGTACGGGTGTCGCGGTACGGGTGTCGCCGTGCGGGTGTCGCGGTACGGGTGTCGCGGTACGGGCGTCGCGGTACGGGCGACGCGGTACGGGCGACGCGGTACGGGCGACGCGGTACGGGCGAGGCGGTACGGGCGAGGCGGTACGGGCGAGGCGGTACGGGCGAGGCGGTACGGGCGAGGCGGTACGGGCGAGGCGGTACGGGCGAGGCGGTACGGGCGAGGCGGTACGGGCGAGGCGGTACGGGCGACGCGGTACGGGCGACGCGGTACGGGCGACGCGGTACGGGCGACGCGGTACGAGCGACGCGGTACGGGCGACGCGGTACGGGCGACGCGGTACGGGCGACGCGGTACGGGCGACGCGGTACGGGCGACGCGGTACGGGCGACGCGGTACGGGCGACGCGGTACGGGCGACGCGGTACGGGCGACGCGGTACGGGCGACGCGGTACGGGCGACGCGGTACGGGCGACGCGGTACGGGCGACGCGGTACGGGCGACGCGGTACGGGCGACGCGGTACGGGCGACGCGGTACGGGCGACGCGGTACGGGCGACGCGGTACGGGCGACGCGGTACGGGCGACGCGGTACGGGCGACGCGGTTGAGGTGCGGGTGAGGTGCGGGTGAGGTGCGGGTGAGGTGCGGGTGAGGTGCGGGTGAGGTGCGGGTGAGGTGCGGGTGAGGTGCGGGTGAGGTGCGGGTGAGGTGCGGGTGAGGTATGGGTGAGGTATGGGTGGTATTTGGGGCGAGATATTGTGGGAATGGGTGAGGTTTCGTAGTCCTGGTTCGAAGCGAAGAATCTCTCCCATATCTAAACCTAGTATAGATTCTGGAGCCCGAACAAAGCAGCAGTACAAATAGGGTACTATTTGCACTGCGGCGAGTGAGGGCGCAAGATAAGATACTGTCAGTGTTAAGTTTGGTTTCGTCATGGCTGGACGTTCCCGTCTTCGCGTCCGGACCGATAGCCAGCCTCGGGCAGTGTTTTACACCGCGGCATGGTAGCAACCTAGGATTCAAGAGAGGTCATTTCTGGGAAGGTTTTCTATCCCAGTAAAAGTCAATCTCGATTGTGGTTGCGAGATTGGACATCCGTGCTAGTTTGAGGGCTTTTTCTTGAACTATATGGAGAAATGAGGTAGGGTCAAACCACTTATTTATGGAGCCGAGCTCTGAAACAATTGTTTTCTTATAAAAGTGCAGATAGGGGTGTTTTACCTCACGTTTTTCGTTTGCTTCGGCAGAGTTTGGTAAATGTCTCTAGGGTGCGCCAGCATATAGGTTTGAATCTTGCCATGCTTGGCGGCATAGAGCCGTCATGCTAAAGACAACGATTTTCGCGGTAGGGAGTGGCAGCACTGATGCGTGGCAATGGAATGTGAGAGCACCACAATGGTCTATGCAACGTCCTGGCTGGCCTACTTGTTTAACAATTAGGGCCAGGAATGTAGGTTTTAATAAAATTAAGTTATTTTATTTATGCTACTTAATGTTTGCATACGTTTTCAGCAATGAATTTTCAAAAAATAAATACAAAATAATCACCAGTAGGAAGTACATCTCCTATCGCATTTTAAAAATGTACATTTGTATTGAATTCATGTAATACATCTTTACGTAGAAATTACCATGCAAGGTGTATAGTATAATGCAGTTAGTTACATAACAGGCATGTGTACGTAACGGGCACATGCCGGTGTATTGGCAACCCTATAGCAGGCATGTTTGGGCAGCGGTCTTTCTTTTTCTATGGTGTCCCGCTGGACGCCCTTCGGCTTTTGGTCCCCCAAAAAATGTTTCCGAGGAATTCGCTTATTTAGTTTCTGGTTTTGGGTTGAACGGGTCTGTTTCTCCGTAATAGCGTATAGTGCTCTTAGTGTAATCAGTGATTTTCGTTGATTGCTCTATTTCGTTGGGTGTTTTTCCCACAAATCCGATTTGTAGGTTTAATTGAGACCTAGCGAGGATAGCAATCTTATTGAGCCCATTCAGGTGATAGGTGGGCATGATACACGTCTATTTACAAGGGCGGCAAGCTGATTATAATTTATGTTGAGTTTGATTGCAAGTCTGCGTTGAAATAATATGTCCGCTACATATCTGTATAGGTAATCCCGTATAATCTAAATGTTGGACCTTTAGCGCCAATTCACACTATGGAAATGAAATATCTTGGAGGCTGGTGTGTGCTCTCGCATTGTATATGGCCAGTCAGATTGCAACGTAGTCATTATTGAGGTGCGCAGCGAAGTTTTGAGCGGGTTGACAGCCTCGCAGCCGCAAAAATTTGCATTCGCGGACAATTTGCCGCGAAAAGCCACATTTATGTGCTTTCTGAGTGGCATTATTTTTGGGAACCTGCTTTTGGAATGGACGACATTTTTGAGTGTTCCCAAGTGTTTTAGGTAACTAAAAGAACCACACATTTTGAAGATAGGTAACTAAATAACATATCTTGTCACCAAACTGTCACAATATTCTGCACAACTTTGTTTAGTAAAGTAAAAGGGTATTTTTTACCGACCATAAAATCAGACCTACGATCATGGTTCTGTCCCTGTTTTAAAAATAAAATAAAAAAATTAAGGAAATAAAGGAAATAAAAAATCTTGAATAATCTCACTAAACAATATGATAATAATACTAGTATTTTCAGCCTGTTTGTTGCATACAATCGTCGTAAAACAAATTATAAAAAAAGGAATAATTATTAATAATAATAACTGGAAATGTCTTTGTGGACAAACACAGAGCTATTTTGAGTGTCTAACATGACTTTCAATATTTGTAGACGGTCTAGGTGTGTGCCAAGCTTGGAGTCGATATGATTTACCCAAGTGCCAAAGATATATTGGTTGGAAGAAAAAGAAATAAATTAATAAATACAAAATAATTGTACAAATCCTATGGGGAAAACTGCACCTTTAATGTGACGCCACATGACACCCGATGATGTCATCATGATGTCATCTTAATTTTCGACTATACCTCTGACCACAGGCAGACCACACGAGCATGCATGACTATATCATTGTAAATATATTCTTGTCTTGTGATTTCAATATTTATATCGATTCAAAGGAGGAACAGGACATGTAGTCACGAAATCCCATTTGCGGATAAATAATTCAAATACTTTAGTTATATGCTATGGCATACGAACCACATTGCTACTGATGAGGCGTTTAATCCCTTTTCTTGTGTATTGCCGTTATGGTTCGAGCAGGCTTACTTTTAACTGTGATAATTCTTAAAGCCTTGTTGTTTGTCTCACTGGCAGGTGCATTGAATAGACGAAGCTGAAAACGAGTTTCTGCCTGTAGTGATGTACGCAAGTAGTATGAGAGGCGTATTTGACACCCGGCTTGGTGAAGAGAGTAGTGGGAGTGGTGAGAGTGGTGGGAGTGGTGGGAGTGGTGGGAGTGGTGGTAGTGGTGGGAGTGGTGGTAGTGGTGGTAGTGGTAGTGGTAGTGGTGGTAGTGGTGGGAGTGGTGGTGGTGGTGGTACCAATAGTGATGACTGAGCGTATTTCTCGTGTATTTGATTGGTTAATTTAAATGGCGAATAATCCACTAATAAGCCATTTTTTTATTCCAACTGCGCATGCGCACAACAAGATTTAATTTTAATAGTTATTAATATTTAAATGATTTGATGGATTGATTTAAATTGTTAATATTTTTGAATGATTTGATTGGTTGATTGAGATTTGAACATTGTGGAACTATTGAGAAAGGTTTAGGAGTGACGTCATCCGGACAAGTTTAGACTCGCAACAAAATACAACAACAAAAACACGGTGTTTTAAGGCGCTGTCACACTGTTGCGTATGGCACCAGCGTATGCGTTGCGTATTGAAATATCACTCATACGCAGGCCTACGCTGACATACGGTAGGGGTACGTTAGGGATAGGTTGTATACGTTACAAGCACGGTGGTATACGCTGATATACGCTGGGATACGCCGAGGCCGAACACATTTTTTAAGCATGCTTAAAAATTGTGTGCGCATGCCTGCGTATGGTTCATACGCTAAGCATACGCTAGGCATACGCTATGCATACGCTGAATACGCCAGATGTACGCCAGAGGTAGGTTACGCATAGGTCGAGTACGCTGGACATAAGTTGCCATAGGTTGGCATGAAGGTTTACCATACAGCTAGCGTATTGATAGCGCATTGATAGCGTATGAGTAACGTACTTCTAACGTATGTCTGACGTATCTGGAACGTATATAGACATATTGGCGTATGCCTGACGATTGAGTAACGTATTCAGCGTACAACTAGCGTATTATTGGCGTATGGCCAGCGTATATCCCAGCGTATTGCCAGCGTTTTGAGAAAGTATATATATATAGGCTCCTATTTCTAGCTCTTCTTCAGTTCTTCTTTGACCTTAGACCAGAAAGGATGGAGCTAGCTCTTATCCAGCACTAGCATGATCTGATCGATTTTGCAGTTCATCGGATCCAACAGAACATAATCTGAAGAAGGAGGAGAAAAAGAAGAAGACGTGAAGTTTGGGTGAGACCATGGATCGACAGGCGACGGCAGTTTGACCTCTACGACAAGCTTTTGGTGGAGCTCCGAAACGAAGACCAATGTTCGATGAGCTGCTAGCCAGAGTGGGTCCAGGATCACAAAAAAAAAAAAACTGGTGCAGGGATCCCCTGGAGCCTGGCCTGAAGCTTGCACTGACTTTGCGCCACCTTGCCTCTGGGAGCAAGTACTCAAGCATGCAGTACAGATGGAGGGTCCCCCACAACACCCAGTCAATCGTCGTCAGAGAGGTTTGCCAAGCCATAATCGATGAGTACATGCCCGAGGTGATGTCCTGCCCCACCAGTCCTAAGGGATGGTGTGCCATACATATCTGACAAGTTCCTCGAGAAATGGAACTTTCCCTAAACATGTGGTGCACTAGATGGGAAGCACATTGCTTGCAAGTGTCCTTCATCGAGTGGTTCTCAATATTTCAACTACAAGGGATTATATTATGTTGTACTCATGGCCCTTGTAGACGCAGAGTCCAAGTTCATCTGGGCAGACGTCGGTGGTACAGGATGAGCATCACAATAACTGTGAAACCAAGGAATGTGTTGAAGACGGTACCATAGGATTCCCTGCCCCCGATCCTCTACCCAATGACTACCAGGATGTTCCCTACTTCGAACTTCATCGGCGACGACGCCTTTGCCCTCCGAGACACCACGATGAAGCCATACAGGCGCCGGGGGCTAGACGATGAAGAGAGGATAACTACAGGCTTTTCCGCACCAGAAGGGTGGTGGAAAATGCCTTTGGCATCCTAGCAAACCGCTTCCAAGTTCTGCTGACTACCATGCAGCACCATCCCCTCTACTATCAAGGTCATCGTGAAAGCCTGCATTGTCCTTCACAATCTGGTGAGGATACGGTACCCTGGACTCCAGAACCAGCAGCTAGACTGTGCAGTGAACATGAACCGTGACTTCATCCCTGGAGCATTGAGAAAGGAGAGCAACTTGTACGACACACATTGCTGCCAGTAACACCTCCACCAAGAAAGGAAAGATGCAGAGGAACCTCCTGAAGCACTTGGCCAACTCCCCAGCAGATCCAGTTCGTTACATGGCAAGACAAGACGATTTAGAAGATTTGGCTGTGGTGACTGTTGTTGTGCTGACTCTTGTTGTAGTGACTGACAACACTGTTGTTGTAGTGACTGTTAATGTAGTCACTGTTGTGTCATCCTAGAGACTGTTTTTTGTTAAATGTTATTACTATGTACCATTATTATCATGTGTCGTTATTATTGCACTTTTTTGGGGGGAAGAAACATTGGGTGTTTATCATACTTTTTTAATTGAAATTTAATTTGACTACACTGTAAACTACACTACACTACTTTGACTTGATGTATAACCCGCTACTTTATCACGACAGTCACGACTTCTTTCCTTTTGGTGTTGGGAGTTCCCCATCCTGAGAACCAAGATCAAGAGGAGAATCCAGGTAGCCACTAAGTCCTTAGATGTTAGACAGACCGGAAATGTTCGGGAAGCTGGTCTGTAAGGCTGTGCCTGAACTAGGCTGGGTTGGACTGGGCTGGTTGCTCAGTAACTGGGCAGCAGAACCCAAGGCGGCAGACACTGTGGTGGTGGTGGGGTGCGCTGTTGCTGCTGCTGCTGCTGCTGCTGAGTTTGCTGAGAAGGTTGCTGAGGAGAAGGCATCATGTGATGTAGAGAAGGATGTGGAGGTATCTGCTAATGTGGATTCTGTAAGGATTGCTGGTGGTACTGCTCATTGTACTCCATAGATTGTGAACCTCACACTGATGATGCTGAAGGCACGTTTCTCCACATGTGGGGAGCTGGCTGATACTGCTCGGAGGTTGATGGTGCCGAGGAGCCGTACGAGCCAAAGGACGGTGCTGAACTGGGCCGCAGTTGATGGGGTGCTTGAGAGTGGCGGGCTTGCTGGGTTTCTTGGATGGGGGAGCTCCCATGGCACTTGGAATATCATTATCACTGTCCTCATCCATCAGGTCAGACAGCAACCTGTTGATGGTGGACCTTGTCTTCTTGTACTTGGCCTTGGACATGGTCAGCAGGCTGTCTCGAACGTAGTTGGCAAAGGCTGTTCGGGCTGTGATGGGCTGCTTCTGGGCTTTGGAAAGGTCCTTGAGGATGGTGCGTGACTCAGTAACTCTCTTCTGTAGGGACTCAAGGAGGGCGCCGTCCGGTTCCTGAGGTCACTTGCGTGAGGCTAAAGGGGGGATGAGGGGGTAGGGGTAAGCTCATCCAGGCCAATTTCCAGGTCAGCGCAGGCATTCTCGGCAGCATCAAGATATCATGCAATGTGTAAATACCGCCGCTTATAGCCACTTGTCACGTGATAGGCGGCACGCTGGGCATGCGCTATGAATACGCTACTCATACGCTAATAATACGCTATCCATACGCATAGTACGCTGGCCATACGCAGCCCATACACTGGTTATACGCTGACATACGCTGGTCATACGCTGGCAGACGCTGACATTTGCTGACATTCGCTGGTCATACGCAGGCTATACGCAGGCTATACGCTGGCCGTACGCTACTCATACGCTACAAATAGGTTCAATACGGTAAGTATACGCACAATTCTGTATTTTCAAGGGCTTGTTGAGCGTATGCTTTGTATATGTGGCAATAGTTATTCAAGAAATAAAGAACATTTAAAACCGTAAGTTCTATAATAATTAGTAATGATAACAATAATAAGATTGGGAATTAAGCAAGCACAGACCAACAACTTCTGTATTTTGAGTATTAAAGGGGTTGGAAATGTATAGCTACACGATTTTTAAATAAAGATAAAGATAGTGATTGGACACATCTATTTTATTATATATATATATATAATGTTATATGTACATCAATATAATATAAACAATATTACAACCTATATTAATATACCTCCAAATAGGCACATGGGGAGACAATCCTGTTTACCCTAACCCTTTTCTATAAGATCTTCGAGATTTATGCTATTTAGACCAAAATCTGTCGTTTTAGGACAAAAATAACTCCCAAATATCGTTTTTTAGGGTAGCTACACACTTAGGGAGACACTGAAATGTCTCCCTAAGTGCCATTGTCTCCTTATTACCTAAAAACATACGCTAATTTGTCTCCCCAAGTGCCTATTTGGAAGAATTACAACATTTTAAACTTATATTAGATGGACGGTGTAACGTCCTTCCTCATATATATCATGATTGACACCGGTCACTGGAGTCAAAATGCAAACAGGAAAGGGGGGAGGGGAGTGGACACAGGATGAAGGAAGGGCCCAAGAGGATTGGAAACCTATTGCGGTTTAATGCGCGGATGTAGATATAACATACTGAGTCTGTATGATACAGATTGTTTGTATTTAAAAATCCGGTCACTCTAGTCAAAGAGGAAATGGGCTGAAAAAAAAATAGAAACTGATGTAGATAGAAGACAGCAGGAGAGTATAACGAAGAAGTGTTTGTGTATTATAAAACATGTAGGCCTATGTAGATGGACGGATGTATTTTTTTATATATTTGTTTATACATGAATACCGGTCACTCGAGTCGAAGTCCAAACAGGAAATGTGCCAGAGGAAAAACTAAAACCGATGTTGATATAATGTGCGCATGTAGATAGAAGGCACCCGGACAGTATAACGAGGAAGAGTTTTTGTATTATAAAACATGTAGGTATATGTATATGGACGGATGTATTTCCTTTTATGATTGACACCGGTCATTCGAGTTAAAGTCCAACCCTTTTTTTTGTTATTTTCCTTTTTTCACTGTAGGTGTATACAAAGCGAGTCGGATAGAGCTCGTCATGTTATTCACCATCGTTTGTTGAGTTACCAACTACTAACCATGTCTCAAGACAATCAGTACTTTCAATGTGCGTCTCCGGACCCGACTCTCTCTCAGCTTTAAGCCATTGCCCAAGCGGAGAAAGAAGCTCTCAGGTCAGATGCCGAATCTGACGATTACTTTATTAATGCATCTCCCGACCTGACATCGTCTCAGCTCGTTGTCATTTCTCGAATGGAGGACTAACTACTGGCCGGTCCGTCGGCTCAGCAAGGAGGTCAAGTTGAGGTAAGAGAACAGTTTTATTTCATTATCGATATAATACAAATGTTGTTTAAAATTATAACGCTCAGAACGACTATATTTTGTTTGATATAGTTTACTGTATAGACTATTGTACTTAATTGTGTAAGAATCAATGAATGGTTTTTGAAAGTATGATCAATGTTGTATATCTGTGTATAAACTCAAAACTGTGTTTATACAACCCATTTTAGTTCAGTCTCGTTTTATCGTCACACATATTATATCATATCCAAACTTTCAGAGCACGTTGTGCTATCTTCCCATTTGTATTTTAATACGTTTTCAAAACCTTTACATTGTTCTTTTGATTCCAATGCTCAATATTGAAGCCCAAATGCTTATTTTGTTTTGTTTTATTTGGTTTTTAATTGCAGAACGCTAATTTCTTTACGCTTTTTAACGTCCATCAATCTGAAGAATCGGACGAAGAACCCATGGTGAGTTACAATAACCGTGATTGTAATAATTAGCATTTAGTAGTAAATGTTGTCCTCACACCCACAACTCGTTGCAATTGGTTTTTTTTAAATATCGTTACATTAAAATGTGTATTATTATTATTTGTTTTATTATTTTTTGCTTGTGTTTATTGGGAAGTAGCGTAATCATACATGCTGCTTCCTTTTTTTGTTTATTATTAGAACGATTCTCGGTCACATGGGAAGGACATTGAATTGAAGAACGTGTTACGCTGGGTTATGTGGAATTGTTTTCTTTTCTGTGAGACTATTAGGTTTTTTAATTCAAATGAAGTGCTTTTTCAAGAAAGTGGCACAGAGAAACCGGTTTATGCAGGCATACTTCAAGGAATGATCAGTTAATTTGTTTGAGTTTGTTTGATCAATCCTAAAGTTAGCTGCAGTGAATTAGAACTCATTCTATTATGGGAAGGGGAGGGTGTTTATGGGAGTTGTCACAAGTCAGAACTTTTTCTCATCGTTTTCGTTATTTTTTTTTGAGATGCTGAAACAGTTCTGCTGCGTGAAGTATCATTGGATTTTAGGTGTGTGGCTGGTCTGCAGAGATAAATCTGTTTAATTATGATTTGCTTGTACGTCTGCAGTGTAATGATGATGAAGTGGTGTGGATGACCAGCCACCACCTCTACACAACCACGAGTATTGTTTGCCTGAAGTGATTGTGAAACAAAATGCAGCCGCAGGGATAGTTTGAATCGACACAGGCGCCGTCGTCATCTTAACGGTGAGCAGAATAACCACCCCCCCCCCCCCCCCCCCCCCCACCCCTTTAGGTCTCTTGCGATCGGTGTGGAAAGTGGTTTAGTCGTCGAGACAGCTTGAAGCGCCATCTCAAGACGCACGACCGTGCCAAACTACCTGCCCCACCATCGGGACCACCTCCCTCACCACCAATCTCACCAGCAGCAGCACCCCCACCAAGATAATCTTCAACGCCCCAATGCGAGTTTTGCGGCAAAAAGTTCAAGCGTCGAGACAACCTCTGCTGCCATGTCAGGTTATATCACCCCCAACCCAACATCCCACCTCAAGCTGCTCCATCTGCTGATCCTGCCCCATCTGCTGATCCTGCCCTACCTGCCGTGCCTGCCCCACCTGCCGTGCCTGCCCCACCTGCTGTGCCTGCTCCACCTGCTGTGCCTGCTCCACCTGCCGATCCTGCCCCACCTGCCGTTCCTGCCTCACCTGCTGAGCCCGCCCCACCTGCTGAGCCCGCCCCACCTGCTGAGCCCGCCCCACCTGCCGAACCCGCCCCATTTGTCGAGCCTGCCCCACCTTTAATAGAAGATCCAGACCTTTTTCCACCAGCGGCAGCAAATTATCTTGACAACAACAACGAGGATCTTCATCTTCCAGAGAGGCAAGATGCAGAACATGATGCGGAACGCGTGGAGGAAGAGCGTTTGGAGGCGGAAGAGCATTTGGAGGAGGAAGAGCACCTGGAGGAGGAAATGGACCTACAGGAGGACGAGGGGCTACAGGAGGAAGAACGACGGGGGGGGGGGGGGGGGAGAGGAAGAAGACTGTGAACTCTTGCTTACACTCCGAGATAACTGGCTAGCAATTCGGACCCATCACAATGCAGGTAGACCGGTGCAAGACTTGTACAATTTTCGTCTGGTGGGTTCAAGAACTCTCGGACCGGGAGTTGGTATCGAAAATGCTTTACCGAGTGTTTTTAATCAACTGCGAGTCGGGGTAAGCTAAATGTGTCATTCGGCTTTGTATTGCGACACTCTGTGACTGGAGACTTGCGGTATTTCCCGCCAGCATGAACAACGCTCGTTTTTTGCCGAACCCTTCAACATGGCCAACGAAGGAGACCTGGAGAGTCTTCTACAAGAGTTGCAGAGAGAAGATATTACCGAGCACGGGAGAAGACAGCGACCTGACACAAAGTGGACCGTCGAGTCGATCACAAACATGACGGTGTTTGTGAACAAGACGGATTTTTTCATCGGAGCGCCTCCGAAAAATCTACCTCCTTTCGTGGCACACAACAAGGGCCTGAACACTCTCGTTTGTGATCAAAAAATGGTAAGCCGTACAAAGACAATCTTTGCTTTTTCGCTGCCTGGCCCTCTTTAACAATGAGAATTCCGTTCTTTTGGAGCGTGAAACAAAACACATCCTAGGTGTTTGTCGCAAAGCCGTTGGTGGTAATCCGCAAAAGGAAGGGGTGACAATGTGTGATCTTGAATTATGCGAACGGTTGTTTAAAATCAACATCCAAGTCTACTCTCTCGTTAAGGTTAAAGGTAGCAGGACAGACAAGGCCGAGGCGGAGGATCAGGACCAAGGACGAAGTTATTATGTCAACCAACAACGAAGAAGAAGAAGAGGAGGAGGAGGAAAATGTGCAACAACATGGAGATGGGGCATTAGGAGCGGAGCTGATACGACGGTCTACATGCAGGCACGCACGGACACTCAACGTGAACTTGTTTAGTCGGCACTTCTCGTACGCATGTACGAAATGCAACCGAGCGTTTACTCGATGTACTGATCTCAGACGCCACGAAGTAACATGCGACGCTAATGTGAAGCACAGTTTCCCAAGCGGTTTTTATCAACTATACCTAAAACGGTTTTTGATAAGATTGCTGACTTGGGGATAGACGTCCCCACTGATGACAAGTTCTACCCCTATAGAGCCATTTTTGACTTCGAATCATTTTTTGAGGCGGTCCCACCTCACCTGCAGGGGAAAACCAAGAAGTTAAAGTGGCGCAGTCGTCACGAACTACTCAGCTGTAGCGTCGCCAGTAATGTTCCTGAACTTGGGGAGCCGAAGTGTTTCGTATCAACCGGCAATGCCAGCGAACTGGTAAACGACGTGGTTGGGTATTTGCACACAATATCTGATGCTGCCTTCGAGTTGCTTCAGCAGAAGTGCCGGAGAGTATTCACGCAACTTGAAGAGGCTCAACACTCCGGTCGAGAACCCAGCGGCGAACAGCACTCCATCCATACAGTCGAGAAAATCAAGCCTGAACTGGACGACTTCATTCGGGAGCTGCCGTTGCTGGGCTTTAATTCCGGAAGGTACGATGTTAACATCATGAAAAAGTATTTGTGTAGTGAATTACAAAGAAGTGACCCACTTAAATTCATTGTCAAAAGATTCTGTACATGTATGACGCTGAAAACACGGAAACTCAATTATTTGGATATAAGCAACTATCTAGCACCGGGGTATAGTTATGCAAAGTTTCCTAAAGCATACGAAGTTGAGCAGGAAAAGGGGTACTTTCTTGAAGAGTGGCTAGATGACTTAGGTAAACTCAAATTGAAACAACTTACGTCCCATGAATCGTTTCACAGTGCACTGAAAAACGAAAACATATAACACCAGAGCAATATGAATTGTGCCAACAAATATGGGGGAAAAAAACTTGCACACCATGAAAGATTTTCTAGAATGGTACAATAACCTCGACGTTGGACTATTTCTGATAGCTGTAGAACAAATTGTCACATTCTATAAGGAACGTGGGATGGACATGTTTAAATGCGCCATATCTGTACCCGGTCTTTCACTGCGATACCTGTTTCTGACTCTGAACAGAGGAACATACTTTTCTCTGCTCGATAAAACAAATAAAGATATGTATTATACCTTCAAAAAGAACATTGTCGGGGGCCCGTCCATTGTGTTCAATAGATATCACGAGAAAGACAAAACCTTTATTCGAAATGGACCAAAAATCTGTAAAAATGTAGTGGGGTTCGACGCAATTGCGCTGTATCTTTGGGCCTTAATGCAGGACATGCCGACGGGTCTGTTCATTAGACGTAAGGCGGAAAAGGATTTCAAACTTGTCCAGAGTCAGAAATACGGTGCCATGGCCGCAGAGTGGATAGATTGGGAGGCTCGGAGCAAGGGTGTCAGCATTGTACACAAGTATATCGGTTTTGAAAAACGCGTGGGATTAAGAAATCTACCCGTAGACGGTTTTTGCAAGGACACAAATACCGTATATCAGTTTCATGGCTGCTTTTGGCACGGTCACCAATGTTGTCTAAACACAAAAGGACTTTAATAAAATAAGAAACATGAGTTGCGCGGATCTGCGTAAAGCAACAAAAGAAAATTCGGACTAGATCACAAGTCAGGAGTACAATCTAATCGAAAAATGTGAATGTCAGAACATGAAAATGAATAACGCGGAGTTGCGGCAGTTTGTGGACTCGTCCAGATTGCCGCATTAAAAAAAGCGACTCATGACGCAGCGCCATATTGTTGAATATATTCGTGACGGCTCCATGTTTGGTCTAGTGCAATGTGACATTTGCGTACCACCTCACCTGAAAAACAAATTTGCGGAAATGACCTCTATATTCAAGAATGTCAATATCAGCAAGGACGACATTGGTGATCATATGAAGAAATACGCCGAAGAAACAAAGGCGTTTACACAACCACGAAGAAGTCTCATATAGGCAGCATGTTTGGATCTAAGATTTTACTGGCGACACCCTTGCTCCGATGGTATTTGTCGCATGGCCTCAAAGTGTATCATGTGTATGAGGTGATTCAATATAATCAAAACAGTTGTTTCCAAAGTTTTGGGGAATCGGTAAGTGATGCGAGGAGAGCGGGATACATCGACCTTTCGAAAGTTATACTTGCGGTCACGATGAAGTTACTTGGCAACTCTGCCTACGGCAAAACCGTCTCAAATCAAGAAAGACATATGAAAGTAGAGATTACTGATGACGCGTCAAACACAAGCACCGTGAATGTGGAATTCTGATAACAAAAGTATAACTGGTTGAGATTAGAGGACGAGCCTCTGCAAAAAATAGAGTAGAACAAAGTTCCGCAGTGGACGGGCCCTGCGTTTTCAAATTGAACTTAAAAGTCGGAGGTCCAGTTTCCAAGAGAGAAGAAACAAAATAAAAAATAAAAATTATATAGGCCCTAATGGCATGTAAAGTAGTTGCTATAATAACTAGTTTGGCCTAAATTGTACAAGATTTGTAACGGAGTGTACTTTATTTTGCTTTCAGTTTCTTAAATGACGGCAAAACTGCCCGTTTCCAACGTATAGATGAATCCAATCAAACACTAGACTTGTGGACAAGTTTAATGTTTGTCGCGGTGATAGCGTTCAAACTCCCCCCGCGAATCCTCGCGACACGGGCGCCCCGAGACTACTGCTCCCCGCTCCCCGTGCTGCACAGCTTCGGTCTCATTTAACGACTTGTACAACCCGACAGCGGTTTGTGCACGGCCTATGGGCAATTCAGCCGATTTCGTACGGACGCATCTGATTGGTCAATTTGGTTAAATCTATGAATATTCAAATTCATCGGGTTAAATAACTGGAGTGGGTCAATAACCATTCACAGTATGCATTGTTCAGTTTTATGAGGCAACACACACATTTTAAACAGATATATAATAATGCATTTTAAGATAAGTTTACATTATTTATTAATTCAGTAAACTAATAAAGCAGTTAACACACAAAAACACAAGCACATTTGCTCTCCAGTACAAGCATTCAGTACATTTACAATAACTGAAATTATTACTATCCTCAGATAAAATGAACTCGTCTCAGTGATCGTCTCTGTGACAACCGTAAAGTATATCGCGTTCGTGCTCGAATATATTAATACGTGCAGCATTCGGGTTTTAAAGTCGTTAATAGGGAAGTATAGTCGGGAGCCAGCAGCCTCGCGCGAGGGCGCGTTTTAGCGTTTTATGCACCGCGACTCGACTATATGCACCGCAACTCGACTATCACCGGCCGCGACAAACATTAACGACTTGTCTACAAGTCTTATCAAACACACGATGGATCGCGCACACACAGTTGTGAACCACATAACGACCGAGGGTCCCCTATTGTGTTTTCCTTTATTCCTGTACTATAACCTAACCCTATTACCTAGCGCTTACCCAAACGAGGGATGAGGGAAACCGTGGCGCGAGGATTCTTTGTTCCCTTTGTTCTACTCTGTGTTTTGATCCTCGATCGTAATACGATACAAGAGCACACGGACATTGTGGGGGGCCAGTAGCCCTGTATCTAGAGATTAAATTAGCGTCACGTGACCTTTCTGAGAATGAAACAATTTTGTCCTTGTATTGTTATAATGTTTGTGTGTGTAAAAATGCCCGAGTAAGTAATAATAACAATAATAACAATAACAAGTCCCACACGCAGCAGTTTTTTGTTCTGCGCACATTCAAGTTTAGAGGTGTTTAAAATTAACGCTTTATTTGCGTGCGGCAGAATGCGTGTGTGTATTCGTTAGAGTACATAATATCCCTTCAATTAAAAAAAAACACGGACACACCAATTTTAAAGATAACGATTTTTATTCTTAAATGAAGTTCTTGTTCACTGGAAATCCGACAATTGTCCCCCCCCCCCGTTATTTCAGATGCATACGCGATGGCCTGCGCTGTACTAATGGAGCTTGGACGAGAATGGTTAAAGGATGCAAGAACCAATACACAAATACCAGGGACTCAGTCTCGTTCCGCGCGGGAGGAGCGCCGAGTCACACCAGTAAATTTATCCACACTATTTTGTATCAATTTCTAACGCTGCACGCAAAACTTCAGGTTTTAGCCTGTTTATACATAACCATTGGAGATTGGACAAGGATACTGGCAAACGAGAATAATACCCACCACGAAAGCGGACCCCATTTTGTATCTATATCCTATACACACTATACCTAACATATCCCCAGGATAAACTGAACAATATTAATATTCCGGGGTCTGCTCGTAGGTCAGACGCATCATAAGTCCGACGCCTCACTATAAGGTTTGACAATTAAATTGACCTGTATACGCCTCGTTTGACAAATTGCCATTATTAATGAATACAAACTTCGCGTAAAATGTCAGAGTGAGCCACTGATTTATACATCCCCTGGGCCGGGCGTGTATAGTGGTCTTTTATACTGTATCCGAGTACAATGAGTTCAAAACTACTAGAGTTCTATTGGACTTATCGAATCCGGAAAAAATGGAGGTTGGACTTGAGTACGAATACGTCCTCCGACACTGGGGAAATAACCGGCATGTAATTCTAATTAAACTCGTTTTTGCCTAGTCGGACGAATGAAACATTCTGTGTAACGGTGCATACCTCCAACACCTCAAGGGAGGTTACCTCTTTCTTGCTTTATATTATGGACGTTATGGGCGAGAACGTTCTACATTGTTAGAAAATTAAGACTGTATTAATAACAAATTGCACGCCTCGCTCTTGTCATTTCAGGGACTGGGACGAAGTGCGTACCATCTGGATTAAGTAGGCTTCACCACTGCAGAAAATAATTGCCTGTAGTAAAACCATGAAGAAATACAAACACATGCTAAAACGTGGCCCCAAAAAGTTTGTTTTTCCTTGAATTATATGTTGAATTTTCTTTTTGAGTCAATTGTCTCGTAACAATGACAAACAAGCACCTTTGATTTATTTTATGATCAAACCACATTTTGTTCGTATTCGTCGTAAAGAAAGTCTTCTCAAGATAAGCATCACGTAATTTATTTAGCATTTATGAGCATTTGGCATTTATTTTATTCAGACATGCGAATTCATTTAGCAATATATCATTTTAGCACACACGGTGTTCCTTTGAGTAATGCACATTCGTCATCTAATGCTATAGTAAAGTTGGTTCGACTGGAGATTTTCAATAAATTGTAATTTTCTTTTTCGTGAATGGGCATTTAATTTTGCAAAATGAACATTTAAAAAGGTACAAGTAAGAAATGAAATGCAAACAAATAGATACATCAATTATTGTGTAGTTTAATTATTTTTTTGGTTTATAATCTAATTACACTTTTGTTGTTTTTTGCCCGGAGCCTATTCTTTAATAATTTAATATTGACAACATTAATCAATTTACCACAAAATGGGGGGTGGGCTAAACATTTTTCCTTTTGAAATGTTCAAATAAGTAATGTCCGTTTTGGTCCATTTTCTCATCCAATTACACAAAAATGAAACTTGTGCCCATCAAATTATTGCTACTTTAAAAATACAGAGTAGGGCTAGATTCCTAATACATTTCTCTTTTGATTAGTGGTTATTTGACCGAAAACTGAAAGAGGTTAGTGGATCCCAACCACACTTGGACTAGCTGAATTACTTGAACGGTTCAAAAACTGTCTCAAAACATGTTTGTCCATTTGTTAATTACCATCATCTTCATCAAATTTGATTGCTTTTGTGTAATTATCGCTGTTAAGTGCTGTGATACCACGTGTAAGACCGCTTTAGAGTTGCTTATTATTATCATTATTAATTATTATTATTATTATTATTATTATTAATATGAATTGTATAATTAACAATAAAGGTGTTTTCAGCATGACAAATTGGCATTGACAGTTAAGTAGAAGTTGTGTATGAGCAGGTCCAAAAACATCGATAAATTAAAAAATAAAACAATTCTGTTTAGATCAGGCAGGGCCTAATGTTGGGGATCGGCGTGGGTGGATAAAAACACCAACGAACGATGTTGCTTGTCAAATACCAGCATGTTATTTTTGTTTATTTCCAACCAGTTCACGCCGGAATTATTTTAACATCCCCGAGCCGAGGCGCGGGATTATTTTCAACAAAACTCGATCTGAGGCGGGTTCAGGCCAAACTTTGCGTGCATATACGTCCTTTGGCGCGAACTGGTTAGACAGAAAATGACAATCGTTTCGTGATCTAAATGTTAAAGAAAAGGTGTAACACGTGGTCTTTCGGCCCGGAAGTCACCAATAACATCACTCGGTGACCAGCCTCTTCCACATACTTTATGAGCAACAACGCTCAAATACAAGAATTAGGTACGCCACTAATACCGGCCTGCAACTAATCTCCGCCCATTGTTTTCCTTCATTATTATAATATACACTAAAAATGGTTGTTTCATATATTCTAAAAATGTGCAGTTTTGCAACAGGGGTGGCATGGGTGGGTTGTCCGTAAAGCGCTCAACTCTCATCAATGTGGTCCGGGTTCGAGTCCCAACCTGGACCATTATGTGAGTAGAGTTGTGCGTTAGTTCTTTGATGTGTCACAAGGGTTTTTCTCCGGTTTTCCCTCCTCTGGAAAAATCAAACATTTTCGATCTCAGGCTGTGCTCCATTATGAGTCGATGTGGCCTGCGAATAAGGATGGTTAACCTCCCAAATTATTATAATTATTATTAATCGTATTTGGAATCTACACTTTTGGAATCTACACCCTTGGAACCTTTTATAAACCAAAATGCATGTACTGCTTTAGTGGGCACCACGAAATTCAAGAAATATGAACATTGTAGCGATACTACCCCATGGTCTAATATAGTACAGCAAGAATAAGGTTTGACCTCGCAGCAACATACTTTTTGTTCACCACAATGCATTATCATAAGGTCCCTAAAATGAAATACTAAACGCTTTTAGAAATCCAAGCGGTAGAAATATGCCCATTTTGCATAAATCTTTAATACCTGCAGTGCCGTGTAATATATTTGTTCCTATAACTATGTGTGTATATTTTTATTTATTTTTCGAAAAGTTAATTTTGGTGATTCTGTTTCTACTATAGGTTTTCCCGGACGATATCGCAAAATGTGTACATTCATTTGTAAAAAATTATTTTAGTTTCGCGCCGATTTTTAAAACGACGTATGTCCAAGTTTCATTTTTGCAAAAACGAGCATTCAGTTTTATTGTTTAATTCAAATAAATAAATGTGCTTAGCGTTTCATTTAAACGATTACAAACACGTGATTGGGCTTTCGGTTTGACGTATGCGTGGCCGATTATTAGGAATGTGTAATCTATTTTGCAGCAAATCGATTTATCATTGTGTCACGGCCTGAATTGAATATTCTTGTTTATTTGTTACAATTTAAATTCGCATTATGCATTCAATTTCAATAAAGTATATATGGCTATACAATTCATGATACAACTTAGATTAAATCATTAATAAATCAATGTACTGTGGGACTAATTTATCATTAAAACAAATCTATTTTAACCCTTACCATCTCAAATCCTCTTTGCAAATTGCAGGGTTTTGCAGGAA
Organism: Crossaster papposus; assembly: GCA_037893245.1. NCBI lineage: Eukaryota > Metazoa > Echinodermata > Asteroidea > Velatida > Solasteridae > Crossaster > Crossaster papposus. The sequence continues at coordinate 191,204 of JBAIAA010000321.1, forward strand.
TGAGGTTATTTTGTTTTTGTTAATGACTATTTGATCAGTTCAATTGTCTATCCGTCAATTGTCTCTCCACCAGGACATCTGGGGAGATATGTCTGAGAGTGGTTGTACCATGCACTGCATTCTGCAGGTGTCACCTGCCCAACGTTGAGTGCAGCCACCTCCTGGAGACGGAGAGATCACCAAGCTTGCAGGGACACACCAGCTTGGCCTGCTGCGTCTTGGTCTCCAAATCTTTCTTGCCATTCAGGTAATCCAGTGTGCGCTTCACTCCCGCCTTGAAAGCTGAGTGTGCCATTTCTGTGGGATTTAAGAATTGCGAGTAGGGGGAAGCAGCTTGATGATAAAATTGTTAGCATCAGGGGGTAGTTGAGCTCAAACATGAGGACGAGCGTTGTCATATATCAGCATACGACATTATTGTACAGTTGTCGCTAAGAACTCCTCAAAAGTCGCTCTCGTCATGGTCTCTGATGCTATTTTGTGAGCCACAAGTCCAACCTCACCACAAATTGCAAACGTTATATTGACGACACGTCTCGCTGGCACTCCCCGAGCAGCGCCACTCCCCGAGCAGCGCGACCATAAGACCGATGGGTCCAAACGTTGTAGCCAGTCTTATCAATGTACACAGTGTGTCCAAGGACACCATGCCCGAGAAGCCAGTTTGCAAAGACAACTTGTGCATCTAATACTCGTGGCAAATTTCTCGGTTCTGGAACCTCTTCAGCTAGTTTGGGAGTTATAAGCATGTTTTCTACAGTTCTAGCTATGGTGCTAGTTGTCACAAAAGGCTTATTAGGAAGATCAGCTCGCAGTTTAGCATTCAGTTGAACCAAAGTCATCCGGGGGTTATCATCTAGATATCGTTGAAGGGCATCTCTCATGTCGTCGTCAACCTTCTGGTTTATTGGTCCTTCTTTCGGCAGCCTGTTACGACGAGCATCTCGGAGATATATGCCAACGATTTATCTGGCCGTTGAGTGGTTGATGTCTATTTACTACATCTAAGTAGTCAGCGGCGTCAGCCTCAAATGCATCGATAAAACGATTTCGATCAAGAGACTCGTCTGTATCTCCCTCTTGCAGCCATTATTGGATATTGTTAGGAGGCATGCAGTAAAATCTAGCTAGGCTATATGATGTGATCGTGGCAAATGCTGAGCAAATTAAGAATGATTTTCTTCAACTTAGGGGGTTCATATAGCATGTATTTGGTATGTTTCAAAAGACGAGACCACCTGGTTTAATTCCCCATATGTTACTTTTGATAACACATAAATGAATTTCAATGCTTGAACGGTCATAATACAAACGCACATTTAGCGAAATTGATTGTTGGAAAAAATTAAAAGGAAAACATGATTGCGGGTGTGCATTCAAATTCGCGCGAAATTAATTAATATACTAAATTCGGTGCACATTAGGGAAATCGTGCGCTGATTTCTTACGACTGGATGCGCCATCATGCACAAAATAATTATCAATTGTTAAATAGAAAACGGAAATGTGAACGTTCCTACTATTTCACACGAAAACGAATGCACCAGTTACAAATGAATGTGCACATTTTGCGATATCGTCCGAGAAAACCTATACAATACCACCTTTTAAAGCATCTAAGTGACGGATTAATTATGAGAACATATTAATAATCCAAATAACTACTCTGTGACCCTGTAACGTTGCGGGCATTTACCTTGTCTCCAGATATCATCAATGTTTGCACACTGTTGGGACTAAAACGCACAGGACTAAAACATTTTAAACTTTTTTTGATTTTGTGCATACAAACAAAATACGATGACGTTGGAAATATGACGATGGCATCTCTCAAGGAAAAAAACCCGAGAAATCCCGTACAAATTGATAGAAAATGACCGGAATGATTGGACAATAACTTTCGCCTCATGGGCCTTATTTACATAACTCATTTAGGGTGAAAAGGTATATTCAGTTCCGCCTCCCGGGCCTCCTTTACACAAATTATCATATTAGAGTAAACAAGTATATTCACTTCCGCCTCCCGGCCCTCGTTTACATAAAATAATTATCATAGTAGGGTGAACAGTTATATTTCAAGGTAGGACACACCATTGGTAATTGCTTGAATTATCATGAATATGTGGATTTGGAGGGTTGTATTTTATAGTAAACATCGTTTAACCGACATGCCAGAAGTTTTACAACCATGAATGCCAAGAAACAAAAAGTATGAAAAACGGCGTTCGTTTCCAACTTTCGCGATCGCCGTTCAGCAATCATGATTTTGTTTAAATAAACTTGTTCAGAACAATTACAGGATATCTAGCCCAAACACTTTGCTGGATTCCAAGAATCATTATTTACTTTCCAATAAGTAAGATATTTCTAAATAAAAAGATAGTAAAAATTATCAATATCTGCAAATGGTGTATCCTACATTTAAGGGTGTAGACTTACTTTATACATACTTTATATGAAAACATTAAAATACCAAAGATAGAAAACAATCATGTGACGAACTTAAATCAAGTTTCTATGACATTGATTGTAAAATGGCAAAATTGCTTTATCTATGTGCGTTCGGCAACTGCGGACGACGAAATTGAATTGTCTTTAGTCCGCCCTAAGGGCGAGTCCGCCCACCACGTGATTTTCCACCACTACAGCTGCTGAGGAAGTTTTGATGATGTAATTAGATTACGCAGGACATGACGAAACTCCTATAATAAGTTATCATCAAAACACTGTTTACATCATATAAGTTTTATCATGTTTTTATCATGTAAGTAAACATTTCTTGCATCAATAATATTGTATAAACCCCAAGACATAAACAAGTACTGTTTTTATAGTGGTTGTCATTTAGAAGATAATAGACTTGCCAAAATAACTCTGCAGTTATGAACTCGGTTTACTGTGTTAATGACTTATACGACGTGGTAAAACACAAGATGAGCTCTTGGGGCCAGGTTCGCCCTGTGGCGGACTCGCCCCACGGGGATGGGCGGACTTGCCCCATCACATTTATATGCCTATTATTTATTTAAGCAAGCTAAATAAAGGTGAAATAAACATATAGAGATATATCCTTAAATATAATAACGTCACGTTGCAAAACTAGCACTAATACCCATGCTAAGATGTTATGAAACTAGAACACTTTGATAAATCAAGTTTTTAAAATGTCATGAGCTACAGGTGGATAACATTATGGGTTACCATGACAAGTTGTTTCACGTTGTACTTTACACTTACTAACTAAACTGTTGATTACAAATTACAAGTTGTGGCTCAAAAATATTTAGTTTGCTAGTATTTTTAGCTTACATTCAGCAGTTTAAATATGAGAAAAGATAACCCTCAAATATTAGAGAAAACACAAGTTGTGATTTATAACTATTCAGTGTATAGCTTTTTCTTTTAATATTCAACAGTTTAATGAGACAGAACTGTTGCTCAGAAATCACAAGTTGTGGTTCATAACCATTTGGTTTGCTTATATTCATATATTTTAAGATACTAAACGAGACTGAACTTTTGAAGAAAAACAAACACAAGCTATCATTTACATCAAATAGTCTCAAATAGGTCAAATAGTCTCAAATAAACATTTCTAAGTACAGTTATATGCAATATATGATAGTTTGTGCATTGTTTTGACTTATTTTTTAATATGGCAAACTTGCCCCACCATGTGGGCGAACCTGCCCCAACAGGATGGGTGTGGGGTAAGTTCGCCCACTTGTATATGTGTTACTCCTGCTGTTACTGTAAGACCTGTCGTTCCAAATATTGTGGTGGTTTTAAGCCAAGTAATAGTGCTTTCACATGTAAAAAGTATGGCTTTCTAGTCTGCAAATTTACATCTCTAGGCTAGTGAGAAAAAAATGGGGCGGACTAGCCCCGCTCTCCCCTACAGTAATAAAATACATTACCCCTGACAATACCTCCTCGTTAAAAACTCATTGCTTACATCTGGCAAATAAAAGGATATTTTTGCTGATCCGCTGAGCAAGAACCATCTAGGTCTGATGCGACAGGTGGGGGAGCCAAGTCGCAATACGTGCCATCTTCTATTATAAACTGGGTTTCATCATTTCCCACTACCCGCATGACGGGACCTAGCACATGCAGTCGAAGAAAAAGGAAAGAGGCTGTTAGTAGCGAAATTGTACATCTGATTAAACATACGAAATTGTTGACCACGATTTCTGCACAAATGCAGAGATGTAATGGTTATCCGTAGAATTCCTTGGTCCATTGAAATAAATTACCCCTCCTCGTTAAAAACCCAATTGCTTACATCTGACAAATATAAGGATATTTTTGCTGATCCGCTCAGCAAGAACTGTCGAGGTCTGATGCGACGGTGTTCGACTGAGTCGATGGAGCTTGGGTTGTGAATGGTGGGATGGTCGTAGATTACGAATCCACACTGTATTCTCTGACTTAACCACGCACGTTTGTTTATGGTGTAAATCGAGGAGTTTCTTTTGTTCCTCTCGATAATTTCCTTTGTTTGTACTCTAACGTTTTCCGACGGCTCTCATTGGTTTTGTACACGAATCTCAATCGAGGTCGTCCTCGATTCTAACCCTAACCCCAATTCACCTTCGTGTCGCCAGGCATGTGTCCTCCATTTACACCATAAACAAACGCGTACCAAGTCGCGCCGGGATTATTTTTGAACATCACCATGCCGAGGCGCGGGATTGTTTTTAACGAAACTCGATTCGAGGCGGGTTCAGGCCGATAGTACCGCGAAGCACACCCACGCATTTCCAGGCCCTGCTCGCTGCTGACAGACATTTCCGGTCTTGCTCGTGGTGTGTTTATGCGTCATCCGTTTTGAATCTGGGGAAAACTTTGCGTTTATATACGTCCTCCGGCGCGAACTGTACCATTGAGTAAACTGTCATTCAGTTGAGTGGACAGTCATGCATTCTGGTATTATCGTGGCCATGTATTAGACGCGTTAGCGTGCAGGGTTTATCGATGATCTTACATAACCAAGCTCTGGATTAGGGTTTAGATGAAAACCGCGAATTTCTAACTTTACTTGTGTGAACTTGGAAAATTTGAATAAGGAATGTGTATCGCTACACCCGTACAACCTAATAAAGCAATATAAATCTGTTTGTGCGAGACATGCCTTAGCGTCAACGTAGATATTTCACGAACGTTTTAGGCTCTAACTGCAGTATACATTTCCTAAATCGTGTTCTTAATGTCAGTGTTAAAATGTTAACACAATTGTTCTACATTTCATGTGATCTAATGTGCACTTATTTTACAGTAAGTTGTGTACAGGGCATTTTGAAAAGCGTAGTTCCAAATTCACACTTTAATAAAGATTCGTATAATAAGAATCCACACTTTTTATCCAAAGCGTCGATTCGTAGATACGCATCCACACTTTTAACAATAGAGTGACGTCACACCGAACCACACTTACCAAAAGACCCATGGTCGCTTCTTCCGATATTCACTTGTTTGCCTGAGAATAAACGAAGGAAGAAAAAAACATTAAAACAATATTTTGTGTTTCTGGGTTTCTCATATTTTACATGCATAAGTTATTTTATTATATTATTACAGTATTATTCACAGTTACTTATTAAGCCAGTTTGGTATTTAATCTGCGCATGTGTACAGTGAGTCACGGGTCATTCGGCACGCCAGGGCCAATTTCATAGAGCTGCTAAGCACAAAAATTAGCTTAGCATTACAATTTGTCCTTGGCAAAAACAAGGTTACAGACCAAATTTTCACCTGATCTTCATTGTTCTGGATTGATAATCAGCTGTTTTTTTGCTTAGCATGAAAAACACGTATAATTTTGGCTGGTAACCTGTTTTTAATGAGCAAGACTTTTTGTGCTAAGCATTTTTTTTTGCTTAGCAGCTCCATGAAATTGGGCCCAGGTGGTCGCATAACACATGGCGTCAGCAATTTTATCCCCAGTAACCTTTGACCTGGACTACATCATCGAGATACCGGGACTGGCTTATTGTTGTTGTAGGGTTTAGGCTTTGGATTTGAACACCTTAACAAATACTTGTATAATGAACAATAGAAAATGGCAACTAAAATAAAAGGATTTCCAATCAGTGACAATTTTAATTATTATGTGATATTATCAAACCGTGATAGATGGAAAAGGCCGCCTTCTCGGGTAGACGATACGAATGCGCCGTACAGACCACTACGGCGCTCTCAAGCGACAATCCCTGGTTACGATAGACAACAAGAGTCGAGCGAATGGCGCATCTAGAAGCATTTACTGCCTGAATCGCGTAGCCGGCTCCCGACGTGATTTCTAAAATCTTCCAACTCTCGGTGTTGTGGTTGTTTGTGTGGAGTAAACTCCAGGTGATGACGTCACCGTCGGCCGTGCATTCATAACGTATTGGGGTGTCATCAGTGATGCCCTCGTTCGTCATCGTAAAGTTGAGAATCTTTGGGTGCCAATCTACACAAAGATACAACCAAGAGAATTATCAACACTTGTAATACAAACAACAATCCAAAAACAAACAGCGCCAACAACCACAACTACAAACATCACATTAAAAGGGCACTATGGGTCATGAAATCCCCGAAAATCGCATGCTTTGGACTGTTTACTGATCCTATTTTAAACATCTCGTTGGAAACCACTACATGCTTTACTGTTCCCAAGAAAAGACGCAAAAAAGAAAAGAAAAACAAAACAAAACCGGTTGTTTACTTTGGACACGACGAGTACACCATAGTCTTGTTTGCAAGACGACCTAATCGCGGTATGCAGTGCACGTAGGCCGCCGTTGCGGTCGCCCTCTAAACGTACACTGTACTGTACGCCATGACCTTCGATAAGATCGTCTTGTATATCTGCTATAATCAGTCGGAAAAGTTCGAGCAGAACTGTGTCGCATTTGCATGCGCGTGTGACGTTAGGTGCATAATTACGTGACATAACATAAACTTGACCAATGAGTCAGCGAAAATGCATGTTACGTCACGCAATTATACACGCAACGTCACACGCGCATGCAAATGCGACACAGTTCTGATCGAAATTTTCCGAGCGATTATATAGCAAGACAATCTTATCGAAGGTCGTGGCGTGGTACGGTGTACGTAGTAGAGGGCAACCGCAACGAGTGCATATACGCGCGCTGCATACCGCGATTAGGTCGTCTTGCAAACAAGAATAAGTACACTACAACTTTCTCAACCTCAACCAAAATTAATACCACAACCATAATAATTGCAAATACAACAATCAGAACCAAACACGCTATCACCACAACGACAACTACAACCACAACAAAACTACACAACCACAACCATTATACATGCAGTAACAACAGCAACCACAACTAAAACAACCGCAACAAAACGATGACAACCAGGTACTAGCCATAGAGCTAAATTACATTTCTTTTTGTTTTCACTTGAGAGTATTATACTTCCTCCTACAGGTATTAGTAAATGCCACACAAGTATCAACTTCCGATAGAAAGGATACGCACCTATAGATCCACACTTGCACAGGTTTGCTATCTGTTTGGCACTCAGAAGACCGTCGAACACAACGAGATTGCTTTGTGCGGCAGAGCCACCGTATACGTCAGCAGAGTAGGAAGGACTACACGAATTTTTCATACCGATGTAAAGTCGAGTGCAGCTATCCGACGTAGATCCGCCTGTGTTTGTCACCACGTCTGCATTAACCATCTTCCCGTCGACAAAGAGTTCCAAGTCCATGCCCACCGTGCTTGACAAATCCACTGTGAATGCGAGATGGAACCACTTGTCCAGTGGTATCTTACTTTTGACATATTGCTGTGCAGCCGTAAACATTTTGGACCGCATTTTCATCGTAAATCTCTCAGTGCTCTTTGTGTACAAGAAGCATATTCCCCTGGAATTACTACTCTGTCCCCCAGAGCTGAAGTAATACCACTCGTTTTTGTTCGCAGTCGTAGATTGTTCCGGTGTATCGATTTTTAACCAAATGGACCAGGTCACACTTCGCGACTCGCACTGGTCGAGGTCTGAGACACAAGTCCCTGCAAAGTCTCCCAAATCTAAGTAGGACCCAACTGGTGCGTGCACTGCGCAGGTTTGTCCGTCTAGCTCCGGTCCGGGAACCATTTGAGGAGTTCCCACCACTTGATACGCCTCGTTATCCACCACTGGGTAATTCTCGCATGGTGTGACGTCGCTCGTTTGGCTGGAGAATTCGTTCAGGATTGGTTGCAAGTCCGAAGCTGTAATATTAAAAACACATTTCAAAGTGAACAGAAAAAAATGGCAAAGCGGGATGCGAATCCCCGGAATACCAGACCGGCGCTCTACAAACTGAGCTATTTTGCCCTATGTTGGCGGTCTCCCAAATTGTCAGTATTTTTGTTCAATGGCGCTAGTCGGAAGTCATAAACACCCGAATTCCGTGTGGCCAGGGATCACGCCCAATTCTAAAATACAACTTTGGAAGCGACATTGTGGGGATCGCCCAATGAGGATACGATATTTTATCTTATAATACACAAATAAACCACAAGGGAAACTAACTAGGTACACTGTTAAAAATTGTGTAACTTCACAGTTGTTTTTCTGTTGAAAATGTCAATATATAACAGTAGATATTACTGTTTTGGGATTTCTTTGCATATAAACAAAACTAGTACTGGTTATGTACATTTTTCTGAATTTCTCTGTTTGGTTACAGAATGTTCGCTGTTAAATTACAGTTTTGTACTGGAACAAGAAACATCATCTTTTGAACAAGCATTTTCTTCCGTTATGTTAAGACACATCAACATTACTGTTTTATAACAACACATTTTGCTGTAAATATACAGCAACGACAACGAAGTATTTATTTACAGAGAATCTACTGTTCTTCTACACGAATCGCATTACGCAGCAACTGACCAATCAGAAGTGAGGAAATTAGTGTTCACAAAAGTCATGTTAAACTGTGTTGTTTTACCACAAAACACACTTTTTTGACCATTTTGTGTAATTATTAAAGCAATTCACTGATACAATTTTGATTTTTAGCAAATAAAGCTGAAGAATTGCATCCCATCTCCCTCCGCATTAAAATAATAAAATTATTTATTTGAAAGCGTGACTTCATCATTGCGGGAACAGCTGAATATAAAAGTAACTCACGACAGTGGTTAAAGTGTTTAGTAGTTTATCGTAGCATTTGTACTATATATCTGTATACGTAATACATGTAGTATTGTGTAATGTGTAATAACTAGTTACTTTTAATAAATACCTAGGAGAGTTGAAGGCTTCTGATTGGCCGAGACTCGATCACGTGCCGGTCATTATATGTAGTAACATCATGGGTTTTCCAAGGGCCGTTTTCTAAACCCCGGCTTTGGGCTGCACTCTGGCCACATTACAGACGTTTTCCTAGTTCCGGATCGCAAAAAATATTCAGGCTGTTTTCGGCAAGTCTAATCCTCGAAATTTAAATGAAATAGGTTTAGTAGTTTACCTTGAGTGATGGAGAAACTACAGTTTTTGTTTCGATATTTATGCTCTTCTTTATTTTAAAATACATACTGTACGACGTCAAATATACCGACATCCCTTTTTCTAGTTGTGGATCAGTTTAACCAATTCCGGATCGAGTAAAAAAACTGCTTCGTACATGTACATGAACAATTATCACGCTAGAACCAACCCGAATCAAGCCTATATTTCTGATAAAGTATTCATTAATTTATATAAATACAGTTTAAAATAAATGTCAAATACTTTAACTTCCAATAAAGTTTTAAAAAAGGACTTGCAAGGAAATGCTTTGAAATGTTTTGTCCGTGTACGTGTGTTGCGCGCGGCAACGATCCGATAAACTTTGTCCCACCATGGAGACATTTCTCCATGGTCCATTAGAACACGTCATATGAAATCGCTTGCGCGCGTGCTGTTGATGCATGTATTTTACGGGCGATCCGGAACTCGAAAAAAAAAATGAACGTTCAGTCTTTGGCAGATTTGAGACTTTTACTTCGACTTATTTTTACTTATGTATCAAGAAGCTTGTATGTTTCTTTTCAAAATGCACTTCATCTAAACAAATAGTATTGGAGACCAAGCCATAACAAGGTAGGTTTTTATTTGAAGCGATCTGGAACTAGAAAAAATCCGGAACTAGGAAAACAACTGTACCACTGCTAAACTACATGAACAAAGCCAAAATACGAAAACGAAGCTGCGTTTGTAAAACGGCGTAGAAGAAGCCGCGAAGTCGCGAAATTCGGAGTATTTTCACCTTCGGCTCGATCCATTACCAGCGGTCATCCCCCAACCCGGTCATTACCACGCAGTAACAACCGGGTTCTCGCACTGTTATTACCTATATAATAGGTCTGATTCCCACTTCATTCATCGATGTAAATTGCCGCAATACGCGTAACAGAAAACTGTACTTCAACAGGAGCGATTGTTTTTGGACAAAACTTCGACATAAAACTTGCTGTTATATTAACAAAACAACAACGGGTTAATCACTGTTGCAAAACGGGGGAATCACTGTAGGTGTACAGTAGCCAATACAGTAGAATCTCTGTTAATAAACAGAGATAAAAACAACAGTAGAATGTACTGTTAAAAAACAGTAACTACTGTAATGCCAATTGACAATAGAATGTACTGTTAATTAACAACTATTCTTTTAAAAGTGTACATTTAGTAGTCAGTTTCCCTTGTGGTGTATAATAATAGCAGGTGCAAAGGGGCTTATTATGCTCGTGTACGATTTTTGCGTACACTAGCACTTTCAATGCTAATTTTAACTTAAATACCCTTTAATAGATTCAGAGGAAAATCCCCTGCACAGTAATCATCGTTTTCAGTCGTCTGGTGTGTTATTTGTCAAGGCTGATAGGGATAACATTGCGCATTTCACACTAACGATTCGGCATTCTGCATATACCATACAGTGACTATTGAGTGACGTCATCAATACATAGGTGTATTGCTAAACTATAATCTCGATCAATACCGCAGCTCAGTCGCTCAGTTGCTCAGTCGGCAGAGCATCGGACTCAGGATCGCAAGGTCCGCGGTGCAAGTCGGCCACCGCTCACCCAGCGTTTGGGTAGCACTTCGGTGCGGTAAGTGAACTGGGAACTGGGAGTTGAAGACAACAATTTATCTCCCTGGTCTATTGCTTTTAAAAGGGGATTAGACTCCCTCGTTGTTTCGAGGGCGCGTCGTCCGTCTATGCAGTTCAATTATGGAGGGCACCCTTGATTTCACACGCGATCTGTTAAAAACCAGTCCTGTCGCAAAGCTAAAAAAGGCCCGGGAAATTCAGAGGAGATTCAAAGCATAGCTCAACAGCTACTCGCACGCGCTGTGACATGTGACGGTTATGCAAATTAACGCGTCTAGTACCCAGTGTTATTCTAATAATAACAAGTCGTCGTCGCGTACATCTACACATGTACCTTGTTTGTACATGTATAATGCGAAGTTGCCAAGTCGCCCAATTGGGCTACAAAACGCGTGTTGGTGATGATCATCGAAAAGAGCATTCAAAAGTAGGATATAAACATAATTACACTGGACGGTTTGTGTGTTATTCTTGTGTGGAACGAGTTTCGGGGTCACAAATTATAGGTTGGTTTAACGTATGCACGTGTTCACTATGGCTGCTGTTGATTGACTCGACGATGCTCTTGTAGCCAAAATGTTAGTTATTCATCATTTCAAAATTGAAAAGTCGTCTGCTATTCGTCAATTTGTTCACGGTCATGATCTTTCTGTGAATCTCCCAACCGGTTTCGGTAAGAGTGTTATATTCCAAGCCACCGGCCCGGCCGCGTATTTTGTTTGTTTTTCCCAGGACGAGTGAGGCCACATAGCATAAATGGACGTATCTACAATACACTGAGTGGAAGACACTAAGGTTCTCAGATCCTTACTTCCCCTTAAATTAAACTCACTCCAACAATAAACTTGGAGACCAAAAATAGTCAATAAAAAATGAGCAGAGACCGAATTTGCAACCCAGTCGTACGATCTATACCCATTATCCACTAAGCTACTGTGAGAAGTCGACAGAAGCCGTTTTTCATAGTACCTCTGTGCTACCTGTAACTAGTTGAATGAGCAATGACAATAATTATATTATTACCGTCATTGTTAAAACTACTGAATATTCATGACGCGAGGGTCTAGATACGCCCATTTATGCTAAGTGACCTCATCCGTCCTAGCCTATACGCGGCCCGGCCCCAACAGTTTTACAAACACGGGCATTGAGAGTTTCACCGTTCATTTGCAAGGACAACCGTTTAAAAAAAGACAATTAGACATGAAGGCCCTAAGCTATGGAATTCTTTGCATAACTCACTGAAAAGTATTCGTAGCCTCCCATTATTTAAATATCAATTTAAAACTAATCTATTGTCAAATTACTTCAACTCTGATTGAATTTCTTAATGGTTACAACATGTACTCTGTATATCTCTGTCAATTGTAATAATCCTGAACATTAATTTGGTGTTGTCTTATATGTATCCTTTCGTTTCACTAAAAATATATCAAAGGAGATTCATACTCGACAAGCGTTGCTTTTTGGGGACCCCCTTCCACAATTGAAATGAATGTACGTATTATTCGTTTATACAGGGTGTCTCAACAAAATTACAACGCTCCGTTAGGTAATCGTAACTTTCTGAATAAGTATTGGAAAAGAACAATTCAAACGACAAAATAATGTCAAATTAGTTTGCTATAAAGTAAAGAAAACCGCGTTTGATTCGGTTCAGTAATCACAGAGGAATGAGCTATTACGTTAAAGTATTTAAAGAACACTTCCATCCAAGTTTGCTCATATTGAGTGATTTAGACAACGCATACAATAAATTAATCAATACTTCTTTCAAAGATAACATTCCTAACTTTTTTCTTGTTCTCTTTTTTATTTTAATTTAAATAATATCCCAGGTGTTAACCAAGTTCAATATAATATTGCACATAAAGGTTATCAAGAAAATAATTCGTAATCTCTCTCCTTATAATGAGTTGTAATGTTTTGTGTTGTGGTTGTTATGAATGTCACGATCAATTATTACTCAGTACTCAGTAATAGTTATCAAAGTATTAAACAGTGCTGGCTAATTAAAAAGGGAAAGAGTAAGTAACCACCTGCACAAACGAAAATCTGTGTAATACACAAACTTGGATGGAAGTGTTCTTGGACTACTGTTACGTAATCGCCTATTTCTCTGTAAATACTTAACTGAATCAAGCACGGCTTTTGTAAAATTATAGCTAACTAATTTGACTTTATTTCTTCGTTTGAATATTTCTATTCCGACACTTTTCGACACTTCTATTCCGACACCTAAATGTGCGTTGTAATTTGTTTGTTGAGACACCCTGTACATTTAATAACGAATTAGTTGTTGATATCTTGCATTCTCTTGTAATTTTCAGAAATGTGGTACAAATATTTAAAAAAGAAAGATAGAAAATAATAGTTCTAGACTTGGAACAGTAAATGTACACTATAAAAAACAAAGTGCTAATTTAGCACTTGAAGATCTAACAAGTTGCACTTCCAGGTGCTTGTGACTGCACGCGCTGTGCTGGTTCAGCACCTTCATGAGTGCTACAACAACAGCACTCAGAAAGAGCTACTCATAACACCCTTTAGGTGCAATGAGGTGATTCAATATGTGCACTCGCAAGGAGTTATAATAAACACTATAACTTAAATGCCACTTTTCTATAATTCAAAAAGACAATAATTAAATCAATGAAGCATGATGTTGGATTTTTTTTCTTCTCGCAAATGTTATTTTATTCGATCCAGAATGTTGCATCAAAACGCGAAGTGTAGACACTTAAATTGTCAACATACTATTTAGATTAAGTAACAAACTTTAAAATAAGTTTCTAAAAACAAATACTGATTATGCACTTATTTTGCGGTGTATTATAAATGTGGTTATAGAAACCTAAGAAATAGTCAAGATTTCCAAGTAAATTTGTAAACAAATGTACTTTCCTAAATTAAGCAGGGAACAAGTCACATACAAATGGAAAAATTAAAGGAAAAAATCAAAAAAGAAATTAACCAGCTTAAACAACTTGATTTATCCAAAATCATATTCATTAGTAATGAGTCATTATTTTAATTAATTATTTAATGGATAATAAGGCTTTACCATAACAATAAATGAACAGGAATCTTCTGAAAACTAAATCCACTCTCCAAAAGTGTAATTTGTCCAATGTTTCAAGGTTTAGACTACTCTTCTTAGTGATTTTGTTCCTTAGTGACACCAACAATTTAACTTTAAATATTGTAACCAGTGTGATTTCGTCCAAAATTATAATCTTTAATGATTTTCATCAGAAATTACTTATCACTGAATAACACATTTGGCTTATCTAATTGTATGTGTTTATAGCCCGATTAGACTTCTCCACAATATTAGCCAATTATGCTTTGGCATGGAACATTTATACCGCTTGCAACGAAGGAGTCCAGTCTAGCTGGCGTTGTTTGGTCATGATTTTAGGGCAAATTATTTACTGTGTCATGGCAACTTCAGTTACTCGAGGTGGCAGCTTTCCTGTGTATTTGAGGCCATGAGACTTCAGGTAAATGAAGAAGTTCGTCAGGAATGTTGAGTACAGGTTGAACACGTAGGATCTGCTTAACTGGTGATCTAGAGCCGAATGCAAGAAGGGCAGGCTGCTTTTGTGGATTCATTATTCAATGCACCCCGGATGAAGTGAACTGCTGACTTTTTAGGAAGAAACGAAAAAGAACAGAATTTTGTTAATCATTACAATACAAATCACATTTTAAAAATTATTTGAACATCACCAGAACTGACCTTAAAGGAAACATGTAATAATGATTTGTTTTGCTTAAATCAATGTTGACAACAACATTATGTGTGTGGTTGTGTTTATTTTCTGTGATAAATGGGAGAATTTTTTTGTTTTTAATTTTGGTAAAACCACTCCGCCCCTCAAAGGGAAGCCTCATTAACATAAAACCTCGCGAGGGGTATGACGAAAAGGGGCCTATCGTATACTGACTGCGCGCATTGCAACAAGTGTCCGTCTTTACATGGTTTTTCATTCTGAATCAGGGTAAAAATACAACAGTTTTCGGTCATGCCGACTATGTGTGTAGCTGCTAGGTGTAGCAAAACTACTAAGGGTGAAGTAAGGCTTTATTTGTTTCCGGCTGATCCTAAATATCGGAAGATTGGGACAGCCAAAGTAAAGCTTACCAGAGCGAAGTGGTCCGGGCGGGCCTATAGTGATTTTCGGCCCTCGATCTGCAGCGAACATTTTGAGCGGTCGTGCTTCGACCTAGAGCGCCTATCGTTATCCTCGCCCGAGTCCGTGTCTGAATAAGAAATACTGTGATTCGAATCAGACGAATCAGTACTGTTTTCGTCGGATTTACCAAAAACCGAGGAAGAACTTCACGATCGTCGATGTGAAATTCGAAAACCGTGCACAAAGCGTACGCGATTCGTACACTGTGGGCGCATCAACACGCAACAATGTGCGTACGTGGCCACGCGAACCCGTCTCGTACCTAGACGTCGCATACCCACTATCGATAATTTGTCCAGGTCCTGCCTCGGTTTACGTCACTCATTTTTAGTGGCCGCGAAATTTAAAAAGGGGGGGGGTAAATTTTTAGACGGCAAATTACCACACTAAACGTACACTAGAACCAGTTGTGCTTTGTATTTACATTTAATACACATAAATCTATTAAATTAAAACAAAAATTGCGTAATGAAAATGTAAGCCTGCATGTCTCCTTTAACACTTATAATAAAATAGCTTGGAGTTGAAAACTTTAAGGATATGCCATGCTATTCCACATATTATCACCATACATGATCGAGATTTATACATATACTACATGTACCTCTAACTGCACTTCTCATATTCCAGTTAATTTGCCAATTTCGATCAATTACTGGGGGGGGGGGGGGGGGGGGGTAGATTGCAAAACATCAATGCACATCCTTTCAATGCATATCAGCAATTCAAATTTTAAAAAGTGTTTGGACCAACTTCATAATCACAAGCTGCTTGTCCACATCTTGATGCTGAGAGACATGACCTTCTGTCTTTGTGTTGTACGATAGCAATCATGGCAACAGCTAATCCATGAAGCCATAGAGTGCTGGCCGTGAGTATTAAAATCAGTCAGTCCGCAGCGCACTGAAAAGCCGTTCTTTTTATGTGCGATTTATGCATGGCACTTTGTGCGTGACCTCGTTTTTGAATACTTAATGAGCTGGCGACAACGCCTGGAATTTGGTCCGAAACATCCGTTTTATTCACTGGCTGTCAATATTATGTATATTTTCTTTTGGATAAGAAAACATTTTGTTATATTATCAAATCAGATTGGAAATTATATGACATTTAGAGGGTGAAATTTATAACGTAAAAAAAGCTCCCGAACCAACAAAATGACCTTTAAAAAAAGACGAATTTTGTCCACCTTCTGGCAGCGGCCACAACCCAATTTCACACTGATGTTAAAGATAATTTCATATTCTATCACAAAACTGTAGATTTGGGGTTGATTTTAACTTAGTCCAGTCAGGGCGCAGAAAATTATAACGTTCTCAATAAATTAACAAACGGAACATCCCGCCATGACAGCCCATAGTCTTCCTGCGCCCTCATTGGTCGAAAATGACGTCATTGCAAAAGGCTTCGTGGTAACGTGTAGTTCATGCACATTTCAATACGCAGTTTTTTGTGTATTTTTTTAATTGTAAGCTCAAGCGAAAAGGATTCTGCCAATCAGTATTTTGTTTCATCTTTTTAACAGTGGACTGATTAAAAAATAATAATATTGCCTGCGTAATACAATGTATACAGCCAAATATACACACAAAAAAAAGCAACAAATGAAGTCGTTGTTTAAAATTTATATCTGTATTGTGAGGTTGGTTTATAAAAGAAACTGCACTTTTTATTTGAAACGTGCATGTTATTGCTTACATATACCCTGTTGATGTTATACGACTTGAATACAATTGTTAAATTAAACCCTGAAATTGTAAAAACTTATTTTAATTACATCATCATGTACATGTACATAAATACAGATTGAAGAAATGACCAAAATTAGGGTTGATAATATGATAATAAATGTTTAGCAATTTGGCAAAACATTAACAAAAATATGGCCAACATTCAAATAAAAATAATGACAACATAGTGAAGATGATAATTACCATCATCTTTGGCATAATGTTCAATGTGCAAACCATTAAGATTTATTATAAAAGTAAATAATTTTTTGTTTATCTTTGCTTGATGTTTTTGGCATACCGGTAGTTTCTTTGTCATTAAATTATTGTAAATATTAAATTACAATGTATACCCGCTTCTAACATTGCAAAAACAAATGATTTTAAATAAGACATAAATTTTGTAATATAGATGTTAATGCACATAAATTATATCACTGAATATAAATAATACAATCTGCATTCATAAAGTAATATGCTGTTTGTGTCAAATTTACATTGTAGCTCAAAACTTTGTTGGCATAGTTTTTGGCATTAAGTCCTAGATGATTTGACAAACTGACCCGACTCCACCAGACTCAGTTTCGATCTGTTTCAGCTGCACTGTGTTTGCACAACACTGACACAAAGTCATGTATATTATTTAAAACACTAAAATACAAAAACATTTAAATCTGCATGTACAAAGCACGTGCTGCATATAGATCCACCAGTACATTTAAATCTTCAACTATTTTCAACACTTCTTTGGAAACCCAACTCTAGATTATTTGTCCGAACATAAAATCATTACAAATACAATATGTCAGGCACAGTTGTGAGGTTGATGTCATGCTGATGAAGCAGATACTTTCTAAGGCCAGAAATTGTAGTACCGCGACGAGTCACTACCTGCAAATCAATAGTAGTGATGTTCTCTTTGAGATACTTTGTGAGAGAATATCCAAGGACAAGAGCTTTGCCTTTGGCCTTCTGTAGAGGTTCCCGACATGCTGGCAATGGCTGCGGTGGGCATGGCCATGGTGGTGGACGGCATGACTACTACCTAGTATAAGAAACATATTGGAAGAAAGAAATATGAACTATGAAGTTTAGCACAATAATAGCAGTAACTATTATTATTAAACAATTTGTTATAATTTTGAACCAAAACATAGGCCTGAGTCGTTTTTATACATGAAAGAAAAATCTATTTTGTATGCATGACATGAAGGCAGAAACCTAACTTTATCATATAAATAAGCCACACAATTAAAACAAAACAATTAATTTTGTTTCTGTTGGCTACTGCAAAGTGTGCAATCACCATCTAGTGCATATCCAGCACATATAGGCCTACATTTGTACATGTACATGCACCCCTGTGTGCAACACACGCTCTGCGTATGTACAAGCCGAAAGACATGGCCGAAAAAGTTGAAATCGCGCGCACGAAAATCGTCGCAAAATACATGAACAAAATGTCGCCACAGGCTAAATTGTATATCAAACGAAAGATCATTGCTTCCTTTATCGATGTGTAGTAATCATTTTTGGCAATATTTCTTAGTCCAGTCAGGGCGCAGAAACTAAACACACGACAACAAATTTCCTTAAAATCATACCATAACTTTGAGTGAACAAAATTCTGCCAAAAACATACTGAATCTCGTCATATTTTATACCATTCGATTCAGAAAATCGTTCGCTTTCCACTTACCACGCTATCTTGGAGAATCACTGCTTCGTTTGCAACGTGTAGCTCGTGAAAACAAAGCGGTCGAACTCTCGCAATTACTCGCGTAAATCTCGTGGCCGATTTGCGACGCCGGCCCTGCAAATAAAGTTCGGGATATGACCTCATTAACGCGGGCGCTGCAGACTGACTGAAATAGTACTACATTTGCAAGAAATACTGTTTGTTGGCAAATATGAAGAGAAAACCTAGTCGTTAGGCCTATTCTAGATCGATAATTAAGTTGCCACACTCGACGTTGACGTGCATCACCATGACTTGGCCATGACGACAGTAATTGCACGTCAGACTTGTTAGTGTATTATTATTAAATCATCACCCACAAAGCTACTCAAATGTTAACAAGGTCTATGTATTATTAATGAGCAATGAACAAATGCCACACTTTTATTTGCTTACCTTTTCGCTTCCGAAGGATGGGTCCCCTGTCAGCAGACACCACCACACGTACGATGACAACAAACGTGTAAATGCAAACAAGCCCAGACTTGTCGAAACAATGAGATGACGCAATAGACCAATCAAAATAGTTTTGCTTGCCAGCACCTATTTTTATCCCTTCGGACACATTTTGCTCCAGTGGTGCTGGTTTGTCCACGTGAAGGGCAGGTCATTGCGTAGCACTCACTTGTTAGCACTTTGTTTCTTAGAGTGTACATTAGGTCACATTGTGCACATCACGCGACCAGTCTGGTATGCAAAAGATCTGCACTGTTGCGCTTGCGTGATTATTTAAGAGAGAATAAATTACATATTCAGATACCTAAACCATGCCGGGGGGATGGGGGAGGGGGAGGGGAGGGAGATATGGTGGAAAGGGGAAGGAGGGGGGAGGGGGAGGAGGAGGGGGAGGGGAGGGGGAGGGGGAAGGGGGGAGGGGGGTTGGCATAGGATTTGCATGAAGACTGGGGTAAGAGTGTTTTTAAATTTGGTTAAGGGTTTTGTTTGGGTTAGGGTATAATATAGGGTATATTGGGTTGACATCAACCCAGGAAATAAATGTGGTTGAAATAGGAGCATTTTGAAAAACGTGCTCGACTTTCTAACCATTTTGTACACGAGAACAAAGATATGTCTTTACAAGGATACAGATTTGAGAGAATATGGACAGTATTGTAACGAAACGCGTTGTCTGGGGTCGACACACACACACAGGAAGGAAACTGACACAAGTATTCTGTGGTTTCGGTGATTCTAAGGTCGTTTTAATGTACTCCTTCTCTGGTCACAAACACTGACATGATGCTTACCGCTATCGCGCGGCCCTGGAACTGGTCTAAACCAGTTCGGCGTATGCGCTATCCAGAACGGGTTTCCCTGGCGTACCGTCAGGGGATTACACCATGGAATCGCTCTAGTGCCCTCTATCGGCCAACCGGCACAAACGTTACACAGCCCCCCACGAAGACCTTGTTTGCCCCCAAACAAGACGGTGGGCTCTGCCGCCGCACACCCGGAAGACCCGCACCGGAAAGCGCACAACGCCAACATTTATACAACAATTTACATTACAACAATTTACATTACAACAATTTTTGGGGTAAGCCCCTGGCCCCGGCACACCCCTGGCCCCGGCACACCCCTGGCCCCGGCACACCCCTGGCCCCGGCACACCCCTGGCCCCGGCACACCCCTGGCCCCGGCACACCCCTGGCCCCGGCACACCCCTGGCCCCGGCACACCCCTGGCCCCGGCACACCCCTGGCCCCGGCACACCCCTGGCCCCGGCACACCCCTGGCCCCGGCACACCCCTGGCCCCGGCACACCCCTGGCCCCGGCACACCCCTGGCCCCGGCACACCCCTGGCCCCGGCACACCCCTGGCCCCGGCACACCCCTGGCCCCGGCACACCCCTGGCCCCGGCACACCCCTGGCCCCGGCACACCCCTGGCCCCGGCACACCCCTGGCCCCGGCACACCCCTGGCCCCGGCACACCCCTGGCCCCGGCACACCCCTGGCCCCGGCACACCCCTGGCCCCGGCACACCCCTGGCCCCGGCACACCCCTGGCCCCGGCACACCCCTGGCCCCGGCACACCCCTCTAATGTTAAGACTTGACTGCGACTGTGACTGCGACTGGCTCCTCTGACTGCGACTGGTGCCTTCGACTGCGGCTGGCTCTTGCGACTGCGACTGTGGTTCCTGCGACTGCGACTGCGGCTGGCTCCCGCGACAGCGACTGGCTCCTGCGACTGCGACTGGCTCCTGTATCTGGTGCCTGCGACTGCGACTGGCTCTTGCGACTGCGACTGTGGTTCCTCCGACTGCGACTGCGCCTGGCTCCTGCGACTGCGACTTGCTCCTGCGACTGCGGCTGGCTCCTGTGGCCGCGACTTTGACTGCCTCTTGCGACTACGACTGGCTCAGAGAGCGTGGGCGTCCCGGCGAGGCCCCGCCCCCGCTGCGCCGACGGACCCGGCTCGGAATCGTTCCGAGTGGAACAAAACGTCTGCCGCGCCGCCGTTCACAGCATGGGCCGGGCCCCCCCGGACTCGGTTTAATTCCTGCAGAAGATCCAGAGAATGTCTAGAGACGAGGCCCCGCCCCCCCCCCACTGCATCCACGGGCACAGCTCGGAATCGCCCCGTGTGGAGCAAGACGTCTGCTGCGCCACCGTCTACAGCATGGGGCGGCCCCCCCCCCCCCGACACAAACCTGGTAGCGGACCCGGACAAATATGGGGAAGGGCGCCCTCTCTCCAAATCGGAGTGGACGCACTGAAGCCCCCAGCCATAGGCGCATGTCCCGAAATTCCCCGCCATCCTTCTCTAACTCCTCCCCCAGGAAACATCCAGACTCCCAGGTCCCCATAACCTCCCTAGAGAAGGCCTCTAACTCCGCCAGCGTGATGTACGGAATGCACCGGCTCCTGGGCCCCGCTCCCCGGGCCCGCACTCCAGCTCGCCTCCCCGCCGCAGGGCGAGTCGGCCGCCACACCATCATGGTTTCGTGAAAACATGAAACAACTTCACCTGGTTTCCTTCCTCCTGCATGCCAACCGCTGCCACCAATGTAACGAAAAGCGTTGTCTGGGGTCGACACACACACAGGAAGGAAACTGACACAAGTATTCTGTGGTTTCGGTGACTTAAGGACGTTTTAATGCACTCCTTCTCTGGTCACAAACACTGACATGACGCTTACCGCTATCGCGCGGCCCTGGAACTGGTCTAAACCAGTTCGGCGTATGCGCTATCCAGAACGGGTTTCCCTGGCGTACCGTCAGGGGATTACACCATGGAATCGCTCTAGTGCCCTCTATCGGCCAACCGGCACAAACGTTACAGTATGCACAGTATACACTGTATACACAGGATCGTGGATACGTTTGTCGTAGACGTTCTCGCAGTTGTGCAACTAAAAAGAAACAATAAACCTAGTCTTGAGTCAATACTAGGCTGATACCGACAATATGCCTCCTCGACCTATTACCTTAATTGTTAAACGCTATTTGGAAGTGAAAGTGTCATTTTTACTGGAAACAAGTGATACGTTGACCGGACAAAAAGTGTTATTTTGACTCGGAAAAGAGTCGTTTTGCCCAGGAAAACTGCATGCCATTTTGACCAAGGGACTCATTAGCCATTTGTTATACGCAATTTTGATTTTAAAACGTCACTTCAAAATGTAAAATAGCAGCATCTTACTTAGACTTGATGACAAGTCGTTAGATAGTCGGGTTTAATCCGTGTATTTCAGTCGAAGTTTATCGGCACGGCTGGTTTAAGACTAGTAACGTGCCGAGTTGCGACATATCTAACGACTTGATCAATACGTTCTCGCACCGTTATTCATATAAGCGTGCAGCGCAATACATATGCAATGTATTTCTGCGGTGAGATCCAATGGCGCACTGCTATGCAAATGTGGACTCATCCATTCCGATCATCTCAAGGCTTTAGGAACAGGTTTCTAGATCTGGTGATGTTTAACGACCAACACACTCAGCTAGGTCAATTGCGTGTTGCAATAAAATATATCATTGTGATACACTTGATTTATTTGAGTTGTGTATGCTATATCATTACTTTTCTAATGTTACACAATACAAAGTACGAACCCTTGAAGTAATGAGAATGATCTACGTAGAAAAAGAATAGTAGCTAAACACCTCTTTTAACCGCATGTGTTGTACGAAATCTGTAAACTTTGGTTTAAAAACACTGCAGGCGTACACATGTACGACCGAGAAAACGAATTTAATATCACAGGAAACTAAGTTAATATCACAAAAACAATCCAGTTTGATCAGGAAAATTAAGTTAAACATAAAAACACCCAAGAATGACATGTATACGCCAAGTTTGAATTTTAGGTAGACCTATTTTCGGAAAAAGATACGAGACATTCGTGTGAGACAATGCAATGCAGTGCAAGTATTTACAAGATTTTCTAAATCGACCTGTGAACCGACCTGTGGACCGACCTGTGGACCGACCTGTGGACCGACCTGTGGACCGACCTGTGGACCGACCTGTGGACCGACCTGTGGACCGACCTGTGGACCGACCTGTGGACCGACCTGTGGACCGACCTGTGGACCGACCTGTGGACCGACCTGTGGACCGACCTGTGGACCGTCGTGTGAACCGACCTGTGAACCGTCGTGTGAACCGTCGTGTAAATGACTTGTGAATGACTTGTGAATGACTTGTGAACTGACTTGTGAACTGACTTGTAAACTGACTTGTGAACTGACTTGTTAACTGACGTGAACTGACGTGAACTGACTTGTGAATGACTTGTGAACTGACTTGTGAATGACTTGTGAATGACTTGTGAATGACTTGTGAATGACTTGTAAATGACTTGTAAATTACATGTAAATGACTTGTAACAGACTTGTGAATGATTTGTAACTGACTTGTGAACTGACTTGTGAACTGACTTGTGAACTGACTTGTGAATTGACTTGTGAATGACTTGTGAACTGACTTGTGAGTGACTTGCGAACTGACTTGTAAATGACTTGTGAACTGACTTGTGAACTGACTTGTGAACTGACTTGTGAATGACTTGTGAACTGACTTGTGAGTGACTTGTGAACTGACTTGTGAATGACTTGTGAATGACTTGTGAATGACTTGTGAACTGACTTGTGAATGACTGCGATTTTCACACAGGAGTCTGATTTTCCATGGATTTTCTTACGACACCGGTAGCTTCCACTGTCACGTGACGAAAACGGAAAAATGCTGCCTTTTCAAAAAAAGTCCAAAGATTTCCGAATATGTTTTATTGACGGTCGGTTATCGTTAACGTTCGCAAATTCCGGTTTTAGGTAACGTTAGCAAAATAAAGCCTATCGATCTAGATTCTCTTTTTTGGTTTGCATAAAATTGAAACTTACGAAGCTGTATTAGGGACATGATGAAAATAATTATTTTCTCTCACTTCAGCTAACTCGTACGTACGACTTATATGTCGTACGTACGACTTATATGTCGTACGTACGACTTATGAAATGTAACTCGTACGTACGAGTTATATGTCGTACGTACGACTTAAATGTCAGACTTATGTCGTACGTACGACTTAAATGTCAGACTTATGTCGTACGTACGACTTAAATGTAAGACTTATGTCGTACGTACGACTTAAATGTCAGATTTATGTCGTACGTACGACATAAGTAGGCCTATGTATATGTCGTACGTACGACTTAAATGTCAGACTTATGTCGTACGTACGACTTAAATGTCAGACTTATGTCGTACGTACGACATACGTAGGCCTACTTATGTCGTACGTACGAGTTAAATGTCAGACCTATGTCGTACGTACGACTTAAATGTCAGACTAGGTATACCAGTACCTAGTAGCATTGGAGTAGCTCCACGGTCGCCCTACCGAATGAGGTGCGCGCGGCGTAGGCCTACTTATGTCGTACGTACGACATAAGTCTGACATTTAAGTCGTACGTACGACATAGGTCTGACATTTATGTCGTACGTACGACATAGGTCTGACATTTAAGTCGTAAGAAAGGACATATACGTAGGCCTACTTATGTCGTACGTACGACATAAATCTGACATTTAAGTCGTACGTACGACATAAGTCTGACATTTAACTCGTACGTACGACATATAAGTAGGCCTACTTATGTCGTACGTACGACATAAGTCTTACATTTAAGTCGTACGTACGACATAAGTCTTACATTTAAGTCGTACGTACGACATAAGTCTGACATTTAAGTCGTACGTACGACATAAGGCTGATATTTAAGTCGTACGTACGACATATAACTCGTACGTACGAGTTACATTTCATAAGTCGTACGTACGACATATAAGTCGTACGTACGACATATAAGTCGTACGTACGACATACAAGTCGTACGTACGACATATAAGTCGTACGTACGACATATAAGGCGTACGTACGACATATAAGGCGTACGTACGACATATAAGGCGTACGTACGACATATAAGGCGTACGTACGACATATAAGGCGTACGTACGAGTTAGCTGAAGTGAGAGAAAATAATTATTTTCACCGTGTCCCTTAGACAGCTTCGTAGAAACTTGCATTGGCAAAAAATAAACACCAGACAAAATTTAAAATCACTACTCGAAGCCAATGCAGGCGTTGTGCCTTTTGGGGAAAAGCCGTGGCCTTCATTCGCTGCGTGGCTTTCATTCGTTGCGCGCATGGCTTTCATTCGCCATGTGGCTTTCATTCGTTTTGTGGCTTTTGTTCACGGTGTGGCTTTCACTCGCTATATGGCTACGGCTTTTATTCGTTGAGGGTTTATATGGGAAGCGAGGCTTTCGTTCTTTGCGTGGCTTTCAATGATTAACGTGGGGTTTATGTTTGCTGATTGCGTTTCATTTGTCACGGCGGAGCTTTCATTTGTCGGTTGATTTGTTAATTTCTAATTTTGTCTTTAGTTTTGGGGTTCGTTATTTTATTTTGCTGCATTCTCATTGTTAATTGCAGATTATTATTATGATAATTATTGTATCATTTTATTTTAATTTTATTGTTGCTTTACTTTATGTTGCGGTTGTCTTTTTTGCCCTAATGGCCGCCCATAGCAAACGGCAACCTTGGAATAATTAGTCGGTGATAATGGTCTAGTTTGTGCAGCTCAAAGCCACATATGTGTACGTCTGATGAATATAAATATAGGATCGTATTAATACAAACTAGCATTTGCTTCTTTTACTACCAATTTGTAAGCATTTACTAGCATCTGTATACATTTAAGGATCCCACTTCTGGGCAGTGTTGCCACTGTGTGTGTGGTAGGTCCACCCTACACTTTGATCATGCACCTGGTTACAACACTAATAAAATTCAAGATAGAAACCGGCGCTATATAGAATCTCAAATAAATCAATAAGATTTAATTACAATTCCAAAGATTAAGTTACAAACAATGCGGAACAAATAACGAAACAATTTATTCCAATGATTTCTAACTATTTCAAAGTATTCCAAGTGGTAAGTTACCCGAGCGTTCAGGAGGGTGGATCAGTGTTGCCCTTCCTATAACACACAGAGATTAGGCCATTGGCGACCTTTCGATTCGGAACGGGAGACAAAGAGGACGGTAATCCAACGTAAGAACAAAATAAGAACGTAGCAAGAAATATGAAATCAAATAATAATATAAAAGCCAGCTGCGACCAAGGAGTCGACAGATGGATACAATACAATAGGTCAGGAATTTCTAGGATAAATAGGTAAAGTGCTTATTTTGGTTTAAAACGAGAACAGTTGTACTGTATTCCAATCCGGTGATGAGCGCCGGTCCAACGTTGAAGTTTGCACTCGGCGGCCACAAAAAAAACTTTTAGGAGGAAATGTGGGTGCATCCTGGGCGCTAGTTGCACTTCCCTTGGAACGAATGTGGAAAATCTATGTGATTGCTTTTTTTAAATTTATTTTTTATCCATTTACCTTTGAGGTTGGAGTATTGGGTGGGAATGTCAGTGGCGTACGGTATGGTATGTTCTGACCGAGAGTGAGCTCTGTCTGTTAGACTCTGATCTTGTGGAGTTCTTTGACTTGTCAACTGGAGTCATTTTATTGTCAAATTGTATTCGACTCGAGTATATTCACCTCGAATACTTATTGTGTCGTCGGTGCACGTTGACCCTTTATTTGCATGTTAACCCTTTATTTGCATGTGGACCCTTTATTTGCATGTGGACTCTTTATTTAGTGTGAATGCACCGCTGCCCAAGCCAGATCGAACGTTACACGGTTCACGTATTGGCTGGTTCGCGGCATGAACAGTGTGAACGTTGCATCTCCGTGGTCCGTGTCGAAAACAACCCATGCTGAACCGGGTTGGAAGCGGGTTGGTTTCAACACGGTTCAAAACTGAGATAGTGTGAAAACGCTTTAACAGACTCTTTAGAGGAGTCAGGCGCATTTTACTCTGTTTAAATAGCCAATTGGCTCGAATTTGCTTGTGTGTGCTCTGTAATATTAACCCTAACTGTTTTACATCGCTGATAGTGAAGTTAAGGGTTGATGGATGGAGTAATTATGAATCGAGAAACGACCTCGAACTGCTTCCAATTAGTGTAATGGCTGAAGTGTTAATTATAATCTTCCTCATCATCATCATCAGCCCAAGTATGTCCACGCATGGCTGACTATCATGACTGAGAGACATGACCTTCTGTCTGTGTTGTACGATAGCAACCATGGCAACAGCTAATACATGAAGCCGTGGGGTGCCGGCCGTGAGTTAATCATGTATTAAAATAGTACTCCACACTCTAAAAACTGAAGTGTTATAAATAAATCCCTAAGTGTTAGATTTAGCACTATCCAGGTGCTTCCTGAGGGACTGCACCTCAAGTGCCATTTCAGCACTTGATGAAGTGTCAGCATTGCAGCACTATCTAAGTGCTGTGAAAGTGCTACCAATACAGCACTAATATAGTGTTGATTTAAGTCCTTTGTAGCACCATCTTGGTGTACATCCAGCACCCCAAGGTGCAATCCATACAGCATTTGATGAAGTGTCAGCATCCCAGCTAACCAAAAAACGTTCCATGAACGTTCTTACAACGTTACGGTAATGTTTCCGGAACGTTTGGAAAAAAACGTTGCGGGAACGTAAATGTGTGGAGTTCTCTTGACGTCCTTTGAACGTTACAAAGAAACGTTGTGAAATAACATTCGTACAACATTCAATGCACATTGGCAAGATACAAACATCTACTGTTGAACACTCTAATTATGTACATGTACATATTCGATGCGTGTACAGATTACGTAATACTACATTAACTTATTGCACATTGCAATTACACATACATACAATAATAACCTATTCCTATTAGATATTACCTACTGAACACTTACTACAAACTTAGCTATTGCCGTTGTTAGTTTTATAGTTCGCTTTGTTGTCCACGAAAAAGTCACAGCAAATGTTTATGAATAATGTCAACATTTGAATACGAATAAAATGTAATGCGATTTTTTTCTCACTATTTGCCCAAAAATCAAAATTCAATCGAGGAATCGTTTGAATAATTACATATCATGGTCAAAAAAGTGAATTGTTGGACTAAATACCACAATTTAACATCGACTATTGTGAACACACATTTCCTCCCTTCTGATTGGTCAGTTGCTGTAGGTAAATTTCCTAATCGATACAGCACCAATGAAGTGCTAATATAAGTCCTTCCTAGGCGTTACTTTTAAATGGGCGGGGCAGTGGGGGCAGGGCGGGGTGGTTGGGGGCAGTGATTTTTCATGAAGTTAGTTGACACAAGGACCAATTTTTGGACAAATTTAAGATAGTTAGGTCCTTGTGCAGACTTACTTTATTGAACAGAGAAATGACAAATTCAAAAGGATGTCTCTTCAAATTAGCCTTTATTTTTTACTTGATCCCTCGAAGCAACAACCATGTCAAAAGTTTAGACAAAACAATACGTTTATCGAGGTAAAACCAAACAAATATCCTATGTTTTAGATGTTTTAGATGTTTTAGATGTTTGTGTATTAAAGCACTTTGAAGTGCTAGAATAGCACCAATTATGGTGTTGGAAATGAACGCCTCCAAGTGTTATTATAGCACTATCTTAAAACTTAAAGTGCTGAATTTATGTAGCACTTGGATAGTGCTAGGTTTTAACACTTCAGTTTTTAGAGTGCATTTGCAAGAAATACTGTTTTTGACATGAAGAAAAACCCAGTCGTTTAGGCCTATTCTAGATCGATAAATAAGTTGCCACACTCGACGTTGACGTGCATCACCACGATACGGCCACGACGACAGTGATTGCATGTCAGACTTGTTAGTGTATTATTAATTCGTCATCAACAAAGCTACTCAAATGTTAACTAGGTCTATGTATTATTAATATCATCTCAATGAACAAATGCATCATGTTTATTTGCTTACCTTTTCGCTTCTGAAGGATGGGTCCCCTGTCAGCCGACACCCCACACGTACGATGACAACAAACGTGTAAATCCAAACAAGCCCAGACTTGTCGAAACAATCACATGACGCAATAGACCAATCAAAATAGTTTTGCTTGGAGGGGGGGGGGGGGGGGTAGCATAGGATTTGCATGAAGACTGGGGTAAGAGTGTTTCTACATTTGGTTAAGGGTTTTGTTTGGGTTAGGGTATAATATAGGGTATATTGGGTCGAAATTTCAATCAAAGAAATAAATGTGGTTGAAATAGGAGCATTTTGAAAAACGTGCTCGACTTTCTAACCATTTTGTACACGAGAACAAAGATATGTCTTTACAAGGATATAAAATTGAGAGAATATGAACAGTGTGCACAGTATACACTGTATTCATAGGATCGTAAACACGTTTGTCGTAGACGTTCTCGCAGTTGTGCAACTAAAAACAAACACTAAACCCAGTCTCGAGTCAATACTAGGCTGATATCGACAATAGGCCTCCTATTGGAAGTGAAAGTGTCATTTTGACTGGAGACAAGTGTCACGTTGACCGCGGAAAAGTGTAATTTTGACCCGAAAAAGACTCGTTTTGACCAGGAAAACTGCCATTTTGACCAAGGGACTCACTTGCCATTTGTTATACGCAATTTTGATTTTAAAATGTCACTTCAAAATGTAAAATATCAGCAACTTACTCGTTGTGTTTATTGCAGGTATATTTAGCCAAATAAACGATGGTACATCAAATCCTGTTATGTTCTTGAACACGTTGTCGGTGAGCTTCAAAATGGATATGATGTCTTCGGCGTCTGTTGTTGTTGCAAGGGAGCCCATTCGGCCGTGATATTTGAGACGCTGACAGAACGCCTTTGCTTCCGTGTACGACAAATATTCTGGGTAATACCTGTAGCACTTGTCTCTGTTTCCTGTCCATTGGAAATTGCACGGCGAACATGCTGCTTGAGCAGAATCAACCAAATCCGCGATAAGCGCGCCCGTCAAAATTAGCCAAAGCGCCATGTTTAGCGCTCGCGCAGTTTTGATTATTACTGAGTGCGCTGGGAGAAGGATTTCGTGTTTATTAAGTTAACAGCGTAGATTGATCCATCAAACTATGGGCGGCCATTAGTGCAAAACTCTTAATTTTTAAGTCTAAAATCCCATAGCGTACACTAAACTCGGATGTCGTTTGGGGGAAATTCGCCCTCGGGCCCGTGATGGGGATTTTGGCCAGCCACATAGTCACAATCATGGAGCAGTTGGGACATGAGAGGAATACCCACTTATGAACATGCCGGGGATTGTCAGTAAAATCTTGCCCCTATAGGGTGGGCATGGTAAGGATTTGGTCGTTTCAAAAGTGACTTTTGTCGCAACTTTTTCCTATACTTCAGCCATCAGAAAACAATAGTGTCCTAAAAAAAACCGGACTTGTTCAAACCCTATGAAGCAGGTCTGACAAGCGTTGTGTTTTCTCAGTGAATGCTTTATTTTCTAAGCCAAATTTGTTTGTAAGCTAAGTTATTGCTTTATAATGGCTGATAGGTCAAAGCAGGACAAATTAGTGGTGTCGTTATACAGTCAGTCCGCACTGCGTGCGTTAATGAGGTCAAATCCCGTGTTTTATCTGCACAGCCCAACGTGCATAATCGACAACGAAATTTGCGCGATAATCTGCGAGAGTTCGAAGACCTTTTTTGATGAATTATACGGTCAACTGTAGCATAAATGTCGGAACCTTGACGAAGTACGGACTTATTGGTGGTATTGCGCATGCTTAATTAAGTGATGATCACGATACTATTAGGAAAGTGAACGGTCACGTGGGAGGGTTTTACCAATAATCATATAGAGAAAATGAGTCCGATTTTCCAGAGTTGCAATCGAGTCAGTCACACTAAAAGTCACCACAAGTCAATCACAAGTCATTCAGTCCTTAGTCAACTTACAATCTATAAACTTTGACAAAAACGTTCCTTTGTTATTGTTCCTCTTCGGAACTGACTTGTCAGTGAACTGACTTGTGAATGACTCGTGAAATAAATTGAGAATGACTTGTGAATTTAATTGAGATTGACTTGTGAATGACTTGTAAATGACTTGTAAATGACTTGTAAATGACTTGTGAACTTACTTGTGAATGACTTGTGAATGGCTTGTGAACTGACTTGTAAATGACTTGTAAATGACTTGTAAATGACTTGTGAACTTACTTGTGAACTTACTTGTGAAGGACTTGTGAATGGCTTGTGAACTGACTTGTAAATGACTTGTAAATGACTTGTGAATGACTTGTGAACTGACTTGTAAATGAATTGTGAACTGACTTGTAAATGACTTGTAAATGACTTGTGAACTGACTTGTGAAATGACTTGTGAACTGACTTGTGAATGACTTGTAAATGACTTGTGAATGACTTGTGAACTGACTTGTGAATGACTTGTGAATGACTTGTAAATGACTTGTGAATGACTTGTGAACTGACTTGTGAATGACTTGTGATTGACTTGTAAATGACTTGTGAATGACTTGTAAATGACTTGTAAATGACTTGTAAATGACTTGTAAATGACTTGTAAATGACTTGTGAATGACTTGTGAATGACTTGTGACCTGACTTGTGAACTGACTTGTGAACTGACTTGTGAACTGACTTGTGAACTGACTTGTGAACTGACTTGTGAACTGACTTGTGAACTGACTTGTGAACTGACTTGTGAACTGACTTGTGAACTGACTTGTGAACTGACTTGTGAACTGACTTGTGAACTGACTTGTGAACTGACTTGTGAACTGACTTGTGAACTGACTTGTGAACTGACTTGTGAACTGACTTGTGAACTGACTTGTGAACTGACTTGTGAAATGACTTGTGAATGACTTGTAAATGACTTGTGAATGACTTGTGAACTGACTTGTGAATGACTTGTGAATGACTTGTAAATGACTTGTAAATGACTTGTAAATGACTTGTAAATGACTTGTAAATGACTTGTGAATGACTTGTGACCTGACTTGTGAATGACTTGTGAACTGACTTGTAAATGACTTGTGAACTGACTTGTGAACTGTCTTGTGAACTGACTTGTGAACTGACTTGTGAACTGACTTGTGAATGACTTGTGAACTGAGTTGTGAACTGAATTGAGAATGACTTGTGAATGACTCGATTACAACTGCGATTTCAACACACGTTTCCGGTTTATAAAAACGCATGGCACACTCCCCGTGTGATATCACCCAGTTGCGCACGAGAAACTGTCGCATTTGTTTTATTTGGCCTTACGATCCTTGAACTAAATTCCGGCTTATAAAAAAAAATGGGGAAACTGGTAATCCACAACATGCTCCTGCCCCGATTTTGTATTATATTATATATATTTTTCTTCTGACATTTTTGGGTTAAAAAAAAAAGGATATTTTTCAGACAAATTGCACACCAAATTCACATGACGGCATTGATTTTCACGCAAACTTTGTGCGGACATAATTAAAAGCTACTGAGATTTTGCATGCCATATATTACACGGTTCACGTATCTACTGGTTTTGCGGCATGAACAGTGTAAACGTTGCGTCTCCGTGGTCCGTGTCGAAAACAACCCATGCTGAACTGGGAGGGAACCGGGTTTGTTTCAACGCGGTTCGAAACTGAGATAGTGTAAAAACGCCTTAACTGACTCTTTAGAGGAGTCAGGCGCATTTTACTCTGTTTAAATAGCCAATTGGCTCGAATCTGGCTGTGTGTGCTCTGTAATATTAACCCTAACTGTTTTACCTCGCAGATAGTGAGGTTAAGGGTTGATGGCCAGAGAAGACCAATTATATTAAAAATGTAGTAATCAACTTAGAGTAATTATTAATCGAGAACCGACTTCGAACTGCTTCCAATTATTAGTGTAATGGCTGCTTTCTTGTATTGAAGTGTTAATGATAATCTTCCTCATCATCATCATCAGCCCAAGTATGTCATCCATCTGCTAGACCAAGGCCTCTCCCAAACTCTGCCAAGTATTTGTTATGTGTCTTTGCCAGGCTATTTACCGCACATGGCTGGCTATCATGACAATCTCATCTCTCCATCTTGCTCGAGCCGAGGCCTCCCACGTTTTTATTCCAGAGAGGGGTTGCCAGTCTGTTGCTATTAAATTATAAAAGCATGTTGAATGCCATGGCCCAGTGGTTAGGGTGTTCGACTCATGTACGATGTTGCGTGGATTCGAACCCTGGTTTTTCAATTCTCGGCCTCGTTTCCGGCTCGGCTACAATTTTAAGATGTTTGGTTTGAGAACACTCAATAATTATTAGGTCATTGTTCTACCCTCGAGAAACATCATATATACATATAGAATGACGAGGTCCAAGCTTAGGCGAATGCACATTTCATTCAAGTGAAGAGATGTAGCACATATTAAAATAAACCCGGGATTTGGAAAACCTCAGTGATCGTGATGTAGATTATAGCCTGGGTTGCAAGACGTCCTAATCGCGGTATGCAGCACGTGTTGGCCGCCAACTGTAGACCACGCCATAACCTTCGAATAGGTCTTCTTGTCTATATCGCATAATCGCTCAGAACATTTTGAGCATAAATAAGTCGCCTTCGCATGCGTGTGTGACGTTTCTTCATAATTACGTGACGTAACATAAATTTGACCAATAATTCAGCGATTATGCATTTTACGTCATGCGATTATTGGAACTTTCTGAGCGATTATGTGAGTTAGCCAAGACTACCTATTCGATTTCGAAGGTCATGGTGTGGTCTAGTCTATGGCGGCTCGGGGGCGCCCGCATCGGTGGCCTACGCGCGCTGCATACCGCGATTAGGACGCCTTGCAACCAAGACTAGATGTAGATAATTATACAGTGAGCTAGCTCATTTGGTTCTATTGTGATATTTATTGAGTATTTTTCTGTTGGATTATTTTACATTTGCTGTTATGTATGGTCAGGGGTTCCTTTGCACCTAGACCACTGCGAATGGACCACTGACTTCACTTTACAAAATAAGATCTAAAGCTAAAACTACTAGCCCAAATCAAGATATCTTGGTATCATGTTTCTTCGAGAAAGATTATCCATCTATTGGTATAGGTAGTTTTGGCCTCAGGGTAGTAAAATTATTGGGGGGGTTTATTTACTACCCTGTATAGGCGGACTACTTTAGGGAATTGTTTTTACAAGCGTTTGGCGGACGAACAACCGATACGGTTTAATCGTAATTATTGTAATTGATTTCATACCACGAGAGGTTATCACTGCGCCGTTCAAGCCTATGTAATTTCATCCACGCCCCCAACTGAGTCTAGGAACATATAAGCCAAATAAAAAAAATGTTTAGCGTCATGCCTTTTTTTTTAAAGGAAGGAGGAGGCCCTTTTGTTAAAAATGGCCGCCCGACACATCTTAATTTGAGTCATGATAGTGAACATTATCTTCCAATTTAAAATTAAAACATGGTTTACCCACGATTAAAAATCAAAATTCATGAGGGTCGATCATGTATGCACCGTACACGACTACACGTCACACCCTAGCCTTCCTATTAGAAAACAAAATTATATTTCCAGAGCATGTTCACAGTGATGCTAAATTATAAAATACGATCTTAAAATTGTATTATCTTAAAAAAAGAAAAGGCGGCCCCCAAAAAGGAAGCGTGCGGTGACGCTAAACATGTTTTTTAAATTTTATTTGGCCTAATATGGTGTTCTAAAACGGACAGGCAGCATCGTGGTTCAACTTTCAAAACGTCGTACTACAACTTTCTAAACGTCGTGGTTCAACTTTCAAAACGTCATGGTTCAACTTTTAAAACGTCGTACTTCAACTTTCAAAACTTCGTACTTCAACTTTCAAAACTAGCCACACTTGTTAACCTTTCCTGTAATTTTGATGAAAAATTACAGTCAAATTAGCTGCCTAATGAAAGTAATCCTACTTCGAGTTATTTGTATAGATTGGGAAATGAGAATGCAAGATTTAACAAATTAAACCTCAAATGTTATCAAAAACTCATACTTTTATTTCATAATCTACAAGATAATGCTACTGGGCAAACTTAATGTTGGTATAGGCTTCATCCGAACACTGATTAGTGATAGTGCCTAATTAGCCCGTTTAATAAATCCCCTTTTCAATGCAGTATTGTAATGCGTTAAAAGGTTTGACAAATAACTCGAAGTAGAATTACTTCCATTAAGCAGCTAATTTAACTGTAATTTGTCATCAAAATTACAGGAAAGGTTAAACAAGTGTGGCTTATGTTGTATGATTTGAAATTGTTTGAAAAAGTATTGTTATGTCCCGTTTATTTTGAAAAATTCTTTGATTAAAATGACATAAACCTTTTGGAAAATGCATCACGTTTTGCAGCATGTATTATATATTGTTCGGCTTTTAGTAAATGTATGGCTGAATCCGCGGCCAGAAATCGGGATAAAGGTAGGATACACCATTGGTAATTGCTTGAATTGTCATGAATGGGTACATTTGGGGGGTTGTATTTTAAAGTAAATATCATTTGACTGACCTGTCCGAAGTTTTACAATCATAGATGCCGAGAAAAGCACGAACAGCGTTTGTTTTCAACCGGCGCCAAGCAGTTTTTCTTATTTTTTTAAATATTTTTTTTCGCGATCGCCATTCGGCGATCGCGAATTTTTCTTTATAAAATTATGTTTTTTCGGAATAATTACAAGTTATCTATCGCAATCATTTTGCTGGATGCCTAGAATCATTATTTACTTTCAAATGAGTAAGATATTTCATAATAATTTGGTAGTAAATATTTTCGATATCTGCAAATGGTGTATCCTACCTTTAAGGCACAAAATAATCTAATAAAAACATGTGCAAAACTGGTTCTGGTATAACCAGAACCAAGATGGTTTAAAACTTTGTTCACCTTAAAAATGGTATCATTATGGCGCAAACATAGTACAGCTCTCCGTTATCTCAGTCTGTTTCAGGTGAGGTTTCTAAAATGCAGACAGTAATTCAAGGCACATCCATAATCTGAAGTAACACGGAAAATGTATAGAGTAAGTAAAAATGTGTCATTGGTTTGTTTGTTTTTTACTTTTTTAGGGCCCCTTTAGTTATGATCAAATTAGAGTCGAAAATAATGAACTTTTGTTCAACCTAAAGACTTCCTTAAATCTAATGACACCCTTTTTGTAATTTTTAAAAGTTTTTTGTGGTAGAAATTGTGATTTTCTTAAGCGGTTTACAGTTGGAGATGTGCAATTCAGCGCGATATTGTGCGTTCACTTGTACTTCGCAGTGACCGCCATCTTTATTTTCCGTATGCACGTTGTCGCCGGTATTTTCATTTTCCCCAAATATTTCCCTCAAAATTTTCAAACACTGCCATATATCTTTGACATAACTGTGTGTTCTTAATGTCACCAACTCGTTTGGGAAGTGAACTTTATTCCAGGCGTATTCCGTTCTCTACAGGGCCCTACACTACATAATTGCCCATATTATAAGCCCCCCCCCCCCCCCCCCCCCCCCCCCCCCCTCTCTCTCTCTCTCTCCTCCTCCAGTCTTACTGTGGACATTCCTTTGTATTCTCGTGTAGTTAAGAACAAGTTGGCTAAATTTATTTTGTATCGCTTCCATAAATTTGTAATCAAGCTCAAATTTACATTCAGCGAGAACCTTGTCAATCTTGGGTCCATTACTTTTCTGATTTATATTGATGACTTTGTTAAATCATCTGATGTATTTTCATTTATTTTATTTCCTGATAATTATAATTTATTTATTTTCAATAGTAATTAGAAGTTAAAATCTATCTGTAATTGGTTTGCAGTTAATAAGTTATCAGTTACTATTAGGAAAACCAAATATATGTATACTGCTTGTTATCTCCCCTCCAACATATCAATAATTGATGACACGATCATAGAAAAAACAGATTATCTTTAATTTATTGGATATTTTATAGATTCCAAAGTAACATGGACTAATCACATAGAATATTTATTCAAAATTATTTCTAGAAACAATATTTTATCCCTCTACAATCTTAGTTTCTCTGTACAATACAATAATATTGTCGTATCTTAGTAATAGTATTCTATCCTGTGGAGCATGTTCCCTCAGTAATCTATACAGGCTTTTCCTTTTACAAAAACGGGATCTTATAATTATTAATTGTTCTGATTTCAATGCTTACCCTTTATTTTCCAAACACAAGGTTCTGAAAGTTAAAGACTTTTATTTTCATCAGCTTGGATCTCTCATTTACCAATCTGTTTTTGGTATCTTACCATCTTCTATAAATTCCATCTTCGTCCGGAATTGCGATGTTCATTCTCATTACACTCCTCAATTCTCAAATTGTAATTTTCCATTGACTCGCACATCTTTATCATTAAATACGAGGGACCCATGCTGTGGAATTCTTCTCATGAGAACCTGAAAATGTATAGATATTTGTCAACTTTTAACTCAATTTATCATTTTTCTGTTATTTGCAACTTGCAACAAAACAAGTCTTCTTTTCTTGCTAAACAGATTGTTTATAGGGATATTTAATACATTGACATTAATAGCTTGAAAAGTGACTTAGTCTCTTCTAGGCTGTGCAAGGACACTCCTCGAGGTTTTAAGGAGCTTACGAAATGTTACAATACTACACTAGCTAGTACCTTCAACACACTTGCCCCATTAAAGTCTAAGATGGTCACTGCTAGGCCCCGTCTACCTTGGTTTAATAAAGAAATCAACTTTGACTTAAGGATGAGGAGACATGCAGAAACGAAGTGGCGACGAACTAACATGGCCTCTAATCTTTCAGAATATAAGCTAATAAGAAATAAGGTAACCTTTCTTCTTAACAAAGCTCGCTGCAATTTCTACAAAGATTTTATCGAAGGTAATAGTTCCTACCAGAAGAAATTATTTAGAGCATCTGAAAAGCTGCTCGGGCATAGTGATGACGTCATATTTCCACCTTTTAAAGATAAAATGACCCTTGCTAATGATAATGTGTAGCTTTTTTGTAAAGAAAATATATAATATTCATGCTAAACTTGATGACGTAGAAGTTTCAACCTCTGTAGACAGAACGTTCTCCTTTACATCTGAAACATTGTCCAGTGGCCTATCTTGTTTGATAGTTTCATACCATTAACGGAGTCACAGGTAAAACAGCTTGTTGTCAATTCTTCTAAGGGATCATGCACTCTGGATCATTTGCCTACTAACATTGTGGGTGAGTGCCTTGATGTTTTGCTTCCAGTACTTACCAAAATTATAAACTCATATTTAGTATCTGGCACATTTCCTACTGACTGGAAAGAAGCTTTAATATGCCCTTTCGATATTAAATTAGAAAACTACCAAACAATCAGTAACTTAAAATTTATTTCTAAATTAACTGAGAGAGCCGTTTGTGACCAACTTTATTGTCACATGTCAAAACATTCCATGTTTCCGGTTTTCCAATCATCTTACCGGAAGCATCACAGTACAGAGACGGCTCTTATAAAGGTTACACATGATTTACTGATGAGGATGAATTCCCAACATGTTATTCTGCTTATCCTTTTAGACCTGAGTGAAGCGTTTGATACTGTTGATCACGTCATTTTATTGAAACGTCTGCAGTCTAAATTTGGAGTCACTGGCAAGGCCCTCGATTGGTTTTCGTCTTATTTGTCAGATAGAAGCCAACGCGTATCCATTCAAGGTACCTTATCAGAAAAGTTTAATATCAACTGTGGTGTTCCTCAGGGATCCTGCTTAATACCATTTTTATTTACTGTCTATGCCTCTAAATTTGTTTGACATCATCGAGTATCATCTGCCTCATGTTCATTGTTATGCCGATGACACTCGGCTGTAACTATCTTTTAGACCTGACAATATATCTTGTCAAGCTGCTGTAAATATAATGGAAAATTGCATCAGGGACATCAGGCAATGGGTGTTGCATGACCGGCTTCTAATTAATGATGCTAGAGTGAATTTTTGATCATCGGATCAAAGCAGCAGTTGAAGAAAATTTATATTTTCAATATCATGATAGGCGATACTAAGGTTTTTCCTCAACATGTGTTCGTAATTTGGGGTCATGG
Organism: Crossaster papposus; assembly: GCA_037893245.1. NCBI lineage: Eukaryota > Metazoa > Echinodermata > Asteroidea > Velatida > Solasteridae > Crossaster > Crossaster papposus. The sequence continues at coordinate 230,485 of JBAIAA010000321.1, forward strand.
TTTGATTCTGAACTTACAATGAATACCCACACCAATAAAGGTTGCTCTGCACCTTTTTTCATCTTAACAACATCAAACGCATAAGTCAATTCCTAATGGCCCTGTCACACCAGAACATTTTAGGCCAACGCGTGAGTAGCGTGTTGTAATTTTGGCAACACGCTGGCAAACGCTGACCAACGCTAGGCCAGCGTTAGCAACACGCTGAGCGGGTTACTCACACGCTGGGACACGCTGTCACACGCTGAGGAAAAAATATTTTTTTCAACATACCTACAATTTCCAGCGTTTGCCAGCATGTGACTGCACACGCTGGCGGCGCGTTGGAGGTTCGTTACTCACGCGTCGAACACGCTAGACGATCGTTATCAACCCGCTACTCACACGCTGGCGTACGCTGGCGTACGCTTGCGGCACGCTGGTTATGGCCTTGACACACCAGAACGTTTTAGGCCAATGCATGAGTAGCGCGTTAAATATAGTTGATACGCTGGCAATCGCTGAACTTTCACAGAAAAAGTCAAGTGGAACCGTGATTTCAGGTTGTCCATACAAGTTGATAACGGGTTCATAGCGTATGCAAGCGCGTGATTAGCGTGTGAGGAACGCGCTCAGCGTGTGAGGGACGCATCGCTGATTTATAGTAAAAATACGACAGCGGATCACCAGCGTGTGAGTAGTGGGTTGGTAACGATCGTCTAGCGCGTTCGACGCGTGAGTAACGACCTTCCTGCAAGCCGCCAGCGTGTACAGTCAAACGCTGGCAAACGCTGATTTTTTTTAGGTATGTTGAAAAATGTATTTTTGCCTCAGCGTGTGACAGCGTGTTCCAGCGTGTGGGTAACGCGCTCAGCGCGTTGCGAACGCTGGCCTAGCGTTGGTCAACGTTTACCCGCGTGTTGCCGAAATTCCAACACGTTGGCCTAAAACGTTCTGGTGTGACAGGGCCATTACTGTAGTAGCGCGTCATCTTTTTGTACAACTAAATGTGGTCGTTGCCGTAGGCTGGCGCGCGTTGGACCGCGCTACTCACGCGCTGGGCAGTCGTTCATCAGTCGTCGAGCGCGTTACTAACGCGTTATTCACGCGCTGGCGAACGCTATGAACCCGTTATCAACGCGTTATGGACACGCTGAAATCACGGTTCCACTTGACTTTTTCTGTGGAAGTTCAGCGTTTGCCAGCGTATCAACTATTTTTAACGCGCTACTCACGCGTTGGCCTAAAACGTTCTGGTGTGACAGGGCCATAACACAAGACTCTCTTGTAACCCTATCAGTACCGAGCGCGCCACCTGGGTTCAAAGTTGCATGGACGTTCGCAAAAAAAAGAGCTTGTATGTCCCCCGTTATAATAGTCGTTACGTGACCAGCGTTCTTTGTTGCCACAAGCCGATATTGCTTGCAACTGGAATGTCAACAGCGCCCTCACTTTTGGCAGCTGTGTGGTTCATTATTGCTATTGGTTTCAAACTGGTTCAAAAAGACGCGCGCGTTCACGCGATCACCAGCAGTTTGTCCAACGCCACTTAGCTGCCATCATGGCCGAAAACGCTTCCAAGATTTTGGAGGAAATCTTCGCAGATAGAGGTTCAGATATGTCCGATGGTGAATCTTCTGTAGCAACATCTGACGAAAGTGATGAAGAGGCAAGACAAGCCTTTTCAACTTGAGGTAGAGTCGGTAGGTTACTAAAAACACACCGTTCAACTTAGCTATTCTCGAAATGTTTCGCATCCGACATTCATAGGCTACTGTAATGTAACCTTTGCTTTTTGATGACCTTTTGCAGGAAAAATCATCAAAAGCACTGAAAGTTTCAGTTTGCATTGCATAATCCGATGGAATTCAATTAGAAATTGATAAAAATATTGATTTGTTATTGATTTATTGATTTTTTATTGATTGATTGATTTTAAAGAAAAGAAAAAGTTGTGTTTTTTTTGTTTTTTTAACATGTTTTTTGTTTAGATATTCTTAACTTTCTAAATTTTTATATATTTTTATAATACTAATCTTTAAAAAAGGGATTTTATTTCATGAGATTTTATTTTATGAGACTTATTTCAGTGGAAACACTAGATACGAGCATCCACAAACGGCATTGTAAGGACAGTTTGTCATTAAAGGTAATACAACATTTGCGACCACCACCCACCCCCAAAACAAAACAAAAACAAACAAACAAAAAACAACAACAACAAAACTTGAAAAAAAAATACTTCATTTTATGAATGACCATATTTGACAGTCACGAATGGTCTCGAGCATCCTGTAAAATCCGGGCACCTGGTGTGCTGTTCTGTTTTAACAAAACTGATATTGTTTAGCAATTTCAAAAGATGGTTGGCCAAACGTCGTCCCAACTAATACTAAACCCCGGATAAATCCATTTAACCCTCCCCCACCCCCCCCCCCCCCCCCCCAAAAAAAAAAACTAATGTTGTATACTACCCCTAAAAGAAAATGTGCCGTGAAATGAATAGTGTCCCATTAACCTTTCTGAATGTTCCTATTTCAGGTGTGGATGGAATAAAGCAAGCATCTCTTATAGCAAGAGCCCACCGATGAAATTCAGTGAAGAGACTGGCTGTACGGGAGATTTCAGTCACCTGTCGCCTTTGCAAATCTTTCAGCTCTTCTTCTGCCAAGCAGTGTGGGAGTTGATGGTGGATGAGACCAATCGCTATGTTGACCAGACAATGTGTGCAGATGTGGCCTGGAATCCAACTACTGTTCCTGAAATGATGGCATTCGTGGCCTTGCATCTGTGCATGGGTATCAACAAAAGGCCTCGCTACAGCATGCACTGGTCCAGGTCCGAAGTTCTGCGAAGTCCCCTGTATTCGGCGACCATTCCTCGCAATCGATTCACTCTGATCCTTCGATTTGTCCACCTTGCCAACAACAGAGCTCAACCAGGTGATGCTCCCCCTGACAAACTCTCCAAGGTCCGCCCGCTGTTCAACATTGTACTGCCATCCTTTCCTCGCATTTACAAGCCAGGCCGAAATCTCTCACTTAGGTTCAAACAGTACATGCCACGAAAGTCCGCCAAGTGGGAATTGAAATGTTTTTCATTGAACGAGTCAGAAACCGATTATACATGCTTGGAAGGTGTTCATCGGCTCTCAGCCCACATCTCAGCAATCTAGTCGACCCTCCGTTGGTTAATGCTTCAACACACCACCCACATAATATCACATCTGCTGGGCATGTAGTCATCGACCTAATTACAGGACTCGAACACAAGGGACATTTCATTTTCATGGACAATTGGTATACCAGCCCAGCTCTCATCTGCAAGTTGCCACAGTTAAAGTTTAGAGCTTGTGGAACTGCACGCTACACCACACTGGGGATTCCAGATTGTGCAAACCCAAAAAAGTAACACATGATAAGAGGTGCTGACCCCCAGTTTTACACCAAAGCCGGCCAACTGTGCGTCGTTTGGCAGGATGCCAAGCGTGTAACTCTTCTCACAAATGTTGAAAATGCAAAATCGACACGAAAGACATTCGAAGCAAAAACAGTTTGAGTGGACTTCGTACGATCAAAAAACCTTATGTCGTTAATGATTATAATAAATACATGGGAGGAAGTGATCTCGCAGCACAAATGTGTCAGTACTACTCGCACCCTCACAAATCGATGAAATGGTGGAAAAGAGTTTTCGTGGCCATTCTTGACATCTGCTTGGTGAATGGCCAAAAGCGCAACTGTGTTGTTTGCAGTACCAGAGCCAAGCGGAAACAAACTCGCATGATTTGTAAACAGTGTGACAAACCAATGTGTGTACTACCATGCTTTAAGAAGTTTCATAGTCTGTAATGAGCATTCACCCGAGCAACTTTTATTGTGGTCCCCCCCCCCCCCCAATCCCCCACCCCCCCCCCCCCCCCCCCCACCCCCATTTCAATGTTGGAGTGATGGTGCACACACCGCCAACCCAACATTGAGTTGGGGGTGGGGGGGGGGGGGGGGGGGGGTACGTGGCCGCCTTCATTTGAACCTTTAACTGCATCTATAGTGTTCCCATTTTGTATGTTTGTGCAATTACCATCTAAGTAAAATCTAAGTAAAATCTAAGTATTTTCAAAGAAAAACTTGAAATTTTCTCACTAGTGTTTCTGCATCAGATTTACAATTCTTGGTAGTTGTCAAGTCATATTAAGGGCACAAAAGTGGGGGTGAGAGTAGGAATTCTTTCCACCCCTTCCAAAAAACTTTTCACAGGCCAATATTGTTGTTTTAATTAATCTAATAGTCATTGCTTTTGGGGTACTGTCAATCCATTATGATTCAACACCATCAAAGAAGAGTGGCCTTTCATTACTTTGCCTTGCGAGGGCGCTATACCCTAAAACTTGGCAAAAAGTGCTTGGTCACTAACTGGTAATATCATGCACATTACTCTGGTAACCTAAGCATAGTGACAAAATATGCCTTGGTAATGAAAGGGTTAAAACTAATTCATGCATTTGTGACCAGTCGTCTTGATTATTGTAATAGCCCTTTGTATGGTCTGCCAAAGTCACAAATAGCTAAACTGCAAAGGGTTCAAAACGCTGCAGCCAGAATTGTTACTAACACACACCGGTTTGAACACATTACGCCTATTCTTTTGTTTACCTTCAAAGTTCTTAGTGGTCTTTCTCCAAAGTACTTACAGGATTTTGTTTCCATCCGGAAAGTATTTTCATATCAATATAAGTCAGGGAATAATGGTACTTTCTTAGATTGTCACTCTGGTATCACTTAGGTGATAGGGCATTTTCTGGGGCAGCCCATAAGCTTTGGAATGCGCTACCGTTTCATATACGTAGCGAACAGGAACTTGCCTCTTTTAAATGTAATATACAAACCCATCTTTTTAAAGCCACTTTTTAGTGTGTTTTTTTGTTTGTTCTTTTGTGTCTTTTGTTTGTCTATGGTCGCCTTGCCAGTTAGTATATATTTTGAGCATAGGGTTAGAGGCGTCTGTCTCCTGAAAATGTCAAGACATTACCGATGCCAGCAGGGATAGCCTATGTAATAAGTAACTATTAGTTCTCTGTTGGCGGGACAGGCGTGTCCCCCTACTTTTGTTTGGGCACTGGCCTGGTGACCAGTCTTTTTTCTTTGTCTTTTTCTTCCATTCTGTACTTTTTAACATGTGTTCTGCGCCTTTTATCATTTTGTATGTATAAGGGGCGCAATATAAATGTTTAATATTATTATTATTATTATTATTGTGATCCTATGTAACTTATCAATGTAAAGGTTCCATATGGCACACATCTTATATAACGTGTACGCTGGCATGTAATGTACGTGTAGTATCCTTGTCTATTGTTTGTTTTGTGTTATACGTATATAAAGTAATTTAAATTTGTATATAAGGGGCCCACGATTACAAGCTTTGCTTCTTAGTGGGTTCCCTATACAGTTTCACTTTCTGTATATTAAGGACCTTTTGGTATAATTGCCATAATAAAAATGTGTGACGCTGTGGAAATCAAATGCACAATGAACAATGAACCTTCTCCCTGGCTTCCTTCCTTCCTTCCTTCACATTGACACGCATCCTTCGCACGCTTCATCGCCTCAGTGATCATCCAGCATCATCCACGTCCTGGACTCCTGCATAAATATAACCTTCGTACGCTTTATTGCTTCCAGGCTCCATACAACTCCGCTTCACTATTGGAATAATCTAGTTTCCTTACGACGGACAGCGCATACTGTCAGAAACGTTGAGGTCCACCCAACTCACACACATACACACAAATTTGCGTTTTTGTATCACTGTGGAGACATGGCTTTGTTCTCGTGTACAAAATGGTTAGAAAGTCGAGCACTTTTTCCAAAATGCTTTCATTTTAACCACAATTATTTTTCTGGGTTGAAATTTCGACCCAATATACCCTATATTATACCCTAACCCAAACACTAACCTTAACCCACATTCTAACCCTAGTTTTTTAGTAATTTAAGTACAATCCAAAAATCTAATTTGTGAAATTCCTAATGGAGACCTATTTATCTATATAAATTACCCTTTGGAGACGTTTTCACTTCCATTGTCCCCATTTTGTTCAAGTTTCCAGAGGGTACCGTATTTCGCACCACATTTCTACAGGGTGCTACCACAATAAAATATCCTAAAGGTAAGATACACCATTGGTAATTGCTTGAATTATCATAATGGGTGGATTTGGGGGGTTGTATTTTATAGTAAATCTCATTTAACTGACCTGTCCGAAGTTTTACAATTATGGATAGCGAGAAAATCACGAAAAACAGCGTTTGTTTTTAACTGCCGTCGGGCAGTTATTCGTATTGTTTTTTCGCGATCGCCGTAAAATGTTATTTTATAAACATATTTTGTTTTCGGAATAATTACAGGATATTTAGCGCAATCATTTTGTTGGATGCCTACAATCATTATTTACTTTCAAATAAATAATATATTTCTTACTAATTCGGTACTAAATATTTTCGATATCTGTAAATGGTGTATCCTACCTTTAAGTTTAAATTTCTTTTCTATATAATAACAATCATACTTTTATAATTTATTTTTGAAATGTGTTTACCATTTTGATATATTTAATTGTGCAGAACTTGACACCTTACTCCGGTGCGTGTATAATTATGAGTCGTTTCATATAGGTGAAGTTGAGAACTAACGCGGTTACCCAGAGGTCTAAAATCCGATGGGTCTATGAGTGGTATGGTAACTTTTAAACTTTATGGCTTCCCCTTTCCCGAAATAGTCAGGGTCACTTAGGCCTAAAACATATATACTGGGGTTGTCGAAACTAAGAGTTCCAGATTTATACCTCATTTTACAAGGCTAACTTGTAACTTTAAATCCGAAATATAATAATTACAAATTGACATCAATCGACGCAGAAATTGTCGAAGTTGCACTCACTTTTTAATGTTAGCCTGAAACTACCACGTCACTGATGTTATGTCCGTTTTTCGAGGGGCATTACCAAACTCTCGTTAAAACCTCGTGAAATCTCGAACGGCCGCGACTGCCAACTAGCTGCAAATAAAACTTCACCGTGCACTTCATTATTGACAACGCTGCGCGCTGATTGAAATAGCATATATTTTTTTAGGTTATTTGTTTCTATCTCGAATGTGTTTTTCACGGCCTGTTGTGGTGGTATTTAGCCAATACATAGTGCTTTCACATCGTAAAAAGTATGGCTTTTTAGCCTGCAGATTTACATCTCTATCGGCCAGTGAGTTAGAACATGGGGTGGACTAGCCCCGCTCTCCCCTGTTCGCAATTTGCTACTGAGAATCACGGGCATATTAAAAGAAATATATAAAGAAATACAGGCTACAAGAAATTACAATACATTCCCACACTATTCCAACCAAAAACCCTTTCAAATTAAATTATAGGGCCTACAAGTGCTCGGCTGTGTCGTCCTAATCATGGTCATGCCGCACAGTAATTTCTTTGAGATATCTGGTCCAGTGCATGACTAAGACTACGCGGCATCGTCATCGTTGAACAATTTACCAATTTACACAGCATTGTGAGCCTGCTGCTGCTCTCTCTCTCTCTCTCTCTCTGCCGACGAAGACTAGCATCTTTGTTTGCCAGCGATCGCGCAAAGGATGGTGGGATGGTGGTGCGACATGTTCATGTTATTATAAGTGCTCGCCCGGCGCGGCGAGACGCATTGCAGTCACCACGTACGCATAATTATTATGAACGCGGCAACTGCCAATATTATTACTGCCTCATTAATAAATTGTGCATGGAGCGCGGATGTCAGAGCTCGAGGCATGCCTGTTATGGTGACGAGTCCAAGGTCCATAACAACAAGCTTATTGTGCTGTTTTGAATGGATACATTTTGTTTTGAAAAATTAAAATTGAAACGGAAATTTGAAGGAAATTTGTTAATACGACAGGTGTAGCCAAAAATAACCAGCACAATTTTCAACAATTTGTGTATTCTGCTAGCAGCGTGTAAACTACACATTACGATTTGCTTTCGATTGAATAATACAATTTGAGATTTGCATTTTGTATTTATTGCCACAATGTAAATGACATTAATTTTGGCGTATAACAAATAATATTTAAGCGATTGTATACAGAAAAATATATGATATGCACTTCGGAGTCTAGTCCCAGAATAATGCAACACACGGACTCTACATTATGAATGATTCTTTAATATAAAACCAAACTACGTCAGGTTTATTGTTATTATTCATGAGCTATTGTGCAGTGCGCACGCTCAGTAACTTAAACTGCGTATATCCCGCCCATTAAGCCTGGCCGCTTCTCTTTTTTCTCTCTTTTTTTTCTGCTTCCGTTCATCAGGGCCGCTGTTGTTGAAATATCGCGCCGTGCGCCTGTGTCGTATATGTCCGCTTTTTGCCGCAAGACAAGGAAACACCGACAGAGCAACAGACTAGTTACACCTGCTACTTCAAGACACACTTGTTTGTTTTCGTTCTGGACAAAATGGTGAGTGAAATTCGTTTAGTTTATTTCATGTATATCGGGAAAGAATATCAATTTAAATAGTACCACTTGTGCAGATGTGGTGAACCACGTTGGGTGGGATCACAATAACGTATACTGATACATGTAGGCCTAGTTGCATTCAGCCGTGACCTGTCTCTCGTTCGACCTTTACACGCGGCCATTCATGCCGCACAGACAAAGAGTAATCGCTGTGTGACTGATGTCTCAATTAAGCGAACCGTTATTGTTGTATTCGCGTTGACCTTGAAAAACTCAACAATATTGGTCGTGAAATGTAAATTGGTGCAACAAAATAAAGCGTTAAACACAATGGACGTTTTGATGTCACCCATAAACATTAAAAATATATTGTAACTTTGATTCATTAAGAATACGAGGCGTCATTGCATCTTGTACAGAGCAAGATATTAAAATAAACGTTGAGTGAATCATGAGGACCTTTATTAATTATTATTATTATTATTATTATCAAGATCTCGTCGTATATGCAATCGTTTCTCTATTAGTTTTTTCTTTTTACTGTTTCAGGCAGATCAGTTGACGGAAGAGCAAATCGCTGGTAGGTGTCATATCCTTTTTTTAATGAATTTCTAAAGAATATTATTATAATACCGATAGTTTGACCAATTAAACCCTTCCTCTATCACAGCTTTTGTGAGTTTGTAATATATATTCGCTTTGTTTTGCACTAATAGAGGGGGAGGGGTAACATAATTATTCAATTATTTAGATATTCAAATTAATTAATTAATTCATTAATATAGGTTTTCCCGGCGAATTTGAACATAATTTCAATCAATTTAATACCCGGCTCATTAAATTTCATTTGAAAATGAATGCTCCGTTGCATCGTCATTCAACAGTCGAAAGGATTTAAGCAGTTAGCATTCACCTGCCAAATAAGATCATTCAAATTCATGAGGTCGCAAAGATCATTTAATTTGGTAATAGCCAGCAGCAAGAGGCTGGTCAGCCATTCATTTTCATCAATTGGCAAGCATGTTTCAAATGTTCACATTCAAATTCGTTTCTATGGTATGTGCTTTCTGATTTCGTATGTGCCTATATAAGGCAGATATTTTGAAGATAATTAATTGTTATACTTATTCTGCGTTATATATCTTTAAGTAGAGCGAATTTGAACGAAAAGATGGCTGCCCGTAAAGTCAGTATAACTGAATGTCTGCCAAATAACTATTGAAAAGTGTGTGAAATGGTACAACCACAGCCAAACGTGCATAGCGAGATATCTAGCAGTACCGTCAGTAATCATTCAAGATTAAATAAACTTCAGATATAAAGAAACGATTAGAACAAATATACATATAAAACAGAAAAAGAAAAGGACCTCGGAAAAAATGAAAAGAACGACATTTTGTTTTGGTAAATTTTATAACGACCCCCTGATAATTGTAAGCTTTTGTTTCTTAAAAACATTTGTTTAGTTTTTAATTTGACATGGTCCGAACATTAGCAGAAATAACGAAGAAAACATAAAGACCAGTGCAAACGATTACAAGGCTGTAGCGAAAGATTTTGTTTTCATTTTAAACTTCTCACCATAACTTTTCCAACTTTACTTAACATTCTTCTAGAATACGGGATACAGGTTTTAATTGTAATCATGGGGTAACAAACACAAGGAACAATTGTTGCAATTAAAACATAACACATCACGTAAATGAATTGCAAACAACACGGAAACGCATCTAACAAGAAAATCTCAAGTGCCAGTATATTGCCATACAGCTTCCTCGAATAAACAAGCCACAACTCATATTTAATTTGAACGCACAGACGTTGAAGTTCGTTGCCTTTAATTATAAACGAAAAAGAAAAGAAACCCTAGCTACAAATAAATGTGCGCTTCGGTGCGTCTTGATTTAATTTCATCAATTGTAGATATGTAGCAGAAATTCAACTGAAGAATGGTGAAAATGTAGTCTTGAATGCCTATAAATGAAATAGGTTGACGGAAGCGAACCTAAATGAAAAGAACGAAATCATGTGTGCACAAACACGAAAATGAAAGCAATAGTAGCTGAAACCCCTAGTTTGAATAAATTAGGGGGAAGTGCTTGAATTTGAATGTGTTTTAATGAAAGTGAAATAATTTGTGGTGAAATTGGCCGGGAAAACCTATAATAGTTATATATAGCGCACTTTTCCGGTAGCCCAATCAAGGCGCCTACACACAAATTCTGCTACAAACTAAGTGATAACTAATGAAGTAAATTAGACTTCAAAATGAGAATTTAGTAAATGAGATGTCCATGGATGTTATTTGACGAAGTGTGACAGGAAGTTTATTCCAAAAGACAGGTGCTGCTTTGGCAAATGCACGCTGACCATAGCGGACAGTACGAACTCTCGGTTCTGATAACCAGTATGAGCCTGAAGATTGGATAACCCGACCTGAATTAATTAACTAATTAATTAACTTATACATTTCTAGTTTCGTAAATCATCTAATGGATTGAAAATATAAGACTTCGCAAAATGAGATTTGTATGTATTTTGTATAATATTATGGAAAGAAACAATATAGGAATTTGTAATGCGTGGCATCAATATGGCAATAAAATGGGTCATAAAATAGTCACAGATTTCTCATGTAAATTGTATTTATACCTAACTATTTTATGTTTTAGGTAATTACAGTCCCGCGCAAACACCTTTCTATTAAAGACAGGTGAATTTCATAATTCACAGCATGATTTGAATTGGGCTGGTGAATAGTAAAAAGGCCTACCAAAATCACATCATCACAAAATCACATCTTTGTTTATGTCTTGGGGTTTATACAATATTATTAATGCAAAAGAAACACGAATAATACACGCCAAACTATCAATCCAACGCAAGTCATGTATACATTATGTATATCAAGTTTATTGAGACGTGCACATCAATATTGGCATGGTGATGTTTATTAACGTACGAAAGTCAACGTATTGGTTTGAACAGTAAGTGTGTACAGTATTGGTTCACTGTGCCTCGGACTCGGAAAATTCATTGTCTGAATAAAATTAGAAGCGATGCAGGGAAATGTGTCGGGATAGGCCTTTAAATAAGTATACCGCAATCAATATTGTGTAAAGAAAATGTACATTGTATACGTTTTGTGCGCAGAGCTTAACCGGGTGTTATCGACATCATTTTGTCGCATGATTTTGTGTAATTATACATGTCAAAGTCAATGATGGAATTATTTCCACATGTGTGTGTCGCTGCAGTACGGTGTATTAAAAAGGAACCGGAACGGCCTATGTCCAGTACCCTCCGACCAGAAAAAACTTGTTTGTATGATGGGGAACCTTTTTTAAAATGAAAAATGATTCCAAGATCACCTGATTCGGTCAAGTAGTTTATATTTTAGGAACCTTCGTTTGGAACCTAGTCTGTGGTCAATTGGACAGGCCATCAACAGAAGCGCTACGGCAATAAATAGGCTTTGTTGAAAGGTGGGTTAATGCTGCGTAATAAATCAATCAAAATTAATACAATTAGGTATAGGTTTTCCCGGTCAGTTTTGGCAAAAGAGCAGCCAATTTAACTATACCACGCCATTCTATTTCGCAGAAATTGAATACTGCTGAAAATGATCATTCGATTTCGATTTACGTCTCGGCTTAATTCAATTTAACAAAAAAAGGGGAGTCAGGTTGGCGTAGCGGTTCTTTCCTCGCCTTCCACCACTATGACCCGGGTTTGAACCCCACCTGTGCCAATAAGTGGACTTTTCCCCAAGATATTTTTCTGGGGGTTTCCTCCCACCTCTAAAACTGTACCTTCTTCTCGATGTCTTTTCTCTGTAAGTGTTTTCAGGTTTACGAGCTAAAGTGCCGAGGGTTCTTTTGAGGGATCCTTGTTTTCATTACCAGAAATAAATATTAATAATAATAATAATAGGTTTTCCGGGTCAATTTCGGCAAAGGAGCAGCCAATTTAACCACAGTCGTTCTATTTCGCGCGAAATCAAATGCTGCTGAAAATGGTCATTCGATTTCGTTTTTTGACTAGGCAAATGTAGGCCTATTGTTGTGTCATTCAATTTACCAAAATAATCATCCAATTTAACAATTCAACAAAACAGGATTTAAATTTGCAGGAGCGTTTTTCAAGGCGTGTGTTCGGTCATTGAAATTCATTATCGGGCAGGCATTTCCGTCATTTGTGCAATCAAAACAAAACTTTTGTTTTTTAGTTAAAGGCACACGGTTCACATATTGGCACAGGAGTCAACTATATCCCAGGGTAAAAATAACCAAATAAACACCTGAACAATAAAAAACACAAACACGAAAACAAATTAGGTTTTGGTCAGGTATCCCCCCCCCCCCCCCCCCCCGATATAAATGACCGGTATAGGCTCCATAATGAAGGCTACAGGAAACATAGTTGAATGGAGGAAGGACTCTTTCTTCATGGTTTGACTAACTTATAAGTGAAGATACGAATCAGTTGCCTAGCACAATGTTTATGTTTATTTGTTTGTTTTCCTTTTAATTGTTGTACTTATTTGAATTTTCATTTAGCGAAATTATTGCCTTTTTACGAAATTATAAAATATATATCAGCAAAATTCTCAAGTCGAACCTGCTTCGCTAAATTAAATGATGGTTGTGCATTACAAAAAACGACAATATGCTAAATTGAACACATTGCTAAAATAATTTGAATGTCTCAAAACTAAATTGAATGACAGAATTCTGAATTTGAAACGGGGTAAAAACTGGGGAGGCAAAACGCTTTAATTCAAACGCTCGAAAATAAAATTGGCTGCTTATTTGGCTTTTGCCATCAGTTAAACAATATTTATACCGTTCTGCCTATTTATTTATAATCGCACTATTTATTAAAATTTTATTGGACTTGTGATGATCATTCTTTTTTTTGTATGGAAATAACGCTTTTACTTGACAGAAAACAGAGGTCGTATCAAAATGATGCACAATACTAACAATTTGATTTGATGATTATGTTGTTTAGTGATCAAGTGCTACACCCTAAAAATAAATTGGTTGAAAATAATCATTTGATTGGTAGATCATGTGTCCAACCAATATATTGGTAAATTTGAGCCAAAATATTGGTTATTTTGACCAATTATTTGTTGTTAAAATTACCAATATCATTGGTTATTTCGACCACTATATAGGCAGTTGTTGATCAATTTTGAGCAAAAATAAAAACACATTCGTCAAACATTTCTTGAGAGTATTGCAAGATAGCAGAATGCATTATAACCATTGATCTCGATGACCCGAAAAGTATTTAAATATGTATCAAATCTATATCATCATTTTTTTTGTCAATTATATTTTTAGATTAAAATTTCTGAATTAGCTAAAACAAAATACATCATTACAAATTATGCAAATGTCTTTACTGCCCGGCAAATAAATCCCAATTCATTCATAACAGCTACACCCTAAAAATAGATTGGTTGAAATAACCAACTGGTGTGTTCAACCAATGGTATTGGTCAATTTTAACCAACATGCGCACTCGTGGGCAAATGTTTTGAATCTGATCGGCATCGGCTATAACTCAACCAAATGTTTCATAAGATAAAAATTGCATCGGGTGATGTAAATTCAATATTAGACTTGTTGGCGCTTCATAACACAAAGTGTTTTTGTACACTGTATACTTAAAGTGGAGACTTCTTCTCTTGCAGAGTTCAAGGAGGCCTTCTCCTTGTTTGACAAGGATGGAGACGGCACCATCACCACCAAGGAGCTGGGGACAGTCATGAGGTCACTGGGTCAGAACCCCACCGAGGCTGAGCTGCAGGACATGATCAACGAGGTGGATGCTGATGGTAGGTCCAATTAAACGTCAGTCCCACTAAAATGACAACGACAAACTAAGACAACTGTGACGAAAGACGACGACAAAATGAACGGCGTTGTTGCAAACTTGTAACGTGCAAATCAGTGATTTTGTTTTAGGAGACCACAAGAAAAATAATTACTTCACATGTTGTACTTTGTAATAGACCGTGTAATCTCGCGCATAAAGCTCACTATATTGAACTTCTGGGCACCTCCGAGCCGTTGTCCGGACCTGTAACACATAAATGGGCAAATATCTGTATCTGTTCTGCTCGGAATTTTTCGAGCGATTATAGGAGATTTACAAGACGATCTTATCGAAGGTCATGGCGTGGTATGTGGTGTACGTCAGAGGGAGACCGCATCGGCGGCCTACGTGCGCTGCATACCGCGATTCGGTCATCTTGCAAACAAGACTACAGTCTAGTCTGATGAATAATTTAAATGTTGTGATTAAACATACCTTAATGTTTAAGGCCACATTAAACCAAAAAAAATATTGAAAGTAAGGCCGCGTCCGAATATCTTGTCTATGGCTATTGTCTTGGTGTTCATCCATTACAAATACACGTGAGCAGGCTGACAATAGACGTAGCCGTAGCTCTAGAAGCCCGTTTCGGACACGGCCTAAGGCTACAATACAAAAATAGTCCGGCACCATTCCATTCAACAGTTCACAATATATAAAATACACTCTGGGAACACGACCAAAATGGCTTCCTCGTGAATACGGTAAATGTTGCCATCCATAGGCAACGGCACCATCGACTTCCCCGAGTTTCTGACGATGATGGCGCGCAAGATGAAAGACACAGACAGCGAGGAGGAGATCAGGGAAGCCTTTAGAGTCTTCGACAAGGACGGAAACGGATACATCAGGTATAATTGTGTGCATGTCATACATACATGTCTGTACAGCGCCCTCTGTGATCAGGTGATGTTCATCCCCTTGTTTCGCCAAGTGGTGTAGCCCCGAAGAGAGAGGGGGAGGGAAGGGGTTCATGTGACCTACCTCCCCCCCCCCCCCCCCCCCTCCCCCCCCCTCCCACACACAGTGGTGAACTACATAACGACCGAGGATTCCCTATTGTGTTTTCCTTTATTTCTGTACTATAACCTAACCCCATTACCTAGCGCTTACCCGAACGATCGAGGAAACCGTGGCGCGAGGATTCTTTGTTCCCTTTGTTCTCTTTTGTATTTCGATCCTCGATCGTAAGAGCACACAAACATGTGTAAACACCTTCAATCGTGGACGGGGCATTGTCCGACCGTTATCCCTCTTTTGTTTGTACTCCAAGAACTCCGTAGGATTTGTACACGATTTGGAATCGTGGACCCATTGTTTGTCACCAAATAATTGTTTCCAACGTCCAACGTCCACGATTGAAGGTGTTTACACACTCATTGATACAGCCATATATGTAAACACCGGCAATCGTGGACCCCCTATTGTTCCTCTTTTGTTTGTACTTTTTCAGAAGACCTCCCGTATGTTTTGTACACGAATCGAAATCGGGGACCTATCCCCGGGACCCTATTGTCCTCTATTGTTCTATGTATACTCTTTCAATCAAAAACAAACTCAAAAACCTCGATATCCCCGTTTCCTTCCCAAACGAAAAGAAATAAAATAATCACTTGCTGTCGCCAGTTTTAAGATGCACAACGGTGTATTAATTATGTACAACTTCCGCGATCAACTGAACGTTTTTTAGATGTCTTTACCGCTATTTAGCTTTATAGATGTCTTTTTATGACTGTGTACATGTAGTGCTGCTGAGCTGCGTCACGTGATGACCAATCTCGGGGAGAAGCTGACAGATGAAGAGGTTGATGAGATGATACGAGAAGCAGACATCGATGGAGACGGCCAAGTCAACTATGAAGGTATGCGCTATACAAAGCGGCACCGCTCCAGCACCCAAAACCAAAATTATCTAAATGTAGGCCTACACCAATTATGATGGAGAATCCTTTCAGAAGAAAAGTGATACCAAGAAATCCCGATTTGGTCCAGTAGTTTTAGCTCTGCTGTTTTGGTTTCATGTTTCTTCCAGAAATGCTCCCCGTGAGGCGAAAGCACGCTATGTCCGTTTAGGGTTTTATGGGGGGGGGGGCTAACCTGTACAGTATGTCTTTAGAAAGTGTTATCAACACAGATAATGCAGGTATGGTTTGAAAGATACCCATTCCCTCTTTAAAATGAGACATCAAACGTCAAAATATGAAAATTGTTGACAGAGTTAAGAGTAATTTCCCAAGAGAGGTCAAATTGACTATGGGACCAAGTTCTTCGATTTTGTACAAGTGTTCAGTTGCAGACGTCAGTGGTTTTATCCCGAAAAATCTTTGACCTAGGCTACTTTAATTATCGAAATACCAAACTAGCAGCAATGTGTTCATTTACAAGCTTGTAAGTCAACTTATGTATTATCCTTTTCTTGTTATTTATGCAGAATTCGTTTCCATGATGACTGCGAAGTGAGCCAGAATCTGTCATATTCTGCGGCATGTGCCTCCATTTGTAGCAAGTATTAAGAACGACCTATATTTACGGAAATAATACAACTTAAGTCATTGGGATGTAAACACAAAAGCGTACATTTTTGTTCGTACATGAACCGTGTTTTTAATATCACTGTTGAGTCAATTTGGTATTGGGTTTAAGCATGGTTAACAAACTAATAAGATGTACTCCTTCAGTTTAAACGTTCTTACTGCGCTCGGCTTTAATGGGGATTCCTTTGAACTGTGGGTATCAGTAACATTTAATTGATTTTTAAAACAATGCACTGGGGCCCATATGGAGCGAGATATGAGACGGAATTGGGACCCCCTTCTTTGTAGTGGTCATTGTACGTGTTTGCGGAATGTTGTGGTTTCTCAGGAATTGGTTTTTAGGTTTTTAGGGGGGGGGTTTACACGTTAGGTAACAATAATCTAGAAAGTGTGTTTGTACATGTATAGGGTATGCTGTGTATACTGGCCGGGCTTTAGGCTTTTGGAGGGGTGTGTTGGATAACAATAGTCTATAGAGTGTATAGGTAGGGGGATAAGGGGAGAGTCCCTCTGTCTCATTATCGTGCTATACTGGGGCCTCGCGTGCAATATTACGCTTGTACAAGGACCAAAAGTGTGTAAGAGTAACACAGGGGATGGAACACTTTTATAGACTCGGTTGTTTGGACGAAGTCTTTCAAGTGGAATTTTCCTTTCAAAATTTCAATCGTTTGACTATACGCTTTACAAAAGACCACCGGTTTCGCCTGTTTACGTCATTTTGTTACGTACTTTCTGTTGGTGCCCTTGACATATTGTTTTGTGCAGACTGTACTGAAATGCATTGTACCTTTCTGTAGAAACGCCTATGTACAAGAATGAGGTCTTACTTGTCGCATTATGTAACGTAGTTTTCTGTTTTAATTTACCTTAACGTTCACTTTAAAATAAAACTACATGATGAACATTTTTTGGTAAAATCCGCCTTTTGCCCAATAAAATAACGCATTGAAGAAAGACATATGATATATTTTCAACAGAACGGTAATTTCTATAAAGAATGTGCCCAGCTTCAAACAAATATTTTTTAACAAATTATTTTAAGAAAATTCTTCTTTTTTCTGACACATTCGTATAATGTAGTTTGTAAAGCGCCCTCTGTCTGTATATAAGAGCTAGGGCAAGTTGTATTCGGTGCTAATTTGCAGATTGCGCATGCCAAAGAGACGATTTTTGAAGACATGTAGGTCTATAGAGGGCGCTGTATATAACAGGTAGCTAACATCAAATACGTGTATACCTGTGGAATATGGATTACTTTAATACAATGTATTCCCAAAATAGGTGATTCTTTACTTAAATCATTACATCACTTCTTCATTTTTTTTTAACACAGTGCATGTTCCCTTTAAAATCTCATGCACTATTTTAACTTGATACCAGAGACATTCCGCTTTACACTCTTCCTTTTTGCCAAATTTGAAAATGTTTGTACTTACATAATTTGAAATTCATGTTTACCAAACCGAGGAACTAATGTAACGTCGGCATGCGTAGTTAATATAGGTTTTCCCGGCTAAATGAATTCACCAACTCTCACATTAAATTTTGTCAGAAAAATAAATTCACACCCTTTTACCAAACCAATTTAGCATGCACTGTACTTATCAATCACAGCCTTGAAGTTTTAACGTCTGCTCACCCTTTGTAAACACAAGGTCGAAAGTATTCGTCATTACTAGACGAATTTAATCTGTAATTACGAATATTCTCGACCCAATGTTTAAATAAAGTGACCAAACTTTGGAATTGAACGATAGATTACTTATATAGGGCCTAATTGATTTGGTAAGCGTGTAAAATTGAATGTTAGAGTTCGTGAATTTGAATTAAAAAATTGTTTTTAAATAGCCGGGCCTGGAAAACCTATACAAATTTATTATTAAACCAGTGCAATATGTCCTAAAAAAACCCAAAAATATCATGTTTTAGATTGTCCTATTTGTTATGGTTGAAAGGAAACCAACCCAATGTCTTATCGTTCCCGAGAAAAGACGAGAAAAACGGTAGTTTACATTCCCATGACGGTCTACGCATACGTTTTTCCTGTCGTTTTTATTCAATGTTCGATACACTTGTTTCCCATAAATTGCACACGGCACCAATGCACGAAATGTGGTTTCTAGTTTCTACACATCCGGAAAAGGTAAACACTTTCTGGATGGAATCTTTCATACTACATGTACATGTACACCCAAACTGTTCGGAGTCACTTCTGTGACTCCGAAACTCGTGAGTCTACACAAGAATAACACAAAACACCCAGTTGTTAAAGGATTATTCACCCAGTTGTTAAAGGATAGTTGTGTGGATGTTTATATTCTACTTTTGAATGCTTTTTCCGGTGAACATCATTTTGTTTAAAACTCTTTTTGTAGCTCAATTTGAGACTTTTGAGACGATAGCGGGCGCCCCAACAATTAACCGGTCCTTTTCTATTGTTCTCGTCACTGGGAACAATAGAAAGGACCGGTTGGTGGGGCGCCCGCTTTTGTCTCAAAAGTTTCCCATTGGGCGATTTCAAGGTATTTGCTCTAAAGAGTTTGAAAGGCGCAATTATAAGGTCACGGTTGTGTTCGCATTATTTTTACATTGTAATTGCATCAATTCATAATTGATTGCTCTATCTAGATAAAGCACCGTGCTGGACGACTGCCAACTGTGTTCTTAAACTTGTCGTCGGTATTTACTAATAAAGATGATGGACAGACGGAAATCACATAACAACCAGACTTATGATGTGTTTTGTTCCATTTTGACTATTACATTTTTTAATGATGTTGTTTACTGTCTGCTTCAGCATGTGTTACTTATAACAAAATATCGATTTCGAAGAAATTCTTACATCGGAATCTTGAAATAATATGCGTTTGTTTATGGTGTACATGGAGGACACATGCCTGGCGACACAAATGTGAATTGGGGTTAGGGTTAGAATCAAGGATGTCCTCGGTTGAGATTCGTGTACAAAACCAATGAGAGCCGTCGGAAAAAGTTCGAGTACAAACAAAGGAAATTATCGAGAGGAACAAAAGAAACTTCTCGATTTACACCATAAACAAACGTGTATGTACATGTAATTCACATGTAATTTATTTTTATTTATTAAAAAAAAAAATCCCATTTTATCCACATTTCAAGCGACGTCTTTGAAATAGACGACCATATTTTATACAGGATAGGTTATTGCTACTGATAAAGGTGTAACCAACTAATAATGTACAAATGTATCACCAACCGATAATGTCACCCAAATTGACCAAGACTGTGTCACTAACCCATAATGACCGATGGTGTACAATGTAGTAACTCGTAATGCACTGTCAATCGATGTATGTAACATTATCGGTTAGGACTGAACAAGTTGACTGATAGTGTAGTACACTATCAGTATTTGTTACATTATCGGTTAGTGATACAGTATCGGTTGGCGATATTGGTTACGGTACTACATTATTAGTTGTAACAGCTCTTCTAACTAATTACAAACCGTTACGTTTACTTCAGCAGTTTGCTTCTACTTGTATATATTGTGATTATACATAACTAAAAATCCTATACAAACGACTTTTTCCCTTATTAGATCAATTTCGACGTACCAGCCTTTCTTAACCCAATGGGCCCAAATTTATAGCGCTGCTGAACAGCTAATGGTTTGCTTCAACACAGCTTTCGTTTATTTCATAGAATATAAGGAGTAATAAAAACAGCACAGATGCTTAACCCCGAAGAAAAAACGTTGCTCAAGCAGTGACGTAACAATATATCCACCCGTTGGTACATTTACGCCATGAAATAGTGCTTAAGCTTAGTATTTTGTTTCTGCTATACAGTAATATTTTACGCAGCTGTGAAATTGGGCTGTAAAATGCAGTATACCATTATGAGTATACTATACCACCTTATCCCGTCCTTATTTGAAGATTTTAATCTACATGTATTACCATTTAGTTTTTACTTATTCAGCTGGGATTGTTTTTTCGCAAACCTGTTAGGACTCTTCCAGTAAAACTAAGCATTGGCGTGCATAACAATAGTATTATGTACGTGTAAACAAATCAGCAATCTGTCAGATTTTATACTTGGCTGTTTGGATTGAAATTATACACATGCACGAGTCCGGTGAAGTTGCAGCAGTTACCATAGGCTCGTTTGTTTAATTTCAAGCCGCACAGCCAAGTAATTCTGACTATAGGCCAAATACTAAAGGTTGAGTATCCCTGCCGCCATCTTGGATCATGTGACTAATGATCAACCCCCAGGACATGCGCAGCTGTGGCTCAGAGTTATCCACTCTATACCCAGCAAGATATGGGACAGAAGGACCCCCCCCCCCCCCCCCCCCCATTAATCCCCCATACCTATACATGTACACTCTCTATATTATTGCTACCTAACGCACCCCTCCCCTTTAAACCTAAATATAATTCCTGAGAAATCACAACATTCTGCATATACCCATCAAGATATGGGACCGACGAACTCCCGCCTTAGTCCCCCTTACCTCTACACTCTATGGACTATACCTAATGCACCCTCCCCTCTTAAAACGTAAAAATAATTCCTGAGAAATCACAACATTTTGCAAGCACAATGATCGCTACAAAGAAGGGGGGTTCTCTCCGCCCTATATCTTGCTTTATACGCTCCACTCTGCTTAGATTCGTCCAACCAGTTTTTTAAATTCTGTTTTAAAATAAAGAAGAAAAACAAACAATGTTATACATCAATGCTCGACCCCAAAAAATAAAAGATTACATTTTAGAGAAATGGTGTAGCTCGATATTTTTGGTTGGGGGGGGGGGGGGGGGGGGCAAACATTAGGTTGTAATTTTCACAACTTCAACGTAGGATGAGTAAAACATGAACATATGTCAGGTATGAACACGAATTTGATCGTCTGAAATCTAATAACGGGAACGACAGCAGAGAGCTAATTCGCTTCAAATTGGCCACTATCAAGGTAAATTTAAACGATATTCTTTGCGAAATTGGCCGGGAAAACCTATATAAACGCAGTCAAATGATGTAGGGCCTACATGTACACATGTATCTCCCACATACATGTACATGTATATTACTTTTACCAAATTGGCAAATTTATTATAATAATATTGAAATACATGTCGAAAGTCTTTTTTGCGATGACCATAATACTAGCCAATTATCTTTCTGACGACACCCTTATGCTTGTGTCATCTATGGCACAACTTTCATGGTATCCTCTATCTGCCGTACTAAAATTAGCCCCTCTGCAGCTGATGTTTTCAACAGGGCTGTCTGTCAATACAATTAGGCACTTACCTTGAAAGCAGAGTTTACCGTCGGCATCAGTGTCCACGCTCTTGATCTGTGCTTGCAGCTCTTCCTGATCCAACTCGATCTCCATTTCTCGAAACACCGCGTCCAGCTCGACGGCGCTGCGGGGTATGTAATCGGTTAATTGGGTTATGGTTTTAGGCAGGATGTTTTGTTTTTGTACAACCCCTGATTAAATCACAGTGAACTGATTGGTGGAGCGTTGGTCACGTGTCGTCCTAAGGCACGGCGCGACCGCACCGCAAAAATAGACGTTCTATATTCCACATGTGAATAAAACTTCCATTGTACGGTAAAGTAGTACGGAAGATAGGCGATGGGATTGTGCCTGGGATTGTGACACGGTTATTTTCATTGCGAAAGGACCACCAACTTCACTTTACAAAATAGGGTCTGAAGCTAAAACTCTGAAATTAAGATATCGTGGTATCATTGTTCTACTAGAAAGATTGTCCATCCATTAGTATAGGTAGTTTTAGCTTCGAGGTAGTGCAAGTATGCTTGTCCGTTGATTATGCTTGTCCGGTTTTCTTTATGGGCCACCCAGTGTAATAATTATATTATTAGCAACCTCAAAACATTCATTTACACAATACATGTATAGCTTACCAGATGGACCCGCTGTTGTCCTTGTCGTGTTCTTCGAAACTTGATAATAATTTACTGTTAATAACGTCGTCCAGTTTGGTCATTAGCTTCACGAACTCGTCGAACTCAATGACGTCATTCTCTGTATAGAAAAAAGAAAGAAGATGTATACAACTGGGGATCCACTGGGGATATCGAACGCTATTAAGCCGTTTTTTAATTCCCGAACGTCAACTTACTTCAGGTGATTTGTGTAATAAAGCGGGCACCTGATGGGCCGGCGGTAGTCGTACGTACGCGTAGATGACCATTGAATGACAAAATTAAATCATCGCTCGGAAAATTTCGTTATAACGTGTATATACATTGCGCGTAAAGTTTTCACTATTAAAGGGGCAAATAGCATTTTAGCGCTCGCGCGGTGGTCAAAACTTCATTGATCGTTTTCACAAACAGGCAAAGTGCATTTTGCCATATCACACCATAGCGTGAAGTATAGGCCTACACGTACTTGTACATGTACTTTGCGCCTAGTGCGCATAACGTTTTCACGAAGAGGCAAACAGTTCTCTGAGCCTCTGAGGCAAAACTGCTGCCAAACACAATTTAGCGTTTTCACTACTTATCAAGCAGTTTTAATAAATTCCTGTAAATGTTATTGTGTGGGTTTTTATATAGCATTCAAAATGTGTTCTTTCGTGTGGTTATAAAAAGGTGTTTCACAGTAATATGCGCCATCTTGTTCACGGGCCAAATTTACACGCGTTGCTGTGTACGCATCGTCGATCGAAAACTCTTGCCCTTCCTAGTCATCATGCGTCTATTCTAAAAAGTGCGCACGTCTAGCAACGCGTGTTCTTTTTGCCCCGTTAACAAGATGGCGCATGTTACAGTGAAACACCTTATTACTTAGGCAAAATGAGTACCGAATTACAGCGAAATTAACGATGCAAAAAGAGACCAACTTTAAATGCGATTTTCTCAAAACATGTTTGTTACTCCGCGGACAGACTGTTCTTTCTTCGTGAAAACGGTGAGGGATTAAGAGCGGTTGAGTGAACCTACTGTTCTGGTCGATGTCTTTCATGGTCTTATTTAGGTGTTCCTCTGTAGGGTTTCGGTTTAGCGACCTCAGCAGTGCACGCAGCTCGTTCTTGTTCATCTGGCCGTCTCCGTTCTTGTCGAATTTGCGGAATTGTTGCCTGTAACCTGCGTTTAAATCAACAAACAAGAATGTTCACAGACAATGTTTATGATTTTCCCGGCTCTTTTTTAAAACATTTTTAATACAAATTCACCAACTCTCATATTCAATTTCGCTTGAGGAAAATATTTACACGCTTTTACCAAACCAATTTAGTCACTTATCATTAAATATTAACGTTTTTGTGAGATATTGAGTCGGATCTGACACAGAACTTCGGAACGAGCTCATCTGGTTTATTCAGCCATGTTTTAGCCTGCAGCTGATATGTGTAACAACAGAGGGCGCACTTTATATACACTGTGGGTGAATCGCTAAGTGCGGAGCATACAGTTTTATCACCCTTTTTAAACACCTGGTCAAAGATATTCATCATTAGAGTACAAATTCGTCTAAGCAACCGCTCAGACGAATTTGATCTGTATACACGAATAGTTCCCGAGACAGTGTTTAAATAGAGTGACCCAACTTTGAAATCGAATGATAAATGACTAAATTGGTTTGGTGAAAGCGTTTGATTTATTTTCTCGAACGGAATTGAATGTGAGAGTTGGTAAATTTAAATGAAAAATGTAATAAAATAGCCAGACAAACCTATATTCGTTGTGCAGGTATATAATAATTGTAGATATGGGCTTAATAAACGATTATCAGGGTACGCAATCTTTAAAAACAAACGATACAAACAAAAATGACAGCCTCAATGGTCTGTGTAGTGAATGAATGGCTCTCGCAGAGTTATTAGGCCTACATCAGTTAACAGACAGCCTTAATAATGCAAGTATTTTTTACCAAACAGATAATTTCAGCTGCCAAAAAATAATGATGAATGAAAAAGTGAAAATAGAATGTCGCGCAAAAGTTATAGCGTTAATTTACTTGTTTAATGCTAGGAGTCCACTGGGCCAGCGCCAGTTAGTGCCAGTTTGCGCCAATGCAATTTGCTGTGGCGCCTAGTGTTGCCAATAATGCTAGGAGTCCACTGGGCCGCGCCAGTTGGCGCCAGTTTGCGCCAATGCAATTTGCTGTGGCGCCTAGTGTCGCCAATAAGGTGCCTAGTGGCGTGTAGTGGCACAAACTGCCTCCCAACTGGCTCGTGGTGGCCCGTAACGGCACCAAATGTGAATGTGGCGGCAAGAAAATTTCAAAATGTTTGAAATTTTCGTCGCGCCACTTGCATCGAGCAATCAGCGCCAAGTGTCCGCCAAGTGGCACCAAATGGCGCGAACATATCGCCCTTTGGCGCAAACAATCCGCCTATTGGAATCCACTGGAATGTAATGGCGCGCGCCAAGTTGCGCCATATTTAGTAGAGATGTTGTTCATACATGCTAGGAGTCCACTGGGCCAGCGCCAGTTGGTGCCAGTTCGCGCCAAAGATTATGTGATTGGCGCGTAGTGGCTCGCTGTGGCGCCGAATTAATGTCCGCTCGGCATGTGTCGCCAAGTGGAATAAACTGGGTGCCATATGGCGTGCGCCAAATGCCACCCGGCTTACTCCAAAATGTTGCGCCAGTTTGCGCCAGTTCGCGCCATTACACGGCCATTTGATTCCAAAATTCACCCTGTTGGCGCCATTCGCGCCAATAGACGGCTACTTTGCGCCACTTGGTGATTAGTTTGTGCCAAAGGTCGCCAAATTCGTTTGAACTTGCCGCCGCTTGGCGCTACTTGCCGACTATATAAATACCGGCCATCGGCTACCTGGTTCAGACCCTCCTCAGCTGCTTTTATAGGCGGCAAGTAGCGCCGAATGGCGGGCAACCAGGTGGCATTTGGCGCGAAGTAGTCACCAATCGGGTGCCGTTTGGCTCGCGCCACTGCACATTTGGCGCGCTTTGGCGGGCTATCCGCCTCTGTTGGAATTATTTGGCGCGCGCCATTACATTCCAGTGGATTCCAATAGGCGGATTGTTTGCGCCAAAGGGCGATATGTTCGGGCCATTTGGTGCCACTTGGCGGCCACTTGGCGCTGATTGCTCGATGCAAGTGGCGCGACGAAAATTTCAAACATTTTGAAATTTTCTTGCCGCCACATTCACATTTGGTGCCGTTACGGGCCACCACGAGCCAGTTGGGAGGCAGTTTGTGCCACTACACGCCACTAGGCACCTTATTGGCGACACTAGGCGCCACAGC
Organism: Crossaster papposus; assembly: GCA_037893245.1. Lineage (NCBI taxonomy): Eukaryota > Metazoa > Echinodermata > Asteroidea > Velatida > Solasteridae > Crossaster > Crossaster papposus. Next base: position 256,644 of record JBAIAA010000321.1, read on the forward strand.
AAATTGCATTGGCGCAAACTGGCACCAACTGGCGCTGGCCCAGTGGACTCGTAGCATGAGGAGGGTCTGAACCAGGTAGCCGATGGCCGGTATTTATATAGTCGGCAAGTAGCGCCAAGCGGCGGCAAGTAGCGCCAAGCGGCGGCAAGTTCAAACCAATTTGGCGACCTTTGGCACAAACTAATCACCAAGTGGCGCAAAGTAGCCGTCTATTGGCGCGAATGGCGCCAACAGGGTGAATTTTGGAATCAAATGGCCGTGTAATGGCGCGAACTGGCGCAAACTGGCGCAACATTTTGGAGCAAGCCGGGTGGCATTTGGCGCACGCCATATGGCACCCAGTTTATTCCACTTGGCGACACATGCCGAGCGGACATTAATTCGGCGCCACAGCGAGCCACTACGCGCCAATCACATAATCTTTGGCGCGAACTGGCGCCAACTGGCGCGGCCCAGTGGACTCCTAGCATAAGGTGCCTAGAGGCGTGTAGTGGCTCAAACTGCCTCCCAACTGGCTCGTGGTGGCCCGTAACGGCACCAAATTTGAATGTGGCGGCAAGACAATTTCAAAATGTTTGAAATTTTCGTCGCGCCACTTGCATCGAGCAATCAGCGCCAAGTGTCCGCCAAGTGGCACCAAATGGCGCAAACATATCGCCCTTTGGCGCAAACAATCCGCCTATTGGAATCCACTGGAATGTAATGGCGCGCGCCAAGTTGCGCCAATGAGATTTCGCGCCATACATGTAGTAGAGATGTTGTTCATACAGCAGCTGAGGAGGGTCTGAACCAGGTAGCCGATGGCCGGTATTTATATAGTCGGCAAGTAGCGCCAAGCGGCGGCAAGTTCAAACCCATTTGGCGACCTTTGGCACAAACTAATCACCAAGTGGCGCAAAGTAGCCGTCTATTGGCGCGAATGGCGCCAACAGGGTGAATTTTGGAATCAAATGGCCGTGTAATGGCGCGAACTGGCGCAACATTTTGGAGCAAGCCGGGTGGCATTTGGCGCACGCCATATGGCACCCAGTTTATTCCACTTGGCGACACATGCCGAGCGGACATTAATTCGGCGCCACAGCGAGCCACTACGCGCCAATCACATAATCTTTGGCGCGAACTGGCACCAACTGGCGCTGGCCCAGTGGACTCCTAGCAAAAGGTAGGGTACACCATTCGTAATTGCTTGGATTATCAGGAATGGGTGAATTTGGGGGGTTGCTTTTCATGGATGCTCAGTAGAAAAAATCTAGAAAAACGGCGTTCGTTTTTTACCGGCATCGGGAAGTTGTTCTTGCTTTTCTTATTTTTTTTATAAAATAAAAAATATAAAAAATAATAGAAAATATATTGTTGAAACAATAGCAGGATATCTAGCACAATCAATTTACTGGATGCCAACATTTATCATTTGTACTTTAAAATAAGTAAGATATTTCTTAATAATGCAGCAGTACAATTGTTTGATATCTGTAAATGGTGTATCATACCTTTAAATACCGTCACTGAAACTTGTTCGCATTACAAAACCGACCCAAATCTAATGCATTTTGTTTTGTTATTAGCGCCTGTGTTTGTTTAACCCCAGGTATCACACAAATGGGCTTACACAAATGGGCTTATCCCAATAACATTCACTTCACCTAAAGCCTTACCACGTCTATTGTTATGCCAAGAAAGCATTGTGTCTTAAGAAGCTACAGTTACGTAATGCATTGGAGTTAAGTGGACCCCCTCCCTAGGTCGAACCTTAGAAACTGAGGTTCCAATCAAAATGCATTGGATTGGGCTCGGTTCTGTTTTTTAGGCTTTATTTTGTACAATCCTTCTTCAAAATGCAATGAGACATGACTACCTATAGGATACGGATTGGCGTTTTGGAAAATTTAAGCCATTCATCTATTTTTTAAGATTGTTATCTTCTGTAACTTGCGAGAGCCACTCGTTAATAACACAGACCATTGAGACTGCCATGTTCGTTTGTATGGTTTTATTTTAAAGATGGCGTACCCTGATAGATATTGTGACCATCCACTACAAACGGGCTGTAAAGTGGAATTGTTCACTTCTAAATTTAGTGCAATAAAATAATTACGGCTTATTGCAAAGAGTTATTGTCATTGGAAAGAATTATCGTCAACTTTTGCAAGGCTTGCCTCAGTTTACTTGTCCTCCATCTTGAAACTGTGACGTAACTAGCGAGTGACTAGCGAAACCATGGTCCGGGCTAGGTTGATCCAGTTGGACTAGCTATATAGTCAAACCACACAGCGTTCGAGTGACAACTATATTGAAAATGGTTAAGTCTAGTCGATCTAGTCGCCTAACTAGTAACTGAACCAATTGCTTCTGTTTTGACTAGCTACCCAACTACATATAGATCAACCTAGCCCCGGACTGTGGTTTCTCCAGCGAGTTACGTCACGGTTCCAAGATGAAGGAAAGGTAAACTGAGGCACGTTTTGCAAAAGTTTACGATAAATTTATCCAATGATGATAATGAATACTACAAAATTAACTTTACGTGCCAATGTTTTGCTTCATGTGACGTTAAGGCTAGATTTGTCTTTATCGATCGACTGGCATGGACGCGTTCGAGTAAAAAAACAAAACACGCAGTGTGATGTAATGATGCCGCATTCGTGGTGGTGGAACTTGTTTTCGATACTATTTATCAGCCCACTGCAGCTTCTGCACATGCGCCCTAGCAGTCAAACTGACTTTTGGATATTTATCCCAGCTGCTCAGTCTGGGGATAACATATTGAAATTTGATTCACATAAAACTAGCAAACGTCAAAAAAAAAAAGTGTGAAGTCTTGATGAAAGCTGAGGAACATTATTGTATTCCAACGAATGATTTTATCAAAATGATGAGTGCACGAGTTTTATACTAGTTACATTGCATAGGTTTTCCCAACTATTTTAACATTTTTTTTCTTCTTCAAATTCACCAACTCTCACATTCAACTTCGTCACAGAAAAAAAAATCACACGCTTTCACAACAACAACTTAGACGAATTTGATCTGTTAAGACGAATATTCCCGAGACAATGTTAAAAATAGAGTGACCAAAATTAGAGATTGAATGGTAAATGACTATAAATTGGTTTGGTAAAAGTGTGTGAAAACAAATTCCCGGACGAATTTGAATGTGATAGTTGGTGAATTTAAAAAAAATGTTTTAAAATAGCCGGGAAAACTTATTGTTCGATCCATTTTTTCTTTCAGAAGGTAGTTTTATACATTGTACTTACCTTTCTTTTTCTCAGAACTCGGCGATCCCTGTCAAAGAAAATTCAGAAGAGATAGTTATTACTTTTAAAGGGATCGTATACATTTGGTAATTGGAACCCACCGTTTGTTTCAATCCTTCTAGATACATACCATAAAACTAACCTGTAAACATTTCATTTCAATGGGCGGTAGCCTAAATATTGCCGGAAATGTGGAGCGGTTATGTCCACGCATGAAGAATACTCTGCATTGAAATACACAATCTGAGAAACGCGGCAGTTATAACGCTTCTCAGATTCAAATGTTTGGGGATAACAAGTGATATCTTTTTCCATAACCACAGTACTTCGAAGTGAAAAGTTTCTAAAAATGCATTATACTATCCAAAGCTGCTGTATTTCTTACCAAGTAAGTTTTTATTGCCATTAATTTTTTTAGTAAATACCAAACGTATACGATCCCTTTAACTGTAGGAATGATACTTTTAACATTTTGACAACGAAGTGATATAGACGGTGAGACTGGTTTGTTGATAGTCAACTTTACTCTTTGTTGATTGTATGCACACTTGTTGCTGTCATGCATTTTGTACATGTACATCTTTGTTGTACACTGTGCTGAATTTTACCTAAACTATAGCTATAAATGCACATAATTCCTTGGGACCGTATCGTGAGTCCGACGCCTCATAATTCCCGATCTCGGCATTATGCTTCGGATTTATGAGGCATGCATTGGACTTATAGTATTCGGCCTCATATATATCTCCGACGCCTCATAAATTCGACACCTCATAACAGCCGGTTCATACCCGGCGCGAACGCAAACTCGAACGCGAATTTGTGACGCCACGGAGAGTTTTCGCGCTGCAAAATTGAAAATGTTGAACACATCTCAACTTGGGCGAATGTTCACAGCGAATGCTTTGTGGTGTCAAATTCGTATCGCAATCGCTTTCACGTGAAGTATGAACCGGCCTAATAGTCCGACGTCGGACAAAAAAAGTAAAATTAATTGTCGAAATAATGAGGCGTCGGACCTTAAGGCGTCGGATTGTTGGGCCTTAATTTATTGCCACCATCTATACTGTTTTCAGGCAATGGACATACGGTAAAGATAATGCATTGCATTTATGTTGTGTGTACTGTAAACCTGTTTTATGATCACGCAGCTTTGATAGCGAACAATAATATAACTCCAACGAATTGTATAGTCTCATCGTGGAGGTGTTTCCTACCTCCATGGTCTCATCAATGTTTATTATCGATCCTGGATGAGTGGTTTGGTTGTCGTTCCAGACTGTGTTTGGATTATAGGCACACCAAAAGCCGTGTATAAAATGCATGGGCGCTTGCATTCGCATTCAATGCGTCTCCGATGAAACCTATAAATCTATAGCTTTCCAGCTTAAACTGGTGGTATAGCTTTTACGAACTTAATCCACTTCACATCATTATTGGCTTTATTCTTCCCTTGGACAAAGGTCTATATAACAAATGCTTTGAATCTTTCCAAGTATTGCTTGCTAAAGGACGCCACGTACGCGGGACAACTCGTCCGCCAGCCAACTCGTGTACGCGGTTCAAAATTGTGGTTCACGCGGCATTGATCAATTAAAAAGGCGGATACTCTGGGGCATCCAAGGCGAATCTGTACGATTTTTGGCATTATTAACTATTTAGGCATTATTAACGCAAACTCGAATGCGAATTTGTGACGTCATGGAGAGTTTTCGCGCTGCAAAATTGAAAATGTTGAACACATTTCAACTTGGGCGAATGTTCGCAGCGAATGCTTTGTGGCGTCAAATTCGTATCGCAATCGCTTTTGTGTGAAGTATAAACCGGCCTTTAGTCCTACGTCGGACAAAAAAAGTAAAATTAATTGTAGAACTAATTAATGAGTTGTCGGACCTTAAGGCGTCGGACTTTTGGGCCTTTATTTATTGCCACCATCAGATCATACTTTTGTTCAGGCAATGGACGTACGGTGGAGATATGCATTGCATATGTTGTGCGTAAACCTATTTTATGATCACGCAGCTTCGATCGCGAACAATTGAACTCCAACGAATTGTAGTCTCATCAATGTTTATTATCGATCCTGGATGAGTGGTGTAGTTGTCGTTCCAAACTATGTTTGGATTAAGCACCCAAAACGCCTTGTATAGAATGCATGGGAGCTTTCATCCGCATTCAAAGCGTTTCCGATTAAACCTATAAAGCTATAGTCTTGCCAGCTTAAACTGGTGGTATAGCTTTTACGACCTTATTGTTCTTCACATCATTATTGGCTTTATTCTTCCCTTGGACAAAGGTCTATATAACAAATGCATTGAATCTTTCCAAGTATTGCTTGCTGAAGGACGCCACGCGATGAAAGTACATATAGATGCTTGGAATGACGTAGGCACAGTTGTCACTGTACCTCCACAGTTCGGCACAGTTGTCTGTATTTGTAGAGGTTTTTATTCAAATTTACCAACTCTTTTGGAACAGTTTAAAGGGAATATACAACATTTGAAGACATCAAAAAACAAAACTCTCATATTCACACGCTTTTACCAAACCAATTTATAGTATATAATTTCTCCTTCACTAAAAAGTTTTAACGTTTGGCAATCTTTTGTAAACATGACGTGGTCGAGACTTAGTCATTACATATTAAATTTGCCTAAAATATTCGCAGATCAAATTTGTCTTATATCAATCAATTTAAAACGTATTATGTTCAATAAATTCATGTGTGCTCGTGTGCTTTTCTGAGACGAATTTGAATGTGAGAGTTGGTGTACTTCAATGTAAAATGTTTTAAAATGTCTGGGAAAATATTTACCATATCCAACGCTGGCGGCCGACCAGCGTTGGAGTGTAAAAATACAATGACGGCACACCAGGTGAGATAATTTTACAGGATGCTTTAGACAGCTTTAAACTGTCATTCGCCAACAGCCCAGTAAGGTATTTCATAATAATTTGATAGTTTTGTTTTTTTTATGTTTTCAAATGTTGTATATTCCCTTTACCCTAAACTGTTCCCAAAAGACTATTTTGTCGACAACAATTTTCTAAAATTGTGTCAAGGCCACCGCAACATTGTAACGACTTTCCATTGTAACGATGGGAACAGCTCAACTCGTATGCGAACTAACTCGTACGCGGGACAACTCGTACGCAGATTGGCCATCTCGTACGCGGGACAACTCGTCCGCCAGCCAACTCGTACGCGGTTCAAAATTGTGGTTCACGCGGCATTGATCAATTAAAAAGGTAGATATACCCTGGGGCATCCAAGGCGAATCTGTACGATTTTTGGCATTATTAACTATTTGGGCATTATTAACGCAAACTCGAACGCGAATTTGTGACGTCAGGGGGAGTTTTCGCGCTGCAAAATTGCAAATGTTGAACACATTTCAACTTGGGCGAATGTTCGCAGCGAATGCTTTGTTGCGTCAAATTCGTATCGCAATCGCTTTCGCGTGAAGTATGAACCGGCCTTTAGTCCGACGTCGGACAAAAAAAGTAAAATTAATTGTCGAACTAATGAGGCGTCGGACCTTAAGGCGTCGGACTTTTGGGTCTTATTTATTGCCACCATCAGATCACACTGTTCTCAGGCAACGGACGTATGGTGGAGATATGCATTTTATGATCACGCAGCTCAGATCGCGAACAATAATGAACTCCAACGAATTGTAGTCTCATCAATGTTTATTATCGATCCTGGATGAGTGGTGTAGTTGTGGTTCCAAACTGTGTTTGAATTAAGCACCCAAAACGCGTGGTATAGAATGCATGGGCGCTTTCATCCGCATTCAAAGCGTCTCCGATTAAACCTATAAAGCTATAGTCTTGCCAGCTTAAACTTGTGGTATAGCTTTTACGACCTTAATCTACTTCACGTCATTATTGGCTTTATTTTTCCCTTGGACAAAAGTCTATAAGAAATGCATTGAATCTTTCCAAGTATTGCTTGCTAAAGGACGCCACGGGATGAAAGTATAGATGCTTGGAATGACTACGAAGAAATTCGCATTCGTTGCAACTACATTATTTTACAACTTTTTTCACTTTGACACAGTGGTCGCTGGACCTGCATTTGTATAAGTTCTCCCAGCTATTTTAAAACATTTTTTGTAATTCAAATTCACCCACTCTCCCATTCACACGCTTTTACAACATTATATAGTATTAGTATTTCTTTTTCAATTTCAACGTTTGGCAACCTATTTTAAACACCGGGTCGAGGATATTTGTGACCCAGTACGAGTAAATGAGACACTTTGAGGCAAAAATGAAAATTGAGATTTTGATTTCATCATATAAAGCTTGTTTAGCTTTATATGATGAAATCAAAATCTCAATTTTCATCTTTGCCTCAAAGTGTCTCATTTACTCGTGCTGGGTCACATTTGTCATTACAGATCAAATTTGCAATAGCTAATGCCGGAAGTCAGCATATTCACAGATCGAATTCGTCTTATATCAATCAATTTAAAACGTATGTTCAATAAATTGATAATGTGTGCTTTTTCTCGGACGAAATTAAATGTGAGAGTTGGTGAATTTCAATGTAAACTGTTTTAAATTATCTTGGAAAACCTATACCATATTATACAAAAGTATTTTAATACAAATGCAGAGGTCCGGCGACAACTGGGTCAAAGCGCGTTAAATTTGTAATAGCAATGCGAATTTCTTTGTCGTCATCCCAATCTTCCACCGCGTGGTAATTGATCATTTGGCACGCAATAGTCGTGAAGAATCAATGCATTTATTAAGCCCTTTGTCCAAGGGAAGAAGTAAGCTAATCAAGTGGTGTAAAGAATAAGGTCGTATAAGCTATACGGAAGCAGGTCAACTCGTACCTACGTCAACTCGTACCTACGTCAACTCGTACCTTCCGCAACTCGTACCTTCCGCAACTCGTACCTTCCGCAACTCGTACCTTCCGCAACTCGTACCTTCGAGTTGACTCGAAAGCAGCTATACCACCAGAGACTATCTTTATTATAGGCTTAACCAGAGACCATGCCGAATTACTTCGGTTGTATAGGTTTTGCCCACTAATTTTGGCAAAAAATGACCATCCAATTTAACTATACTGCCGGCGCCATTCCATTTCGCGCGAAATCGAATGCTGCTGAAAATGGTCATTCGGTTTGATTTTATGGCTAGGCAAATGTATACTGTTGTGTGATTCGATTTAACAAAATAACCAATACATTTAATAATTCAGAAAGCGTTCAAATTCGCCGGAGCTTTCTCAAGGCGTGTGTTCGGTCATTCAAAATTCATAATTGGGCAGGCATTTCCGTCATATAATTATTGTTTCACAAACAAAAACTCAAATCAATTGGGTCTTAGTCAGGTAACGACCCCCATATAAAATTTACAGGAAACATAAAAATAAAAAACAATACAAATAACAAACAAGTTTGACTAACTTGAAGTAAAGAAAGAAATATAGGTTTTCCCGGTCCCCACTTAAGATGCAACGGAGCAATTTATAAAGATCGGGGAATTGTACGGTCAGGAAGCTGGCTTGCTGTACCCGTTCATATCGAATGCTGACAAAATGCGGACTATAACTCAATTATGGTAAATTGGGGGTAGTATAAGCCAGTTTTTCCAACCGCCGCTGGTCGGCCGACCAGCGTTGGAGTGTAAAAATACCACTTTTCTTAAAAATGACCGCACACCAGGTGCAATAATTTTACAGGATGCTTTTGACTGTCATCTGCCAACAGTACAGTAAGGTATTTCATAATAATTTGATAGTTTAGTTTTTTACAGTTTTCAAATGTTGTATATATTCCAGTTAAACTGTTCCCAAAAGACGATTTTGTCGACAACAATTCTAGAATCGTGCCAAGGCCACCGCAACTTTGTAACGATCATCAGTTTATGCGTGGCTTTATGTATCCGTTTAATCATTCGAGATCACTCGGAAAGGTGTCTACTTTAAGGGGATCGTATACGTTTGGTTAATGGAACCCATTGTTTGTTTCAATCCTATATAGTTATAGATATTATACCATAAAACTAACCTATACAAATTGTATTTCAAAAGGTGGTAGCGATTTTGAGATATTGTCAACAATCTGGAGCGGTTATGTCCACGCATAAGAATAATCTGCATTGGAATACACAGTCTGAGAAACGTCACTGCAGTAACGCTTCTCAGATTCAAATTTTTTGGGATAAAAAGTGATATCTTTTTCCATAACCGCAGTACTTCGAAGTGAAAAGTTTCTAAAAATGCCTTAAACTATATCCAAAGCTGCTGTACTTCTTACCAAGTAAGTACTTTTTATTGACATTAATTTTTGGAGTAATTACCAAACGTATACGATCCCTTTAAGATAAGTAGATTGCTTTAACACCAACAACACGTACAGAGTAAACATAATTTTATATTGACCCGTTGTCGGTGCTATATTTCGTGTTGTAGGTGATTAGTATGACCGAGACTAAAATCTAAAACTTTGCAAACACGTTGAAAATTGTATCCTTCATAGCAAAATATAGACAATATAACTTACCCCCATTGCGAAAGTCGGACCTTTGGATTCTAATACACAGCAAAGCAGGGCCCGATGAATCGCAAATTAGCCCCCGATCCGCGTCTAATTAGTGGTCTGATGAAGTTGCAAAGCTCGCGTTATAGTTGAGCCTATACGTACGGGTATACTGACTCACAGGTTTTAGGTATAACTGGAGTGTGTTTTGACTTTCGAGAGAAAGTGATTTCTACTATAGTATTAAGTGTTTTGCGGTGTATATGAACCAGTCGCGCTGCAGCCAAAGGTCAGTAATAAAGTCCGCGCCAGCCCTGTAGATATAGACAGGGGGTCTCACCTCCAAACACAACTTGAGAACACCCAACCCAGCCAACAGCCTCGTGTTTCTATTATCTTATTGGTTGCCGCATCCCCGACACACTGTTGTTGATTGGCTGCCTTCTCTCGCGCACACTCATGCGTAACGCTTAACGCAGCAACCTATTGGTACGCATTATGGATAGCCTATTTAAATTAGCTGAACCCTTTGTCTAGGTCATTCTAGACCCCAGTGATATATTTTTTTCGCAAGTATTGACGTTTTTTTTAGTATAGTGTCTGAAGGTTAGCTATAAAAAGAATATCGCCTGCCATTGCTTTTATTTTCCTTTACTTTTTTTTTTTTTGAGGCCTGATTCTGCGAAGCTGTATTTACAGCCTCCTCAAACAATTGGAATCTCGTTATACTAAACCATCAATCACTTTTCTTTTTTTGTAAATGCATTTCTCGACAATAATACAACAACTAGCCTTGTGTATTGAGGGCATTTAAACGCACTGTTTACGGAGGTCAACATGCACCGCGACCGTCGTTAACGAATTTTACGTACACTAGCATTAATTTATCTTTTCACTGTATTTTGGAAAGAAACCGGTCGTATTTGGCATTCTGCGTATAGCGAGCGTTGAGCGGCGACCCCACTGAAAACTGAAATATCATGCAGTAAACATGACGGCATCAATACATAAGGGCTTTGAAGACGATCCTTATACCCGAGCCCGCAATGCCTTGAGTCAATGCGGCGCCGTATAGAAACGCATGCAGGGGGTTCGGATTGCAATCGAGTCATTCGGTCAATTAGAAGTCGACTCTAGTCGAGTCACAGTGTAATAGTCGAGTCGAGTCGAGTCGAGTCCATCATTTAGTTCAAGTCAATTCGAGTTACGATAATGTGAAGGCTGTAGGCCTATAATAAATAAACACAAGAAAGAAAGTCAGATAGCCTAATTGGCCTGAAGCCATAGCTGATTTGCACCTGTTGATGTGTATAACCCATTGCAAACAAAATCTGCTAAAATGGCCTCAAATGGAAATACATGTAGGCCCTAATACATGATAACCCATTCTTAGCTAGAAGATTTGGGTATACGCCAATAAAGCGCCGCTCAACGACTATAATGATTGTCTAGTATACCATTTGCCAGCCCGATTATAGTCTTGCCACAACAAGACTGAGTTTTTCATTTGTTCCGGGGCGCGCCGTCCGTCTATGCAGTTCATCAATCATCAATACTCCGAAAACGGGCTTATTGAGGGCGCCCTTGATTGGCACGAGAGAAACCAAATCTGCCGGCAATTTTTTCCCAAGCAAGAAAACATGATTTGTGAATGTACATGTAGTATAAGAAGGCAACCCAATTACATTTCTGTTCGCAAGTATTAACATTGTTTTAGTCTACTGTGTGATGGTTAGCTATAACACAAATATCGCCTGGCATTGCTTTTTCTTTTCTTTTCTTTTTTCCTTATTTTGATGCCTGATTTTGCGAAGCTGTATGTACGGCCTCTGAACAATTGGACTTTATACGAGACTAAACCATCAATCACTTTTTTTTTCTTTTTTATAAATTTAATTTCGCCCACAATACTAGGCCTACAACAAATAGTCGTTTGTATTGATTGCATTTAAAAACACTGTTTACGAAGGTCAACATGCACCGCGGCTCGTATACGAATTCTACGTACACTACCATTTTTCTTCCACGGCTGATGACAAGAAAGAAACCGGTCGTATGTTGGCATACTGCACGTAAAAGTAGAGCGAGCGTTGAGCGGCGACCCGATCTGGAGGGCCAGGGACGGTTCGGATTGCAATCGAGTCATTCCGTCAAGAAGTCCACATACAGGCTACCTAATATTAAGGAAATGCGAAAGCAAGGTGCTACAAACTTTCTCGGGCTTATTTTTTTATTATTTTTTAAAGGAAAAAAGGAAAAATCGAAAAACTCAACCGTAATAACGAGATTATAGAATTGGAGCACTGCAGTAGTGCAGTAGTTTGTACATTGCGCTACTGATTCGAATTCCAAAGTTAGGTTTGCTACTAATGTGTATTATTTCAAAGATGATTTTTGTTGCGTTGGGATGATGCAAATTCATTACTGGGTGTTGTCCAACCTCGTGGGGGCACATCCCTCAATACAATATAGCGCCACCAGCAAACTAATTTAGCTACAGCTAATAATAATGAACGAGACTGGGTTTTGTAGTTAAAATCCACTAAAAATGAATTTTGTTTAATTTTTAATTAGAAATCGCGTAAAAACACCAAACACGCGAGGTAACATCCGGAAAATAAACGAGTATTAAAACCCCATTGGGTAACAATTTACAAATTATGAAAGTTTGATTAAAACACTCAGTGGTACATTCGTGTGTACGTCAAACACAGTAAATGAAAACTATAACGCACTAGGGAAAAGCATGTGTGATTTTGCATTCGAAGCAGAAACGGTGCTTATATATAGCAGGATGTGATTTCAACAAAAGATTTCCAAAATCACATCCAAATGCTCCAAATTCACATCCTCAGTCCAAATTCACATCCTGGGTTAGGTCGTTAAGATTCAAATTCACATCCACTGGATTCACATCCACTCAACCCAGGATGTGAATTTTGACTGAGGATGTGAATTTAGAGCATTTTGGATGTGATTTTGGAAATGTTTTGCCCAGTTGTTTGTGGTTTGTGTTTCAACATTTCATTTTGCGGGATTCTTAACACATGTTTTATAACATTCCCATTCAAAGTTTGAGAAAACAGCTCACAAAAAAATAAACCGATCGGAGGTACAGCTTTCATTTTGATAAATCGTGCAAATAACTTGAGGTTTTGTCAGGTAAATATTAAAGCCTCTGTCGATCTGTCCAAAATGCCGTCGTTCATTCAGCTATTATACATCGTCAAAACTATCAAAAAATCGGTTAGCTGGATACAATACCACACAAAACTATTGAGTGGTTCCACAATGCGTTCACCCAACGAACATGAAAATATTCAGAAAGTGGGGCTCGTTCTCAGGCTTGATTAATCAAACACGCAAGAATTTGAGACTAAATTGAAATCCAGAAGGTTTTGGTTTCCTTGGTAATTGTCAGCGATAGGCCCTATGTGCTTTGCCGGTAATGTGGGTGGGTATTCAAATGTGGGTATTCCAAAATCATCTACTCTGGTATTTACACACACAAAACACCATGTTTAACCATGGTACGGGCTACATTATTAACACTGGTTTGCCGAATGTACAGGTATTTGAATTAGCAAATCCAGGAATTATTAGTCGTAGAGTAAAAAGCTTTTCTACTTTCACGAAGAGGTTATTTTGTGCAAATTTAATTTTCGTGATTAAAAAAACCCAAAATGACTACCTGTTAACAAACCAATACATAAAATTACATTATAAATATATACTTCTTCATGACCTCCTTCGTGTACAGTGCACCAGGTCGTATTTTGTATATAATGTGCCCATTTCTATCCCAAAAGCATTTAACATTCTATTCACACCAAAATCATTTTTAAACCAGAAGAAATACAAAACTTGACCGATGAATTAACCGATGAATTATACTGAAAAATCACTCCACAACCGAGTTCGCCGTTCACAGGTGCTATATCGGCCATTGAATACAATTCACAGATTGTGTCCTGATACCATGGATACGATTTTCCAATCTTGCATGACGCGATGTGGCGTTACGCCACCAGCGTCTGGGCTTTCAAGAAAATACGCTCTCTGTTGGTGTGGCCGTCCAATCTCTCTCAAAGACTGGTGCGGAGACTACAGAGACACACGTGGTCGCTATAAAAGCATCTTTCATCAGTTGGTCGCACACAACAAGACAAGAATGAATGGAGACAACGAGATAAGATGGTGAGGTGCAGGGCACGAGAGGGGCTTCATTTCGTTGTCATCATTGTTACGAACTCTGGAACAAACAAAACAATAGTTGTTAAATTTAATATTGCACAAACATTTGCAACCTATAATTATATAAACACAAAACGTTAAACAGGACAGCCCTACATAACAGCAAAATCAAATAGTTAAGACAAAGGTTTCTGCATGGCGATTATTATTATTATTATTATAACAATCCAACAATTTCCCCCAGCATTATAATGTTAAACACTGATGCCAATTCACCTTCAAAGTTGACTTGGCCGTCTCCGTCGATGTCTGCCTCTCGGATCATCTCGTCAACCTCTTCGTCCGTCAGCTTCTCCCCGAGATTGGTCATCACGTGACGCAGCTCAGCAGCACTGCCAAACGAATACAAACCGATGAAAATTAAAACACTCCGGCCTATGCAGCCTATAGGCCTAAGCTGTTTGCCGTTCCGGTAAACTTTGAAGAAAAAAGGGTTTCACGCAATAGTTCAATGAACAATAAGGTGTATATACACACCTCTTGCTAGTTCTGTATTCTGGTTGGCTGAAACACGGTCACGTGGCGTTAACTAATATAGGCTAGTGCATGAGATTTGCGCCACCGTGAATTTGCGGGAAATGGTTTCCGAAGCGGGCAATAGACTTACATTTTTTGACTGGTTACAGCGCCCTCAACATTACCAGCACGTTGTCGTGAAAGTTGGTACCTTAATATTTCTACACAAAACCCCCGACACCGGGGGTTTTCTGTACAAACCTTACCAGCTGGATCAGACGGTTATTTACGACCCCCATGACAGCGGCCAAGCCGCAAGCCTTGAAGATGACCTTTTCGGGCTTGGACAGCTGACCTCAGTGCATATATACTTATGGTATACAATTTCTATGTACATGTACAATTTACATGCGGCTGTAGAAACTATATGCACATACACATGCAAGATTTTACTTTGTCAAGCTTCAGGCATTGAGACTTCTCCCACCCGTGAAGTATATTGTTCATACAAGCATAATGCATTGTTTGTGTATACACTTTTAATCATCAATCGATAAATGATGATTCGTGCAAACATAACAAACTGAGACAAGGTGAAACGTCAGTTTGAAATGTTCAAGAAACACATTTTGCTTTTTAAAATCCTTGTTAGAATTAATATAATATTATATAACAACTGTATATAGAGAGTAACACTTTTCTTGCTATCAATTTGTAAACAAGTTTAGAAGCTATACGGCGCTCGTCTGTTTCAATTTGTTGCCACTTCCTGACGAGGATACGCCGATGGTCATCTCGATCGATCCAACATGCAACAAACAAGCGATTTAAATTCAAATGAAAGGGCGGGCATATCTATTTCTATAGGGATGCATGATTGTCACTTTTGAAACTGGACCTACGACTATCTCCGCTCCGCAACATCGTGACAATCGAGGTGTCAGAATACGCAAAACAAAATTATGCATTGTTTGTTTGCTTCGATTAATCCATACCATTTCGAACCGTTAATTATTGGCAAATGTTTAAGTGTCTCGGTACTTTTTGTGATGACTTTAGTGTACATGCACATGCATGGAATAATGCAAAATAAATTGACTAAACATTAATTATATAAGGTATACACATGTAATTCAAAATGAATAATAAACAAATGGTTACATATCGGATGCGTGTAGCTAAACCCATACAAACACTTTAATTTCAAAATGTAATCTGTCTATTAATTTCAGGTCAAAAAATAGGGTAGGCCATAGTCAATCTTTTTTTCAAAACAACAGGTGGCTCAACTCGTACGTAGTTGCTTCGTAATCGAAACAAAAACGAAACGTAATTTTTGTCTGGACTATAAAGGCGTAATCGTGTTCTCAAAAGAATTTAAACTTTACTTCATGTATAGGTTAACTGAACTAGTTGGTGTCTAATACTTGTAATAGGCGTCCCCTGACATAAATATTTTTTTTTTCCAAACTGTTGCAAAGCATTGACGTCTCCAATATAAGCTTGGAGAAGTCCACCACTTTGTTTCTTCTGTTTGTTGAAATCATTTGTCTTAATCTTTTATATTAACATTTATTCAGTGGCAATAAATATGAAGACGGATACAAATAAGATTGAATATGAATGGTTTAATTGTCCCCAACATGCACATAAGGCCAACATTAATAGCACTAATTAAGTTTTGCGGTGTAAATATAAGTATATTGACCGATAAAGGTACAGTTGCCATGACTTCCATCCGCATTATTCCAGTGTTTGTTTAGCTGTTTGCTCTTGTTCTGCCGTTTTGTCTACTTATTGTACATGTGCAATAATGAATGTCACGTGGTGTAAGTTCCCCCAATCAATAACAAGGATCTGTATGTCAGTTATATAATTTTTGATGATACAACGGACTCGACTCGGTCCCAACTTTAATCGTTTTAGTTTCCTTTGAAATCTTCCTAAGAACCTTATCATGTCACGTAAACAAAAACGATTTGTAGAAAAGAGATGCGAGTTTTAATTGCTTATTCATTGTATATAGAGGCACAGTATGTAGAGCCCAGCAGGACCAGGTAGAAAAAGGGATGCGAGATTTGTATAAAGGGATGCGAGTTTAAGTGCATATACATTGTATATAGAGGCACGATATAGAGCCCGGTAGGACCAGGTAAAAAAAGGGATGCGAGATTTGTATTTGGGATGCGAGTTTTAAGTGCATATATACATTGTATACAGAGGCACGATATAGCCCGGTATAGGACCAGGTAAAAAAGGGATGCGAGGTTTAAGTGCATGTACATGTATATTGTATATATAGAGGCACGGTAGAGCCCGGTATAGGACCAGCAAAAAAAAGGGATGCGAGATTTTTAGAAGTCTAAGAATTGGCTGGTGAGTGGCCTTGGCTTCCCCACCAATTAACTATTTTGTTTACGTGCGGTGGTTTCAGTGTAATTAGCCACACCGAAGTAAATATCTGCATAGGCGATCAAGCGAGACATGGTTTCCTGCCCCTGCAGTGGGGATGTTAAAGAATCATATTAACCACACTACCTGGCCTTGACGTAGCGATCGCAGACCGCAGCCGTACAAGGATGTCTTTATAATGCACAAGTAATATGCAGCTTCACGTTTAGCTAACCTTGTAGACTAGAGAGCGATGTTATTCATTGTTCTGGTTAAATACCAATATTTGAAGTTAGGAGCCTTGTTTTAACATTTAAAACACATTTTATATAATCATTTTCGAATTAATTATTAGGTAGCCTGTTAGAAAAATGTTCTTTCTGGCATTATGCGTATGGGAGGAGGGGGGGGGTGTATTACATGTGGAACCCCCCCCCCCCCCCCCCCCCCCCCCCCCCCCCCCCCCCTTTAGTAAAATGTTAGGGGATATACTATCTTTGTATCAATTTCCCCGTAATTTGTATTTTTTTTTTAAATTTAATTGTCCTGGTAACGTCTTAAACAACAATCAGATTATTGTCTTGGTCTTTATCTTTTCATTCCTTTCTATTTGTAGTGGGTTAACCAAATACATTTTTTTAATATTCACACCAAAACAAACTCACTTCCCGAAAAGTGATACTTCCCGATCCTGCAAGCAGCAATTTTACAAATGGCATTCCTCCACGTTCTAGGGCAATTAGGACCCATTTTGCAACCGTAATTTTAACAACTCTGCCCTCAGATTGAAGCTAAAAAATAACAGGAAGTTGATCCTAGGCTATATTAACACAACCCCACTATATTAAAAAAAATATAGTGGGGGGGGGGCACATTTCATGCTAATGAGCTCGGGTAGAAATTTTCCCTTCAATTAGGGTAGTGCACCCCTAGACACCCGCTCGTGAGCTGGGTCAATAGTGGCTAGGCAACCAATTTCATAAAACATGTAAGCACAAACATTTGCTTAGCATCAGAATTTATCCTGGGGGGGGTGGGGGACAGGGTTACAAATCAAATAATTTTAGGGTGGTGTTTATTGTTTGTGACTGGTATTCAGCTGGCATTTGCTTAGCATAAAAAGGACAAGCAGTTTTGGCTGGTAACCAGTTTTTATTAAGCAAAGCTGTGTTTGTGCTAAGCGTGTTTTGTTGCTTACCGGTTTTATGAAAATGGCCCCAGGGCAGGCGCGAGGATATAGGCAGGTCAAAATAAGAAATAAATGGGCTGACCCTAAAAAAGTTGCAAATAAACGTTTTATTGCTGATTTATGTTAAGAAGGGTCTAGACAATAACATACTAAAAGTTTAGGAGAATTGAAGACCGGGAAAGTTACTAATTTCGAAGATTAGTATTAGCGGCCATCTTGGATTTGCTAAAAATTAAGCCACGCCCCCAAAATGGCGTAAATAAACTTCACAGTTCATAATATTTATTCTTCTAAAGATTATGTCTCATAATACCAAATATTCTCAAATCCCCCCCCCCCCATGTGACCTAATTATGACAGTTTTACTAATTAGGTAAGGCCTAACCTAATTTAGCACGATAGGACATTGTAACTGACATATCATTGATTTTCGCTTCCTAGTTTTCAAATCGTGTTATTTCCCAAGTAATCTGTCCTTTTTTCTTCGGATTTTTCTTTCTTGTAGTGGTATATTGCTTTCTTAGTATGTTTTATGCTTCATTGGCATCATAAACTGCCATTATTATGAACAATTATGGCCCTTAAATTGGTTCCATTTTGTATACATGGTACAGTGTGTGGCGTTCCACAGGTAAAATTTTTGATTTTTGGTCCTGGGTCAAGACATTTTGCAAATTTTCAGTCATAAGGAGAGGGGTAATACAAAAATCCTTTCAATTGCCCAATTCGAATTTATGTTTCTGCAATGGCAATGTTGTGCTGTTCGCAGGATTGACAAAACTGTATCTCTCAAAAAGGATGAACTGGCAGCAGCTTCCAAAACCGGCACACTGTGGGTCAACTATCAGAAGATGTTAGGAATTGCGGACACGTGTTGCGGCCGATCGAATGGGGTCTTGGGAGATGCATCTCCATGCCATCTCAGCTTGTTTGCCGATATTCGCAGCAGCTGGCCATCCGAATTATCTGAAGTCGGCTCGTCTCTATCTCCAGAAGATGCGTGCATTGGAAGATGACAACCCTGAGGTGTATCAGAAATTCCAATCTGGGTTCCATGTAACCAGACGCAGCAACCAATACTGGGCTGGCCTTGGGACGGATCTGGTCATAGAACAGACACTAATGCGCTCACTAAAAAGCCAAGGGGGCCTAACACGAGGAAGTGGGATGTCTGAGCACCAGAGAACAGTTTGGACTATGTCTTCAACTGTGTCATCCGCGTACAACCTTGCCATGCAAGAACTGACCGCAAATAGTTATACAACAAGTGAACAACATAAGGAGTTGTCCACCTCCAGAGTGAATAGAGACGAGGCTGACCTTGAAACAACTGCAGCAAAACTGGACAGTTTTACACCATTTTCAGAGGATAAGTCATTACGCAATATTATCACAGGTGTTAATGCAAATGAGGATGTGAATGTACATGATCTCTTCACAATAGGAAATGATGTAGTTGGAAAGATGGATGGTCATTCTGTTTTCAAATATACACACAAAAGGAGTTCAACAGTCAAGACACTCGCATCTAACAGAGCAGTCAAGGTTGCTGATGATCGTACGATTGATCCAGCCTTGTTGTTCCAGAGGTTCCTTGTTGTGTCGCAGACGGGTGATCTCCGGTTGGAAGAAGTCATGAAGTATGAACTCTGCCCGTATCCGATGGCATTGTTTGAAGCCAAGAACATCTTGCGCAAGCCAGATAAGCCACAACTAGCAGAAGCGATACGGAACTACGCTAAATCCAAATCGGACAACGCCGTTACCGAGACGGTCCCGGTGACAGATCACTTTGTTCTAGATGGCGGATCACTTCTACACCGCGTAAAATGGACGGAGGGATCCACCTACAGTTCAATAGCAGATGACTACGCCTCGTTCACGGTCAGACATTATGCCAGAGCCACTGTAGTATTTGATGGTTATGGGGTTGGGTCAAGCATAAAGGACGGTACTCATCAGCGTCGAAGTAGAACCAATGCGAACAAGGTGAACATAACAGAGACAACAACATTTGTTGGAAAAAAGGAAGACTAAGGAGGCAATAATCCAGCTCATCACAGAACGTTTGCGACAGAGAGACTGTATAGTGATTCAAGCTGAAGGAGATGCCGACGTTGACATTGCAAAAGCAGCTGTCACAATGTCTAGTTTCAAATCGACCACGCTCGTTGGAGAAGATACAGATCTCCTTGTGCTCTTGCTTCACCATGCATCACCATCAAGCTGCACTGAACTCTATTTTCGTTCGGACAAGGGCAAATCAAATGTCTACAATATCAAGGTTCTTAAGCAGATACTTGGAGAGACAGTCTGTAATGATCTATTGTTTCTCCATGCCTTTACCGGATGTGACTCAACGTCAAGAGTATTTGGGATCGGAAAGAAGCCGGGGTTCCAAAGAATCATCAAGAACGAAAAAGGAATCAAAGACTGTTCGAAAGCATTATGTTCCCCAAAGCAAAGTCAGGATGTTGTGGAAACCAATGGCTGTAGGGCAATGGTGGCTTTGTTCAATGCAAGTCAGAACGACTCACTGGAATCTATCCGATACACTATGCTCTGCAAGAAAGTTGCGAGAGCTAAGACTTTCGTCACGCCAGAACGACTACCACCGACCACTTCAGCCTGTAATTTTCACTCTCTGCGGACTTACTACCAGGTAATGGAGTGGATGAGCTGTAGTGATGGAATGGAGCCGTCTGACTGGGGATGGAGAGTAGAAGGGGAAAAACTTGTTCCGGTGATGACAGACAAAAGTCCGGCTCCAGAGGTACTTATTCAGATGATTCACTGCAACTGTTCCGGAGGGTGCAACACGCTAAAGTGTACCTGCAGAAAGCATGGACTGGAATGCACCAGCGCATGTGGTCATTGCCAAAATGGGAACTGTAACAATATGACTAATGATCCAGTGATGGAAGAGGATGATGAACAAGACTGAATATAAGAAGCCATGAGAATGCGTCGCGTTATAGTAAGTTTGTTTAAAATACGGGTTGACCTTAGTAAGGACATAAGAAATCACCCAACACCACTGAAAACATCTCTAAAAATGAATTATTGGCATCAAAAACATTGTGAAAGACACCAAATTTCCCTGTTGGCTAAAGCAGTTTCAAGTTAGTGCCCATTTGCAGATTTTTGTTACAACGGTCAGACGGGTTTTGGGCAGGGGTAACCCCCAAAATAGTTTAAGGGGCAACCAACACCACCGAAAACATTTTCAAATGCATTACTGACCCCCAAACATTGAAAATGATACCAAATTAACTTGTTTTGGCTGAAGTAATGTGGAGTTTTGGCCGATTGTCCATCGGGGTGTGCGTTGTGGGGTAGGGGTACCCCCAAATATGGTATAAGGGGTTAACCAACATCACTGAAAACCCTTCCATATGAAAGATTGACCCTGAAAACCTAGGTAAAGGTCCAATTTCTATTGATTTTTCATGAAAATTGACCAAGTTATGACAGTTTGAAGTTTTCACTTTTTAATGGAAAATGAGTTAAAATGAGTTAAAATGAGTTAAAAACGGCTAATACTAATCTTCGAAATTAGTAACTTTCCCGGTCTTCAATTCTCCTAAACTTTTAGTATGTTATTGTCTAGACCCTTCCTAACATAAATCAACCATAAAACGTTTATTTGCAATTTTTTTGGGTTATGTGGTGTATTGACCTGCCTAATAACACGGTGGCTAATCAAACGGTCGCGTGTGACATTTGCATACAAGTGTAAGCTAAACGAACTGTTTCTGCTGTGCGCATCAATTTTCAATATTAAACTCATCACAATTTAATGTAGATTTCCCCGGACGATATCACGAAATGTGCATATTAATTTGTAAATTAAAGATACATTGGTTTATTTTCGTTTGGCAATTGATAAGTGCATACAGTCGTTAAAAATAAATTAAATTTGGCGTACGATTTCCCGAATTTGCACCGAATTTAGTATCTTGATAATTCAAGAACAAGAACGCTACACTGGTTAGTTTTTAGTGACTTCCCATCTATTCTGATTACAGAGAGAGATTAATGGTAAACCGTACAGTTATCGTCATGCCAACACTGCGCGTAGGATGAACGCTAGAGTAAAAACGAATATTTTCACTTGCTTGTTAAGATGTTTTCGTGTATGCGTCCGTCACTGTACCCCGATAAAGTCATGCGTCATTACTGTTCCCAAATCTATATTGCATAAGTCTACATTCATTGATAACAGCAACGTTTGGGAACCAGGGAGAAATGGGTTTTTGGAGGGTTGTCGGTCTTTAAATATGCCAGCATTTTATTGGTGGCGATTGCGGCGTGTGTAGCACTAGCAGCAACCGTCCGTCGTGTGTACCTCAGCCTGTCGGTAGCAGGGCGAAGTCGAACGCGGCCCAAGAGCACCGCGCGTTGGCCGGTCACTCCATTGGGAGCTACTCCGGGTTGACACGGGTCCGGTGCGCGGTGCTGTGCCTGAGGGAAGGCGACGCCTGTTGCCGGTCCTTAACGGAAACATATTAACTACACTACCTGGCCTTGACGTAGCGATCGCAGACCGCAGCCGTACAAGGGTGTCTTTAATAATACACATGTATTATGAAGAGTACGCTTCACGTTTAGCTAACTTTGTAGTGTAATTAGTGTAATTACCCTCGCCGAAATAAATACATGCATGTGCGATTAAGCGAGACATGGTTTCCTGTCCGTGCAGTGGGGATGTTAAAGGTAGGATACACCATATTGGTAATTGCTTGAATTATCATGAATGGGTGGATTGGGGGGGGGGGGGGGGGAAGGGGTTGAATTTTATAGTAAATATCGTTTACCTGACCTGTCCGAAGTTTTACAATCATAGATGGCGAGAAAAGCATGAAAAACAGCGTTTGTTGTCAACCGGCGTCGGGCAATTATTCTTATGTTTTTTTGTTTTTTCGCGATTTGATTTTATACAATTTAATTTTTCTCAATAATTACAGGATATCTAGTGCAAAAAATTTGATGGATGCGTAGAATCATTATTTACTTTCAAATGAGTAAGATATTTCTTAATAATTTGGTAGTAAATATTTTCGATATCTGCCAATAGTGTATCCTACCTTTAAGGAACATATTAACCACACTACGGGATTGGTAGCGGATGTGTCCGGTATTGGACCGATTACATGCGTGTTATGTTGTATAATTATTAATAATGAAAAATGGTTGGTCTTAACTATCAATCAGAATGACCTACGGATTTCTGTATTGGAGAAATGTTTAAAAAGACAAATAAAAGGAGTGACAAGTGTGCTGTCAGGAACTTTTCTCCAGTGGGTTGACCATGAAGTTGACCTTCCACTGACCCGGCCGCTGTTGAAGGACTGAAATTCCCTGACCGCACATAAAACTGCCAGTGTGTAAACCACAAGCCCCAATATGAAGAATAAGTTAAGACAGGATTAAGGTACCAACTTTTACGAGAGTGTGTTGGTAATGAAGATGTTTGCCAGGCTCATCTTAATATGAAAAATGGCGGTTTCTTTTCTTATTTCGTAATTTGGACCAAGGTGTGTTATAAAACACATATGGACTGGCATGATTCGGTCACTAGAGCACGTCTATCCCCCTCGGGCCTGTGAGTGACCAGAAGGGGGACCTATTTCCATCGGCCTTCGGCCTCGGGAAATAGGTCCCCCTTCTGGTCACTCACTCCCTCGGGGGAATAGACGTGCTCTAGTGACCTCATTGCCAGTCCATTATGTGTATAATAATACTAGTATACACAATATGGATTTGCTGTAATATTCGAAAATGGATAGACCTATCTATTTTGTTTATACAGCAAAAGCAATTGGTGAATATTGCGACGCTGACCTTTTTTGTAAGTGTTTTGTTCAAAGATGCTGGAAAACCAAGAACATTAATGTTGTTTTTGTAGTCTGTTTCCTTGACTTTAGACGAAACAGAGCACAATACAATGTCAGGGAATTATCAGGTTAGGAATGGCTTCACCCATTCGAAGATGTGTTACAGTATAATTGCAAATGAAACGTGGATTAAATAAAGTTAAGAAATTGGGGTAGTGTTTGAAAATAGTCAGGTATTTCCAACGCATATACCGGCCGGCAATATGTTTGAAAACCACAACACGACAGGGGCCAATTTCTTAAAACATGTAAGCACAACAATGTGCTTAGCATGGCAGTTCTTCCTTGGAAAAAAACCAAGGTTACAAATCAAATATTTAGGTGATGTTTATCGTTTGTCACTGATATTCAGCTGTTTTGTGCTTAGCATAAAAAGCACATGGAGTTTTAGCTGGTAACCTGTTTTTACTGAGCACAACAAGTTGGTGCTAAGTACATGTTTGTGCTTACACGGTTGGAATCCATACATAAAACTCAATGTGTTGAATTTATCAGTTTAATTGTTGAAATCCCAACTTTTTAAGATTAGTCACTGACCGCACACTTAAATGCTGATTTAACACAGTTTTAAGCGCGTGTTGTATGAATTTAGCTTTAGGTGCTCCCACATGAGGCTTAAGACTATTTCATAATTAAAGGGATCGTATACTTTTGGTAATTACTCAACAATTAATGGCAATACAAACTTACTTGGTAAGAAGTACAGCAGCTTTGGATAGTATAATGCATTTTTAGAAACTTTTCATCTTGAAGTACTGCGATTATGGAAAAAGATATCACTTTTTATCCCCATAAATTTGAATCTGAGAAGCGTTACTGCAGTGACGTTTCTCAGATTGTGTATTCCAATGCAGACTATTCTTCCTGCGTGGACATAACCGCTCCAGATTCTCGGCAATATCTCAAAATCGCTACCACCTTTTGAAATGAATTGTGTACAGGTTATAGTTTTGTATATCTACAACTAGGCCTATATAGGATTTAAACAAACAGTGGGTTCCAATTACCAAACGTATACGATCCCTTTAGGTAGTTTGCAAATGGTGTAGGCCCTATACTATACCTTTAAGCAGATGAGGCATTAATATTGGTAAATTTTGTAATTAGTATGACAAACCCATACCCCTCAGGGTGATCGGAGAGAACGACCCCCCCCCCCCCCCCCCCCCCCCCCCCCCCCCCCCTCTCTCCTTCCTCCCGTCTATCAATGAGCAAATGTTAATTGATCGAGCACTCACAGCACGAGGACAGTTCCAGCGGAATAAACACCTGTGCACTATATTTTGTAGATCTTCTAAAAGCATCGGTATAATGGTAGCAATTAAGTTCATGACGGATGCAATGCAAAACGTAGGAGGGATTAGCCTTGACCCAAAAATATTGCAAATTAGTGATAGACTTCCCATACCTTTATCATAGGGGCATACCATACCAAATAAAAGTTGAAATGTTTTGAAATGTTTAGCTGTTTTCTGTGAGACATATTCTATATAATGTGCTGGGGAGTAATTCTACCTTTCAAAACATTTCAAAAGGTTTTGAAAGGTCAAACCATGTATGCATAGCAACTGTACTGATATTTGGTTGAGCAATAGCTCCACCTTTCATTTTCTTTCGCAAGGTTTGGGAAGGTCTGGCCGTTTTCTGATAGACTTCCCATACTTTGATCATAGGGTATACCATAGCCCAGTTTTTCTACATTTCAATTCCTTTCAAAAGGTATTGAAAGGTGTGGTAGTGCAGTAGCTACAAAGTCTGGAGCGTTTTGAAAGGTTCATACTTTTTTATATCCATTTTGCCCAGTAAGCAGATTTTGAAAGGTTTTGAAAGGTGAAACCATAGGAGGGTTTGTTGAAACGAATCAGAAGGTCGAGATCTTGAGTCAATCACCATCGAGACAGATATACCTTCAAGACAGTCTTTATCAAGAGGTACATACCTGATGTATCCGTTCCCGTCCTTGTCGAAGACTCTGAAGGCTTCCCTGATCTCTTCCTCGCTGTCTGTGTTATTCATCTTGCGCGCCATCATCGTCAGAAACTCGGGGAAATCGATCTCGCCATTACCTGGAAGAGGGAATTCCACGAGAGGTTTGGATTACTTGAATGTCTTCTCAAATAATGACCCGTGTCGCATTGCACAGCACGTCACTTTATTATATACTGTCACGGCACGGCAAAGGCTGACTATAAAAGCGAGTGTATGCAGCTCTAGTGTGCCGAATCCACCTTAAAAATGCAGAAACGAAGAAATTGGGTGTATAAATAGATTATACCAATGTAGCACCTTGTCTTGGCCAATTTATTACAGGCCAAATAAAAAAATAAAAATGTTTAGCGTCATGCCTTTTTTTAAAAAGGAAGGAGGAGGCCCTTTTTTCCCCTTTTTTTTCTTCAAAATGGCCGCCCGACACATCTTCATGCGAGTCTCGTAGTGAACATGTCACACCCTATCTTCCAATTTAAAATTAAAACATGGTTCACCCACGATTACAAATCAAAATTCATGTGGGTCGATCATGTATGCATCGTACACGTCACACCCTAGCCTTCCTATTAGAACAAACTATATTTCCACAGCATGCACATAGTAATGTCTAAAATACGATTTTATTATCTTTTAATTTTTTAATTTTTTATTATTATTTTTTTTCAAAAAGAAAAAAGAAAGAAAAAAAGAGGCGGCCCCTAAAAAGGAAGCGGGCGGTGACGCTAAACATGTTTTTTTTTTTAGGGGGGGCCTAAATCAGGGATTTGTTTTTCCTCTCGATGATTTCCTTTGGTTTTGTACACGAATCTCAACCGAGGACGTCCTCGATTACACACCATAACCCCAATTCACAGACGTGGCGTTAGAGATGTGTCCTCCATTTACATCATAAACAAACCCAATTATCCACACTTTATATCTACGTGGGGGACTAATAAGTCACTTGGCATTGTTATTTGCTTCAGCCTCAATTCCAATTATTGATAAGCAAATGTTGTATAGTAGGCGAACTTTATGCTTATAGTTTCAGTGATTTCCCCATTCGAGTTGCACAGGGTGGGGGGGGGGGGGGGGGGGGGTGGGGGGGGGGGGGGGGAGTGGGGATGCTGTTTCTAAACACGTAACCACCCCTGTGACACGACAGGGTCTGAGCAGTTTGTAGAGTTCGGTGCACTTGGAGTCATTGCCGAACCAAACCATAGGCCTATACTTACACAAAGCAAATATTGTGTTCGCCCACGAACACATTTCTAGTTCTGTCCTTTGTTCTTGTACTTAAGCATATACCACTTTAGACTTTAACAGAGATCCTTGTGGATATATACATCTTCCTCTTTAGAATTTTTTTGTGGGTACTCTTTTTTGTTACCCTCTATTGTTTATCGTAGGCCTACATGGTACTGGTAGCGATTTAAGAAACACCATCGTCACACCACTACCACCATCTATTATATATAGCGTAGCCAGCTTTTTGTTCCGGCTAGGGAGGGCAATTAACAGCGTCTGGACCGTCTTAAAATACATGTTGTATTGCCTGACGCCGCAAATACCTCCAGGGGTAAAGTTGCCCCTCCCCCGCTTGAAACAGTACTGCCTCAACCGCTACCACTACCTCCACCACACCAACCCGCCTCCGCGTCTCATGTCTATAAATGTCCCATATACTCCCATCATGAACGGTCAATGCGTCTCTCGATGCTTTCAACTTTCAAGAGACAGTTACAATGATATCAAGACCTACCGTCAGCATCCACCTCGTTGATCATGTCCTGCAGCTCAGCCTCGGTGGGGTTCTGACCCAGTGACCTCATGACTGTTCCCAGCTCCTTGGTGGTGATGGTGCCGTCTCCGTCCTTGTCAAACAAGGAGAAGGCCTCCTTGAATTCTGCAAGAAAGGATGAATCAGTTTTTTTGTGAATAAATGTGTGATGATTAAAGATTGTCGAAGCTATATTCTTTAGGACAAACACCTTTTACAAGATGAACAAATAGGACATTATAGTTTCTTCATTTTTTGTTAAACTATGAAACTTCTCAGTCTTTTCCCTGTGGTTATTCTTGCCGTGGCCTCGTGGTCTGGAGCATGAATTCGTGGTCGTAGGTTCGAGTCCAGCGTACGATGCGCGTACCCTAGGGAAAGGCACTTTGTCACTCTTTGCTTCTCCCCACCCAGGAGTAAAAGGGTACCCGTGGGGACAGACATGGTTATTGTGATTGGTGTTAGCTGCCTTACACCGCAATGGCAGCATCGAGCTGTATATTCCCAAGGGAGCTGAGATGGTATTTGAAACGTTTCATTGGCCCAATAAGTAGAAGTAACAATGCTGTAGCGCTGTGACCGCCAGTATTGGTGGCTACTTTATAAATAAGAAGGGCACATTATGCGTATGCCCTTCTGCGCAAACGCGTTATCACCAAATTGTTCCCAGCAAAAGGGCATAGGCCTATGCAATAAAGCTGCATATAATTTAATGAAATTTAAACATTTCGGTCAGAAGTTAACACAGATTGCTCCTAAAAATTGTGATTGAGACTTGCGATAAATGTAAAGTTTGTAGGCCTACGATTTATGATAAGTGTGGAAGAACATCGGATTCATAATACGTCAGGGGGAAACATCGGCGCCTTTTGATGCGATTTTAATGAAAGTGATGTTCACGTCAGAACGCTCATATGCCCTTCTGCCGGGCACCCGACGAAATATACATTATTATATACCCGGTGTGGCATCAATAATTTTTGTAGACTCTATGAAATCCGGATTCATTAATATTGCGCATGCATTATGTGAAGATAATTAGGAGAGTGGCCGGTCACGTGATAAGGCTTAACCAATAACATAGAAAAGGGGTCCAATTTTCCACAGGAGTTAGATTTTTATATGACACCGGTGGTTCTTTCCTCGCTCTCCACGGCAGTGATCCGGGTTCGAATCCGGCCTGGGCCAATATGTGTATTGGGGTTTCAGTCCCTGCCAACTCCGTGGGTTTTCACTAGAATATTCTGACTTCTTGGGTTGTCCTCCCACCTCAAAAATTGTACCTTCTTCTCATTGTCTTCTCTTAACAGGATTACGAGCATTTAAGGGAAACTTGGTTTCATTCCCAGATAATATTAATAATAATAATAATATTAATTAATAATTAGCGAGGCAATTTGTAAATACCGTAGACGCATGTGCAAAATGTGTTCAAACTTTACTGTCACCTAACCCATTTTTCCTAATTCTTTTTTCCCTAATCCTTTTCACACGATATTTAGTATTTGTACATTTAGGACCCTGCTCTACAAAATAGGCCTATAACTCATTTTCAACAGTAAACGCATGCTTCTTTTAAGGGGCTGAACAAAATAATAGGGAGACACCTAACTGTCTCCCTATTTGCAACTGTCTCCCTATTATCGAAATAGTTACACTAAAGCGTTTTCGTACATTTAACAAAATAATGCACATTGTTTTTGCAATAGATTATAAGACCTGTTCCAGACGAACCAGAAACAGGTCACACGGGCCGATTGTGTGTTATGACGTATGACCGGTCAAAATACAATGGAGATGCATAAACATTAAGAACATTTTCTCTGTTCAGTTTTTGGTGGAATTGGTAAAATTGATATCTTAATATCTTTCACCCTGTTATTTTGTTTTTGCCTGAAACACAAAATCGGTAAAGTGGTGAAATCGTGCAAGTCCTCAAAGTGGTTTCCATTTAGCTAAACCATATCGGCACCCAAACTATATAATTAACATCATTTTTGCAACTAAACAACATATAACAATAATTATGGCGTCAAACTATAGCTGAACGTGTCCTCTTATACCGTCTATACCCAAAACACCAAAATATTGTTTCTAGTTTTGTAGGAGCAGGTTATTATGTGTTTTTTTGCAGTGAGACTTTGGTATAGGTTAGGTCATTGAATCCGATAAGAACATAAGTGTAGCAACAACGTACAATCGACTGCTGAAGTAATACGAATATCATTTTCAACCAACATGGATAGCGCATGCGTACACATTTCTATTGATATACAACAATTATTGTGGGGCATTGGTTGGTGCCTGAAAATTGTCTATTTATAGTTGCTGAACTGCGAGCCAATAATCATGTTGTCATCTAGAGACAGACCTATAGACCCCCACTGTTATCACGGCAAAAAATGCCTAATGTAATAAGAGTGTAGGTAAAGTTATACCCAAAAGATTTTTTGTTCGTAAACAGATTTTGTCCAGTGTCCATCTTCATTTGGGATTTGAACGCAACGTTTAACTTCTCAAGAAAAGTTTAAGATAGGCCTACAGTTTCGTTGATTTACCAGTTACATTAAAACGAACATCACTCCACATTATTTAAAGAACATCAATTAATTTCTACCACAAAATAAACTAAATAGTATAAACGGTAAAATCGACAACGAATTAAAGTCTCCACTTCATTTTAGACAAATCCTCGATAAAAACATCTGAACTGGACTAGGCCAATTAGTTATACTGGCCGCTTGCAAACCGCTCAGGCCAGAGTACCAGTGGTAATATTTAATTCACGCGACACATGTTTATAGCAAACAGACTTTCCGTTTGACAAATCATCCCATATGCAAACTATATTGATAACATGGTTATAATTACGTACTCGTTTGGTAAAAAGATTTTCTTAATCGGATGCATATAATATGAAGGGGTTTTGCATACAAGAGATGCATTACTCACCGGCAATTTGTTCTTCGCTAAGTTGTTCCGCCTTTTAAAGAAATGAAAACAAAGATATTCTTTAATAGACTTTAGGCGAAGTTTAAGAGATACACAAGCTAAGTTTTTTTTTAAACTGACTTCTGCCAAAATGTATAATTTTCTGCTAAGCAAAATATCAAATTTTAAACTCACCATTGAAGGAAATTGGCTGTTTTGTCCAAGGTCACGGATGGGGAAGATGTAGCCGGGAATGAAAAACTGTCGATGTTACTCGTGGTAAGTGAAGAGGGAAAGTGCGCATCGTCTCCACGAGTTGGGGATCGCGACTCACGTCAATGGAATTCCAACTTTGCTAAACATGCTAGTCATGCGGTTCATGCGGCGATATACGCTAGCTCTGGTATTATACGTCTTCTTGGTAATGGTATACAGCCCTGAGAAACGGCCAACGGTTCAGTCCGACTCCTACCTCATCTACTACAACAGAAGCCACCTATCCGTGTGAATGTGTGGTGTGTTTTTGTTTTGTTGTTCAGTTTTCCTTTTTTTTTTAAAGATTTGTTCTTTAGGCATAATGTGTAGGCCTATACTAAAGTTCTCGTTTTAGGTTTTCCGATATAATGTGCTGCTGATTCAATTTTTGTTGCGAAATTGACACGAGATTTATAGAGCATAACACATCAGAACTGCAGCATCATAACTGTATCTAAACTTCAATGTTATAGAAACTTAAAAAAACCAATTATTTAGTGATGGATATCAACATTGGTCGACAGGGTTTGGTCAACATACTAACATTTTCTCCAGTAACCAGTAACCGAGAACCAAATCAGATGTCTTCACGGCTGGAGAAAACTTTATTTAAAGTTATTAACCCCCCCCCCCCCCCCCCCCACCCATTTTTTTGTTTTCAAAGAACCTATATACAAACACCGTTGGTGTTTCTTTTCGTGGAAGACTACATGGAATTCCTTTAACGGCGGCAAAGGCTATATTTGGACGAGTCAATGTGAGTGATAATGACCATAAACAAGCTCGATCATGACTATGCGTCAACCGCGGAGAGGCTAGCATTGCCTGGTATTGTCCTTTTGTGGAGTTCGTCGAGATTAAATGACATGTTTAGGGTTGTCAGTAACGAAGTATAGCTAGTGTGAGTTATAATATACAAAAGCAAGCAGTAGAATCGAGGAGTAAAAGCCATACAGAGTATTTACAGACATTATACCAGCGATTGGCGCCTAGCTTGCTGATTATGCGAACCGAAGAAATACCTCTCAGGGTGCAATGCGCCTTGCTATCCCGCTGCATCTCGACATGCGCAGTAGCCTGGTCTGCATTGGTATCCCGACTGCCACCAAAACTTACAGTCAACTGAGCACGTGTACATGTGCACCTTTCTCTATGTTATAACTCATTGTAGACTCCCACTCCAGAGTTGACAAAATGAAATTGACAGACATATTAAATACTGTGGATAACTGAATGACCTTATTGCGTCTCGTATATATAGGCGCGCCTATAGGCCTATAGCTGCATATCGTATTATTGGCGCAGTGTGAATTCTTGCACCTTCCGGCCCGCATTTTTTTTGCATGAATGCACCGACCCCGTTTTTAATGGAGCTGAGAACTAAAACAGTCACCATAAAGGTAGTAACGGCAATGTGCGCAATCCTATCAAAAGTTTGTATATTTAAGTTAGGGTGGCGACGTGCTTTTCCAAAATGTTTTTTTCCGAACGAATTCTGAAGGAATATAATGTACTCTGACGAATTAATTTGCTTATTTGTAATGGAAGGCCTTTTTATCATTGCTGAAATTGCGCGCTCCAGTTCAAAAAGTTTTGAGCGAAAGGTCATAAATATTCATGCCAATTTGGTCATTGACAGGTACGGATTGCGAGTCCGCGCTGTGGTGTAATTCCGTACAATTCACATACACGTATGTGTACAGTCATAATAGTTTTATAGACAAACAATAGACAAATAATAGACAAATACCGTGCGATATATGTGCAAAAAAGCCAACACCGTAGATTTGGAATTTTCACGAACAGACGAATTATAATTTGTGAATTTTCACGAACAGACGAATTATAATTTGTGAATTTTCACGAACAGACGAATTATAATTTGTCCCTGCGTAGATAAAAAATAACGTCGCTCCGAGTGCAAAAACAACGCGCGTACAATAAGTACATGTATATACATTGTATATACGTTCACGAATAGACAAATATTATGGGCAAAACAAGTTTTTGAGTTTTCACGAAAAGACGAATTCCGTGCGCTATGGGCAAAAAAGCCACCACCGTAGATTTTGAATTTTCACGAACAGACGAATTTATATCTTCAATAATTACTCGTCAATTAAGTTTTTTAATGTTCTTTAATAGGTATATTTTTATAACTATTTTATAGTTTTAGATCTCACCTTTCTGTACGTACCAAATATAAGTTAATATGTGCTTTAAAAATAGGCGAAATCTCGTTTTCCAAAAGTGACAACTTAAAACCTGATTTTCTCAAACCAATGTGGAACGGCCCCGTGGCCAACTTGAAATTCGTCTCTTCGTGAAAACGCTGACGATAATTATGTACACACTACACCATGTACAAATCTCTAACATCGCTCTGTTTAAAGTAAAATAAAGTTGTGCGTAGGCCCCCCTATGTGCTATTTTCAAATCCAGGTAAAATATGAAGAAATTATGAAGAAAATGCAGCTGTCATTATGAAGACAATTAACACCAGCATGTCATTTCAAATGTGCGTCTCAGAGACGCGCGAGTAGCTGCAATCGGCTGGATCAGAACGCGCCCTGAACACAGATTGTGGTCGCGTTTCAAATTGTGACTTAGCAAATTTCGAATTGAAATTTATATCTTAGAATATATTTGTTTCGGAATGTTATGTGCAGCATTCACATAGCTAAAACCAACATCAATATGTTTGTCAACTTTGAGCACTTTAAACGATAAAAATGCACAAATGACAACATCTATTTTCCCTTTAATACCCGGATTTTTGTTTGGATTTTCATTTAAAAAATGTTACCTCCAATTGCGTGTCTCAATTTGCTAACCTTTTTACCATCCTTCGTGACAACTTTGAAAAGCCTGTTACGTACTTTTCTTTGGACGAACGGAAAACGAGTAAGTCTTTTAACTATTTTTTTAAATTCTTCATGATAATGACTATTACTTTGTTTTTATTGACATTTTTTTCATTTAATATCCTCGCCCACTAAAAAGGTAGGATACAATGGCTAATAAATTGCGCATTGTCAATTTGAGCAAATAATCAATACCCTGAAAGCAGGGGTAATAATGGCGTCAAGTGGATTTGGGTTCGACCGTGTTTCGTTAACATAATCCCTGACATTTTCAAAGTAGGTATTGTGTATGGGACATGATTTTGTACTGCAAGTCAAAAGATTACACCAATGCACGATTCAGGAAGTCGAAAAGGATAAAGATCTCTTGGAAATCGTTTTAATTATCCATCCATGTGATACAAAAAGTAGAGATTACATAAAATGTAGATAAAATGTAATTGAAAAACGATTAAAATGACAGTTATGTGGAAAATGCAAATAATGTAGGAATAATGGTCCGGTGAAGGCACACTGTCAACTTACATATTTCTGATCATTGTAAACATCATTCAACGATCACCAAACAACACAACATGTAGGTTATATGACTCCGTAATTATTTACATCTATCCTTAATGTGGGTTTTGATTCTGCAAAAGTTGCAAACTAACACTACCGCAGAAAAAAACACAATGTTTTGATTATCACAGGTAAGGCAAAAAAATTTAAAAAATAAAATACATAAATAGCCGTCATGGAGCATTTTTTTCGAAAGCAAGATTACAAACAAAATCTTATGTAGATTTTCTTTTGGCTAAATTTTTGCGACTGCAAATGCAAAACAAAACAAAATCAAAATACGCTATATCTATTTTTACGAATTACACAAAAGCTGTAATTAATTAATTAATTAACTGACTAATATGGCTGTGTACATATGCATACAGTGTATATGTGACCCGCTCTGCAAAAAAGGGTATTAAGGGACGCTATGCCTTTTCACGCATCGGGCTGTTCCATGTGGAGCAGGTGAAAAACTTATTTTCAAAGTGAATTTTTTTTACAGGTTTATTGGTTTCGTTAATGTCACAAATTTCATAAGAATTATACAGAAATAAAAATACTGATTAATAAAGATGAAAAAAACAAACATTTCTGTGTCCATTCTGTACGTCTTCTGTGTGACTCTTGTTATGTTGAAAGGACTGTATCTCTTAAGCCACTTTTGTTAATTTGTACATTATGGTTTTGCAGAAATCATCATATCTCCGGAATGCAAGGTGCCACAGGGTTCAATCAGGCACCAAATTAAAGCTATTGATATAACCAATTCAGATGTGTATGTAACTCATTTTATTTTAATGGTCCCATAATACCCATTTTTGCAGAGCCGGTCACATATGTAAAAATATGAAAACAATGACATAATCTAGATAAACAATTTTTACGATTATTACACTGCCTTCACTGATAATTTCAAATTTTCTAGAACCAGGGAATCAAAAAGTGAATAATGCCAAAAAGTACAACGATAAACATGAACATTGTAATACAATGTAACTTCACAATTGTAATGGCTGTAATATGCTTAAAAATTTGATATTCATTTAGTTGAATTAAAAACAAGAACATGTTAAAAACACATGACAGACCTTGGCAAGATGAGGTTAATAGTATAAGATTTTTTTCTTCAAATTACTCATTATTGAGTTTTACATTATATAGAAAAGTTTTAGGCGCTCACTCAAAGCCAATCAAGAATGGTCAAGGTTGGAAATTATCATCAAAAATGATTTATTCTCACACTAGGAATGGGCATGAATGTGATTTGGCATTCGAAGCAGACACGGCCAGTTGCAGGATGTGATTTCAACAAAACGATTTCCAAAATCACATCCAAATGCTCCATATTCACATCATCTTCCAAATTCACTGTCCTGGGTTAAAGGTAGGATACACCATTTGTAATTGCTTGAATTATCATGAATGGGTGGATCTAGGGGGGTTGTATGTTATAGTAAATATCGTTTAACGGACCAGTCCGAAGTTTTACAATCATGGATGCCGAGGAAGGCAAGAAAAACGGCGTTTGTTTTCAACCAGCGTCGGGCAGATATTTTTGGCGATCGCGATTTTTGTTTTCTAAAATTCTATTTTTCGGAATAATTACAGGATATCTAGCACAATCATTTTGCTGGATGCCTAGAGTCATTATTTACTTTCAAATAAATAAGATATTTCTTAATAATTCGGTAGTAAATATTTTCGATATCTGCAAATGGTGTATCCTACCTTTAAGTCGTTAATGTCAAAATTCACATTCACTGGATCTGAATTTGAATTTGTCAGTGAATCCTGCAAAATGAGTCTTAAGGACTAGTTGTCAGATATTATTTTTTTCACATGCAGTATATAAGCACACCATTTGCTCTTCATTTTGGTCTATCACTCAGGTTGACACCTTATTATGTACAGTTGTTATTTGAGTGAAAGGCTGGGACTCATTCAATTGTTTTCTGTTGTGTAGGAAACTGTTAAAAGGTTTATTACTCTAGCAAGTTTTGGCGACTTGCGACTCATTTCACTGGGTTGGGTCACATTTTAACAACCTTATCAAGGATGTGATTTTGGAAGAGGATGTGAATTTGGGGCATTTGGATGTGATTTTGGAAATCTTTTGTTGAAATCCCATCCCGTTAAGGACCGTGTCCGCTTTGAATGCAAAATCGCATCATGCCCTTTCCTTATCCGCGTTGAGTCAGCTGTGATAATGAAGATACAAAATATTTTACAGGCAGACAGAGAGAGAAGCTAAGTCGTGTTGATCAGCCAGGATGAACAAGCGGCTCACTCCTCATCACTTGGTTGTCATCATGGTCACAAATTCTGAGAGAAAAAACATACAAGCGAGCAGGATTGAAGTGTAAACTGTGCAGAATTATTAAGTTGGTGTTAGTTAAAGGTAGGATACACCATTTGTGACCTGTTCCAACGAAACCCGGACAAAGTCGACTTTTTAGTTTTTCAGATTTTGCTTTTTTCAAATTCTCTAGGTTCTCAGCTTTAAAATGATGTATCATTTACATATGTACCCCCACCCTATCTTCCCTGGGGTCTGGATTTAGTGATAAAACCCTGACAATCTAATTATGAGATAAACAGCTTTGAAGTTCAGAAAAGCGTATTATTTCTATACACAAATGTTTCACAAAATTGACAAAAAAACACACTTCTGGTAGACGGATTTTGTTCAAATTTGAGGAGATTGTAGATTAATAGTGAGTGACTTATGAAAACCTAAAACCTCAAAATGGTAAAATCCATCCCGAAATGACTTTAGGAGTACATTGTGACAAAACACATTGTGCGACTTTGTCCGGGTTTCGTTGTAACAGGTCACATTTGCAGATATCAAAAATATTTACTACCAAATTAATAAGAAATATCTTAACTCATTTGAAAGTCAAAGTTGATTCTAGACATCCAGCAAAATGATTGTGCTAGATATCCTGTATTATTCCGAAAAATAGCGATTGACTAGACGGCGATCCCAAAAAAACAAAGATAACGCCAGAATCATTATTTACTTTCAAATGAGTAAGATATTCCTTACAAATTTGATAGTAAATATTTTCGATATCTGCAAATGGTGTATCTTACCTTTAACCCAGAATGTGAATTTAAACTGAGGATGTGAATTTGGTGCATTTGGATGTAATTTTGATTTTTTTTTTTGGAAATCACATCCTGCTAAGGACCATATCCACTTTGAATGCAAAATCACATTTTGGGTTGAGTGGATGTGAATCCAGTGGATGTGAATTTGAATCTTAACGACTTAACCCAGGATGTGAATTTGAATGCAAAATCACATAATGCCTTTTCCTACTGGCTACACAATTTTTGTTTGTTATGCTTTAACAGGGCATTCATAAACAGGCCTATATAAGTACCTTCATAGTTGACTTGGCCGTCTCCGTCGATGTCTGCTTCTCGGATCATCTCATCAACCTCTTCGTCCGTCAGCTTCTCTCCTAGATTGGTCATCACGTGACGCAGCTCGGCAGCACTACAGGGATCACAAAATGTGCACAAATCATAATGCACATAGCAAATATTTAAATTGTAATGGAATTTGCTGCTCATAGAGTCATCAGCCATCTGGAATTAACTTATTAGTGATTTAGTATCAGCTCTTTCTAATTGACTTAAATATACCTTTTGTCAGTTGTGCATTAGTATCATTTGAAGCAGCAAAAGTTCTCAAAATCTAAAGGATGGTGCTTTAACCTGCAAAGATTCAGCTCTGTGCATGCTGTATATTCAGAGATAAAAATTCCAAGACTTAGATTTTGTACGAACTAATGATAATTTCCAAAAATGCTTTTCTGAGATGCATCTTTGAACTTGTTTTAAATTTATTTTCTTAAATATGACAGCATGCCAGTTGGTTGAATGGTTGGTTACTTTTTGATAGTTGCAAAAGGTATACCTGTTCGTTTCTTTAAC
Source organism: Crossaster papposus (assembly GCA_037893245.1). Lineage (NCBI taxonomy): Eukaryota > Metazoa > Echinodermata > Asteroidea > Velatida > Solasteridae > Crossaster > Crossaster papposus. Next base: position 294,880 of record JBAIAA010000321.1, read on the forward strand.
CAATTCGCGCCGGATGACGTATCTAAACGCAAAGTTTTCCCCAGATTCAAAACGGATGACGAATAAACATGCCACGAGCAAGGCCGGAAATGTCTGTCAGCAGCGAGCAAGGCCAGAAATGCGTGGGTGTGCTTCCCGGTACTATTGGCCTGAACCTGCATCGAATGGAGTTTCGTTAAAAATAATCCCGCCCATCAGCGCGGTGATGTTAAAATAATCCCGGCGCGAACTGGTTAAATATAGAACTCAGTGTGCTTTAAAACACTTCAAAAGTTACTCAGCTTCGCAACACATAATTTGTTTGCTGTCGCATAAAAAAAAAGTGGGTTTTTTTTGTCAATGTTTTTTTGAAAAAATAAATAAAAATGCCAACACTCCGAGTTATGTTCACATCAGCACTTTTCTCCCAATTGTAATTTGTTCTTATTTGCGGTTATTTAGAGCATAATATGCTGGAGTTGAGTCTATATTATCATATGCAACCTGGCACCACGAAATGGGTGGAAAGTCGCAAAATAAAATGGTTAACATTATTACATTTCTGAAAAGAAGAAGTCCTAAGCTTTCAAATGATGTATTGTGTGGCTGTAGCTTATTCCTAGCCGCCGCTATACTCTTTTGAAATAGCTGAAGTCATGCTCTCTTGTTTTGAGAAAACGAAGTTCAAAGTTCGTGAAATGTGTCAACTATACTATCACTCAGTGCAAGTAGCCACAAAAAACACACTTTAGGGTTTTAATTGAGCTATAAAATTTTTGGATATGATAAAGAATTTTGTTTTGTATTCGAAAACGACCTCCCACTTGAAAAATTGACGTTTCGGCAAATAACTCATTTTGGCCATTTGCGACTTTCCGCTCATTTCGTGGTGCCAGGTCACATATGACGCGAGGCTCAATTCAACGGTTTATTCAAATATGCCAAGCCAAATATTTTTAATGTACAATTTTTTTTTATTTGGCCATAAAATGTTGGCAAATTCTAGTGAATTTGGTAAAACAAAAAGAGAGAGAGAGAGAGAACAACTCTCACTCGACCAGGGCCCAATTTCATAGAGCTGCTAAGCACACAAATGTGCTTAGCATGACAATTTGTCTTTGGCCAAAACAAGGTTAAAGACTAAATTTTCATCTGATCTTTATTGTTCTGGATTGATAATCAGCTGTTTTTTTGCTTAGCATGAAAAAAACGTAGAATTTTGGCTGGTAACCTGTTTTTAATAAGCAAGATTTTTGGTGCTAAGCATTTTTTTTTCGCTTAGCAGCTCTATGAAATTGGCCCCAGCATGTAAGATATTTAGCTCATTTTGAGTGCACACTAAAGTAAAGCGTACAACATCTGTCATATGAATAATTGTACACACTGATCTTTGCCTACAGTTACAATTGCATGGCCACATGTGATTCGCCACACTTTGCTGGGCCCATTTTGACCTCGGCTCGGTGATGTTAAAATGATCCTGGCACGAACTGGTTAAATTAACAAGCCTGAGTGATGTAACACACCTGATGTATCCGTTTCCGTCCTTGTCGAAGACTCTGAAGGCTTCCCTGATCTCCTCTTCGCTGTCTGTGTCTTTCATCTTTCGCGCCATCATCGTCAGAAACTCAGGGAAGTCTATTGTTCCATTTCCTGGGGGGAGGGGGGATCAACAACCGAACTGATTAGAACTGAGTTGGGAAATGCTGCCGAACTGCTGCTTGTCTCAGGTAAACGTGGTTAATGGGAAGAATATAACAGCATTTTTTTGGTTCAATCCTACACAAGGAAAGGCATTTACACCCACTTAACCCAGGATGTGAATTTGGACTGAGGATGTGAATTTGGACTGAGCATGTGAATTTGGAGCATTTTGATGTGATTTTGGAAATCTTTTGTTGAAATCACATCCTTCTAAGGACCGTGTCCACTTTAAAATGAAAATTCACATCATATTCTTTCCTAGTGTTATTGTTAACAAATGTTGCATTTTTTTTAAACACTGCTATAGTCCAGAACACAGAAAAGTTTTTTCTCTGGTTAGGTCTCTAAATATTTTGCTTTAAAACAGATGGTGCAATAATCCGGTCTCATTATTTAATCAAAAATCCACTTGCAAACTAAATTGTATAGATCCCAGAACACTGAAATGTAATAAAAACAATAATAACAAACAAGCAATCCGCCATATTTAATCACAAAAACATCACAGAAATGCAAAGAATTTAAATTTTAACATGTTATCATTTATTATTTTTTTCATCAATTTCTTTTTTTTTGAACTGTTTGGTTTTTTTTAACTTTTTGGTTTTTTAAATATTTATATAGCGCTTTTCACACCCGAAGGGCATCTCAAAGCGCTTCCAACATTATTACCCCTGGTCACTGGGCCATTTTCAATCCTTAAACCATCTCAGCTCCCTGGGGAGTATACAGCCTGTGCTGCAATATATGCGCTACTAGGCTAAATCAATCACAATAACCATCTCTGCCCTCACAGGTACCCATTTTACCCCTGGGTGGAGAGAAGCAATTATAGTTAAGTGTCTTGCTCAGGGACACAAGTGTCACAACCGGGACTTGAACCCACACTCTGCTGAACAGAAACACCAGAGCTTGAGTTCGGTGTTCTTATCCACTCGGCCACAGCAGCAAAAACCAAAATGCGCATAAAGACGAGAAACCTTTAATTTTGTTTGTATATATTTGGCCTAAGCTAGCTAGACTGACCCAACAGGGTACTATGTTGACCTACCATCAGCATCCACCTCGTTGATCATGTCCTGCAGCTCAGCCTCGGTGGGGTTCTGACCCAGTGACCTCATGACTGTCCCCAGCTCCTTGGTGGTGATGGTGCCGTCTCCATCCTTGTCAAACAAGGAGAAGGCCTCCTTGAACTCTGTGGACAGAGATTAATAGGGATGGTTTTGCTGAATTTATTTTAAACAGTTTTTGAAGAAGAAAATAAAGGAATGTGTTTTTGTCTTTCCTTTTTCTATGCATATTGACCATGAACAAGGCTAGAACTTGAGGCCACTCTCTACTGTATGTTGCAGGGCTACAAGATAAATCAAAAGAAGATTTCCTACTCTGGGGCCAATTTCATAGAGCTGCTAAGCACAAAAATTTGCTTAGCATGACAATTCGTCCTTGACAAAAACAAGGTTACAGACCAAATTTTCATGTGATATGTATTGTTTTGGATTGATAATCAGCTGTTTTTTTGCTTAGCATGAAACAAAAACGTATAATTTTGGCTGGTAACCTGTTTTTATTGAGCAAGACTTTGTTGTGCTAAGCACATTTTTGTGCTTAGCAGCTCTATGAAATTGGCCCCTGGTATGAATTAACCTAATGTACTTCTTATACAAAACAGGACAGATTACAGAGGTTGGAAGGACACAGGCACCAGGCAAGGAATTCCAAAAAAGATGCAGCACATTGAGAAACATTAAACTATTGGAATAGCCTTTCCTAGACTAAATGATGAAAACTACAGGAATCTTCTTCATTAAGATTTCTTTACAGAGGTTTATTTTCATTTAGTTGTGCATTACATAAGTACATTTTAAAGTTTGTGAAGTTTGCTACAGCTAGGTTGGTAGTGGTGTATAGTGCAAAGTTTAATCTTAATAATGTGAATGAATTTGACAACACCGAAAGTAGGGTATTTTGACCTGCTTCATCACAACTAGAGTTCAAGAAACATATATTTTGGTGAAATTGATTTTTTGGTATAGATGAAAAGAGGACAGTTCAGTTTTATTTTGACACCAACATTTATTCTTATTGGTTCCAAAGATATGTTAATTTTAGTAGGGATAGATTTGTAATACTATTATTACAACTATCCCTAAAAAATGAACATAACTTTGGAACCAATAACACTAAAGGAAGAACACTTTTGACTTGAGATAAATGCATTTGAGAATTGAGATTTTTTTGTTGATTTTCATGGTTTATCATAGGACTTGTCCAAGCAAAACTCCATAGCAACCAAAGTATTTGCTGCAGATGAATGCCAAATATAACACTTTTTTTTGCAAAATTCCAGAGAGTGTGATGAAATATTTGCAAGTTTATCTGCGACTTGCTCTCAACATTGCACGATTTCACCACTTTACTGATTTTTTTTCCTGGCAAAAACAAAATGAATAGGGTGAAAGATAAGATATTAGGCCAAATAAAACAAAAAACATGTTCAGCGTCATGCCTTTTTTTGAAAAGGAAGGAGGAGGTCTTTTTTCAAAATGACCGCCTGACACATTTTAATGCGAGTCATGTAGAGAACATGTCACACCCTTTCTTCCTATTTGAAATTAAAACATGGCTCACCCACAATTAAAAATCAAAATTCATGTGGGTCGATCATGTATGCACCATACACGTCACACCCTAGCCTTCCCATTAGAAAAAAAAATATTTCTACAGCATGTACACAGTGATGCTAAAGTCTAAAATACAATCTGAAAATTGTATTATCTTAAATTTTGTATTTTTTTTTTAAAGATAATGGCCGCCCGACACATTTTAATGTGAGTCATGTAGTGAACATGTTACACCCTATCTTCCTATTTGAAATTAAAACATGGCTCACCCACGATTTCAAATCTAAATTCATGTGGGTCGATCATGTATGCATGCACCATACACGTCACACCCTAGCCTTCCCATTAGAAAAAAAAAAATTCCACAGCATGTACACAGTGATGCTAAAGTCTAAAATACGATCTAAAAATTTTATTATCTTTTTTTTTTTTTTTTTTAAGATAATAAAATTTATAATTTGTTTTACAAAAAAAAAAAGTTAAAAAGGAGGCGGCCTCCAAAAAGGAAGCGGGCAGTGACACTAAACATGTTTTTTTTTTATTTGGCCTTAATATTTACCAAACCCATCAAAAACTCAAATTCGAAAGTTCACTGAATTTTCACCTTGACCTTTGACCAGTGTAGCACAAAATCAGCCTGTCTGACTTGTTTTATCAGGTTTTGCAGGTTACTGATAATAATGATATATAATGGTCCAAATTTCTACACTTTTGCATGCTCAATGATGATGTATTCAGAATCTGACCAGTTACCTGCTATTTGCTCTTCGGTTAGTTGATCTGCCTAAAGGTACGGGGTTTAAAAGACAACACATATTTTATTAAACCACTGCAACTCGCTCCAAATGTATGACTACTCGTACAACCTGGCCTAACTTGGTTTCCAAAGACGGATCAATATTATTAATACATGTATAACTACACAGAGTAAAGTAAAAGTAGGCCTATAAAATGTTTCAATAAAAATGAACCCGAAACAAACATAAACTTGAACAAACTACATGAATATTGCTGGGCAATTACTGCATGGCGCAAGTATATTGTCAAAAAGTTAGTTGTCACGGCATTGTTCGTGTGGTGTGGACAACCGAGTACAAGCATTTTTTTGAGTTTGACTTTGAATTATTTGTTTTACTCGCAACATAATGTGCTATTTTCTCACATTATTATATTCGACAGCCAAGCCATGTGCACTCAATAACAACGCCTCATCTTATTCTTAGTAAATAGAACAGTGAACTTAACTTACCATTTTGAACTGCCTGTCCCAATAAATTTAGGGTCAGACGCAGGCGCGGCGAGCTGGGGATTATGCAAAGCCACTGTACTGCTGTTCTCGATATGTCGGAAAGTGAGTGCGCAACAATTAACAAGCGCGCGCTCTATATGCACGTACGGCTCGCCCCACGCGGTGCATATGGAGCTCCATATGCACCGCGTGGGGCGAGCCGTGCATATCATGGCCATGGACTTGACTACTGTGTGCATATCATGTACTCAAACGCGATGGTAGAGAGGCTACTTTAGAGTTATTACTAGACGTGATTATTGGACGTGGCCGCACAGTTTCGACATTCCGAAATTCTGCGTCATGCCGTGATGGTCATAAATCGATTATCTGAAAGATACTAGTGTAAGTCGGCTCTAGCTCCAATTCTAAGGAAATTACTGTTTCAAATAAGTTAAGAGGGCCTAATATTTCGATCTTAACAAGATCTTCTTCAGAGACATAATTACTGTTTGTTTGTTTGTTTGTTTTATCTCCATTCATACTTTCATACATACAGAAAAAATAATGATTAATAATCAATACAAAATATATTAAAAATTGTTTCACAATACAATACAGTATGAATGGGAGTGACACATCCAGAGGACTAGCCTTCTGTATAGTGGAGCACCTGAGACTGCAGACAATTTAAACAATTTGAAAAAAGGCACTCGAGGAAGGTTAGGCTATAAATGAAGTTAAAAAATAAAGTGAGCACACTAAACCATACTTATTCCTCCATATGACTAAACATACTAAAATAAACATGTAATAACGAAAAAAGGTAATTACTGTTGCAGCTGACCCCTCCCCTTTATTTAAAACGACCCCATTCTCTGTAAGTAACATCACACACATTTATTTTAAAATAGAGAATAGAGAATAGAGAATTGAGAGAAAACAAACTTAGATTTGGCGGCAAAAAACCACTAGACGATAAAGCGTATGGATTCCAGGTTAAAGTTCAAGTACAGTCTAGTACAATGTAAACACTGTGCAGCTAGTGAACGTCTGGTATACCATGTGACCGCCGCGCGCCGCGCCGGTGCATTGCGCTGTCAGCTCGCAGCTTGTCACGTATTGTGTGGCAAGCCCATCAGCGCAATGGTATCCCGACGTTCTTAGCGCCAAGCCTTTTTGTTTTGTATGAACTTGAAGTGAATGTCAATGTTGAACATGGCCGCGTCCGAATCTCTTGTCTATGACTATATTGTCTAGGTGTTCGCCCATTACAAATACACGTGAGCAGGCTGACAATAGACGTAGCCGTAGCTCTGGAAGCCCGTTTCGGACACGGCCATTGTTAAGTTTGACAATAATCACACACATGGGATTTGGATTACTCGTTCACATTCATTGTTAAGGCCCTTGCGGCGACTTGCACCCATCATGATATGGACTGAAAAGATCATGCGTTGTCTGATATGCATGGTTCGTTGCGTTTTCATTTGTACTTTAGGTGTGGGGGAGAGGGGGGGGGGGGCAGTTATATGCATTCATCTAGCCTACTAAACGAATCCAGGGAGCGCAAACATTTTGGATTCTAGATGTGCTGTGATATAATTTAAGGTTTTTTGGGCCCATTTTCCTCTGAAATTACGTAATACAAGTCATGACATCGATACTACCGTTTTCGGGAATTTCTTTTCGTTTTTGCAATAAATGGGGGGGGGGGGGGGGGGGGGGTATACAACGACCGCAATAGCTTCCCCTCCTCAATCCGCCACTGTACTTGTACCTATACTGTAATTTGACAACATCGATTTAGGGTGGCATTTTTCATATAGACCTATAAATGGCTTTTAAAAAGATCTAGAATTGCAGCTAATAATGACACGAACCAGCAAGAAATGACAGCAATGACTTCCGAGGTTGATAAAGAGTTATGGGCTGGGTGGGATGAAAAACTGATGACCAGAATCAAGAACTGATGAACATTGACAATAAGGATAGATTGGAGAATTGATCACTATCTTGGAAAGGTAATTATGCATTTATACACTTATATTGTCAGCCATATGTGTATAAGTGTACTGATTTGAGTACCTTTCATAAATGTCTCGTTTGTTCAGTCATTCGTGGCTATGACATAATGAACCTTATACCATTGGACAGATGGCATTCTACCCTTTCAACAGACATTTGTATTTTTCAGAAACATTCAGTAGTTTTGCAATAATATGAATTTGAAAATGGGTATACTTTTTTTAGAGACACCCTTTTTAAAAATCCCCCAGGGCCTCTATCTTAATAGGGAATTTGATCATCAGGCATTTGTACTATAGGCCTACATGACCTGACCAGCAAAGATGAGCACTCATGATCAAATCACCTACACACTGGGCAATTCCGCTCGCTTGAGGACTTCACTGTCATTGTCTAAGTTTTACAGCCACACAACAGAGAAGTCAGCTACTACAGCTTGATAGACACACGCAGCTTTGTATTCTAAAGTACTGTAATAGTACATGTATATAGTATGCCTTTCTCATTCCACGTACGTCACGCTCAGTCACGAAACTTGTCCACATAATATGAAGGGTGGAATTAATCTCCAACGGGGATTACTGGTGCAACAACGGCTTACTTGGAACAGGTTCACTGTTAAAAAACCAAAAACAGGTTATGTAAAAAAATACCATGTTTTATACGAACTCGCTTGCTATTATTATGTAAAAAAATACATAACACTTGCTTGGTAAAAGCTAGTGGTTTCTTGACAGTTGTGTGAAGTGTTACCTGGTACATATAGGTAATTATACTTATACACATTTATTATGTATTGACAGTTGTGTAAAATGTTACCTAACTCTTATGATATATGTACACATATATTACGTAAAAACTAGAAAAACATTGGGTGTACACAACCTTTGGGTAAACATTATATTTCATTCCCATGTTAAATAATACTTCAGTCCATTTATTTCACATAGACCTAGGTTGTGTGTACAACTAAAGATCAACGATGTACATGTACTGTACATGTGGGTATTATGCACCCATTTACTGCGCACATTTAGTCGTGTGCACACATTAATATGCCTAACATAATGCAATCATAATTAGTTAATTGTGTGGCCTTCACGCTTCACTACACAAATAGCAATATTCTGTAGTATCTTGTGGTCCAGGCATTTCTCGGTATTGGATACAGTATAACAATCACAAGAGGTTTAAAAAACGTTACCTTCAAAGACTGCTGGCTGTGGCATATGCCCCCGCGTCGTTCTGACAAACGTCTGGTGTTTATGTTGTCCATCTTGCTTCCCTGCGCTGTGCGCGTGTTGGCCTACGTTTTTACCTAACTTTATTAAATAAGTTATGTCAATTGGATTCTTTATTTATTCAACACGTAATAAACGATTTACGTATCTGCGAGATACTTATTTGCTGGCGATTTTTACCGAAATTATGTTGTTTTTTACATAATTATTTTTATCTATTTTTTTTTACTAGTTTTTTTGAGAGTGTCGAAACAACACTTTATTTCAGACTGATGAAAGCTCAAGCGTGACCCAAACCCAACAGTTAAAGCTGTTGCGAAGCAGTCCATGTCTCCATGATGAGGTCTTTCTATGTGGGCGACAAGAGCGCAGTCATCGGCATACATTCTTCACTCCCTATTTCCCTTCCTAATTCCCTCCGTAAACCCACGACCACTCGTCACTCGCCTACCCCACACACTCACAACTCCCCCCCCCCCCCCCCACTTGACCACTCCCCTCCTTATCACCCCTCCCCTCCTCCACCGATCCCCTCCTCCACCTCTCCCCTTCTCCACCAATCCCCCCCCCCCCCCCCCCCCCTCAACCACTTCAATCCTTCACCAATCCCCATTGCATACTTTACTTCTCATTTTCCTTCGTTTCCCTCCGATAACCCCATCCCCCACTGATCCCGGCTCTCTAATCCTCTTTACCTCTTGAATAATTCAGTTTTGCTATTCAAACTTATTGTTTCTGTTATATTGAAAGCGTTGTTACTTTATACTTGCAATGATTTCATGTACAGATGTATAACTTTGTCAATGTACTGTTTTTTATTTCTTGGCCGAATAAATAATAATAATAATAATACAGAAGTTCATGAACGAGCTCATCGAAAATGTGGTTTTCGCTTGAATTTTCCATCACTGAATCTTAACTGTACGCCGACGTTGATGTTACGGAAAGCATCAAGAAGCATGATACTCGCAAACACGACACGGAAGAGCGCTGTGTTGAAGATTCTCTGTCGTCCATTATACTTGCGCCATCATAAAACTACTTCCCCATCTCAATTTTTAGGGCAGCCTTACACCATAGATATAGAACGGTTTACACAAACTTTCAACCAATCACATGTGATGCATTGATCAAGTATTAAACAAAAGTAGCCAGCTAGCACTGCACTATAGACTAGCACGAAAACTTGAAAACCGTGCGTCCCGATAATTTCTTACATTCGCAGCAGCACCATGGTAAGATATGCATTTGGTAAGAGGCGCGGATCCGGGGGGGGGGGGCACCCCTGTGTAAACTGAGTACACAAACAGTGGGGTGGGGGAAAAGAGGGAGAGGTGAGAGAAAAAGAAGGGAGGAGGATGGGATCGTAGGGCAAAATACCGGCGATATACATCTGCTGTGTCTACTTTTTGGCATACAAAAATACTGAAAAAAAGGTTATCAATCATGCCATGGAACCCCAGTTTGCGACCCACACCCGTTCAATTTCCCCATGCACACGGATCCATCTCATTGTCTCTACTCGCAGCGGTCGTCGAGCGAGGCCGGAAATGGGTGTTGGTACCCGCAGAAGACAACCTAAACCCGCCTGGCGCGCATATCCGCTCGTTGATGGTATCGGAGGTGGCTCATACAATGTACTCAGACTAGCAAAATAATCCCGCGCCTGGTGGACATTGTGCTCATTGAATTGGCAGTAATGTCACCTCCGTTGTCTGTTACCAAGTTGATTGCAGTGTATCTGGATGATTGTTTATGTTGTTAATGACCAGCTTTATTTGGTTCTCATTGCTATAACGATTTCAGTCTGCCTATCGCCAATAATTATCATACATGTACATGTAGTAGGCTACTGATCGAGTCAGCACGGTTGAAAGTCCAAAACGATATTTTAATTTTACTTGACAATAAGGTTATTTTAGTTATGCTTGATCTGACCGCCGCTTTCGATACTATTGATCATTCCATTTTGATTTATAAATTGGAAAACAGATATGGGATTAAAAGTTTAGTGCTTCAGTACGGTTCACTTCCTAGTAAGGGTTGGCATTATGTTGGTTAGCGAAGTCAGAGTTGACTCTTTGGAGTGCCACAGGGAAGTGTATTGGGGCCAATCTTGTTCACGCTTTATCTTGCACCATTGGACGAGATTTTCAAGAAGCACAACATTAATTGTATGTTATATGCTACCCTGCAATTAAAAATAATGTTAACGCGACTGGCCCTGTACTGCTGGTATATTCGCGCAATCTTCAAGTAAGATTTTGTGAAAGCGCCCTCAATAGTTTCGTACTAGTTGCGTCGGAAATTAGAAACTTGGCCGGCAAAGGTGTTGTTTTTTAGTAACGTTTGTACCCAATAAATAGCAGAAATGCCTCATAAAACAATCTTACAAACTCTATGGAAGACAAAACTGAAGCAAGCATTTAACCAGGTCGTTGTTGGAAAACTTTTTCGGTAAGAACTGCCCGGCTGCAAACTGCAGACTAATTTCTTACCCATTCCAAAAATACTGTCCCGTTGAGACTTGAGTTGCATATCAAACAGTTCATGATGGTAATTTGTGTACACAACATATTGCATTAGCCTCTGTCATGACCTTTCTAAAAGGTCAACGCAAGGAAAATTGTCAAAATGGCGGCGCTTACCAACAGCAACACGTGTGTCGTCGATGTCAGAACTTTATGGCTTACGACGGAGCTCTAAAGGCTGTGGTTATTTCGAAAGGATAAATCGTAGGCATAAGGCTAAATGTCATCCAAAACCGTAAAATTACGAAAGAGAAAGAAACAGCGACTGAAAAAATGGTCAGTTTGTGAAAGCGTGCTGCGCTATATACGTACGTGCGTAGCTAGCAGATGTCAGACAAGTCGACCGTTGAGACAACTCGCCCGTTGAGACAACTCGCCCGTTGAGACAACTCGACCTTTGGGAGAGCTATAGCTGTACTTCGACGTTTACATTGTTTATAAACAGTTAATGTTGGGCCGACTTTCCTCATGCAATGTTGCCATACTTCTTTGTTGACAAACTGCAAATTCATTGTACCTTTACCATGTTAATGTTATTAATGCTTGCTATTTATCCTCTGTTAACAATTTAGGTGTAAGCTTAGTCCGAAAAAAACACCAAAATGGTGGCGTCCAGAAATTGTGCACACAATCGACCGAGTGCTCCCTAATTAATTGGTCGTGGCGCAATTGAATAATTCTTGAAAAATTCAAGTTTAATATTTACGAAGTTCTTTTAATGTCAGGTTTCAGTCAATAAAAGGGTAAAATATTACTAGATTTCACAGGCGTCTGTACATTTAATGTGACAGTACTTAAAACTGGTTTTTAAATTAACATTGCAGGATTGTTGAGGTTTAACGTCCATATAGTAATTATGTGAACCAAGTGCTTGTGTGTAAAGCCCCAAATTTATATTTGATGTCAAAAAATAATTAAAAATACAAAAATAATATTGCTTGTACATGTATCAAGTTGTATGAATTGGCCCCAGAATTTGTTTACTGTTTGGCATTCAAATATGGCTTTCAAATAAAGCTTCAGTTCAGTGCCACTGAATTTTTTGTTTTGTTTAAATGTTAATTGGGCCTAACCGGTTTTCTAAGGAGCATAAATATACGGCGGGTCTTTTCAAGTGCAGGAAAGAAAATCTAGTTTTATGATTGGCCATTTTTTATTAAGTATTTCCCCGCAATTCACTAACTATCTGTTGTCTTTCCTCCATGGTATAGCTACTTACGTTAGTTTTACGCGCGAGCTCGGAAGCCATATTGACAATTTTCCTCAAAACGCCCTCTTCGGTTGATTTTCGTCATTTCATGACAGAGGCTAATGGAATGACCCACGTACACCACGTACATCCACCATTTGTGATAATGTGATGGGTTCTGGCAAAATGAGACAGAACTGTGCAGAGGTTGAAATGAGGGTTCTCATACAAAGCAGAGGATACAAATTGTATGGGTTTCATATGTGAAGCGTTTGTGCAAAATGAGACGGAATTGGGCCTAGCCCTAGAGAAAACTGTAAAATAAACTGTAAGTGTAATTGTAAATTGTAAGGAGAATTGTATTACAATTCTCCTTACAGTTCGCGAATTCGGAGGCTGTTCCACCTATTGCACACGCAGGGAATTACGTGTTTCTTCATTTTTTTACAGTAATAAAAAATGAATACTTTTTTTCTTCGGTGTAACGTGGGAGATTTTGTTACTATATATACAACAATGAAATTTGGAAATATTTTGGTGTAGTGTTGGGCAATAATTAATTTTTTTGACATTTTTCACATTGACCACAACACTATTCATTCCCATTTGAGTCCAGAGGGTGCGATAACTAACAGCCACCACTGACCAATCACAGACAGGAAACAAGACCCGGTGACGTCATGCCGACCGTGAGAATGCCGTTTCTTGCCCTTCAAAATTCAAACAAACATTCCGTTAACAAGTTAAGGCTGTTTTAAAGGTAGTATACACCATTTGCAGATATCGAAAATATTTACTACCGAATTATAAAGAAATATCTTACTTATTTGAAAATAAATAATGATTGTAGGCATCCAGCAAAATGATTGCGCTAGATATCCTGTAATTATTGTGAAAAATTGAATTTTATAAAGAAAAATTCGCTCTCGCCGTCCGGCGAGAGCGAAAAAACACAAATAACATAAGAATAACGGCTCGACCCCGGTTGAAAACAAACGCTGTTTTTCGTGCTTTTCTCAGCATCCATTATGGTAAAACGTCGGAAAAGTCAGTTAAACGATATTTACTATGAAATACAACCCCCTAAATCTACAAATTCATAATAATTCAAGCAATTACCAATGGTGTATACTACCTTTAAAGTTCGCATTATCAACATGTCGCAAAAGTAAAATGTTGAGAAAAAGGCCTTTGAAGTTTCAAGTTTTGTACATGTGATATGGAAAAATTGTTTTCCCAGAAAACACTTTTATTCTACTACTTCCATGCTATTTCTTAACAGAATATGTGACCCGCTTCAGGAAAAGGTGACATAAGTCGCAAAACTAAAAATAGAGTTTATGTATCTCATCAGTCCAAAGCATACACGTATATAACACCAGATCCCGACACAATTTATATGTTCCATTCACCCGCACCTTATATTCTGCATCTACTCTCCGTTTCTATGGTCCTCGTTTATGGAACTCCATTGACAATGATATTAGAACAATGTCGTCTGTGGGTCGTTTTAAATCGTCTTACAAAAAGGCGCTCCTGTCACAATATGTAACGTAGCTTCCCTCCTTAGCTCTACTCTGCTCTGCTGCATGGTGTCAATGTGAAATCTATATCTAACTTGTTATCTTTATTGGAATTGTCTCCCTGTCTCAGTCTCCACTGTCTCATCCATTGTTTTGTTTTGTTTTGTCTTCTTTGTTGTTTGTCCGTTCGTTCGTGTTAATTCCTATCGTTTGTATATTGCCTGTCTTATGATTGTCTGTGTCAGGCTGTTCTCTACAAGCCTTGGTTTATTTGAACAGCCCCAAACTGTTCACTCCCTTCAATAATCTCTAGTTTATTGTTTCAGATTTTGTGCTTTTAATATTAATAGTTACGCATATTTCTTTTTGTTTATTTAAAAAATCTAACCTAACTTGCTTGTGAAAAGTTTGGAAATAAACGTTTCGAATAATAATAATAATTGGAAAGTCCAGGATATAAGCTTTCATTTGGTACATACCGGTAGTACAGCTCCATAGCCCCTCCCGTTCCGGTGATATTACTTGTTTGCATATTAATGGATTCCATGGAATTAAAAATACACAACTGAGAAAACAGGCTTCGAAACACAACAAAAACTAAGAAAATACATTGGAACTATGCACTCTTAAAAACAAATTGTTTCACTTTATTTATCGAATTGCAGCTTTTTGTTAATTAAAATCTGAAACTTTGGATACTACAGTCATTTAGGATAAAAAAATGAAAATCAAATGTTGACAAAAATATTTACACTATTAATTTTAACAGGCCATTACTCATAAATGCATAGCGCGACTTATGTCACCTTTTCCTGAAGCGGGTCGTATATTGTTTAATAGTAGGCATACCAATGATTACAAATATCAATACATCTCCAAATCAAACAAATTCTCCCATTCATTATTTTACATTTTTCTCCAGGCCCAATTTCATCTCATTTTGCAAAAACGCTTCACATAACTCATTCTTGTGTGACCTGCTCTGTGAAAATAAGAAAAAGATTGCACTGTCCTCTTTAATTTGATATTACATGTACATGTAGTTGGAGGTCTGTAGCATGTTGCGTTCTTGCGATAAACCGATTTAAATTTTGACGATTTAGCAAGATCTATTCATGAGAAATCATGCATTAAAACAATTATTTCCCTTTAGGAGATGTACATGTATGTATGCAATAGAATACAAACCGGTTTTTCTCACTAATTCTGATTTAATTTAGCATAATGTAGAAATTGAAAATATAGCCTAACCAAGGTGAAAATCATAAAATAGGAATATCAAATTTTCGTACGAAAACCCCCCCTCTCCGCGTTCAACCACCCAGATCTCGTAAGCGCACTGTGCGACATCTGACTCATTTTCACAGAGCGGGTCACATACATGTTTACCAGGTAGAGCCTCAAATGTTGTACTCTGTTGCATAGTTTACAGAATGACTGTATCGTAGTGGGCTGTGAGGACGGTATCATCAGAGTGTATGATATTCCATCGGGACATTCAACGGGTGAAGAGCTGCTAGAACCAGAAGTGAGTTTAATGCCTACAAATAAGGATTATATACCGGTATATTCTCCATATAATGAATTATAATCCTGAAAACTTTTGCAAAAGAAGTCAGAGAAAAGTGGCCAGGAATCGCCTCAGATTGCACCCCAGAGCATCCAGAATCCAACATTTTCCGGGGCCCTTAGATTACTACCGAACTATTAAGAACTATTTTACTTATTTGAAAGTAAATAATGATTCTAGGCATCCAGCAAAATGATTGTGTTAGATATCCTGTAATTGTTCCGAAAAATTATTTTTTAATAAAAACCAATAACATTAACAACAAGAACAACTGCCTGATGCCGGATGAAAACAAACGTAGTTTTTCTTGCTTTTTTCCTCGGCATCCATGCTTGTAAAACTTTGGACAGGTCAGTTAAACAATATTTATTATTAAATACAACCCCCCAAATCCACCCATTCATGATAATTCAAGCAATTACCAATAATGCATCCTACCTTTAAGCAGGCCCCAAACCACAGGCTGTAAGAGCTTCGCGCTCTGTGCTCGAATTTTTCTGTTTTGGGTGTACCCCCCTCCCCGCCTACAAAATTCCTGAATTCTCGCTTGATTACCGTACACACCTATTGCTGTATTGATGCACATTGTACATTTTGGTTAAAAGTTTGTTAACATGTACCTCAACAAATTACACTTGTACATTATTTCAGAAGCTTGCCATTAATAAATACTGGTGTTCTGCCCACAGCCTCAACTTTGTCTGGAGACCAAAGGGGGACCAGTCCAGTCGCTGGTCTTGGCCGACATCACTCGCTTCAGCGCGGCAGACCTGATAGCGGGCGACTCCAGGGGGACCATGACCATCTTCTGTAATGGCCAGATCTTGAGCAGGCAGAGCGTGTCTGAGCACAGTCTGGGGTGTCTGCAGTTGGATACTGATGCTAGTAAGTCATAAGTGTAAAGTGATGTACAGTCAATCCCATGTCGGTCACAAACTTGACAATCACATGTCATTTTACATGTCAATCACGGTTCAATCAGTCAGTCACAAGTCAGTTACAAGTCAATCACAGGTTCAATCACAGGTAAGTCACAGGCCAATCGCAGGCCAATCGCAGGCCAATCGCAGGCCAATTGCAGGCCAATTGCAGGCCAATCGCAGGCCAATCGCAGGCCAATCGCAGGCCAATCGCAGGCCAATCGCAGGCCAATCGCAGGCCAATCGCTTACCAATCGCTTGCCATTCGGTCGCAGGTCGGTCGCAGGCCGCTCGCAGGCCGCTCGCAGGCCGCTCGCAGGCCGCTCGCAGGCCGCTCGCAGGCCGCTCGCAGGCCGCTCGCAGGCCGCTCGCACTCCGCTCGCACTCCGCTCGCAGGCCGCTCGCAGGCCGATCGCAGGCCGATCGCAGGCCGATCGCAGGCCAGTCTCTAGTTGATCACAATCATCTACATGTATGACAGGTCATCTGTGGACCTATCACTAGTACACACTTGCATTGCAGTCTATGATACATACAATTCTGGATGCAACCGACGATCAATGACATTATATACACACTGTACATGTTTTCATCCATGGTTTGCAGCGGGTAATGTGAGTGTCGTCTCTGGTGATGCCGGTGGGGTCGTGCATGCGCTGCTGCCATACAGTCACTTGTGGAAGCTGAGACTAGACTCGCCATCACATCAGGAGGTAATGGGACGCCAATGTTATACATGGTACAAATGTACATGTGCAAAAGATTTGTATGGGCGCCAGATTTGTATGGTGGGAGAAATCGGAGATTTCAAAATCCGGTTATCCTAATTTTTTTTCTAACCGAATACCGATTATTTGATTTCACCGGAAGTTTCATCCAGCTCACAATCATACCAGCAAAAAGGAATGAGTAAGGTGCCACAAGAAATGCCCTCTCAATGACTAGTTATAATGGGAAGAATTTAGTGACCACTGGGTCTTTATAAAAACACCCCAGAGCTGTGATGTGGGGGAAAATGAATGGGAACTCACAAATAAGTCAAATGGGCAGGCTAATAATGAAACTACTAGTACAATCTCAGACCATGGAGCAAATTGGAAGATGTTACAATAAGCCATTTGCGCGTGACCCCGAGTTAAATTTAAATAATATCTGGTACACTGACTTGTTCATTAGCTTGGCACAGTTTAACTTTAAATTCTCCAGACCAAAGACACTGTTGCTATATCACGTGATTCAGGGCAAGCTTTTGCATAGTTACGTAAGAGACGCTCAGCACCAATACATTGTTTACAATGGGTGAGAATGGCAAAAAGACACCAGACCATTCCAGAGCTGGGGGTTGCTAGCGTATGACGCGTAAGGCTTGCCCCGAATCACGTGATATAGCAACAGCGTCTTTGGTCTGGAGAATTTAAAGTTAAACTGTGCCAAGCTGTGTGAGCAAGTCAGTGTACCAGATGTTATTCAATTTTAACTTGGGGTCACGCGCAAATGGCTTATTGTCTTCTTCAGCCTGTGTCACACACAAATGGAAGACTAAACTTGTTGGGGTTGGTTTGAATATTCGCTTTTCTAAATCGAAACCGAATAGTGGAATTAAAACCGAATATTACAAAATTTGGTTTTAAATCCCAGCACTAAGTACATAAAGACAAAAATCATCTATTTCAGGGCCAGACGTATGTGAGGGGTTCTGGCAAAATGAGACGGAACTGGCCTTTGGGCAGAGGTCGAAATGAGGTTTCTCAGGCATTAGAAAAGAGGATACAATTCTCCTTGCAATGCTGTTTCTGGCATTTCAATCGGACATTCCATTGACCAGTTTGCGCCGGAATTATTTTAACGTCACCGAGCCGAGGCGCAGGATTATTTTTAACAAAACTTGATCTGAGGCGGGTTCAGGCCGATGATATCGGAAACGACACCCACGCATTTCCGGCCTTGCTCGCGTGTATATATATATACGTCCTCCGGCGCGAACTGGTTAACAAGTTATGGCTGTTTAAGTTCGCATTTATTAACATTGTTCACGCAGTAATAACAGGGTCCTCGCACTGTTATTACATTTAATAAATATCTTTTTAACAAGAACAATGGTGAAAATGCTCCAAATTTTCTTTCGTCAAGATTTCCAGTGTTTTGTTTTCATGTTCAGGGGCCATATTTTAGCTTATGCATGGTACCCTGTCTCTTCAATATGTGTTGTTGTTATTACCCATACTTTGGGACCAGACTAGCTAGACTACTGATGCCCACCGTGCATAGCAACGCGCTAGCGTTAACAGACGACACGTGCATTTTGAAAAATGCCGCGCGTATAGATAAAAACGTTCTACGCGTACATTTATAGCGCGCAGTATCAAGATTTGACGCGTCCTTGTTACAAGTTACCGTAGGACTGTTGCATTCGGCTCATTCGGCTTACATGATGCTTGATTAATGCTGGTTCAGGGGACATTTTTTCGCTTCTTCTTGAAAGCCGAGTTATTAGTACATAATAATCCACTCCACGTGATCGAGTCTCGACCAATCATAAGCTAGCAACTCTCCTAGGTATTTATTAATACATAATAATGCACTCCACGTGATCGAGTCTCGACCAATCAGAAGCTATCAACTCTCCTAGATATTTATTAATACTCTTTTTTTTGTAGAGCCGGTCACATATTTATAATAAAAAAACTTTCGGCTTGGCTGGGCTGGGCTGGGCTGGGCTGTGCTTGGCTGGCCAGGCTTGGCTAGCCGGGCTGGGTTCGACTGGGTTTGTGTAAGTTAGGCTAGGCCGGACTGGACTGGATGTAGTTTCAAAAAAATTAGGCTTGTCTGCTTTGGTCATTTGAGTTTTATACCTGAAAGTGCAAGATGGCATATTGAAGCAATTGAAAGTATTTTCCATTTGGATTCCTTTTTTTAATTCCACTACATGTATGTAGGCAGAGAGTCGGTCAAGCATTGTCAAGTGTCTCCTAGCAACAACTCTGGTCAGCTCCTCCGGCCGGAGGAGCAATTACATCTTGGCCTCTGATGACTGCCGAAACCTTCATTTCATTCAGCAAGGTTTGATTGTACTGACGTTACAGACACCATATGTCATTACAGCGGTGAGCACAGCCAAGAGCAAGTTCGGGCGCGAACTATAGTTAACCATTAGCCAGTCTCTGCTTTACCAATGCGCATGCTCAAATGCAGTTCGCTCGAACGGCTCTAGTCGAACTATTGTTGAAAAGATGGCAACCGCTTTGTTTACATTTGCGACCTGAATGAAATGGGTATTGCCACTATTCTTCCACGCATAGGCCTATAAGTAGGATAAGCCATGGAGGTGTTTCCTACCTCCATGGATAAGCCATAACGTTAGTCATGTTAGTCCAAAAACAAGACAAAAAATTACATTAGGCCCGCCAGATTACGTTACTCAGCCTTTCCCTCCATCCGACTACTGACATCCTCTTTTTTCTACGTCACTGGTTCTCTCCATGGTTTCCTATGAACTGAGGCTACTGTCAACCAGCGGCAACCGTGCTCCTGGGTCTGGTTCCAAATAGTCGACTAGATAGTCCAACCATTCTGCGTTCGAGCGACGTTAGTCGAACTATGGTTAACTATAGTTCGCGCCCGAACTTGCTCCAAGCTTCAACTCCAACTCCCTACCCCATTTTTCTTTCACATATTAAACCTGAATCCTGCTGAATTATGCAATTCCACAGTTTTAAAACTCCATGTAACCTGAATCTTACCAAATCCTCTAATATTCTCCAATATTCATTACTTAGGTAATAACAGTGCGAGGACCCGGTTATTACTGCGTGATAATGACCGGGTTGGGGGATGACCGCTGGTAATGGATCGAGCCAAAGGCGAGGTCCATTACCAGCGGTTATCCCCCAACCCGGTCATTATCACGCAGTAATAACCGGGTCCTCGCACTGTTATTACCTTTAATAAATACCTTTGTAACGAGAAAAATTGTGAAAATGCTCAAAATTTCGTGACTTTTCTTTTGGCGATATTTCCAGCGTTTTGGGTTCATGTTAAGGGGCCATGTTTTAGCTTATACATGGTACCCTGTCTCTTCAATATGTGTTGTTATTATAACCCATACTTTATGACCAGACTAGCTGACCACTGATGCCCACCGTGCATAGCAACGCGCTAGCGTTAACAGACGACAAGCGCATTTTGAAAAATGCAGCGCGTATAGATACAAACGTTCTACGCGTACATTTATAGCGCGCAGTATCAAGATTTGACGCGTCCTTGTTACAAGTTACCGTAGAACTGTTGCATTCGGCCAATCATTGGCTTACATGATGCTTACATGTATAGTGCAAAGTATCAAGATTTGACGCGTCCTTGTTACAAGTTACCGTAGAACTGTTGCATTCGGGCAATCATTGGCTTACATGATGCTTACATGTATAGCGCGCAGTATCAAGATTTGACGCGTCCTTGTTACAAGTTACCGTAGAACTGTTGCATTCGGGCATTCGGCCAATCATTGGCTTAAATGATGCTTGATTAATGCTGGTTCAGGGAACATTTATTTGCTTCTTCTTGAAACCCATGATATTACTACCTGATAATCCACTCCGCGTGATCGAGTCTCAACCAATCAGAAGCCAGCAACTCTCCTAGGTATTTATTGATTAACCACTGCCTGAATCCTGCAAAATCCTGCAGTGGGTTTACAATTGAGCTAAAGCAGCCAAACATGGAAGAAACAGCGGCTAAGTGCCCTATTACAACAAGGGTCTGCACATGTACATGTACATGACCCTTGGTATGCAAACGTTTGCTATTCCTGACACATTAAACTTGCACCTTGACTGAAGCTCTATGGAGAAGAGCATGAGCAGTGTGAAAGTATAAAGTAACAAATAACCCCAATCCTCCAAAGTCCTCATTCGGTTAATACCCAACTAATTACCTCAATCCTGCAAAACGATCCAGCATTAGTTTAGGCCTTAAATGACCTTGATCCTGCATTATTCTCCAGTGGCAAAAACCCTAAATGCCCTCAATCCTGCAAATATCTCCGATGCATCAACTTCCAAGTGACCTCAATCCTGCAAAATCCTGCTTTTTGCAAAGAGGATTTTGGAGGATTTTGCAGCTATCCAAAAAGTAACCAATAAAAAAAAGATTTTAACGATTCTAATCTCCCTATGAAATTATTCCTTGTGGCATGCTGTAATTTTAACCCTAACGTCCTCTAGGCTTTGGGTCTGAAGAATCAAGTACTATAGCATTTTGTCTCTCTATGACTAATGACTGGGTGTGTAATGGCAGCAGTATAGATACTGGCTACTACGTATATACAGACTAACTTGGCATGAACCATTTACTAATAATAGGGTGCACATGTAGTATTTTCTTTTTAGTATTTGGGCAAGTGTTTGAACAGTCGTTGGTCCTCATCAGTTCTGCCTTTTTGTCGTGCTTGGCAAACAACCTGATGAGGTTTTATCAGCGTCAAGGTGTTAACTTAATTTCTCTTCCCACACATCCAGATGTGCTGTGGTAGTTTCCTGCCCAAGGAGGAAGTCAAGACGTCCGAGGTGCAAGAGGCGACAGCCAGCCAGGTGGCACTAGGAGGCAACGATGGCTCCATCATGATCATGACTGATTTCCAGGTACGTGGAGTCTATAATTAACCAGTTCGCGCCGGGATTATTATGTTAACATCACCGAGCCGAAGCGCGGGATTATTTTTAACGTAACTCGATCCGAGGCGGGTTCAGGCTTGCTCGCTGCTGACAGACATTTCCGGCCTTGCTCGTTGCGTGTTTATGCGTTCCGTTTTGGATCTGGGAAAAACTTTGCGTTTATATACGTCATCCAGCGCGAACTGGTTAAAGGTAGGATACACCATTGGTAATTGCTTAAATTATAATGAACTGGTGGATTTAGGGGGTTGTTTTTTATAGTAAATATCGTTTGACTGATCTGTCCGAAGTTTCACAATCATGGTTGCCGAGAAAAGCACGAAAAACAGCGTTTGTTTTCAACCGGCGTCGAGCAGTTATTCTTATGTTATTTGTGTTTTTTCGCGATCGCTGTCCTTTATAGAATTATATTTCTCAGAATAATTACAGAATATCTAGCGCAATCATTTTGCTGGATGCCTAGAATCATTATTTACTTTCAGATGAGTAAGATATTTCTTAATAATTTGGTAGTAAATTTTTTTGATATCTGCAAATGGTGTATTCTACCTTTAAAGGTCAAATACATAAAGTGCTAAATTTGAATAAACTTGAAAGGGCTAAACAAGTCATTCATATTTAGCACTTTAATACCGATTGAGCGTGTAATACAGATTTTGTATAATACGGATAATCTGTATAATACAGATTTCGATTTTTTGGCCGGGGTGGGGGGTTATTTTCATGCTAGATACCTACTTTTTAATCCCAGAAGTGGACGTAATCATATTCCCAAACTTTTTCAAAGTTGTTATTGCGATTATGACCCTATAGACGATGTGCCCTCTGACGTCACGTGTTTACATATTCAAATGTGCCAGGCAGTATGCGCACACATCGTGTTTTACGTGTCGTGTTTTAAAGAGTGACGTCGCAGGTCAGATCGCCTTTGAATTCTGTGACCTCTGATGTCATCTCTTAACCAAATTGATGTAAAACATGATGCGTGCGCATACTGCCGGGCACATTTGAATACAGATGTAAACAGATGTAAGTTACATCCAGAACCTGCTGTGAGGCCATTTCAGTACTTCTACAATCACTACACAGTTTTGCTATGCATGTTTAAGTACAACCATGGGTACAACACACAGAATAGACCCCATACAAGCTTTATATTAGTTACTCTTACCTGAAATACAAGTGAATCAGTAGCTATAAACAATTTAACATGGTGTTAAACACAAAGCTGTGATCAGTTGAGCATTGACCGGATCCATAACCATCATGATTTTCTGGTAAAATAGGTCATTTTCAGTCGCTACGCCACAACTTACGCCCCCTAAATTGATGGAACAAGTTACGCTATAATTTATTGCACAAATCGTGGACTTACGCACTTATCAAACTTGAGTGAAACTGTCGTAACTGAAATGCTGCACAGCATAGAATGTTGTGCAACTTACCCAATAAATTGTGGCAAGGGGACTTGTGCCGATGCGTACAGTTTTGTGAAATCGGCTGCTGGCCATGTACATGGCAGGTGCTGGATTTTTGGCTTATGTGAAGATTGTGATTTAACCCTCCTATGGTTTTACCTTTCAAACCTTTCAAAATCTCCTTACTTGACAAAATGGCTGTAAATAAGTATGAACCTTTCAAAACGCTCCATAATTTGTTGCTACTGCACTACCGGTACTACACCTTTCAAAACCTTTTGAAAGGTATTTTTTTTCTCACACCAGTTTGTTCAGAAAGTTGTTTTACCTTTCGAAATCTTTCATAGTTTTCTTTTGTCAGACAGTTTTCTCACCTTTCAAAACCTTTCAGTCCAGAAAACTTGAAAGGTTTTGAAAGGTCAGACAATTCTATGGCAACTGCCCTATATATAGGAGGGTTAACAACTAACTTTTTTGTAAGCCGCATACGTACAAAATGTACCCCATAATACGCGTACCATTTCTAGTGCAAGTTAGAAATGTACATGCGGTGTTGTGGTCCAATGGGTACGGTGTTCGACTCGTGTGGGATGGTACACGGGTTCAAATCCTGACGAGAACATGCTGCTTGTGTTCTTAGGCAAGACACTTGCTACAATTGCCTCTCTCCACCCAGGAGTATAAATGGATACCTTTAGCCCTTTGCACTCAGCCCCGCGCCTACATCTGACTTATAAGTCCCTTAAAAGCTCCTGGGGGTCCAAATATTCCCCCAAAATATAGCCCTATTTGTAAGCTTCTCAATGATACATAATTATATGGGATTTGTACACTGTACATAAATGATATTTGTATACAAACTAGCAACACGTACAAAATCCTCGAAAACAGGCCTGAGTTTAAAGGGTTAAAGGTAGACACCAAATTGCGCTGATCTCGAGCTGCTGCAGAAATGGTCTCGTTCCTGATGAACAGAGATAATAATTGTAATCAAAATTCAATTGATCTCTGGATGTGCTCCGTAGTCAGATACAAGGCCGTACATTGTATGGCGGCTGTCTACACGCCATCGACCTGACAACGTTGTAGCCGCAACCTTCACTATTCAGCTTCTCATCAGTTGCCAAGGATGATTAGCGCCCATTATTTTGTTTAAGCACAATGGGATAAGAGATCTTATGCTTATTCGTTGGAACAGCTCGACGAGTCAATCTACGTCCTGCAGCCTCAGAGCTCGAGTGTCTTCTGTAGAATTCTTGCAGTTCCGAGAAGAGCCGCCTTTTGTAGCAATTCCACCTGCACAGTCCTGACGATCTCGTCAAGATGTTTCTCCAGGGACCTGGGAATGGTACCCAGGGCCCCCACAACAACAACTGGAATAACCTTCACCTTGACCTTTCACAACTTGCGTAGTTCCCTCGCCAAATTCTGGTACTTAAACACCTTTTCTTGCAACCCTGGTGTCGCCGGAAACTGCCACATCTACAGGGTGTCCACATAAAAGGTATACCCATTTTCAAATTTATATTACACATGTATTGCAAAACTACTGAATGTTTCTGAAAAATGCAAACTTGTCTGTTGAAAGGGTAGAATGCCATCTGTCCAATGGTATAAGGTTCATTATGTCATGGCCACGAATGACTGAACAAACAAGACAGTTATGAAAGGCACTGAAATCAGCACTGTGACAAGTTGGGATGATAAGGCGGGCAGTGAGAGAGACATGAGACGAAGATGCCAGCTATGCATTAACAGGAATAGTGGCCATGTGGAGGGTACATCACCTTGAATTTGTCAGGTAAGTCTATCAGAAAAAATGATTCATCGACCCAGTCATTGCTTTTTCAATGTGTTTAAACTGTAAAATAATTTGTCCAACTTGTCACAGTGCTGATTTCAGTACCTTTCATAACTGTCTTGTTTGTTCAGTCATTCATGGCAATGACATAATGAACCTTATACCATTGGACAGAGGACATTCTATCCTTTCAACAGACATTTATATTTTTCAGAAACATTTAGTAGTTTTGCAATAATATGAATTTGAAAATGGGTTTACTTTTATGTGGATACCCTGTATCATGTGGCATATCTTTGCATTCTTATCTAGTACAACATCCGCACTACAACATGATCAGTCTGAATGTTGAAGTCCTAGAGAGCCTTCACCTCCACTATTTCAAAAACCCTCTCTGAAATGTGCTCCGACCACTTGTCCTTGACCTTGATCCCTCGTTTCCGGCAAACATCCCAGTGGATAACCCTGGCTAACTTGTCATGCCCCCCCCTTGTATTCTGTCTGTGCCATCTTGCTGCATTCACAAACCAAATGAAATTCTGCCCAGTCTTTCTGCCCACATCCTACACATTGGAGATACTCTCCCTCTATCTTCGCCTTCATTACGTTCGTCTGTAGTGCTTGGTCCTGTGTAGCAGTTATCAAACTGAATCCGTATCAGTCTCCTTCTTCAAGTCACCTCTCTTTACCCATCTCCAGGGCTTGTTTCCTGCTATCTCCCAATCGCTGAGTCTTTACTTCTTCCTTTCCCTCCTGTACGCAACGGGATCCACTTTCTTTACCACGACAAGTTTCTTAGCCATTCTCAGCAAATATATTCTGCGCCTGAGAAACATACCTTTGAAAACCTCTCTGCATTGTTTTGTTTTTTCCCTCACAGCGTCACACATTTTGATTATTGCAATTATACAAAAAAGGTCCTTGATAATTTGATATACAGAAAGTGAAACTGTAGAGGGACCCACTAAGAAGCAAAGCTTGTAATCGTGGCCCCTTATACAAATTTAAATTACTTTATATACGTATAACACAAACAAAACAAACAATAGACAAGGATAGTACATTACATGCCAGCATACAAGTTATATAATATGTGTACCATATGGAACCTTGAAAATAATAAGTTACATGGGATCCATTAGGAAGAAGAATGTCATCAGAATCCACCCTCTTCCATTTTCTTAAAGTCAAGACTGCACACTTCTCCACACCAAACTCCATTCCTATGTCCCCACTGTACATATATACCCGAACAGTCTGCATCTGAGTCTGCTTCATAACACATGTGGCGTGTTATGGCCAAGTGGTTAGAAGCACGCGGACTCAAGCTCTGGTGTTTCTGATCAGCAGAGTGTGGGTTCGAGTCTGTGTCCTTAAGCAAGGCACTTAACCACTATTGCTTCGTCCTTCGAATGGAACATAAAGCTGTAGGTCACGTGTGTTGTGTAATGCATGTAAAAGAACCCAGCAACACTTATCGCTAAGAGGAGGGGTTTGCCCCGCTGTTCCTGGCAGTATGTCCTTAAGCAAGGCACTTAACCACTATTGCTTCGTCCTTCGAATGGAACGTAAAGCTGTAGGTCACGTGTGTTGTGTAATGCATGTAAAAGAACCCAGCAACACTTATCGCTAAGAGGAGGGGTTTGCCCCGCTGTTCCTGGCAGTGGCTGCAAAGCCTTTGTTTTTGTTCTGATTTTTTTGGCTTTTTCGCAAGTTGCGAAAAAGCCTTTGTTTTTGTTCTGATTTTTTTTTTTAGCTGTTTCGGCAATTCAGCCGAAACAGCTATTGTAATCGTTAAGATTTTTATTTTTTTTCTTTTTTTTTTTCTTTTTTAGCTGTTTCGGTTTTTCACCGAAACAGCTCTTGTAATCGTTAAAGTTTTTTTTTTTCTTTTTTTTTTAGCTGTTTCGGCACTTCAGCCGAAACAGCTATTGTATTCGTTCTGATTTTTAGCTGTTTCGGCATTTCAGCCGAAACAGCTATTGTATTCGTTCTTTTTTTTTTTTTTTTTTTTTTTTCTCCTTTAGACTCTTCTCCATAGGGTTTGTACACGTTTTTTGTTCGGACAATACACTTTGGCACTTTGGTAAATCCGATCGACTTGAGACTTGGCCTACTCTTAGACCACCACCCACAGATGATCCTAGAAGAAATTTGTCACGATTACGTCATTCGTGGTCACGTGACGTCACGTTAAAGGTGCAATTTTTCCCCATAGGATTTGTACACGTTTTTCTTCAGAATATTGAATTTGACACTTCGGTGAATCCGATCGACTTGAGACTTAAGACACACCTCGACCACCATCCCCAGAGGGGCCAGAAGAAAAATCGCCATGATGACGTCATCGTGGGTCATTTGACGTCACATTAAAGGTGCAGTTTATAAGACCCTCTATCTCTGGAAGTAAAGGTCTGATTGGGGTCAAACTTGGTATGCAAGTATTCCAGGATGTGTTATAGACAAAAATTAAGATGACGTCATGACGACGTCATCATGGGCCATGTGACGTCACATTAAAGGTTCAGTTTTCCCTATAGGTTTTTGTACACGTTTTTCGTCAGACTATTGAATTTGACACTTTGGTAAATCCAATCGACTCGAGACTTAGTACACACCTCGACCACCATCTCTATGAGGGCCACAAGGATAATCGTCATGATGACGTCATCGTGGGTCAGGTGACGTCACTTTAAAGGTGTAGTTTTTAAGACCCTCTATCTCTGGAAGTAAAGGTCTGATTGGGGTCAAACTTGGTATGCAAGTATTCCAGGATGTGTTATAGACGAAAATTAAGATGACGTCATGACGACGTCATCATGGGCCATGTGACGTCACATTAAAGGTTCAGTTTTCCCTATAGGTTTTGTACACGTTTTTCGTCAGACTATTGAATTTGACACTTTGGTAAATCCAATCGACTCGAGACTTAGTACACACCTCGACCACCATCTCTATGAGGGCCACAAGGATAATCGTCATGATGACGTCATCGTGGGTCAGGTGACGTCACTTTAAAGGTGTAGTTTTTAAGACCCTCTATCTCTGGAAGTAAAGGTCTGATTGGGGTCAAACTTGGTATGCAAGTATTCCAGGATGTGTTATAGACGGAAATTAAGATGACGTCATGACGACGTCATCGTGGGCCATGTGACGTCACGTTAAAGGTGCAGTTTTTCCCATAGGATTTGTACATGTTTTTTGCAACCAAGATATATTTGGCACTTTGGTAAATCCGATCGACTTCAGATTTGGTACACACATAGACCACCACTCACATATTCAAAGTCATTTTTAGACAAGCGAAACAGCTCTGTGTTTGTCCACAAACACATTTCTAGTTTTTTTTTTTTTTTTTTTAGCTGTTTCGGCACTACAGCCGAAACAGCTATTGTATTCCTTCTGATTTTTTTTTCTTTTCTTTTTCTCCTTTAGACTCTTCTCCATAGGGTTTGTACACGTTTTTTGTTCTGGCATAGCACTTTGGCACTTTGGTAAATCCGATCGACTTGAAACTTGGCATACACTTAGACCACCACCCACAGATGATCCTAGAAGAAATTTGTCACGATTACGTCATTCGTGGTCACGTGACTTCAAGTTAAAGGTACAGTATTTTCCCATAGGATTTGTACACGTTTTTATTCAGAATATTAAATTGGACACTTCTGTACATCCAATTGACTTGAGACTTAGCACAGACCTCGAACACCATCCCCAGTAGGGCCAAGAAGAAAATCGTCATGATGACGTCATCAGGGGTCATGTGACATCACATTAAAGGTGCAGTTTTTAAGACCCTCTATCTCTAGAAATACAGGTCCGATTGTGGTCAAACTTGGTATTCATGTATTCCAGGATGTGTTATAGACGAAAATTAAGATGAAGTAATTATGACATCATCGGGTGTCATGTGACGTCACATTAAATGTTCAATTTTCTCCATAGGTTTTGTACACGTTTTTCTTCAAAATATTGAATTTTACACTTCTGTCAATTCGATCGACTTGAGACCTAGCACAGACCTCGACCACCATCCTTAGGAGGGCCAAGAAAAAAATAATCAAGATGACGTCATCGCGGGTCATGTGACGTCACATTAAAGGTGTAGTTTTTTAAGACCCTCTAACTCTGAAAGTACAAGTCCGGTTGGGGTCAAACTTGGTTTGCAAGTATTCGAGGATGTGTTATAGACGAAAATTAAGATGAAGTAATTATGACATCATCGGGTGTCATGTGACGTCACATTAAAGGTTCAATTTTCCCCATTGGTTTTGTACACGTTTTTATTCAGACTATTGAATTTGACACTTTGGTCAATCTGATCGCCTCGAGACTTAGTACACACCTCGACCACCATCCCCAGGAGGGCCAAGGGGAACTTCGTCAGGATGACGTCATCGTTGGACATGTGACGTCACATTAAAGGTTCAGTTGATAAGACCCTCTATCTCTAGAAGTACAGGTCCGATTGGGGTCATACTTGGTATGCAAGTAATCGAGTATGTGTTATAGACGAAAATTAAGATGAAGTAATTATGACGTCATCGTGGGTCACGGAACGTCATATTAAAGGTGTAGTTTTCCCCAAAGGATTTGTACACGGTTGTTTTTCAACCAATATATCTTTGGCACTTGGGTAAATCAGATTGACTTCAGATTTGCGACACACTTAGACCACCACCCACTTATTACAAAACAAATTAGGCATCCGAAACAGCTCTGTGTTTGTCCACAAACACATTTCTAGTTTTTTTTTTTTTTTTAGCTGTTTCGGCAATTCAGCCGAAACAGCTATTGTAATCGTTAAGATTTTTTTTTTTTTTTTTTTTTTTTTTTTTTTTTTAGCTGTTTCGGCATTTCGGCCGAAACAGCTTTTGTTTTCGTTAAAGTTTTTTTTTTTTTTTTTTTTCTTTTTTTCTTTTCCTTCTTTAGACTATTTCCCATAGGATTTGTACACGTTTTTTCTGGCATAGCACTTTGACACTTTGGTAAATCCGATCGACTTGAGACTTGGCATACATTTAGACAACCACCCAAGGACGGTCCTAGAAGAAATTAGTCGCGATTACGTAATTCAAGGTCACGTGACGTCATGTTAAAGGTAAAATTTTCCCCATAGGTTTTGTACACGGTTTTTTTCAGACTATTGAATTTGACACTTTGGTAAATCCGATCGACTTGAGACTTGGCATAGACTTAGAACACCACCCACAAATGATATTGGAAGAAATTCGGCACGATTGCGTCTTTCAAGGTCACGTGACGTCACGTTAAATGTGCAAATTATTCCCCCATAGGTTTTGTACACGTTTTTCTTTAGACTATTAACTTTGACACTTTCGTAAATTTGATCGACTTGAGACTTAGCACACACCTCAACCACCATCCCCAGGAGGGCCAAGGGGAAAATTGTCATGATGACGTCATCGTGGGTCATGTGACGTCACATTAAAGGTTCAGTTGTTAGGCCCCTCTATCTCTGGAAGTACAGGCCCGATTGGGGTCAAACTTGGTATGCAAGTATTCCAGGATGTGTTATAGACGAAAATCAGGGTGACGTCATGAGGACATCATCGTGGGTCATGTGACGTCACATTAAAGGTGTAGTTTTTAAGACCCTCTATCTCTGGAAGTACAAGTCCAATTAGGGTCAAACTTGGTGTTCAGGTATTCCGGGATGTGTTATAGACGAAAATTAAGATGACATTGTGATGATATCATCGGGTGTCATGTGACGTCACATTAAAGGTTAAATTTTTCCCCATTGGAATTTTACACGTTTTTTTCAACCAATATATCTTTGGCACTAAATTCGATTGACCTTAGACTTGGCACACACTTAGACCAACACCCAAATATTGAAAGTCATTTTAGACATGCGAAACAGCTCTGTGTTTGTCCACAAACACATTTCTAGTTTTTTCTTTTTTTTCTCCTTCAGACTCTTCTCCATAGGGTTTGTACACGTTTTTTGTTCGGACAATACACTTTGACACTTTGGTAAATCCGATCGACTTCAGACTTGGCATACACTTAGACCACCACCCACAGATGATCCCAGAAGAAATTCGTCGCGATTACGTCATTCGTGGTCACGTGACGTCACGTTAAAGGTGCAATTTTTCCCCATAGGATTTGTACACGTTTTTCTTCAGACTATTGAATTTGACACTTCTGTAAATTCGATCGACTTGAGACTTAGCACAGACCTCTACCACCATCCTTAGGAGGGCCAAGAAAAAAATAATCAAGATGACGTCATCGCGGGTCATGTGACGTCATATTAAAGGTGTAGTTTTTAAGACCCTCTAACTCTGAAAGTACATGTCCGGTTGGGGTCAAACTTGGTTTGCAAGTATTCGAGGGTGTGTTATAGACGAAAATTAAGATGACGTAATTATGACATCATCGGGTGTCATGTGACGTCACATTAAAGGTTCAATTTTCTCCATAGGTTTTGTACACGTTTTTCTTCAAAATATTGAATTTGACACTTCTGTAAATTCGATCGACTTGAGACTTAGCACAGACCTCGACCACCATCCTTAGGAGGGCCAAGAAAAAAATAATCAAGATGACGTCATCGCGGGTCATGTGACGTCACATTAAAGGTGTAGTTTTTAAGACCCTCTAACTCTGAAAGTACAAGTCCGGTTGGGGTCAAACTTGGTTTGCAAGTATTCGAGGATGTGTTATAGACGAAAATTAAGATGACGTAATTATGACATCATCGGGTGTCATGTGACGTCACATTAAAGGTGTAGTTTTTCCCATAGGATTTGTACACGTATTTTTCAACTTATATATCTTGGGAAAATTGGCAAATCCAATCGATTTCAGACTTGGCACACACATAATGAAAGTCATCTTAGACATCCGAAACAGCTCTGTGTTTGTCCACAAACACATGTCTAGTTTTTCTTTTTTTTCTTCAGACTTTTTCCCATAGGATTTGTACACGTTTTTTCTGGCATAGCACTTTGACACTTTTGTAAATCCGATCGACTTGAGACTTGGCATACATTTAGACAACCACCCAAGGACGGTCCTAGAAGAAATTCGTAGCGATTACGTCATTCAAGGTCACGTGACGTCAGGTTAAAGGTAAATTTTTCCCATAGGTTTTGTACACGTTTTTTTTCAGACTATTGACTTTGACACTTTGGTAAATCCGACCGACTTGAAACTTGGCATACACTTAGAACACCAGCCCCAGATGTTTCTGAAATAAATTCGGCACGATTGCGTCATTCAAGGTCACGTGACGTGAAGTTAAAGGTGCAGTTTATTTCCCCATAGGGTTTGTACACGTTTTTCTTTAGACTATTGACTTTGACACTTTCGTGAATTTGATCGACTTCAGACTTAGCACATAACTCGACCACCATCACCAGGAGGGCCAAGGGAAAAATCGTAATAATGACGTCATCGTGGGTCATGTGACGTCACATTAAAGGTTCAGTTTTAAGGACCCTCTATCTCTAGAAGTACATGTCCGATTGGGGTCAAACTTGGTATGCAAGTATTCCAGGATGTGTTACAGACGAAAATTAAGATGACATCATGATGACATCATCGGGTATCATGTGACGTCACATTAAAGGTTCAATTTTCCTCATAGGATTTGTACACGTTTTTGTCAACTAATTTATCTTTTGCACTTGTGTAAATCCAATCGACTTCAGATTTGGCACACATATAGACCACCACACATACATATTGAAAGTAACGTTAGACAATCGAAACAGCTCTGTGTTTGTCCACAAACACACAGTCGTGAACCACATAACGACCGAGGATCGATATTGTGTTTTCCTTTCTTCCTTTACTTAACCCAATCCCCATTGCTTTGCGCTTGCACCGTCGATCGAGGACAGAATTCGGACAAGCAAACCGTCGATCGAGGATCCTTTGTTCCCTTTGTTCTCTTTTGTGTTTCGATCCTCGATCGTAATGCAAGACAAGAACACATGTCTAGTTTTTTTAGCTGTTTCGGCATTTCCGCCGAAACAGCTATTGTATTCGTTCTGATTTTTTTTTTTTTTTTTTTTTTTTTTTTTTTTTAGCTGTTTCGGCAACTCAGCCGAAACAGCTATTGTAATCGTTAAGATTTTTTTTTTTCTTTTTTTTTTTTTTTTTCCTTTTTTTTTTAGCTGTTTCGGTTTTTCACCGAAACAGCTTTTGTTTTCGTTCTGGTTTTTTTTTTTTTTTTTTTTTTAGCTGTTTCGGTTTTTCACCGAAACAGCTTTTGTAATCGTTAAAGTTTTTTTTTTTCTTTTTGGCTTTTTCGCTTTCAGCGAAAAAGCCTTTCTTTTTCTTCTGTTTGTTTTTTTTCTTCTTCTTCTTCTTCTTCTTCTTCTTCTTCTTCTTCTTCTTCTTCTTGTTCTTGTGCCATAAATCGCATAGACTTTGTACACGTTCATTCTGGCGGTCACTTTTGTCATTAAACAGACTTCAATGTCATTGAAACTTTGCACATACTCAGAACTCATACTGAGCTAGTGCCTAAAACTCGGATGTCATCATGACGTCATCACGTGACATGTGACGTCATCTTAAAGTTTTAATAATTTAATCTTTGAAAATCAATACAAAATCAACCGCGAATGACCGTAACTTGAAGTTTGTGGGAATCGATAACATAATTAAAGATCTTCATTTTATCTCGTGTGCGTAAAATCACGTGACCCTTCCTTCCGGTCCAAACCGGAAGTGGCTTATAATTTGAAAGTGGAAAATAATATGAACTTACTTTCAACGATGTTAGTCTCTGGCTAGGTAGTGCCTTTCAACAAAATTGTCGGTGACGTCATAAAGTGTTACAGCGCCCTCTAGCGGCAGGTTGAAAACTGTTAAAAATGAATAATCAGTTGATGTGTGTGGCGAAGTTTGCCCAAATCACTTTATATCTGGTGTGTATAATCGGCTTCATGTTAGGAACAAGTTGGCGGAGAGAAAAAAATATGACGTCACTAGACCGGAAGTTACAATGAAAAGACCTTTAAACCTTAAATAATTGCTGAAAAATCAACCACGATAGATATAATTATTATTTTTGCTTTAAATAGACAAGTTCAGACAGCTCTCAAGCTTTATGTTAATGACGTCACGATGACGTCATCAAGTATCAGATTACAAGCAACTAACGATTTCTAGATTTAATCTTTAAAAATCAATATAAAATCAACTGTAAGAGATCTGATTTAGATTTTAACGGGAATTGATAGAATAATCCAGGGTCTTCATATTTCGTATTACATGCAAAAAGACCTGACCCTTCCTTCCGGTCCAAACCGGAAGTGCCTTATAATTTGAAAGTTGAAAATGATATGAACTTACTTTCAACGATGATAGTCTCTGGCTAGGCTGCTCTCTACACAAAAGTTAACGGTGACGTCATAAATTGTTATAGCGCCCTCTAGCGGCAGATTGAAAATGTGTAAAATAAATAATCAGTTGATGTGTGTGGCGAAGTTTGCTCAAATAACTTTATAACTGGTATATAAAATTATCTTCATGTTAGGAACAGGTTGTGGGAAAGAAAAAATTATGACGTCACCCCAGACCGGAAGTTAAAATGAAAAGACCTTTAAACCTTACATAATTGGTAAAAAATCAACTGCGATAGATATAATCCAGATTTTTGCTTCAAATAGCAAAGTTAAGACAGCTCCTGAGCGTTCTATTAATGAGGTCACGATGACGTCATCCAGTATCAGATTACAAGCAACCAATGATTACTGGATTTAATCTTCAAAAATCAATATAAAATCAACTGAAATAGATCCGATTTTGATTTTTACGGTAATTGATAGAATAATCCAGGGTCTTCATATTTCGTATACCATGCAAAATAATTTGACCCTTCCTTCCGGTCCAAACCGGAAGTGCCTAAAAATCAACCACGAGAGGTATAATCAATTACTTTCTTTTTCAATTTTCATTTTGTATACGATGAAAATTAAATGAAAAGAATCATAAATGTAATGAACAATGAACAAAAAATGCGAAAAAGCCATATGCTCTGTTCACAGAACAGACATATTTCTAGTTTTTTTTTTTTTTCTCCTTTTTCAGACTTTTCTCCATAGGATTTGCACACGTTTGTTCAGACAGGGCACTTTGACACTTTGGTAAATCCGATCGACTTGAGACTTAGCATACATTTAGACAACCACCCAAGGACGGTCCTAGAAGAAATTCGTTGCGATTACGTCATTCAAGGTCACGTGACCTCACGTTAAAGGTGAAAATTTTCCCATAGGTTTTGTACACGTTTTTCTTCAGACTATTGACTTTGGCACTTCAGTAAATTCGACCGACTTGAAACTTGGCATACACTTAGAACACCACCCCCAGATGTTTCTGAAAGAAAATTGGCACGATTGCGTGATTCAAGGTCACGTGACGTCACATTAAAGGTTCACATTTTTCTCCCATTGGTTTTGTACACGTTTTTCTTTAGACTATTGACTTTGACACTTTAGTAAATCCGATCGACTTGAGACTTGACACACACTTAGACCACCATCCACACACGGCCCTAGAAGAAATTCGGCACGATTACGTCATTCAAGGTCACGGGGCGTCACGTTAATGTTTCATTTTTTTCCCATAGGTTTTGTACACGTTTTTCTTTAGACTATTGCCTTTGACACTTTAGTAAATCTGATCGACTTGAGACTTGGCACACACAAAAGACCACCACACACATATTGAAAGTAATTTTAGACACTCGAAACAGCTCCGTGTTTGTCCACAAACACATGTCTAGTTTTTTTTTTTTTTAGCTGTTTCGGTTTTTCACCGAAACAGCTTTTGTTTTCGTTAAAGTTTTTTTTTTTTTTTTTTTTTTTTTTTAGCTGTTTCGGTTTTTCACCGAAACAGCTATTGTTTTCGTTCTGGTTTTTTTTTTTTTTTTTTTTTTTTTTTTTTTTTTTTTAGCTGTTTCGGTTTTTCACCGAAACAGCTCTTGTAATCGTTAAAGTTTTTTTTTTTCTTTTTTTTTTTAGCTGTTTCGGTTTTTCACCGAAACAGCTCTTGTAATCGTTAAAGTTTTTTTTTTTCTTTTTTTAGCTGTTTCGGTTTTTCACCGAAACAGCTCTTGTAATCGTTAAAGTTTTTTTTTTTTTTTTTTTTTTTTTTTTTTTTTTTTTCTCCTTTTTCAGACTTTTCTTCATAGGATTTGTACACGTTTTTTCAGACAATACACTTTGACACTTTGGTAATTCCGATCGACTTGAGACTTGGCATACATTTAGACAACCACCCAAGGACGGTCCTAGAAGAAATTCGTCGCGATTACGTCATTCAAGGTCACGTGACTTCGCGTTAAAGGAGAGATTTCTCCCATAGGGTTTGTACACGTTTTCTTTCAGACTATTAACTTTGGTAAATCCAATTGACTTGAGACTTAACACACACCTCAACCACCATCCTCAGTGGGGCGAAGAAGAAAATCGGCACGATGACGTCATCGGTGGTCATGCGACGTCACAATTTTTTTTTTTCAATTTTTCAGACCTTTCTCTATAGGATTTGTACACGTTTTTTTCTGACAATACACTTTGACACTTTAGTAAATCCGATGGACTTGAGACTTGGCACACACTTAGACCACCACCGTTAAAGTTGTTTGCTGCCCTCATTGGAGAAAAAATTTAGATGTTTAAGATCAGTGTAATTGAATTTGCTGTAGCCTACACCTAGATCACCACCGTTAAAGTTGTTTGCTGCCCTCATTGGAGAAAAAAATAAGATGTTTAAGATCAGTGTAATTGAATTTCCTGTAGCCTACTCGGGATGGGGGTATCGAGAGGGGGAATTATTACTGATCCTGAATCCATCGTCCGTATTTTAATCAACGGCGATAAAATCTAGCAGCACGACATGCGCGCCAGGGTTGCCGTAGCTGATCAGTCCATCATCAGGCTTTGTTGTAAAATGTGCAACTGTTAAAGTTGTTTGTTGCACTCGTCGGTTGTCACAAGTGATCCGGGGTACATGTAATGAAACCAAAGTTCTGTGCAACATTGGGATCGGTTTACCGGAATAACTCTGGGAAGAAAGATAGGATATTTCTAAGTAAAAGTAAGAATTGTGCAGTCATGTAACTTGACGATAATTGTTTAATTGTTTAAGTTTCAGTATTATATGAACAATTTTCTCCTGTTTTCATGAAAGATATATCAACAAAGATATTTTACGCAGAAACATCCCTTAGTTATGTTATATTTGTTTCACTGGTGCATATTTATGTAGATTTTTATGTCGACAGGCAATAAACAAATGTATGCCTTGAAATGACAACAAATACTGTATGCATAAATAGGGAAACAAGAAGTTTTTTTTTTTTTAATTAATGTTTATTCAGTTTTATTTGAATATTGAACAATAAAAGCAATGCTCGGAAATATCTTTAACAAAATATTATTACAAATTCAGATGTACTAAACATTCCTAAAAATTTTTGTTACAAAGTGTAATAATATAAAGGAGGTCTTTTAGAGAAGTGTACTGTTTATACTTGTGGAGTTAACATCCTTATTGAAACATAGTTCGTGTTTTGTATTCGCATTAAAGTATGGAAAGAGTTATACATGAAGCACTATTATGTGACGTACCAGCTCCACAAAAATGTGTATTATGGGACAATTTTTGTTAAAGAGTTGCATACACAGCTGGATTGATTACATTATAAGCTTTAATTTGGTATAGCCCTGTGGCATGTTGCATTCTGGAGATATACCGATTTTTGAATAATCATATTGTACAAATTAACAGGAGTACCTTCAGAGATGCAGCCCTTTAAACACAACAAGAGTCACATAGAATACGAACAAAATGTATTCGTTAATATTAATATTTGTGTAAATAAATTATGAAAGTATTGATATAAAAGAAGCCAATAACCCCCCCCCCCCCCCCCAAAAAAAAAAAAAAGAAGAAAAGAAATCACGTTGTGAAAATGTTTTCACCCTCTCCACGTAGAACAGCTCTTTACGTGAAATAACATAGCGTCCCTTAATACCCTTTTCGCAGTTTTCGCAGAGCGGGTCACATATTACATATACAGTTAACAATGTGTCATTCTGCAGTGGCACTGATGGAATCCAATGATATAAACATTAACTTAGCAGTCATAAACAGGTCAAGATTTACATGATTTCAATGTGTCATTCTGCAGTGGCACTGATGGAATCCAATGATATAAACATTAACTTAGCAGTCATAAACAGGTCAAGATTTACATGATTTCAATGTGTCATTCTGCAGTGGCACTGATGGAATCCAATGATATAAACATTAACTTAGCAGTCATAAACAGGTCAAGATTTACATGATTTCAATGTGTCATTCTGCAGTGGCACTGATGGAATCCAATGATATAAACATTAACTTAGCAGTCATAAACAGGTCAAGATTTACATGATTTCAATGTGTCATTCTGCAGTGGCACTGATGGAATCCAATGATATAAACATTAACTTAGCAGTCATAAACAGGTCAAGATTTACATGATTTTTAACACACTGAATTTAAGTTGATACACCACAGGCGTTTTTTGCCAAAAAACCTTCAATTTGCCGTTTGCACACTTCTGCCATAAGCATGGAGCAGAGAGAGCCTCAATCTGACATCTTTACACAACAAATATAGCCAAATCAGTGATACCTACATGTCCTACATGTAGCTATATATATACAATGGAAATTGGAATCACTGAACTGGGTAAAATTAGTGTGTATAGTTGCCAGATCGAGTACCTGGCAAAAGTGTGGAAAGGGCAAATCATACAATTGTCGAAATGCTACCGTGTAACCTGTACCTGAATGATAATGAATAAAAGAAGCACATTTTACATGTAAAGTTAACAATGTGACAGATCTGCAGTGGCACCGACGAATTATAATGATAATATGAACATTAACTTAATAGTCATAAATTAGTAAAGTTTTACATGATTTTGAACACACTGAATATACGTTATTACACCATAGGCGTTTTTTTTGGCAATTTTTTTTTTAATTTGCCGTTTGCACACTTCTGTTATAAGCATGGACTAGAGAGAGCCTCGATCTGACATCTTTACACAACAAATATAGCCAATTCAGTGATACCTACATAAAGGTATACAATGGAATCACTGAACCGTTTAAAATTAGTGTGTACAGGTCTGCCAGATCGAGTCCCTTCATGCTTAGGGCGGAAGTGTGCAAAGAGCAAATCGAGCAATTGTTGATTTGCCACCATGTAACATTAGTGTTACGCAGATCGCAAGTGTCGCCTTTTGCCGCAATCGATCAATATATGTTTTGATATTCCTAAATTTTGCGTGTTCAA
The DNA here is from genome assembly GCA_037893245.1 of Crossaster papposus. NCBI lineage: Eukaryota > Metazoa > Echinodermata > Asteroidea > Velatida > Solasteridae > Crossaster > Crossaster papposus. The sequence goes on from JBAIAA010000321.1 coordinate 334,651, forward strand.
ATGACTTGAAATGACCCCTAACATCATCCCATGAAGAATTGGTTTTTTTCCACCCAGGGGTCACTGCATCTAATTTCATTAAAATCCACTAGAATGTAGAAGTTATGTAGAAGTTAGCAGTTTTTTTGGGTGTCCCCCCCCCCCCCCCCACCCCCCCAAAAAAACACAAAAAAACACAAAATGGCTACACAGAATTTAAGATAGTAGCCGACAAACTGAAATTGATTCATTTGCAATCGTTTAATTTTTCTCAAATGTATTTATCGGAGTGGTGATCAATGTCTCAAATAGTCCGACAGAAAAAAAATCCACAAAACCCAGCGTTACACGTCCCTTATTTTAATTTCCACTCCATGTGACCTAAAATCGTAAAAACAATGTAAGTTGCATGTATGATTACGCCCCTTCCCAATAAACACAAGTGACGAGTCACACAACTCGGGCTTGGATGACAGATGATTAGTAGCCTCCGAAAACACAAACAGTTACAGTACCCAGGCTTGGATAATAATGTATGGTGTTTATATAGCGCTTTATCACCAAAGTCTCAAAGCGCTTAACATTATTACCCCAGTCATTGGGCCCTTAAAACATTCCAAATACCATCTCAGCTCCCTGGGGAGTATACAGCTCGATGCTGCTTTTTCAGCGCAAAGTAGCTAAATCAACCACAATAACCATCTCTGCCCCGACAGGTACCCATTTACTCCTGGGCAAAGAGAAGCAATGAGTGACAAAGTGCCTTGCCAAGGGCACACGTACCATAGTCCCAGGCAGGACTCGAACCCACAACCTGTAGCTTTACCTACAAATTACAAATTCAATGCTCCAGACCCAAGGCCACGGCACCCCACTTAACAGGTGATTAGTAACCTCTGACATCACAACCACAATAACCATCTCTGCCCTCGCAGGTACCCATTTACTCCTGGGTGGAGAGAAGCAATGAGTGACAAAGTGCCTTGCCAAGGGCACACGTACCATAGTCCCAGGCAGGACTCGAACCCACAACCTGTAGCTTTACCTACAAATTACAAATTCAATGCTCCAGACCCAAGGCCACGGCACCCCACTTAACAGGTGATTAGTAACCTCTGACATCACAGCGATGCGAAAAGAAAGTCACAGTATTCGGACTTAGATGACAGATGATTAGTAGCCTCTGACATTAAAGTGGTAGAACAGGGGGCTCACAGTACTCGGGCTTGGATGACAGATGATAAGTGGCCTCTGACATTACAGTGGTAAAAGAGGTGGCTCACAGTACTCGGGCTTGGTCGACAGGTGATTAGTGGCCTCTGACATCACAGTAGTAGAAAAGGTTGCTCACAGTACTCAGGTTTGAAGGACAGATGATTAGTAGCCTCTGACATCACAACCACAATAACCATCTCTGCCCTCGCAGGTACCCATTTACTCCTAGGTGGAGAGAAGCAATGAGTGACAAAGTGCCTTGCCAAGGGCACACGTACCATAGTCCCAGGCAGGACTCGAACCCACAACCTGTAGCTTTACCTACAAATTACAAGTTCAATGCTCCAGACCACGAGGCCACGGCACTCCACTTAACAGGTGATTAGTAACCTCTGACATCACAGCGATACGAAAGGAAAGTCACAGTATTCGGACTTAGATGACAGATGATTAGTAGCCTCTGACATTACAGTGGTAGAAGAGGGGGCTCACAGTACTTGGGCTTGGTTGACAGGTGATTAGTGGCCTCTGACATGACAGTAGTAAAAGAGGTGGCTCACAGGACTCGGGCTTGGATGACAGGTGAGCAGCCTCTGACATCACAGTCGTAAAAAAGGCAAGTCACACTACTCGCGCTTGGATGACAAGTGATCAGTAGCCTCCGACATGATCACAGTACATTGTAGTAGAAGAGGCGGCTCACAGTACTCAGGCTTATATTACAGGTGATTAGTGGCCTCTGACATCACAGTAGTAGAACAGGTAGCTAACAGTACTTAGGCTTTGATGACCGGTGATTAGTAGCCTCTTACATCACAGTGGTAGAGATGTGGCTGACAGTACTCAGGCTTGGTTGACAGGTGATTACTAGCCTCTGACATCACAGTACTAGAAGGTGGCTCACAGTACTTAGGCTTTGACGACAGGTGATAAGTCAACCTTCAAAAACAACATTGAAACGAATTATGTTAATATGTTTTATTAGTTCAACCAAAAATCACATTTGTTTTTTATTCATATAAATGTCTCAGACATGTAATTTCGGTAAAAAAACTAACTTTGCTCAATACGCGTAGCGGAGCCTAGAATATCCACGAACAATACGTGTGTTTTTGTCCATACTACATGTAAACAATAGATCACATAAGTGGGGACTATTGTTTGACTAATGTGAGACAGGTTGGCCAAATTTGAAAGTGAGCAAAGTTGTTCTCTATGCTGGGAATCAGCAGTTGTTGTTTTGGTAGCTGTTTAGCAAGTTTACCGCAGTTTTTTTATGTAAACACATTTGTTTCTGCTGTACAAAATCCTAGAAGTGCGGGGTGTGCACATTTGCAAGCTTTTGAGGACAAGAACCCATTATGAGTTCATGCTAGAGTATAATTCCCAACAATATCCCTCAAACAATTTGCAATTGCTTGTTCATTTGAAAGAAATAATATACGTTTAGTAAGTTATAAATGTAGTTCCTTTTCAAAAATTAATACTATCGCCAAGGTCGCTGAGCTGACTGCATGAAATTATCGTATTGGTCCAAGGTTAAAAATATATCAAAACAGTTCAATTTACATAATACGACTGTGCCTTCGGAGGTGCAGGTTTACCAAGATGGTAATGAACTATAATGAACACCGAAGACAATCAGAAGCAGTGCAGATGGCATTGAGCATAAGATGGGGTTACATATGATGCATAGTTCCATATGAACCATGCTGGATACACCATTTATTGTAAGCTCAATCCTACATATGCTCCAAAATTAGCCCATGCTCTTGTCCAGTCATCATCCTCAATGCCTGGTGTATTTTAAAAGATCTTGGAGGGTTAGAATTAATTTACAGCTACAATATAATTATTTCTTACCTTTAGTTGCGAAACTGTGCAAATATTGTTTCAAATAGTCCACTTCCCACTACAAGGTAGATACAGGTACGTCTTTTTTTTTACCTGCATGCATAGAATCTGCACACACACAAATTAAACAGTATTGTGACTTCATACTTCCGAAAGAAATCAAGGAAATGTGTAGTAAATAAACATACCATTTTAGGGCTCTGTGCACAAACAGTGACAAAGAATAACTTACATTTGTTTTTTGCATTCACACAAGATTACACATGTTTAAATATAACTCCCTAGGGGGTGTGCACAACTGTAATAAAAATGAAGGATTCAGGATAATAAGGGTTAAAGGGAATGTACATCTTTTGCTTTTGTTGTACATGTAATGTTCAAAAATTGATGGATTTAGGGGGTTCTAGTATGTTATAGCCAATATTGTCTCACTTACCAGGACTAATGAAATGTCACCAAAAAGCTGTGGATGTGGCAACGATGCTCGTCAGTTATAGTGAATGGTGGTCATCAATTCATCTGGTGATGACCAAGAGGACTGTTAACATGTCACACACAGCTGTGTGTGTGACAACGATGCTGCACAGTTATAATGAGTGGTGGTCATCAATTCATCTGGTGATGACCAGGAGAACTAGTGAAATATCACACAGCTCTGGATACGACAACGATGCTCCACAGCTATAGTGATGATTGGTGGTCATCAATTCATCTGTTGATGACCAGGAGGACTGGTGAAATATCACACACAGCTGTGAATGTGACACCGATGCTCCAACGTTATTGTGAGTGGTGGTCATCAATTCATCAGGTGATGACCAGGAGGACTGGTGAAAGGTCACACACAGTTGTGGGAATGTGGGCGTTACAACGATGCTCCACAGTTATGGCTAGTGGTGGTCATAATTTCATCTAGTGATGACCAGGAGGACTGGCGAAACTTCGCACACAATTGTGGGTGTGACAACAATGCTCCACAGTTATGGTGATTGGTGGTCATCAATTCATCTGGTGATGACCAGGAGGACTGGTGATGACCAGGAGGACTGGTGATGACCAGGAGGACTGGTGATGACCAGGAGGACTGGTGAAATATTGCACACAGCTGTGGGTGTGACAGCGTTGCTCCATAGTTATGGTGGGTGGTGGTCATCAATTCATTTGGTCATGACCAGGAGGAGTGGTGAAATGTCACAGCTGTGGATGTGACGATGCTCTACAATTATAGTGAATGGTGGCGAGTGGTGCTCATCAACTCATCATCCAGTGATGACCAGGATGACTGATGAAAAGTCACTCATAGCTGGGAATGCGACGATGCTCCACAGTTTTCGTCAGTGATGGTCATCATCCTGTGATGACCAGGAGGACAGAGAAAATGTCACACAAACTGTTATTCCTACTTGTTAACCAAACTGTTTATCCACCTTTATTTATTATATTAAATCCTTCTTGAACAAACTACGATAATTGTTGACCATACTGTTGATTCTTATTACATGTAGTAACCACACTATTTGTCCTCATTGTTTATCATAATTGTTACCTTTTTTAGTTACCATATTATTTACCTTTTTTTATATAAATCCTACCAGTCCTCAATCTTCCGAAATTAATATAATTTGGTACACACTCCAGGGAGTTAGGGTTAATTAATAATGACACTATTCCATTGGTATTTTTTAGCGCAGAACCAGTGTTTTATCATTCTCTGTTACCAATTACATTTTGTTTATCCTAATATTTTTGGGTCATCCTAATTCCTTCTTTTAATTTGATAATTTGTGTAAATTGTTCTTTTTGATTTTATGTGTAAACTTCTATTCTTGTAGATAAAATGGAACTATCTCTAAACATTTAGATAATTTGAGCTGTACAAGTACATGTATATATTGCATATGATACAAAACACAGTAAAGGGGGCCACCAATCTACCTCTCACGTTAGCACAATTTCTTTGTGTTTATTAACTTAATTAACCATCCCACTGCTCCAGTGTTTTTTCCCTTGCTAGCCCTATAAGGTCATAAGACTATGAGGTGCAGAGATTGGTGTATCCTTTTTAAAATAAAATTAACTGATAAATATTTGTTACAAAATTGACGGAAAATGCAGCTAGATTTTTCCGTCAAATATGTTGAACAAAAGCGGGCCCATATCTTTGTTTATTTTTATTTCTTTTTTATATAGTTTTCTTCTTTCAGTTCTGTAATAGTATGCATATCGATTCACTTATTAAAAAATTGGAAGCTTTGTGTAATAGGTTGAGTTTATAAGTGATAAAGAAACACTGCTAACGTGACAAAACTCTGCTTGGCCCCCTTTACTGTGTTTTGTGTCATATGTAAAATTACAACCGAATGATGACTGCCTCATGGTAGCTATAGTAAGTTGGATTAATATGAACACGAATATCATCTATATTTTTTACATAAACATGGTCAAGTAAAGTTTCTTTTTCAGTTGTTGCATCACTCAGACACTGCTTATATCCATGATTGTCCATCAGTGTCTTCACACGAGATTCCTTTCTAATTATATCTTCATTAAAATCCCCCATAACAATGCATGTATTTGAAACCTTGTGTATCTCATTCAACAGCAATTCAAGAACCTGAACAAATTCCTTTAATGTATATGATGGCGGTCGGTAAATTATAACAACAACTGGTGATACATTTGAAATTACATGTAACTGAAGAGCAATATATTCAAGATTGTTGATTGGTAAATTCATTCTGCTAAACACTCTGTCCTTTTTGCCACATACAGCTACACCTCCACGACTCTGTTCTTTTAACATGCATGACACAGGACTGGAGTTATCATAAGACATACTTCTTGGTTGATGATACCATGTATAATCACTCATATCCATATCACAATCAAAGTCTCTGTCTGTCCATGTTTCTGTCAGGAAAATGAAATCACATGACGTCATTTCTTTATTAGCTTTCAAATCCATTACATGTGCCTGAAGTCCTTGAATATTATGCATAGCAATGCTTGTACTATAACATTCATCATCCTTTATTTCATTTTTATCAATGTAGAATCCCATTTTACTCATTGCCTCAGCTACTGCCTCATTACAATAAATATATTTCTCATCAAAACCTTCTATCACAAGACCATTCAATGAAACTACTCTACTCAAACTAACATATGCTTGTCCTGCTGAAAATGTACGGGTCAGACACACCACTGCCTTTTCTAAACTCATGCCTTGCACCTTGTGTGCTGTACATGCCCAAGCTAACTTCAGGGGGAATTGGTGTCTCACACATTGTTTATTACAACTGTCTTCTACCATTTCAATACTGACAGTGTCTAAATCATTACCAGAGGCCTGTTTTTTTAATTTTGAACCAATCCTCTCATTATCAAATTTAATTTTGATACACTTAGGTGACTGAGTATCATTAGGTAACAGAACAATGTCACTTACAGTACCAAATACGCCATTAACAAGTCCATCAGAAACGTCAAGATTCCTTGTAAGCATGACTCTAGCACCAACACCAAGCCACAGTAAATCAGGTAAATTAGTGTTCGAGGGTTTCTTGGCTAATTTCTTTGTTGGTATCATTTTCCCGCTTTTGGCATCTCTCTGAAAATCTTTAGCAAGAACACTTACGCAATCTGAACATTTAGCAAAAAGAGTCTGTCTGTTGTACTCATCTACCTCCTTATTGCATGGATAAATATGCACAGCATCAGTCCAGTCTTCTCCAGTCTCACGTGATTGTAACAGTCTCTTATCACCACTTTGTAAACTTTGCTTTTTCTTTCTGATTCGTAATCTATTCAACACTTCAGCAAATTTTGCATCATCCTTTTGTCTCATTATCTCAGTCAGTTCGACTTTGACAAAGTTATCATTCCACAAGTCACTTGTAACACCAGTCTGGTACAAAGATTTTCCTTTTACTGGAGGTAACTGATAAAAATCACCAACTGCTAATATGCTGACATTTCCAAAGGGACTATGATTCCGTGATTGTTTAACCTGTCGCAGACGACCATGAATGTAGCACAATAGTTTATGACTCACCATAGATATTTCATCAACAATGAGAATTTGTAGTTGCCTTAATTTATGCCGCAGCGTACTAATCTTCTCTTCACCAAGTGGTTGATATGGCAATCTTACATTTGTTGTTATAGACAAAGCACTGTGAATTGTAGAACCATGGATATTATATGCAGCAACACCTGTCAGGGCTGTAAGTAATACTGATACATCATCAGGATTCTCTACCATTCTTCCAAAAAGTCTTGTTGCTTCATAGTAGATGCACTTTATCAAATGACTTTTCCCGGTGCCAGCTCCACCAGTCACAAATACATGAAACGGTTCAGGAGTTTTACCATTGACCTTATCCAAACACCATTGTCTTACTTTGTAAAACACCTCTTTTTGTTGAGCATTTAGACACCTCATCAAATTCATTGCTTCTTTTGTGGATACATTTAGTCGGTGTGGCTCAATAGTGTATTTCATATCTTCTTTTTTAGATTTTAAATCAGGAATATCAGAATCACTGTCATCATCTTCCACTTGTTCTTGTTCTTCTCGCTGTCCTGCACATTCAAGTCTGTCCATTTCAGTTTCTGGTGCTATCAATGCCCAAGCATCTTCTTGTGGACCAAACTTCTCCAACATTATTTCAGCTTCATCTACAGCCTCAGCACTAGCTTCATACAATGATCGGTTATTTTCCACAATTTTTCTCACAGGTTTCAATACACCACTTAACTTAATAATGCCATTGCTATAAAATAATTCATAAGATTCAAACTGCTGTGGTTTCAACTGAACATCTACACGATATGGAAGATACAATTGCAGAATACTCTGATAGTACTTTTCAGGATATTTTGCTAAAGAAAATCTAGGAAACCGTATAACCGCTGGATCAGTTCGACTACGTTTCTGTATGTGCCCCAAATCATTCTTCAATTCATATATTGGGGATCTACTTATTTTAGGCATGTAATTAGTATAAATAACTCTATAATCCGAGCAAAATGTTGCCAAGCACATCGTTTCAAATTTATCAGTAGTTGGTCTTGCTAGGTATCTATCAACTTTACTGGTCATCCAAATATTATCATCTTCATCACATGTACTTTGAATAACACTGAGTGGCTTACTCATTCTAATTGTATTTTCACCGACCGGTATGAATTCTACTTTTCTTGATCCTTCTTTCAATCTCAAAGTACAAACACGATAAACTGCTTCTTGTGCCGAGATCTCTCGATTATGCAAATACACAGAGCCAATTTCCTTCATACTCTGTCTAGCATCCAAGTTTCCTTTCTGTGCTTCAGTCTGTGCATGTGACAACAGAATACTCATTTCACGTTCAGCCTTTGACATGTAGGATACCACATAGGCAACACAAGCATAAGCATCACAGATGTACTGAATATCCATGTTTGCATTCCAACATCTTATCAAATGTGGATTGTATAAATTAACCCACACATCTTGTGGTTGTCTCTTATGGACTAAACTTGTTTTGCGACTTAATACATTGTTAGCCTTTTTAAAATCACTTTGCGTGAGATTTACACTTGCAAATAATTCATTGGTTGTCATGTGTTCATTTTCAGGTTTCTGTATTGCAGTCCATATTGATTGTAGTAATTCCTTTGCCTTATTTCGGTCACTGCTTTCACCATCACTAGTTTCATTGCCATCGCTACACGTAGTTTCAATCTCATCACCTGTTGGCATAGACTCTGTAATAAATGTTCGTTCAGATGGAGGTCTTGGAAAATTGAACCTACACTCAGTACCCTTCTTTTTGCATGACTTAGAATGCTTTCTACTGTGTAACTGTACTTGACTGATGATTTCGTTTAACTCTTTGTCTTGTTTCTCTGATGGCAAACTACAACTTATATATTTGTCAATAAACTTTACAACCTTTTTTTTACTGTCATGTTCTAACTTTGGTGCATTTTCAATCCAAAAAAGACAATGTGTATGCGGAGACCCTCTTTGCTGAAATTCTACTCTGTAAAAATAGTCTTTGACTTTTCCAATCGGTGCAGCTCTGGACAGTATAACATCTTTGAGAAATCTATGGAATCGCTGATCAAACATTCTCGCAGCAGTTACAGGATTACTTCTCAATACTGTACATTTCTCATTCCAGTCCAAATCTTTCACATCTCTAGAATCACCTTGCTGTCTCAGAATTGTATTGATTACTTCAGGCCATCTCATATCTGCTGCAGAAAATGAACAAAACCATGTTGGTATTCCTAGCTGTCTGATCATAGCCAAAACATCCTTCTGTGCTGCTTGCCAATATGGGGGTGTACCACGGATAGGTTTAAGAAATTTATATCCGCTATCTGATTTTAAAATATCTTGTAACTGGTCCCTGTCATTAATCATTGATGCATTTACTCTGTCACCATTGTACTTTTTATCAGACCCTTTTCGCAATGCAATAGATACACTAGACATAACTTTCTGAATCTCTGCCAAATACTGAGCATAAAAAATGTATTGAGTACTCTTTGCAAATCTATTATCAACATTCATTAATCGGTTATGTAAATATCTACAAAGTGTCACCCTCACTTCACGATCATCATCAAAAATAGGCTGACCTAATGGAAATAATGCTGGAAAGCACTTTGCCTCGTTACCCTTTTCCATTAACACTCTTATTGGACTATTGCCTTCACATGGAGCCACACTCATTACTTCGTCAAAATATTGATCCAGTATTTCCTGTCCTACATTAGTTGGCTGCAAACAACTGTCTAATGCCATGCCTCGTAAACGATCATCATCAGTTTCCTCATCGGTTTCCTCATCAGTAACATTTTTATCATCGACTTTTTTTGCATCATTATCAGACTTACCCATTTGATAATTATCATCATCACACAATGGAGTATCCCAATCAGGGTTTATTTCAATATCACTGAACCACTTATTGTTATGTTGAAGATAACTTAAAGCATTCTCAACATTTTCTCTACTCACAAACTGATATTGATAATAACCTTTATAAGTCAGTTTCCTCTTCAACTTTACACGGATCATCTGATCATTACTTGCAGGCCTTGGTAGTGCTTTTACTGTGTCCGTAATATTAGAGGGTACACAAATAACTGGGCCTCGTACACCATGTTGTCCACCCTTGGGTAATGCGACCATTTTAATGAACGGGACGTTTAGGGCTATTAGATGCTCTTCTAGTGTATTCAAACAAGCCAATTCTTCAGGAATGTCTATCAGATTTAATTTATTCACACTAGCTTCAGCAGGGACTTTGTTAACAAGTAATTTCCTATGACACGTATAACATACCCATAAACGCGATCTGCTGGATTCTGCAATCATACACCTCGCTTCACAACGGTCACTGCAAGTATGTAGATATTTGTTACTAATAACTGACTGGGCTTTGTATTTATGCATATTACACTTCACAACTTGCTTTTGAAACAACAGTTTATGACAGCAAGCACACACATACTCGGGTCCTTTAGATATGCTTTCTCTAAATGTCTTGGTAACAAAACTTATTTTAAGTCTTTTGTCTTTATCGATCACATTACGCCTGTATTTCCTCTCTGCCATGTTTTTACGATATTGACTATTTGTTTTGTACTTTTTTTCCCCATACTTTATTAAATTTGTCCTGTAAGAACCGACACATCTGTATTTTTTTTTAATTTTTGCAATGAGCTTTATTCTATAGGAGGCATTACCATGATATTTACATTTAGCTCTGTTAATTTTTTTCTGTCTGTAAGCAGTATCACCATGGTACTTTGTTTTGCCATCAGCAATTAGCTTCTGTCTGTATTCACGATCATCACAATACTTTGTTTTCCCCTTAGTAATTAACTTCTCTCTGTATTCAGGATCATCACAATACTTTGTTTTCCCCTTGGTGATTAGCTTCTGTCTGTATTCAGGATTATCGCAATACTTTGTTTTTCCCTTGGTGATTAACTTCTCTCTGTATTCAGGGTTATTACAATACTTTGTTTTCCCCTGAGCAATTAGCTTCTGTCTGTATTCAGGATTATCGCAATACTTTGTTTTTCCCTTGGTGATTAACTTCTCTCTGTATTCAGGGTTATTGCAATACTTTGATTTTCCTTTAGCGATAAGTTTATCTCTGTATTCAGCATTATCACAATACTTTGTTTTAACCTTAGTAATTAGGTTTTCTTTATATTCCGCATTATCACGATACAATTGTTTTACACCTTTTTTTTTTCTCTCTTTATATTCAGAATTATTACTATATTTTTCTTTTCTATACTTTAAAACATCATTTCTATGCGTGTCATCGTTATGATACCTTCTTTCTTGGGCCTTTAATCGCTCAGTTTTAAAGTCAATGTCACTACGGTACTTTTCTTTCAGCAATTCCTTTTTCTTAGCTGCATTATTTTTGTAGTTCTTTTGGTTATGCATCTTTTTACTTTGTTGTGTATCTTTTTGAACTTTATTCACCTTTGATAAATACAATTCCTTATTTAGATCTTTTTTCTTTCTTTGTTGTTGTTTTTTATTTGCCCTTTTACGCCGTTTACATTTCAAAATATTTTCAGATTTACTGTCAGTATCAGTTTTTCGATATTTTAAATCTCCTCCATTGCTTGGATTATGTTGTCCATTATCAGATTGTCTTCTTGCTTCATGAACTGAAAACACAACATCATAGTGAATCATTTGTCTATGATACAAGTAAATTGCCTCATCTGACGTTACAGCCTCCTTCTCAAAGGTACTTGCAGAGAAAATATACCACTTGCTTACATCTTCAAATGTATAAATATCTGTACATAGCATGTCTGCTATTGCCATGATTTCAACCTCAGTAGCCCAGGTTCCACAATCAAACATTCTTTGTCTCATGACATATTCTTCCACATTTACATAGCCTTGTCGCAAAAAACCATTAAATTTATCTTCATTTGTCAACAGATGATTAACAGTAGCCATTCTTAATTGCACATGATTATCTTCAGTTCCTGACACAGCATATGATATTGCCCTGAAAAGGCAGTTGCCATCTCCTTTAATTCTCTTCACAGAATTAGGTCGTCCCATATCTTTGCATTTATCTGAAATTTCATTACAGTCGAGAGATACATGGCCCATTCTATGTTGTCTGCACAGTGCATTCTTGCTAGCATATGTCAGCGGGACAAACTTGAAACCTACTCGAGTCACTTCCACGATTTCAACATCACTGTTACCATCTTCGTTATTAACACTCATTTCATGTAAACCATGTTGGTTACATTCCTTCAAATTATGTGAACTTGACATGTCGCTACAAGAACCAATGAATACTCCGGAACCAGTACTTACTTCATCGACTTTTGTACTCTGATCACTACTTCCAAATAACAAATTATTTGTCTCCTGTATACTCTCATTAGTATCTTGTCTTATCTCGTCATCTAACCATACAGTGACACCTGTAATTTCGAACTGCTCATCGTTAGATAAATTCATAGATCTTGCTAAATCAGTACAATACCTGTGTACATCCTGCCATGTAGCTACTGCTTTGAGTAAACTTCGGCCCTCGGCAACTTGACAACCTTGGGGTGTTCTACTATGTGAATCAAAGATATAGTACATGCCATTTTGAGCAATTACAACAAAGGTATTTCCATGGAAACATATAAAACATGCATAGTATTGCTGAACAATCTGTTCTAATGCACGATTCAATTGCATCATATTAAATTCTGGCAAATTATTATCTTCTGCAAAAACACCACATACAGGCTCATGAAACCTCATCGTGAAATGATGGTTGAGCAAATCCAATTCACTTGGTAATTCATTTATCAACAGGTATTGATTATTCACTGTTGAACTCCTGGATAAATGTCTGTATAACTCATTTCCAGTATTCAGTGCTGTATCGATATCACGGCAACCCCAATCTTTCAACTCTTTCACTTTACTGTATAAGACACAGCTCAAACTGTTTGGCACACATTGTCTACCTGAACTCCAACCAAATCTATGATCACCTTGATGAAAGCTTCCCTGCACAATCATTGTATTGGGTTCATTACACTTTCTATCTCCACTGTAACTGTTTGCTCTACTACCTTCTGTTTTACCCTGCTGACCTAATTGTTCTTGTCTCATTGATTTACACCTTTCATGTTGGACAGTTTTCTGGTTTTTGACGTCACTTTTGACATGCTTGTTAACTGGAACTTTCTGTATTTTGTTTTCTTCACATTTCATTCTACAATTGTCATTGTCACGTGACAGTTCTCGTTTTCTACTTTTAACTCTGCACGTTGTTTCCTTTCTTTTTTCCAACATCACATCATCGTTGTCACTTTGCACATTCTTCGATCCGCAACTTTCTTTTTCGGTATTACTTTCTGGTCCAACACTGTCTTTAACCTTGTCATTTTTTATACCTGATCGACTTTTCCTTCCAACAGGTTTTGACTCGCTAGTTTCACTATTATTAGCTGCGTCATCTTTTGGATTATCACCTTTCTTATTCCTTAGTGAATAACCACCTTTCTGTGTATGTACCAATACCTCTTTGCCTTCAATCATTACTGTAACAAAACCACTTTCTTCGTTTCGTTTTGTATCACTTACAATTCCTTTCTTATTGTCTAGCTTCCTGTCCTTTCTGCACTTTGCACTTCCATACCTCCGACTGCCATCTTCAGTGCATGTGTCCTGATCAAACAAGTTGTCATCTGTTGGAATACCCAAATCACACAAAAGGGACTCAGAATAAGTACTTTCCCCACATTTTTGGCATATCCACGTCACAGCTTTGTTGGTTAATAGCTCCTCCATCTTTGAAAAATTCATACATTTCACATGATACCAAATGGCACAGCCATCACATTGCACATTACTTTCAGACACCTTTATACTCTGATCACAGAACCAACACTGCTTTCCATGAGTTTCACTCGCGTTATCCATTCGATAAGTTTGACATGGCTCACTGCACTTTCCATTTCTGATATTAGATTTGTTCATCACATCCTTACTATTTTTTACTGCATCAACTTCATCACCATGCCTATGTTTCTTATCATGTACCACATCAGTTGCTTTTTCCCTCCGTCTGCTTTTGTTTTGAGACTTATTCACATTACCCATGTTCTTGATAACAAACTCAAGACTTCTTCTAGTATGTCCAAAGATGTTCTTTCTGACTTTTTCTTCTTGTCTTTTTTCTTCTTCACTCAACCAGAACTCAACTACTTTCCCATTCTTCCGTCTATTATAGGATTCCCTGCACACTTCTCGTCTTCGCTTCTTGTGACTGATTTTCGTCCGTTTCTGCTTTCCACCATTTTGATGCTCATCTGCATTTTTTCTAATAACAGAGTGCTTGACCTTCAACAGATAATACAACTTTCTCATTGCTTTCTCGTCATGAAGTCTTTTCCTTGTCATGTTCAACACCCTATTTCTTCTCATTTCTTTTACTTTGTGGCGGACATTCACTTTCTTTACCTTGTTAGAATTCCTTTGTTTTTGTGGATTCTCTTCATCAGCCTCATCATTGCCCTTCGTTTGCTTCACACTCACACCAACGGTATTGGAGATCTTTGCTTTGACATTCACATTACCTGTAGATTGTAATACAACAAATCTCAAAAGTAACAATTGGTCTCTTCTTTCAACATTAGCTTTGGAACACACTTCACTCTCATGACTTTCTACATGATGTTCCATACACCGACTCATCACTGCCACATTCTGTGGTTCATTTGGTTTCTCATTTGGTTTCTCATTTGGTTGGTTTTTTCTCTCTGTTGGTTTGGTTTTTTTCTCGGTTGGTTTTGCTACCTTTTTGCTGTCCAGTGAACTAGTTGGAGGGCAGGCTGCATGCCCCGTTACCGAAGTAACGTCAACTAGCCAATCCTGGAATAGCGTCTGTCCTGCAAGGTCACACAGCCGTTTTTGTGACCAGGGTACTCTAAGAGTACACTCTTTCGAGTCAGACTTCGGTGAGATACCCCAGCATGCTGGGATAGACAGACTCCCTTGAGGAGGAGCAAAACTCAAGGTATCGAAATTTTCACCAGGTGGTGAAGGTTCTCCGGGTAAGGGAGCACCAGGAAGAAACGAAATGGCAGATGAACCGGGTATGGAACGGTTACATATAGAGAAGTGTGAATGGGGAGATGAAATGGATGATGAGTCAGAACACATTACAATGACAGACAACGGAAACGTACATCGTTGGGATGAGCGGTCCATCACCAAACGCCGCATCGCATCTCTCCTCACTCTCTGGTTCAGCTGGTAGTACTTCATCTTCTGTTGATACAGACAAAAACAATCCCTCAGATGTGCACTGTTGTATCTCTTTTATTTGCACACACAACATAAAAAAGTGTTCAACTATTGATAACCATTCCCAAAGCCTCTGCCATAACAATTCAGACCGCAGACACTAAACTTATAACAAAGCCAGTTCCAGCCAAATATAAAAATCGTGGTATTAACCCTCCTATAGTGCAGTTCCCATAAATTTGTCAGACCTTTTAAAACCTTTAAAAGTTTCCAGGACTGAATGGTTTTGAAAGGTAAGAAAACTGTCTGACAAAAAAAAAAAATTTTGAAAAAACAAAATCTCTGAACAAACTGGTGTGAGAAAAAGAAATACCTTTCAAATTTCCTGGACTCGAGGGTTTTAAAAGGTGAGAAAACTGTCCGACAAAAAGAACATAACGGTATGACAGATTTCGAAAGGTAAAACAATTCTCTGAACAAACTGGTATGAAGAAAAAATACATTTCAACAGGTATTGAAAGGTGTGGTAGTGCAATAGCAACAATGTCTGGAACCTTTTGAAAAATTCATACTTATTTATAGCCTTTTTTCCGAGTAAGCAGATTTTGAAAGGTTTTAAAAGGTCAACCATAGGAGGGTTAACCCTAACGCTCCTCAATCCTCAAAAATCCTCATTGCAGTTTTGGAGGATTTTTGAGGATTGAGGCTGTATGGGGTTTTTAAAAAATGAGGATTTTGGAGAATTGACGCACATGATGTTGTTTTAAGTGTGGAAGATTTTTGAGGATTGAGACTAGATGGGGTTTTAAAAAAATGAGGTTTTTAAAAAAATGAGGATTTTGGAGGATTGAGGATGGTTTCTAGCAAAAAGGGCCTAGGGTGTTAGGGTTAATTAAATAAACTGCTGATCACATACATCATCCATATTTATTGAGCTATCTTCACCGACGGTTCAAGTAGCTTCTAGCATCCTAATTTAACTTACATTTGCCTTTAATTTAACTTCATTAAAAGACGAAGGATATTTCCAGCACATCGTCAATTGATGCCCAACCCTTTTAACTTTTTAAACTACATGTACATGTATTTAATCACTGATTTGTAAAAGACAAGTACTAGACTTGGTAAACAAATTCTGCAATTTAACATAATTTCTCTAATCACAATTGGTTTTTTTTAACACAATTTGTTTTTTATCAAATACAGTGCATCACATTTTGTTTGTTACTTTATAATATCCACCTTAACCCCAACAGTCAGTAATCCTCAAAATTCAATATCATATTGTTACTGTTAGTAATGCCAATGTACAGAATTATTTTTTAGCCTACTTCCAAAATAAAATCACTTTCACGGTCTCTGTTAATCAATGGGATTTGGACTATGCTTTCTTGAGGTCAGTCTCTTTTACATTTTTAACCATTTGTTAAAACAAAACAAAAAAAGTTTAAAATTTTTCAAAACAGTCATACGTAACGATTTTGGGTCAACTCGTACCCGAGTCAATTCATGTCAACTCGTACCCGAGTCAACTAGTACGCGAGTCAACTCGTACCCGAGTCATTGTACTCTTCTCCTGTTAATTAACTTTCCTTCATCTTTTTAGTTTTACCATAGTAAAATTTGCTCAAAATTTTCAAAATGATATCCTTTTCTTTTCTTTTTCACTGAATAGCTATCGAT
Source organism: Crossaster papposus (assembly GCA_037893245.1). Taxonomy (NCBI): domain Eukaryota; kingdom Metazoa; phylum Echinodermata; class Asteroidea; order Velatida; family Solasteridae; genus Crossaster; species Crossaster papposus. Next base: position 351,686 of record JBAIAA010000321.1, read on the forward strand.
ACGGCCGCAATAATTTCTAAACCCATTATTCCTTGACGTACATTTAAAACAACATTTTTGATCAAATTCACCACCTCTAAAATTTTATTTCATCCTGAGCAAATTAAAGAGTACACAATTTTAGTCATTTATCATTAAATATTTGTCATACAGATATTGCTTTTAATTTAATTGGCGATCTCCTTGTATTAGGGGGTTCACCATTCAGTTGGGCCGTGTAAACAATTGAGGCCTGGTATAAAAGGAAAATCTCATTTAGGACCGGTATAAAATGAAAATCAGACAAAACAGGTGCACTATAGTCAACAAGTACTAATAATTATATTTAACAAGTGCAGAAGAAATTTAAATACTATTGATTTTGTTGTATGATTTTGTTATAAAATTTGCCCGAGTCAACTCGTCTGTCATGACGCTAAAAGGACGCTACCTCTCCAACACACATATTCATACACGAGGGTACGACTTGACTCGGGTACGACTCGACTCGGGTGTAAAATTTGGGGTACGAGTTGACTTGGGTAAAAGTTGACTTGGGTACGAGTCGACTTGGGTACGAGTTGACCCATTTCTATAACAACAGTAGATGCTCAAAAACATACTAAGTAACTACCCATACGGTACTCACTACATTATACATGTATGCCTACGATCACAAAACATTTCAGTACCAAGATCTCGTACCAGATATAAAAAAGCCGGCAAAAAATCAATTCAAGGGCATACAACAATACTGTTAAATCGGCTTTCAATATTGATCATTTTCATTTCATTTTTAATTTTAATTTTTTAGATAGCTAAAACTGATTGATTGTTCTTGTTTATAAAAGATCACCCGGTGTTTAGGAAAAACAAATACCAGTTGATCGTCCTGATTTTTCCAAAAAAAGGAGGACGAAAGCTTTTTTATTTTCTATTTTTTTCCAAAGAGGGCCGCCAAGTATTTCAATTCAAACAGGCCACCAATTCTTCAGTTTGAAATCACCGCTAACTTTCTTTATATCTATTTGTTGCATGAGGACCCGGGTTAATAACAGGGATTATTACACTAAGATGAACATGAATATAAATAATGACTCTGTAAAAATAATGGATTAAATAATTCAAACGATTACGCAAGCAATCTGAAAAACACAAAAAATGCAGAATACATCAGACACCAAGACAGATTTGATCATGAACAAATACTTTAAAAAAAAAAATGACGTTGGTCATGTACCCGGCACGCCATAAAACAAATATTTGTTAAAAAAAAAAAAAAAATATCGAAAAAAAAAAAATAATAAACAAGGATGCGGCCTCAAAAAAGGATTCGGGTGGGAACGATCAACTTTAAAAAAAAATTGTATTTGGCCTTATTGCCCTGTAGAATATCATATAGGCCCTATTATATCCAAAAATCTTATACAAAATTTGGACACATGTGAAAATCATGAACGATTGAAAATCGCAATCATCTTCAAATTATGTTACCACAAAATGAAATTCTAACTTAGTAGTGTTAGCCAGTAAAGTTTTAGGACTTGCTCAGTTAAAAACAGTTAAACTTTTAACCCTAACTCTCTAGGGTATGTTAAAATTCATATTGAATTAAAAATAGAGGATTCAGAATGATTCTCCGTTATCTGACAAAAAAGAGGTGCGTGCATGGTTTGTTACTGTGTTAGGGCCGAATTCGTCTGGTTTCGAAATGCGTGGTCATGTCAAGTACCCGCCGCACCTACAGACAGCTCATAAATACTGCACGTTCTGCGACACTGCGACACGTAGCGCCCGCTATCGCTAGCGTACTATGTATGTAACATATACATGTACATTATGGCACATGACATGATCATGTCTCAATTCACGTATCATTTCATCACCCTTTTCCCAAATATATTTCCACATAATTAGTACGAATTCCACATTCAAAAGTAGAGTAAACATTTCCCCTTACAATCATTATAATAAAACCTAAAACAAATCCCGCTATGCAGAAAAACAATTCGCAAACAACATTTGATAATCACTTTACAAACCCTACCTTTGGCGTTGAAGGACTGGTCTGGTACCGCGACCTTCCTCATAGCTAGCTCCTCGGCCACGTCCACACAGCATACGCAGCATACCACTCCACCACATTGCACGCAGCCTCGATTCCGTGGGCGCGTGCAGCCTAGCCTTCAATATGATCAATCGCGCAAGGCGCGGCATGATGGGGCAAGATCGTAGCCATAGTAACGAAGTTGCACTACACGTTATTTAAAAGTACGGTGCCCAATAAACACCACACGTTTTGGGTAAAAAAAAAACGGGGACTTCTAATTTTAAACTAGGCTCAACAGGTACGTGTGTTCCTGTAGATACATTTAGGTAATAAATAAAGAGAACGTCACGATTACGTCAGCGGGTATCATGTTACGTCACTTTAAAGAATCTCAGGAAGTACACGTCTGATTGGATTCAAATTTAGATAAGCATTGCAAGTATTTCGGATTGTGCTACGGTGTATGTAAACTATCATGCCATAATTGCATCGTGAGTCATGTGACGTCACATTAAAGGTCAGTTTTTGTTCTATCTCTTGAAGTACAGGCCCGATTTTGGGTCAAACTTGGTATGCAAGTATTCCACGATTGGTTATAGACAAAAATTACGATGACATCATGATGACATCTTCGGGTGTCATGTGAAGTCACATTAAAGGTGTAGTTTTCCCCATAGGATTTGTACAAATTTTGTAAAAACATATATCTTTGGCACTTCGGTAAATCCGATCGACTTCAGACTTGGCACACACTTAAACACACATACTGAAAGTGATTTTAGACATTTCTCACATTAAAAGACTTCAGACATGCCACACACTTAGACCACCACACACATATTGAAAATAATTAAATAACACTCGAAACAGCTCTGTGTTTGTCCACAAACACACCTCTAGTTTTTTTAGCTGTTTCGGCATTTCAGCCGAAACAGCTATTGTAATCGTTAAAGTTTTTTTTATTCTTTTTTTTTTTTTTTTTTTTTTAGCTGTTTCGGTTTTTCACCGAAACAGCTTTTGTTTTCGTTAAAGTTTTTTTTTTAGCTGTTTCGGTTTTTCACCGAAACAGCTTTTGTTTTCGTTAAAGTTTTTTTTTTTCTTTTTTTTTTTTTTTTTTTTTTTTTTTTTTTTTTTCCACTTTCAGTGTTTTTACCCATAGGATTTACACACGTTTGTTCTGCCATAGCACTTTGACACTTTAGTAAATGCGATCGACTTGAGACTTGGCATACATTTAGACAACCACCCAAGGACGGTCCTAGAAGAAATTCGTCGCGATTACGTCATTCAAGGTCACGTGACGTCATGTTAAAGGTAAAATATTCCCCATAGGTTTTGTACACGTTTTTCTTTAGACTCTTGACTTTGACACTTTGGTATATCCCACCGACTTGAAACTTGGTATACACTTAGAACACCACCCACAGATGGCTCTTGAAGAAATTCGGTACGATTGCGTCATTCAAGGTCACGTGACGTGACGTTAAAGGTGCAATTTTTTTCCCCATAGGGTTTGTACACGTTTTTCTTCAGACTATTGACTTTGACACTTTCGTAGACTTGATCGACTTGAGACTTAGCACAGACCTCGACCGGCATCCTTAGGAGGGCCAAGAGAAAAATAATCAATATGACGTCATCGCGGGTCATGTGACGTCACATTAAAGGTGTAGTTTTTAAGACCCTCTAACTCTAAAAGTACAAGTCCGGTTGGGGTCAAACATGGTTTGCAAGTATTCGAGGATGTGTTATAGACGAAAATTAAGATGACGTAATTATGACATCATCGGGTGTCATGTGACGTCACATTAAAGGTTCAATTTTCTCCATAGGTTTTGTACACGTTTTTCTTCAAACTATTGAATTTGACAATTTGGTAAATCCGATCGACTTCAGACTTAGCACACACCTCGACCACCATACCCAGGAGGGCCAAGGGGAAAATCGTCGGGATAACGTCATCGCGGGTCATGTGACGTCACATTAAAGGTGTAGTTTTTAAGACCCTCTAACTCTAAAAGTACAAGTCCGGTTGGGGTCAAACATGGTTTGCAAGTATTCGAGGATGTGTTATAGACGAAAATTAAGATGACGTAATTATGACATCATCGGGTGTCATGTGACGTCACATTAAAGGTTCAATTTTCTCCATAGGTTTTGTACACGTTTTTCTTCAAACTATTGAATTTGACAATTTGGTAAATCCGATCGACTTCAGACTTAGCACACACCTCGACCACCATACCCAGGAGGGCCAAGGGGAAAATCGTCAGGATAACGTCATCGTGGGTCATGTGACGTCACATTAAAGGGGCAGATTTTAGGACCCTCTATCTCTGGAAGTACAGGTCCGATTAGGGTCAAACTTAGTATTCATGTATTCCAGGATGAGTTATAGACCAAAATTAGATGACATTATGATGACGTCATCGGGTGTCATGTGACGTCACATTAAAGGTGCAGTTTGTAGGACCCTCTATCTCTGGAAGTACAGGTCCGATTGGGGTCAAACTTGGTATTCATGTATTCCAGGATGAGTTACAGACACAAATTAAGATGACATTATGATGACGTCATCGGGTGTCATGTGACGTCACATTAAAGGTGCAATTTTTAGGACCCTCTATCTCTGGAAGTACAGGCCCGATTGGGGTTAAACTTGGTATGCAAGCATTCCAGGATGTGTTACAGACGAAAATTAAGATGAGATCATGATGACATCATCGGGTATCATGTGACATCACATTAAAGGTGCAGTTTTTCCTATAGGATTTGTACATGTTTTTTTCAACCAACAATATTTTTGGCACTTGGTAAATCCGATCGACTTCAGACTTGGCACACACTTAGACCACCACACAAATATTGAAAGTCAATTTTAAAAACCCGAAACAGCTCTGTGTTTGTCCACAAACACATGTCTAGTTTCTTTTTTTTTTTTTTTTTTTTTTCCACTTTCAGTGTTTTTTTACCCATAGGATTTACACACGTTTGTTCTGCCAATACACTTTGGCACTTTGGTAAATCCAATCGACTTGAGACTTGGTATACACTTAGACCTCCACCCACAGATGGTCCTAGAAGAAATTTGGCTCGATTACGTCATTCAAGGTCACGTGACGTCACGTTAAAGGTTTAATTTTCCCCATAGGTTTTGTACACGTTTTTCTTCAGACTATTGACTTTGGCACTTCGGTAAATCCGACCGACTTGAAACTTGGCATACACTTACAATACCACCCCCAGATGTTTCTGAAATAAATTCGGCACGATTGCGTCATTCAACGTCACGTGACGTCACATTAAAGGTTCACATTTTTCTCCCATTGGTTTTGTACACGTTTTTGTTTAGACTATTGACTTTGACACTTTAGTAAATCCGATCAACTTGAGACTTGGCACACACTTAGACCACCATCCACAGACGGCCCTAGAAGAAATTCGGCACGATTACGTCATTCAAGGTCACGGGGCGTCACGTTAAAGTTTCTATTTTTTTCCCATAGGTTTTGTACACGTTTTTCTTTAGACTATTGCCTTTGACACTTTAGTAAATCTGATCGACTTGAGACTTGACACACACAAAAGACCACCACACACATATTGAAAGTAATTTTAGACACTCGAAACAGCTCTGTGTTTGTCCACAAACACATGTCTAGTTTTTTTTTTTTCCTGTTTCAGACTTTTTCCCATAGGATTTGTACACGTTTCGTTCAGCCAATACACTTTGACACTTTGGTAAATCCGATCGACTTGAAACTTGGCATACAATAAGAACACCACCCACGGATGGTCCTAGAAGAAATTCGTCGCGATTACGTCATTCATGGTCACGTGACGTCACGTTAAAGGTGCAATTTTTCCCCATAGGTTTTGTACACGTTTTCATCCAGACTATTGACTTTGACACTTTAGTAAATCCGATTGACCTAAAAGTTAGCAAACACCTCAACCACCATCCTCAGAAGGGTCAATATGAAAATCGCCATGATGACGTCATCGGGGGTCATGTGACGTCACATTAAAGGTTCAGTTTTTAGGACCCCCTATCTCTGGAAGTACAAGTCCGATTAGTGTCAAACTTGGTATACAGGTATTCCGGGATGTGTTATATACGAAAATTAAGGTGACGTCATAATGATGTCATAACGACGTCATGTGACGTCACATTAAAGGTGTAGTTTTCCCCATAAGATTTGTACACGTTTTTTCACCCGATATATATTGGGCACTTTGGTAAATCCGATCGACTTCAGACTTGGCTAGCTACTCTTAGCATACTACCCATGGATGATTCTAGAAGAAATTCGTCACGATTACGTCATTCATGATCACGTGACGTCACGTTAAAGGTGCAATTTTCCCCCATAGGTTTTGTACACGTTTTCATCCAGACTATTGACTTTGACACTTTAGTAAATCCGATTGACCTAAAAGTTAGCACACACCTCAACCACCATCCTCAGAAGGGCCAATATGAAAATCGCCATGATGACGTCATCGGGGGTCATGTGACGTCACATTAAAGGTTCAGTTCTTAGGACCCTCTATCTCTGGAAGTACAAGTCCGATTAGTGTCAAACTTGGTATACAGGTATTCCGGGATGTGTTATATACGAAAATTAAGGTGACGTCATAATGACGTCATAACGACGTCATGTGACGTCACATTAAAGGTGTAGTTTTCCCCATAAGATTTGTACACGTTTTTTCACCCGATATATATTTGGCACTTTGGTAAATCCGATCGACTTCAGACTTGGCTAGCTACTCTTAGCATACTACCCACAGATGATTCTAGAAGAAATTCGTCACGATTACGTCATTCATGATCACGTGACGTCACGTTAAAGGTGCAATTTTCCCCCATAGGTTTTGTACACGTTTTCATCCAGACTATTGACTTTGACACTTTAGTAAATCCGATTGACCTAAAAGTTAGCACACACCTCAACCACCATCCTCAGAAGGGCCAATATGAAAATCGCCATGATGACGTCATCGGGGGTCATGTGACGTCACATTAAAGGTTCAGTTCTTAGGACCCTCTATCTCTGGAAGTACAAGTCCGATTAGTGTCAAACTTGGTATACAGGTATTCCGGGATGTGTTATATACGAAAATTAAGGTGACGTCATAATGACGTCATAACGACGTCATGTGACGTCACATTAAAGGTGTAGTTTTCCCCATAAGATTTGTACACGTTTTTTCACCCGATATATATTTGGCACTTTGGTAAATCCGATCGACTTCAGACTTGGCTAGCTACTCTTAGCATACTACCCACAGATGATTCTAGAAGAAATTCGTCACGATTACGTCATTCGTGGTCACGTGACATCACGTTAAAGGTGCAGTTTTTTCCCCATAGGTTTTGTACACGTTTTTCTTCAGACTATTGACTTTGACACTTTGGTAAATCCGATCGACTTCCGACTTAGCACACACTTCGATCACCATCCCCAGGAGGGCCAAGATAAAAATCGTCATGATGACGTCTTCGTGGGTCATGTGACGTCACATTAAAGGTGCATTTTTTTGGACCCTCTATCTCTGGAAGTACAGGTCCAATTGTGCTCAAACGTGGTTTACAGGTATTCCGGGATATGCTATAGATATAAATGGAGGTGATGGCATGATGACGTCATCGGGTGTAATGTGGCGTCACCTTAAAGGTGTAGTTGTTAAGACCCTCTATCTCTAGAAGTACAGGTCCGATTGGGGTCAAACTTGGTATGCACGTATTCCGGGATGTGTTATAGGTATACATTGAGCTGACGTAATGATAACGACATCGGGTGTCATGTGACGTCACATTAAAGATGAGTTTTCAAGACCATCTATCTCTGAAAGTACAAGTCCGATTTGGGTCAAACTTGGTACACAAGTATTTCGGGATGTGTTATAGGTATTAATTGGGGTCACGTCATGATTATGTCATCGGGTGTAATGAGATGTCACATTAAAGGTGTATTTGTTATAGTTTTAGATGAATGTTTTTGTCATTTTTGTCACATTTGTTATCAATAAAAGTATGTTGTGATGGTGTCATAGAATCATTTAACACTGCCGAAACAGCTAGTGTTTGTCCACAAACACATCTAGTTTTTTCCTGTTTCAGACTTTTTCCCATAGGATTTGTACACGTTTCGTTCAGCCAATACACTTTGACACTTTGGTCAATCCGATCGACTTGAAACTTGGCATACACTAAGAACACCACCCACGGATGGTCCTAGAAAAAATTCGTCGCGATTGCGTCATTCATGGTCACGTGACGTCACGTTAAAGGTGTAATTTTTCCCCATAGGTTTTGTACACGTTTTTCTTCAGACTATTGACTTTGACACTTTAGTAAATCCGATTGACCTAAAAGTTAGCACACACCTCAACCACCATCCTCAGAAGGGCCAATATGAAAATCGCCATGATGACGTCATCGGGGGTCATGTGACGTCACATTAAAGGTTCAGTTTTTAGGAGCCTCTATCTCTGGAAGTACAAGTGCGATTAGTGTCAAACTTGGTATACAGGTATTCCGGGATGTGTTATATACGAAAATTAAGGTGACGTCATAATGACGTCATAACGACGTCATGTGACGTCACATTAAAGGTGTAGTTTTCCCCATACGATTTGTACACGTTTTTTCACCCGATATATATTTGGCACTTTGGTAAATCCGATCGACTTCAGACTTGGCTAGCTACTCTTAGCATACTACCCACGGATGATTCTAGAAGAAATTCGTCACGATTACGTCATTCATGGTCACGTGACGTCACGTTAAAGGTTCAATTTTCCCCCTTAGGTTTTGTACACGTTTTCATCAAGACTATTGACTTCGACACTTTAGTAAATCCGATTGACCTAAAAGTTAGCGCACACCTCAACCACCATCCTCAGAAGGGCCAATATGAAAATCGCCATGATGACGTCATCGAGGGTCATGTGACGTCACATTAAAGGTTCAGTTTTTAGGACCCTCTATCTCTGGAAGTACAAGTCCGATTAGTGTCAAACTTGGTATACAGGTATTCCGGGATGTGTTATATACGAAAATTAAGGTGACGTCATAATGACGTCATAACGACGTCATGTGACGTCACATTAAAGGTGTAGTTTTCCCCCATAAGATTTGTACACGTTTTTTCACCCGATATATATTTGGCACTTTGGTAAATCCGATCGACTTCAGACTTGGCTAGCTACTCTTAGCATACTACCCACAGATGATTCTAGAATAAATTCGTCACGATTACGTCATTCGTGGTCACGTGACATCACGTTAAAGGTGCAGTTTTTTCCCCATAGGTTTTGTACACGTTTTTCTTCAGACTATTGACTTTGACACTTTGGTAAATCCGATCGACTTCCGACTTAGCACACACTTCGATCACCATCCCCAGGAGGGCCAAGATAAAAATCATCATGATGACGTCTTCGTGGGTCATGTGACGTCACATTAAAGGTGCATTTTTTTGGACCCTCTATCTCTGGAAGTACAGGTCCGATTGTGCTCAAACTTGGTTTACAGGTATTCCGGGATGTGCTATAGATATAAATGGAGGTGATGGCATGATGACGTCATCGGGTGTAATGTGGCGTCACCTTAAAGGTGTAGTTGTTAAGACCCTCTATCTCTAGAAGTACAGGTCCGATTGGGGTCAAACTTGGTATGCACGTATTCCGGGATGTGTTATAGGTATACATTGAGCTGACGTAATGATAACGACATCGGGTGTCATGTGACGTCACATTAAAGGTGAGTTTTCAAGACCATCTATCTCTGAAAGTACAAGTCCGATTTGGGTCAACATTGATACGCAAGTATTTCGGGATGTGTTATAGGTATTAATTGGGGTCACGTCATGATTATGTCATCGGGTGTAATGAGATGTCACATTAAAGGTGTATTTGTTATAGTTTTAGATGAATGTTTTTGTCATTTTTGTCACATTTGTTATCAATAAAAGTATGTTGTGATGGTGTCATTGAATCATTTAACACTGCCGAAACAGCTAGTGTTTGTCCACAAACACATCTAGTTTTTTTTTTTTTTTCTCCTTTTTCAGACTTTTCTCCATAGGATTTGCACACGTTTATTCAGACAATACACTTTGACACTTTGGTAAATCCGATGGATTTGAGACTTGGCATACACTTAGACAACCACCCAAGGACGGTCCTAGAAGAAATTCGTCGCGATTACGTCATTCAAGGTCACGTGACTTTGCGTTAAAGGTGAAATTTTCCCCATGGGTTTTGTACACGTTTTTCTTCAGACTATTGAATTTGACACTTCGGTAAATCCGACCGACTTGAAACTTGGCATGCCCTTAGAACACCACCCCCAGATGTTCCTGAAAGAAATTTGGCACGATTGCGTCATTGAACGTCACGTGACGTCACGTTAAAGGTGCACATTTTTCTCCCATTGTTTTTGTACACGTTTTTCTTTAGACTTTTGACTTTGACACTTTAGTAAATCCGATCGACTTAAGACTTGGCACACACTTAGACCACCATCCACAGACGGTCCTAGAAAAAAATCGGCACGATTACGTCATTCAAGGTCACGGAGCGTCACGTTAAAGGTTCAATTTTCCCCCATAGGTTTTGTACACGTTTTTCTTTAGACTGTTGACTTTGACACTTTCGTAAATTTGATCGACTTGAGACTTGGCACACACATAGACCACCACACACACATATTGAAAGTAATGTAAGACACTCGAAACAGCTCTGTGTTTGTCCACAAACACATGTCTAGTTTTTTTTTTTTTTTTTTCTTTTTCAGCATTTTCTCCATAGGATTTGCACACGTTTGTTCAGACAATACACTTTGACACTTTGGTAAATCCGATAGACTTGAGACTTGGCATACACTTAGACAACCACCCAAGGACGGTCCTAGAAGAAATTCGTCGCGATTACGTCATTCAAGGTCACGTGACGTCATGTTAAAGGTAAAATTTTCCCCATAGGTTTTGTACACGTTTTTCTTCAGACTCTTGACTTTGACACTTTGGTATATCCGACCGACTTGAAACTTGGTATATACTTAGAACACCACCCACAGATGGCTCTTGAAGAAATTCGGTACGATTGCATCATTCAAGGTCACGTGACGTGACGTTAAAGGTGCAATTTTTTTCCCCATAGGGTTTGTACACGTTTTTCTTCAGACTATTGACTTTGACACTTTCGTAGACTTGATCGACTTGAGACTTAGCACACACCTCGACCACCATCTCCAGGAGGGCCAAGGGTAAAATCTTCATGATGACGTCATCGGGGGGTCACGGCACGTCACATTAAAGGTTCAGTTTTTAGGACCCGCTATATCTGGAAGTACAGGTCTGATTGGGGTCAAACTTGGTATGCAAGTATTCCAGGGTGTGTTATAGACGAAAAATAAAATGACATCATGATGACGTCATCGTGGGTCATGTGACGTCACATTAAAGGGATTAAAGGTTCAGTTTTTAGGACCCGCTATCTCTGGAAGTACAGGTGCGATTGGGGTCAAACTTGGTATGCAAGTATTCCAGGATGTTTTATAGACGAAAAATAAAATTACATCATGATGACGTCATCGTGGGTCATGTGACGTCACATTAAAGGGATTAAAGGTTCAGTTTTTAGGACCCGCTATCTCTGGAAGTACAGGTCCGATTGGGGTCAAACTTGGTATGCAAGTTTTCCAGGGTGTGTTATAGACGAAAAATAAAATGACATCATGATGACGTCATCGTGGGTCATGTGACGTCACATTAAAGGTCCAGTTTTTAGGACCCTCTATCTCTAGAAGTACATGTCCGATTGGGGTCAAACTTGGTATGCAAGTATTCCAGGATGTGTTACAGACGAAAATTAAGATGACATCATGATGACATCATCGGGTATCATGTGACGTCACATTAAAGGTTCAAATTTCCCCATAGGATTTGTACACGTTTTTTCAACTAATATATATTTGGCACTTGTGTAAATCCAATCGACTTCAGACTTGGCACACACATAGACCACCACACACACATATATTGAAAGTAACGTTAGACAATCGAAACAGCTCTGTGTTTGTCCACAAACACATGTCTAGTTTTTTTTTTTTTTTCTTTTTTCTTTTTCAGCATTTTCTCCATAGGATTTGCACACGTTTGTTCAGACAATACACTTTGACACTTTGGTAAATCCGATGGACTTCAGACTTGGCATACACTTAGACAACCACCCAAGGACGGTCCTAGAAGAAATTGACTTTGGCACTTCCGTAAATCCGACCGACTTGAAACTTGGCATATACTTAGAAGACCACCCCTAGATGTTTCTGAGAGAAATTCGGCACGATTGCGTCATTCAAAGTCACGTGACGTCACATTAAAGGTGCACATTTTTCTCCCATTGGTTTTGTACACGTTTTTGTTTAGACTGTTGACTTTGACACTTTAGTAAATCTGATCGACTTGAGACTTAGACCACCATCCACAGACGGCCCTAAAAGAAATTTGGCACGATTACGTCATTCAAGGTCACGGGGCGTCACGTTAAAGTTTCATTTTTCCCCCATAGGTTTTGTACACGTTTTTCTTTAGACTATTGACTTTGACACTAGTAAATCTGATCGACTTGAGACTTGGCACACACAAAAGACTATCACAAAAATATTAAAAGACACTCGAAACAGCTCTGTGTTTGTCCACAAACACATGTCTAGTTAGCTGTTTCGGTTTTTCACCGAAACAGCTTTTGTTTTCGTTCTGGTTGTTTTTTTTTTTTTTTTTTTTTTTTTTTTTTTTTTTTTTTTTTTTTTAGCTGTTTCGGTTTTTCACCGAAACAGCTTTTGTAATCGTTAAAGTTTTTTTTTTTCTTTTTAGCTGTTTCGGTTTTTCACCGAAACAGCTTTTGTAATCGTTAAAGTTTTTTTTTTTCTTTTTTTTTTTTTTTTTTCTTTTTTTTTTTTTTCTTTTTCAGACTTTTCTTCATAGGATTTGCACACGTTTATTCAGACAATACACTTTGACACTTTGGTAATTCCGATCGACTTGATACTTGGCATACATTTAGACAACCACCCAAAGACGGTCCTAGAAGAAATTCGTCGCGATTACGTCATTCAAGGTCACGTGACTTCGCGTTAAAGGTGAAATTTTCCCCATAGGTTTTGTACACGTTTTTCTTTAGACTATTGACTTTGACACTTAGTAAATCCGATCGACTTGAGACTTGGCACACACATAGACCACTATCCACAGACGGTCGTAGGAGAAATTTGGCACGATTACGTCATTCAAGGTCATGGGGCGTCACGTTAAAGGTTCAATTTTCCCCCATAGGTTTTGTACACGTTTTTCTTTAGACTATTGACTTTGACACTAGTAAATCTGATCGACTTGAGACTTGGCACACACAAAAGACCACAACATACATATTGAAAGTAACTTGAGACACTCGAAACAGCTCTGTGTTTGTCCACAAACACATGTCTAGTTTTTTTTTCTTTTTTTTTTTTTCTCCTTTTTCAGACTTTTCTCCATAGGATTTGCACACGTTTATTCAGACAATACACTTTGACACTTTGGTAAATCCGATGGACTTGAGACTTGGCATACACTTAGACAACTACCCAAGGACGGTCCTAGAAGAAATTCGTCGCGATTACGTCATTCAAGGTCACGTGACTTTGCGTTAAAGGTGACATTTTTCCCATAGGTTTTGTACACGTTTTTCTTCAGACTATTGAATTTGACACTTCGGTAAATTCGACCGACTTGAAACTTGGCATGCCCTTAGAACAACACCCCCAGATGTTCCTGAAAGAAATTAGGCACGATTGCTTCATTAAACGTCACGTGGCGTCACGTTAAAGGTGCACATTTTTCTCCCATTGGTTTTGTACACGTTTTTTTTAGACTATTGACTTTGACACTTTAGTAAATCCGATCGACTTAAGACTTGGCACACACTTAGACCACCATCCACAGACAGTCCTAGAAAAAAATCGGCACGATTACGTCATTCAAGGTCACGGGGCGTCACGTTAAAGGTTCAATTTTTCCCCATAGGTTTTGTACACGTTTTTCTTTAGACTGTTGACTTTGACACTTTCGTAAATTTGATCGACTTGAGACTTGGCACACACATAGACCACCACACACACATATTGAAAGTAATGTAAGACACTCGAAACAGCTCTGTGTTTGTCCACAAACACATGTCTAGTTTTTTTTTTTTTTCTTTGCCTTTTGTTCTTCATAGGATTTGTACACGTTTGTTCAGACAATACACTTTGACACTTTGGGAAATCCGATCGACTTGAGACTTGGCATACACTTAGACAACCACCCAAGGACGGTCCTAGAAGAAATTCGTCGCGATTACGTCATTCAAGGTCACGTGACTTCGCGTTAAAGGTGAAATTTTCCCCATAGGTTTTGTACACGTTTTTCTTCAGACTATTGAATTTGACACTTCAGTAAATCCGACCGACTTGAAACTTGGCATGCCCTTAGAACACCACCCCCAGATGTTCCTGAAAGACATTTGGCATGATTGCGTCATTGAACGTCACGTGACGTCACGTTAAAGGTGGACATTTTTCTCCCATTGGTTTTGTACACGTTTTTCTTTAGACTATTGACTTTGACACTTTAGTAAATCCGATCGACTTAAGACTTAGCACACACTTAGACCACCATCCACAGACGGTCCTAGACAAAAATCGGCACGATTACGTCATTCAAGGTCACGGAGCGTCACGTTAAAGGTTCAATTTTCCCCCATAGGTTTTGTACACGTTTTTCTTTAGACTGTTGACTTTGACACTTTCGTCAATTTGATCGACTTGAGACTTGGCACACACATAGACTACCACACACACATATTGAAAGTAATGTAAGACACTCGAAACAGCTCTGTGTTTGTCCACAAACACATGTCTAGTTTTTTTTTTTTTTTCTTTGCCTTTTGTTCTTCATAGGATTTGTACACGTTTGTTCAGACAATACACTTTGACACTTTGGGAAATCCGATCGACTTGAGACTTGGCATACACTTAGACAACCACCCAAGGACGGTCCTAGAAGAAATTCGTCGCGATTACGTCTTTCAAGGTCACGTGACTTCGCGTTAAAGGTGAAATTTTCCCCATAGGTTTTGTACACGTTTTTCTTCAGACTATTGAATTTGACACTTCGGTAAATCCGACCGACTTGAAACTTGGCATGTCCTTAGAACACCACCCCCAGATGTTACTGAAAGAAATTTGGCACGATTGCGTCATTGAACGTCACGTGACGTCACGTTAAAGGTGGACATTTTTCTCCTATTGGTTTTGTACACGTTTTTCTTTAGACTATTGACTTTGACACTTTAGTAAATCCGATCGACTTAAGACTTAGCACACACTTAGACCACCATCCACAGACGGTCCTAGAAAAAAATCGGCACGATTACGTCATTCAAGGTCACGGAGCGTCACGTTAAAGGTTCAATTTTCCCCCATAGGTTTTGTACACGTTTTTCTTTAGACTGTTGACTTTGACACTTTCGTCAATTTGATCGACTTGAGACTTGGCACACACATAGACCACCACACACACATATTGAAAGTAATGTAAGACACTCGAAACAGCTCTGTGTTTGTCCACAAACACATGTCTAGTTTTTTTCTTTTTCTCCTTCAGACTTTTTCCCATAGGGTTTGTACACGTTTTTTGTTCGGACAATACACTTTGACACTTTGGTAAATGCGATCGACTTGAAACTTGGCATACACTTAGACCACCACCCACAGATGATCCTAGAAGAAATTTGTCACGATTACGCCATTTGTGGTCACGTGACGTCACGTTAAAGGTTCAATTTTTCCCCATAGGGTTTGTACACGTTTTTCTTCAGACTATTGACTTTAATACTTTGGTAAATGCGATTGACTTGAAACTTAGCACACACCTCGACCACCATCCCCAGGAGGTCCAAGAGAAAAATCGTGCTGATGACGTCATCGTGGGTCATGTGACGTCAAATTAAAGGTGCAGTTTTTGGGACCCTCTATCTCTGAAAGTACATGTCCGATTGGGGACAAACTTGATATGCAAGTATCCTGAGATGTGTTATAGACGAAAATTAAGATGACATGAAGATGACGTCATCGGGTGTCATGTGACGTCACATTAAAGGTGCAATTTTTCCCCATAGGGTTTGTACACGTTTTTCCTCAGACTATTGATTTTGACACTTTGGTAAATCCCATCGACTCGAGACTTAGTACACACCTCGATCACCATCCATAGGAGTGCCACAAGGAAAATCGTCATGATGACGTCATCGTGGGTCATGTGACGTCACTTTAAAGGTGTAGTTTGTAATACCCTCTATCTCTGGAAGTAAAGGTCTGATTGGGGTCAATCTTGGTATGCAAGTATTCCCGGATGTGTTATAGACGAAAATTAAGATGACGTCATGATGACGTCATCGTGGGTCATGTGACGTCACATTTAAGGTGTAGTTTTTAAGACCCTCTATCTCTGGAAGTACAAGTCCGATTGGGGTCAAACTTGGCATGCAAGTATTCAAGTGTGTGTTATAGACACAAATTAAAATAACATCATGATGACGTCATCGTTGGTCATGTGACGTCTCCTTAAAGGTGTAGTTTTCCCCAAAGGATTTGTACACGTTTTTTCTAACCAATATATCTTTGGCACCTGGGTAAATAAGATTGACTACAGATTTGCGACACACTTAGACCACCACCCACTTATTACAAAACAAATTAGACACCCGAAACAGCTCTGTGTTTGTCCACAAACACATTTCTAGTTTTTTTTTTTTTTTTTTCTCCTTCAGACTCTTCCCCATAGGGTTTGTACACGTTTTTTGTTCGGACAATACACTTTGGCACTTTGTTAAATCCGATCGACTTGAGACTTGGCATACACTTAGACCACCACCCACAGATGATCCTAGAAGAAATTTGTCACGATTACGTCATTCGTGGTCACGTGACGTCACGTTAAAGGTGCAATTTTTCCCCATAGGATTTGTACACGTTTTTCTTCAGAATATTGAATTTGACACTTCGGTAAATCCGATCGACTTGAGACTTAAGACACACCTCAAACACCATCCCCAGAGGGGCCAGAACAAAAATCGTCATGATGACGTCATCGTGGGTCATTTGACGTCACATTAAAGGTGCAGTTTATAAGACCCTCTATCTCTGGAAGTAAAGGTCTGATTGGGGTCAAACTTGATATGCAAGTATTCCAGGATGTGTTATAGACAAAAATTAAGATGACGTCATGACGACGTCATCATGGGCCATGTGACGTCACATTAAAGGTGCAGTTTTCCCTATAGGTTTTGTACACGTTTTTCGTCAGACTATTGAATTTGACACTTTGGTAAATCCAATCGACTCGAGACTTAGTACACACCTCGACCACCATCTCTATGAGGGCCACAAGGATAATCGTCATGATGACGTCATCGTGGGTCAGGTGACGTCACTTTAAAGGTGTAGTTTTTAAGACCCTCTATCTCTGGAAGTAAAGGTCTGATTGGTGTCAAACTTGGTATGCAAGTATTCCAGGATGTGTTATAGACGGAGATTAAGATGACGTCATGACGACGTCATCGTGGGCCATGTGACGTCACGTTAAAGGTGCAGTTTTTCCCATAGGATTTGTACACGTTTTTTGCAACCAAGATATATTTGGCACTTTGGTAAATCCGATCGACTTCAGATTTGGTACACACATAGACCACCACTCACATATTCAAAGTCATTTTAGACAAGCGAAACAGCTCTGTGTTTGTCCACAAACACATTTCTAGTTTTTAGCTGTTTCGGTTTTTCACCGAAACAGCTATTGTTTTCGTTCTGGTTTTTTTTTTTTTTTTTAGCTGTTTCGGTTTTTCACCGAAACAGCTTTTGTTTTCGTTCTGTTTTTTTTTAGCTGTTTCGGTTTTTCACCGAAACAGCTTTTGTAATCGTTAAAGTTTTTTTTTTTCTTTTTTTTTTTTTTTTTCTCCTTTTTCAGACTTTTCTCCATAGGATTTGCACACGTTTATTCAGACAATACACTTTGACACTTTGGTAAATCCGATGGACTTGAGACTTGGCATACACTTAGACAACCACCCAAGGACGGTCCTAGAAGAAATTCGTCGCGATTACGTCATTCAAGGTCACGTTACTTCGCGTTAAAGGTTTAATTTTCCCCATAGGTTTTGTACACGTTTTTCTTTAGACTAATGACTTTGACACTTTGGTGAATCCGACCGACTAGAAACTTGCCATACACTCAGAACACCACCACCAGATGTTTCTGAAAGAAATTCAGCACGATTGCGTCATTCAAGGTCACGTGACGTCAAGTTAAAGGTTTAATTTGTCCCCCATAGGTTTTGTACACGTTTTTCTTTAGACTATTGACTTTGACACTTAGTAAATCCGATCGACTTGAGACTTTGCACACACATAGACCACTATCCACAGACGGTCGTAGGAGAAATTTGGCACGATTACGTCATTCAAGGTCACGGGGCGTTACGTTAAAGGTTTAATTCCCCCCCATAGGTTTTGTACACGTTTTTCTTTAGACTATTGACTTAGACACTAGTAAATCTGATCGACTTGAGACTTGGCACACACAAAAGACCACAACATACATATTGTAAGTAACTTTAGACACTCGAAACAGCTCTGTGTTTGTCCACAAACACATGTCTAGTTTTTTTTTTTTTTTTTTGTTTTTTTTTTCGGTTTTTCACCGAAACAGCTCTTGTAATCGTTAAAGTTTTTTTTTTTCTTTTTAGCTGTTTCGGTTTTTCACCGAAACAGCTCTTGTAATCGTTAAAGTTTTTTTTTTTCTTTTTTTTTTACTCCTTTTTCAGACTTTTCTTCATAGGATTTGTACACGTTTGTTCAGACAGGTCACTTAGGTACTTTGGTAAATCCGATCGACTTGAGACTTGGCATACATTTAGACAACCATACAAGGACGGTCCTAGAAGAAATTCGCCACGATTACGTCACTCAAGGTCACGTGACTTCGCGTTAAAGGTGAAATTTTGCCCATAGGTTTTGTACACGTTTTTCTTAAGACTATTGTCTTTGACACTTTGGTGAATTCGACCGACTGGAAACTTGGCATACTCATAGAACACCATCCCCAGATGTTCCTAAAAAAGAATTGGCACGATTGCGTCATTCAAGGTCACGTGACGTCACGTTAAAGGTTGAATTTTTCCCCCATAGGTTTTGTACACGTTTTTCTTTAGACTATTGACTTTGACACTTTAGTGAATCCGATCGACTTGAGACTTGGCACACACAAAAGACCACCACACACATATTGAAAGTAATTTTAGACACTCGAAACAGCTCCGTGTTTGTCCACAAACACATGTCTAGTTTTTTTTTTTTTTTTTCTTTTTCAGCATTTTCTCCATAGGATTTGCACACGTTTGTTCAGACAATACACTTTGACACTTTGGTAAATCCGATAGACTTGAGACTTGGCATACACTTAGACAACCACCCAAGGACGGTCCTAGAAGAAATTCGTCGCGATTACGTCATTCAAGGTCACGTGACGTCATGTTAAAGGTAAAATTTTCCCCATAGGTTTTGTACACGTTTTTCTTCAGACTCTTGACTTTGACACTTTGGTATATCCGACCGACTTGAAACTTGGTATATACTTAGAACACCACCCACAGATGGCTCTTGAAGAAATTCGGTACGATTGCATCATTCAAGGTCACGTGACGTGACGTTAAAGGTGCAATTTTTTTCCCCATAGGGTTTGTACACGTTTTTCTTCAGACTATTGACTTTGACACTTTCGTAGACTTGATCGACTTGAGACTTAGCACACACCTCGACCACCATCTCCAGGAGGGCCAAGGGTAAAATCTTCATGATGACGTCATCGGGGGGTCACGGCACGTCACATTAAAGGTTCAGTTTTTAGGACCCGCTATCTCTGGAAGTACAGGTCTGATTGGGGTCAAACTTGGTATGCAAGTATTCCAGGGTGTGTTATAGACGAAAAATAAAATGACATCATGATGACGTCATCGTGGGTCATGTGACTTAACATTAAAGGGATTAAAGGTTCAGTTTTTAGGACCCGCTATCTCTGGAAGTACAGGTGCGATTGGGGTCAAACTTGGTATGCAAGTATTCCAGGATGTTTTATAGACGAAAAATAAAATTACATCATGATGACGTCATCGTGGGTCATGTGACGTCACATTAAAGGGATTAAAGGTTCAGTTTTTAGGACCCGCTATCTCTGGAAGTACAGGTCCGATTGGGGTCAAACTTGGTATGCAAGTTTTCCAGGGTGTGTTATAGACGAAAAATAAAATGACATCATGATGACGTCATCGTGGGTCATGTGACGTCACATTAAAGGTCCAGTTTTTAGGACCCTCTATCTCTAGAAGTACATGTCCGATTGGGGTCAAACTTGGTATGCAAGTATTCCAGGATGTGTTACAGACGAAAATTAAGATGACATCATGATGACATCATCGGGTATCATGTGACGTCACATTAAAGGTTCAAATTTCCCCATAGGATTTGTACACGTTTTTTCAACTAATATATATTTGGCACTTGTGTAAATCCAATCGACTTCAGACTTGGCACACACATAGACCACCACACACACATATATTGAAAGTAACGTTAGACAATCGAAACAGCTCTGTGTTTGTCCACAAACACATGTCTAGTTTTTTTTTTTTAGCTGTTTCGGCATTTCAGCCGAAACAGCTTTTGTTTTCGTTAAAGTTTTTTTTTTTCTTTTTCTTTTTTTTTTTCTTTTTTTTTTTTTTTTTATTTGTCATTTTTCCCCATAGGATTTGTACACGTTTTTTCTGCCAATACACTTTGACACTTTGGTAAATCCAATCGACTTGAAACTTGGCATACACTTAGACAACCACCCAAGGACGGTCCTAGAAGAAATTCGTCGCGATTCCGTAATTCAAGGTCACGTGACGTCATGTTAAAGGTACAATTTTCCCCATAGGTTTTGTACACGTTTTTCTTCAAACTATTGACTTTGACACTTTAATGAATCCGTTCGACTTAAGACTTAGCATACACCTAGAACACCACCCACAGATGGTCCTGGACGAAATTCAGCACGATTTGCGTTATTCAAGGTCACAGGACGTGACGTTAAAGGTGTACATTTTTTTCCCATAGGGTTTGTACACGTTTGTCTTCAGACTATTGACTTTGACACTTTCGTACATTTGATCGACTCGAGACTTAGCACACATCTCGACCACCATCCCCAGGAGGGCCAAGGGGAAAATCGTCATAATGACATCATCGTGGGTCATGTGACGTCATATTAAAGGTGTAGTTTTAAGGACCCTCTATCTTTGGAAATACAGGCCCGATTGGGGTCAAGCTTGGTATGCAAGTATTCCAGGATGTGTTACAGACGAAAATTAAGATGACATCATGATGACATCATCGGGTGTCATGTGACTTCACATTAAAGGTGCAATTTTCCCCATAGTATTTGTACACGTTTTTTCCAACTAATATATCTTTGGCAATTGTGTAAATCCATCGACGTCAGACTTGGCACACACATAGACCATCATCAGATACACATATAGAAAGTAATGTTAGACACCCGAAACAGCTCTGTGTTTGTCCACAAACACATGTCTAGTTTTTCTTTGCCTTTTTTTCCCCATAGGATTTGTACACGTTTGTTCAGACAATACACTTTGACACTTTGGGAAATCCGATCGACTTGAAACTTGGCATACACTTAGACAACCACCCAAGGACGGTCCTAGAAGAAATTCGTCGCGATTACGTCATTCAAGGTCACGTGACTTCGCGTTAAAGGTTAAATTTTCCCCATAGGTTTTGTACACGTTTTCCTTCAGACCTTTGACTTTGACACTTTGGTAAATCCGACCGACTTGAAACTTGGCATACACTTAGAACACCACCCCTAGATGTTTCTGAAAAAAATTCGGCACGATTGCGTCATTCAAGGTCACGTGACGTCACATTAAAGGTGCACATTTTTCACCCATAGGTTTTGTACACGTTTATGTTTAGACTGTTGACTTTGACACTGTAGTAAATCCGATCGACTTGAGACTTGGCACACACTTAGACCACCATCTACAGACGGCCCTAAAAGAAATTTGGCACGATTACGTCATTCAAGGTCACGGGGCGTCACGTTAAAGTTTCATTTTTCCCCATAGATTTTGTACACGTTTTTCTTTAGACTATTGCCGTTGACACTTTAGTAAATCTGATCGACTTGAGACTTGGCACACACATAGACCACCACACACACATATTGAAAATAATGTAAGACACTCGAAACAGCTCTGTGTTTGTCCACAAACACATGTCTAGTTTTTTTTTTTTTTTTTTTAGCTGTTTCGGTTTTTCACCGAAACAGCTTTTGTAATCGTTAAAGTTTTTTTTTTTCTTTTTAGCTGTTTCGGTTTTTCACCGAAACAGCTTTTGTTTTCGTTAAAGTTTTTTTTTTTTTTCTTTTTTTTTTCCACTTTCAGACTTTTTCCCATAGGATTTGTACACGTTTTTTCAGCCAATACACTTTGACACTTTGGTAAATCCGATCGACTTGAGACTTGGCATACACTTAGACAACCACCCAAGGACGGTCCTAGAAGAAATTCGTCGCGATTACGTCATTCAAGGTCACGTGACTTCGCGTTAAAGGTGAAATTTTCCCCATAGGTTTTGTACACGTTTTTCCTCAGACTATTGAATTTGACACTTTGGTAAATCCGACCGACTTGACACTTGCCATATACTCAGAACACCACCACCAGATGTTTCTGAAAGAAATTCAGCACGATTGCGTCATTCAAGGTCACGTGACGTCAAGTTAAAGGTTTAATTTGTCCCCTATAGGTTTTGTACACGTTTTTCTTTAGACTATTGACTTTGACACTTAGTAAATCCGATCGACTTGAGACTTGGCACACACATAGACCACTATCCACAGACGGTCGTAGGAGAAATTTGGCACGATTACGTCATTCAAGGTCACGGGGCGTCACGTTAAAGGTTCAATTGTTTCCCCCATAGGTTTTGTACACGTTTTTCTTTAGTCTATGACTTAGACACTTTCGTAAATTTGATGGACTTGAGACTTGGCACACACTTAGACCACCATCCACAGACGGTCCTAGAAGACATTCGGCACAATTACGTCATTCAAGGTCACGGGGCGTCACGTTAAAGCCTCAATTTCCCCCATAGGTTTTGTACATGTTTTTCTTTAGGCTATTGACTTTGACACTTTAGTAAATCCGATCGGCTTGAGACTTGCCACACACAGAAGACCACCGCACACATATTGAAAGTAATTTTAGACACTCGAAACAGCTCTGTGTTTGTCCACAAACGCATGTCTAGTTTTTTTTTTTTTTCTCCTTTTTCAGACTTTTCTCCATAGGATTTGCACACGTTTGTTCAGACAGGGCACTTTGACACTTTGGTAAATCCGATCGACTTGAGACTTAGCATACATTTAGACAACCACCCAAGGACGGTCCTAGAAGAAATTCGTTGCGATTACGTCATTCAAGGTCACGTGACCTCACGTTAAAGGTGAAAATTTTCCCATAGGTTTTGTACACGTTTTTCTTCAGACTATTGACTTTGGCACTTCAGTAAATTCGACCGACTTGAAACTTGGCATACACTTAGAACACCACCCCCAGATGTTTCTGAAAGAAAATTGGCACGATTGCGTGATTCAAGGTCACGTGACGTCACATTAAAGGTTCACATTTTTCTCCCATTGGTTTTGTACACGTTTTTCTTTAGACTATTGACTTTGACACTTTAGTAAATCCGATCGACTTGAGACTTGACACACACTTAGACCACCATCCACACACGGCCCTAGAAGAAATTCGGCACGATTACGTCATTCAAGGTCACGGGGCGTCACGTTAATGTTTCATTTTTTTCCCATAGGTTTTGTACACGTTTTTCTTTAGACTATTGCCTTTGACACTTTAGTAAATCTGATCGACTTGAGACTTGGCACACACAAAAGACCACCACACACATATTGAAAGTAATTTTAGACACTCGAAACAGCTCCGTGTTTGTCCACAAACACATGTCTAGTTTTTTTTTAGCTGTTTCGGTTTTTCACCGAAACAGCTTTTGTAATCGTTAAAGTTTTTTTTTTTTTTTTTTTTTTTTTTTTTTTTTTCTCCTTTTTCAGACTTTTCTCCATAGGATTTGCACACGTTTATTCAGACAATACACTTTGACACTTTGGTAAATCCGATGGACTTGAGACTTGGCATACATTTAGACAACCACCCAAGGACGGTCCTAGAAGAAATTCGTCGCGATTACGTCATTCAAGGTCACATGACTTCGCGTTAAAGGTGAAATTTTCCCCATAGGTTTTGTACACGTTTTTCTTCAGACTCTTGCCTTTGACACTTTGGTAAATCCGACCGACTTGAAACTTGGCATACACTTAGAACACCCTTCCCAGTGGGCATTTTACCCGATATTACCCGGGTTGTAACGAGTAATAACGCTAGTTATTACTGGGTAACATACTGATATTACCCGGGTTGTAACGAGTAATAACGCGTTATTACGGGTAATATCACCGAGTAATAACGGGGAAATAGTAGACGAACATTTCCCCGTTATTACCAGCCGATATTACCACATTTACCCACTGTTACCCGGGAGAATGTTACCGATATTTCTGGCATTGTACGTTATTACCACCCGATATTACCCCATTTACCCGATATTGCCAGGAAGATTACCGATATTTCTGGCATTGCATTGTTATTACCACCCGATATTACCCCATTTACCCGATATTTCTGGCATTGCATTGTTATTACCACCCGATATTACCTCTTTTACCCGATATTTCTGGCATCGCATTGTTATTACCACCCGATATTACCTCTTTTACCTGATATTTCTGGCATCGCATTGTTATTACTAGCCGATATTACCCGATATTTCTGACATTGCATTGTTATTACCACCCGATATTACCCCTTTACCCGATATTTCTGGTATTGCATTGTTATTACCACCCGATATTACCCGATATTTCTGGCATTGCATTGTTATACTAGCCGATATTACCTATTTTACCCGATATTTCTGGCATTGCATTTTTATTACTACCCGATATTACCCCATTTACCCGAAATTACCAGGGAGAATATTACCGATATATTACCGTTATTACCACCCGATATTACCCGGGATAATGTTACCGATATTTCTGGCATTGCATCGTTATTACTACCCGATATTACCCCATTTACCCAATATTGGTTAATTTGTTGGTTAATTGGTTAATGATATTGGTTAATACTAATATTACGATACTACCGGAACAATACTACAATGTATACACATATAAACATCAATGACTCTTCTGAGCCTACAATCTTTAGCGTGTACTTAAATGCTATATATGTGCCCAATATCACCGCTGTCTGTAATCACAGCTAGTTTGCAATTAATTTGTTGTTAATTTATTTGTGGGTTGGTTTTTTGGCAAATTTGTTTCTTTGAGACTTGGAGTAAATAAATATTACACAATTATCTCTACGAAAACACCCTAAACGTATCGCTATTTCGCAAAACATAACGTTCATGTAGAAAAAAAGTGACAAAATTGTTTCACCAAGGTTTATCACGCCCACTTGGGGGTCAACATGTAAATTGAGGTCACCCGATATTACCCTATTTACCCAATATCAGAGAATGTAACTGATATTTCTGGCATTGCCGTGTTATTACCACCTGATATTACCCCATTTACCAAATATTACCAGGGAGAATGTAACCGATATTTCTGGCATTTTCATGTTATTAACTCGGTAAATTGTTACCCATTACCTCTTATTACCCTGTCATAACTCACTAAAATGTCGGTTTCAACAGGGTAATAACAGTATCTTTGAACTTGGAAATTATTAGCTTGGATTGCTATAATTTTACTGTTATTACCCCCCCGGTACTCAAGTTTCCAATGTTATAACCAATTCAAGCCTTTCACCATTACCCACATTACCTGTATTATCCTGTTGTTACCCGGTAAATTGTCGGTTTCAACAGGGTAATAACAGTAATATTTGAACTTGAAAATGTTGCTGGAATTGCTACTAATTTTACTGTTATTACTCAAGTTACCAATGTTATAACCAATTCAAGCCTTTCATCATTACCCACATTACCTGTATTATCCTGTTGTTACTCGGTAAAATGTCGGTTTCAACAGGGTAATAACAGTAATATTAGAACTTGGAAATGTTACTGTTATTACTCAAGTTCCCGATGTTATAACCAATTCAACCCTCTCACCACATTACCCATGTTACCTGTATTATCCTGTTGTTACTCGGTGACATGTTGGTTTCAACTGGGTAACAACAGTAATATTTGAATTAGGAAATTTTGCTAGGATTGCTATAATTTTACTGTTATTACTCAAGTTACCAATGTTATAACCAATTCAAGCCTTTCATCATTACCCACATTACCTGTATTATCCTGTTGTTACTCGGTAAAATGTCGGTTTCAACAGGGTAATAACAGTAATATTAGAACTTGGAAATGTTACTGTTATTACTCAAGTTCCCGATGTTATAACCAATTCAACCCTTTCACCACATTACCCATATTACCTGTATTATCCTGTTGTTACTCGGTAACATGTTGGTTTCAACAGGGTAATAACGGTTATATTTGGACTTTGAAATTTGGTAGACCGGTGCACCATTTTTCAAGAGTTTTTCTCATCAGAAACAGATCCTGTCGGTCTCAAGGATCAATTAGAGTCAATCCTTATATTAAAAAAACAAATATTAAGGAATTTATAACAATTTCATTATCACACCGGTAATATCATTTGGGTAATAACACGGTAATATCGGTAAAATTTGGACTTAGTCAAATTTTGGGGTGATATTACCGGTAATATCGGTAACCGGTAACAACTTGCCCACTGGGTTCTTAGATGTTTCTGAAAGAAATTCGGCACGATTGCGTCATTCACGGTCACGTGACGTCACATTAAAGGTGCACATTTTTCTCCCATTGGTTTTGTACACGTTTTTGTTTAGACTGTTGACTTTGACACTTTAGTAAATCCGATCGACTTGAGACTTGGCACACACCTAGACCACCATCCGCAGACGGCCCTAAAAGAAATTTGGCACGATTGCGTCATTCATGGTCACGGGGCGTCACGTTTAAGTTTCATTTTTCCCCCATAGGTTTTGTACACGTTTTTCTTTAGACTATTGCCGTTGACACTTTATTAAATCTGATCGACTTGAGACTTGGCACACACAAAAGACCACCACACACATATTAAAAGTAATTTTAGACACTCGAAACAGCTCTGTGTTTGTCCACAAACACATGTCTAGTTTTTTTTTTTAGCTGTTTCGGTTTTTCACCGAAACAGCTATTGTTTTCGTTCTGGTTTTTTTTTTTTTTTTTAGCTGTTTCGGTTTTTCACCGAAACAGCTTTTGTTTTCGTTCTGGTTTTTTTTTTTTTTTTTTTTTTTTTTTTTTTTTTTTTTTTTTTTAGCTGTTTCGGCATTTCAGCCGAAACAGCTATTGTTTTCGTTAAAGTTTTTTTAGCTGTTTCGGTTTTTCACCGAAACAGCTCTTGTAATCGTTAAAGTTTTTTTTTTTCTTTTTTTTCTCCTTTTTCAGACTTTTCTCCATAGGATTTGCACACGTTTATTCAGACCA
Organism: Crossaster papposus; assembly: GCA_037893245.1. Lineage (NCBI taxonomy): Eukaryota > Metazoa > Echinodermata > Asteroidea > Velatida > Solasteridae > Crossaster > Crossaster papposus. The sequence continues at coordinate 379,534 of JBAIAA010000321.1, forward strand.
TACACTTTGACACTTTGGTAAATCGGATCGACTTCGGACTCGGCACACACTTAGACCACCACCCACAGACGGTCCTAGAAGAAATTCGTCACGATTACGTCATTCGAGGTCACGTGACGTCACGTTGAAGTGAATTTTTTCCCCATAGGGTTTGTACACGTTTTTCTTCAGACTATTGATTTTGACACTTTAGTAAATCCGACCGACTTGAAACTTGCCATAAACTCAGAACACCACCACCAGATGTTCCTGAAAGAAATTCAGCACGATTGCGTCATTCAAGGTCACGTGAAGTCAAGTTAAAAGTTTAATTTGTCCCCCATAGGTTTTGTACACGTTTTTCTTTAGACTATTGACTTTGACACTTTAGTAAATCCGACTGACTTGAAACTTGGCATACACTTAGAAGACCACCCCCAGATGTTCCAAGAATAAATTCGCCACGATTGCGTCATCCAAGGTCACGTGACGTCATGTTAAAGGTTCAATTTTTTCCCCTATAGGTTTTGTACACGGTTTCTTCAGACTATTGATTTTGACACTTTGGTAAATCCGACCGACTTGAAACTTGGCATACACTTAGAACACCACCCACAGATGGTCCTTGAAGAATTCCGGCACGATTGCGTCCTTCAAGGTCACGGGGCGTCACGTTAAACGTGATTTTTTTCCCATAGGGTTTGTACACGTTTTTTTCTTCAGACTATATTGACTTCAGACTTGGCACACACAAAAGACCACCACACACATATTGAAAGTAATTTTAGACACTCGAAACAGCTCTGTGTTTGTCCACAAACACATGTCTAGTTTTTTTTTTTTTTTGTTTTTCAGATTTTTCTTCATAGGATTTGCACACGTTTGTTCAGACAGGGCACTTTGACACTTTGGGAAATCCGATCGACTTGAAACTTGGCATACATTTAGACAACCATCCAAGGACGGTCCTAAAAGAAATTTGTCACGATTACGTTGTTCAAGGTCACGTTACCTCACGTTAAAGGTGAACATTTTCCCATAGGTTTTGTACAAGTTTTTCTTCAGACTATTGACTTTGGCACTTCGGTAAATCCGACCGACTTGAAACTTGGCATACACTTAGAACACCACCCCCAGATGTTTCTGAAAGAAATTCGGCACGATTGCGTCATTCAAGGTCACGTGACGTCACATTAAAGGTTCACATTTTTCTCCCATTGGTTTTGTACACGTTTTTCTTTAGACTATTGACTTTGACACTTTAGTAAATCCGATCGACTTTGACACTTTAGTAAATCCGATCGACTTGAGACTTGGCACACACTTAGACCATCATCCACAGACGGCCCTAGAATAAATTCGGCACGATTACGTCATTCAAGGTTACGGGGCGTCACGTTAAAGTTTCTATTTTTTCCCCATAGGTTTTGTACACGTTTTTCTTTAGACTATTGACTTTGACACTTTAGTAAATCCGATCGACTTGAGACTTGGCACACACTTAGACCACCATCCACAGACGGCCCTAGAATAAATTCGGCACGATTACGTCATTCAAGGTCACGGGGCGTCACGTTAAAGTTTCTATTTTTTCCCCATAGGTTTTGTACACGTTTTTCTTTAGACTATTGCCTTTGACACTTTAGTAAATCTGATCGACTTGAGACTTGGCACACACACAAGCCCATCACACACATATTGAAAGACACTCGAAACAGCTCTGTGTTTGTCCACAAACACATGTCTAGTTTATTAGCTGTTTCGGCCTTTCAGCCGAAACAGCTTTTGTTTTCGTTAAAGTTTTTTTTTTTTTTTTTTTTTTTTTCTTTTTTTTTTTTTTTTTTTTTTTTTTTTTTTTTTGTCACATTTTCCCATAGGATTTGTACACGTTTTTTCTGCCAATACACTTTGACATTTTGGTGAATCCGATCGACCTGAAACTTGGCATACACTTAGACAACCACCCAAGGACAGTCCTAGAAGAAATTCGTCGCGATTCCGTCATTCAAGGTCACGTGACGTCACGTTAAAGGTGCAATTTTCCCCCATAGGTTTTGTACACGTTTTTCTTCAGACTATTTAATTTGACAGTTTGGTGAATCCGATTGACTTGAAACTTAGCACACACCTCGACCACCATCCCCAGGAGGTCCAGGAGAAAAATCGTCATGATGACGTCATCGTGGGTCATGTGACGTTACACAAAAGGTGCAGTTTTTAAGACCCTCTATCTCTGGAAGTACACGTCCGATTGAGGTCAAATTTGGTTTGCAAGTATTCGAGGATGTGTTATAGACGAAAATTAAGATGACGTAATTATGACATCATCGGGTGTCATGTGACGTCACATTAAAGGTTAAATTTTCTCCATAGGTTTTGTACACGTTTTTCTTCAAAATATTGAATTTGACACTTCTGTCAATTCGATCGACTTGAGACTTAGCACAGACCTCGACCACCATCCTTAGGAGGGTCAAGAACAAAATAATCAAGATGACGTCATCGGGGGTCATGTGACGTCACATTAAAGGTGTAGTTTTTAAGACCGTCTAACTCTGAAAGTACAAGTCCGGTTGGGGTCAAACTTGGTTTGCAAGTATTCGAGGATGTGTTATAGACAAAAAATAGGATGATGTAATTATGACATCATCGGGTGTCATGTGACGTCACATTAAAGGTTTAATTTTCTCCATAGGTTTTGTACACGTTTTTCTTCAGACTATTGAATTTGACAATTTGGTAAATCCGATCGACTTCGGACTTGGCACACACCTCGACCACCATACCCAGGAGGGCCAAGGGGGAAATCGTCAGGATGACGTCATCGTGGGTCATATGACGTCACATTAAAGGGGCAGATTTTAGGACCCTCTATCTCTGGAAGTACATGTCTGATTGGGGCCAAACTTGGTATGCAAGTATTCCAGAATGTGTAATAGACGAAAATTAAGATGACATCATGATGACATCATCGGGTGTCATGTGACGTCACTTTAAAGGTGCAGTTTTTCCCATAGGATTTGTACACGTATTTTTCAACTTATATATCTTGGGAAAATTGACAAATCCAATCGATTTCAGACTTGGCACACACATAATGAAAGTTATCTTAGACATCCGAAACAGCTCTGTGTTTGTCCACAAACACATGTCTAGTTCTTTTTTTTTTTTTTAGCTGTTTCGGTTTTTCACCGAAACAGCTTTTGTTTTCGTTAAAGTTTTTTAGCTGTTTCGGTTTTTCACCGAAACAGCTTTTGTAATTTTTTTTTTCTTTTTTTTTTTTTCCACTTTCAGACTTTTTCCCATAGGATTTGTACACGTTTTTTCAGCCAATACACTTTGACACTTTGGTAAATCCGATCGACTTGAGACTTGGCATACACTTAGACAACCACCCAAGGACGGTCCTAGAAGAAATTCGTCGCGATTACGTCATTCAAGGTCACGTGACTTCGCGTTAAAGGTGAAATTTTCCCCATAGGTTTTGTACACGTTTTTCCTCAGACTATTGAATTTGACACTTTGGTAAATCCGACCGACTTGAAACTTGCCATATACTCAGAACACCACCACCAGATGTTTCTGAAAGAAATTCAGCACGATTGCGTCATTCAAGGTCACGTGACGTCAAGTTAAAGGTTTAATTTGTCCCCTATAGGTTTTGTACACGTTTTTCTTTAGACTATTGACTTTGACACTTAGTAAATCCGATCGACTTGAGACTTGGCACACACATAGACCACTATCCACAGACGGTCGTAGGAAAAATTTGGCACGATTACGTCATTCAAGGTCACGGGGCGTCACGTTAAAGGTTCAATTGTTTCCCCCATAGGTTTTGTACACGTTTTTTTTTAGTCTATGACTTAGACACTTTCGTAAATTTGATGGACTTGAGACTTGGCACACACTTAGACCACCATCCACAGACGGTCCTAGAAGACATTCGGCACAATTACGTCATTCAAGGTCACGGGGCGTCACGTTAAAGCCTCAATTTCCCCCATAGGTTTTGTACATGTTTTTCTTTAGGCTATTGACTTTGACACTTTAGTAAATCCGATCGGCTTGAGACTTGGCACACACATAGACCACCACACACACATATTGAAAGTAATGTAAGACACTCGAAACAGCTCTGTGTTTGTCCACAAACACATGTCTAGTTTTTTTTTTTTTTTTTTTCCACTTTCAGACTTTTTCTCATAGGATTTGTACACGTTTCGTTCAGCCAATACACTTTGACACTTTGGTAGATCCGATCGACTTTAGACTTGGCATACATTTAGACAACCACACAAGGACGGTCCTAGAAGAAATTCGTCGCGATTACGTCATTCATGGTCACGTGACGTCACGTTAAAGGTGCAATTTTTCCCCATAGGTTTTGTACACGTTTTCATCCAGACTATTGACTTTGACACTTTAGTAAATCCGATTGACCTAAAAGTTAGCACACACCTCAACCACCATCCTCAGAAGGGCCAATATGAAAATCGCCATGATGACGTCATCGGGGGTCATGTGACGTCACATTAAAGGTTCAGTTTTTAGGAGCCTCTAACTCTGGAAGTACAAGTCCGATTAGTGTCAAACTTGGTATACAGGTATTCCGGGATGTGTTATATACGAAAATTAAGGTGACGTCGTAATGACGTCATAACGACGTCATGTGACGTCACATTAAAGGTGTAGTTTTCCCCATACGATTTGTACACGTTTTTTCACCCGATATATATTTGGCACTTTGGTAAATCCGATCGACTTCAGACTTGGCTAGCTACTCTTAGCATACTACCCACGGATGATTCTAGAAGAAATTCGTCACGATTACGTCATTCATGGTCACGTGACGTCACGTTAAAGGTTCAGTTTTCCCCCTTAGGTTTTGTACACGTTTTCATCAAGACTATTGACTTCGACACTTTAGTAAATCCGATTGACCTAAAAGTTAGCGCACACCTCAACCACCATCCTCAGAAGGGCCAATATGAAAATCGCCATGATGACGTCATCGGGGGTCATGTGACGTCACATTAAAGGTCAGTTTTTAGGACCCTCTATCTCTGGAAGTACAAGTCCGATTAGTGTCAAACTTGGTATACAGGTATTCCGGGATGTGTTATATACGAAAATTAAGGTGACGTCATAATGACGTCATAACGACGTCGTGTGACGTCACATTAAAGGTGTAGTTTTCCCCATAAGATTTGTACACGTTTTTTCACCCGATATATATTTGGCACTTTGGTAAATCCGATCGACTTCAGACTTGGCTAGCTACTCTTAGCATACTACCCACGGATGATTCTAGAATAAATTCGTCACGATTACGTCATTCGTGGTCACGTGACATCACGTTAAAGGTGCAGTTTTTTCCCCATAGGTTTTGTACACGTTTTTCTTCAGACTATTGACTTTGACACTTTGGTAAATCCGATCGACTTCCGACTTAGCACACACTTCGATCGCCATCCCCAGGAGGGCCAAGATAAAAATCGTCATTATGACGTCTTCGTGGGTCATGTGACGTCACATTAAAGGTGCATTTTTTTGGACCCTCTATCTCTGGAAGTACAGGTCCGATTGTGCTCAAACTTGGTTTACAGGTATTCCGGGATGTGCTATAAATATAAATGGAGGTGATGGCATGATGACGTCATCGGGTGTAATGTGGCGTCACCTTAAAGGTGTAGTTGTTAAGACCCTCTATCTCTAGAAGTACAGGTCCGATTGGGGTCAAACTTGGTATGCACGTATTCCGGGATGTGTTATAGGTACATTGAGCTGACGTAATGATAACGACATCGGGTGTCATGTGACGTCACATTAAAGGTGAGTTTTCAAGACCATCTATCTCTGAAAGTACAAGTCCGATTTGGGTCAACATTGATACGCAAGTATTTCGGGATGTGTTATAGGTATTAATTGGGGTCACGTCATGATTATGTCATCGGGTGTAATGAGATGTCACATTAAAGGTGTATTTGTTATAGTTTTAGATGAATGTTTTTGTCATTTTTGTCACTTTCAGACTTTTTCCCATAGGATTTGTACACGTTTTTTCAGCCAATACACTTTGACACTTTGATAAATCCGATCGACTTGAGACTTGGTATGCATTTAGACAACCACCCAAAGACGGTCCTAGAAGAAATTCAGCTATTGTTTTCGTTAAAGTTTTTTTAGCTGTTTCGGTTTTTCACCGAAACAGCTCTTGTAATCGTTAAAGTTTTTTTTTTTCTTTTTTTTCTCCTTTTTCAGACTTTTCTCCATAGGATTTGCACACGTTTATTCAGACCATACACTTTGACACTTTGGTAAATCGGATCGACTTCGGACTCGGCACACACTTAGACCACCACCCACAGACGGTCCTAGAAGAAATTCGTCACGATTACGTCATTCGAGGTCACGTGACGTCACGTTGAAGTGAATTTTTTCCCCATAGGGTTTGTACACGTTTTTCTTCAGACTATTGATTTTGACACTTTAGTAAATCCGACCGACTTGAAACTTGCCATAAACTCAGAACACCACCACCAGATGTTCCTGAAAGAAATTCAGCACGATTGCGTCATTCAAGGTCACGTGAAGTCAAGTTAAAAGTTTAATTTGTCCCCCATAGGTTTTGTACACGTTTTTCTTTAGACTATTGACTTTGACACTTTAGTAAATCCGACTGACTTGAAACTTGGCATACACTTAGAAGACCACCCCCAGATGTTCCAAGAATAAATTCGCCACGATTGCGTCATCCAAGGTCACGTGACGTCATGTTAAAGGTTCAATTTTTTCCCCTATAGGTTTTGTACACGGTTTCTTCAGACTATTGATTTTGACACTTTGGTAAATCCGACCGACTTGAAACTTGGCATACACTTAGAACACCACCCACAGATGGTCCTTGAAGAATTCCGGCACGATTGCGTCCTTCAAGGTCACGGGGCGTCACGTTAAACGTGATTTTTTTCCCATAGGGTTTGTACACGTTTTTTTCTTCAGACTATATTGACTTCAGACTTGGCACACACAAAAGACCACCACACACATATTGAAAGTAATTTTAGACACTCGAAACAGCTCTGTGTTTGTCCACAAACACATGTCTAGTTTTTTTTTTTTTTTGTTTTTCAGATTTTTCTTCATAGGATTTGCACACGTTTGTTCAGACAGGGCACTTTGACACTTTGGGAAATCCGATCGACTTGAAACTTGGCATACATTTAGACAACCATCCAAGGACGGTCCTAAAAGAAATTTGTCACGATTACGTTGTTCAAGGTCACGTTACCTCACGTTAAAGGTGAACATTTTCCCATAGGTTTTGTACAAGTTTTTCTTCAGACTATTGACTTTGGCACTTCGGTAAATCCGACCGACTTGAAACTTGGCATACACTTAGAACACCACCCCCAGATGTTTCTGAAAGAAATTCGGCACGATTGCGTCATTCAAGGTCACGTGACGTCACATTAAAGGTTCACATTTTTCTCCCATTGGTTTTGTACACGTTTTTCTTTAGACTATTGACTTTGACACTTTAGTAAATCCGATCGACTTTGACACTTTAGTAAATCCGATCGACTTGAGACTTGGCACACACTTAGACCATCATCCACAGACGGCCCTAGAATAAATTCGGCACGATTACGTCATTCAAGGTTACGGGGCGTCACGTTAAAGTTTCTATTTTTTCCCCATAGGTTTTGTACACGTTTTTCTTTAGACTATTGACTTTGACACTTTAGTAAATCCGATCGACTTGAGACTTGGCACACACTTAGACCACCATCCACAGACGGCCCTAGAATAAATTTAGCACGATTACGTCATTCAAGGTCACGGGGCGTCACGTTAAAGTTTCTATTTTTTCCCCATAGGTTTTGTACACGTTTTTCTTTAGACTATTGCCTTTGACACTTTAGTAAATCTGATCGACTTGAGACTTGGCACACACACAAGCCCATCACACACATATTGAAAGACACTCGAAACAGCTCTGTGTTTGTCCACAAACACATGTCTAGTTTATTAGCTGTTTCGGCCTTTCAGCCGAAACAGCTTTTGTTTTCGTTAAAGTTTTTTTTTTTCTTTTTTTTTTTTTTCTTTTTTTTTTTTTTTTTTTTTTTTTTTTTTTTTGTCACATTTTCCCATAGGATTTGTACACGTTTTTTCTGCCAATACACTTTGACATTTTGGTGAATCCGATCGACCTGAAACTTGGCATACACTTAGACAACCACCCAAGGACAGTCCTAGAAGAAATTCGTCGCGATTCCGTCATTCAAGGTCACGTGACGTCACGTTAAAGGTGCAATTTTCCCCCATAGGTTTTGTACACGTTTTTCTTCAGACTATTTAATTTGACAGTTTGGTGAATCCGATTGACTTGAAACTTAGCACACACCTCGACCACCATCCCCAGGAGGTCCAGGAGAAAAATCGTCATGATGACGTCATCGTGGGTCATGTGACGTTACACAAAAGGTGCAGTTTTTAAGACCCTCTATCTCTGGAAGTACACGTCCGATTGAGGTCAAATTTGGTTTGCAAGTATTCGAGGATGTGTTATAGACGAAAATTAAGATGACGTAATTATGACATCATCGGGTGTCATGTGACGTCACATTAAAGGTTAAATTTTCTCCATAGGTTTTGTACACGTTTTTCTTCAAAATATTGAATTTGACACTTCTGTCAATTCGATCGACTTGAGACTTAGCACAGACCTCGACCACCATCCTTAGGAGGGTCAAGAACAAAATAATCAAGATGACGTCATCGGGGGTCATGTGACGTCACATTAAAGGTGTAGTTTTTAAGACCGTCTAACTCTGAAAGTACAAGTCCGGTTGGGGTCAAACTTGGTTTGCAAGTATTCGAGGATGTGTTATAGACAAAAAATAGGATGATGTAATTATGACATCATCGGGTGTCATGTGACGTCACATTAAAGGTTTAATTTTCTCCATAGGTTTTGTACACGTTTTTCTTCAGACTATTGAATTTGACAATTTGGTAAATCCGATCGACTTCGGACTTGGCACACACCTCGACCACCATACCCAGGAGGGCCAAGGGGGAAATCGTCAGGATGACGTCATCGTGGGTCATATGACGTCACATTAAAGGGGCAGATTTTAGGACCCTCTATCTCTGGAAGTACATGTCTGATTGGGGCCAAACTTGGTATGCAAGTATTCCAGAATGTGTAATAGACGAAAATTAAGATGACATCATGATGACATCATCGGGTGTCATGTGACGTCACTTTAAAGGTGCAGTTTTTCCCATAGGATTTGTACACGTATTTTTCAACTTATATATCTTGGGAAAATTGACAAATCCAATCGATTTCAGACTTGGCACACACATAATGAAAGTTATCTTAGACATCCGAAACAGCTCTGTGTTTGTCCACAAACACATGTCTAGTTCTTTTTTTTTTTTTTTTTTTTTTTTTTTTTTTCCACTTTCAGACTTTTTCTCATAGGATTTGTACACGTTTCGTTCAGCCAATACACTTTGACACTTTGGTAGATCCGATCGACTTTAGACTTGGCATACATTTAGACAACCACACAAGGACGGTCCTAGAAGAAATTCGTCGCGATTACGTCATTCATGGTCACGTGACGTCACGTTAAAGGTGCAATTTTTCCCCATAGGTTTTGTACACGTTTTCATCCAGACTATTGACTTTGACACTTTAGTAAATCCGATTGACCTAAAAGTTAGCACACACCTCAACCACCATCCTCAGAAGGGCCAATATGAAAATCGCCATGATGACGTCATCGGGGGTCATGTGACGTCACATTAAAGGTTCAGTTTTTAGGAGCCTCTAACTCTGGAAGTACAAGTCCGATTAGTGTCAAACTTGGTATACAGGTATTCCGGGATGTGTTATATACGAAAATTAAGGTGACGTCGTAATGACGTCATAACGACGTCATGTGACGTCACATTAAAGGTGTAGTTTTCCCCATACGATTTGTACACGTTTTTTCACCCGATATATATTTGGCACTTTGGTAAATCCGATCGACTTCAGACTTGGCTAGCTACTCTTAGCATACTACCCACGGATGATTCTAGAAGAAATTCGTCACGATTACGTCATTCATGGTCACGTGACGTCACGTTAAAGGTTCAGTTTTCCCCCTTAGGTTTTGTACACGTTTTCATCAAGACTATTGACTTCGACACTTTAGTAAATCCGATTGACCTAAAAGTTAGCGCACACCTCAACCACCATCCTCAGAAGGGCCAATATGAAAATCGCCATGATGACGTCATCGGGGGTCATGTGACGTCACATTAAAGGTCAGTTTTTAGGACCCTCTATCTCTGGAAGTACAAGTCCGATTAGTGTCAAACTTGGTATACAGGTATTCCGGGATGTGTTATATACGAAAATTAAGGTGACGTCATAATGACGTCATAACGACGTCGTGTGACGTCACATTAAAGGTGTAGTTTTCCCCATAAGATTTGTACACGTTTTTTCACCCGATATATATTTGGCACTTTGGTAAATCCGATCGACTTCAGACTTGGCTAGCTACTCTTAGCATACTACCCACGGATGATTCTAGAATAAATTCGTCACGATTACGTCATTCGTGGTCACGTGACATCACGTTAAAGGTGCAGTTTTTTCCCCATAGGTTTTGTACACGTTTTTCTTCAGACTATTGACTTTGACACTTTGGTAAATCCGATCGACTTCCGACTTAGCACACACTTCGATCGCCATCCCCAGGAGGGCCAAGATAAAAATCGTCATTATGACGTCTTCGTGGGTCATGTGACGTCACATTAAAGGTGCATTTTTTTGGACCCTCTATCTCTGGAAGTACAGGTCCGATTGTGCTCAAACTTGGTTTACAGGTATTCCGGGATGTGCTATAAATATAAATGGAGGTGATGGCATGATGACGTCATCGGGTGTAATGTGGCGTCACCTTAAAGGTGTAGTTGTTAAGACCCTCTATCTCTAGAAGTACAGGTCCGATTGGGGTCAAACTTGGTATGCACGTATTCCGGGATGTGTTATAGGTACATTGAGCTGACGTAATGATAACGACATCGGGTGTCATGTGACGTCACATTAAAGGTGAGTTTTCAAGACCATCTATCTCTGAAAGTACAAGTCCGATTTGGGTCAACATTGATACGCAAGTATTTCGGGATGTGTTATAGGTATTAATTGGGGTCACGTCATGATTATGTCATCGGGTGTAATGAGATGTCACATTAAAGGTGTATTTGTTATAGTTTTAGATGAATGTTTTTGTCATTTTTGTCACTTTCAGACTTTTTCCCATAGGATTTGTACACGTTTTTTCAGCCAATACACTTTGACACTTTGATAAATCCGATCGACTTGAGACTTGGTATGCATTTAGACAACCACCCAAAGACGGTCCTAGAAGAAATTCGTCGCGATTACGTCATTCAAGGTCACGTGACTTCGCGTCAAAGTTGAAATTTTCCCCATAGGTTTTGTACACGTTTTTCTTCAGACTATTGACTTTGGCACTTTGGTAAATCCGATCGACTTGAAACTTGGCATACCTTTAGAACATCACTCACAGATGGTTCTGGAAGAAATTCGGCACGATTGCGTCATTCAAGGTCATGTGACGTCACGTTAAAGGTTCAATTTGGCCCCCATAGGTTTTGTACACGTTTTTCTTTAGACTATTGACTTTGACACTTTCTTAAATTTAATCGACTTGAGACTTTGCACACACATAGACCACCACACACACATATTGAAAATAATGTAAGACACTCGAAACAGCTCTGTGTTTGTCCACAAACACATGTCTAGTTTTTTTTTTTTTTTCTTTGCCTTTTTTTCCCCATAGGATTTGTACACGTTTGTTCAGACAATACACTTTGACACTTTGGGAAATCCGATCGACTTGAAACTTGGCATACACTTAGACAACCACCCAAGGACGGTCCTAGAAGAAATTCGTCGCGATTACGTCATTCAAGGTCACGTGACTTCGCGTTAAAGGTTAAATTTTCCCCATAGGTTTTGTACACGTTTTCCTTCAGACCTTTGACTTTGACACTTTGGTAAATCCGACCGACTTGAAACTTGGCATACACTTAGAACACCACCCCTAGATGTTTCTGAAAAAAATTCGGCACGATTGCGTCATTCAAGGTCACGTGACGTCACATTAAAGGTGCACATTTTTCACCCATAGGTTTTGTACACGTTTATGTTTAGACTGTTGACTTTGACACTGTAGTAAATCCGATCGACTTGAGACTTGGCACACACTTAGACCACCATCTACAGACGGCCCTAAAAGAAATTTGGCACGATTACGTCATTCAAGGTCACGGGGCGTCACGTTAAAGTTTCATTTTTCCCCATAGATTTTGTACACGTTTTTCTTTAGACTATTGCCGTTGACACTTTAGTAAATCTGATCGACTTGAGACTTGGCACACACATAGACCACCACACACACATATTGAAAATAATGTAAGACACTCGAAACAGCTCTGTGTTTGTCCACAAACACATGTCTAGTTTTTTTTTTTTTTTTTTTTTGCCTTTTGTTCTCCATAGGATTTGTACACGTTTGTTCAGACAATACACTTTGACACTTTGGTAAATCCGATGGACTTGAGACTTGGCATACACTTAGACAACCACCCAAGGACGGTCCTAGAAGAAATTCGTCGCGATTACGTCATTCAAGGTCACGTGACTTAGCGTTAAAGGTGAAATTTTTCCCATAGGTTTTGTACACGTTTTTCTTCAGACTATTGAATTTGACACTTTGGTCAATCCGACCGACTTGAAACTTGCCATACACTCAGAACACCACCACCAGATGTTTCTGAAAGAAATTCAGCACGATTGCGTCATTCAAGGTCACGTGACGTCAAGTTAAAGGTTTAATTTGTCCCCCATAGGTTTTGTACACGTTTTTCTTTAGACTCTTGACTTTGACACTTAGTTAATCCGATCGACTTGAGACTTGGCACACACATAGACCACCATCCACAGACGGTCGTAGGAGAAATTTGGCACGATTACGTCACTCAAGGTTACGGGGTGTCACGTTAAAGGTTCAATTTTCCCCCATAGGTTTTGTACACGTTTTTCTTTAGACTGTTGACTTTGACACTTTAGTAAATCTGATCGACTTGAGACTTGGCACACACAAAAGATTACCACATACATATTGAAAGTAATTTTAGACACTCGAAACAGCTCTGTGTTTGTCCACAAACACATGTCTAGTTTTTTCTTTGCCTTTTTTTCCCCATAGGATTTGTACACGTTTGTTCAGACAATACACTTTGACACTTTGGGAAATCCGATCGACTTGAAACTTGGCATACACTTAGACAACCACCCAAGGACGGTCCTAGAAGAAATTCGTCGCGATTACGTCATTCAAGGTCACGTGACTTCGCGTTAAAGGTTAAATTTTTCCCATAGGTTTTGTACACGTTTTCCTTCAGACCCTTGACTTTGACACTTTGGTAAATTCGACCGACTTGAAACTTGGCATACACTTAGAACACCACCCCTAGATGTTTCTGAAAGAAATTCGGCACGATTGCGTCATTCAAGGGAACGTGACGTCACATTAAAGGTGCACATTTTTCTCCCATTAGTTTTGTACACGTTTTTGTTAAGACTGTTGACTTTGACACTTTAGTAAATCCGATCGACCTGAGACTTGGCACACACTTAGACCACCATCCACAGACGGCTCTAAAAGAAATTTGGCACGATTACGTCATTCAAGGTCACGGGGCGTCACGTTAAAGTTTCATTTTTCCCCATAGATTTTGTACACGTTTTTCTTTAGACTATTGCCGTTGACACTTTAGTAAATCTGATCGACTTGAGACTTGGCACACACAAAAGACCACCACACACATATTAAAAGTAATTTTAGACACTCGAAACAGCTCTGTGTTTGTCCACAAACACATGTCTAGTTTTTTTGTTTTTTTTTCAGCATTTTCTCCATAGGATTTGCACACGTTTGTTCAGACAATACACTTTGACACTTTGGTAAATCCGATAGACTTGAGACTTGGCATACACTTAGACAACCACCCAAGGACGGTCCTAGAAGAAATTCGTCGCGATTACGTCATTCAAGGTCACGTGACGTCATGTTAAAGGTAAAATTTTCCCCATAGGTTTTGTACACGTTTTTCTTCAGACTCTTGACTTTGACACTTTGGTATATCCGACCGACTTGAAACTTGGTATATACTTAGAACACCACCCACAGATGGCTCTTGAAGAAATTCGGTACGATTGCATCATTCAAGGTCACGTGACGTGACGTTAAAGGTTCAAAAAATTTTCCCATAGGGTTTGTACACGTTTTTCTTCAGACTATTGACTTTGACACTTTCGTAGACTTGATCGACTTGAGACTTAGCACACACCTCGACCACCATCTCCAGGAGGGCCAAGGGTAAAATCTTCATGATGACGTCATCGGGGGGTCACGGCACGTCACATTAAAGGTTCAGTTTTTAGGACCCGCTATCTCTGGAAGTACAGGTCTGATTGGGGTCAAACTTGGTATGCAAGTATTCCAGGGTGTGTTATAGACGAAAAATAAAATGACATCATGATGACGTCATCGTGGGTCATGTGACGTCACATTAAAGGGATTAAAGGTTCAGTTTTTAGGACCCGCTATCTCTGGAAGTACAGGTGCGATTGGGGTCAAACTTGGTATGCAAGTATTCCAGGATGTTTTATAGACGAAAAATAAAATTACATCATGATGACGTCATCGTGGGTCATGTGACGTCACATTAAAGGGATTAAAGGTTCAGTTTTTAGGACCCGCTATCTCTGGAAGTACAGGTCCGATTGGGGTCAAACTTGGTATGCAAGTTTTCCAGGGTGTGTTATAGACGAAAAATAAAATGACATCATGATGACGTCATCGTGGGTCATGTGACGTCACATTAAAGGTCCAGTTTTTAGGACCCTCTATCTCTAGAAGTACATGTCCGATTGGGGTCAAACTTGGTATGCAAGTATTCCAGGATGTGTTACAGACGAAAATTAAGATGACATCATGATGACATCATCGGGTATCATGTGACGTCACATTAAAGGTTCAAATTTCCCCATAGGATTTGTACACGTTTTTTCAACTAATATATATTTGGCACTTGTGTAAATCCAATCGACTTCAGACTTGGCACACACATAGACCACCACACACACATATATTGAAAGTAACGTTAGACAATCGAAACAGCTCTGTGTTTGTCCACAAACACATGTCTAGTTTTTTTCTTTTTAGCTGTTTCGGTTTTTCACCGAAACAGCTATTGTTTTCGTTCTGGTTTTTAGCTGTTTCGGTTTTTCACCGAAACAGCTTTTGTTTTCGTTCTGGTTTTTTTTTTTTTTTTTTTTTTTTTTTTAGCTGTTTCGGCATTTCGGCCGAAACAGCTTTTGTTTTCGTTAAAGTTTTTTTTTTTCTTTTTTTTCTTTTTCTTTTCCTCTTTCAGACTTTTCCCCATAGGATTTGTACACGTTTTTTCTGGAATAGCACTTTGACACTTTGGTAAATCCGATCGACTTGAGACTTGGCATACATTTAGACAACCACCCAAGGACGGTCCTAGAAGAAATTCGTCGCGATTACGTCATTCAAGGTCACGTGACGTCATGTTAAAGGTACAATTTTCCCCATAGGTTTTGTACACGTTTTTCTTCAGACTCTTGACTTTGACACTTTGGTATATCCGACCGACTTGAAACTTGGTATACATTTAGAACACCACCTACAGATGGCTCTTGAAGAAATTCGGTACGATTGCGTCATTCAAGGTCACGTGACGTGACGTTAAAGGTGCACATTTTTCCCCCATAGGGTTTGTACACGTTTTTCTTCAGACTATTGACTTTGACACTTTCGTAGACTTGATCGACTTGAGACTTAGCACACACCTCGACCACCATCTCCAGGAGGGCCAAGGGTAAAATCGTCATGATGACGTCATCGGGGGTCATGTGACATCACATTAAAGGTGACCCACTATCTCTGGAAGTACAAGTCCAATTAGGGTCAAACTTTGTATTCGGGTATTCCGGGATGTGTTATAGACGAAAATTAGGATGACATTGTGATGATATCATCGGGTGTCATGTGACGTCACATTAAAGGTTTAATTTTCCCCATAGGATTTGTACACGTTTTTTTCAACAAATTTTTCTTTGGCACTAAATTCGATCGACTTTAGACTTGGCACACACTTAGACCACCACACAAATATTGAAAGGCATTTTAGACATGCGAAACAGCTCTGTGTTTGTCCACAAACACATTTCTAGTTTTTTTTTTTTTTCTTTGCCTTTTTTTCCCCATAGGATTTGTACACGTTTGTTCAGACAATACACTTTGACACTTTGGGAAATCCGATCGACTTGAAACTTGGCATACACTTAGACAACCACCCAAGGACGGTCCTAGAAGAAATTCGTTGCGATTACGTCATTCAAGGTCACGTGACTTCGCGTTAAAGGTTAAATTTTCCCCATAGGTTTTGTACACGTTTTCCTTCAGACCTTTGACTTTGACACTTTGGTAAATCCGACCGACTTGAAACTTGGCATACACTTAGAACACCACCCCTAGATGTTTCTGAAAAAAATTCGGCACGATTGCGTCATTCAAGGTCACGTGACGTCACATTAAAGGTGCACATTTTTCACCCATAGGTTTTGTACACGTTTATGTTTAGACTGTTGACTTTGACACTGTAGTAAATCCGATCGACTTGAGACTTGGCACACACTTAGACCACCATCTACAGACGGCCCTAAAAGAAATTTGGCACGATTACGTCATTCAAGGTCACGGGGCGTCACGTTAAAGTTTCATTTTTCCCCATAGATTTTGTACACGTTTTTCTTTAGACTATTGCCGTTGACACTTTAGTAAATCTGATCGACTTGAGACTTGGCACACACATAGACCACCACACACACATATTGAAAATAATGTAAGACACTCGAAACAGCTCTGTGTTTGTCCACAAACACATGTCTAGTTTTTTTTTTTTTTTTTTTTTTTTTTTTTTTTTTTTTTTTTTTGCCTTTTGTTTTCTATAGGATTTGTACACGTTTGTTCAGACAATACACTTTGACACTTTGGTAAATCCGATGGACTTGAGACTTGGCATACACTTAGACAACCACCCAAGGACGGTCCTAGAAGAAATTCGTCGCGATTACGTCATTCAAGGTCACGTGACTTAGCGTTAAAGGTGAAATTTTCCCCATAGGTTTTGTACACGTTTTTCTTCAGACTATTGAATTTGACACTTTGGTCAATCCGACCGACTTGAAACTTGCCATACACTCAGAACACCACCACCAGATTTTTCTGAAAGAAATTCAGCACGATTGCGTCATTAAAGGTCACGTGACGTCAAGTTAAAGGTTTAATTTGTCCCCCATAGGTTTTGTACACGTTTTTCTTTAGACTCTTGACTTTGACACTTAGTTAATCCGATCGACTTGAGACTTGGCACACACATAGACCACCATCCACAGACGGTTGTAGGAGAAATTTGGCAAGATTACGTCATTCAAGGTTACGGGGTGTCACGTTAAAGGTTCAATTCTCCCCCATAGGTTTTGTACACGTTTTTCTTTAGACTATTGACTTTGACACTTTAGTAAATCTGATCGACTTGAGACTTTAGTAAATCTGATGGACACATAAAAGACCATCACACACATATTGAAAGACACTCGAAACAGCTCTGTGTTTGTCCACAAACACATGTCTAGTTCTCCTTCAGACTTTTCCCATAGGGTTTGTACACGTTTTTTGTTCAGACAATACACTTTGACACTTTTGTAATTCCGATCGACTTGAGACTTAGCACACAGTTGAACCATCACCCAAGGATGGTCCTAGAACAATTTCGTCGCGATTACGTTATTCCTGGTCACGTGACGTCACGTTAATGGTGCAATTTTCCCCCATAGGTTTTGTACACGTTTTTCTTCAGACTATTGAATTTGACACTTTGGTAAATCCGATTGACTCGAGACTTAGTACACACCTCAACCGCCATCCTCAGGAGGGCCAAGAGGACAATTGTCATGATGACGTCATCGGGGGTCTTGTGACGTCACATTAAAGGTTCAGTTTTTAAGACCCTCTACCTCTGGAAGTACATGTCCGATTGGGGTCAAACTTGGTATTCAGGTATTCCAGGATGAGTTATAGACAAAAATTAAGATGACATTATGATGACGTCATCGGGTGTCATGTGACGTCACATTAAAGGTGCAGTTTTTAGGACCCTCTATCTCTGAAAGTACATGTCCGATTGGGGTCAAACTTGGTATACGGGTATTCCGGGATGTGTTATAGACGAAAATTAGGGTGACGTCATGATGACACTGTCGTGGGTCATGTGACGTCACATTAAAGGTGTAGTTTTAAAGATTTTATATCTCTGGAAGTATAAGTCCAATTAGGGTCAAACTTAGTATTCAGGTATTCCGGGATGTGTTATAGACGAAAATTAAGTTGACGTCATGATGACGTCATCAGGTGTCATGTGACGTCACAATAAAGGTGTAGTTTTCCCCATAGGTTTGTACACGTTTTCCTTCAGACTATTAACTTTGACACTTTGGTAAATTCACTCGACATCAGACTTAGCATACACTTAGAACACCATCCACGGGAGGGCCAAGAGAAAACTCGTGATGATGAGGTCATCGTGGGTCATTTAACGTCACATTAAAGGTTCAGTTTTTTGAATAGCATTTGTACACGTTTTTTTCAAGCAAAATATTTGGCACTTTGGTAAATCCGATCGATTTCAGACTTGATACAAACTAGACCACCACCCACATATTGAAAGTCGTTTTAGACATCCGAAACAGCTCTGTGTTTGTCCACAAACACATGTCTAGTCTTCTTCTTCTTCTTCTTCTTCTTTTTTTCTTTTAGTAACCTAAACCCCATAGACTTTGTACACGTTTTTTCTGCCAGTCACTTTTAATAGAAAACAAAGTCGTATTTCCATCAAATTTAACCCAGGTGAAGACCCTATAGTGAACTCGTGTCTCGCCGAAAAACGTAATGGTGATGTCATCCGGGGTCACGTGACGTCATCTTAAAGGTGTATTGATTTAATCTTTGAAAATCAATAACAAATCAACCGCAAAAGACCGAAACCTAATTTTTGTGGCAATAGATAGAATAATCCAGGATCTTAATTTAATCTCGTGTGTGTGAAATCACGTGACCCTTCCTTCCGGTCTAAACCGGAAGTGCCTCATAATTTGAAAGTGAAAAATGATATGAACTTACTTTCAACGATGTTAGTGTCTGGCTACAATGTATTTTTCAAAAAAAATACTGGTGACGTCATAACATGTTATAGCGCCCTCTAGCGGCAGTTTGAAAAATTGTTAAAATGAATAATCTGTTGATGTGTGTGGCGAAGTTTGCTGAAATCACTTTATAACCGGTGTATTTAATCAGCTTCATGCTAGGAACAAGTTGACGGGAAGAAAAAATTATGACGTCACCAGACCGGAAGTTAGAATGAAAAGACTCCTTTTCCTTTGAAAATTCCTAAAAAATTGATCCTGACAGATACAATCTTGATTTTTGCTCTAAAGGTTAATGTAAAATTAGTTCTCGAACTTCCCTGTGTTTTGGGGCAAAAAACGAACTTGAACATACCCTGCGGCACCCTTGAAATGTAATCGTTTTGGCCTAGGTGCAAAAAGCATTGACCCCTTACGTGTGTATGGCACACGTATAATATACATGCTAGTACATGTACGTATACACTGATAGTGTATTATGTATTGAGCGAATGTATCACCACTGACATCGTTCGTGCAAGCACATGTACGCTTACCCAAGAGGACACTAGCCGCCAACCTGTGAAACAGGATGACGTCATCAAATTGCCCATGGGGAAGGGCGCCGCGTACGACAGGTAGGTAAACACGCTTTCGGCTACGCAGAATCCAACCCCGTAGACTTTGTAAACGTTGCTTGCACAATTCAAATCACTTTTAACGGAAAAACAAAGTCGTATTCCCATAAACTTGACCCAGGTGAAGACCCAATAGTGAACTCCAGTCTCGCCGACAGACACCACGAGGAAGACGTCATCAGGGCCACGTGACCTTATCTTAAAGGCGCAATTAATTTAATCTTTGAAAATCAATAAAACATCAACCGCAAAAGACCGAAACTTGAATTTTGTGGCAATTAATAGAATAATCCAGGATCTTCATTTTATCTCCTGTGCGTGAAATCACGTGACCCTTCCTTCCGGTCAAAACCGGAAGTGCCTTATAATTTGAAAGTGAAAAATGATATGAACTTACTTTTAACGATGTTATTGTCTGGCTAGAATAAACTATTCAAAAAAATTCCGGCGACGTCATAACATGTTATAGCGCCCTCTAGCGGCAGGTTGAAAATGGTTAAAATGATTAATCTGTTGATGTGTGTTGCGAAGTTTGCTGAAATAACTTTATAACCGGTGTATATAATCAGCTTCATGCTTAGACCATATTGGGAAGGAGAAATATTTATGACGTCACCAAACCGGAAGTTACAATAAAAAATCCTTTAAACTTTAAAAAGTCGCTTAAAAATCAACCGCTATAGATATAATCCAGATTTTTGCTTCAGATAGCAAAGTTAAGACTGATCTTGAGTTTCTGTTAATTACGTCACAATGACGTCATCAAGTGTCAGATTACAAGCAACCAAATATTTCTAAATTTATTCTTTGAAAATCAATATAAAATCAACTATAAGAGATCTGATTTAGATTTTTAAGGAAATTGATAGATTAATCATGGTCTTCATAATTTGTATTACATGCAAAAAGACCTGACACTTCCTTCCGGTCCAAACCGGAAGTGCCTTATAATTTAAAAGTGGAAACGATGCTAACTTACTTTCAACGATGTAAGGCGCTGGCTAGGTTGTAAGTAACAAAAAAGTTAACAGTGACTTCATAAAATGTTAAAGCACCCTCTAGCGTCATGTTGACAAATGTTACGTCATATTACGATTATATTTGAATTATTACGTTTTTAGACGTTGAAGGCATATCTCAGCAACGGATCGTGTTAACATAACACCTCATTTTGTGTTGTTAGGTGATAGATAGTTGCACAAAAAGTTCACAAACGTGTGACGTCATCGTTTTAATCAGTTTTAATTCATTTTACTCTGTTTAAATTAACTTAAATTAGTTTTCAATGATTTTAAATTGTTTTGATGGTTTAAAAGTTCAATTTTTGAAATATTTAATTAAAAAAATTGCGAATGCGAAAAAGCCCTATGTTCTGTTCCTCGAACAGACGTAGTTCTAGTTTTTTTGTTGTTGTTGTTGTTGTTGTTGTCATTTTTCCCCATAGGATTTGTACACGTTTTTTCTGCCAATGCACTTTGACACTTTGGTAAATCCGATCAACTTGAGACTTAGCATACACTTAGACCACCACCCACAGATGATCCTAGAAGAAATTTGTCACGATTACGTCATTCGTGGTCACGTGACGTCACGTTAAAGGTGCAATTTTTCCCCATAGGATTTGTACACGTTTTTCTTCAGAATATTGAATTTGACACTTCTGTAAATCCGATCGACTTGAGACTTAGAACACACCTCGACCACCATCCCCAGGGGGGCCAGAAGAAGAATCGTCATGATGACATCATCGTGGGTCATTTTACGTCACATTAAATGTGCAGTTTATAAGACCCTCTATCTCTGGAAGTACAGGCCCGATTGGGGACAAACTTGATATGCAAGTATCCCGGGATGTGTTATAGACGAAAATTAAGATGACATCACGATGACGTAATCTGGTGTCATGTGACGTCACATTAAAGGCGCAGTTTTCCCTATAGGTTTTGTACACGTTTTTCGTCAGACTATTGAATTTGACACTTTGGTAAATCCAATCGACTCGAGACTTAGTACACACCTCGACCACCATCTCTAGGAGGGCCACAAGGATAATCGTCATGATGACGTCATCGTGGGTCATGTGACGTCACTTTAAAGGTGTAGTTTTTAAAACCCTCTATCTCTGGAAGTAAAGGTCTGATTGGGGTCAAACTTGGTATGCAAGTATTCCAGGATGTGTTATAGACGAAAATTAAGATGACGTCATGACGACGTCATCGTGGGCCATGTGACGTCACAATAAAGGTGCAGTTTTTCCCATAGGATTTGAACACGTTTTTTTCAACTAATATATCTTTGACACTTTGGTACATCCGATCGACTTCAGACTTAGCACACACGTCGACCACCATACCCATGAGGGCCAAGGGGAAATCGTCATGATGACGTCATCGTGGGTCATGTGACGTCACATTAAAGGGGCAGATTTTAGGACCCTCTATCTCTGGAAGTACATGTCTGATTGGGGTCAAACTTGGTATGCAAGTATTCCAGAATGTGTTATAGACGAAAATTAAGATGACATCATGATGACATTACCGGGTGTCATGTGACGTCACATTAAAGGTGCAGCTTTCCCAATAGGATTTGTACACGTTTTTTTCAACTAATATATCTTTGGCACTTGTGTAAATCCAATCGACTTCAGACTTGGCACACACATAGACAATTACATACAGTAATGTTAGACACTCGAAACAGCTCTGTGTTTGTCCACAAACACATGTCTAGTTATTATTATTATTATTATTATTAAAACATCATTGACTATTAAAGGGATCGTATACGTTTGGTAATTACTCAAAAAATTAATGGCAATAACAATTTACTTGGTAAGAAGTACAGCAGCTTTGGATACTACATGTACATGTGCATTTTTAGAAAATTTTCACTTCGAATTACTGCGGTTATGGAAAAAGATATCACTTTTTATCCCCCAAAATTTGAATCTGAGAAGCGTTACTGCAGTGACGTTTCTCAGATTGTGTATTCCAATGCAGTTTTTTCTCTCGCGTAGACAAAACCGCTCCAGATTTTCGGCAATATCTCAAAATCGCTACCACTTTTTGAAATGACATTTTTACAGGTTAGTTTTATGGATTATTTAGGATTGAAACAAACAGTGGGTTCCAATTATCAAACGTATACGATCCCTTTAAATGGGCCCTGCTTGAACCTGCTCCAGTCTATATACTCAATATATAACCACACTTCAATTTTTGGGTTTGTTTTTTCTCTCCCAGATACACGCGAACGAGTATGCAAATTTCCAACTTCCCATCATGCACCTTGGCGCCATAGCAACAGGGCACGCTGATGAGTTGGATTCACTGCTGTGTGCCGGGCACAGTCATTGTCTCATGCTCTACCACAACCGCAAGGTAAAGTGATGCATCAGCGTGTCAGGCAGACGATCAATTCAATTGAGGTTTTGTTTTCTATTTACCCAATCAGGATTAACCCTAATTCCTTAAAGGGATCGTATACGTTTGGTAATTGGAACCCACTGTTTGTTTCAATCCTATATAGTTATAGATATACACCATAACACTAACCTGTAAAAATTTCATTTCAAGAGGTGGTAGCGATTTTGAGATATTGCCAAAAATATGGAGCGGTTATGTCTACGCCGGAAGAATAATCTGCATTGGAATACACAATCTGAGAAACGTCACTGCAGTAATGCTTCTCAGATTCAAATTTTTGGGGATAAAAAGTGATATCTTTTTCCATAACCGCAGTACTTCGAAGTGAAAAGTTACTAAAAATGCATTATACTATCAGAAGCTGCTGTACTTCTTACCAAGTAAGTTTTTATTGCCATTAATTTTTAGAGTAATTACCAAACGTACTGTATACGATCCCTTTAATTAGGGGGTGTGAACAAAATCGGATGATTCAAGACTATCGGGGTTTAGTCGAGTCCAGGCTTTTGCAGGTGTTTCTATGGGGAATGTCCAGCCTTTTGCACGTTTCTATGGAGAATACCATTCTACAAACAGCTTTAGTGTACCAAACACTATGCACAAAAAGACAGTCTGTGTATTTTTGTGCTGCGGACCCAACATTTGACTTCTGCACAGGAGGGTTAAAGCAGATGTCAATTTTAATTAGAGTTTTTTCTATTTACCCTGAAAATTCTTGCCAAACTCGTACTCAGTAACAATAGCCAATTGAGGTAAAAATAGATTACTAAGGAAATAAATACGTGGTTGGCCTGGTTTTAAACTTGAATTTAAAACCAGCTCATGGGTCTGGACGCGTTAATGTCCGAGCCGAAGGTGAGGGCATTAACAGAGCTCAGTCCCAGAAGCCGGTTTTAAACATACGTTTAAAACTGGCCAACCACATATTTATTGCCATTTATAAAAACCTTACAGTAAAATACGTCAAAACAAAGTTGAAGAAGTTTCCAACGATTTTGTTGAAGAATTATACTTTATACATTGTCATATTTGGTAAAACACCCCTCTAACTATATTATGGTATGTTCCTCGAATCATTTTTTCTGATCCCTTTCTTTTTGTGGTACACTTACCTGACAAATTTAAGGTGATGTACATGTACCCTCCACATGGCCACTATTCCTGTTAATGCATATAGCTGGCATCTTCGTCACATGTCTCTCAATGCCCGCCTTATCATCCCAACTTGTCACAGTGCTGATTTCTGTACCTTTCATAACTGTCTCGTTTGTTTAATCAACCATGTCATTGACATAATAAACCTTGTACCATTGAACAGGGCATATTCTACCCTTTCTACAGACATTTGTATTTTCCTGAAATATTCAGTAGTTTTGCAATAATATGAATTTGAAAATGGGTATACTTTTTTTAGAGACACCCTGTATAGGGTATATTGGGTCGAAAATTCAACCCCCGTTAAAATAGGAGCATTTTGAAAAATGTCCTTGACTTTCTAACCATTTTGTACACGAGAACAAAGATGTCTCCACAAGGATACAAATTTGAAGATTGGTGCATTTACAACCCTCTGCAGTTGGTGAATTGGTACGAGGCCTCTGATTGGATCAACTCCCTGGCTGTCACCGATCTGGACAAGGATGGCGAACCGGAGGCGCTGATTGGCTGCAGGGATGGGACTCTACAGGCACTCAGGGTCACGTGACACTAAGAGTGGGCATGATGGTCCAAGATCACATCTGGGTTAAGTCGTTGTGATTCAAATCACATCCTACAAAAAGTAGGATTACTTGAAAGTAAAATCCAGGCGTGACGAGTTATTGTTTCTGCATGACAACACTAGCCAGTAATGGCTTGTTAGACTGAATCCATTACCAGTACACTAACTCGCTATTCCCAAAACAATAATATTGAACACAATTGATGTCCCATTATCAAGTATTAACCAACAACAGTACTGTACGTATTACTGTGTCAACCAAAATAACCAAATAGAACAGAATTTGTGTCAGAGAATGAACTCTATATCTAGAGTTGGCATTATGCGGTGCCGGCAGTAAGGCACACGGGCAGTGCACATACTACTGTAGACTCATTGTACTCAGTATTGTTTCTGTTCACAGCCTTTTTTTCTGGGGACGAGGGCCAGTATTTATCAAGCAACTTAAGTAAAATACTTAAGTGGGATTCTCCAAGCTACTTATCTAAAGTATCCTACCCAAATCCACCCCTAAATCTGAGACACCTCTCGAAGTGTCTGAAGTCCAAGTGTGTTGGCTTTTTTAACACAAGTCCTGGTCATTTCGTAAAGAGAGCTACATGGAGATGGCTGTGTTAATGCTGTTAGTGCAAATTGATAAATCGGCGACGGGCGGGGACCGGAAGCATTCATTGGATACCTACTGCTACAATGACATCAAACTTCATCGTCGTACCATTTTAGACCTTGCCAACGTTGGCAGGGAAAACGAGGAACCGGATACTAAGATAACCCATGCAATGCCATTTGAGCAAAGTCTGGTTTCCTTTTGGTTTTTCCATGACAGCTCTATAGTAGTGATAAACCGGCCCATGCAGTTGTTTCCAGTGCAAGAAGGTACTGTATAGGCCTATGACCAATATATTACCCAGGGTGAATATCAGTCATTAATCTTACACAATTTGTCATCGTGGTCAGTCGGTCTCCCCAGCTGACCCATCCGTATAAATCTACAAACCCAATGTGAAATAGGACATAAATCCTCGGAAACGACCTTTGGAAAGATTTAGGCACCATATCTAAATTGGAGTATCCTTCTTAGCTATAAATGTAAATTCTAACACAAGTATGGCACTTAACGCTTAGGCATACCTAACTTTATTGCTTGATAATTACCAGCCCAGGATTTTAGGTTCGGAATACGCTTCACCTGATTATCTTGCTGGTATTGGCATGTTCCTTAGCCATTAAACCTTGATGTCATTCTACTTAAAACTAGTTGGTTTCTCTACAAATGAACAAAATTCAATAAATTGAAGAGGACACCATTTATTTGTTTCCACTGACTGGTTTACTGACACATGCCTGCATTTTTAATGTTTGTATCATAATAATAAACTGTACAAAAAAAACAATTGGCAAGACGTGCATACAAATTAAAGCACAAAAACTCTTACTGTAACACGATAATATGTACGTGCTGTAATTGACACAATTCAAGTTTTACTGGCCATACGTTACTGTTATTTATGATCAATACAAAACGTGCTAATATTTACAAAGTTACAAGTGCAGCTCAGTTGAATTGATATTGTTCTGTAAAGAATAAATGTTTTTTCCAAGCCACATAGAAGATGCCTACAGCATTGTATTCATTTGCTGATTTCTTTTGCTCAAGACTGAATACTTGAATTTTAACCTGTTGAATATCAATCGTTTTATTTTGGGGGTTTTGATGCAATAAAACAAATACTGCTTAAAATCATAAACTTGGAACAAATATGTTTGGTGCCTGATCACCACCCCCCCCCCCCAAAAAAAAAAAAAAAAAAATTAGACTACACCTCTGCATACTATGCCCCGAAAGACGGTATAACTTAATATCGGGGTGAAAATGTTTTGTTTTTAATAACTATTGCATTTCTGATATAATTCTACAGGGTATATAATCACTTGGCCATCGGAAATATTCAGTTCGCCTCAATTTTCTTTTTTTTTCTGGTTTCTCACTCCTCTGGTGTCTTTATCCTTTCTTGTAATACTGTTGCCCACTCGTCTTTTATGGTTTTTAGAAATGTGTTTTTCTCAAGGCCTGTGCTCCATTTGCATCTAAGCTCTTGGAAATGCAGTACTCCTGCGCCCAACGCCTTACGGTACATATCAGTGTGAATAAAACATTAGGAAAATATGTGACGTACGTTTGTTTGTAATGTAAATCGAGGAGTTTCTATTGTTCCTCTAACTTAACCGTGTCACCAGGCATGTGTTGTCCATTTACACCATAAACAAACGCTGCAAAAATGAGTCTGTGTTAAAAAAAACTTTCATTTGATATATGGCACAACTCTGTAGTGTAATGCATCGGTCTTTTACAATTTTGGGAAATTTGCTTTTCAGAGTTATACTCAAAATGTCTTTGAAAAGAAATGAAGATTTACAATTGTAGTGCTTCATCACATGCTATGGCGAAGAGGATGACAACAAACTTATTTAATTTACTTTTTAATAGGGATCAAAACAATCTTTTCAATCAGATTGGAAAATACACATATTAGATAAAGCTTTTGAAAGAAAAATTACCTCTGAGACATTAAACAGCCTGTTCATGAAACTATCATATGACTCATTTTTGGCAGAGTGGGTGACATTTTAACGTTTTAATCCTCCACGAGATGTATAATGGCAATTGATATTGAAGATTTTAAGCTGAATAAAGAATTAAAGAAAACATTTAAATGATCACAATTAATGTACACTGGCCCCGGCAACATGACACATAACAAAGTTGTGCGCTACTTAAAACACAGTTACACGTCTATGTACACAATTTATCCAGAGCTTTTGTCTTGTTTTGAATATGCACAAATTGTTGCGACATAGCAAAATAAATACTTGTTTTTTGGTTTATCTATAAATAATACAATTCATACAGTTACACGGTGATTATCTACACAACGGAAACAATTTATTTAAGCAAACAAGCTTTATGGATACGTTTGCCTTAATAGCCACACACAGCGTGCACATTTTTTCGTTTGGAGATGTGCGATGATTTCTTGAATAAAATAATTCCCTCGTATACTGAAATATAATTCAAAGCTGCAGGTCGAATCAAATTTACTGAAAAACTAAACAAAAGGTGTTAAGATAATTTGTATTAACAAAATGAAAGATATTTTAGGAGTTTCTTGAAAACAAACTTACTAGGAACTTGATCCTAATAACTAATTATTTTAGAAATATATAAAACAAAAAACAGACCTGTTATAAAGCTGCTCATGTAAAGTATGGGTTCTTAACCACTGTTGTTCAATTCTATAGTTAAATAAATCAAGTTTGGTATCATTTTGGCACTAAAAAGTGTACATAAAAGTTTGAGTTTTACTTGGCGAACTGCTAATGGGGCAGAAGTAAACTGAGTTGTAGGTTCCATAGCAATAATAAAAAAAAGTCAATGACAGATATTAATATAATCAGGGAAACCTAAAGAAATTGACTGGAGCTGGATTTGAACCTGCGACTTCGGGATTACTGTACTGGATTGCTCTACCAACTGAGCTATCCACTGTAAACTGCCGGTACCGACATAATGCTGCATACTGTACCGGTAGCTCAGTTGGCACGAGTAAAGGTTTAAACCGCCCTTCCGTCAATTTTTTTTGTTCAACACTATAAACACATTTTAATTAATGTGTAGACGCAAGAAACTGTAGGTGCTATTAAAACACTCTCATTAGAAAAAATAATAATTAATCAGCAGTAAACGTGCACAAATTCAGAAGACGTTTGGCGAATACTTGAAATGTATTAAAGTTACAAATATTGACTAATAATATCCGAAGCACTAGCGCTACAGAGCTGGGTTGTAAAGGGCGTGTTTTGAAACAGTGCAAGCACATTTCCAACTATTTTTGTATTGGGAAAAGGAGTACTGTACACGTCTTCAAAATCAAGCAGAATCTGAAAATATTGGCTGCTTTACTAAAAGGTAGGATACACCATTTGCAGATACCAAAATATTTACTACCGAATTATTAAGAAATATCTTACTCATTTGAAAGTAAATAATGATTCTGGGCATCCAGCAAAATGATTGCGCTAGATATCCTGTAATTATTCCGAAAAGTTAAATTATATAAAGAAACATTTCCGTCAATCGCCGTCCAAATCTACCAATTTATAATGGTGTATCCTACATTTAATTAACTAATGGGTCAGTAATACCATCTCCCCCTCTCCTTGATGATCCATAGAATGTCTTTACAAAACACATGTAGACTGTTTTGGTTAAAGTTAACTGTTAAATATCCTTTGTCCAAACAATTGGCAGGATTGTAAACAAAAAATTCAAGAGTAGTGGTCAGACCAGCTGGACCTACATATTACGTCTAAAAACAGTTGGGTCGTCATATTGTTTAAATTCTCCGATACCAATTCGTACCAGCAAAAACTGTTGACCAATTCAACATGTTTAAATCTAGTTTTGTACATTACATATACAAACCACTTATACAGTATAATATAATACATGTAAATTCAAGAATTTCCAAATGTTTATCATTAAGGCTTTAAATTCAAGTAAAAATGGATTTTCATTTTTAGTGCACCTATTTTTCTTTTGTAAGATGATCATAGAGTCGGGCATCACAGTGTATATTGAGTCAGCAGTGTAGTCATTTAATATAGCTCTCTATTGATTCAACTGATTTCCATATGGTAGTCGTTTGCACGAGGTCCATACCACTGTACATACTGAGTGGGAAAGGGTTGGTTTAATTATGTAACAGTAACCAAATTGGTTCACATGGTACTATGCATTTTAGCAACGAAAGTGTATTCATGTTTACTTAAGGGAATCGTAAAAGCATAGTATACCATTTGTGACCCACCAGGCCAAAACCAGGCGGAAGTCGGCAAATGCCATTTCGAGATATGGCATTGTACACAAAAAAATGTGTTGCCGGTCGATTGTGTTTTTTTTTCATAAATCGTTAGTTAAAACTCTAATTTATAGGCTGTTCATGTTTAAACCTTTTTAAAAATCCCCGAAAGTGATAATATCGGCCTTCTCCTGATTATTGTTGTCGTTGCTATTACTCAAATTGAGCAAACTTGTTGCCGCGAATGGCAACAAAATGTCACTTTTTGAAGCGTCGTTACTTTTCATTCCATAGCGGTACTGGTGCATGTGATGTATCATTTTAAAGCTTAAACGCTAGCAATCCAATGGTATAAAAATCTTTCATATGAACAATTTCGACTTTATTTTGGGGTGGTGGGTCACATTTGTCAGTTGTCGATGTGCATTGTTTGAAGCAGCAAAAGTTCTCAAGTTCTCGAAATCTAAAGAATGGTGCTTGACAATAACCCGACAAATATTTAGCTGTGGGTATTTGAGAACATAATATTCTAAGATTTCCATTTCAATGAAAAATTTGCCGAGTCACAATTTGAATTGCGTGTTCTTATTCAGCCGAATGCGGGTGCGTCGTTCCAGTGCGTCGTAGTTTTTGAAAAATAATTGGTTGTTACCTTTTTGGATAGCTGCACAAGGTATACTGTCCCTTTAACTAGTTCGCGCCGGGATTATTGTAACATTCACAGAGGCGGATTCAGGCAGATTGTACTGGGAAGCACAACCACGCACTTCCAGTTTTGCTCACTGCTGCTGACAGACATTTCCGGCCTTGCTCGTGGCGTGTTTATCCGTCATCCGTTTTGAATCGGGGGAAAACTTTGCGTGTATACACGTCCTCCGGCGCAAACAGGGGCCAATTTCATGGAGCTGCTAAGCACAAAAATTTGCTTAGCATGACAATTATTCCTTGGCAAAAACAAATTGTCAGGTAATGTATATTGTTTGTGACTGGTATTAAGCTGGTTTTTGCTTAGCATAAAAAAGCACATGGAGTTTTGGCTGGTAACCTGCTTTCACTGAGCAAAACTTTTTGTGCTAAGAAAGTTGTTGTGCTTATCAGCTCCATGAAATTAGCCCCTGGTTAACTCAAACAAATTAGGCAAAAGCCTTTTTCAACCATCCTTCAAAAATGTACAATTGGTTGTACTAAGCAATATTGAGTAAACAGTTTAACTTTTGTACAGTTTAACAACACGATTGCACAACTCTTCATCCGATCAACAAACGCCAACGGTAATAAAATCTTTCATCTGACGAGTCCACTTAAATTATTAACTCTTTGGCAGTAAACATGTTTCATAATACGGCACCTCTTTTCAGTACTTTCAACTCCAGCAAACACCGGCATACATCACACTACAACGATCCAAATTGTTTACTCGTAGCTTCCAATTTTATCCCACCCCCCACTCAAAGATTTCATTTTTCTTTCTTCTGCCACATTTTACACATTTTAATTCATTGCAACTGCGCCCATTTATTACTGTTTTCAACTCGCAGTGGAGTTATTTGACACACACATAGTACATGGAGGGTAACAAAACAACAACCCACCACATACCATTATTAACAGAGGCAAACTTTAGTTACGCCTATATTCTACCTGGAAGCCAGCTTCTTTAACACTAACTACCCCAAACCCATCAAACTCGCAACTGCAGGTTTTGCTAGGTTTGGTACCAAACATTAGCAACTTGTTGTTGGATTTTGTTTGACTCAGTACCAAAAGCCCAGGAATCAAGACCCTGTTGAATTATGTGAGGTTCAGGGCAGAAAGGCATGAGAGTTTTACAAATGTTGGAGTTTGTGGAAATGCACGGGCATTTATTCGTGATGAGTGGCCCACGGCTGGTCACGGTACAGTGTAAATCCCCACTCAAGCACCTATGCCTATAGCCAGTCATCACTGCACTGATCCTGAACACTGAACAATGCATTGACCCATCCGTACCAAGTCAACTAAACTTTAACTGTTGGAGTTTGGCAGGTTTAGTACTGTTAGGTTCAGCACAGTGTACTAATAATGACTGAACATGTGTGCAGCTGTGGAAGTTGGTTAGGTTTGGTATGCTTTCTAGTGCGAGAGCCTAGGGGGTTAGGGAAGAACTGTTTGACCTTTCGGCCCAAGTCATGACTTTCGGCCCAGGGTGTGACCTTTGACCCAGAGGTCAGATTATGTGAACGCGATCTGTCATTGCTGTCGCATGCCAGAACAAAAGCCGGAATCAAACTGTAGTCGAACAGCATTACCCTGCCGACATCACCAGCACCGCTTCTCAAACTTACAGGGAAGCCCAACATTGTCCATCTGTTTTGCACAGCCGAAGACCACGTTTTTAGATCAAAGCATGAATTTGACGACTCGTGATTACATCCGATCCCGGGATACAAAGCTAATAAACTGTGCAGTAGATACACATTCTAAGCCTCATTCAGTATCTTTTTGTTACAGGAAATATATATTCCATCTAATCTCGTCTCTCTCTTAGACCGGAGCATCAAAACGTGAAGACTCTTTCATCAAAGATGCTTCCGATTTTTGTATTATTTTTTTATATTTTTTTTATAGAAAACCCTGTTGTATTTTAATACCTCCAAGTCTCCAACACTTGGTTGATCTGCAGTGTCACATACGCCTTCCAAGCAACACGCTACATTACAATTGCTACAATTATCGACTCTGTATGCGATAAAACCAACTTGGGACAACAAAATTACCAGCACCGTGTGTGCGCGCGCACACCCTCCATCTGCCAAATCGTTGAAAAACAGCCCCTGATGTATGATGTCATGTCGGAAGGTCGAAAACAACACAACCGAAACTCAGATCCGAACTAACCAGTAGGTGGATTTTTCGACGGCAAGTAGTAAACGCCTGGCTGGTAGAAAATAACTGCTGTATTGGTTGGTCGCTGTGCTTGACACCTTAAAAGTTTATCAACGTCGATGAAAATCACGTTTTCTTCATCTCCATATGTTGGCAAGCGAATGCCTATTCCAGTTTCTGTGATACAATCTGGTCGACGGCTCACCAACAAAAACCACCACATCGTTAAACTGTCAAGCGTCTTCAACTGTGATGCCGCTGGTTCCAGGTTTATCAGCAAGCCGGCACGTCCTGTGCGAAGAGCGCCACGGGGAAATGCTTGATTCGGGTTTGCCACTGAGCGGACAACTGGAAGAACTTGACTCGGGTGAGCTCGATACCGTCAATACTCACTGCAAACCAACGACAAAACAGACTAGAATTAAACCCTGTATCTAAACAAAACCATAATATCAGCCCCAGAGGAAGAAAAAAAGTAGGAGAAAGGTAGGACTTTTAACCAGTTCGCGCCGGGATTATTTTAACATCACCGAGCCGAAGCTAGGATTATTTTTAATGAAACTCGATCCGAAGCAGGTTCAGGCCGCCAGTACCGGGAAGCACACCCACGCATTTCCGGCCTTGCTCGCTGCCGACAGACATTTCTGGCCTTGCTCGTGGCGTGTTTATGCGTCATCCGTTTTGAATCTGGGGAAAACTTTGCATTTATATTCGTCATCCGGCGTGAACTGGTTAAAATAGAGGTCAAACTCAGAATAAAAGAAGAACTTTGCAGGCTTTCGGTGATATCCACCCATGTCTACAGCATCATCTAAGCCTCATTTGGCATGTTCTCAATACACTCACAATGCTTGTGCTCCATTTGCATCTAAGCTCTTGGATGCACAGTTGCAGCGCTCCTGCGCCCAAAGCCTTTCATTGTGTTACTTACGATACATGTACATATCAGTGTAAAAACACCATTAGGGAAATATTCAATGAGATTTCAATTTTCAGAATTGTGGGCCAAAAAAGAAAACAATAGTAGAAATGTCTAGAAAAAAATAAGGGAAACCTGAAAGCCTGCAGTTAACCAAAGTATTATACAGACAGTTTTGAGGCAAAGTACAAGGACGTGCTCAGAAGACAATTTGTTTTCTTCTAAACGGTATGAAAGAAAAATAAAATATTAATGGTAAAGCTATTTCCCAAATATACAAGAGCTTTTGAAAAAAAGAAGAAGCTTGCTTGGGACTCGAACCCACTGAGCTAGGTCTCTCAGCTTGCAAGATGGTAATATAAACCATACGGGTCGGCCATCTTAAATTGACAGTGAAGTAAAATCTTCCTTTTTAGAACTTGCAAAAGGAAATGAAAGTAATGAAATAGAGTTAATTACAAATAAATACCAGTCTGCTCTGATTAATGATTTAACTATTTAACTATTTGCTATTAAGGAAACGCTAACGTTTTAAGCCACATTAAACAAAAATAAAAAAATTCAATGTGAGGATTGGGACTTATAAATAGTCTGGCACCATCCAATTCAACGGTTTACAAGGTTTTGATTTTGTCGCAATGTCAAAAAAGTGCGCGGGTGTAAAATAACAAAATAGTACGTGACGATTGCGCGACTTTTGAAATGATTAGCGCGATAAAGTGCACGACTTTGTCACCTATTGTAAACGCATTCATTTATTTGTTTATATAAGCATGTATGCGGATATTATCGCTCGACAAAATCGCGTATGTGATTCCGGAAGCACGATCAAAAATGGCTTCACCGTGAATACGGTAGGTTTTCCTGGCTATTTTAAAATGTGTATTATTCAAATTCACCAATTCTAATATTCACATTCGTCCAGCAACAACAATTTTTAACTTTGAATGTTTAATTTTGTCTTGACAATGAACACTCGTTTACTTTCAAATTATTAGTCTAATACCACACAATTTGAAAATAACAATTCTGTTCAATGTTGTTGTACACCATTGTGATTCTCCACTTTTTCTTGGGGTGTTTATTTGATTGATATCAGATGAATTCAATATCTGAATGCTGCCATTTGACAACAGCTTCGACAAATGTCATCTGTTATGACAAATATTCTGGAGCCCAAACTTTGAAATGATTAACAAATTGGTTTTGGTAGAAGTGTACACAAAAATTTCTTGGACGAAATGGAATGTTAGAGTTGGTGAATGGTAAAGTTGGTGAATCTGGATGTTTTAAAAATGCCCGGGAAAGCCTGTACTAGCATTCAGTTACGTTCCCTATCCTCGGATTATTTCCTGGAAGATACAGTGTAACACCGCATTACAGTGGAACGCTGCTATACCGAACATTCGGCTATACCGAACATTCGGCTATACCGAACACTATCCTTGGCTCCCAATTTTTGTTCTCCAAACATACCAATTCTACCGTTAAATAGCATTTGATATACCCATATCAAACGCTATTTAGGCAATGTTTTATTCCTGAATGTCAAACGGCTGGTGCTAATGTTATAAAGTGACATGTGGTTATATTCCCAATAAATACAAAGAAAGAGCCAACCATTGCTTTTGAATTTGGTGAGATGAATACTAATTCGGCGTGATGAATAAAAAAGGGGGCACTTAAAGTAGGCACAACAGGGCACAATTTAAAAGGACAGACGCCATCTTGAAAAATGGGCACCCGATGGACCAGCGGCTGAAAATCGCTATCCCGAACGATCGATTTACTGTACCAAACAAAATCTGTGGATCCTGTGATGTTCGTTATAGCGGCATTCCACTGTATTCTATAAACCCTCTCTGAAACTGGAGTCCCACCTTTTAGCGAGTAATCCTGGGTTCTCGAGGTACAGACCAGTCGGTGAATTCCGTCAATCTCCTGACTCTTGAGGGCGCTTTCTATCTCCCGTGGTTTCTTGCCTATTCTCATGACTTTAGTGGTACACAAAAGATATAGAAAAATATATATCAGATATAAAAAAAATATAAAAATGGTAAACGAACATGCAACTTTGCATGGAATGTGAATACCTAGGGCCTTTTTGAATCCCTGGCTTGGTCTTCGTCTTTGGCTTAAGGCGATTTTAGTTTCCCAACTGCAAGATCCCCTGCCACATTCTGATGCCTGTTGAGCTTCAGAAACATTCAATTGATTGATATAAAGCCAAACATTTATTTCAGACATTTCCGAACTTGAACTTGGCGTGTTTATGCGTCATCCGTTTTGAATTTGGGGAAAACTTTGCGTCATCCGGCGCGAACTGGTTAAAGGTACCAACCAATGAGTTTGCAGGCGTCAACTAATCAGGACGAAGACGTGTCTTCAAGTCCCAAGGAAGGGAACCTATCCTGTCAAACCAGAAACAAGCCAAACTGAAGGCCGTTTCACACTCGAATGCAAATTTATACGAACTCTGGCGATTATCCGCAGCGAATACTTTGTGGCTTTAAATTCGCATCGATTTCGCGTGAAGTATAAAATGACCTTGATAAACAACCTAATACCAACGCAGGGTGTGAGCTTCTTTTTAAAAAAAATTGTGTTTTTTAGAGATATTTCTTTGCAATCCAATTTGTTTTGCACCGAATTCTAAAAAAAAATTATTTACCATATTTCTTTTTAACCAGTTCATGTTATATGCTGTTTATCCACACATTTTTTGTCTTCAAAATTCAAAATATCTGTCATTGACCGGCTCGCAGTGAGCCGAAAATATCAGGGTGTGCTACCCACAGATGCCGGCCTGAACCTGTCTCAGATCGAGGTTTGTGAAAGACAATCCCGTGCGTGGGCCCGGTCAATGTCAAAATAATCCCAACGTGAACTGATTAAGAACAACATTCATAAAATGTTAACCCCAACAGTCCCTAATCCTCTGAAAATAATATTTGCATCTCCCTGACACAATTGTTATATTAAAACCCTACTTTTCTTATTTTTCTCCTTGGTGACGATGACCATAGACAGCCCCGTGGTGGAAGGGTCAGCGTGAGAGGGCAGCCTCTGCACTGTCAGCGACCGAAAGGCAGTCTTGAGTGACGACTTGTCTTTCTTGCCACCCAGCATGGGCCAGTACTCCACCTGAAGGTCCATCAGCTCGCCGGATACCGGGCTCACACTGAACACAGGGACAAGGCAAAGGGGTCAGTTGGTGCCAATCCAATTATTAGGCCGTGTCCGAAATGGGTGTCTAGAGCTACAGCTATGGCTATTGTCTACGGCGGCCATTTTGTAGCGCTGTCCGAAATGCCATCTATAGCTACAGCTACGGCTACAACGTCCTAAAAATATAGCCGTCAAAGAAGTTGTCTAGCTCAGGCAAAACAAAATGGCGGCAGCACTAACGTGTAATTTTGGAGCAAATTTTCATTTATTTTTCAATGATAGTACATTGAATTGAAACTTACAGATCGACAAATACGTCAATATCATCAGGTATTTCGACTGGCTATAAACAAACATTGCGTAACATCTATCAGACGATAATTGTTGTAAATTCTTACATCGTAATTTTGCAAACACTAATTCAAGCATCGCTTGGGGGCGCAATAACTAGTTGTAGGCTCTACCGTACATGTAGCCGCGTCCGAATTCCATTTGCCTTGGCGCCTACGTAGACTTAGACCGTAGCTCTAGACACTCGTTTCGGACACGGCCTTAGGCTTAAACTAAGGTCTGTTTGATATGACACACAAGTCTATGGGAAGTGGCTGCATTTGCTACTATAGACTTGTGTGTAATTTCAAGCCGTAGCAAAGTAATTTGGACACAGCCTAAAGACAGAACAACCATCTAGTTGCCTGGGTTCCTGACTTCACAGTGAATATCACTACTAAGTGGGTTGTAGTATACCATCAGTTGGGCACCGGTCTTTTCTTGAAAACTATTGGTTCTTATTAGGCCCAACTGTAACTTGGTCAAGACCGAATCATGCCTAATGGAACATTGAAATATGTGAGGCGATCTGACAAAATGAGATGGAACTTGGCACAGGGCATAATGGAGAAAACTGGAAAAATAATGAATACTGGATTTATTTTATCTTTGGTATGTCTGCTAACTATATTTTGCTAAGAAATAGTATGGAAGTAGTGGAATAAAAAGGTTTTTGAAAAAAAAAAAAAATCATTTATTCATATCACTTGTACAAAACTTGAAGTTTCAAAGGCCCTTTTCTCAACATTTTTCTTTTGCAACACGTTGATAAATGCGAACTTTAAACAGCCATAACCCGTTTATAAAATGTACGATTGAAGTGCAACAGCCTTGTAAGGAAAATTTTATCTTCCTTTCTAATACATGAGAACCCTCATTTCAACCTCTGCCCAGTTCTGTCTCATTTTGCCAGAACCCCTCACATATGTGACCTGTCATTACAAAATGAGCGTAAAGTCGGCAAAATCAAAAATTGAGATATAGGTATTTCTAAATTCTGTGGAAACAGAGCTTTCCAATGGTATATAACACTTGGAGGTTTGATACTCAATATTTTTTTTATTTTTTAGTCTGGAGTCTTAATACAGCCTATGAGAAAACGGGCATTTCTTGCGAGAAATTGTGTGAACGCGCAAAGAAAGGCGTAGTCAAAATTGTCTCAAAAACTTTTTTTTTTTTTTATCTGATCGTCCTGAAAAATTAGGAATTGATTGTTGGGGATTTAGTCTTAAAAAAACCCATAAAATCTCAAAATCGACCACCCCTGAAAATGTTGACTTTGACTGGCCGTACTGGGAAATCACTCTGTGCGACTTTACGCTCATTTTGTGATGACAGGTCACATATGTCCCCAACGAATCTGCATATGTACATGTCATGTTTTCAAGCAGACCCACTTTAAAAAGTAGGAGAAAATACAAAGGAGAAAATACAGAATTTTCAAAAGTAGGACTTTAGAGGACAAAATCAGGATAGAAGAAAGACTATTCCGAGAAGTTATTGATACTCACCGCTGTCCACTGCATATTAAAAGGTAGAATACACCATTGGTAATTGCTTGAATTATCAGGAATGGGTAGATTTTTTTTTTTTTTAAGTAAATATCGTTTAACTGACCTGTCTAAAGTTTTACAATCATGGATGCTGAGAAAAAAAGAAAGAAAAACCTTTGTTTCCAACCGGCTTCAGGTAGTTGTTCTTGTAGTTCTTGTTTTTTTGGAGATCGCAATAATGATTTTTTTAAAAGAAAATTCAATTTTTCGAAGCAATTACAAGAAATCTAGCGTAATCATTTTGCTGAATCATTATTTACTTTCAAATAAGTAACATTTTTCTTAATAAATCGGTAGTAAAATGTTAAGTGGGTGTGAATCCAGTGGATATAATTTGGATCATAACGACATAAAGGTAGGATACACCATTTGCAGTTATCAACAATTTCTACTACCGAATTATATTAAGAAATGTCTTACTTATTTGAGTAAATAAGTAAATCAAGATTGTAGGCATCCAGCAAAATTATTGCGCTCGATATTCTGTAATTGTTCCAACAAATCTTTGGGTGGTTTTTCTTTACGAACGCCGACGATCTCAAAAAAAGAAGAAAAACCTAAGAACTACTGCCCGACGCCGGTTGAAAACGAATGTCGTTTTTCTTGCTTTTCTCAACATCCATGATTGTAAAACTTCAGACAGGTCAGTTAAACGATATTTAATATAAAATACAACCCCCCCAAATCCAGCCATTCCTGACAATTCAAGCAATTACCAATGGTGTATCCTACTTTTACCCAAGGATGTGAATTTGGAGCATTTTTTAGATGTTAATTTGGCAATCTTTTGTTAAAATCACATCCTGTTACTGGTCGTGTCGCTTTGAATGCAAAATCACATCATACCCATTCCTGCATGTATGTGCCACCCTTTTTAAATTAGCTTCATTTGTTTTAAAAGTTTACCAAAAATAGCAACAGAACTCCATTCTCCAAAATCATTATGATTTTGCATACACCCTATATGGAGTTTAAAATCACAAATTTCTGATAGATTTTAGAGGATTGGGCAGGGAAAAAGAGGCGGTTTGATGATTGTTCCATAAAAATCCATAATTACCACCGGCACAAGATGAATACCAAGCTGACCCAGGAAATCCACACATCAATCAATATTTTGATTCAGATTATAATACAAATAGCGGTTAGTCAGAGGGCTTTAGAATCAGTGCAAACTAAAAATAATGTACCACGATATGCATGCAGAGTACAGGTGAAGAGTTATATCTGAAACGCCATAAACGACAATTCCTTTGGTCTCTTTTAGAATCTTGCTTTCTCCTGGCTGCCTAAAGTCAAATTTAACAGCGATTAAGTACTTCTACCGGTAAGACCCAACCTAAAAACCTAATACAGTGAAAAATGAAGTTTGAAAACAGCTGTGATACTCTAAGGGTGGGATTTCACGGGGCACGCGAATGTGTTTGAATGCGGTTTCTCACAACGTATACATGCGAATGCCGTGTGTAGCGTTGCTGAACTATGACCAGTCCACAGACACGAAGAACATGCGACTAAAATGCGAACAACACAAATGTTGCACGAATCTCGGGCAACATTCGTGCAGACATTTCGCGACACATGCGACATATGCGAAATGTTTGTGAATAATGAACGTCGTGCGACATTCATGCGACATTCGTACATACATGTATGTCGCGCGGTTATCTTGCGAAAGGCTCGCGTTTGCTACTTTGGCGAAGTCACCTGTTCTCAAGAAGTATGCGAACAGTTCGTGAATAGCTCGAGAAATGATCGGACGAACTTTGCTGCTTTCATTCGATACATTCTTCAAACTGTCGGAATCTGTTTTGGGTTTCACGAAGGTTTTGCGAAACATCACGCACGTCGTGAGTAGGTCGTGCTCATTATGACAAAGCTTTTAAGAAATTTTTGAGGGCAAATCACGAACAAATCACGACCCGGAGTGCTTGAAACGTTCGCAAGAAATTTCAAACTTTTTTGAAATTCCCGCCGAACTAAAAACGACTTTGCGAACAATTAACGGCGCTTTTGAACCCCCGCGCATGTTTGGCGATTTTTTGGAGCCTAAAATACGAATGTTGGACTTTGGCATTTCTTTGGCATTTGCATCCTTCGCAATCGTTTGCGTGCCCCGTGAAAACCCACCCTAACTGAACTCATCCCATCCAAACCCAACCGAATGTTTTGTTGGAATATGTTGGAATTGGTATGGTACCCCTACACTGACAGTCTGGGTTAGGCATATCTCCAGAATCAAAATAAACAAAAAGTGTGTACAGTTTCCCTATGGTGTTGGAATTTGACAGGATTGGTATGGTTCCTAGTCAATTATGCTAGGGAGTTAATTAGGGTCAAAGTTTAATACATGTAAAAGTGTAAAATTTTCACTTTTTTGAAATAGGTATTAATATTGCTTTTTTTAAACTAAACTCTCTGTGTACAGTTCATAAAATAACTAATACCAAAGGCATTCAGAATTTGATTAATCGAACTTGGAATCAAACAAAAATATATCAAAATATTCAAAAAAAATGACAAGAGTCATTGCACATGTGCCAGTTGGGAAGTGTATGGTTGAAATGTGTATGTCTATTGGCACTTAAATGGTTCCAGTGAATTTATTCGTTCTGGCATGCTGTCATTTTGAAGAGAATAATAAAATAACGTTATTTCCAAAGATGCGTCTCAGAGACGCACTTTAATAGTGTTTGGTAACAGTGAGTGCAATCAACTGGAGGAGAATGTGACCTAAATGCTCATTTGTTTAGTTTATTTTTATTTATTTATCTATTTATTACTTATTATTCAGAGGAGTTCACTGTTCTCCCATGGGGCCCAGTAACGCTCGGTTCAGACAGTCGCGCCGAACCAAATTGAAATCAAGTCGCTCCATTAGTCGCTCTAACAACTCCAGCAATCGATCGTTTGCCGTCTGGCGCGCCTTGTCACCCTTATTTGTTTTGGACGTCGGACTCAATTCACTCATTTGGTTCGGCACGACTGTGGAACGCCTGTCTGAACCGAGCGTTAGAGAAGACAATGTGGAGAAAATACAGTTTAACCCCAGAAGAATATGGGTTGTTCTAAAAAAACCTCGACCCCTTGCTAACTTACACTATAAGCACACACTACGCACTGGTTGTTCTAAAAAAAAAACTCGACCCCGTGCGTGCGTAGTGTGTGCGTTAGAGTGTACATAGGTTAGTCGAGGGGTCGTGGGTCGTGGGGGTCGAGGGGGTTTTAGAATATTGAATATTGAACCCAAAGAATATTGTATGGGAAACCCACTAAGTCTTGTTGCAACTAAAAACCCAATCCACATATTGGCCCAGGCGGGATTCAAGGGGTCAAAGTGGTGAAAGTTGAGGAAAGAACCGCTACGCCAACTTGACTGCCCTCATTGTTTTTGTGGGCGCAATTCAAGTTGTGACCAGGCAAATTTTGAAATGAAATCGAAATCTCAGAATGTTGTTTTCTCGGAATGTGAAGCAATTGCAGTTCTAGAGGTTGGAGGAAAGCCCCAGAAGAATATTCTAGGGGAAAACACCACAGAATCAGGCAGGGACTGAAAACCCAATCCACATATTGGCCACCACCCCAAAAGCAGGCTGAAGTCTTATATTGGAAATGCTTGCACAATTAAATTGCTGGCATTTTAAGTGTTAAACTTATATAGTTGACTCATACACGGTAATAGGTGATATATTTTGGGAGTTATGACTTTTCAAAGTTCGGGAACTACATTGTACAATAGGATGATTATGAGAAAATGGGCGTTAAAGTGTTGTATACCGAAATGGCATTTGCCGACTTCCACATGGTTTTGGGGTGGTGGGTCACATATTAGGAAATGAGGAAACCATTTTGTAGCAGTGTGGATCCAGATAGCTCGACAGAATGACGGACAGAAAAATGAAAGGTAAAATCCTAAATTTTAGGTAAGAAAAAAAAAAAAAAATAATAATAATATAACAAAAAACAAAAAAATCCTTTGTCTCTTTACCTTGCTTCAATGATTATCTCCTCTCTGTAAGACGGCCAACATAATTAGCACGGTCACACGCATGCAGGAAAAATAAAAACAAAAAGGAAACAAAAACACAATATGGGGTGGTGCCATAGAGCTATATCAAATTACTAGAGCGCTAACTCCTCGTTTTTACGTGCGGAGATACTTTGAATCCTTCCTGCACGCAGACATTTTGATTTCATGTGCGTGTTGTAGAACATAATACAAATACATGTACATGTAGATGGATTGAATTTTGACAAGTACCGGTACATGTAGAACAGACGCGAACAACTTACTCGCATCATGCCAATTAATAAAAGTCACGGCAGAATCATCTGCAGCGGATACGTACGGGCACGCAGATGATTTGCGCTGTTTGCCCAGAGAAAAAAATGAAACACTCATTTGCTTATCTTGCTTTCCAGTTTTGGACGTAGCAGTTTCGGTAACGCACTGTATAGAATACAAAGTTTTCTATAGGTTTGTGCACAAACATGGATGCGCCCAGCAGGCATCACTTTGTACATGTACATCGAGCCAGCGATCTAGTAATTTAATATAGCTCTATGGGAGGTGCCTACAAAGCATAAGTTAAAATTAAATACACTACATCATGCACATGGTTTGTAACTAAATGATGAATTACACAGGTGACGGATGGTTAATATAATTGGTTAATATAATAATTCACTGTTACATCTACTTTTGGTTTGGTTAAAGGGTTATTTCACTTTTTTTTTTAAATGACTTGGATTATGAATCTGCGGCTGAATTTATTTGGAGAAATTATGACTAACACCTCCCTCCTCCCTCAACTCTTGCTTTTCAAGCAGTAATCAATTGCATTATGACTTACATGTATATCACCTTTTCATAGAGCAGGTCAAATTTATCCTTCTTTTGGATGTTATTTGTATGTCATTTCGTAGGTTTTTAACGTTTGAGTTCATGCATACCACTGTAAAACTTTGTAACAAACAGTCAAACGTTTAAGCCATTTCTGCGACATCGCGCGCTACTTCCGAAACTATCGTTACATGTAACATTACACACAGTTTTGTTTGCGAAGAAAAATTCCTCTTT
Organism: Crossaster papposus; assembly: GCA_037893245.1. Classification (NCBI taxonomy): domain Eukaryota; kingdom Metazoa; phylum Echinodermata; class Asteroidea; order Velatida; family Solasteridae; genus Crossaster; species Crossaster papposus. The sequence goes on from JBAIAA010000321.1 coordinate 423,445, forward strand.
TAAGCTCTATATATATTTTTTACTTTTAATTTTTGAAGACCCAAGATAATTTGGTAAATCTTCTGACAAAAAACTAAATGAGGAAATTGTGTTTGAGCACTTTTGTGTCCACACATTTGTGGTTTTTTTTCCCCACTTGCCACCTGTTCTAGGTACCCAAACAATCCATAATCCAAGTTTTTAACAAAAAAACCACTAAAAAAACAGTCTATGCTGACATGTTTTTGATCCTCAGATGTCCAGCTTTGTTAGTTCTATTACTGTTTGAGTAACATATACATGTAGACTTCGTCAATTGTATACTAACGCGAGAGTTGGAGTAGACACAGTGAATGGAAGCCTGAAACCCATGTGAGAATGCAACTGGTTTGTGCACAATCGAATGCGGGCCAACCAGTTTGCTCAGCGAAGCTCCCCACCCACTTTGGTTTTAAGAAGGGCTAAATAACTTAAAGGTATCTGGTAGGATACACCATTTGCAGATATTGAAATTTTGTACTACCAAATTATTAAGAAATGTCTTACTTATTTGAAAGTAAATAATGATCGTAGCATAGCCGAAATTCACAAGACTGGTTTTGATTCATGGTGCGGTTGGCATAGTCTGCGTCAAGAACTTAAATCCTAATCTAGTCTGCAGGCCAGTATGCGACGGGTGCACCCCCAAAAAATTTCCAAAAGGTCCACATTTTCCGTGGTAAATAATTTTTGGTCCCATTTTTGGTCCCATCAGTACAAATTCGCACCCCCCCCCCCATAAAAAATCCTGCGTACGGGCCTGGTCTGGGACCAAGACTGGCAATACAGGATGATTTCTGTGGCTAGCAATGACGGTGCAAGATTCAAGGGTTTATTTCTGAACCTGTTATTGACGACAACGGGGCTTGACGGTGGGGTGCTAGAGCCTGCTCCGTCCTTGTCACGATTGCTGGCTCCTCCTGGGGGACTGGAGGACAGAAGTCCCCCGCTGTTGCCTGGGCTGGTGTCCTCACATTCTGAAAGGTGGCAGGAGAAATAACAAGTGATTACAAAAATACCTCAAAATAATTCCTAGATGACCTTTGACCTACTTTGAAAGAGTTGTGATAAACAGCCCCCCCCCCCCCCCCCCCCCCGACCATTCCATCTAAGTTTATACAAATTCATAAAATCATGTACATGTGGTTAAAGAAACATTTGAGGCATATTTCAACAATAACCCCGGCATGACCTCAGTGATCAAAGAAGAATTATCTTTCTATAAACCCAGGGTCACTGTATCCAAGTTTCATAAAAATGCATAAAAGCATGTACATTTACCTAGAAGTTATCAAAAAACTCAACCTGAAACTATACGTATTATGTACATGTACAACCATAGGGAAATACATGCCCAGAGATTACTGTCATACAGAATTTTGAACTGGCAAGTACCGGTATCACTGATGAGGGACTCGAGTCGAGTCCTTTTCCTGCAGTGACTCGAGTCCAGTCATTTACCCATCAAGACTCGAGTCGAGTCGCTAACAAATGTGACTAGAGTCTGAGTCGAGTCGCCAACAAATGTGACTAGAGTCTAAGTCGAGTCTGAGTCATTACAACTCTGCTTAGGGTATCAGTGACCTGGGCCTAGCGTATCAGGTACATGTACCTGGGACTAGTCGCACGATTACCTACGACTGATTCTGCGATCAATCTTTTCCAATCGCTTGTGATCGCACGACCAAGCGTGCCACCAATCGTACATACCAGTCTTAAGAGCAATCACAGCATACGGCCGCTATGGAGATCGTCGCAAACATTGGCAATTGGACGTATCTCTGCCAAATCGCACAAATTGCACGATTTAGAAATTGTACTATCCGGTGTGACTGGGTCTTAAACATAGCTAAAGGGAAGAATGTTGTCTGGAAAAATTGCGGCAATTTGTTGAACCTTAAATCACGCCCCTGTTATTGGTCAATTTCTTTCTGGGTCGGTATGTCGCAAACTACACCGAGTTTAATTTGTAAGTCCGTCAATATTTTCTCACCTGACAATGAAATGCTCACTGTGTCAGTGGACCCTATCCTGACATTCTGAGACAAAAGAGAAGAAAAACAGAATCTTCATCAAAACCTTCATCAAAACTTGAACGGCCGGTTCCTACCCGGCGTGAAAGAGAACATGAATTTGTGACTTCACGGTGAAATTTCACGCTGCGAATTTGCAAAAGTTGAATAAAATTGAGTTTTCTCAACGAATGCTTTGTGACGTCAAATTTGCTTCGCATGCACTTCCGCATAAAATATGAAACTGCCTTAACCCTTTCCTTATCAATGTTGGGTTTACTCAATTGTTTTTGAGCATAGAGGGTTAAACAAATGTGGTAAGTGAAGTGCCGTGGCCTCGTGGTCTGGAGCATTGAATTGGTAAACTGTGGGTAAATCTGCAGGTTGTGGGTTCGAGTCTTGCCTTTGGCAAGGCACTTTGTCACTCATTGCTTCTCTCCACCCAGGAGTAAATTAGTACATGTGAGGGCAGAGATGGTTGTTATTAGCTGCATTGTGCAAAAATGGCAGCATTGAGCTGTATACTCCCCCAGGGAGCCGAGGTGTTATTTTGATTTTGTACGCTCAATGAGCAGGATAATAATATGAAGCGTTTTGATACTGTTGGTGATTTTATAAGTGCTATAATAAGCACCGATTATTAGTATATAAATAGGGCTGGTAAGAGAATGTGCCAATATACAGCAGTAACAGTCTAACAAGAGTATTTGGTTCCTTTCTCTTTGTCACCCCAGGAGCAGTAGGTAATTCTGCAGGTTCGAGTCCAGCCTGGGTTTATGGTGCATGTGCCCTTGAGCAAGGCACTTTGTCACTTCTCCCCACCCAGGAGTACATGCGAGGACATGCAGAGAGATTATTGTAATTAATTTTAGCTGCTTTGCGCGACACTGTGTGCATACGAGGCCCTGTGTACACACAATAGAGACTCGATTGTTATAAACCATTCAGCTGTGCAACCAACTGCAAATAAGAAGCATTTACTACCATTTCAGCCAGTAAATGCTAAACAGTAACACTTTACTTCAATTCATATGAATTAAAGCATTTGATTTTCTTTATTGATTTTACTCCGAATTAAATACATTTTTTTTTTTGCTTGTACTTCATAGTAATTGCTAGTGTTTATTCATACGACCCAATGGCCCAATAAACAGGGTAATAATGATGTAGTGCCTTGATCACCAATCCTGGTGGATACCGGTACGCGCACTTTATAAATATGCATTATTACTATTGGATATTTCAAAATCAAATGAACCACAAGGGAAACTGACTAGTTACAGTTAACACTATTGAACAAAGAAGTTAACTGGAGTGGGGCTTGAACCAGCAACTACCGATTTGACGTTCCGGTGCTGTACCAACTGAGCTATCCAGCCACATGGTAATTACGGTGTTGTGGCTTCTGACTAGCGCCCCCTGAGGGCTGGAGAGCTCAAAAGGACCGGAATGGCAAGCCGGAGGTGACTGGTTCAAGTCCTGCTCCAGTAAGTAAAAAATAAAATAAAAATAAAAATATTATTAGAGGCAGTACATACCTGTAGCTGAACGATATCTATTTTCGAGGGTCAACTTACATTGATAAAAGGGATGAATTTCTGGATGGATTCCTCGTCGGAGCTGCGTTGCTTGCACGTCACCATGACCTCGCCCACGGGAAGCTGTAGACGATGCTGGCCGCCGCCCAGGTACTGGCTGACTCGATTCACCATCTCCTTAGCGTCTGTAAAACACACAGGGTAAAAATAAAAACACTTCAAAGACGGCCTCGGGTCCCCCTGCGATCTACTTGCGTCACGACACAACCGACAATCCTCAGATTGCAAGCGTCGCCTTTTTCCGCAGTCAATTGTATATGTTTTGTGTTCTTTCAAACTTTATGTCTAATTTTGTGCATTTGTAAATGACGACCTCAAATGACCCCTACATGACCTTTGACATTCTATTTCAAAAGAGTTGTGCTGAACTCCCACCCAAGGCTCACTCCATCAAAGTGACATGAAAATCCATCTAATTTTGTAGACAAAGAAACAATGACTCCCACCGTACATGACCTTTGACCCCAATAATCTGATGAAGAATTGTGTCTTTCCACCCAAGGGTCACTGCATCCAACTTTAACATAGAATATGACACATACAGTCCTACTGCATACGGTTTACACAATGCAATAAAGATGAACCGGATGCGCGCACCACAGTGTAACTTCACACAGGTCGACTGTGATTGTTTCCGGTCTGTCAGGAACACGTCCCGTCGTGGTGCAGAAGTTACATTTCTTTCTTTCTACTCTACTTTGTTTGCGCCAGCTTATGCCGATTGTTTAAATATATGTATTTTTGCAGTTACATGTACATTTCTGTCGCAAACCCAAAAATGGCGATTGATTTGTGCCCGACAATCGTATATGTAGGTCATCAGACCCGTACGCAGGATTTTTTTATGGGGTGGTGAAATTTTTTTACTGATGGGATCAAAAATGGAACCAACATTTTTTGTGTGCCAGTGCAGTTATTTCTACATCAAAATACCATTATTTACCCCGGAAAATGTGGACCTTTTGGTAATTTGGGGGGGGGGGGGGGGGGGGGGTGCATACGCACCTGTCGCACCCTTCCTACGTACGTGCCTGGTCATGTGCAGCTTGATATTGAACAAACAGTGTGTCGTCGCAAGGTTGACCCGAGGGTGGCATCAGGAATTCAACCACTTAAACGATCATCTTTTTTTTAATAACAATTTGCCCTGCTTCCACAAAGCAACAGTTCTTGCCAAAAACTTCAACTGAACTTTAACCGCACATATTTAAAGTGTATTTTGTAGATTCTGCTGTCTTAAAATACAATTTCACAACGTGTGTGTTACTAATACAAAACGTGCAATAAAAAACAAATTACACATGAAACCATTTCAATACTGTAACCAACATACAATGTACATTGTGTATAACCCTCATACAGACCTTGCATACAAAATATTTGACGGCACATACCAGTACAGCACCAGAATTCATTAAATGTATCGTACCTTGAACGATGCATCAGTTTTTTTTGGTTTTTTTGGGGGGTGCATTTTTAAAGGGTTCACTGTGCAATGTGAAAATCACGCCAAAGGAAACTTTTTCTGTTACCTTTTTAATGGGCAGGTTAACTTTAAGGGAATGTTCAGAGCTTGATGAAATTTCACTTACCGTCAAATTTAAGTTGAAATCTTTGTTTTAGCAAGAAACTACAGACGAAAAATCAAAGTGCACCACCCCACGTTAGGGGCCGCGCTCTGTTAACCCTCTCCTGATCTTGTTGTTTTTTTTAAACTATGCTTTAAATGATCTAGTAAACTCGACATTGGTAAGGGAAGGGTTTACAATATACCACATTAAGTTTGGCTTGGTTTTGTCTAGCATGTTGTCAATTCCAAGCTGCAAATCGTTACACATAGTTTCATGTACCGGTATTAACAGTACAACTATATATTCCAGCACAAACAAATATGTGGCCCGCTCCAGAAAAAGGTGACATAAAGTGGAAAAACTAAAAATAGAGTTATGTACATGGGTGTACGTAGCCCCTCCCGTTCTGTTGATATGACGTTTTTGCATATTTATGTGTTCCATGGAATTCAAAATACACAACTGAGAAAACAGGCTTCAAAACACAACAAAACTAAGACAATACATGTACATTGGAACCATGCACTCTTAAAAGGTTAATTAAATCTAAAACTTTGGATATTAAAGATGTCATTTAAGACCAAAAAAAATAAATCAAAATTTAAAAACAAATATTTACCCTATTAACTTTACATTTATGGGTCACATACTGTGTATATCTTTAGATTATAAAGTAGACCTGTATGGTTTTTAAAATGATACTCTTTAGTGGAAGAGTACACAATTTAGGGGAGTGGGAGGAGGGGATGTCATTTTAAGGTGGCTGGATTGTTTATGTTTAAATTATTTGGAATGTACCGGTACATGTACATGTACTTGTATAAATTCCCCTGTACATTAAACTCTGAGCGACCAATAAAGTGCACAATTAACAAAAACACAGATTTTGACAACGGAAAGACGGCCACACCATGCCGGCGGTACTCTGCGCGGGACTATAAAAAAACAAAAGCTCTGGGATAGTTTTTGGTGAATTGGATTGAGGGGAATAAAAGCAAGATTTAAGACAAGGAGGGCGGAATATCTGAAATTTAAGGCAAATATATTATTGGAGGACAAAAACAAGTGTATTAAACTAAAACTGTGTACATGTATGTGTGATACGGTACTTAAAGAAAGAATGTGTGTACATAACAAATTTAACGGTAGTTTAATACAATTGTGGGGGTGGGGAAGGGAAGGGGTGGGGAAGGGGTGGGGTGGGGGAAGGGGTGGAGAAGGGGTGGGGAGAAGGGGTGGAGAAGGGGTGTGGTGGGGAAAAGGGGTGGGTGGAGGAGTGGAGAGGAATAGGGGTAGAGGTGGGAAAGGAATAGGGGGTGGAAAAGGAATAGGGGATGGGGAGAAATAGGGGGTGGGGAGAAATAGGGGGTGGGGAGGAATAGGGGGTGGGGAGGAATAGGGGGTGGGGAGAAATAAGGGTGGGGAGGAATAGGGGTGGGGAAGGAATAGGGGTGGGGAAGGAATAGGGGTGGGGAAGGAATAGGGGTGGGGAAGGAATAGGGGTGGGGAGGAATAAGGGTGGGGAGGAATAAGGGTGGGGAGGAATAGGGGTGGGGAAGGAATAGGGGTGGGGAAGAAATAGGGGTGGGGAAGGAATAAGGGTGGGGAAGGAATAAGGGTGGGGAAGGAATAAGGGTGGGGAAGGAATAGGGGTGGGGAAGAAATAGGGGTGGGGAAGGAATAGGGGTGGGAAAGGAATAGGGGTGGGGAAGGAATAGGGGTGGGGAGGAATAGGGGTGGGGAGGAATAGGGGTGGGGAGGAATAGGGGTGGGGAGGAATAGGGGTGGGGGAGGAATAGGGGTGGGGAAGGAATAGGGGTGGGGAAGGAATAGGGGTGGGGAAGGAATAGGGGTGGGGAAGGAATAGGGGTGGGGAAGGAATAGGGGTGGGGAAGGAATAGGGGTGGGGAAGGAATAGGGGTGGGGAAGGAATAGGGGTGGGGAAGGAATAGGGGTGGGGGAGGGGTAGGAGTGGGGAGGGGTAGGAGTGGGGAGGGGTAGGAGGGGTAGGAGAGGAGAAGGGTGTGGAATGGGTGCGGGTGGGGAAGGGGTGGGGAAGGGGTGGGGACGGGTGTGGGTGTTGAAGGGGTTGGGGAGGGGTGCTGGGTTGGGGAGGAGTGCAAGACCACTGCCAAGACCACTGCTGCATCACTGGGAACACAGAGCAAGGGGACAAGGGACAGGACTAAGACTTACAGGCCGCGTTTCTTGTCCTGCGAGATTTTGTGTGCGGTTGGTTATCTGAAATTTGGCGCAAAGAATTAGTCAGTTAGCAATACCCGACGAGGACCACAATCTGAAAAGCCACAGCAACAGTAACCCCATCTCTTCTCTGGTCAACACATTGACTGGGGGAAAAAGGGTACTCCAGAACATTGAAAGCCCATTAACAAATTTGGGATTCAACCATCCACAGTAGAATCGAACCGTCAATCCCGTGTCAATCCCGTGTCAATCACGTGTCAATCACGTGTCAATCACGTGTCAATCACGTGTCAATCACGTGTCAATCACGTGTCAATCACGTGTCAATCACGTGTCAATCACGTGTCAATCACGTGTCAATCACGTGTCAATCACGTGTCAATCACGTGTCAATCACGTGTCAATCACGTGTCAATCACGTGTCAATCCCAAGTCAATCCCAAGTCAATCCCAAGTCAATCCCAAGTCGTGTCACAAGTCGTGTCACAGGTCGTGTCACAGGTCGTGTCACAGGTCGTGTCACAGGTCGTGTCACAGGTCGTGTCACAGGTCGTGCCACAGGTCGTGCCACAGGTCGTGCCACAGGTCGTGCCACAAGTCGTGCCACAAGTCGTGCCACAAGTCGTGCCACAAGTCGTGCCACAAGTCGTGCCACAAGTCGTGCCACAAGTCGTGCCACAAGTCGTGCCACAAGTCGTGCCACAAGTCGTGCCACAAGTCGTGCCACAAGTCGTGCCACAAGTCGTGCCACAAGTCGTGCCACAAGTCGTGTCACAAGTCGTGTCACAAGTCGTGTCACAAGTCGTGTCACAAGTCGTGCCACAAGTCGTGCCACAAGTCGTGCCACAAGTCGTGCCACAAGTCGTGCCACAAGTCGTGTCACAAGTCGTGTCACAAGTCGTGTCACAAGTCGTGTCACAAGTCGTGTCACAAGTCGTGTCACAAGTCGTGTCACAAGTCGTGTCACAAGTCGTGTCACAAGTCGTGTCACAAGTCGTGTCACAGGTACAGACAATGCGACAGTTCTGGATGAAATTGATTCAATGCTAATTTATTCCAGTGTATAACCCTAGTTTGTTGGGGAATTATTTTTCCCACCAATGTTAACGTCTATCATTTTGCAATAGGCGGAAAAGAAGTTTTCGAAATCACTTCAATATTACTCATGATCCAGTTGGCGAAATATCTGCTCGAAGAAAAGTGGGTAAAGGAAAATGTCTGGTTTCTTCTGGCACTTGGCAAACATTTATCATGTTTTTTTGACTGGATTTACTCGTATGTGGTTTTTCTTGTGAGGGAAGAATCTCAAGTATCAGAGATTTAAAATAATTGGCATTTGAATTGAACTGAATTGCCGTATTCGCCAAAAGATTTGTATCCACGCATACAAAACTTGCGGATTAGCTGTGAGCACAATACAATGTTTGTATGCAGTCGTCCTGATTACTGGTGTCATATTAGCGCCATGATTTGCAACTGTCGAAAGTGATCCGCAACTGTTGGGTCCAGTTCTGTATGAAATCCATTTCCCTTGAAATTGAGCCTGTGTGAACATATTTTGTGTTATTACTTAACCAGTTCGCGCCAGGTTTATTTTAACATCACCGAGCCGTATGTGTGCCAAAGTTTCATTGTACGAGGGGAGGAGAAGTACTACTGGACGGATTGGTATCTGTACCGACTGAATCTGCTGATTGAGAAGGCAGTATGTGTGGCAAAAAACACGCTGTCCTTCTGGTCCCAGGCAATGCAGAAGTATTGCGCGTCGACGTTCATCGCTGTATTTATCGGCTCAACAATAAATGTCTCAAACAGGCTTCTCCACGGTTAGTCCAGTCAATTTAGTTTGCGCCGGAATTATTTTAACATCACCGAGCCGAGGTGCATGATTGTTTTTAACGAAACTCGATTCGAGGCGGGTTCAGGCCGATAGTACCGGGAAGCACACCCATGCATTTCCGGCCTTGCTCGCTGCTGACAGACATTTCCGGCCTTGCTCGTGGCGTGTTTATGCCTCATCCGTTTTGAATCTGGGGAAAACTTTGCGTTTAAATACGTCATCCGGCGCAAACTGGTTAAAGAAGACTTTTACTGCGAAATGATGTCGCTCGGAACACGGAAACTCTGAACATGGGGTGGATGTACCGCGGTCTGTACAAAAAGTGAATAAAAACTGTTGCACTAACTGTAACCGGGAATGAATTGAACTAATTGACTTGAGACTGTTAATATTATTATTAATTCATTCTGGTATTAAATAAAACCAAGGATCCCTCAATAGCGTAAAGATACCGTAGCTTGAAAGCCCGAAGAAACCTGCAGAGAGAAGACACCGATTAGAACATTTAAGAGGGTGGAAGAAAAAAACCTGGAAGAACTTTCGGGGGAAATCAATTCACACAGTGGAAAGTGAGGAAAGAACCGTTACGCCAACCTGACTCCTATGACTAGACTGGATGACTTGTGATGGACTTGCGACGAACTTGCGTGAACTTGCGATGAACAACACTCTAGCCAAATGGTACAAATTATACCACTCAATAAAAAAACAACCTCTTTATTTATTTCCATTCGTAAAAAGAGCAAAGACCTAAAGACCGTTTTTTTTTACCTATTGCCAATTAAATTGGCAATTAAATTGGTAAAAGTTCAAAATTGCACACAAACATAAGGGCAACTGTGATCCAAATTCACAACAAATATTTTGTCAGATGATCACACTTTGATTGTTGTGGTGTACAATGTATCCCAATTCAAGGTCAACATAAGTGGTCCGGAAACTGTGACTTGAGGGCTTGACTATCAACTTCAAATTATGTACATGTACACATGCTCTTGCACCACATAACGACCGAGGGGCGAGACACAAAAGAGAACAAAGGAAACAAAAGCCCCTCGGTCGGCGGTATGAATGGAAAAATTTGGTCCTCGATCGACGGTGCAAGCGCTAGGCAATGGGGTTTGGGTATAACATAGGAATAAAGGAAAACACAATATCGATCCTCGATCGACTGCATGTACATGTATGTGGAGAAACAGGTTTAGAGGATCTTTGTGTCAGGTTTTGAGAAACATTTTTATTTCAATCACTGAAGGGAACAAAACTCCAAAGACAAACTTCGAAACACTTGACAACTACAAGTACTGGTACGTCCAGAATTCTGGACAATATTTATGCAGGGAACAAATTTCAATTCTTCTGATGTATCACAAGTTCAAACTTAGCCTTACCTTCTTATTCTTGTACGAACTAGCCTAAGAAAAACAGATGCTCGCTTTTGTTCACCAGGATTATTTTGACATTGACCGGACCCAAGCACGAGATTGGTTTTTTTACAGATATTCTACCATTGGTCGAGACGTGTTTATCCGTGATCCGTTTTGAATTCCCAAAGAAATTTGCCTGTATAATAGTCATCCGATGCGATCTGGTTAAAAGAAAAATTGCCTACGAGAGGACGGGTCAGGTTTCTCACCTGGTAAATCTCTGTCGAAGTATTCCTTCCAGTTTTGGTCGAGAAACAATGAAGAGTACCTGGAGTCTAAGGAGCCCAGATACTTGGCAAGAGAACAATTACCTGCAAAAAATACATCAAACAACAACAGTTCAGTTTATTATAAGAAAGTAGAAACCAAATTCATGGCACTGCTATGCATGAAATATTCCAGAGTTGTAGTCGAGTACATGTACTTTCCGAATACTAGCTTAACTACCACATAGTAAGACGATTTGGTATCTATAGATAAAGCTGCATAATACAGACACTTGACATTAAATACTTTGCTACAGTATTTATTGTGTGTCAAATAACAAATTTGAAAAAAATAAATAATAATAATAATAATAAAATAAAAAACTTTTTTTCAAAAATGGAAACTTGATACGGAATGACCAAAATTAAAATCTTTAGACAATCCGAATCTTGAATGAATTACCGTAAGCTTTTAAGACAAAAGCACAAGATAAGTACACTTCACCGAGTACTTTCTGAGTACTTTCCAAGTACTTCTGTCTCAAAAATTTGATTAACCCTAACCCTTCCAAACCCAACAAAGTGCAGCAGGTGGACCTGGTGGATCTCTGGCAGTGAGCAAGGTTGACACTTTGACAAATGATGCAATATGATTCATGTGAAAGGCAACTCACAGAATGAATTAGGGTTAAAATGAATCTTTATGGATCCAAGTCATTTTTGTTTTCCAACACTGTCTTTATTTATTGTCTACTGTCAATGTCTGTCTCGCTTTGTTCGCAACAAACAGCTCAATATTTGGTAGTAAACAAAGTACTCGGAAAGTACTAAACTACAACACCACAACTTCAACTAGATCTTTGGCAGTAAGCACAGCAAAATGCACGCTAACATCTGAGGAAAAACATACTTAAAGTTACAAATGTAGTAGCGTAATAGAAATCCACATTTTAGCACAACTTTTCTGATAACTATTTTCAGTGTCAACGAGAAATGGGCCCAGTTTGTTTGGCTAAAGTGATAACTGCTTTGTTTTTCTGACTGCAGCAAAATTGTTGTTACATGTACGTCAAATATCAGTTTATCACTAATCCAATCATGTAGGTAGCAGGGGATAACCATGATAACAGGCTTTCGAACAGGTATAAAAACAGTAGGAAAATAGTGGTTTTAAAAGAATCCCCCCCCCCCCCAAACAAAAAGAGAAAACTTTTTGTTGGCTTTTATTGATACTTGCCAATGTCAACACTATTAAATGTTATGCACTCAAAACACTTGTCTTCCATCCTCCACTATTAGCTCTTGGAAGTACAGCTGCAGTACTCCTGCTCACAAGTATTTAATTGTGTGAATTTACACAACACTTACAAATTATCCAATATTATCCAATATTCATTTTTCAGAGAACAAAAAAGTATGGGGGGGGGGGGGGATAGTAGGAATTTTAAGTAAATAGTTTGGTAGCTTCACTTATAATAAAATAGTTGATAATGTAATTTTTGCACTGTAGAAGTAAACTATTAAATTTACTATTAAATTCACTTTAATATAAAAAAAGGAGTTACTGTACTCTCTCTGTTTAAGAATAAAGCCTATTTTGTACTATAGAGTGGTACGCCGCTATACCGAACACCGCTAGTACATGTACCAACATTCAGCTATACCGAACTCCATTCTTAACACCCAATGTTTGTGTCCAAACATACTAAACATTGTTGTTGAAAGTATGTCAACATAATAGTTCGAAATCCCCTGGGTATATCAAATGCTATTTAGCCCATTTTTCATTCAAGAACATCAAATGGCCGGTGCTTTATGTTATGTCCTCAAAAGATATAAACGAATTGAGACAGTATCTGTTTGCAAATACTTGGAAATTGAAATTGGCAATCAGCTTCAATTTGACACCTGTGCTAAGGCTAAATTTTGTAAATTACGTCAACGCCTCTTTTTCCTTGGGGAGCCTAATTCTTTTCATGTGGATCACACAATTTTACAAATTGTATTATAAATCAGTTTTACAGAGCATTCTTACTCTGTCTTCTGTCTTATTTGTGTAATTGGAAATATGAGGACCCAGGATCACATTTTGTTTGATGAAATGGTTAAACAAGCTAGCAGGATCATTGGCCACCAGCAGGAACCCTTGATACATGTATTTAGGTCTAACATGTGCAATAAGCTACAATTGATTATGTCTGACAGGTGTCATCCGCTGCATGCAAAGTTCGTCCAAAGCTTCAGAAGTAACCGTCTTCTAAAACGGAGGATAAGAACTATGCGATATGGCAGCTATCAGGTGGTAGAATGAGCAGGTGGAACGCTGAGCTGCCGTGCCTCGACCCTTATCCCCATATTGACAGAGTTCGCTTACTTTTGTCAAACAAATGAGGTTATAACAAACAGGTATACAATACATGTACATACGAATGTAGTAAACAGATACATGTATGTACACTATGTTAATTGCCTTAAGATTTTACGAGTTAATTTGTTTTTACTTTTAATGTACGTGTATTTATGTCTTTGTCTAGTTTTTACAATCACTTTTTTATATGTTTAAAACAAATTGTGTGTGTAAAAAAAGGCCATCAAATTTCCAGTATAGGATAATAAGTTTATTGAATTGAATTGAAGAGTGACAGGTGGTTATTGTGGTTGTTATTTCCCCAACAATAGAAGGTAAAAACCAACCGCTGCTATAGAATTTGGTTTTGATGAATTTAAAGGTAGGATACACCATTTGCAGATATCAACAATATTTCATACCAAATTATTAAGAAATATCTGACTTATTTGAAAGTAAATATTTATTCTAGGCCTCCAGCAAAATGATTGCGCTAATTATTTCGAAAAATGAAATTGTATGAACAAAAATTGCGATCGCCAGACGAAGATCGCAAAAAAACAACCAAAATAACATAAGAATAACTGCCTGACGTCGGTTGAAAACAAACGCTGTATTTCGTGCTTTTATCGGCATTCATGATTGTAAAACTTCGGACAGGTCAGTTAAATGATAGTTACTATAAAACACCCATTCATGATAATTCAAGCAATTACCAATGGTGTATCCTACACCTTTAAGAATTGAGCGCACTTGATGTACCGGTAGGCAACAAGAGGGTGCTATTAAACCCTACGAGTAGCACCACTCAAACAATTACACAAACTGCTTGAGAGACTCCGGAAGGCAGTTTCTATAAACATGTACATTGTATATACAGGGTGTCCACATAAAAAGTATACCCATTTTCAAATTCATATTATTGCAAAACTACTGAATGTTTCTGAAAAATACAAATGTCTGTTGAAAGCCCTCTGTCCAATGGTATAAGGTTCATTATGTCATTGCCATGAATGACTGAACAAACAAGACAGTTATGAAAGGTACAGAAATCAGCACTGTGACAAGTTGTTTTCACTTGTGTGGCAAAGCTCAGGTACATGTAGGTGTGTGTAAGGACAAATTATTTTACGGTTTAAACACATTGAAAAGGCAATGACTGGGTCGATGAATCATTTTTTCTGATCTCTTTCTTTTTGTGGTACACTTACCTGACAAATCTAAGGTGATGTACCCTCCACATGGCCACTATTCCTGTTAATGCATAGCTGGCATCTCCGTCTCATGTCTCTTACTGCCCGCCTATATCATCCCAACTTGTAAAAGTGCGGATTTCAGTACCTTTCATAACTGTTTTGTCTGTTCAGTCATTCATGGCTATGACATAATAAACCTTATACCATTGGACAGAGGGCATTCTACCCTTTCAACAGTTTTTGTATTTTTCAGAAACATTCAGTAGTTTTGCAAGAATATTAATTTGAAAATGGGTATACTTTTTATGTAGACACCCTGTATAACAGTGTTACAGAGAGCATCCCCCCAGTGTTGATAGGAACCATCTGTTGTGTACATTCTGTCACTGGGCTAGCAGGAGGATGATTTATAGCCGCCAGTATGCAGGCTCTCTAGGCCTGCTTGGTTTGAACACACAAAGGAATCTTTGAGGTTTGAAAACACAAAGGAATCTTTGAGGTATCACTCAAAGCTGACATTTCTCAGGTGGGCCTGACTGATATGTAAGTGAATGGCAGTGTTAAAGGTGACTACATGTAAATATTCGAAAAGGGGTACCAGTAATCCGATTGAGGATTACAACAAAGTTTTAGCGGAATTGGCCCAAATTTGTTTTAGTTATCAAACAATTGTTTGCCTCCCAGAAGTGCTTTCCAGAAGCTCCCCTTGGCTGCTCGCTAGGTTTTAAAGGGCACCTGACGGAACAGCGGCTGAAAATCAATATTCCGAACGATTGATATACCGAACAAAATCTGTGGATCCCGTGATGTTCGTTATAGCGGCGTTCCACTGTATGCAGTTCTGATACATGTATGTGAGGGGTTCTGGCAAAAAGAGACGGAACTGGGCAGAGGTTGAAGTGAGGAGTTTTTACCTTCTTGAAGTTGAAGGTACTAGGTACCGTAACCGTGAAAAGGATAACATTCTCCTTACAATGCTGTTTGTTGTGTTTCTATTAGACATTCCATTAACAAGTTATGGCAGTTTAACGTTCACATTTATCAACATGCCGCAAAAGTAAAATATTGAGAAAAAAAGGCCTTTGAAATTTCAAGTTTTGTACTTGTGATATATAGAAAAATGGCAATTGTTTTTCCATAAAAGCACATTCATACCACTACTTCCATACTATTTCTTAACAAAATATGGTAGTAGACATAACAAAGATGACAAATATCAATAAATATGTGACCCACTCCATCGAAATCAGGAATAAGTCTCAAAATGACTTTTTGAGATATGCACATGGTGAGAAAGGGAATTTCATAATCTTTTAATAATAACCATCACAAGTGTTTATCTGTTTAGGTTAACGAGTTATGGTCTGATGAAGACGACAGGTGTATATTTATTTGCCAAATCCACATTCCGAGAAAAACAGCTTTGAAATAAACAAAACTGACCAAAATCATACGGACAGCGCACACAAATCCTCTTCATTTTCATCTTTATTGATCGTTTTTACATACAAGACATTAATGACAATAATCTGTGATAACTACACTTCCTAAAAATACAATGTTCAGAAAATCGACTTGGTCACGATTTTCACCCATGCGTTCACTTCAATGGCCGATTGCGTAAAACGGCCTCAGCGACTTATTCCTGATTACGATGAAGCAGGTCACATGAGAACTAACAAGTATTCATTAATTTGCAGTTTTCTCCACTATTTCCTGTGCCCAATTCCGTCTCATTTTGCCAAAACACCTCACATATGTGAAGTTGTTTTCTGAACTTTCTGGCATCCAACTCACCTAAAGGAACGACATAAAAACTGACGTAGTTCTGCCAATCTGCAGTCTTAGCCGAGAACAGCTCCACGTAGGGTCTGAGCGCTGCCCCAGCATAGCTCTCGTTACCGCACAGAGCTACCTTAAGAGGCTCGGGGATTTTAGGATTCTGGTTACAACTGTCAGGAGAAATTCACACACAAAATAGTCAGGTTCATAATGTACATTTGAAAGTTTCGGTCACTTTTTTTGTAGATTTGCTATTAAACTATACATTTTGTGGAACGTTTATACATTTTTGGAAACGTTTAGGATATGGTACATGTACTCAACAGGAAAACCAATGTTTACATTTGTTTTTAGGTTCTTTTGAACAAAAATGGTTCTTTGATGTGACGTGACGCATGAAAAGTCATTGGGTGTCACATTAAAGGTCCATTTTTTTCTCAATGCCCTATATCTCTGTTAGTATAAGTCCGATTGGGTTCAAACTTGGTATGCAGGTATGGCAAGGTGTGTTATAGATATAAATTGAAGTGACATCATGATGACGTCATCGTGTGATTTTTTATGATTTTGTTCCATTTTTGGACCTTTAGGCTATATCTCATCAACAGAACATAATAAATTCAAAATTCTTTTTGTAATATGTTTATTGGGTCACAGGACATATGCACACAATTGTGAAAATGTGTGACATCATCATGACGTCATCAAAATGCTATTCAAAAAATCCAAGATGGCCGCCATAAAGAACCTAAGAGCAAATGTAAACATTGGTTTTCATGTTAAGTATATCCTAACGTTTCCAAAAATGTATAGTTTAGCAAATCTACACACAAATTAAACTAAAATACATAAGAAACCTGACTAAAAAGGTCAATATCAATACAAGGGAACTCCCCCATTAGTACCTCATACCTATACACTCTTTAGACTATTCTTACCTCCCAAAAAACCTACAAAGAATTCCTCAGAAACTACAACATTCCGCAAGCACAATGACCACTACAAAGAAGAGGGAGGGGAGGGGATGGGGGGAGGGGATGGGGGGAGGGGATGGGGGGAGAGGGCTTCATACCAATTCATACCGATATTTATATTAAATATTGTGACGCTGACCTTCTTGAAAAAAGTTTTGTGTCCATAGATGTTGGAAAAACAAACAAAGACATTTACTGTAATGCTATTTTTGTACTGTGGTTCCTTGACTTCCTTCAGATGAAACAAATCAATTTATAGACGTCCAGGGAATGTCAGGTTAGGAAACCAGACTATTTGGCTGGCACAGTATGGCAAATAAACTGTACACTAATTAAATTTAATAAAACGGGGACAGTGTTTGAAAAGAGTCAATGGTTGGAAATTGATACAAAATTCAACTTTTCTTATTTGTTGAATATATGGCCTTGATTTGTACATCCTGAACTCAACGCACAAGACATTTTTAATTACATGCACTCTTTGGTTTTAATTACTCCTTGGCAGTGAAATTCTGGATTGGAAAAAAACTAAGTTTTTAACTTGTTCAACATTTTTCAGGCTCTAGTGATTTTCACATGGATGAGATGGCATGGTTATCAGACCAAATAATTCTAACTATTTCTGATAAATTATTACGGTAGGTTAGGTAGCAAAACAGGCAGAAATCTGCCAGTTTCAAAAAATGTCTGAAGTTTTCCGAACACGTTTGATTGGCGGTCGCTGTATTCGCAATGTTCGAGTGTTTCCAGGAATTAAGTGGTTGTAGGATAAACAACGTTAACAAAATAAAGCCCATCGAACTACCGGTAGATTAGATTCTCTTTTTTTGGTTTGCATAAAATCGAAACTCGCAATGGCAAATATTAACTTGAGAAGAAATATAATTAAAACAAACCAAATGCAGGCGTTGTGCGTTTTTGGTAAAAACCTTTATATTTATATATAACTAAAAATAGTTATGCAGTATAGTGCGTCATAATCTGTTTTTTGTAGTGGGCGGCTACCTGACCTACAATTTAGACGTCTAGGTATAACAACAAATTGTCAGGTCAGGGAACCAGACTAACATTGTGGTTCTGGGCAGAGCAAAGTCCATAAACAATGTGGTATGAGGAATGGGTTAAAGATATCATTCCAGACGGAAAAAACATTTCTAATTGTCCACTTACTACTTTTGTAGTTTGTTAACAATAAACTGTAGAGTTGTTTCCACGTCGCTGTGGTTGCACGTACACACCACTTTCTCCCCAGCGTTCGTCAGCGTCTGAGCTAATACCTGAAGAAGGGAACACCAACAAGACAAACGCGCAAATTTGTTATAGTCTGGGAGCCAAGTCCTGAAACCTGTCATTTAGTTGCACCCATAAAGGGAAAAGAGTTTTGCACTTTTGCACCAGATTTCACTAAACTCTTCTTAACTTACGACGCATCGCAGCCCTGCGACGCGTCGTATCTCTACGACGCGTCGCAGCTGCGACGCGTCGTGAAATCAATTTCACGAAACACATCGTACGTGCGACGGGTCATAGGTGTATTTATAGCACAAAACAGTGACTGTTGTATGTACCTATTCAACACACAGTAAATAGCCGTCTGGTATTCAGCAAAGAGTCGTCGAACCTCTTTTCAGAAAGCTTTAAAAATGTCAATCAAAATGGCTGATAGGGACCTATTGTATTGCACTTTTCAGGTTTTTCGTTCCAACAAAAGGTTTTCACGTCTTCGGGCCTCACAGTGTGTGTGTTTAGGTCTCCACTGGGTACCTAATTTAGAAACACAATATCAGCTTGTTAAAAATAAGAAAGGAAGAAGAGGTCTGGGTCCCTACCTTGCCGTGTTTCTCCAGCACACTGACCAGGATGACTTTGTTGGGGATCTGGCCATCTGTCAATCCTTGCCAGAGTTTTGTGAGTTGTTCAGCCAATGGCGTTACACTTGGGTGCTGCAAAAAGATTTAAAGACAGAAGACGATATAAAGACTGTTTAAAACAAAATATGTGTACTGGTACGTTTGTATGAACATAATACATGTACATGTACGGTACTATCAATTGCTAATGTCGGACAGGCATGCGCAGTTTTCACTTTCAGGCATGCGCAGATATCAGGCATGCGCAGATATCAGGCATGCGCAGATATCAGGCATGCGCAGATATCAGGCATGCGCAGATATCAGGCATGCGCAGATATCAGGCATGCGCAGATATCAGGCATGCGCAGATATCAGGCATGCGCAGATATCAGGCATGCGCAGATATCAGGCATGCGCAGATATCAGGCATGCGCAGATATCAGGCATGCGCAGATATCAGGCATGCGCAGATATCAGGCATGCGCAGATATCAGGCATGCGCAGATATCAGGCATGCGCAGATATCAGGCATGCGCAGATATCAGGCATGCGCAGATATCAGGCATGCGCAGATATCAGGCATGCGCAGATGTACTTAAACTAGTACAATGCAGTCAGTTGTGCAGTGTATTTGTTTGAAGCAGCAAAAGTGCTCAAAATCTAAGGAATAGTGCTTGACAGCTATTAAACCTGATAAAGTTTTATCTCTGTGAATGCTGTATACTCATAGAAAAGTAAATTTTAAGATTTTGAGTTGCAATTTAAAATTGCGACAGCATTCGGGGTGCATTCCCATTTAGCCTATTGAAGCTACCGGTACATACTCCTGGGTGTAGAGAGAGGCAATTGTAATCAAATCCCTTGCCCAAGAACACAAGCACCATGTTCCCCGATGGGGTTTAAACCATGTACCACAGCAAGAGTCTAAAACTGTAACCATTGCACCGCAGTGCCCTGCACAATATTATTTGTGTTTTTGATGCACACATCTATTCTAAAACATCCAAGTGTACAATAATGATGTGCAAAACCGACCCGGACCAGAAACCGACCCGGACCAGAAACAGACCCGGAACTGAAACAGACCCGGAACTGAAACAGACCCGTAACAAACTTAAGGTCGGGTCCGGTTTGTTTTTTACCATCACTTCAGTTGGGTCTGGCCGGTTTCGGTTTTGCACTTCAGATTTTCGAGTCGGGTCGGTTTAGCCATCAGGTGAAAAACTCAAAATAATCTGAAAAACCCTCAAACAGTTCGGAATTTAAAATGGTACAAAATATTGCAGAATCACTGTGCTTGATAACACATGTGTACTTCCACTTCTAACCATGCATGTACATGTACGAAAGCGAACACGAATGCGAATTTGTGACGTCACAGAGAGTTTTGGGACTGCGAATTTGCAAAATTGAACACATTTCAATGCTTTGTGGTGTCAAATTCGTGTTGATTCGCTTTCAGGGTAAAGTATGAACCAGCTTTTAAAGGTGGAATAAAACCCAATAAGAATATCCAGGGGGAAGCCCACAAAATCAAGGCAGGGACTGAAAACTCAATCCAGGAATCAAACCCAGGACACAGATCGTCACTGTTTTCACAAAGGGGCGAATTTCATAAAAAAATCGTCTATTTATCTATTTTTTTGATGAAAACAATTAAATATGGCAATATCTACAACCTGGTGAAGTTATACATCCAACAAATCATTAAAATCCCAATTAACCTAATTAACGAATGGGCGAATTGATCCTCAAGTGCCGTTTTGCGTTTTCACGAAGAGACGAAAAAAGGACCAACTTCACAAGCGATTTTCTCGAAAGTTGGTTCAGACCCTGAAAGGCTAAATTCGCCTCTTCGTGAAAACTGTGATGAGCTGTGGAAAGCAAGGCAAGGAAAGTATAATACTACACCAACTTGACTCCCCCAATTATTAGGGATGTTTATTTTCGAATAATCTAGTATTCGATAATCGAAACAGCGTTATTCGAAACTTGGGCTTAAAAACAAAACAAAAAAACTCTCCTCTAAAAGCAAAAGCATTACATCTATGTGATGTGTAGTACACATGCTACATGTATTGGAATATTCGGTTGATATTCGATTATTAGCTGATATTCGAATAATCAATATATTCCAAACAGCCCTAATAATTATAAATCCGGGTCTATTGTAAGTCCAGTACCTTATGATCAGCCTTGCCAAAGCTGCTGGCCTTCTCCACCGTCTTGGTGTGGTGGTGTTGCCGCGTCCCCTCGCTGGGCGAGCCCTGTGACCACTCCTTGCTCGGGGTCTTGGGCACCGACTGGCTGTGCTCTCGCTTCTCTTTCGGGCCTGCGCCATTGGTGGAGGGCGGTGGCAGCGGCGTTCGCTCGTTGTTGGGAGAGGGCGTCGTCTTCATCAGAACGTCCCCCGGGTCGCTCTGGTGGGACAGGATGCTCTCACTGCGGTTGGCAAGAAGGGGTGGCATCTCAGACAGCGGCGTGGTCTCATCCTCCACGGGGAAGTCCTGTTTTATTGAGATGCAAGCATGTTCTCTGATCATTTACATGTACACTAGGGAAGGGCATGATGTAATTTTGCAGCCCTGATACCTCACGACGGCAACGACGGCAATTGCCGTCGATGCCCCTACCGATTGCCGCAATGCCCTTTAAAAATCCAACTTTCCACGGCAATTGTTGCCGTGCCCTTTTTTGTTATTGCCGCCGTGCCCTTTCTCCTGAACAAAAATATATTAAACGATATTCTGCATGCGACATAAATCTAAAAAAATGACACAGAAAATGAGCTGAAATATAGCGACTGTCCACTTGCGATGTCTGTGTGATCTATCTGCAGATCCCACAAAAAAAATTAACGCAACGAACAACCATAGAGCAAGGAACAACTTACCTCTCATACACACATGCATTACACACAAGCATTCACTCGCAGTTAACACTGGCCTAGACGCGCAGTAGGATGTGAAAATATTATACCGAATGCAGCGCGGTTCCCTGCAATTATGTATACTAATACTGCACGTGAACCAGCGACGCGGTCATTGATATTATTTTCCCACTGCGTGTCCGGTCGATCGAGTGTAGTGTAGAATGGCACGACTGTGGCCACGTGCAGTACATGCGCGCGGTAGGCCTACTGATAATTACGCACGGCAGGCCTATAACTTGACGTGTGTCGGAAGAATAATCCTCCATCTAAAGACAGACATCGAGTAAACAGAACGGCCACAAAAGACAACTTTAGCAAAAAAATAAGATGAACTGAAAAACACTTTAGACTTTAGAATAATTATAGACATTTATTTTTTTGATTTTATATAAATGAGTGGTGTGTATTTATTGTGTAAGATTGTATTATTTATGAAATATGTGTTTTTTCAAAAATTGCCTTGGTGCCCTTTGCAAATTTTTGCAATCGCCTTGATGCCCTTTGAAATTTTTGAAAATTGCCTTGGTGCCCTAAATTTTTACAAAAAGTCAAGGCAAAACTGCCTTGCCCCTTTCCAGCTGAAGTATCAGGGCTGATTTTGCATTCAAAGCGGACATGGTCCTTTGGCAGCAGTCATTTCGTTTTTCTATACAGTATAACGGTAGCCTGGTTTCATCTTCAAAATTCCCACCAAATGTAGCTTGTAAAATTGGCTACACATGTACATGTACCGGTAGGTGTAGTACCGGTACATGTGTACTCAATTCCATAATCTGGAATCGGTTTCTGACATCAGCGGTCGGGTATTCGAGTACACTAGGAATGGGCATGATGCGATTTGTCATTTAAAGCACATACGGTCCTTCAGCAGGATGTTATTTTAACAAAAAATTTCCAAAATCACATCCAAATGCTCTAAATTCACATACTGGGTCAACCAGTTAACAGGTATATACACGCAAAGTTTTTCCCAGATTCAAAACGGAGAGTGCAAAGACTGCATGTAAATGTTTAAACTCAGCAGTGTTACTGTAGGTATACCAGGTACCTCATAAGGGGATCCTCATATTATTTTATATGGTTCTTATATTTTTTGCCTTTGAAGTTGGGCTGTTTTGTCAATCTAGTGGACCCTATTTTCATCTTTTGTTCAATATTATTTACACACATTCTTTTACTGTTTAGGATACTGTTTGTACATGTAGATATCGAAACATTTTACTACCAAATTATTAAGAAATATCTTACTTACTGAATTTGAAAAAAAATAACGATTCAAGGCATTCAGCAAAATAATTGCACTATCCTGTAATTGTTCCGAAAAATTTCAATTTATTTGAAAAGAAATCACGATCGCCCGACGACAATCGCGAAAAAACTAACGAGAACAACTTCACGACGCCGGTTAAAAACGAACGCAGTTTTCTTGCTTTTTTCTCGGCATCCATGATTGTAAAATTGTGGACATGTCAGTTAAACGATATTTACTATAAAGTACAACCCCCCCAAATCCACCAGCAATTACCAATGGTGCATCCTACCTTTAAATATCTTTATAACAAGTAAACCTTTTAACAGTACTATTTTGATTGGTTACTGTTTTGATAGCTGCAAAAAAACGGTACATACTGCGGCTTTAATACCGATATGATCGATGTACACATTCAGTAGTTTGGTATCAAAACGACCGCAATGACTCATCAGATAACTAAGGACTTCCACTTTGCGTAGGAATAGTATTCCGAGCCATGTGTCCTGCATGTGGGCAGACATTGACGGATTCAAAGTACACAAGGTTGCAGAAATGTTTCACAATTTCTTGTCGGGGAAATATCCTTACAATTACTGGGGTTAAACAACAATGTCGCTGCAATTGTGAAAGCTAAATGACGATACGGACCCGTTTTCCATTTGTGTTTTCCAGTTTGTGATCTTGAGAAATACACCCAATGAGCATTTCTAACTAATCTGGAGTTCCCTAACGTGGTGCACCTTTCTTGACTTTCCTCATGTAGTGTTGCCAAACCTCCTTGTCGCCAAACTTTTATTCAAATTTCAAGGTGATCAAAGATATCGGCAAGGCGAGACTTGAACCTGCGACCTCCGAAATACCGGACCGGCGCTCTACCAACTGAGTTTGCCCTACCTGTATGTTGGCGGTCTTCCAAATTGTCAGTATCTTTGTTCGAGGGCGCTAGTCAGAAGTCATAAACACCAGAATGCTATGTGGCTTGGGATCACGCCTGATTTTATTGACGTTAACCCTTTGATGCTGGTATTGATTCCTCACTAAATTATACACATGACTGCACATCGGCCTTTGTCCAACACCTGTACTGCACAATGGAGCTGAGTGTGCAACCATCAAGCAGGCCATGTGCTTCCGCGTAGGACAGCTGACAACAGCATTCTGAACAGATTAGCGTGCCACGGATATAGCCTGGTCCATTTACCTTAATAATGCATGCTGTTAACATTTCAGGAACAATTTCAGTGTCATGAAACTTGGCCCGAAATTCAAAAATGGTGGCGTCCGGAAATTGGGCACAAAATCGGCTGATTATCAGGAATGGGAGTTTTATTTTATAGTAAATATCATTTAACCTAAGTTTTACAATCATGGATGCCTTAAAGAAAGAAAGAAAAAACGGCATTCAATTTCAACTGGAGTCGGGCAGTTTTGGTGTTTTTTTTGCAATCGCCATCCGGTGATCTTGAATTTTTTTAAATAAAATAAAAAATTTCGGAACAATTACAGGATATCTAATGCAATCATTTTGCTGGATGCCAAGAATCATTGTTTACTTTCAAATTTAAGTGCCGGTAAGATATTTCTTAATAATTTGGTAGTAACAGTTTTCGATACATGTACATGTATCTGCAAATGGTGTAGGCTACATACAAATGTATGTGACCCGCTCTGCAAAAATGAGTCTGATGTGTTAACAATAATTTGTTAAGTTTTACATTTGGTTAGAAAGAGCAGGAAATAAGCCTTTCATTTGACATATGGCACAACTCTGTAGTGTAATGCATTGGTCTTTTAGGATTGTTTGAAATTTGCTTTTTTTTCAGTTATATTAAAAATGCATTTGAACAGAAATGAAGATTTATAATTTTAGTGCTTCATTAGATGCTATGGTTAGAGGATGACAAAAACCTTGATTAAATCTACTTTAGGGATCAAAACAACCTTTTCAAACGATCAGTTCTGAAAAAAATAGGTGTCGAAGAAACCAAAATTCCTTAAAACCAAAGTCTGAGACAATAAGCAGTCCTTTACCTGAAAATGTATTATGCGACATCAGACTCATTTTTGCAGAGCGGGTCACATATACCATCTTTAACGATTACAAATTCGTCAGGGGAGACTCAACACTACTCACCCCTGAGCTGTCTGAGTCTTTACTGTTGCCGTTGTCCTCGTGACACTGGTCAATCAGTGGGAACTGCTCCATTTCTTCTGCCATGGAGCTGGAGGTCGGGATACCCTGGGAAAAAAACGGCCTGTACACAAAAACAAAAGGCAATTGATAAGATGTGGGAAGGATAAGAGGAAATCAATACAAGAAAATAGCAACTGCAGTGTTAAATGCACAATATGTTCAAGAATGCTTCATCTTCTTCAGTACAGTCCGAGTTTAAAGGTAGGATACACCATTGGTAATTGCTTTTTGGGAGGGTTGTATTTTATAGTAAATATCGTTTAACTTATCTGTTCAGAGTTTTACAATCATGGATGCTGAGAAAAGTATAAAAAAATAATGTTTGTTTTCAACCGGCGTCAGTAAGTGGTTCTTACATGTACATGTGTATGTTGTTTTCGTAACTTTTTTTTTTTTTTAATTCAATATTTTGGAATAAATGCAGGATATCTACATGTAGCGCAATCATTTTGCTGGTTGCCTACATGTACAATCATAATTTACTTTTAAATAAGTAAGATATTTCTTAATAATTTGGTAGTAAAATTTGTTGATGTCTGCAAATGGTGTTTCCTACCTTTAAAAAAAGAAGAACTTGTTTTGTTAGTTTCCAATGATTTTGAAATATTATAGGTTTTGATGAAATTTAAAGGTTTGCATGGCGGTAACACCATGTAGTGATGAACCACACATCTCACTAAAGAGAATTACCACATAGTGTAATACCGCAAGCTACTTACAATGTATCTCATTATAGGTTTTCCGGCTATTTTTCAAACATTTTTGAATTCAAATTTACCAACTCTCACATTCAATTTCGTCAGAGATTTTTTTCTTCACATGTTTGTCCTTGGTGGAAGAGCACCCCTCGTCAACTTCCCATGTCAAATCTTTTTTTTCTCTCTTTTCTGTAGCTGTTTCTGGTGATAGTGCGACTTTTTCAAACTTTCTGTGTAATTCATTCACAAGTTGAACTTCACACACATTCAGTGACAACTATTAAAACAGGGTGTCTCTCAAAAAGTATACCCATTTTCAAATTCATATTATTGCAAAACTACTGATTATTTCAGAAAACAGACAAATATCTGTGGAAAGGGTACATGTAGAATGCCCTCTGTCCAATAGTATAAGGTTTATTGTGTCATTGCCATGAATGACTGAACAAACAAGACATGTTATTTATAGAGGCACTGAAATCAGCACTGTTGTTTATTTGAGTGACAGGTGCTTTTATTATTAGGACAAATTATTTTGCTGTTTGAACACATTTGAAAAGTAATGACAGGTCGATGAATCTTTTTTTCTGATCCCTTCCTTTTTTTGTCGTACAATTACCTGACAAATTTGACATGCTGTGCTCTGCGTCTCATGTCTCTTTACTGCCATTTTATCATCCCAACTTGTCACACTGCTGATTTGTGTACATGTACATGTACCTTTCATAAGTGTCTTCTTTGTTCAGTCATCCCTAGCAATGACATAATAAACCTTATACAGTACCATTGACAGAGAACATTCTACCCTTTCCGCAGACTTTTGTCTTTTTTCTGAAATAGTTGTATTCAATATTAATTTAAAAATGGGTAAATATACCGGGGTATACAGGTACGATACACCCTGTAGCTCATCTCCTACCATTGCCCACAAACTTTGTATCAATCACCCCTTACACTGTACATGTATACCGGTACATGTACGTACTTTACTGTACATTGTACAGTACTTTGTACATGTTCCGGTACATGTAGAGTACAACCTTTTTGAAATGCTTGTCTTGTTTCTTGTACATTACTAAGGGAATAAATGTGTGTTCGAGAGGTTTTAATCACTCTGTTTAATACCGCTTGGAGTCTGGGTGCTGATAATTACCCGAGCCGGACATTTATTCCCATTCATAAATACTTTTTTGTAAAATTCAGCCCCAAAAGCCCCGAAAATCCCGGAAAATTGTCGCAACTAAATTTCGGTGTTTCGCCATTCTGTCTGTGTCAAATGACATGTTTCCGCCTCTGTCGCTCTCTACACAATACATGCAATAAAGTGTATTTACTGTGAACCAGACTATTACTGCCTTTGGCAACCTCGTTCCCAAGGTGTCAAGCTTTACGCGCCCAACACTACCCGCTCTTACTATTGGAGACGAGGTACGGTTCAGGGTTTGAAATAAAGTGAGCCCTCCGGGGACGGAATGTTGTTTCCAGCTGGGTTTAAACACTTCCAGCCATGTCTTTATCGTCCGTTTAATACCGGCCACGTGACGGGCTCTCGACCAATAGGAATGCCTAAACTGTCCCAGGTATTTATGAATTGTATTTAATAAATACCTACCGGTAGGAGAGTTGCTGGCTTCTGATTGGTCGAGACTCGATCACGTGGAATGGATTATTATGTAGTAATAACCCGGCTTTCAAGAAGAAGCGAATCATAATGAAAACTAGCGCGCATCCGCTTCCCCGGGTTTACTACACGGAGCTTAAACACGGTCAAACCTCTCAAAATGGAGGCACTTTTGTTCTAACATTGCTGTATCTTTTGAATGGGGCATCGTATTAACTTGGGGTGAACGGAATATGACAGAATACGTTTCAGGCTTTTTCATCATGTATGTTTCGTAAACCTTTTCGAAAAAACCAGGGATCATTTTGTCTTCAAATGTTTGCACTCCGATGCAGTTGTCTATGGAGAAGCATTGAAAACTGGCCAAATGGCCCGTGTTTACACTGACCCGTTGTCTTTGACTTGACGCAGCTAGAGAACCAAAGGTCATCAAACTTTGGGGTGAACGGTTTTGGAAAGAGAGAACCCCTCTTTCATCCATGTAAACTTCATTTTGATTGGCTCAAAATCCACGGATCATTTTTCTTCTAAAGTTTTCTTCCAATAAGCACCCTTCTTACAAAAAAGGTTGTTGTAAGCGTACGTGCCCCAGTGTAGTATGCGGTATGCTAATTGCAAGGTCAATCCTGTGGAGTTGAGTGCATGAATGAGGGCTCTCTCACACACAGGAGCTTTTGCGCGTTTGGGGCCGAAAGTTTTCATTATGAAATGTTCCCTGAACCAGCATTAATCAAGCATCATGTAAGCCAATGATTGGCCGAATGCAACAGTTCTACGGTAACTTGTAACAAGGACGCGTCAAATCTTGATACTGCGCGCTATAAATGTACGCGTAGAACATTTGTATCTATACGCGCGTCATTTTTCAAAATGCGCGTGTCGTCTGTTAACGCTAGCGCGTTGCTATACACGGTGGGCATCAATGGTCAGCTAGTCTGGTCTAAAAGTATGGGTTATAATAACAACACATATTGAATAGACAGGGTACCATGCATAAGCTAAAATATGGCCCCTAAACATGAACACGAAATGCTAGAAATATCGCCGAAATAAAAGTCACCAAATTTGGAGCATTTTCACAATTGTTCTTGTTAAAAAGGTATTTATTAAAGGTAATAAGTATAATACTACACTGTATATGTACTGTACATTTACCTTTAATTTGCACATATGTTTGCTCAGGATCAGATTTCTCTGCGAGGTGGCAATTTCATCAAAACAATTACAACATGTATGAAGATTGAGGGCTTTATGACATGTACGGTACAATATGTACAAGTATAAGTAGCGCATATAAAGTGCAACAATTACAACTTGAAGATTGAGAGCTTCATGACATGTACCGGTACGGTACAATATGTACAAGTACACGTAGCACACATACGAGGACCCGGTTATTACTGCTTGATAATGACCGGGTTGGGGGATGACCGCTGGTAATGGACCTCGCCTTCGGCTCGATCCATTACCAGCGGTCATCCCCCAACTTGTTCATTATCATGCAGTAATAACTGGGTCCTCGCACTGTTGTTACCTACCGTAAAGTGTTGAACATTTACAGTACTTTAATGTACATGTACCAGGGTACATGTACATGTACATGTTGTGTTGTACCACTTGCACTTTATATGTGTGCTACGTGTACTTGTACATATTGTACCGTACCGGTACATGTCATGAAGCTCTCAATCTTCAAGTTGTAATTGTTGCACTTTATATGCGCTACTTATACTTGTACATATTGTACCGTACATGTCATAAAGCCCTCAATCTTCATACATGTTGTAATTGTTTTGATGAAATTGCCACCTCGCAGAGAAATCTGATCCTGAGCAAACATGCAAATTAAAGGTACACAGTACATGTACAGTGTAGTATTATACACCTTTTGTTTTTGCTGTAATTTTCACAAATGGATTAGTGGATTTATACAGTACAGTGCAATTGAACGTTAACCTTAAAATTGGAAATTCTTTTCACACTTTTTCACAAAGAGGTAAACCGTTTTCACATGGTTTTTTTTACAAAATTTCCCATTCCTATTCGCAGTGTTAACTGTTCAATTCGGGCGATTCACAATGCAGTGCGCCACCAAGCGTTTGACTCAAAAGAGCCACTTTTAAACTTTACGGTCGACTTCTTCCGTATATCATACTGTAGTGAAATATCTATTCTTCGTTGTTCACGCGAGGTACAACACAAACATAAATGTATCCGGAAGCGTCGTTGATTAAAACATTGTTATTTGCAGAAAAAAATTGAACTTTAATCGTGCGCGTCCAAAAAGACGTAAAAACTGATGAGTTCATGCAAAATGAATACCGTTTTTCAAACTGATGCCGACTTTTCCCCATAATGCACTGCGGGTATAGCAGGATTTGCGCCTCCAACGGCAGCTTCTAGGTATTGTGAATCGCTCGAATTGCACAGTACTTTGGCATAGCAAATACCAGTATTATGACGCTGACCTGTTTAAAGTTTTGTGCGCTAAATAGATGCTGGACAAAATGTTCTTGTAGTCTGGTTTCTTGATTTCAGATGAAACAGAGCAATTTATAGAAGTCAGGGAATTATCATAAAACCAGACTACGGTACATGTACCTACATGTAGTTGGCTTGCACCCATTCACGGATAATTGTGCAACCACAATGCAAATAAAATGTGGACTATTCAATTTAATAAATTGGGGGCAGTGTTTGAAAAGAGTCCGGTTTCTCCAATGATTGTATATGTACCGGTACCATGTCCAGAAAGACATTTACCAATTGATCACAGTGAAAATGTACACTGTATTGTACACAATGGTGCGAAATACGATACCCTCTGGAGACGTGGAGACGTGAACACAATGGGGACAATGGGAGTGAAAAGGTCTCCAAAGGGTAATTTCTATAGATGAATAGGTCTCCACTAGGAATTTCACAAATTCGATTTTTGGATTTTACTTAAATTACTCAAATACTAGGGTTAGGATATGTGTGGATTAGGGTTAGGATATGGATTAGGGTTAGTGTTTGGGTTAGGGTTAGGGTGTAATATAGGGTACATGTACATGTATATTGGGTCAAAATTTCAACCCCGGAAAATAATTGTGGTTAAAATGGGAGCATTTTGAAAAACTTGCTCGACTTTCTAACCATTTTGTACACGAGAACAAATAGCCATGTCACCACAGTAATACAAAAATGCGAATGTGTACATGTAAGTGTACAATGATTTGAAATTCGGTACCCTGTGTGTACATACCGGTACATGTATGCTCTGGTACCACATAACGACCGAGGGGCGAGACACAAAGAAGAACAAAGGAAACAAAAGCCCCTCGGTCGGCGGTATGAATGGAAAAATTCGGTGTAATGGAGGACACATCTCCGACGCCACATTGGTGAGTCTAGGTTAGGTGTGTAATCGAGGACGTCCTCGATTGAGAGTCGTGTAAAAAACCAATGAGAGCCGTCGGAAATAATACAAATAAAAAAAAAAAATCGTGGAGAAGATAAAATAAATCCTTGATTTACACCATAAACAAACTACAGGTGCATCCATGCATCAACAGACAGCCTGATTATTCAAAGGCATGAGGACCGGTACAGTATCGGCAGTGTATGCACAGTGTATGCACATTGAGTCTTGAGAGCTTGCATGATGCCATGATGCAAGACATATGCAAGATGTTGTTTCTGTCCCTGTGAGGATATGCAATGCATCATTGGCTATGTGGATACTGGATCATGTTTCACACAGTAGTTGTTTTTTCTTCAAGATGTGCCTTTAGCTATTGTTTTCAGCCCTCCATGCAATGACATATATGCACTGAAAATATTCTTTTGCAAGTGAAAGTGAATGTTGTACATGTACCGGGTACGTGTACCGGTACGTGTACATTTTACCTTGACATTCAAATGATTTGGGCACTGTATTTTCAGGTTCAGGCACATTAAACAAAATGTACAGTACAACACTGTCGTATGATGTACAACACTGTCGTATGATGTACATTTCTTTGTACCGTATGTATACATGTATAGGTATCCTACATGTACATGTACACTGTATTTCAACAGCCTCTATTCCCAATGCATATGGTATACACACCGTATACATGTACACATGTACCGTACGTGTAGACTTTGCATCCAGCGCCAGGCTTTAGCTATTATGAACAAATCACACGCAAAACCACACGCAAACAAAAGTCCAGCACAGTTTTCAAAAAGCTCCTACCGGTATTTCAACCCCAATTAATTTCCTGGGTTGAAATTTTGACCCAATATACAATGTACTCTACCGTTATATTAACCTTAACACTAACCTTAAAGGTACATGTAGGATAAACCATTTGCAGATATCGAAATCATTTACTACCCAATTATTAAGAAATCTCTTGCTCATTTGAAAGTAAATAATGATTCTAGGCATCCAGCAAAATGATTGCGCTAGATATCCTGTAATTATTCCAAAAAATATAATTTTATAAAGACAAATTTGCAATCGCCGGCCGGCGATCGCGAAAAAAACAAAAATAACTGAATAACTGCTCGACGCCGGTTAAAAAACAAACGCCGTTTTTCGTGCTTTTCTCGGCATCCATGATTGTAAAACTTCGGACAGGTCAGTTAAATGATATTTACTATAAAATACAACCCTACAAATCTACCCATTCATGATAATTCAAGCAATTACCACTGGTGTATCCTACCTTTACCACACATCCTAACCCTAGTTTTTGAGTAATTTGATTAAAATTCCAAAATCTATTTTGTGAAATTTCTTGTGGAGACCTCGTACACCTACATGTACAGTGTACATGTACCGGTACATATAAATTACCCTGTGGAAATGTATTCATTCCAATTATCCCCATTGTGTTCACGTCTCCACATTAGTGTACCGGTACATGTACATGTATTCCCTATTTAGTACATGTACCGGGTACAGTAGAATACCCAATATGAACATACATGTATGTTGTGTTCATGTATGTTTGTACACATTTGGCACCCTTCATGTACAATCACAATATGCTCAATTTAACCGTACACTACGCATGAAAATGCCAACTGTATGCCCAAGAAAAAAACCACAGACAATTCCAACTCAGAGAGCCAAGAAAGATATTTACATAAAATATCCTGTTGCCATTCTAGGAATGTAAGCTGGGAGCCCAGAGGGCTTTGCTCTTAACTACATACGTACACTATGTACATGCACATGTACAAGGTACAGTAGTAAATTAGCGTACCGTAGATGGAGCTTTCCGACAAATTAAAGTTTATTTCCATGGTAATGGGTCTGGCCCATCACCAGTTCTCAAATGTCCCTATAGATTTGTGAATATTAAGTGTACATGTACATGTACCGGTATGCTACATGTATCCAAGCAGGATCCTCATTAACAGTGCAAGGTTTTTCATGCATTATTATACCCGGACGGCGTGTATATGTTTGAGTTTTGTGCTGAAACATGCACAGATTCTTCCATCTTTCTTAACAGTAGGATACACCATTGCAGATTTCAAAAATTTGTAGTTACTTAATTATTAAGAAATATGTTACCTACCGGTATTTGAAAGGTAAATAATTATTGTAGGCATCCAGCAAAATGATTGTGCCAGATATCCCTTAATTGTTCTGAAAAATTCAGTTCACGATCACGAAAAAGAAAAACAACAACATAAGAACGACTGCCTGATGCTGGTTGAAATTGTTTTGGATGGTTTACTTTTACCTAAATTGTATTTGTACATGTATTTCAAAGAACATTAGGCTAATGTCTCAATATTCCCAAGAAAAGACAAGAACTAAACATTGGGTTACGTTTAAATGTAACACTGCAAAAACATTTTTGATACCCTAATACCCTAATTAAACCAAGCAAATTTTCAAAATCTTGCAAAGCTAAACTTAATGACAAACTAAATGACGATTGGTCGTGGAACTGGTTGTGCCACCCGATGATTGGTCGTGCCACCCGATGATTGGTGTTGCCACTTGTCGTAAGACCTCACGATCAATCTTGCCATTGATCTTCTCCAACCGTACGATGACCTACCGTACCGTATCACCAGTCTTAACCAGTTCGCGCCGGGATTATTCTAACATCGCCGAGCCGACGGGCGGGATTATTTTTAACGAAACTCGATCCGCAGCGGGTTCAGGCTGATAGTGCCGGGAAGCACACCCACGCATTTCCGGCCTTGCTCGCTGCTGGCATACATTTCCGAACTTGAACTTGGCGTGTTTATGCGTCATCCGTTTTGAATTTGGGGAAATGTTTGCGTTTATATACGTCATCCGGCGCGAACTGGTTAAAGAGCAATCGCAGTATGCGACTGCTAATGAAGACCGTAGCAAACATTGCCGATTGGTCGTATCTCGGCCAAATCACAACCAATCGCGGGATCCATAAAACGTACGATCCGGTGTGACTAAGGCTTAAAGCAAACTATTCCACACTGACCTTAAGACAGGCTTAGGCGTGGAGCCGATGCTCATCTCGTCCTCTTGGTCCATGTCGGGCCCGCTGTCGCTGAGATTCAGGTCGTCCAGATCTTCGTACAGCAAGAAGTCTGGGTCCATCTGGTTCCGGTCCTGGTCCTCGTAAGGGTACTGCTCCGTGTCGCTGTCGTCACTCTGCACCTTGAACTTCTTCAGGAGGGCTATGAACTTCTGCTTTAAGTTCCTTTGCTGTTGTGGTGATACAAAACGATGTACAAATAATAAGAGAATAAATATGATATTGGCCAGTTTTAAACGTACGTTTAAAACCAGCTCATGGACACTGGATGCGTTAATGCCTAAGCCGAAAGGCGAAGGCATTAACAATGTCTAGGCCCATGAGGCGTTTTAAATGTATGTTTAATAAAAATGCGGATTGCGGAAATGCAAACCCACAAAAAGCGGATCGGGTTACCACTTTGCCTTGTGAAAGGGTATGACATGTACATGTACCGGTATGATGTGATTTTTCATTCAAAGCGGGCACGGTCATTAGCAGGATGCGATTTCATCAAAAGATTTCAACAAAATCACATCTAAACGCTTTAAACTTACATCCTCAGTCAAAATTCACATTCTGGATTAAGTCATTCAGATTCAAATTCACATCCACTGGATTCCAATCCACTTAACCCAGGATGTGAATTTTGACTGTAGATGTGAATTTAGAGCATTTGAATGTGATTTTGGAAATCTTTTGTTGAAATCTTATCCTGCTACATTGTGTAATAAGGATCATGTCCACTTTAAATGCATGTTATCTGCCGTGTTTATCTAAAGAGAAAAATTGTCAAATCTAGTTACAAGTGCACATGTGCAGTTGGAACACCCAACTGGCTAATTAGGGATACCGACTCCCTTACCCTGATCATGGGAGGTCTTAGTTTGGTCCTGAGCCCCTTCCTTCCTGGTTCTTGCTCCTCCTCCCCCAGTAGATCCTGAACGAAAAATTAATATAAGATATATAAGTAAAAGTAAAAGCATTCAATTAATTCATTATTATTCATTCTTTCTGGCGTCCTGCTCACAAGCATAAAGAAACCTGTAGAGAAGACAATAAGAAGAAGGTACATGTTAAGTACCGTACCAGTACAGATCTAGAGGTGTGAGGAAAATCCCAGAAGAATATCCTAATGAAAAACCTACGGCATCAGGCAGGGACTGAAAACCCATTTTACATATTGGCCCAGGCAGGATCCGAACCTGGGTCACAGCAGTAGAAGGCAAGGAAATAACCACTACAATAATCGGACTCACTTTATTTTAGTTGAACTACACATGTGTATACGTAGTAACGGTAGCATTATATTGTACTAGTCTTTGCCAAAAACCACTGTATTCGAAAGTGCGCCCGCTAACGACCCGATTAGTCCAGCTCCCTAACTCGCACAGTGGTCTTTGCAAACTCCCTGAAATGAGACATGACCTTTTCATGAAATTTGATTATTCGAATAGGCAGTGCTTTACACAGACAACTACCTATTCATCAGTCGCGCTGGCCTGCATTGCATAAATATTCTAATTAGCGCTGCTTCACAAAGAAAGTTTGTGCGTGCGCGTAGTACGTGTTTATATAAATAAAAATAAAAGCAAAACAAAAACCGATCGAGGACAAATTTTAACAAAGAAACCATCATTTGGAAATTCTAGAAAGACCTTTGTTCTCTTTTGTGTTTCAATCCCACATGCATGTGTGTATAAACACCTTCAATCGTGGACCCCCTATCATTCCTCATTTGTTTGTACTTTTTGGAAGGCCTCCCATATATTTGATACACAAATTTCAATCGTTAATTTTTTGTTCATCGTGGAACCTATTGTCTTCTATTGTTCTACAGGTACATGTTCATCCACTATTTGAATGCACTTAGGCCACTCAAGGTGTGGGCTACTAGAGGAAAGTGTGAAAAAACCAGCCCCTCGCACTGAAACAAGACATTCTCATCTCTTCACAGCACAAATAGGGTTGGGATGGGTAACTAGTCCACAGCAAGGCATTAATTATGCCCAGCCCGGCTCAAACCCCCAACCTGCAGAACTACCCGCGGACCACAAATTGAATGCTCCTGACAACTACATGTACATAGCCACGGCACTTCCACAGAATAGACAACATATCCTTTCTCTTTGACGCAGACTACCGGTATCGGTAGTTGTGTCTCCTTCACGAGAACGGCCGACACAGGATACACCATTTGCAGATATCGCAAACAAATTACTACCAAATTATTAAGAAATATCTTACTTATTTGAAAGTAAATAATGATTGATTGTAGACATCCAGCAAAATGATTGCGCTAGATATCCTGTAATTAAATGTTATTTTTAAAAAATCAAGAAGAACAACTGCCCGACAACGGTTAATTCAAAAGCCGTTTTTCCTTTTTCTTTTTCGACATCCGTGCACTTCGGACAGGTCAGTTAAACGATATTTACTATAAATTACAACCGCCCCAAATCCACCCATTCCTGATAATTCAAGCAGTGACCAATGGTAATACCTTTAAACCTTTAAACCTTTAAATCTTTAAAGCCTACAGTAAATCAGGAGAGAGGTGTAAATCCAGACTATAATGCAAGCATGTTAGGTGCGGATGGATGGCCGACTGGCTCAGCTGTGTGTGGGGCATAATGAATTCATGAGATTTTCTGGAGTAATGTGGCATAGGGTTTCCTCTAGGCATGCAATCAAGGGAGGAGGAGGGGGGGGGGGGGGAGAACAATTTCCTGCAGAAGGGTCAACATGCGGTTACATTGGTGATTAATGACTGGATAACAATATGTGTACATTAACCCTAACCCTAGCAACCTTCATCATATTTGCGAATTCCAACACCATATGGTTAAAGGTATGATACACCATTGGTAATTGCTTGAAATATCATTAATGGGTAGATTTGGGGGGTTGAATTTCATAGTAAATATCATTTAACTGACCTGTCCAAAATTTTACAATCATGGATGCCGAGAAAAGCACGAAAAACAGCGTTTGTTTTCAACCGGCATTGGGCAGTTATTCTTAAATGTTATCTTTGTTTTTTCGGCGATCGCGAATTTTCCTTTATAAAATTATTTTTTTCAGAATAATTACAGGATATCTAGCGCAATCATTTTGCTGGATGCCTAGAATCATTATTTACTTTCAAATGAGTAAGATATTTCTTAATAATTTGGTAGTAAATATTTTCGATATCTGCAAATGGTGTATCTACTACCTTTAACTCTGTACACCCAAACCTTTGGACTCTAATTACATTTTTTCACTGCTAACATAAAAAACAAACACTATTGTACATGTACAAAAAATTTACATGTCGAGAACAAAGAGATACAAATTTGAGGATGTACCGTACTTGTATGGTTTCACACTTGTGTGAAAAGGTGTGAAAATCGGTTTCCCGCTTCTGTGAAAACGTGTGAAAAATGTGTTGAAAAAGTATAAAAACGGTTTCCCAATGTGGGAAATGTTTTTCACATTTTTTTTCACATTTTGTGAAATGAAAATGATGAATTCCCTGGGTAGAGGAAAAGTGTGAAAAGAATTTCCCATTCTTGGGTTTACTTTCAATTGTAATGTACCGTACTTGCGGTTGTACGGTACATAATATGGATGGTACAATGTACATGTACCGGTACAGTAGTCATTGATTGGTTTGGCATGTACACCATTTGCAAACATCAAAAAACAAAATACTGAATTATTAATATAAAATCATGTACAAGTGAATAACCATTTCAAGCATCCTGTGAAATAACATCAATCATTGGAGAGAAGGGGGGGGGGGGGGGGGGGGGTGCACCGATCAACTGGCATTTACTGTCCTGATGACAAGACCGTAGCGACACTGTGACAATCTACTCTAGTGACAAGATTAATTCATCACTCTATGAGAGGACAAATTACATGTAATCAAACATAGCACAAATTTGAGAATTTATACAGGATTTGCTTTTACTGTAATTTTCAGAAATAAATGGATTTGGGGGTACAGTATACAAGTATTGTATTATGTATACAAACACATACCGGTACATGTACCGGTAGGTGCAAAATACGGTACCCTCTGGAGACGTGTACAATGGAGACAAAACGTCTCTGGAGGGTAAATTTTTATAGATGAATAGGTCTCCACTGGGAATTTCACGAATTAGATTTTTGGATTTTACTTAAATTACTCAAAAAATAGGATTAGGATGTGGGTTAGGGTTAGTGTTTGGGTATAATATAGGGTATATTGGGTCGAAATTTCAACCCAGGAAAAAAATTATGGTTAAAATGGGAGCATAAAATGGGAGCACTTTCTAACCATTTTGTACACGAGAACAAAGCCATGTCTCCACAGTGATACAAAAATGCGAAACAGTAAATTTTGTACAGGTATATCAAATATTTTACTGACTTGTTTAAAGGTTTGTGTTGATCGTAGATGCTGAAAAACCAGGACAAATAATCATGTTCTTATTTCTTGACCCCACTTAAGATGAAACAGAGCCATTTATAAACATCGGGCAATTGTACAGTCAGTGTACATGTACACATATGGGCATTTCACACAGGGTTTTCCTTACTTTTGGTATATAATTTTTGACTGAATGATTTATAACCCGATAATTTATGATTTATTTTTATCTTTGCATTCCACACAAAAAATAAACAAAATAAAATGGTTTAAAATGAATTTTATTTTATACGACCTTTACAAAATGTACATCCGGATTTTTGTTCCTACATGAAGGTCTAAAGTTCAATCAATGTGTTTTCAGATTGCGTACGACGTAAAGATTTACCTACACTGTACACCTACATCCAAAGATTTCTAAATTGTACACAAGCTCGTTCAACAATTCTTATCAACAGTCATTTTAGATTTGTTTGTAAATAAATAGTTTATCGTTTTTAATTGCGTGTCCCAAAAGACATGTTTGTCTCCTACGGTATTTAAGTTTAAGTTTTTGCCACCGCAAATTGTATACATTTTTTTGTTTTGTATATGTACCGGTACGAGTCCACATGTATTTTAGATTTTCAAAAGTGAGAGGTCACGTTTTGGCACAATATTTATCTTTCACGTTCTTTAATTTTTGTTACTTTTCATGTATTTATAAGCTAGCAACACTTTTAAAACTTAGTGGTCTTTTCGAGGGTAAATTTCTGAAACAAATCGATATGTACCCAAAAACAAATTCAACATTTTCTATTCGAAAGACCGGGAAGCGCGCCATCAGCAGCCGATTTCACGAAAAGTGCGTAGCTTGCACCATTTTCAAATGTGGCGTAAGGTTTTTGTTTAGGGTTTTGTAAGGGTTTTGTTTACGCAACAAAAATGCTGCGTAGCTGCACCATTTCCTTACGGAGCATTTCGCAAAGCTTGGCATTTCGCAAAGCTTGGCGTAGCTGCGCAACGTTTTAAACAGCGTTTACGACGACTGTTTGCGCATATTTGTGTTGTCGCTGTATCATAATCGCCCACCATTTTGAAAATATTTTTTTTCCAACTTTCCATGAAATCGTGCGGCAACGTTAACAATTCTGTCACAGGTAAAATAGCAATTCCTTTACTTCAATCATGAAAATGTGAGTGTCTTTCTTCAAGCTTAATAAGTTGAGCAATGACGGGCTCCACGTCAATTACGATTTGCTGGTAATTTTCAGTCGCTATGCCATATCTTACGCCACCTAAATTGACTGCGCAAGCTACGCCATAATTTGTTGCGTAAGCCGCGGACTTACGCACTGCCAAACTTATGTGAAACTGTCGTAGGAGAAATGTTGCGCAGCAAACAAAAGTGGCGCAGCTTACGCAATACAGGTACCGGTACATGTATATTGTGGAGCAAGGCTAGGGGGGCTAACGCCATTGCGTTTCATGAAATCAGCTGATGGGGTCAACTTTCAGGCTCTAATGTGAATACTGCACAGGAAAAAGTCTTTTGGAATTTACGGGATAAACAGAACCATGCACAGCCACACTCCAATATGTATTTCTGGCATGTCTGGGGAATTCCATCACAGTATACAAGTCCTCCGAAGAATTTTTTCTTTGCCAGACTATACAATGAAGGCAACCATCATAGCTACATGTACATGTACAAATGTACAAGAAGAAGAAAACAAAAATACAGTCCTGACGAAATTGAACCATCTAACATTTCAAGCTGATAGCAATGTCCAGCTTGTTCCTGTTTTTCCCTCTCTGCGATAGGCCATATGTGTAGCAGGATGCGTCCCCCTGGCTATCAAGTGACATAACACTTCGCAGAAAGAAAACATAGATATTGCCTGAGAGCGCCAACATTCCAAGGAGAAATTCTGTCAAAATAAGTGCAAATTGCTGTCACAATAAGTGCAAAGGTCTGTCAGAACCCATGCTGGTACTCCAGAGGAATATGTGATCCTGAGGCAATACACAGCATGACGTACATGTACATCTACATGTGTATTAACAATCTTTTGTACAATGTATACAGTACATGTACACCTGTAGGTAGGCATACACCTACCAGTAGTTATGGGGGACAGTTTCTTTTGTTCAGAAAAAGCTGACCATGTTGTGGGGAAATGTATGTACAAAATGTAATATGGCCGATGTTTAACATTTTGGGTCAAATTTTTTTTTTGTATCTAGAGCGATTTTTCTTAAAGGTAAGATAATTGCTTAAATTATCAGGAATGGGTGGTTTGGGGGTTGCATTTTATAGTACATGTAATTATCGTTTAACTGACCTGTCCAAAGTTATACAGTCATAAATGCTGAGAAATGAAGAAAAAAACGATATTCGTTTTCAACTGGCATCGGGCAGTGGTTCTTACATGTATGTTGTTCTTTGGTTTTTTTCGCCATCGCCGTCCGGCGATAGTTATTTATTTTTTAATATAATTGTTCGTAACAATTACTATATAGCGCAATCATTTTGCTGGATGCCTAGAATCGTTATTTACTTTCAAATAAGTAATATCTTTATAAATAATTTGGTAGTAAAGGTTTTCGATATCTGCAAATGGTGTATCCTACCTTCCACAAACCCCATGGAATGTCCCTAAAGGCCAAATAAAAAAAAAACATGTTTAGCATCATGCCTTTTTTTTTTAAAGAAAGAAGGGCCTTTTTTTTTTTTTTTCCAAAATGGCCGCCCGACACATCTTATGTGTAAATCGAGTCATGTAGTGAACATGTCACACCCTATCTTCCAATTTAAAATTAAAACATGGTTCACCCACGATTAAAAATCAAAATTCATGTAGGTTGAAAACGCCGGTTGAAAACGAACGCCATTTTTCTTGCTATTTTCAGCATTAATGATTGTAAAACTTCATACAAGTCGGATAAACGATATTTAGTATAAAATTTAACCCCCCAAAATCAACCCATTCATGATAATCCAAGCAATTTTACCAATGGTGTATCCTACCTTTAAACACATGCAATCAATGATTTGACAACTGTACTCGGCAATTGCCGACCAAACCCAATAAGCCCGATGATATTTACCTGGGCTTCGGGAAGATTTTCTCCGCTGTCACTGTTCTCCTGGTCCGATGAGTATGATTCTTCCTCGTCTTCGGTTTCATTGTCAATATCAGGGGATCGATCTGGGGAATTGAGACCAAACATAAAGCAAACATGTGAGGGGTTCTGGCGAAATGAAACGGAACTGGACAGAGGTTGAAATGATGGTTCTCGGGTATTAGAAAAGAGGATAGAATTCTCCTTACAATGCCATTTTTTTGTGCGCTTTAATCAGACATTCAATTAATAAGTTACGGCTGTTAACAAGTTTGCACTGGGATTATTTTAACATCACCAAGCCGAGGCGAGTGATTATTTTTAACGAAACTCGATCCGGGGCGGGTTCAGGCCGATGGTACCGGGAAGAACACTCATGTATTTCCAGCGTTGCTCGCTGCTGACAGACATTTCCGGCCTTGCTCGTTACGTGTTTAAATGCATATGAAGCACGATATGTGGCAGAGAAAACCCCCTCTCTTTTGTGTTGACCATTGTGTTCCCGGAATCTCAGGAATTCCTTTTAGGTTTCAAGGGGGGATGGG
This sequence comes from Crossaster papposus, assembly GCA_037893245.1. Classification (NCBI taxonomy): domain Eukaryota; kingdom Metazoa; phylum Echinodermata; class Asteroidea; order Velatida; family Solasteridae; genus Crossaster; species Crossaster papposus. Next base: position 465,720 of record JBAIAA010000321.1, read on the forward strand.
TTAGGTTAGGTTAGGTTAGGTTAGGTTAGGTTACAATATTGTTGAGTACGTATAAAGTATAGGGATAAGAGGGGGGTACCCCTTTGTCACATATTGTGCTGGATATATGTTTATGCGTCATCTGTTTTGAATATGGGGAAACCTTTGCGTGTATACACTGACTAGTCTTGTCAGACTCCCGTGTTTGAATAAATTTACCCAACTGTTATCTGAAATGTGATTGAATAGAAGTTGAGGTCAACAAATTTAATTACATAGAAGTTGAAAATTTGCCGTATTTTTTATATGTTGCACAGTGGAATGCTTTATTCTTTTTCACAATATACCATTTACCACCTGTGCCCAGTTACATGTATTCTGGCAGAATTCCGTTCACATGCTCTTCCCATGTAAACAGCTCCACAACCAAATTACTCGCGCAACAACCCCGCCATTTCTTCCCACAGAGTTAGAGAGAAAAAGAGAGAGAGGGAGAAATTTGCGAATATGTACACATCAGAGAATTCCCCCTTGGCACTTTTTGTTAGACCAACACACCGAATCCAAATGCCAAATGATCACAACCAATTCTGCACTTTTAATACTGCCGTTGGCTCCGGGTTTCCAAGGAATTCATCACTGGTCTCAAAAATCAGAAGACCATTTTTTCCCTCGGGGTTTTGTACATGTACATGTACACCAGTCAGACATGTCAACCAGCCATGGATGGTACAGTTTAAAGGTAGGATACACCATTGGTAATTGCTTGAATTATTACTAATGGGTAGATTTGGGGGGTTTAAATTGCGACCACAATCATGACCATCTGCGTTAAGGGCGCGTTCTCATCCAGCCGATTGCAGCTACTCGTGTGTCACGCACTGAAGTAAACAGAAACAGTGCCCATCCGTGCGTCGTTTAAATGCTTGCACAAACTATTTGCGGAAATTTCCAAAAGTGTGTCTCTTAGACACATTTTTGGAAATTACATTTTTTGGTTATTTTCTTTAAAATGACAGCATGCCAGAAGGAATAATCCCACAAATAATTTTTAGAATCATTATTATCTTCATTTTTTTAACAACAAGAAAGTTTTCTTAACAATAATTTGGTTGGATACCTTTTTATTGAACCACCTTTAATCCTGGGAAATTCTCAAAAAATGTTTCATTCTATTTTTTCTTCTTCACAAACTGAGTAAAACCAAACCTAGCCGTGGTGAAGGCGTTTGACGATATTGTCTGACAATCGATGAAAAACCACTTTGAATATTAGCCGTGTGCTATGTAGTCAGTCGTACAGGTACAAGTACCGGGACTGTTTAAGGCATAAACAGTGACCTCGTGCGGCCAGGCCACAATATGCAAATCATTTGGTACTGGTTGCTAGACCACAATATGCAAATCGGTTGGTGCTAGTTAAAAGCCTTGGCGCAACCGTTTTTCTTACGTAAGAAGTTTATTTTTGGTTTTTTTGATCGCTGATTTCTAGCAAAGACCTCGTATGCGAATAAAGATGAGTTATTTTTCAGGACTGGATAGTGTGGCTACATTCTCCAACGGGTTTCGGAGTCTGCAGTCCAAATATAATTAGATATCAGTACGTGTATGTAAATTCAACAAAGTGTTCGACCAGCAGCAATCTTTACCCAGTTTGCACCGTGATTATTTTGACATTGACTGGGTCCAGGTGCAGGATTGTTTTTCACAACGGTTTCAGGCCAGCCTCTAATAGGTAGCAAACCCAAATATTTACAGCCTCACTCGCTGCAAGCCAGTCTCTGTCAGATATTTAGTGTTTATATGTCATCCGTTTTCAATTTCTGAAAAAATGTGTATGTACTGTACATGTAAACCCACTCTGAGTCTCTGACGCGAACTGGTTACAAGATCTGTGAAGGATAGGGTCAGTGGATTACCATTACACAATCCCACTAAGCCCGCCAAATGCTCCTGGTGGAATTTTGAAAGATCTGGAAAGGTTAGGGTCGACAGACTTTGTTTGCTGTGGTCCTTACCAATTCCTCGTTTGAACTGGTCCACTGGCTGACTGGACAGACCTAAGACAGTCACGTGGGCCACTCTGTCCATTCCGTGCTCCTTCCCATACAAACTCAGCTCGTTATCCTTGGATTGTTGCAGCACCTACAGTACATTTGCAGACAGAAAAAACACACCAAAGTTACTAATTTACACTAGGAGAAGGCATGATGCGATTTTGCATTCAAAGCGGACACGGTTCTTGGCTGGATGTACAATGTACATGTGGGTCTTTCCATAAATAAGGGGGCCAAAGCAGGACATGGTGTTATTTCTCAAAATGTAATTTACTTTCTATATTCTTTGCATGTTCGTATGGTGGGGATAGCTCATACGTTTAATGTATAACTTCAATTTCTTGAATCAGATGTTTTGTTTTCATATACGATCCAAAACTATCCATCACACTGTAACGGAGACACCGGTGTCTCAGTTACAGTGTGAAGTGTGAAACTTGTGACTTGTTTTGCCATAAATTAGTAGGTTTTCATTGAAAATTTAAATTTCAAAGGGTAATATGTAAACATCATTGGTATACTGTAATTCAGCTATTTTCAATGAAAACCTTCAAACGTTGGCCAAGCAGTAAAGGCCGACAGTTTTACGCGTCACCGTGACACCATGGTGTCTTTGTTACACCGTGACTCAAAAAGTCCTGTCTCTCTTATTATGCATCATAAATGTCTGAATCTAGCAAAGTGCATAGTAATACATGCTACATACATGTACATGTAGCAGGTATTACAATGCACTTTGCTAGATTCAGACATTTATGATGCATAATAAGAGAGACAGGACTTTTTGAGTCACGGTGTAACAAAGACACCAGTGTCACGGTTACGCGTAAAACTGTCGGCCTTTACTGCTTGGCCAACGTTTGAAGGTTTTCATTGAAAATAGCTGAATTACAGTATACCAATGATGTTTACATATTACCCTTTGAAATTTAAATTTTCAATGAAAACCTACTAATTTATGGCAAAACAAGTCACAAGTTTCACACTTCACACTGTAACTGAGACACCGGTGTCTCCGTTACAGTGTGATGGATAGTTTTGGATCGTATATGAAAACAAAACATCTGATTCAAGAAATTGAAGTTATACATTAAACGTATGAGCTATCCCCACCATACGAACATGCAAAGAATATAGAAAGTAAATTACATTTTGAGAAATAACACCATGTCCTGCTTTGGCCCCCTTATTTATGGAAAGACCCATGTACATTTTTTTTTCAACAAAAGATTTCAGAAATTCACATCCAAATTCTCAGTCCAAATTCACACCCTAATACATTGTACGTGGATGTGAATGTACCGGTAGCGGATTTTAATCTGAATCTTAACGACTTATTAACTCTGGATGTGAATTTGAATCTTGACGACTTAACCAAGAATGTGAATTTGGACTGAGGACGGGAATTTGGACAAGGATGTACAGTAAATTTTAGAGCATTTGGATGTGAATTTGGATTTTTTTTGTTGAAATCCCATTCTGCTCAGGACGGTGTCCACTTTGAATGCTAAATCACATCACGCCCTTTCCTAGTGTTATAAATATCAGATTGCATCAAAGTGGATCGATGGCGAGGGGTAATTGAGACTAGTTCACACTCAACCGTCTCCCTAAACCGTGCTGAAATCAACAGGGCTTCACTATAAGCGGAACCGATCCATGGAGCAGGGGTGCTGAAATCAACAGGGCTTCACTATAAGCGGAACCGATCCATGGAGCAGGGGTAGACAACGCACACGTTCATAAAGGTACAATATGTGACCTGTTCCAACGAAACCCGGACAAAGTCGCACAATGTGTTTTGTCACAATGTACTCCTGAAGTCATTTCTGGATGGATGTTAACATTTTGAGGTTTTAGGTTTTCCTAAGTCACTCACTATTAATCTACAATCTCCTCAAATTTGAACAAAATCCGTCTACCAGAAGTGTGTTTTTTTGTCAATTTTGTGAAACATTTGTGTATAGAAATAATACGCTTTTCTGAAATTCAAAGCTGTTAAATCTCATAATTAGGTTGTCAGGGTTTTATCACTAAATCCAGACCCCAGGGAAGATAGGGTGGGGGTACATATTTAAATGATACATCATTTTAAAGCTGAGAACCTAGAGAATTTGAAAAAAGCAAAATCTGAAAAACTAAAAAGTCAACTTTGTCAAGGTTTGGTTGGAACAGGTCACATATGTGCTTATCATTTGCTTTTGCTGTAATTTGCAGAAATATTGTTACACTGACTTGTTTCACGTTTTAGTTTTGTACATGTACCGGTAGATGCTGGGAAAAATCCAGAAAACCAATCATGTTCTCAAAGTCTTGTTCACTGACCCCAGAGTTTAAAAATGATACAAGATACCACTTTACTTGAAATTGTCAGCACACCAGAAGCCATTATTTCACAGGATCCTTCGTACTGTCATTCCCTATAACAGTCCGGTATTTTTTTGAAAATTTGTTCATTTTTTAATAGTTGTTGTTGTTGTTTTTTGCAAATGTTGTCCCTTTAACGGTAAAGTACAGGGGCCAATTTCATAAAACGTGTAAGCACCAAAATTTGCTTAGCATAAAAATTCTTCCTCGGAAAAAACAGGGTTACAAACCAAAATTTCAGTTGATGTTTATTGTTTGTAACTGGTATTTAGCTCTTTTTTGCTTTGAATGAAAAAACACATGGAGTTTCGACCGATAACCTGTTTTTACTGAGCAAAACTTTTTTGTGCTAAGCACATTTTTGTGCTTACATGTTTTATGAAATTGGGCCCAGGTACATACATGTATACATGTACCGTACATTTTGTAGATCATTTGTTAGTCAATGCATTTTTATCGTTTGACGCAGTAAAAGCGCTCAAAATCTGAAGAAAGATGCTTGACAAACAACCTGGTGAAGTTTTTAGCTCTGTGAATGCTGCATATTTCGAGAAAACAATATTCTAAGCATTCAATTTTAATTAGACTCGGCACTGATGATGTCGCACATTGTTTGAACATGTGCTTTCTAATGGAAGCCAATTCGGGATTAAGTGTGGACGTCATGCTTATAAATTAAACATTTGCCGTGTCGCAATTTAAATTACAGCCAAAGTCAGCATTCGGGCGCGTTATCATTCAGTCAAATGCAGCTACAATGTACGTACTTAACTTGCGCACGTCACAGACCACGCAGATCAAACTGACCAACAATAGTGACTACAGTACATGCATGTGTGCATAAATTCGCATTTTTGTATCACTGTGGAGACATGGCTTTGTTATCGTGTACAAAATGGTTAGAAAGTCGAGCACGTTTTTCAAAATGCTCCCATTTTAACCATAATTTTTTTCCTGGGTTGAAATTTCGAACCCAATATACCCTATATTATACCCTAACCCAAACACTAACCCTAACCCACATCCTGATCCTAGTTTTTGAGTAATTTAAGTAAAATCCAAAAATCTAATTCGTGAAATTCCCAGTGGAGACCTATTCATCTATAGAAATTTACCCTCCGGAGACGTTTTGTCTCCATTGTACACATTGTGTTCATGTCTCCAGAGGGTACCGTATTTCGCACAATCATTTCAACTCTTAAAAAAAAATCTCACATTGAACATGTTTTCCTTTCCAACAGAGCAGAAAATATTTGGCAAAAAGCCTTTTTCAAAGAACCCTGGGTTTTTCGGCTAATCATTCACTGCAGCCGCGCATCTGTTATTGCCCTCGGTTCATGCCTGTGTTTTGTCAAACGGCTTGCAACAGCATTTCTGCAGAGCTTTGAAAAAATACAGCCTCTTTTGAAAAATTAATTTAGATGTGACGCAGATACCATATTTCCTCAGCGCAAATGCCACAATTACACACTGAAGCCCAAAGCGATATGGCCAGTGTCAAATTGTCAGTTCGTCAAAGCTCGTTGACACATTGTACCGTACATGTACATCTACGGTGTATACATTGTACATGTACTTGTACGCATGTTTTACGCATATTTTTCATTTGAAAGCATCCATACAAAAGCACTGATGAATCGAACACAATCACTCTGCATTTGAATGAGCTGCATTACAATTTTGTTTGCTACAAAAAAAACCAAGCTCGAATGAATTTTGAAAGCTGCGGGTGGGTCGACAACATTTATGTTTTCGAAACTTGTACATATGACAAAGTGCCCCAAAATATTAATTTGGCCCATAACCGTTAAATTATTGACCTGCAATATGAAGGCCGGTAGTAGGAAGTACTTAGTAATAAATGTGAACAGTCAGCTATCGACAAAAAGAGGCAAAATAATCCGAACTTTTACCTAATATACAATATGTACCGGTACATGATGTGTACAATGTATGTACATGTATGCAGTTAAAATGCTTTAAAAAATATTGCTTTTGCGGAGAGGCAATAGAAACAATAGAAACTGCCTTGGTACATTGTAAACGTGACATGTCATACCGGTACCTTACAAATTAACACGTACATTGTACTAACTTGACCGGTACATACCGGTACACCAGTACATTTTGTACATACCGTAGAACGAATTAACAAATTAATGGAGGGACATGGTGATTCTTTGAGCTGCTTACACTGTAGCAGCTAAAAAGCGGGAAAACATCAGCATACCCGTGTATGTACATACATGTACTAGTATCTTATTAAATTATTATTAACCAGTTCGCGCCGGATGACGTATATAAACGCAAAAATTCCCCCAAATTCAAAACGGATGACGCATAAACACGCCAAGTTCAAGTTCGGAAATGTATGTCAGCAGCGCGCAAGGCCGGAAATGCGTGGGTGTGCTTCCCGGCACTATCAGCCTGAACACGCTTCGGATCGAGTTTCGTTAAAAATAATCCCGCCCGGCGGCTCGGCGATGTTAAAATAATCCCGGCGCGAACTGGTTAAGCATGCAGTACTAATCTTTTGAGAATAACTGCCGGTACCAGAGTTACAGACATGTACCGTATTTGTACCATACAGTACATGTATGTACATGTACCGTACATGTATGTGGTACATACAAGGAACGTGTACCGGTACATTGTAAAAAAATAACAGTTGTACTGAACTACAACAAGATTAGTTTCAGTTCATTAGTTTGATTGTTTGGCCATTTCCTTTCTTTATTCCAAAATTCTGTGTATGATTTACAATGTACATGACACGTAGAGACAGTTCAATGAAAAGAGTACACAATCGAGCATTTATGGCACGCTTGTCACGTACAGTACTATAAAATGTGTGCATACATTTGCGTTCAATGAGAAAGAATTCGCTGTTACTCATAGGCCGAGACATAATTCTTATGGGAAATAAACAATGCTTGTTGAGAGTGTAATTATAACCATTTGTATTTTATTACAGACTAACAGAATTTTAGGCTTTGTCAATTTCTTTGCGAAAAAGCCATTGTTGTTGTTCTGTTGTTTTTTTGGTTTTGACATGATACCTCCGGATTGTCGTTCCGGTGCTCTACCAACTGAGCCATCCAGCCCTATGTTGGCGGTTTCTCTAATTAGTCAGTAGCACAATTCCAAGGTGCGTTTGAGCGTGCTACTCTTAAAAAGTACCGATAGGATGCACCATTTGCAGATATTAATTTGTTTACTACGGAATTATTAAGAAATATCTTACTTATTTGAAAGCAAATAATAATTGCAGGCATCCAGCAAAATGATTGAGCTAAATATCCTGTAATTGTTCCAAAAAATAGCATAAAAAAAATATAAAAATTCATGATCTTCGAATGGCGATCGTGAAAAACCCCAAGACGTCATAAGTACCACTGCTCGAGGCCGGTTGAAAATGAACAACGTTTTTCTTGCTTTTCTCAGCATCCATGATTGCGAAACTTCGAATAGGTCAGTTAAACAAAATACAATCCTCTAAATCCACCCATTCTTGATAATTCAAGCAATTACTAATGGTGTATTCGGCCTTTAACACGAGTATACCCCTGAGCTCACGAGCGGCAGGAGTATGACCTGTGGACTATGAAGCAAGAGTGACCTGTTCCAACGAAACCCGGACAAAGTCGCACAATGTGTTTTGTCACAATGTACTCCTGAAGTCATTTCTGGATGGATTTTACAATTTTGAGGTTTTAGGTTTTCCTAAGTCACTCACTATTAATCTACAATCTCCTCAAATTTGAACAAAATCCGTCTACCAGAAGTGGTTTTTTTTGTCAATTTTGTGAAACATTTGTGTATAGAAATAATACGCTTTTCTAAACTTCAAAGCTGTTTATCTCATAATTAGGTTGTCAGGGCTTTATCACTAAATCCAGACCCCAGGGAAGATATGGTGGGGGTACATATGTAAATGATACATAATTTTAAAGCTGAGAACCTAGAGAATTTGAAAAAAAGCAAAATCTGAAAAACTAAAAAGTCGACTTTGTCCGGGTTTCGTTGGAACAGGTCACAATTTACAGAATCTCGGTAAGACCGGGATTACACTATTGCACTGAGAGTACTAGCAAGAGTAAAAGGCTTGAATGCAGCTCATAGTTCTTTGGATAGGACAGCATTAAATATGTATACAAACCTCTGACATATTGATGAGCCCAACGGCCAGCGTTTTGTAGCCCAGTATCGTCCGGTTCTTGTAACGTTTCCGGCGTTGCAGCATGACGCGCAATTTGTTGCCGTCCCTCTTAAGAAAGTGTGGGTACTGAAACAGTGGAACAGAGAAACAAACCCATAATTAACTACACATGACACATAATTTAGGTGTTGTCAAGATAACAAGATTATGTAAACTAGAAGTGTCACACATGGCAGCTCCTTGTGCGCTTAGCATTGTTGTTTTCTTGTTGTTGTTGTTGTTGTTGTTGTTTTCTTGTTGTTGTTGTTGTTGTTGTTGTTCCTGTTCCTGTTCTTCTTCTTCCTCTTCTTCTTCTTCTTCCTCTTCTTCTTCTTCTTCCTCTTCTTCTTCTTCATCTTCCTCTTCCCGTGCCAAACATGATTGAGGGAATTTTCTGTGGTATTGTTGTGCATTAAACTTGACCACTACACAACGATGCTGCTCCTGCACGAATTTGCCCTTGTAGTGGGGCGGATATGTGAAATAATTGTGGTTTTTTTCATAGAAGCATGAAATTTGGCACAGTTGTAGTTTATGACCCATAAAACATTTTAAGAAATGGAGCCACCGCGAAATAGTTCTAGGTCGGTCTTGGCGGCCATCATTTTGAAAAATGGCAGTGATAAACCATTAGCGACACAGGGAATTTGGGGTTACCTTGCAATGAAAGGATCTTGGAGGTTCCGATTTATCACAGTAGCATTCCAGAATGTTAAAACATTGTCTCTAAAATGCAGACAGTGAGATATGCAGGTCTGCATGTTGAGAGAATAAGTGCAGAGTCAGCAAAATGTCAAACGTGCACAATCTTAGAAACGCTACTATTTAAAACACACAAAAACAAGCAGCAATGATGAACACATGTCCATGCAATTGGATAGTAAAATATTGTTAACTATTTATCAATGCATGTGGAACTATTAAACGTATCAGTATCAGGGAGCTGCAAACTGGTAGGGGACAAATGCTGAGTCAGCAAAATGATTTGCTAGCATTATGCGTTCGGTTAGTCTATACATTGCAGTCTCGTCCACCACACTGGCAGAGAGCAGTGCACTTTAATGTTGCCTTCTTGCACTTGCCCCTTTCCTACACAGCCTTATTTGCAACCACAGTGCAGGAGTTCTCTAGATGAAGTGCTGGCCTCAGACAGGGTAGTCCACAATGGTTTCCAGTTGTCGGGGTCAACCCACCCCAGTCAGCTGGGGATGGCATGTCAACATACACTTCCAGAGCCTTGCCCCAGCAGTGTCCACCCTGGTACACTGCCCTCTTGATATACATGTACTGCGCCAGGGCTGCTTTGGTCGGGGGGATGATGTCCTTTCTTGGCGAACATCTCTTGGCGAGCTTCGTCTATGTTCTCCAGGCTGCTGGTGCGGTTGTACAGCAGGATGGTGAATCGTTCCAGCAAAGCCAAGTTCTCTTCAGTTATTTGTGCTGGTCCTGTGGACAGAGCAAAGAATGCTGGAGTCACTTTCTCACATACCTTCAAAGTTTCCCAGGCTGCCTTCTCGTCCCGTGTAGAAAACGAAGATACAGTGTCACACCCGGTGAAGGCATAGAATAATAGCAGAGCTTGGCTTGTCGGGACCAAGAGATGCAGTGATGTCGTGAGTAGAAATGCAACTGAAGTGTGCAGCTGTACCGAATGCCACCCACAGTTCCTGGATTGCAAGGTTGGATACTACTGCCACAGCGAAGACAACCAGGTCTGTGTCCACTGTGCGTAATATAATCTTCTGGAACACAAGGTTAATGACTGCATCTGCCAGGTGCAGCGTCATCCGTGTATCAGCCTCCTCATGGTTGCATGGGACGAGACCACTAGTATCCTCTGAAAGGCTGCACATAACTTATGAATCGTTTGTGGTGACTATCTGCTTGTCAGTTTCCAGGCGACTGATGTGCTTCGCCAAGAAGGCAAACAACTCAACCTTGTTGGCATCTATCCGCAGAAACTGCTGCCAGTTTCCAGGTAGATTCGTGGATCCACAAACTCTTCTCCTGATGCCCTTCCCCTGCTCGTTTCTGGTCTGAGATTGCAGGCTGTTGTCACAGTACTGAACCCAGACCACGTCCACTCGACTGGCATGCTGTAGCTGTTGTTGTTGTCGTATGGACCAAAGTCCGGATTGACAGCTTTAGTTCTAAAGGTCTTTTTGTCTCTTAGCCTGATCCCCACAAGAAGGTCTTGATCCTCCAGAAACACCGGGGCAAACCCCTTTTCTTAGCGATAAGTTTTTCTGGGTTCATTTGTGTGCATTATACAACACACGGGACCTACGGCTTTGCGTCCCATCCGAAGGACGAAGCAATAGTGGTTAAGTGCCTTGCTTAAGTGCACACGTGTCCGGCGCGGCCCGGGCTCGAAACCACGCCGCTGTTGCCTCTAAAACAACAGAACATAAGTCCGGTGCTCTAACCGCTAGGCAAAATCACTCCACATGCTGTAGCTGACCCTGAATATATGGCAAGAAGACCTTTACTGAATAGTCATCAAAGGTCTTGGCAGCGCCGGGTCTCAGGAAGTTGACAACCACAGCCCTATCTAAGATGATGAAATCAGTATCCGGGACATCGCTTTTGGACTATTCGCATTTCTCCAAACATCCCACCAGGTCAGATTTGGTACCCAGTCTTAGATATATTTATGGGGGACAGGCTTTGGTTCTCGTGACGAAAGAAGTCATCCAGGTTGCCACCTCGTGTCTGGCAGGCAATGTAGAGTCGTGAGAAAAGTGCGCAGTCACTCTTCAGAGAAAAGTGCGCAGTCACTCTTCAGGGAAAAGACTTGGAGTTTTGCTTTCGACGTCTCTTTAGCAGGAGGCCGACTGAACAGGTGCAGTTTGTTCTTCTTGATTGGTTCTGCCATGGATGTTGTTCTTTAGATCAGTCGATCAGCGAGGAAGGTATCATACTGTTGCTGTCCTATATTCTCAGCCTGCCGAACTGAAACTGCTACAGCTGGGTCGATGATGTCTCGTGTGTCCAGTCTCAGTAGGTCGTTGCTTTCCTCCAAGAATGGGTTGCCCATTTCTTCCATCACGTCAACAAGGTCTGTGACATGTTGAGCAAAGAGGACCTGGGAATTCTTTGTCTGCTCATGGTGCTGTGTCTGTTGGGTTGTTTCTTTGTGTCTTCTTTCGATTGATGCTTCAAATTCTGCAGTCATGCTCACCAGTTCAGGCCCAGCAACCATCCATCGTCTGAGAGACTCAGGGGTTTGGGTGAGGCCAACAGCTCCATCTTCAGCCTTGACAGCAGCATTGTTCTGTTCATGAGCTTGGTCAATGGCCATGGATGAGAACACCCGGCAGGTCTTGTGAACTGTGAAGTTTCCGCTGTTGAATTCAGAAGCAATCTCTGGATGGGCATTGCTCAGACAGGTCTTGTCTCAAATGTGAATGGGCACCCATCTCGCGTAGTTGGTGCGGTCCAGGCTAAAAAAAAACCATGGTGCAAGCTTGGTTAAGCAGTCCACATACAGGGGGAAGTTTGCCGTTATCAGTGACCTGACGTATGTCAAGACCAGGAGTTCCAGCTGTTTCCCTGTGTGCCAGAACTGGAAATGTGGAATTGCCCGATTATGTTGAACACACCAGTCATCAAGTGTCTCTGGTTCGTCTCAAGGTTCCCATGTATCCGTGTAGTGGGTGTAGGCCTTTTTCAGCAAGATGTGCAGGCTGCTGGCTGTAACTTGATGTGCGTGTCTGGTTCGAGGACTATAGGATGCCTTCAAAAAGGAATATGCGGTCCCTGCTAATGCTAACTTAGCCTGGACAAGTGCCTCGACCTAATTCAACCACTGTCTTCCAGCCAGTCTCATAGCACTTTTATTCTAGCCTTCCCAATATGCAATCCTCCCAGGATGATGATGAAGTGTTCTTCTCTGTAGATTGCTGGCCAGTTCCACTGTATCTGCTTGGAGATTGTGTATATAGTGGCTGGTCCACAGTGATCACTGGTACTTGGTGAGAGTTGGGTTGCTGCACAGCCTGCTTAACCACGTCCATCGAGTGTCGTATTGCGACAGACTTGGAGTCATCAGAAAATAGAGGCAACAGTGCTGTGATAGCAGGGGGACACTAGTATTAGCATTTATGACAGAGATTGGGTTGTTTATTATATACACACTTTAGTTATATGATTTAACAATGGAGCGAGCCCGTTTCTATCACCTCGGGAATTCCCTCTTGTCAGATGAAGCGCATAAATGTTACGTTTTTTTATTTCCGATAATAAGACTGTTAATTATACTGTTAATTAGCAATAATAATGATAAAAAATGTCCTGGAACACAATATTCAATGTTTATTTATTATTTGTGTGGTACTATGACATTATGAAATGACTATTTAGTACCATTGGAACACTTTATACACATTACAATGTCACGCCATGTATCTGTTCGGAGTTTGGCCGCCATTTTGGAAAATGGCTGCCGGCGGTCACACAGGATTATTTTACGGTGGCTCCATTTCTGAAACTCTTCCCTTGGACCTTATCTAGCACTGTGCCAAATTTCATGCTTCTATGACAAAACCCACAATTGTTTGATATATTGCACGTATCCGCCCCACTATTGGTATTACAATGTATGTTAAAAGAACAATTTGGAAAATCTATGTACAAGTACATGCAACTGTGACATACATTGTACACATGAACTCATTTAAGAAAAATGGTTGGAATTACAGTAAATAACGTGTCAACAACTTCACATTTTATTCATTCATTATACGGTATTCATTCATTTAACGTGTGTATAAATTGCACACTCTACACGTACATGTACAATGCAGGCCTCAACCTCTACAGCGGCCACCAGCGGCCATTGCCGCGATGCCCCAGCGAATTGCCGTGAAGCCCCTTAAAAAAACACGTACCTTACGGCCACTTGGCCGTCGTGCCCCTTTTCATTGATTCCATTACATTATGTATTCGAAAGTGTTATTAAATTATAATGTTAACGTTGTGACCCATTACGAAGATCAAATTGTTTCGACGTATGTAGCGTACATTCTCTCCCGCGCCGCGCACTAGTTTTCATAATGCTGCTTGCGCCATGCATCGCGCAAGTACTTGCAGAGGAGAACGTGGCATGGCAACCATATTAAACGTAGTTGAGTTGTTTACTAAAAACACGGTACCAGACTACTCGTGTATAGACTGGCCAAAAATAATTCGCGAATAACGCAAAATGATATCGCGGAACAAGTCTGCGCAGGCGCGGCGTGCAAAGCTCGTCGCACCAAACAACCTAGGGCACTAGCAGAGCGCCCTCTGTTGTTCGGTGCGACGAGCTATGCACGCCTGCGCAGACTTGTCCCGCCATGATGTTTTGCGTTTATCGGGAATATTTTTAATGTTTTTTTTACGCAGATTTAGAGACAAATTACACCAGACGGAACCACGAAAAAGTCCTAATTATGGCGAAATATCGATGCGCTATAATAAATGAACCTGCATGCCGAGTTTTAGACCAAATGGTTTCCATGAAATCGGTTTTTTTTTGGCACTGATGGACGCGGGGCCGGCCGGCCATAGACTAGGGCTAGGCATAAACATGCACGTTTACATAGGCGAATGATATGGCGTTAGGGGGATTCGTTTTCAATTTTCATGATCATATTTACGTTTACATAGGCCAATTATTTGGCTTTTTTTTTGGTGGGGGGGGGGGGGGGGGGGGGTCATTTTAAACTTTTATAATCATATTTATTTCTAAGAATATTTTTTTTTTTTTTAAGAATTTTATATTCATCTTCAAGGTTAAATTTACTGAAACAGCGGATTTTGTTGAGCCTTGAGGTTTTTGGAAGAAGGATGGGGGGGGGGGGGGGGGGCGTTGACTCGGAGAGTTGGGGCGGTGATCCGGGGATGAACAAATAACAGTTTGAAAATGGCCTTGGTGCCCTTTAGGTTGGCCTTGGTGCCCCTTTCATTTTTGGAGCCTTTGAGGCCAAGTGGCCTTGACCCTCTGAAGCTTAAGGTTGAGGCCTGACAATGTACAGTGTGTGGGTGCAGTACAGGATACAAGTACCGTATATCAGAAGTACTGGCTATCACCAGTACCGTACATGTATACTATAAACAAAACACGCAGTTTTATGAATCCCAATTATATCTGACGGACACACTTTCTGGAGAACAAAATTGCAGTTTGTTACAACTGGTAGAACCTACCAGGTACACTGTATTCGTTTTCAGGTGTGAAATTTTCAAGTGTGTAATTCCATGTTGCCGATGGATTCTTGTTTTTTGCCATATTCTTGTCATTTTGGTGTCATACACCATGTTATAGTGTGCACCACCTGTATCCACTTCTTGTAGTAAAATGCTGTTTAACCCTAACTCCCTACACAACAAAGGAAGTTGGAGGATTTTGAAGGAATTGTATTGTTCAATAACAATGGTGAGGGAGTTAGGGTTAAATTACATCTCGCAAGCCAGTCGCCCATACAAATCTCATTGCATGAGCACTTTAGTACGCAAGTGCAAAATGCTCTTGGGACATGCATTTCACAGAGCCCAAGTCTTTGATTTCAACAATACATACATGTAGAAGAATTAAAGCTACGGTATATGTACCTTATTTTGAAGCTATCCAAGCTATCGCAATGCATAATCGCCCGACTCATTGGTCAAGTTTCTGTTACGTCACGCAATTATGCACGCAACGTAGCACGCGCATGCAAATGCGAAAGATCGTTTAACTGACACTTATACTACGGTATTATTGGTGTACTGTATATATACTGTACCATGTATGACCACCACCAGCTGAGATGCTGGAGTAAAATTTCAGACATGTACATAAGTATGTGTACAGTTTCAATTTGAAAGATCGCATAAAAAAGATAAGAAACTGAACCAGGGGCTGTACACAAAAAAACACCATTTCATCATCAGGCAGCAACAGTCTTTATTTGTCCAGATCAACATGAAACCTACACAAATTACTTTGAGGGTGGACTGAATCAACTCCAACAGGAAATATTCTCGGAAAATATACAGTTACTGGCACTATTTTCTGTTATCCATCAGCATACTGTGTAGGGAGGTGGAATGAAATACATGTACTTGTTGATTCAATTTATTACAACCAGGAAGTGGCAATTTCAGGGTGACTTGTCAAACGCCTCTGCAACCAGAGAAGCTGGTTAATACAGTGTCATTATTGTACCCTGTATATTTTCAACACTGTACCGGTATTAGGGCTGGCGATATTATTTTTTTCGTAGTCGATTTTTTTTCTGCGATATTGCCGGCAACAAATTAAGGCAACAAATTAAGGCATGAAAAAATGTCGCCTAAGGTACGCTCAAACAGCTTTCGAACACCCCCAAAGCTTTCTGTAAGTACAGTCATCAAACACGTCCATCAAACACGGATTTTTTTTACATTTTTTCTTACACTACCAGTACCTGCGCGAACCAGTGATGAAGCAACCATCCGAGGTCATTAAACTTTTTCAGCAAACAGTCATAGCACTTTATAGATATAAGTTGAGAAAAATCCATGGTGTACATTGTATGTGTGTGCGTTTGTTTTTGATTGAAATAGGGGACGTATGACAAAGGGAACAATGGGGTCCCCTATTCCGCAAAGGTCCCCGATTCAGACTCGTGTGCAAATCCTATGAAGATCATCCGAAAACGTTAGAGTACAAACAAAAGAGGGAAGACGGTCGGACAATGCCCCGTCCCCTATTGACGGCATTTACCCACTTGCGTGTACATGTAGGTGTATTGCTGCATACAAAAAAGTGACTGAGATGAAAGTGGGATCCCACTGGGATCCCTAAAGGATAGGTCTTACCCAGTTGGGATATCATCAGCCTGGTGCCATGTAAAGTGGGATGGTAGTGGGGATGGTAGTGGGGATCCCACTGGGATCCCTAAAGTATAGGTCTATCCCACTGGGATATTATCATCCTGGTGGGATGTAAAGTGGGATGGTAGTGGGATCACAGTGGGATCCCGATTTCAAGTGCGATCCCGATTTCAAGTGGGATCCCAGTTGGAGATGAAATCCCACTTGAGACTGGGATTCTATAGTTAAAGGATTGACCGGCATAATCGACTGTGGGTTCTTTTAGCATAACTTGCTGTATGTCTGCATTTACTTTGTATGCTGCCGGGGACCTGACGTTCACAGCTCAGATGTAGGTTGAGAAAATTATCCTCATTCCCAGCCATATTGTCTTCTGTGTGTGTATGTTTGAAACCGGTGAGTGTCGCTTTATTCTCAAACAACTTGGAAGTTCGCGGCTCAGATATAAGTTGAGAAAAATATACTCATTCCCATTCATGGTGTACCGTATGTGTACACGTGTATTGCTGCATGTAGGCCTATGCCGCCAGTGACCTGACGCATGAGTCTAGTTTCGTGCCTCTTTCAGTGAGAATGTTGGCGATATTTTGGCTCGGATGTGGAGCTGCTGAGTGTCTCTTCAATAACATTTTCCAACAACTTTGAGGTTCGCAGATCAGATATAAGTCGAGAAAAATATACTCATTCCAATCCATGCTTTCTTCTCTGTATGTATGTATTGCTGCATGTCTAGGCCTATGCCGCCAGTGACCTGAAGCATGAGTCTCGGAGTTTGTGCCTCTTCCAGTGAGAATTTTGGCGATATTTTGGCTTGGATGTAGAGCTGCCGAGTGTCTATTCATTCTCCAACAACTTTGAGGTTCGCAGATCAGATATAAGTCGAGAAAGATATACTCATTCCAAGCCATGTTTTCTTCTTTGTATGTATGTACACGTGTAGAGCTGAATATATAAGCCTACTGTATGTCGCCGGTGACCTGACGCATGAGTCTCGAAGTTTAGGTCCCTTCCAGTGAATATCCCTGTAATATCTTGGCTCGGATGTGGAGCTGGTGAGTGTCTCTTCATTCTGCAACAACTTTGAGGTTCGCAGCTCAGATATATGTCGAAAAAATATACTCATTCCAATCCATGGTTTATTATGTACACGTGTATTGCTGAATATAGGCCTTTGCAGCCAGTGACCTGACGCATGAGTCTCGGAGTTTGTGCCTCTTCCAGTGAGAATTTTGGCGATACTTTGGCTCGGATGTAGAGCTGCTGAGTGTCTCTTTATACTGAAACAACTTTGAGGTTCGCAGCTCAGATATATGTCGAGAAAAATATACTCATTCTCATCCGTCATTTGTTTCGTCATTCTTCAACCACATTGATTTGTTTATGTACACGTGTATTGCTGAATATAGGCCTTTGCCGTCAGTGACCTGACGCATGAGTCTCGGAGTTTGTGCCTCTTCCAGTGAGAATTTTGGGGATACTTTGGCTTAGAAGTGGAGCTGGTGAGTGTCTCTTCATACTGTAACAACTTTGAGGTTCGCAGCTCAGATATATGTCGAGAAAAATATACTCATTCCCATCCATGGTTTCTTATGTACTGTACACGTGTATTGCTGAATATAGGCCTTTGCCGTCAGTGACCTGACGCATGAGTCTCGGAGTTTGTGCCTCTTCCAGTGGGAATTTCGGCGATATTTTGGCTCGGATGTAGAGCTGCTGAGTGTCTCTTCAATAACATTCTCCAACAACTTTGAGGTTCGCAGATCAGATATAAGTCGAGAAAAATATACTCATTCCAAGCCCTGTTTTCTTCTTTGTATGTATGTACACGTGTAGTGCTGCATATATAGGCCTATGTCGCCAGTGACCTGACGCATGTGTCTCGAATTGTGGGTCCCTTCCAGTGAATATCCCGGTGATATCTTGGCTCGGATGTGTAGCTGGTGAGTGTCTCTTCATTCTCAAACAACTTGGAGGTTCGCAGTTCAGATATATGTTGAGAAAAATATACTCATTCCAATCCATGGTTTCTTATGTACACGTGTATACATTGCTGAATATAGGCCTTTGCCGTCAGTGACCTGTCGCATGAGTCTCGGAGTTTGTGCCTCTTCCAGTGAGAATTTGTGCGATATTTTGGCTTGGATGTGGAGCTGCTGAGTGTCTCTTCATTCTCCAACAACTTTGAGGTTCGCAGCTCAGATATATGTCGAGAAAGATATACTCATTCCCATCCATGGTTTCTTATGTACACGTGTATTGCTGCATAGAGGCCTATGTCGCCAGTGACCTGACGCACGAGTCTCAAAGTTTGTGCCTCTTCCAGTGAGAATTTTGGCAATACTTTGGCTGGTGAGTGTCTCTTCATTCTCCAACAACTTTGAGGTTCGCAGCTTAGATATAAGTCGAGAAAAATATACTCATTCAAAGCCATGATTTCTTCTGTGTATGTACTGTATGTACATGTACACGTGTAGTGCTGCATATCTATGTCGCCGGTGACCTAACGTACGAGTCTCAAAGTTTGGGTCCTTTCTTGTGAGAAGGTTGGCAATATTTTGGCTCAGATTTGGAGCTGGTGAGTGTCTCTTCATTCTGCAACAACTTTGAGGTTCGCAGCTCAGATATATGTCGAGAAAAATATACTCATTCCTATCTATAGTTTCTTATGTACACGTGTATTGCTGAATATAGGCCTTTGCCGTCAGTGACCTGACGCATGAGTCTCGGAGTTTGTGCCTGTTCCAGTGAGAATTTTGGCGATACTTTGGCTTAGATGTGGAGCTTGTGAGTGTCTCTTCATTCTGCAACAACTTTGAGGTTCGCAGCTCAGATATATGTCGAGAAAAATATACTCATTCCCATCCATGGTTTCTTATGTACACGTGTATTGCTGCATAGAGGCCTATGTCGCCAGTGACCTGACGCACGAGTCTCAAAGTTTGTGCCTCTTCCAGTGAGAATTTTGGCGATACTTTGGCTTAGATGTGTAGCTGGTGAGTGTCTCTTCATACTGCAACAACTTTGAGGTTCGCAGCTCAGATATATGTCGATAAAAATATTCTCATTCCAATCCATGGTTTATTATGTACACGTGTATTGCTGAATATAGGCCTTTGCAGCCAGTGACCTGACGCATGAGTCTCGGAGTTTGTGCCTCTTCCAGTGAGAATTTTGGCGATACTTTGGCTCGGATGTAGAGCTGCTGAGTGTCTCTTTA
Source organism: Crossaster papposus (assembly GCA_037893245.1). NCBI lineage: Eukaryota > Metazoa > Echinodermata > Asteroidea > Velatida > Solasteridae > Crossaster > Crossaster papposus. The sequence continues at coordinate 485,376 of JBAIAA010000321.1, forward strand.
TACTGAAACAACTTTGAGGTTCGCAGCTCAGATATATGTCGAGAAAAATATACTCATTCCCATCCGTCATTTGTTTCGTCATTCTTCAACCACATTGATTTGTTTATGTACACGTGTATTGCTGAATATAGGCCTTTGCCGTCAGTGACCTGACGCATGAGTCTCGGAGTTTGTGCCTCTTCCAGTGAGAATTTTGGGGATACTTTGGCTTAGAAGTGGAGCTGGTGAGTGTCTCTTCATACTGTAACAACTTTGAGGTTCGCAGCTCAGATATATGTCGAGAAAAATATACTCATTCCCATCCATGGTTTCTTATGTACTGTACACGTGTATTGCTGAATATAGGCCTTTGCCGTCAGTGACCTGACGCATGAGTCTCGGAGTTTGTGCCTCTTCCAGTGGGAATTTCGGCGATATTTTGGCTCGGATGTAGAGCTGCTGAGTGTCTCTTCAATAACATTCTCCAACAACTTTGAGGTTCGCAGATCAGATATAAGTCGAGAAAAATATACTCATTCCAAGCCCTGTTTTCTTCTTTGTATGTATGTACACGTGTAGTGCTGCATATATAGGCCTATGTCGCCAGTGACCTGACGCATGTGTCTCGAATTGTGGGTCCCTTCCAGTGAATATCCCGGTGATATCTTGGCTCGGATGTGTAGCTGGTGAGTGTCTCTTCATTCTCAAACAACTTGGAGGTTCGCAGTTCAGATATATGTTGAGAAAAATATACTCATTCCAATCCATGGTTTCTTATGTACACGTGTATACATTGCTGAATATAGGCCTTTGCCGTCAGTGACCTGTCGCATGAGTCTCGGAGTTTGTGCCTCTTCCAGTGAGAATTTTTGCGATATTTTGGCTTGGATGTGGAGCTGCTGAGTGTCTCTTCATTCTCCAACAACTTTGAGGTTCGCAGTTCAGATATATGTCGAGAAAGATATACTCATTCCCATCCATGGTTTCTTATGTACACGTGTATTGCTGCATAGAGGCCTATGTCGCCAGTGACCTGACGCACGAGTCTCAAAGTTTGTGCCTCTTCCAGTGAGAATTTTGGCGATACTTTGGCTTTAGATGTGGAGCTGGTGAGTGTCTCTTCATTCTCCAACAACTTTGAGGTTCGCAGCTTAGATATAAGTCGAGAAAAATATACTCATTCAAAGCCATGATTTCTTCTGTGTATGTACTGTATGTACATGTACACGTGTAGTGCTGCATATCTATGTCGCCGGTGACCTAACGTACGAGTCTCAAAGTTTGGGTCCTTTCTTGTGAGAAGGTTGGCAATATTTTGGCTCAGATTTGGAGCTGGTGAGTGTCTCTTCATTCTGCAACAACTTTGAGGTTCGCAGCTCAGATATATGTCGAGAAAAATATACTCATTCCTATCTATAGTTTCTTATGTACACGTGTATTGCTGAATATAGGCCTTTGCCGTCAGTGACCTGACGCATGAGTCTCGGAGTTTGTGCCTGTTCCAGTGAGAATTTTGGCGATACTTTGGCTTTAGATGTGGAGCTGGTGAGTGTCTCTTCATACTGCAACAACTTTGAGGTTCGCAGCTTAGATTTAAGTTGAGAAAAATACACTCCTAAGCCATGTGCTGCATATAGTGCTGTACCGTAATTTCCTGCGGTAAAGCCGCACGGCGGTTAAGGCGCAGGTCCCTAAAATCACCCAAAAAAAATTCAAACGCCAACAGATAAGGCGCACTGCCGAATAAGGCGCATGCTTGAACGCACCCAAAAGAACACCAGGCGCCACCCGGTGTAGGTACATCGCCAGAAAGGGGTCATTTTGTTGCCTTAGAACGATCCCATTATTCCAAGCATGAATTAAACCGTAACCCCATGGGCTGGTCCCATGAAGAAAAAACCCAAAGTACCTTTATCCATCGAGCCAACGCTGTGCATGATTGGGGTCATTTTGTTGCCTTAGAACGATCCCACTATTCCAAGCATGAATTAAACCGTAACCCCATGGGCTGGTCCCATGAAGAAAAAATCCAAAGTACCTTTATCCATCGAGCCAAAGCTAGCTGTGCGTGATTGCGGTTTCTGACCCTGCAATGGTGCGTCTTTTTCCAAAAGAAATAAGGTTCAATGAACTAAAACCATTGAGTGAGCCGACACGAAATGTATCAACAATCGCAAACACCAGATGTTCCTGACCGCAGAGTTTATACAATGGAAGCCGATACACGTGCCTCTCCCACAGATATCGGGTTTCAAAACCACGTTTAATGTTTTGGTCCGTGGGATTATAAATTAATTCAGTACCCGGTAAGTTCAGTCAGTCAGTGATTATAGTTTCTTTCCAGACAACGTAATCAGACAACATAGAGTTGACTTAATATATGGAAGGGATTTTTAGAGGGGATTTGTTTTTAAATAAAGTTCTTTTCCTTTATTTCAAACCTATAATTTGTTAATCACGTTCATAAGATATTTGTTTAATACATCACTACTCTTTAGTGTTAGTTTTGAAGATCATTAAACTTATTTAATATCTTACTAATAAAATAAACGAAACAGACACATGAACCATCTCTTTTCTCTTTGGAGATAAGCGGGCCGGGACAACATTTATTGAGAAGCAGTTTGTGTTGAGAGAACGTCAACACCCAATGGTAATGAAGATTTTTTTAACTGGACTTCAGGGTTGGATAACGATTTTGTCACTGGGGAAGTAGTGAGCGGTGCTGAGGGCTTTGATGTTGGTCTTTTCAAGAAACTTGGTCGGCTCATCACTCAGTCACCCTGAATAATAAGATAATATTACGTTAAATTCTTATAATACTTTCTCAAACAAACATCTAAAATGAAGATATAATAAAACACCCTCAACGTTCACACAATAGAGGTTGGGTGAATGCGAATTCCAAACGTTTAAGTAATTCTGTTGCAGCATTTTCGGAATGAAAGAAAACGGCCAGAAAGAAAAAGGGGGTCGACACATTGCGGCATTGTTGGAATAAAAGCACGGTCGTGGGGGGGGGGGGGGGGGGGGGGAATCAACACATCGTGGCATTGTTGGAGGGTAAGCACATTCATAGGGGATCAACACATCACGGCATTGTTAGAATGGAAACACGGTCACAATGTCCGAAGAGTTGAGCTAATTGGTTGACCGCATTATTGAGTAAGATTACGGCGTTCAAAGAATTCTTCACACAAAGACCGTCACTTTGAAATCAAGCGACATCATATAAGGCGCACCGAAAGATAAGGCGCGGCGATGTTTTTGTGGTCTAGAAAGTCAGATAAGCCGCGGCTTTACCGCAGGAAATTACGGTATATAGTGCTGCATATATAGGCCTATGCCGCCAGTGACCTGACGCAAGAGTTTGTGCCTCTTCCAGGGAGAATTTATTTTAAAGATATGCACATGGTGAGAAAGGGAATTTCATAAGCTTTCTAATGATACCCATCACAAGTGTGTATCTGTTTAGGTTAACAAGTTATGGTCTGATGAATATGACAGGTGTATATTTATTTGCCAAATCCACATTCCGAGAAAAACAGCTTTGAAATAAACAAAATTGACCAAAATCATACGTCCCCCACAAATCGTCTTCATTTTCATCTTTATTTATCGTTTTTACATACATGTACATGTACAATACATTAACGACAATAATCTGTGATAAATACACTTTCTAAAAATACAATGTTCAGAAAAACGACTTGGCCACGATTTTCCCCCATTGCGTAAAACGGCTCCAGCGACTTATTCCTGATTACGATGGAGCGAGTCACATATAGGCTTATGTCGCCGGTGACCTAACGCATATGTCTCGAAGTTTGGGTCCTTTCTTGTGAGAATGTTGGCGATATTTTGGCTCAGATGTGGAGCTGGCGAGTGTCTTTTTAATCTCCAACAACTTTTAGGTTCACATTTCAGATACAAATCACAGGAACAACTACCCTGCGACGGTTGAAAACTAAAACTTTTTTTATTTTTTGCTTTATTTTTTGGCATCCGTGATTCTAAAACTTCGGACAGGTCAGTTAAACGACATCTACTATAAAATCCAACCGTCCAAATCCACCCATTTATAATTCAAGCAATTACAATGGTGCATCCTACCTTTAATTCCTTTATGGAATACTCTACAAGTATCGGTACATTCCTGCTTTTCCACTTGTTCAAGCAGTGCACTCAATAATAATAAAATAGCAGAACACATTTGTCACTCACGCTGGACTACAAAACAATACGTACACGTTTGTAAATGGTGTGCCAATTGTACTGTGGGTTGGCAATAGCAAATTGCATTGCTAATGCTGTACCACAGGAACAGTACAAATATACTCTTAAGCCGTGTTCGCACTGGACTTTTTTTGGGAAGGTTTTACTGAGACGATGGTAAAATAAAAAATGGTCAAATGTTACCACTGTTCGCACTTGGACTTTCGACACGGGAAAATTTTACCGAGACCGTGGGAGAAGTAGTCATTATAATGACTCGCGAGGGCGCTTTGCGTGACCTTTTTTTGCATTGACCTCGGTGTACCCATTCGCGATCGCGAGCGCGCGCTTTTTTTTTCGATCAAATCATTGACGCCATGCCATCATAGGTACGGTATTGCATCCGTTGTCGTGCTTTCTTTCGTCGTAAGACACGTTGACGTTCTTTATTATCATTTGGAAATGATGCACTGTGGTAGCAACAATCAAACTTCCGACTGTATCAATAATAATATCTGCCATAATATTGACCAAAGGAACCCCAACTCTACGTAATCTTTTTGCAAAACCACGTGCGAATGTGATCACGATGCGATTTGCATGTATCAGCGTGCCCGCATGTAAACAATGCAAAGAGCGCATGCGCAGTGCTTTGTATAGCGTGACCTTGCACTGGGTGGACGTTTTCCTGGGACGCTTTTACCGAGTCGCGCTGTTCGCACTGGACTTATCGTCTAGGGAAAAATGACCAGGGACGTTTTCCCGGGCAGCAGTTGGCCGGTAGAAGTACCCACTGGACTCGGGAGAAGTACCCACTGGACTCGGGAGAAGTACCCGAGAGGAAAACGTCCTAGGCTGTCCGCACTGGACTTAAAATGGGAAAAGGACCCATCGTCTAGGTATGCTTTATCATTTTAAGTCCAGTGCGAACATGGCTTTAGTCTTACCATGCCTACAGTACACATTATGTTCACAGATGTGATGAACCTTGGAGTCTTGGACAATCATAAACTATACAGTAATTCCACACAATCCTGTGACATACTGGTACACATGAAATCATTGAAGAAAAGGAAATGTAATGGACCTCATGCCAGTGTTGTACACGGTGCTCGAACTAGAGTACTACACTGTGTGTGTACCGGTACATGGACTTGAGAACCGTTTTTAGAGTACTCGTACTCGAATGTTAAAATCTCGTACTCCAACTGACGTACTCGTACTCGGGAAGCCAATACTCGATGAAAAAAATTGTTTCACGGCCTTAGTTATTTTATTTTATCAATACTTCCAAATTGTTGATTGTGGAGAAATCGAGTTCCTCGACCTACGTCGGGACAAAAAACAGCTACCGGTACTTGAAAATGTACATGCATACCGTAGATGTATCCATAGCCAGATCTGTATACCAGTCTGACTGAGCAATGACGCAACTGTTTTGTTCTTTCTCAAAATGGTCGTTTGATTTAATTGGGCGATTAGATCAAGGCATGATGGGGTCTTTTTTCTAACCCAAGCTTCGGTCCGTATGTGAGCATAACCCATTGCAAACCTGCATGAATGGCGCCAGCTATGCACCACATCCAAAGTTTAAAAAAGCAACCTATGCCTAGAAAATGTCACCGAGGCTAGGGCCGTTTTTCAAACCCAAGCTCAGGCTACGTTTCTGGCTCCGTCACCATTGCTAAATTGCATACAGAAAGCCAAAGCAGAGACGAAGTTCGGGTTTGGAAAACGACCTACCGGTAGAGATCGAGGTTGGAAAAATATTTTGGGAGATTATTTTGTCTTATTTTTTAGGGGTTACCAGAGAAGGTGGATAAATGATTTTTTTTAGAGGGGAGATCCATTGTGTTTTTTGAGGGGCCATATCAAAAACCTGTTTTTTGTTCATTTTTGTCTTACTTTTTATTGGGGATCTGAATGAAAACCCATAGAAACATACATGTGTTTGTAATAACCAAAAACCTCACCTGTAATGAAAAGGAAAGGTCTAGGTCGGTGTCCAGCAAGCTGCCTTGACTGATGAAGATTTCGTTGGATCGGAGAGTACGTTTGGAGCTCTAACAGAAAGAAGGAAAAAAAAATACAAAATACATACATACATGTTATTTTTTTACCAAATTTCAGTTCAACGTCAACAAATTCTTACAAACTTGTATAAACAGACAAATCTAACCCCAAGATCCTAATGCAGGAACTGTTTCTTTAAACCCTAACTCCTAAACTCCATGTAACCTGAATCCTGCAAAATCCTCCAATATTTATTACTGGTGACCACTGCCTGAATCCTGCAAAATTATGTAGTTGGTTTACAATTGAGCTAAAGCAGCCAAATATAAAACAAACAGCTGCTAATGTACAAAGTAAGTGCCCTACAGTACAAGTATTACAACAGGGGTCTGCACACATGACCCTTGGTATGCAAACCTTTCCTATCCTTGAACATACATGTACATGTAACTTACACCATAAAGGTAGTATACACCAGGCCTCAAAATTCACAGCAGCCACGCAGCCATGGCCGTCGATGCCCTTCTGTCAGGCCGACGTGCCCCTGGAAAAATTCACCTCCTCGCGGCCAACACTGCCGTGCCCTTTTTTTATAATTTAATTTATACACGGTACTCCATGCTTTTTTTAACGGCAATTTTCTTCTCCCCGTCCGCAACCGGACCACACAGGGCTAGCTAGGAACACGGAACCGTTCGTGATGCACTCTGTAAATATTGTACAGTACAACTTTCACAGTGTGGAATTACAGCACATGCACGCGCACAGCACAATCTTGTGCCGATATCGCCACCATATAAACTGTAGGTTAAAAGAAGAATATCGCCTGGCTCCGTCTTTTGTATAGATACAAAAGTATTGAAAAAGTGCAGGACACAGACTCCGTACGCATTCTCCAGCATACAGTCTGGCCAACTCTGGTCTTAATAGTCTGGTTCCCTAGGTTCTTTCTATGAATGCTTTGCGCTTCAGGCTGTAGGATACCAGACACGCATGTGCGTGGAATTCGTTAGAAGTTGTTTACGATCACGGAGCGACGAGATTATTCTGCGAAAGTGCGATTCAGCTGATTTAGGGTACCCCGATAGTGCTAAAAAATGGCTTTAAAATAAATCCTCATCTTCGAAGAGTTTCAGAAAGCAACCTTATCGAAAGGAGTAGGCCTAGATATAATTTTTTTTTTTTTTTTTTTTTTTAAATGTTAAAACAGGTTGGCATGTCTTTGCAAGCAATGAGTAGAATGCAAGGTTGGTACATGTACATGTAGTTGAATACTGCAATCTGTTTATTTTATACTAGATTAGGTAAAATACAACGCATTCTTTCAAGTCAGGCATTAAACATTTTATTTATTTTTTTTTGGCCTCTGTGCCCTTTTCTCAAGATTTTATTTGGCCTTGGTGCACATCCTTTTGGCCTTGGTGCCCTTCAAAATGTTTCTTCATTTAAGGCCAAAGTGGCCTGCCCTAAAAATGACGAAATTTGAGGCCTGATACACCATTGGTCATTGCTTGAATTATCATGAATGAGTAGATTTGGGGGGTTGTATTTTATAGTAAATATCGTTTAACTGAGCTGTTCGAAGTTTTACAATCATGGATGCCGAGAAAAGCACGAAAAACAGCGGCTTGTTTCAACCGGCGTCGAGCAGTTATTCTTATGTTATCTTTGTTTTTTCGCGATCGCCGTCCGGCTTTCAAATGAGTAAGATACCGGTATTTCTTAATAATTCGATAGTAAATATTTTTGATATTTGCAAATGGTGTATCCTACCTTTAATTCGGGCGATTCACAATGCAGTGCGCCACCAAGCGTTTGACTCAAAAGAGCAACTTTTAAACTTTACGGTCGACTTCTTCCGTATATCATACTGTAGTGAAATATCTATTCTTCATTGTTCACGCGAGGTACAACACAAAGTTAAATGTATCCGGAAGCGTCGTTGATTAAAACATTGTTATTTGCAGAAAAAAATTGGAACTTTAATCGTGCGCGTCCAAAAAGACGTAAAAACTGATGAGTTCATGCAAAATGAATACCGTTTTTCAAACTGATGCCGACTTTTCCCCATGATGCACTGCGGGTATAGCAGGATTTGCGCCTCCAACGGCAGCTTCTAGGTAATGTGAATCGCTCGAATTGAAGCTCAGATGGAAAATGTGCATAGAGCATAGTGTGAATGTACATGTATGTACAAAGTACACTATACAAAGTAACCAATATTACACATAAACCTCAATCATCCAAAATTCTCAATTGGATAAAAAACCAAGTAGCCCTTAATCCTGCAAAATCGTCTGGAGTTCAGGCCTTTTACCTGAATCCTGCATTATCCTCCAGTGGCAAAAATAAAACCCTAATGCCCTCAGTCCGGCAAAATCCTCTGATCTCCTAATTTGCAATGCGGATTTGAGATGGTTCTACATATAGGGTTAACATTTTGATTCGTATTTGGTTGACTGGATACACACGTGTAAACATGTATTCGCATTTTTGTATCACTGTGGAGACATGGCTTTGTTCTCGTGTACAAAATGGTTAGAAAGTCGAGCACGTTTTTCAAAATGCTCCCATTTTAACCATAATTTTTTTCCTGGGTTGAAATTTCGACCCAATATACCCTATATTATACCCTAACCCAAACACTAACCCTAACCCACATCCTAATCCTAGTTTTTGAGTAATTTAAGTAAAATCCAAAAATCTAATTCATGAAATTCCCAGTGAAGACCTACATGTATTCATCTATAGAAATTTACCCTCCGGAGACATTTTGTCTCCATTGTACACATTGTGTTCATGTCTCCAGAGGGTACCGTATTTTGCACCAAACTTTTGTTTATTCATGATGTAAATCAAGGATTGTTTTGTTCCTCTCAATGATTTTGTTTTGTTTGTACAGTATTTCCGACTGATATTGGTTTTGTACACGAATCTCAATCGAGGACGTCCTGGATTACACACCTAATCCCCATTCACTGCCATGGCGTCAGGGATGTGTCCTTCGTTACACCATAAACAAACCCATAGGCCTACAGACATTCCATTTCAACATTTCATAATGGCTCAAATGGTTTTGCATTTTTGTCATAAGAAATTGTTTTCACCCAAAGACACAGTGTGTGCAAGTGATCAATCCATGTACTGTATGTATTTAGTGGGTCAAACTTGCTATTTTGCTACCGGTACAGTTAATAATTTTAAATGAACATTATTTGCCACGAACATAATCATTTGTGAAGGGTTCTTGCACAATAAGACGAAACTGGTCAGAGGTTGAAATAAGGGTTCTCAGTTGTTAGAAATGAGGATAAAAATCTCCTTACTACACTGTTTCTTGCACTTCAATTGGACATTCTGTTAACAAGTTATGGCTGTTTGAAGTTTGAAGTAATATACATGTGTACTGTACTTGGAGTTAATAGAGTACATACACAGTGCACCAGTACAGTACATGTACATGTACAGTACCTCTCACATAAATTATGTACTCTATCATTCAGTAACTTCCAGTAAGTTTTAATTGATTTGATGACCTTTCACTGTACTATACTTGATGTACCCTACTGTAACTCAAGGTCAATAAACTAAATGTAATTAATCCAGGGCAATCAATACAGAAAGGCCAATTATACACTATGGTACTCAAGTTCAGGAACATGCATACATGTACGTGTGTATTATACTGGTAATAAAAAGTAAGCCCACAAGACGAGGTTGGAAAGGGAGATACTGGTACAATATCTATGAGGACATTTCATAGAGTTCGTGTGCAACTCTAACCCAAGAAATTCTTTCGAACCAAAATGTTCCACATTTCCTTTCATAAATACCCTAAACCAAAACTATCTCTAGACCCCTTTACTGGAGACCCAACATGCTATGGGGACAGAAAAATGTCCCCACAACTCGGTCCGCCTTTTTCAAACAAAAGAAACTGTCCCCACAATAAGGTGTATGCTACCCGGGACGTGTGAAAAATTACACCAACATTTGAGGATTCAGAACCATTAACCCTAACTCCTTACACAACAAAGGAAGTTGGAGGATTTTGAAGGAATTGTATTGTTCAATAACAATGGTGAGGGAGTTAGGGTTAAAGACTTAACCAGTTCGCGCCGGGATTATTTTAACATCGCCGAGCCGACGGGCGGGATTATTTTTAACGAAACTCAATCCGAAGCGCGAACTGGTTAAAAACCTAAACCCCTGGGCCCTTTTGGCTAGGGACCGTCCTCCATCCTGCAAATTCCTCCCAGTGCCACCGTGATTTGATTTGATTTTAATGTAATTCATCCGAAATCTTCCGAAATCCTGTTATTTCTTTAGTTTGTTCAGTGGAGGCTAGGGCTGACCATTGCCTCAATCCTCCAAACTTCTCCACCTACATGTACCGGTATCTCACTGTAATGGGTTAAGGGGCAGTGCCGATGAGATTCAGAAGCAGTGAAGATGATATTAAGCATTGAGCAAGTTCAATTGGGCGACTACATGTAGATCGACTAGACTTAAAGGTATGTACCGGTAGGATACACCATTTGCAGATATCAAAAATATTTACTACCGAATTATTAAGAAATTTCTTACTCATCTGAAAATAAATAATGATTCTAGGCATCCAGTAAAATTATTGCGCTAGATATCCTGTAATTATTCTGAAAAATAAAATTTTATGGAGAAAAATTTGCGATAGTCGTCCGGCGGGCAAAACAAACCATAAGAATAACAAACAACATAAGAATAACTGCTCGAAGCTAGTTGAAAACAAACCCTGTTTTTCGTGCTTTTCTCGGCATCCATGATTGTAAAACTTCGGACAGGTCAGTTAAACGATATTTTATTTAAAATACAACCCCCCAAATCCACCCATTATTAATAATTCAAGCAATTACCAATGGTGTATCCTACCTTTAATCGTTTAATAGTCAATCTACAGTAGTTGTGTGGTTTGACTACGGGGTAGACATGTACCGGTATGTACTTTTTGTAGTCCAACTAGATCAACATGTAGCCCCGGACCATGGTTTATACAGTGTACAAGTAGTCACTCGTGAGTTGTACCGGTACCATGTACGTCACGATTTCAAGATACCGTAGAGGAAAGGCAAACTGGGTCAAGTTTTGCCAAAGTTTACGATAAATATCTTTAACCCTAACAGTCCTCAATCCTCCGACAGGTAAAGGATTGAGGACTGTTAGGGTTAATTATGATAATTATTAATTTATTGGACTAAATTAAGTGGAGAAAATGAATAGAAAATAAAAAATGACATGTACCGGTACATTGTACTGTACTTTTTGTACGTGCCAACATTTTGCTTCGTTCACAACGTGAAAGCCTGTCGTCTGCTCACAAACTAGATTTGACGTCATCGATCGACAAGATGCGTTCAAGTGACTAAACAGGCCACGCATGCGTGAAGTTGAATCGGAAATTTACAAAAGGAACTGCCGGTAATTCAGCAGCTCCCGAACTTGCTCATTAAAGGTGGGATACACCATTTGCAGACTATATCGAACATTTTTACTACACAATTATTAAGAAATATACTTATTTAAAAGTAAATAATGTTTGTAGGCATCTACATGTGTATGTACCGGTAGTAAAATGATTGCGCTAGATATCCATTTGTTCCGAATAAATAGAATTTTATAAAACAAATTTCATGATCACCGTACGGCGATCGCGAAAAAAAAAAGAACAGCATACACGTAAGAACTACTGCCCAATGTCGGTTAAAAACAAACACTGTTTTTCTTGCTTTTCTCAGTAAAACTTTGGAACAGGTCAGAAAAACAATACTATAAAATACACCCATTCCTGATAATTTAAGCAATTACCAATGGTGTATCCTACCTTTAATGCAGGGCTCAGTTATGCATGACTGAACGTAAACAATGTTAAACTACAGTCTTCGAACTCCACACAATGCATCCTCCAAAATCATGCATTTGGAAGTACAGTGTATATTTGAAACATATGGAGGTACATGTACATGTATGTACAGGTATAAAACCAACCTGCATGCGCACAGCGATAATGACTGAGCCCAAGTCTGTCTCTAGTGTCTTCAGCACCACCAGATGTGTTAACCTCAGAGTACATAACCTGCCAACAAAAATAAAAAAATAAAATATCATTAATAATAAATTTAAAGTTATAGTATACATTTTTGTATACCATTTTCCAGTTGTACATGTACGTACATTTTTATCATTAATTAGAGCAGCAACATTCATCAAAACCTGAATAATTTCAAAGAGAACAAACTAAAGAAATTGGCAAGGGGTGACTCGAGCTTGCGACCTCTGGAATACCAGACTGGCGCTCTACCAACTGAGCTACCGTATCTTGCCCTACCGTATGTTGGCGGTCTCCCAAATTGTTAGTATCTTTGTTCGAGGGCGCTAGTCAGAAGTCATAAACACCAAAATGCCATGTGGCCAGAAATGACGCCCAACATTACAATACAACCTGGGAAAGCGACGTTGTAGGGATCGCTCAATGAGGATACGACTTTTTATCTTATACATATTTTGGTAATACACAAATAAACCACAAGGACAATTGACTAGGTAAATTTGCATAAATGTCAAAGTGAACAAAGAAATTCGCAAGGCGGTACTCGTTCTTGCAACATCCGGAATACCTGACCGGCACTCTCCCAACGTAACTACATGTACATGTACATCAGGAATGTCGCAACGCCGTTCGGCGCCGGCACTCGCATTGGCCGGCCGGGAGCCCCACTTCATCAATATCCATAAAAGTCTGTCTATACAAACATTCCTCTAATGACCACTACATGACCTTTGACCTCCGTAATCTGATGAAGAATAGTGTCTTCCCACCCAATGGTCACTGAAAATCCATTAATGCATTGTAGAAGTTTAAATACATTTTTTTTTTAAAAACCTGAAACCTTACCCCAACACAGTGTATGGTGACTGTTGTAAAACAGAATTTAGGACCAGAATTTAAGACCAGTTTAGCAAGTGCCACGAAAACTATTGTTTTGGCAACACAAAAACCAGTTGTGTAGCCTACATGTTGTACATGTAACAAATGTACATGTTTGACTGGACCTAAAAATGTGTTTGCAGCAAGAGTACCGGTAGATAAAGACTGACAAGGAAGACTTAAAGCAGCAAGTGAAGGATGAAAGGAGCGGTAGTGTTGTAATTTAAATTGCCTCAAGGCTTTAGCGTCAGTCACACGAACGAATGAACGAACGCACGGGTGTCTTCTCTGCTTGCTTGCTGTCCATGGTTTGCAACTAATCATGTTAATACCGGTACACGTACCGGTATGTGTACATGATCAAATCACTGTGGCCTACATACTGTATATATGCAAATGTTCAGATGATCACAACAGGTTTTAAATTTCTACCGCTGTACTGCCACATTGACATGCGCAGTTGCTGTAGAATGGAAAAAGAAAGTCTATCTTTGACAGACTTTGTACACGCATCGTTATTTACCCATTAGTACACGAAAACAGTATATGGACAACTGGTTCATACACACATTAAAGGGGGCTTCTGCTTTTGCCACTGGTAGTGGTATACAAATTATGTTGTAATACAGGCCTCGACCTTAACGCTAGCCCAACTTTCGGTACATTGTCTCGTAAAAACAGCTGCGGCTAGTAAAAAGTACTCTTTAACCAGTACGCATTTCCGGCCTTGTTCGCTGCTGACATACATTTCCGAACTTGAACTTGGCGTGCTTATGCGTCATCTGTTTTGAATTTGGGGAAGTTTTTGCATTTATATACGTCATCCGGCGCAAACTGGTTAACTTGCCTGGCGGGCTAGTAAAGAAATGTACCGGTACGTGGTTTTGACCATACAGATTTCATATTTTGCATTACTACATGTATACACTTCCCATTCCGTTAATTTTTTTAAACGCGACACGAACACGACAAATGTTAGTTCATAAAAAAGTGCTGTTGCAAAAAAATGAATATTGCTTGGAGACTGGACTTAATACCTAATTGTGCACTGTAACATGATATCAAACAAGCGTAGCCAAACTACCGGTATGTATCTGCTGAGTGCCACCTCAGTGCCACCTGAGTGTCCCTGTTCATCGCTCTCGCTGCCGCTGCAACGCTCACTCTGCCGCTGTAAATGCACATTGCACCGGTAATTGTCTTGCGTAAAAGGTTATTTTGCACGACATGGAACAAGTTTGACCAAGGACTATACCGGTTAGTTAACTATACATTCGACTAACTCCGACCGAACTCACGCTAGGTTGGGCTAGTCTACATGTACAAATGTAGTTGACTATTCGTGACCAACCTACCGCGGTTGGTCACGCTGGTTATCAATTATCAACATTTCAATGGCATATACATGTAGTACAGCGAGATCAACTACCTGGTAACTATCGGCAAAAATTGTATGCAAAATTGTATGCTAAATTGTGGAAGCGACATGTACAATACCAGTGTTCTACTATTGTGGTTTTTTTTGGTTTTTTTAGATTTCCATTACACACTTGTACAGTAGTTGGTTCAAAATTAAAATCTTAGAATATATTTTTGTTTGATACATGTGTACATGTACGTACGATACTTCGTACCGGTAGCATTCACAGAGCTAAAACTTTGTCAGGGTGCGGTACTGTAGTGTCAAGCACTATTCTTTACATTTTATGTTTGCTGCTTCAAACATTTTATGTACAAAAAAGCACGTACCGCTTGATAACTTTGTTCAACATGTCTTGCTTTAGAAACATACAGTATAGCACTAGTGATGAGTCATAAAATTCTAGGCTAGAAATGCGAGCCTGCATACGTGTACAGTACAGTACAGTACCGTAAGTGCGCACAAGTGTTTCAATTTTTTCAAAAATATCTTATTAGTATTGACAATAATGGTGGGTCAAATTGATATTTGTTTTCCTCTTTTTTTATGACATTTAAATGTTGTAATAGTACCAGTAGGTACATGTACATGTAATTACTTTTTTAAATGGGCTTAAGTTGAAATATTGGTTACATATTGTACAGTATACACTGTACATGTACATAAACATGTCTGAATACCATACATTAACCCTAACGTCACCTTCATGAATAACTACTGTACCAGTACATGTACTTGAGTAAACTGTATACTGTACATGTACATGTACTGGTACTTAAAGGTAGGATACACCATTGGTAATTGCTTCAATTATCATGAATGGGTGGATTTGGGGGGTTGTATTTTTTAGTAAGTATCGTTTAACTGACCTGTCCGAAGTTTTACAATCATGGATGCCGAGACAAAGCACGAACAACAGCGTTTGTTTTTAACCGGCGTCGTGTTTTTTCGCGATCGCCGTCAAATGGTGTATGCTACATGTACATGTACCTTTAAGCACAAATCTTATTTCCTACATTTACAAGCCAAGTATATATGTATGGTACGTGAACCACATAATGACCGAGGATAGCCCTTTGTGTTTCCTTTATTCCTGTACTGTAACCTAACCTGATTTATCTTAAAAGCTACCGGTACGTGTACATGTACATGTACCGGTACATGTACATGTACCTGAACGACCGAGGGCAAATTTTAACAAAGAAACCGTCGTTCGAGGATTCTTAGTCCCTGTAATATATATTTGTGTCTTTTTTGTGTCTCAATCCTCGGTCCTAATACAAAGTACACAAATGTACAGGTAAATGTACCCTGTGGAGGCATGAACACAATGGAGACAATGGGAGACAATGGGAGTCAAAAGGGTCTCTAAAGGGTAATTTCTATGGATGAATAGATCTATACTAAGAATTTCACAAAACAGATTTTTGAATTTTACTCAAATTACTGAAAAACTACGGTAGGGTTGGGATGTGGGTTGAGTTCAGTGGTTGGGTTTCAATTCGTCTCAATTCAATAGAACATTTATTTTCATTTCCTCAATAGTGATGAATGCGTAAGAATAAAACCAAAATATTTAAACACAATGTAATGCTAAATGAAAGCCAACAAATAAAACAAATTATTTAGATAAATAAATAAATAAATAAGTAAGTAAATATTTTTTTAAAGTGAAAGTTACCATGGGTTACGTACGTACGTACCGTAGGGTTATTGGGTCAAATTTTCAACACATGAATTTAATTATGGTTGAAATATTGTAGAAGCATTTTGAAAACCGTGCTCGGCTTTATAACTACTTTTTTAGAACAAATTGATGTCTCCACAAGGATACAAACATGTGAATGTACATGTATTCTCTTACCAGTACTTTGTATTACGACAGAGGATCCAGACACAAAAGAGAACAAAGGAAATATATTATTACAGAGACAAGGAATCCTCGAACGGTGGTTTCTTCGGGCCTTTTCGAATCCCTGTCTTCGTCTTTGGGTTTGGCTTAAGGTGATTTTAGATTTCTAACTGCGAGATCGTCAGCCACATTCTGATGCCTCTTGTGCTCCAGAAACATTCACTCGATTGATGTGAACCCGATGTTTTTCCATTTGCTTCCATTTCTATTTGCTTCTCAGTGATTCGGAATTCGGAGCCAAAGCACAAATTTTGAAAAAGGCATTTTGTCAAAATTTGTACTGGATAGCTTAAAGGTACATTGTACATGTAGAAATAGAATACACCATATTTGCAGATATCGAACAAAATTACTACCGAATTATTAAGAAATATCTTACTCATCTGAAAGTAAATAATGATTCTAGGCATCATCCTGTAATTATTCTTTAAAAAAACACAAATAACATAAGAATAACTGCTCGACGCTGGTTGAAAACAAACGCTGTTTTTCGTGCTTTTCTCAATATATGCATGATTGTAAAACTTCGGATAAGTCAGTTAAATGATATTTACTGAAAAATACAACCCCCCAAATCCACCCATTCATGACAATTTAAGCAATTACCAATGGTGTATCCTACCTTAATGGTAAATCGGGTTAGGTTACAGAACAGAAATTAACGAAACGCAAAGGGCTATCCCCAGTAAAATGGTTCACCACTTGTGCACATTGTACATGTGCAGTACCTGCATGTACACTAGCGTGCAAAAGTCTTCGCGCACCAACGAGGTGTATTTTTAATTTCTATAATTTTGTTGAAATAAAAAGAATTATCAATAAACATGCATACATGTACCTGTGTTTAGTGTAATTATTTTAGTCAGTTTTAATCATATTTCTAATTTTCTACGACATTTAATAAAGTGTGTAACGCGGCAAAAATCGCATCGAAGTTTTCGTCCGTCATGTTCGTGTGTTAAATCGACATATTGGATGACCTCATTACGCATTCATGAGCTCATGAATACATTAACCTGGGCATTTAAACCAATGGGCAAGAAAATACGCGCGTTGTAAAACCCTCTTTAATAAATATTTATGAGGGTTACTGGTGAACCAATCACATGAACCAGAAGATGACACATCAGGCTAGGTTACTAAGACTTCGCAACAATGACTGGGAAAACTCCCCTTACTAACCATGCCCCTAGAACTCTGGGTCTCCCGACGCCCGTAGGGCGGAGACCCATAGATAGAGAGGGTTTTTACAGGTAAACCGCCGTTAAACAATAGAAACCGTGCACAAATTACGGGCAATAACTCCATACTGCCGCACGGTCTACCCCAACAAAAAATTTGTATGAGTACTTTATCAACTCACCCAGCTGTGGCCAACCAAAAACCGGTCGAATCTCGGCCAATTTCTGTAAAAAAGGTGAAAACTATGCCCGTTCCGCAAACGCTTCGTCGGGGAGGAGTTTAGCGAGGTCTGCGCGGTTCACGTGTATTTGGCATCATGGTCCGGGGGTGTATGGTTTTTTTTCGGATGAATGTCAGGTGTTTGGTGCGGTTCAAGAAGAATATTAACGCCGTGATTTATGTTGATATTCTTGTGACCACTTGCTGCCGTCTGCTCATAATCTGGTCGGCCCTTAAATAATTTTTCCAGCATGAAAACGCTCCACCTCATACTGAAATCACGAGGGAATTCTTGGCCAACCCGACCCCTGAATTTATTCATGAAATAGGGGGCAGTTGGCAGTTCGAGGCGATGGACTGGCCGGCCCAGAGCCCCGACCTGAATCTGCTTGACAATCTATACAGCGGACTATGGGCGCCGCCATCTTGGATTTTAACGTTAATGATATGTCAATGCGGAAAATCGCCATAGACTTTACACTGTGACTCCGGTTTTCATCGTAATTTTCAAGTTTACAAGCAACATTTGGTTCATATGACATGATTTATTAAAATAAGGATATCAACTAAGACACATGTATGGGTCAAGTAATATATTTTTATTAATTTACAGTTGCAATGTCAAAATGTAAATATCACCCATGGGTGCGCGAAGACTTTTGCACACCAGTGTACATGTACATGTACCGTACATGTACACAGTACTGCCAGTACATGTGACAGTAGGGTCCTTGCACTAGACACAACACTTCCACCCTTATCAGTCACTTTCTAGTGACTGATAAGGTCAGGTCTTACAAGTTACAGGAAGTCAATACAACCACAGAGGAAGCACCCTGACCCTAGTTTAACCTTGGTTACATGTAACAACCCCCAAATCAGGTTTTAAAAGTAGGATACACCATTGGTAAATGCTTGAATCATCATGAATGAGTGGATTTGGGTGGATTTGGGCCTCGGGCAGTTATTCTTATAAATGTTATTTTTTGGTTTTTTCGCGATCACCGAAAATTCCAATTTCGCGATTGCAATTAATTTTAAATAACATTCTATTTTTCAGAATAATTACAGGATATCTAGCGCAATCATTTTGCTGGATGCCTAAAATCATTATTTACTTTTGGATGAGTAAGAAAGTTCTTAATAATTCGGTAGTAAATATTTTTGATATATCGGTACATGTATAGCAAAATAGCAAATGGTGTATCCTACCCTTTAAATCAGCCTGCCTGTAAAGCTAAAGATGCCTGTATGCACCATTTGCAAACGTGACTGTTTGTCAAATTGCATGCTTTTATTTGATTGAACAATGTTTACGCTACAATCTGACTGAATAACAAACTAACAAATGTAATGGCAGACATAAAGGGCCAAATTCATAAACGGTGTTTTCCCCTTGATCATGATTAACTAGGCTAAATTGTGTATAAACAGTTGATGATCGAACGTACAAATCCAGGCCCGAATTCATAAAGAGTGATTAGATCAGCTGCTGTTTATCAAATGTACATGGTTAGTGACATACATTGTACATCTACTGTAAAAGTAACAAAGAGATTTTAATCATTCCAAGGGGCTTGTTTATATCTCGTGTACAAGTTACCATTTTTTTGTTGGCTTGCTTGTGGGCCGGACT
The DNA here is from genome assembly GCA_037893245.1 of Crossaster papposus. NCBI lineage: Eukaryota > Metazoa > Echinodermata > Asteroidea > Velatida > Solasteridae > Crossaster > Crossaster papposus. The sequence continues at coordinate 504,913 of JBAIAA010000321.1, forward strand.
TACATTGATGTACATGTATGGCATTGGATCTGCTGCGTATCATTAAAATAGCGCAGGAAGAACTGTTTTCCTACCTTTTACACACTCAAAGAGACCCATTTTGTGGTCATGAGTAAAATTATTAGTGCGGTTTTTTTCGATGGTGACCCTTCCACTAGTGTCAACTGAGCTGATCAGCAGAGCACAGCGATACGTGTTTTCGAAGATATCGGTACATGTGCCCTTTTATTCAACATATTACGTAATCCGCTGTGAATAGAATGATGTACGGCTAGACCACTAAACATCGGCTAAGCAGGAACTTGTACACGGTTGGATAAACAGCCGGTTATTTTCTTTCTGAATTGCGATGATCTCAGGAGTTTACCCACACGCGTACTTCTCTGCTTTAGCCACCGTACAATAGTCGTACATGACTAAAATAATCCGGTGATCTTCACCGTTTATGAATTTGGCCCAAAATGTTTATATCAAGTGGAATGTTTACAATCCAGCCTCACAAAAAGAGCAACCCCAGTGACATTTTCTCAATCAATAACATGACTAACTGCCCAAGCATGTGTATTGGTACAGTTAGGGGTGTTTCCCCATCCAAAGCCTTACAGTCACAACAAATTACAAAGGGTCATTTGTCTGTTTTTTTTGTGGTCAGAACCTTGGCAGACTATGGGCATAATGAGTCATGCATGGCTAGTGTGGCATAAGGTGTGAGGTCCTGGACAAGGTACATGTACAGTATACCAGGAATTAGGATCATGCTAGGATTAAGTTCATTTTGTTCAGTTACAATCAAAATGTTACAGTACGGTACATGTACATTAACCTGTGTCCAAGTACCAGTACACTTTACACATGTACAACGTACCGGTATTGCAGCTATCCAAATATTAATTAACCAATAACCCTTACCCCCTACCCCATATGTGACCCGCTCCATCGAAATCAGGAATAAGTCTCGAAATGACTTTTTGAGATATGCACATGGTGAGAAAGGGAATTTCATAAGCGTTCTAATGATACCCATCACAAGTGTGTATCTTCATCAATTGTTGAGAGATCACATGTAGTTTACACAATAATGAATGATTTAGTTGTTGGTTGATTTAAAAATGAGAAATTTGATGAAAATGTCTAGTAAATTTTTGGAGGTCCTGGTGGGACATCATCAATGAAAACCCATGTTTTTCCAGGTTTTAAAAAGTGTTATCAAACAGAAAAATATATCACATTGATTCACATTGATCGCACAAAATATCAAATATGAGAAATCTTATCAATTTTCAAGCTCTTTCTTTTATTACACAAATAAACCACAAGGGAAACTGACTCAGTAAAGGTGCATAAATTTCAAACTGAACAAAGAAATCAGCAAAACGGGACTTGAACCTGCGACCAACTGAGCTATCTCCCAAATTGTCAGTATCTTTGTTCGAGGGCGCTAGTCAGAAGTCATAAACACCAGAATGCCGTGTGGTCAGTGATCACCCCCAGATTTTACGATACAACCTGAGAAGCAACACTGTAACGATCACTCAATGAGGATACAACTTTTTATCTTATAATACACAAATAAACCACAAGGGAAACTGACTAGGTAAATTTGCATAAATTTTAAAGTGAACAAAGAAACCTAAAAAAAATTAAATGTATTGAAGGTGTTTTTAACCAGTTCGCGCCGGATGACGTATATAAACGCAAAGTTTTCCCCAAATTCAAAACGGATGACGCATAAACACGCCAAGTTCAAGTTCGGAAATGTCTGTCAGCAGCGAGCAAGGCCAGAAATGCGTGGGTGTGCTTCCCGCCACTATCGGCCTGAACACGCTTCGGATCGAGTTTCGTTAAAAATAATCACGCCCCTCGGCTCGGCGATGTTAAAATAATCCCGGCGCGAACTGGTTAAGGCAATTAAATTATCGTAACATTTTTTCTAAAATCATTACTACGGACGGTACGACGCGTGCTGGATGGACACGGCCTGTCGGCCCATTGTCCAGGGTGATAGAAATTTACGTGGTGCAATTTCACGCAAGCGTTAAACTGCAATTTGATATGTCATTCTTAACTAAAAACATCAAATTTGTGCAATTATCATGTTTTTATATGTTCTTTCCAACTCTTTTTTGCGGAAATTCATCATTTTTATAACAAATTAAGAAAATTTACTGTTTTGTTTGTGCACAAAAAACATGCAAGTTTAACGGACTGTATCAACGACTCCTCTTCACCAAATTCACCAAATAAGAGTCAATGTACTGTATGACGGAAAATGTCAATTTTCACTTGCTTCCACCATTCTTGCGATCAGCATGATGTCACGAAGGGGCGAGCAGTCCATAGGCATACATGATGTAGTAACATACGTCAACTGTACGTTAAACCTCAAATTGTCCACTTTGCACTTACAGTAGTGCATAAACAATAGGGAGTAAGCGAGGTTCCCGGATGTCCCACCGCGAGAATGCCCCCCTTCATGCTCTACCACTGTCTGTACACTGTCACTGGTTCACTTCCAGATACGTACATTATGGTATACTCAGTAAACTCCTTCTTATTCCTCCATGGTAAACTCAAAACTGTCTGTACTTGAATGATTGACACAAATGGACAAAAGTAGGCTACTATTATTAGTAATACTACGATGTTTGTACTTGCCTGGCGATGCAATTGGGAGCCGTCCTCTCAACCTCCCACGTTGAGAACAACTTCATAGGGACGGGCTTATTTCCCTGCGAAGCCGTCGAAGTGTTCATTTTCCCCCACGACTTTTCCGCCATGTTCCGATCCCTCGCTACATGTACTCACACGGCCCAGTCTCAAAAAGAAATCAGGGGAGATTTCGTCGACTTACCAACTCCGAATTTGAAAATCGACGAGGTTTTTACGGGATTCGCATTGCAGTTATGGAATCCAAAACTTCTCACGTGTCAGCACACTCACGTGAATTAGTAAAATCCATTATTTAACGCTAACAAAAAATGTTATTGTGTATTTTCACAACTGCGTGTTAATATAATTTGACATCCGAATATCTACTGTGTACGCTTTCGCATGCAATACAACTTCAAGATAATCTGCACAAACAAATCTCTACGCGGTACGCCAGCGACATATGAGGCGGTGGCCAGACCCACTTCAATCTTACGAATGGGGGCGCTAGACATTTTCGTTGGTGCAGAAATTGTGTAAGTCAACATTGGCACATGTAGAATAAACATTTCTTATTTCTCCATGAATAAACCATCTTCTCGTGTAGCGGTTCTTGTATTTTTTTTAGGGCACTTGCTCTATATGCCTAGCTCTATGTTTAAAATAATCCACAAGAACATTTGGCGAAGAAAAGATAAACGTTAACGATATAGCCGGATTCGAACCACATATCATTCGATCCATAGCTCACCTCTACCACCCTGCTTGACGTATTCTTCACGGCCGGGGGTTAGTGAAGGAACGCACACGCACGGCACGTGGTGCCAGTGGCGAGGGGGAGTAATGGCTTTCACAGGCTCGGGCGTCCCTTTTGATTTTTTTATGGTTCTCATAATATTATTTATTTGTCAATTTCAGCTGTAAGTAAACTGAGCAATTGGCCTAAAAGAAACCTCATAAACTAGGGCAGTCCCGCGAGTCCAAAGCCTTATCATAAGTCCGAAATTTCATAGCATCAGATAGTACCGGCCTGCCCTCGCCCCTTTATGTGGAATCTCTCACTCCACTAGCATTCCAATTTTTACGCGATGTTTGTATTCATTAATAATGTCAGTCGGACAATCGAGACGTCATACTTTATATGGGGCGCCGGACATGCAGGCTTTGAAATCATCGTCCAAAATAAAAGTAAATTAAATGTTGGACTTATAATATGAGGCGTCGCACCTAGGCCCTATATGCGTCGGACATATGGGTCGTTGGCCGACCTGTGAGGCGTCGGAATTGTGGGCCTTGTTAATTAGGAGTGATATTTTCTCGGACCTAATTATGAGTCGTCGGTCCTCATAATGAAGTGTTGGACGCAATATGAAATATGAACAGCGCCCCAAACGTCAACGTCTAACACCCACCGCTCAATATGGGGCGGTGCACGGGTACGACCGAAGCATCCCCCCACCCCACCCCCACCCCAGCCACGGCAACATTTTATACAGCATTGCACCAACCACTTCACTCAAAACTCTGACACTATCATAATTGTGTTGGTATTAAAACAGGTCAAAAGAAATAAGTCCCCCCTGGGAAATGTGCATTTTTCTGGAAGACAGTTAGGCTCCTTAACCTGTTACAAAAATGTAAAATGTAGTCTAAAATGTTACACATTTATTGTGCAAAAGAGTTTTACCCAACAGTTAACCTTCGCCTTGAAATGCTGGCATTTATTAAATGTGATGACCAATAACAAAAAAGACACTTTCGTGCATAGGGATTGGACAAATGGAGAAAATCATGTTTTTACAGATTTTTTAATATTCTTTCTTTCCTCACTTCATTTAATTTTTCTAAAGTTTACAAATGTAAACATGCATTTAATGTTTTTGTTTTCATTACTGAACCGAAAGGGCAAAAACAAATTCTATTTCCACAAAACATTTATGCTTTAAAAAAATTGTTTTGCTTGGGTGACTCTAATTTACTGTACTTAATTAAATTACAAACAAAAACATTAAACGCATGTTTACATTTGTACACTTTAGAAAAATTAATTGAAGTGAGGAAAGAATATAAAATAAATCTGTAAAAACATGATTTTCTCCATTTGTCCAATTCCTATGCAAGAAAGTGTCATTTTGTATTGGTCATCACATTTAACAAATGGCAGCATTTCAAGGCGAAGGTTAACTGTTGGGTGAAACTGTATTGCACAATAAATGTGTAACATTTCAGACTACCTTTTACATTTGTGTAACAGGTGTAAAAATTTCCCAGGGGGGATTTATTTCTTTTGACCTGTTTAGCTTATCATCTACTAATTAGCCACCGTGGCAGCTCAACGAAAAATGCTTTAAAGGGAAATATCCGTTGCAACTTGCCAACAAAATTATTGTTCAAAAGCTTAATTGGCAGATAATCTAAACTCCCTGTAAAATTATTCCTTCTGGCATGCATGCTGTCATTTTAAAGAAACGCATTGTTTTTAAATTCCCCGTAGTTGGTTTAAAGGTAGGATACACCATTTGCAGGTATAATCGAGCAATTTTACTACCGAATTATTAAAAACAATCTTACTGATTTGAAAGTAAATAATGACTGTAGGCATTCAGCAAAATGATTGCGCTAGATATCCTATAATTTTACCGAAAATTGTTTAAACAAAATTAAAATTCACGATCGCAGGATGGCGATCGCAAAACACCCCAAGAGCAACATAAGAACAACTACCCGACGTCGGTTGGAAACGAACGCCGTTTTTCTTGCTTTTCTCGGCATCCATGTTGATTGTAAAACTTCGAATAGGTCAGTTAAACGATGTTTACTATTTAAAATGAACACCCCCCCCAAAAAAAATTAAAAAATTAAAAAAACTCCACCCATTCATGCTAATTCAAGCAATTACCAATGGTGTTGCCTGTAGACGACGTGCCCTCTGTTTACATCTGTATTCAAATGTGCCCGACAGTATGCGTACGCATCATGTTTTACATGAATTTGGTTAAGAGTGACTTCAGAGGTCACATAATTCAAAGGCGATCTGACCTGCGACGTCACTCTTTAAGCACATTTTATGTAAAACACGACGTGTGCGCATACTACCGGGCACATTTGAATACAGATGTAAACACGTGACGTCAGAGGGCACATCGTCTATACCTTTAAAATCGAATTCTAAATATAATTGTCTCGGAATATATGTACAGCATTCACAGAGTAAATCTTTTTCAGGTTGGCTGTCAAGCACAATTTTTTAGTTTGTTTAGATAATGTACAACTGACAAACTTTAATGTCATGTACATGCACTATTGGTATTTTAGACAGAAGTTTCCCAGCGAATTATTGAATAAATTTGCCACATTTTGTCTCGCCAAATGAATGATTTTTCGCTACTGTATACAGTGACAGTCACAACCTTTCAAGCAGAACAGAAATTGTACGATTTGCCCTTCGTGTGACAGACTGATAGAAAAATTAACATTTCAATATGGCAGTGTGTATTTGGTGAAAATTAAACACGCGATCGAGGTTAATGGTTAACTCAGACAAACAAGTAGTACCAGGCATTAATAGCCGTGTGCTATGGGATACAGTAACAACAAATGGTTACATTAAATTATAAATTTAGCAGTCAAAGTCCACAATAGCTGGAATCCGTGAGTAACAACACGCTATAGGCCATCACAATTAATTTTTAATCACCAGGCAGCATCGATCTTGTCTTTGCGTATAAATTGCGTAGCGACATCGACATTGTGCGGCCGAGAAAACATGGGTTTGGGCGAGAAGAAAACTAAAAGGACCACTCCGGTGGAGAACATCACTGATCCAAATGATGGAGATAGTGAGCAGGAAGAGCAAGAGGACATCAAACAGAAGAAATACTACGGGAAACCGCGCCAATACGACCCAACGTTCCGCGGACCGATCCATAACCGTAGCTGCACCGATGTGATCTGCTGTTTCATTTTCGTCGCTTTCCTGGTAGGCGTAGCCATAACTGCTGCCTTCGCTTTCTTAAATGGTAATCCTGACACACTGATCTACCCTTCTGACTACCAGGGCCAGATATGTGGAGTCAGTAAGGATGTCGCAGACAAGCCCTATGTCTTCTACTTCGACTGGCTGGCCTGCCTGTCAACAGCTACTCTGGTGACACTGTCATGTCCGACTCCTCAGGTGTGCATTGAACAATGTCCTAACAAGGCGTTCTCAATCATCGAGAAGTACCTGACTGGCGGCTTCGACGCGTCCAAAGTCGATTGGAATGATTTTATCTGCCTGTATGATGTGAACCCCGAGACCTACGTTAATGGTGACCAGAAACGAATGGAGGACCTTCTCAGCGGTGAGTTGTGCGCCACTTACTACCTCCCCCTCTCACCGTTTGCTGGCAGATGCGTACCCGTCCAGATTGCAGACCCCAACGGCAAGACAGACAACGGTCGGAACGTGACCCAAGACGAAGTCGACACCCTCCGGGAGCTGGTCGATTTTATCTACGGGATAGAACTCATTGAGAACCTGGTGAATGATTTCATGAACACCTGGCCTTTCATCCTGGCCGGGCTGGGAGTTGCCATGCTGTTCTGCTCCTTCCTCCTAATCGCCATGCAGTGGATTGCTACCTTTATCGTCTGGGGCGTGATTATCCTCTTTGTTGGTTTGGTCGCTTTTGGAAACTACTTCTGCTACTCGCAGTATTTCCAGTACGTCAATTCAAACAAGTGTGGCAATATCGGAGACAATGGCTTCAATTACCTGGACATCAACTGCTACCTGCAGTCTCCCTACATCTGGCTGGCGTTTTCCATCATCTTAAGCGTGATTGGGGTTGTCCTACTGCTGCTTATCTTGGGGCTCTTCAATCGCATCCGTATCGCCACTGCACTGCTGGAAGAAGCAAGCTGTGCCCTCGGTATGATGATCTCTACGCTCTTCGCTCCAGTTGTTCCCTTTCTCCTTCAGATTATCCACGCTGTCTTCTGGGCATTTGTAATGGTATTCCTTGCATCTTCAGGTAACGCAACCTACAAGATCACTGACGCCCCAGATGGGGCTGGTGTCGTCAACGGCTCCCTCTGTGACAAGGGAACGTTCGACGCAGTCGCTCAGTCACCGGCAAAGTGCGAGTTCGTCAGCTTTGAAACTCCTGCTTACCAGTTGTATCTTCAAATCTACATGGTGTTCGGGCTCTTCTGGGTGGTCAATTTCATTATAGCCTTTGGAGAGATGTCCGTAGCTGGGGCCTTTGCATCCTACTACTGGGCCTTCCGTAAGCCAGCAGACATTCCGTCTATTCCCATCCTGAGCTCCATGTGGATATCCGTCCGGTACCATCTTGGCTCTCTAGCGTTCGGCTCCCTGATCGTCACCCTAATCCAGATGATCCGCGTGATGCTGGAGTACGCAGAGAGCAAAATCAAGGGCTGCGGTTTGGGTAACGTCATCGCTAAGTTCATGCTCTGCTGCTGTAAGTGTTTCTTCTGGTGCTTGGAGAAGTTCATTCGCTTCATCAATCGGAACGCCTACATCGAGATCGCCGTTTACGGCCGCTCCTTCTGCTTCGCTGCCAAGGATGCCTTCTTCCTCCTTATGAGAAACATTGTTCGGGCGGCCGTCCTCAACAGCATCACCAGCTTCATGCTCTTCATTTTCAAGCTGACTGTTACCCTTGGAATCACCGTTGGGTCCTTCTACTTCTTCACGTGGGAAAACAACCCCCTTCTGCAGGAGACCACGCCCCTGAACTACATCTGGGCTCCCATCGTTGTTATTGCCATATTCTCTTACGTCATCGCCGCCGTCTCTTTCGGCGTCTACGACATGGGAGTAGACACTCTGTTCCTGTGTTTCCTTGAGGATCTAGAGCGACACGATGGATCACCGGAGAAGCCTTACTACATGCCAATAAGCCTGATGGACATCCTGGGCAAGAAGAACAAGAAAGCCAAGAAAGCCAAGAAGGGTAAGGGAAAGAAGGGGAAGCGAAATCCGAACTTCGAGATGCAGGAAGAGGCATAGACAAAATGTACAACTAACTCAGTTGGCATAACACATTTGCGGCAAAATCGTGTGAATCATGTGAACATTAAAGTCTGGTCTTGTATATTTGCATGCCTGTCATCTTGGATAGTGCCAATAGACCTTTATTTCGTTTGTGAACATTAAACATTGTGTGCATTTAAATTTAGGCCGTATTCGGTTTGGGTTGCGTTTGTTGGTTAGTTTGTTTTGTCAACAATCCATTTGTATGTCCGGAAATATGAATGTATTATTTTATTGGCAACTTGCCGTAGCTTCCATAGTTTGTGTGGTTGGCAAAACGTGCCTATATTGCAGAATGACAAACGTCATAACAGGGAGCACTTAGAACTTGCTGTTTATGCACAGTTAATCCGTACTCTCTTTTTTTCCTCTCGAAATCACGTGCGAGGAAAAGTCAATAAATAAATTGTTGTAAAAAAAACCACGTGAACAGATTAAAACAGCTGCAAACTGCTTACTGGCTGGAATGACCTGAAATATACAAATCAAATAAGTTAAGAGGGCCTAATATTTCGATCTTAACAAGATCTTCCTAAGAAGAAGATATTGTTAAGATCGAAATATTAGGCCTCTTAACTTATTTGATTAAAAAAGAAACGTGCTGAATTTCAAACACGAAATAATGCAATTCGAGCTGACGTATAATATATAATTACATGTACCAGCAAAGTATTTGTCGTGATCGAAATCATTCACCGAAACACATAGTAATTGCCTATAATGGGATTTAATTGTTAGTATAATTAATTTGACGTCGACCATGACTTGAAAGAGCTCAATGTGCAATTTTCTTGAACGTTGCACAAACAAATCTAATTATAACAATTAATGTTTGGGGGGTAAGATTTTTTGGAAAATGTGCATGTGCTAATGCAATTATGTAGTTCAGATTTACGCTAATGCAATTGCTCGCCCAGCTGCTGCTACAGCAGGGTGCTGCTGGTGCTAAGGCCAGAGTTGTAACGACCGAGTCACTGATTTGTGTGACTCGAGTCGAGTCGAGTCATATTAATTTGAAAAGTGACTCGAGTCGAGTCGAGCCAATAGGTCAAGAAGGTAGAGCCGAGTCGAGTCACAGTGTGTAGTCGAGTCGAGTCAATTCGATTCACAAATATTTGAATACTACACAATAAATCAACACGTTACAGAAACACAAGATGAAAGTCCACGACACATGTATGTTTGTTGTATCATTGAGGAAGCTTAGCTAAAACGGCCATTATTATGTAAACCATTATGTACTTGTGTACGTAATTATTCGCTAACATAAACGTACGTGGCGTGAACATACACCGGTACTGACGTAAGTCATTGCAAATACTTTTCGCAAAGTTTTGCTCTTATTTTTGGACACGAGTCGTATTAGCCTTTACTCGAGTCGAGACGAGTCATTCTGATGAGGGACTCGAGTCGAGTCCAGTCATTTGCCTGCAGTGAGTCGAGTCGAGTCATTTACCCATCGGGACTCCAGTCGAGTCGTGAAAAAAATGTGACTCGAGTCCGAGTCGAGTCGAGTCGAGTCATTACATATCTGACTAATGCTGCTGATGCTGCTGATGCTGCTGATGCACTGTGCCGCTGCTTATATGATGCTGTTGCTGCTACATGATTATATTAAATGGCTGCTGCTGATCCTGCTGATCCTGCTGATCCTGCTGCTTTTGCTTTTGCTTTTGCTGCGGCTGCGGCTGCGACTGCCGATGCTGGTGCGGGTGCTGGTGCGGGTGCTGGTGGTGCTGATGCTGGTGCTAGTGCTGGTGTTGCTGCTGCTACTGCTGCTGTTTATTCTCAAGGGGTGTCTAGCTAGGTTAGCCTATTTTGCCAAAGCTCTAGAAAAGATCAAGAACAAAAAAAGCTTTGTTGTGTATTGTTAATAAAGACTACCTCCGTGTTTCTGCCAATTCGAGCGATTCACAATACAGAGAAGCTGCCGTTGGAGGCGCAAATCCTGCTATACCCGCAGTGCATCATGGGGAAAAGTCGGCATCAGTTTGAAAAACGGTATTCATTTTGCATGAACTCATCAGTTTTTACGTCTTTTTGGACGCGCACGATTAAAGTTCCAATTTTTTCTGCAAATAACAATGTTTTAATCAACGACGCTTCCGGATACATTTATGTTTGTGTTGTACCTCGCGTGAACAATGAAGAATAAATATTTCACTACAGTATGATATAAGGAAGAAGTCGACCGTAAAGTTTAAAAGTGGCTCTTTTGAGTCAAACGCTTGGTGGCGCAATGCATTGTGAATCGCCCGAATTAAAGTGTTAGCACCATTCGTTGAAATATGCCCTGAAGAAAATTTTAAGATTTTCGTATTTCGAGAAACATTTAAAAAAAAAAGGCTTTAGACTGTGTCAACCATCCGTAAGAATTGGCTAACTGTTTTTGCATGGGCTTAATTATGGAGTCTAGTTTTAAACCAAGGGGGGAGCTGTAGTATAAATATAACCCTTCAATCGTTAATTATAATTATCAATTATCATACAGTAGTTTATGTTGTCAACAAAAGTGTACAAAGTGTAAAAAAAAAGATATTGTTGCCGACATCTCTATAACTTAAGCCTTAAGCCAGCTGTAGTAACATTTAAAATGTTTGCATTTGTTTATTGTTGTGTTATAGTTAGTCATTTTTCTATTATGTTAGCTGGTGTGTTGCTTGAGTGTTAAAGCTAATTAGCATTGTACAAATTGATTGTAGCAATAGATTAGGTAATGATAAACGTCTCTAATAGGGCGGGTATTGTTAACTGAAGATGGTGAATGTAGCATTATCACACATTAAACCTGCAAACCTGAAATTACTCAAAAGTGTAACAACAACGGTTAAAAGGTGCACAGCAAGGTGCTGCCCTTCTACCGTGTTTGTTTGTTACTGTCGAACCTTAGTTGTGTTTACGCCTTGGTCCGACGCCCCATACGACCGACGCATCATAAGCCCGACACCTCATAAGTCCAACGCCTCGTTTGTCCGACTGCCATTAATAATGCGTACACTGTAACAAATAACCGTAAAATAACATGTTTGTCCACCTGTAAAAACACAAACAATCGCCGTATTTTTTGTAACGGATTTTGGACGTAAAATTACGGTAGTGTGCCTTGAAAATATCACGCGGACGTTAATTTATGCAAAGGTTTCATAAATTTACAAGAACACTGTCAAAATACAACATATATATTTGTGTACATGTACAGCAACACCAACAAAATGTTGTTTATTTACAATGATTCTACTGTTATCGAGCTTGAATCTCATTACGCAGCAACTGACCAATCAAAACTCACGAAATGTGTCATGTTAAATTGTGGTGTTTTGTCAAAAAAAACACTTTCTTGAGCGAAATGTATAATTATTATTCTAACGAATCTGCAAACATAATTGAAAAATCGCATGAAATTTCTTTTCATATTTAAATATTTAAATATATATGGTGAAACCATAACTTCACCATGGCACAAAAAGCTGAATATAAAACTAAACCACGACAGTATCGTAAGTAGGTTATTGTAGAATTTGTATAGTAATATGTAATATAGTTATTTAAAAGTTTGGTTCTTACTGTTGTAAATTGTAAAATTGCAGTTACTATGGTAACCTAGCTAAATTCCAGCAACGTACTGTATGTTTTATACCCTGTATTTTTACAGGAATAGCAAGGTACATTAACGGGGACAGTAATGTAAATCGACAGCTTTCAAAAGCCGTCAAAAACAGCCCGTCCCCCGTTAACATTTTCCACCGTTTTTTTTACAGTAAAGTACTGGCGTCCAAACTGCCAGGAATTTCCCGTAAAATTACGATTTTATTGTTTACAGTACGTGTACAAACATCGCGTACAATGTCCGAATGTTATCGCCACCAATTTACATATTACACATTCACAATAAAGGAGTGTCCCCACCCACGGGATCGCCGCCACTGATACAATCCACTGGGCCGGGCTTAGACTTTGATCCTTAATATTGCCTCATTCTATGGTGAATTCGAATAGCCAAACAAGCAACCGGGTTAATTGTACCATTCACTGCCAAACTTGACTGGGGCCGGTGTGAAAGGTAATTCTGTCCCCCCTGGTAAATGTGTCCCCCCGGACAGACTTACCAGGCCGTGGCCCGGTAAATCTGTCCGGGGGGACACATTTACCTAGGTATTTCTGTCCCCCTCCAGGTAATTCTGTCTCCCTGCCTAACGTTAAACGTGTCCCCCTGGTAAATTTGTCCCGTGCAACGTCACAAGTCTAGCACCCACTAGACACAACAACCAGTGTAGTACAGGTTCAACCCTTCATGGTGCATCATTTGTGGCAGACTGTAGGATGTGTAGCGTCCTACAAATTACAGGTGGTCAAAAGTGCTGCCACATTCGTGCTGGGTATATAGAATTTGTACGCGTGCAAGAAGTCTGAAAATACTGATTACTGCCATTTTCCTTTTCGCGCAGAAACGTAGATCGGTTGATTTAATTAATAAAGGTATTCCTATTTTTATTTTTATTTTGATAAATCGATGAAGGGAAGAGAAGTCCAAATAATAAATACCATGTGGGCTTTTCATTGAAATAACATCAAAATAACCACTTAGGCCTATGTGTGGAACATTAGGGGACAAAATTACCTAGAGAGGGGACAGAATAAACTGGAGGGGGACAGAATTAACGGCTCCAGGGGGACACTTTTACCTAGGTAATTCTGTCCCCCCGGACAATTTTACCGGGGGACAGAATTACTGTCCACACCGGTGTGGAAGGTAATTCTGTCCCCCGGTAAAATTGTCCGGGGGGACAGAATTACCTAGGTAAAAGTGTCCCCCTGGAGACGTTAATTCTGTCCCCCTTCAGTTTATTCTGTCCCCTCTCTAGGTAATTGTGTCCCCCAATGTTCCACACATAAGCGGTTATTTTGATGTTATTTCAATGAAAAGCCCACATGGTGTTTATTATTTGGACTTCTCTTCCCTTCATCGATTTATCAAAACAAAAATACAAATACAAATAACTTTATTAATTAAATCAACCGATCTACGTTTCTGCGCGAAAGGGAAAATGGCAGTAATCAGTATTTTTAGACTTCTTGCACGCGTACAGATTCTAGATACCCAGCACGAAATAAGGCAGCACTTTTGACCACCTGTAATTTGTAGGACGCTACACATCCTACAGTCTGCCACAAATAATGCACCATGGAGGGGTGAACCTGTACTACACTGGTTGTTGCGTCTAGTGGGTGCTAGACTTGTGACGTTGCACGGGACAAATTTACCAGGGGGACACGTTTAACGTTGGACGGGGAGACAAAATTACCTGGAGGGGGACAGAAAAACCTAGGTAAATGTGTCCCCCCGGACAGATTTACCGGGTCACGGCCTGGTAAGTCTGTCCGGGGGGACACATTTACCAGGGGGGACAGAATTACCTTTCACACCGGACCAAAAGTGGATTCTAGATGCTCTGGGGTGCAATCTGAGATGATGTCTGGCCATTTTCCTCTGAAATTACGTAATACATGTAGATAGATTCTACTAGTTTTGGGGGGTCCGAGGACGGCCCGCGTCAGCGCCTCACCGTGTACTTTCCATGGGGGACCTTGCCAATCCCGCCAACTCCGCGGCCGGCCGCCCAAGCCGGCGGCCGGCGGCCCAAGCCGGCGGCCGGCGGCAGCGATTTGAAGCGGAATCCCGTCCGCCGTTTCGAGAGGGACTTGCAGACGCGACTTGGGTGTGGATCGGGGTGTCGTGCCCAGTAGAGCAGCCGCTTCGATGCGACCGGCTGATACTAAACCTTCGATCCGAGGGGGTGTTGCAACATCGCCGGACGGCGTTCGCGAATTGTTCTTTATAAAATTCTATTTTTCGGAATAATTACAGGGTATCTAGCGCAATCATTTTGCTGGATGCCTAGAATCATTGCTTACTTTCAAATGAGTAAGATATTTTTTTAATAATTCGGTAGACAATATTTTCGATATCTGCAAATGGTGTATCCTACCTTTAAAACAAATAAACCACCCGAAAATATGTTGTTTACCTTCAAAAGGTTAAAGTTTAAAGTTGCGATCCTCGCGCTTTTCAACAACAGACTCGCACACTGGTTTGGGGGCTATGGTATGGTGCTATATCCCCACGACTACACCCATTACCTATACTCACTAGTTGTTAACACTATACAGTCATTATGAATTTTTCAATAGTATAAACAAGTGCACAAATCAGATAAACATTATAAATCCAAGTAATTTTTTAGATTTGCACAAAGTTTACATCGACAGTCCAATTTACAAAAGTATAATTTTTACACCGTACGTGGTTTTTATTGTAAATAATCTTTTACGAGTTGCTGTAGCTTTTTGCTATAGTCTTTACAACAGCGCCAAACCTAAACATATCGGAAGAGCAGTTTTAACCACAAACAGTCGACAGCGCCCTCTTGCGGTAGTAGCATACACAATAAAAGCAACTAGATTCAAAACACAATTACTACTTGATTGGCACTCTTTTACAGTCTAATATTGTGTGTGTCGGTGGTTTTGGGGTGCTTTTTCAATGACTATCACCCCTGTAAGCATAATATGACTGGCTCCACACAAAGAGGTATTACTTTTGTAAGTGGCACTGTGCATTTCATGTAACGGCCCGCTTAACCTTGAGAGGGTGAACAATGTATCAAAATGTGATTTCCTTTTTTTGTCATGAATTACGTCTTTAATACCTACAGTTTCAGGTTTCATTCACAGAAATTATGAATTTGATGAATAAAATGGACAAAACGACCATTTTGTGTGCATCGTTATGTTGTTCTACAACAGAGCCGCCTGTTTTCCAAGTTGTGTATTTTGAACTCCAAGGAAATAATGTCGATGCAATTATGTCATATCTCTAGAACAGACGGGGCAATGGATCTTTATTATTTTACAAATAAAAGCCGACATTGTGGACTTTCCAAACCATGTGACATAATTAATAGCGCTCACTCACACATGTATACTGCTGACGTCACACTTTCATTACATGTGCGCTTTTTAAACTGGCTCCCATAAGAAAGCGCAGTGGCCAATTTCGACGGCGCTGCTTAACAGTTAGCGGAAACGTTGTGCTAACTATAGGAGAAAATGTTGTTAAGCCCAAGCGCTATTTCACGGCGTTTTTGTGCTAACGTTTGCGCGCGCATGTAGATTCCATTGTTACGTCACTAATTTAAGCAAATTTTCCCGCTATAGGTTAAGCGTACATTTTGCGGTGTTTACTGCTTACGGTCTCCCTGATATAGACGGAGGCTTTTTTTTGGCAGAAAACCGTGTGCTCCTATAGTAGTGGCGTGAAATTGGAACTAACACAGAGGATTTAAGCTTATTAAAGTAGTCATGTTGTCTATCAAATTTAACAAAAAGATAAACTATCCTTCACTCCATTGCAAAACCAGAGCAACTTTTAGGTTTAATTCAGATTTTTTGTTTTGCTCTTCAACTTAACTCAGTGATATCCTGAGAGATTATGACAGGAAAAAACAAAAATTCACCATACTGTACTGATGTATGGAACTCGAACCCACGACCCCCTGCTTGTTAAAGCCGACCACTTGACCATGATTATTCTTTCTTCTCTACTTACAATCCAGACAAGCTCTTACTCTCTCCGTTCTTCAGATGGTAAATCCCTTTCCATCCACAAGACACGCAAACAAGCTGGTGACAAGGCCTTTTCCATTGCTGCCCCCCGGTTATGGAACAGCCTTCCTATCTCTATCAGAAATTCTGACAGTGTTTCAGCCTTCAAAATGGCTCTGAAGACCCATCTTTTCCCTAAAGCATAGCTGGTTGTCCCTCCTTTGTTTGTTATTCGTTTTCTTCCTTCTTGTTTCAGCGCCTTGAATCCTTAGGCAATTTGGCGCTTTATAAATCCAGTTATTATTATTATTATTATTATTATGGGGTTGGCTGGCGAGTTCGAATCAATATAGCTGCGGGTTTCTGCAACCAAACTATAAATCCATTCATTATAGTTTGGTGATTTATAATAATAATAATAACAATAATAATAATGGATATTTTAAAAGCGCCCGCGCTCACGGCCCAAAAGGGGGCAAATTGACCATGGGACCACGTTTTTCGAATTTGTTTGGATAACGTGCAAGTGTGGACTTGAAATAAAGTCGCCACCAAAATGAACCAGCGCTTAGCCACCATGCATGCTAGCCGTCAGCTCTGGTTCATTTCGGTGGCGCCCGCACGGACAAAGACAAAAGTGTCTAATGTCTTGATTTTAAGTCTACACGTGCACAATATCCAAACAAAATCGAACAACTTGGTCCCGTGGTCAATTTGACCCCTCTTGGAAATGTATTCATAATAACTCTGTTAAATATTGTCAGATTTGGACGTTTGATGTCTCGATTTAAAGTGGAAACCAGTATCTTTGAAACCATATATATATTATCGATATTAGTTATACACTCTACGTGTGGTATTCCGTTATATTTTGTTGCATTTTGTAGAATAACAAACAATGGCAGCCATTTTAGGCATTTTCAAAATTGCTTGTTATTCTATTCTTTAATGGCAATTCTGTGATATAGCCAAATATCTTTTTCATGACAAACTCCGTCTATGTGCCAAATTTCAAGCTCGTATCATCAAAGGTACAATTCCCCTAAAAATAGTTCCCCTATCTGCCCCACTAGGGTCGGGGTGAAGTGGCAGTGGTCTGGTACACAATTCAATAACATTTGGACTTCAAATCAACGATACTTATAGCTACTTCGATCTGCAAATCGAGGTCAGTACCTTGATCGATGTTTCCTTCCTCTATTGCCAAATTTCAAGCTCGTATCATCAAAGGCACAATTCCCCTAAATAGTTCCCCTATCTGCCCCACTATAGGGTCGGGGTGAAATGACAGTGGTGACTGGTATACAATTCAATCACACTTCGACTTCAAATCAACTATACTTATAGCGACTTCGATCTGCAAATCGAGGTCAGTACCTTGATCGATGTTTCCTTCCTCTAGCCCTATTTCAATCGTGTTTTATTCGTTAACCATCGAAACCCAGTTAAATGATAACCCTTCCCATGCCCTTCCCATTGAAGACAGTCATCATCCTCCTCCAGGGCAAGGGAACAAGCCTGGACTGAAGCCAGGCCGCGGGCATAAAATGACCTGGCTTGACACGGTCTGCCACGCTCAATTAGACTAGAAGTGTTATTGTGGAAATAATCAATCAAGAGAGTTAATCCGAACAGCTTCCAATGTTTTTTTGAGTTTTTTTTTTAGTTTTAAGCGGAAAAAAGTGTAGTCGGAGATACGCGCAGTGACTAAACATCACAGCTATATCCGGGTATCAAGACCGCAAATTAGTACCACTTGAATTTGTTTAGTCAGCAAGGAAATTCGACGTAAAATCTAAATTCAAGAGTGCAATTTCTACATTTTTAACATAGCCTGGGGATTATTGCGACACAAACTACAATTCTTTAACCGTATTTGGCGAAAAATCACGTAAATTAAGAAAATTATGCAAGATTCCTGTAAGTTAATCTCCTAGGAGATTAACAGATTATAGGCCTGGTTCAGTCAAAATGTTCATATTTTGGATTTGAAAATTTGGTGAGCTTTGAAGCCTTCATTTTTATTAGATAAAGAAGATTAAATTAAAACCAAACTGTATTAAAGGGATCGTATACGTTTAGTAATTGGAACCCACTGTTTGTTTTAATCTATTATACTATAAAACTAACCTGTACAAATTTCATTTCAAAAGGTGGTAGCGATTCTGAGATATTGCCGAAAATCTTGAGCGGTTTTGTCCACGCAGGAAGAATAATCTGCATTGGAATACACACTCTGATAAACGTCACTGCAGTAACGTTTCTCAGATTCAAATTGTTGGGGATAAAAAGTGAAATCCTTTTCCATAACCGCAGTACTTCGAAGTGAAAAGTTTATAAAAATGCATTATACTATCCAAAGCTGCTCTGCTTCTTACCAAGTAAGTTTTTATTGCCATTAATTTTTGGAGTAATTACCAAACGTATACTATCCCTTTAACTACCGAACGTGTCATCGGAGTTGCTTCATATTTGTGTAGGTTCACACAATTTAAAATGCTTTAGGACAACTTATGGTTTCATGTTCGAATAACCGTCACAAACAATCTACTATATTCTCTTTTTACAAGGACATCTCCAAGGCGTGATTTTCCCAGTTTTTCTCACGGAGTACAAACACCGGATATGCCATTACGATTAGACAATAATTTTCTATTCATTTATTCACAATTACTCATTTTACATTACTATATAACAATTACTATCATAATTCGTTGTAATTAGGTTTATTTTACGAAATTAGCCTATTTTTTAAATTTTCATTGCAAAGTGTTGTATCTTCTAAGAACAATTTTTTTTTAAATTGAAAAAATATTGTCTACTTGTGTCATAAAGCTTTTGATATAAATTACTGTGCTAAACGTTTTCGTCTGATCTATTTTACTATAGCCCTCATTCCTGAGTGATAAGAGGGTATTTAAGAAGCTTCTTAAATTCATATTGGTAATTTCCGTGTA
Organism: Crossaster papposus; assembly: GCA_037893245.1. Lineage (NCBI taxonomy): Eukaryota > Metazoa > Echinodermata > Asteroidea > Velatida > Solasteridae > Crossaster > Crossaster papposus. Next base: position 524,164 of record JBAIAA010000321.1, read on the forward strand.
CCCACTTTCTGCATGCTGTATTAACTTGTTTAAATAACGATCTACGAACTCGTACATGTACAAAATACCCACACACCGTAAAGATAACTTCTTTTGTAGTTATCGATAAACTAAACTCTAGCTTAAAAGTCAAAACAAAAAATAAAAAATTAAACTGTATATATACATATAATGTTTATGACACTTTTCCAATAGTTTATATATATATTTTTTTACATTAACGAGGTATTAATTGAAATCGTGACTGTTGGTACAAAAACGAAAAATCATTTGCATGGACAATGCCTGCTGTTTACATTATTACTCTTAATGTAACAAACATTATTGGCCCCTTGTGTGTAGCCACATTAATCTAAAAAGTACTTCTGTCATAACATATTTATATAAAAAAAGGCAGCCATCGTGGAATTGCCATGGTGTTTATGAACTTGGCTTTATCACCGGTTCAACTTCGACACTAAATCCTGTCACAAAAGTCCTATACCAATTGAAATCTTTCATAATTAGACTTGAACATAATCAGCTGATAGATTCTCAAGGAATCTAATAGAATGGAAACTAAAAAAGGCCGGAGACAAAACGACCACCTGGTCCAGTTTAGTCAGGTTGGCCTACTGATAGTGTTTCTTTCCTCGCCACTGTGACCCGGGTTCGAATCCCGCCGGGCCATTATGTGGATTTGGTTTTCAGTCCCCGCCTGGTTCCATGGGATTTCCACGCCAGAACATATACTTCTGTCTTCGAGTAACTTGTTGTCCTTGTCTTCTCTCTGCAGGTTTCTTCATGCTAGCGCGAGCTACAGTATTGCGCTTTTGAGGAATCCCGAGTTTTATTACCAAAAAGAATTGATGGTGATAATAATACAATGTTCAGTCAACACCATACCCTGGTTAAAGAGCAATGATGAACTTTCCAAGATGGCCGCCGCATTTTGACTCTACTGCTCAATGTTTCCGTTCGCGGCGCTGCCGTTGACGTTGATGACGTTATCGTTTTCATCCGGCATCAGGGGCGATGAAGCCGGCAGCGAGGTCATCGTCGGTGATGGGCCCTCGGGGCGCGACGATTCGGCCGCCTCCTTCTTAGCCCGCGGCGGCGGCAGGCTGGCCCGCCCGGACATGAAGGTGAAGCCGAGGTCCACCCAGGAGGTGGGCAGGGCGAACAGCACGTGCAGGATGTACTGCACGGCGAAGGGCGCCGCCACGTACCTCTCTCTCGGATGCTGAACGGAGAGGGCGTCCTCCACCGCCGTCAGGACAGGCTGTAGGTCGGAGGAGCCCTGGCCCGACCAGGAGCACATGGACTGCAGGACGTAGTCGAAGTACTCGGTGCCGTACTCCTCCTTCAGGGAATCAGACATTTGGCTCCAGACTCCACGCAGGATCTTCTCGATGTTCTCCTTCTTGAAGAAGTTGGTCGCTCCTGTCGAAGAAAAAAGAAAATCAGTATTTAGGTTGAACAAAGAATCAGAGTTGCAGCTAGACATTGGGAAGACATTAATACATGCGAACGTTTGTCAATAATGGACTATGATTACCCTCAATTCTTCAAAAAGAATTTGAATGCATAAATGCATTATACATTTATATACAACGCGCGTTGAGCAAGTAGTCGAAAAAGCGCATGCGCATACTATGCCCCCAACGAATTAGGAGCTCATCACAAATACAATTCTAGAAATGTATCAATTCAATTTGAAAATCTATTTTGTAGGATGCCGCACCAAAGAAGCGCAGACACACAAACGTTAACTTAGTAATGGTCATGGGGCGGTTAGATTGATTTGGAAAAAAATATAAAGAGGTTTCCTTGTATTACAGTATGCATTTTTGAATCACAAAATACACCAGCAAATTTTAATTATATTAACCGATTAGTTTCTTAACTCTTGGGTGTAGAGGATTTTTGCTCATAGCGCCTATGAGGAAGCAAAATGAAACGATCTGGAAAAGTTATAACGAATCTAAAACGATAACGATCCGACTGTAAGAACACATGCAGAGGACCTAATCGTCACCTTTTCGTTTTTTTAGGGTTGGGGGCTGGACAAGGCAAAAGGCCCCATAAATTGAGTTTGTCTTGCACACGCACTGTGGACCTCTGAACAATACTAGGTCCACACGATGCGGGAAGAGGTTACGGTTTGTGGACTTGGCCAGGTCCACAATCCTTTTTTCAGTCTCCGAAAAAGAGCGCTAGAGGAAAAACGGGTTAGGGTTATATATAGAAAAGACAGGAGGAACAGCTGAGAGGCCCAGAATCAACATTTGAGGTTAAATTTGTTTTGGGGAAGCGAGAAAAATGAGTATTTAGTCAACGTTTTTTAACTACACGAAGACAAAGGAATGTCCACAGTCCGTATGTGAGGTAAACCTATTTGTGTTCCTATATGAAGTTGCCTCTTTTCGACCATTCCAGTGTTTAGTATACAAATAATAAATGTTTGTGAGTGCGATATTCAGATGACGGGGATTCAGTTGAGACTACTCAATTAGCCTCAAAACAAGCTAGGGTAATCTTTCTCAGGTCCGCCTGGAAGACCCAAGTCAAAATGCAGGACGACTATAGGGACCCGTCTCTATTACTCCAAATTGCCTGTTTTTTCCTCCAGATTGTTGGTCCATACTTCCCCGCATGTGCTCTATACACACCGTCTTCCTGTTCCAAAATTTATTGGATAATTTTGAATTAGATCTTCCTGCCACACGCACACTCTATACATGTACTAAACCCACAGACCCCTCCTAAATAACCACACCTGAAAATTTGTTTTCAACCCAAGCCAAAATTGCAGATTCGGTTACCACAGTCTGGTTCCCTGTCCTGACAATAATGCCCAGACGTCTACATTGTAGGTCAGGTAGCCGCTGGCGATAACAATAGACAATAACGCACTACACTGCGTAGCTATTTTTGATAATGCAAAATTATGCAACAATTCCAATTATAATGGCTTTTTCCAAAGGCACAACGCCTGTATTAGCTTTAAATAGTGATAATATATTGTGACCCAGCACGAGTAATTGAGACACTTTGAGGCAAAAATAAAAATAGAGATTTTGATTTCATTATATAAAGCTAAACAAGCTTTGCCTCAAAGTGTCTTATTTACTCGTGCTGGGTCACATATTTCGTCTGGTGCTGATTTTTGCCAATGCGCGTTTCAATTTCATGCAAACCCAACAACAAATCTAGATCGATGAGCTTTGTTTTGTAACGTTGTTTACCTTACAACCACTTAACTCCCGGAAACGCCCGAACATCGCGAACGTTAACAATAATACCCGACCGCCAATAAAACGTGTTTGGAAAACTTCGGCATACACTTTTGGGAAAAGGCAGCATTCCTCTTGTTTTCGTCACGTGGCAGTGGAGGCTGCCGGACCAGTAATAATTCATCAGAAATAATAGTCAGAATTATTTGGTCTGGAAACCAGACTAGGTTACCACGTCCCCCATAGCCCTGTGTGCATTTATCTTCAAAAATTGTTGAATCTTGTTGTGCACATGCGCAGTTGGAATACCGAACTGGCTTATTGGTTCGCTCACACTCTAAAAACTGAAGTGTTATAAATAAATCCCTAAGTGTTAGATTTAGCACTATCCAGGTGCTTCCTGAGGGACTGCACCTCAAGTGCCATTTCAGCACTTGATGAAGTGTCAGCATTGCAGCACTATCTAAGTGCTGTGAAAGTGCTACCAATACAGCACTAATATAGTGTTGATTTAAGTCCTTTGTAGCACCATCTTGGTGTACATCCAGCACCCCAAGGTGCAATCCATACAGCATTTGATGAAGTGTCAGCATCCCAGCTAACCAAAAAACGTTCCATGAACGTTCTTACAACGTTACGGTAATGTTTCCGGAACGTTTGGAAAAAAACGTTGCGGGAACGTAAATGTGTGGAGTTCTCTTGACGTCCTTTGAACGTTACAAAGAAACGTTGTGAAATAACATTCGTACAACATTCAATGCACATTGGCAAGATACAAAAATCTACTGTTGAACACTCTAATTATGTACATGTACATATTCACTGCGTGTACAGATTACGTAATACTACATTAACTTATTGCACATTGCAATTACACATACATACAATAATAACCTATTCCTATTAGATATTACCTACTGAACACTTACTACAAACTTAGCTATTGCCGTTGTTAGTTTTATAGTTCGCTTTGTTGTCCACGAAAAAGTCACAGCAAATTTTTATGAATAATGTCAACATTTGAATACGAATAAAATGTAATGCGATTTTTTTCTCACTATTTGCCCAAAAATCAAAATTCAATCGAGGAATCGTTTGAATAATTACATATCATGGTCAAAAAAGTGAATTGTTGGACTAAATACCACAATTTAACATCGACTATTGTGAACACACATTTCCTCCCTTCTGATTGGTCAGTTGCTGTAGGTAAATTTCCTAATCGATACAGCACCAATGAAGTGCTAATATAAGTCCTTCCTAGGCGTTACTTTTAAATGGGCGGGGCAGTGGGGGCGGGGCAGTGGGGGCAGGGCGGGGTGGTTGGGGGCAGTGATTTTTCATGAAGTTAGTTGACACAAGGACCAATTTTTGGACAAATTTAAGATAGTTAGGTCCTTGTGCAGACTTACTTTATTGAACAGAGAAATGACAAATTCAAAAGGATGTCTCTTCAAATTAGCCTTTATTTTTTACTTGATCCCTCGAAGCAACAACCATGTCAAAAGTTTAGACAAAACAATACGTTTATCGAGGTAAAACCAAACAAATATCCTATGTTTTAGATGTTTTAGATGTTTTAGATGTTTGTGTATTAAAGCACTTTGAAGTGCTAGAATAGCACCAATTATGGTGTTGGAAATGAACGCCTCCAAGTGTTATTATAGCACTATCTTAAAACTTAAAGTGCTGAATTTATGTAGCACTTGGATAGTGCTAGGTTTTAACACTTCAGTTTTTAGAGTGCAGTAGTCAGTAGTAAATATCGTTTAACTGACCTGTCCAAAGTTTTAAAATCATGGATGCTGAGAAAAGCAAGAAAAACGGCGTTGGTTTTCAACGACCTGGCGTCAGGCAGTGGTTCTAATGCGTTTGCTTAATCTAAAAATAGCTACGCAGTGTAGTGCGTCATGATCTATTTTTGTCGCCGTCGGCTACCTAACCTGCAATTTAGAGGTCTGGGCATAAACAAAATTGTCGGGGCAGGACACCAGACTATTCCCTCAGTCCCACCGCCATATACTACACACTGGAGGCTGGGAAGCGCTGGTGCAGCTTCACAGATTATTGTGAAGAAAAACGCACGGTATTCTGGGTATCGTACAACTTCTACAAGTACCATGACCTTTCGAAATACACAAAGCGCAGATGAGCCTCGGAATTGGTGATCTCCAGTTCACATGTCACACAAAATCTATCCAATCAGAGCCCAACGCACCTCAGCGCTTCCCATGCAGCATCCAGTATGGGCGAGAGAAGCATACAGGTCATGATGGAATCGTTTTCGAGAGAGCAGTGGCTAAACATAATTATATGGTTTTTATCCGTTTTGTCATGAAATTAGCCCAAACAAAAGACTGGGTTTTTTTTAAGCTGGAAGGCACAAACACTGGCTGTGACCACCAATAGCACTATTTTCAGAAGACCCAAGGTATACTACAACAAACAATAACATCCGGATTTTAATCACAATGATGAATATTGAAACTAATTGGCCCTATCCCACGGACTATTATTGGGGGCATGCCTAACATTTCTTTTGCGCAGATTTGGAGTTTCGAAGCGTCGGTACCGACCGCGGTAGCTGATCCGGATCACGTTAAGGAATCCTGCTCACGAAGCGGGTTCGCAAGATACAAGATGGCGACGTTCGCGACGGATGGAGATTTTAAGCTTAGTTTTGAAGATTTTAAAGATTTAAAGCATAAAATGAGCATGTGACAATATTTCTTCATTATTCTTTTAGTATGTATTTTCATGATCCAAAATAGTATGTGGTCGATTTATTTTTTAAGGAAATTTCAGATAACATATCTCAGTAATGGGCTAAAATTCAAAGCAGACGATATTGTTTTGTTTGTTTGAGCACAGCGCTGGATAACATGATTTCGTGTTGTTGTTTTTTGGTGTTTTGTTTTTTGGGGTTTTTTTTTGGGGGGGGGGGGGGAGGGGGGGGGGGGGGGGTGTGGGGAAACCTATTTTTGTGCTTAGGAATCTCTATGAAATTTGGCTGAAGTGCAGGCCCTGGTCGGATGAAGGACTCGGCCCGGAGTGCGTGCGTGTTGAATTGCCTGAGCGTGACATGCGCTCGCCATGCTGCCACTGCAGAAAATAGCCGCAGTGCCACTGCAGATAAATCATGGCTGCCGCTGGCCTACTCACCAGCAAAGTTTGCCGGTTCCACCAGCACAACTTTGACGCCCCACTTGTACATCTCGTGCCTCAGGGAGTCGGACATGGCTTCGACCGCGTACTTGGTCAGGCAGTACGGGGAGTTGCAGGGGAAACTCATCCGGCCGCTGATGCTACTCATGTTGACTATGCGACCTAAATATAGAAGACAGCACATTATTAACTCCTAAACCAAAGAATGGTACGACAGAAACTAGATCTATTCTCTTCAAATCAGTGCCGTTATGTAGTATTTTTTAAACCTAACGTCACCCAACACTATACAAAACACTTAAAGGGATCGTATACGTTTGGTAATTGGAACCCATTGTTTGTTTCAATCCTATAGATATATACCATAAAACTAACCTGTACAGAATTTCATTTTAAAATGTGGTAGCGATTTTGAGATATTGCCAAAAAACTGGAGCGGTTATTTTCACGCAGTAAGAATAATCTGCATTGGAATACACAATCTGAGAAACGTCACTGCAGTAACGCTTCTCAGATTCAATTTTTTGGAAAATAAAAAGTGATATCTTTTTTCATAACCGCAGTACTCCGAAGTTTCTAAAATGCATATACTATCCGAGGCTGCTGTATTTCTTACCAAGTAAGGTTTGTATTGCCATTAATTGTTGTAGTAATTACCAAACGTATACGATCCCTTTAAATTAAGTAGACTGCAGTATATAGAGTACTTAAACTGGCCTATGGAAATTGACTAGTATTTTGTAGTACCGTCGGTACCCAAATGCCTTGCAACGCCAACACTTTGAGGTACACACAACTACTATACAGCGAGTCGGTCGCTGCTATTTCTAATTCGACCTCTGCCGATCCGTCTCGGCTAGCTCGGTGGCCGAGTGGTATAATCGTCTGCACTGTACTAGAATGCAGGTTTTTGAGTTCTACCCGAGTGTTTTTGCCCATCTCATAATCTCCCGGAACAAGACGTTTAGAAAGTGTTTATACAATATCATTTGTAAACAGGTATCGCCCCTGATTTCGAGCCCTGAGCATCATCACGGAACCTGTTCCATTTTTGCCACTTTGGGTCTATCATCGAGATTAGGAACAGTTAGATAGAGCGAAATTTAGGATCCTAAACCAAGGTTTCAAAAATCACGGTTGATGAAAACTGAAGAACAGTTGCCATGCAGTTAGTTATACCTTTGTTCAAGTCAAGTTATGTGCGCCAGGCAAAATAGAGCACACACCTGTGGTTGATATTGTCAGGCCTGAAACGCAAGTCTATTATAGCCTTTAGTGACCGATTAAAACCGAGAAACAAAACACCGCACACCGGTGCCCAGGAGACTTGGTGATCCCCTTTTGTCTCCGCCTGGTGACCCGTTTAGAGGCCCTTATGACCCCCCTAGGCTGACCCCTATAACACCTGGTTGAATCTAGCCCTTTTCCTGTGATTTCCCCCCAGCCGAACTCGGGCCTAATTTAGAACTCCTTTTTCACAACAGACGCCAAGCAAGATCCTTTGTGTGCCCCATTATTTTAGGAAACTTCCGCATCCGCCGAGATAAAGCTATTATGGTTTGTTCTGTGCTTGGCTTTGCTATAAATTCAATCAAGACTAGGTTATACTTGCAAAACATATTTGTTTCGCACTATTTAGGTTACTGACCAACGTAAAAATCAATTTAAAAGGTAAGATACGCCATTTTCAGATATCTAAAATGTTTACTACCGAATGATTAAAAAAATATGTTACTTATTTGAAAGTAAACAATGATTGTAGGCATCCAGCAAAATGATTGCGCTAGATTTGTTGCGCTATTGTTGCAAAAAATTGTGCTAAGTAACAACGGGTTTTCAATGTTATAGTGCACGTTTTTTCATAGTGTCTTGGGTGCTGTAACCAAGTTTTAGTGTTTACCCCGTCAAATGTCCATCACAGGTCTGTTTACAAGTCAAGTTAAAAAGGAATGCTTTTGTAACAGTTCATTTGACAGTTCATTTGACAGTCCATTTCATTTAGCTACTGACTTGAGCTGAGACTGGAGGACTTTTTTGATGGACTTTTTTTGTGGTTGATCTGTGGTTGATCTGTGGTTGATCTGTGGTGGATCTGTGGTAGACTTTTGAAGGAGTGAGCACTGGGACTTGCAAAAACCTCAGAACTAAAACATCAGACTAAAGGCCAAAGTTTCTTTCCAACCCCTCTGTCATTCATAGCATGACGCTCTCCCGTGGGACAACCGTTCTTCCTCTATACTCAACCCACGGTCTTTCAAATTCGACCGCACATGCTCTAGTTAGGCACTCACCTTTGCTCCTGCGGATGAGGGGCAGGAACGCCTGAATGACCCGGATGCTCCCCCACAGATTCACCTCCGTCACCGACTTGAACTGTTCCAAGCCGATCCACTCCAACTCACCTAGACCGTTTACTGCGGCGTTGTTGACCACTCCCCACAAACCTGCCGGGGAAAAAAGCATAAGGTACACAGTTTGTTAGCTCGTTAGAAACTATTAATTCGCCCGTCTTTCCTAACTCCCATTCATGAGAACCTAGCATAAATGATAGGAGCTCGTGAGTCGTATGCGGTTTGGAAAAAGGTCGCATGTTAACCAGTTCGCGTCGGATGCCGTGTATACACGCAAAGTTATTTTTCTCCAGAATGCAAAACGAATGACGAATAAACACGTCACGAGAAAGGCTGGAAATATCCGTCAGCGACCGGCTCGCAGCGAGCGAGGCCAGAAATATTAGGGTGTGCTACCCAGTCCACACATAATGCCGGCGTAAAACCGTCTCGGATCGAGGTTTGTGAAAAGTAATTGTGCGCCTGGGCCCGGTCGATGTTAAAATAATGCCAGCGCGAAAGGTACATGTAATATATACAACATTTACAAACATCCGTACTGAATCAATATGAAATCCCTCAGTGATAGTCTCACGCATCCTGTGAAATCATGGCGCCTGATATGTTATTATTTTTAGGAATTGTGGAATTGTAAAATCCATTTCACACTGCCCCCACATGTTATTTGCAATTAAATCATACACGCGTGAATAGGTGTACGCACTGTTGCCAGCTAGTCTGGTTTCTTAGCCTGACAATTCCCCGACGTCTATAAATATTGCTCTGTTCTGCTGAAGTATGGTCTGGGAACCAGACAACTAGAACAACTTGTATTCTTTGGTGTTTTTTTTCAGCTTCTATGAACACAACACTTTTAACCGGTGCTGAAGACGCCCCATACCCGGGATATACGCTGACAAAATACCGCGTAGTATTATCTCCATTAATGTATCTACAAGGTATTTCTTTTCTTAACAAAATACAATGACTGTCATGATGACAAGTCAGCAAAACAGTTTCGATTGCTAGACTTCTCGTTCGAATTTTGTTGGCAAGTTTAGTGTCATGTATAGAAGCAACGTGAATTTAGGTACGTTTTTATAGGATTGCATGGATTTTACACGAGTTTTTGTTGTCCAACACAAAAACACAAGACCGACAGTAAAACATTTTAAAGTAGAGTTTCCAATGGAATTTGACCTGGGAAACTGCATTCTTTCAAAACGGCTGTTTTTGCAAAAGAACGACCTTTGCTAAAGGGCTATAGATTACGATTACCGAGGTCGATATTGGACGCAAACAACCACAAGTGGGTTTATCTATACTTATTTGGTTGACAAACTCAGACTTCACTTCAACCATTTCAAAGTACATGTAATTATCGTTTTTTATTTTAATCTGCTTTTTTTCATAACTAAATACTGCAAGGACTTCAATAGCACTAGGGCTTGGGTAAAAAAGCCCTAAATAGCTATATGGCCGGGATGAGGCACCGTGCCTCGACGGTCGCTGACACCCCGGTCGTTCAACTCGCGTCCTGCTAAACCATCGGAGCGCACCCGCTACCGGGAACAGAGTTTTGTTGGCAAGGGCATTCAGTCTTCCATTGTGCTAGCATCATGTACGACAACAAACAGAGGGGCGGTACCCCTGAACCCTATCAGGCAGTAAAAAATACCGTCAAGGTCCACTCCTAAAAAACACACCAAAAACACCAACTTGACACCAACACCCAAGAGGAGATATAAGAGACGGAGCCTCAAGTGGCGGGGTTATATGGATGGCCTCAAGTGGCGAAGTTATGGATACCCCCGGTGTCTTTTTGTGAAAGGTGTTGCTTGGGCCCCCCAGGCGGGGTTTGCGACGGAGCCCAATAGCCTTACGTATATCCCTCAGTCTATACGATGCAGGTGTGCAAACTCCGTGTATACTCGATCGGTTGATTCTTTTAAGTTGAGGACTGGCCGGTCTTTTAGCAAAGAGGGAGCCGGTGCAATGTCCTCCAAAACCTTCCCAATCTTTATACAAAAAAAAAAAATTGTTTGTAAATTAGCACCCGGGGGACTTGCTAATACGCCTGGGGACTTTTTTTTTACTACCGGTACGTCGCATTTTGCCAACCACGGGCCATCACATTTAGAAGAACAAATTAAGAAGGACGTCTGAAAACGGTTTATTAAATAAATACCTTCCAACTACCTGGAATTCTGAATTATCAACAGCCAACTTCCACGAAAATTAAACTACCTCTCTTCAAAAAAGGTAGATTGGGTGTTCAGATTAGACGGACAAAACGTGCTTTCCCTGCACTTATGAGGCCATTTTAGTATAATGAATGGGGACTGTGTCTGTGCCTTTCTGGAAGAAAAAATACAAAGATAAGGTTAAAATTACTGGACCAAATCGGGATTTCTTGGTATCGTTTGTATATAGGTTACCCTGTATAGTTGGACCCAAGGCACCAGTGTTCGGTATACACCCTTCACCCTCGGCACCAGCATCATTTCATAGCACCGGTTAAGCATTCTAGCCTCACATTCATGTCGATACTATAAAGCTTCTCATGCTAAAGTAGTTTGAAGCATTTTGTGGTGCACAAGCATGCCGTACTGCGCATGCAAAGACCAATTTTGTCCGGTCTAAATTGTATTACCGCAATTGTTCGGAGTGTCCCCAATATCATACCCTATGATATAGGCCTAGTTGTGTATTGGCTATCCGTATTTCAACATCTGCTATTTGCACATCCCAACTTATACATTATTCGAACTTCAATACATTGTACATACATGTACAGTGTACACGTTCAACGGCATATCTCGATCTGGTCGTTGAACGCATCGCTTGCAGCTAGCTCAGCGCCACCCACAGGACTCTGAACCAGATTGGTTCACTAACTGAACGATATTCAACCCTTCACACACAAAAGCTGAAAACGTCCGCTCGAACACTGACACCCAAAACTCGAGTATTACCAAATACGAACAAACAAAACATGTTTTTATTTTAGGGGAAGAACGCCCAGTTTAGTTTCAACCGTGAAAATGGGTAATGAAGCAGCTGACAAGAACAGCGGTCCCGTATTGTGTCTTTCACGCTACACGCATGGTCGACTTTTTCCTTAAACCCGGAATAGGCAGACAGAGCATGTCTTTTGTCTAGTCCTTTGCACAAGCAAATACAAAGCAATGTAAACAGGGACACGGGGAGGCATTGACATTCAAAATAATACACCAAAACCTTGGACACCAGTTGGAGCCTATTTACTCTGGTTTTTTTCTTGTTTAGGAAAGTTGTTCACATAAATCATAAAGCCATACCAACCTTGGCGCCAGACTACGTATTGGCCCATCAAGATTTTAGGCTAATGACCGATCAGTCAGAAGTGTAGGCTATATGTATTGAAAGCAAGTTCAACTTCCTCTTGAACTAAAAGTTATTGTTGCACAGTCCCATGCACTGTGTGATGGCTGCTTAATTAGACGGTTTACAAAAACAAAAGACCAGGTTCCCTTGCTCTACAGAACGGAAATATTTCTGCAACTCTGCATGTAAGCAAGACAATCCCCGACCCGCGGGTGATCAAGTCCCGTACGGCGCAGGTGGGTACGCCTCTTGAACGACCAGAGAGCTGGCAGTACATGCGAGTCGGCAAAAACTCTACTAACCAAAAGTATAAGTCGACATTGGATGATGAAACCATAACGCATAAGAAATACCAATTAAATTCCCACAGTTGCCAACAGATGTTTACATGCAGAAGTGTACGTTTGATTGAAAACAGTCAAATATATCTCACTTTGAAAGTACACAAATTTCTATATATCATAGAACTACTGTGTATAGTCCGCACATGCACGTTTGTTTATGGTGTAAATCGAGGAGTTTCCTTTGTTTGTACTCTAACTTTTTACGACGGCTCTCATTGGTTTTGTACACGAATCTCAATCGAGGTCGTCCTCGATTCTAACCCTAACCCCAATTCACCTTCGTGTCGCCAGGTATGTGTCCTCCATTTTACACTATAAACAAACGCAGAACTGGCTTGTGTATAGCCAAATTTGACGCGACTAACTAATGTGGTTTTGTGGGTATATACGGCAAAGTTTGTCACCTCATGTGCCACTAATACTACCTTACACAATGTCAAATCAGTGTGCTAAATTGGAGCTTCATTATTGCACATCGAACCCCTCAAAAATGTCAAAGGAGAATTCAAACAGAGCCGCGAACTTGCAGGAAAAGAACCGAGATCGGATATAGATGATTGTATATCCTTAGGATGGGCATGACTAAGAAGTCTTAATGCGGTGCTCGGAATTTTACTTTCTGAGTAGTAGGCCAAACCAAAGCCCTGCCTGGCGGCGATTTCCGAACGGTTAGGTCACACCGAGTTTACCGTGATGCAAGTGCGCAGTCATGGACCGCGCCATTGGCCTGAAATCGCTTCACCAGTCCCATCGATTTCTGCCTGCCCCTGGGCCCACTCCGATCTGTCAGGGTGTATAACCGTACATTCAAAGTTTGTTTTCACTCAGTCTCTGCCTCTGAACACGTGCCGTTCAATCTTTCTCTAGCTCTCTACACCGGCATGTCTCACCTTAGACCCGCCGCGAGCGGGCCATGGAAATCGATGAAACGCTCAGGTCATAGGGCACCGACCAACTCGACCCCTCGGCTCCGATTGACATGCGCCTGTAGGTTATATTTGTCGGCAATTAGACCAGAGGCGCGCGCGTAAGCGCCGACCAACATCACAACCGTGAGACAAGAAATTACCGACAATAAGTTCGCCACTAATTCTCTCTTTTCTCTCACAAAATGTTTCATCGCGTTCATTGCATATCCATCATATTTCTGTCAGTGTAACATAAAGTGACATATTACGTGAAAACACGTCTCCCCGAGTCCCTGTAGTCAAATTAAACGGTCATAAATCTATCAGCCTCGCTGGCCCAGTCATTTCATCAAGGCGTTTCAGACGCTGTAGTAAATACGTCAGATTGCGGCCCCGTAAACTTTTCACTCGATATAAACACGACCTGCCGGCTTTATTAAAGCAAAGTTGCACATCTCAAATTGTCTCCCCAAAACGATGTACAATAAATCTCAATAACCAAAAGAAACAAAGTTTAAGAAGCAAAGAATACTAAACAGATTTTAGCAAAGCAAACCAGTGTAACCGAGCAGAGAAAAGCTACAGAGACAATCAGCTATGTTGAGCAGACCAGTGTAGAACAAAAAAGAACAGAGCAGAGCAGCCGAGAAAATAAGAGTACATTGTACAACAGAAGCAGGGCACTAAACACACCAGAGCAGAGTAGAACTGATAAATAAGAGCACAGCAGAGACGCAGAGCAGAGCAGAGCACACCGGAACAGGGTCGAGTAGTGCAGAATAGAGCTAAGAAGCGCGCCAGAGCAGGCATAGGCGAAGAGAGCATAGCTGAACAAAGTATAGCCGAACAGAGCATAGCCGAACAAAGGAGAGCAGATCAGAGCAGAGCAGAGCAGAGAAGCAGATCATCGCCAAACAGAGCAGATCAGAGCAGAGCATGCAGAGAAGCAGAAGAGAGCAGGGCGTAACTGAGCTCAGAACAGAGTCGAGTTTAGAGAAGAGCGTGGTGAGCACAGCACTGAACTGGAGCACAGGCAGGAGCAAATCTGAGCTGAGCAGATAAACTGATTAGACTTGAACAGAGCAGAGCAGCCCGAGAAGCATGAGCAAATAAAAGCACAGCTGAGAAGCAGACCGCAGCAGACTGGGACCGAGACCGGAGCTTAGAAGTGCAGCACAGGCCAGACCAGAGCAGACCTGAGCTAAGCAGAGCGACGCGGAGCGGAAAATTAGCTAAGCAAATAAGACCACAGCAGAGAAGCCGATCATGGCAGAATATAGCAGAGCAGACCAGACCAGACCAAGGTACAACATAACCGAGCAAAGTAGATCAGACCAGACCAGATCTGCGTAAAGCAGAGTATGAGAGCAGCTGAGCAAAAAATATCACAGCAGAGAAACAGCGCAGACTGGATCGAGCAGATCAGAGCAGAGCTGCTGAGCAAATCAGAGCAGAGCAGGGGAAAAGCAAAGCAACAGAGCACAACACAACACCACAAGGAACAGCAGCAGCTGAGATGGGCAGAGCGACAGAGCTAAGCAAAGCTAAACAAAAATCGCAGTAGCACTGCATGTACTGCACAACAATGCACAGCAGAGTTGAGCAGTGCAAAGGCAGAAGTGCAGATGCAGAGACTACAGCAGAGCAGAGCACAATACATCGTCACCGTTTTCACGAAGAGGCGAATTTCATGAAAAATCGTCTATTTATCGAAATTATTTTTTTTGATGAAAACGATTAAATATTGCAATTTCTACAACCTGGTGAAGTTATACATCCACAAAATCATTAAAATCACAATTAACCTAATTAACTAATGGGCGAATTGGTCCTCCAGTGCCCTTTTGCGTTTTCACGAAGAGGCAAATTCGAAATAGCGTTGACTTCAACGTGTTTATGAAGGGCACTTTGGTGCGCGTAGTCACTTTAGCGTTTTCACGAAGAGGCGAATTGGGCGAATTGGTCGCGAAGTGGCTTTTAGCGTTTTCACGAAGAGGCAAATTCGAAATAGCGTTGACTTCAACGTGTTTATGAAGGGCACTTTGGTGCGCTTAGTCACTTTAGCGTTTTCACGAAGAGGCGAATTGGGCGAATTGGTCGCGAAGTGGCTTTTAGCGTTTTCACGAAGAGACAAATTGGGGGCGCAATGGGAAAATGTATACATTCTGACTCTCACAGCCACGGGCGAATTTGCTAATGTATCGTTTTTTTCGTTTTCACGAAGAGGCAATTCTATTAATTGATTAATTCTGCAAAACTAATCACCTATTTTTCTTAACGTTTGCTATATTTAAGAAGATTAAAATCTCTTCTTTCCCATGATACCTTAATCTTGTATATTCTATGGATATTTATGTTTCAAACTGCCAAACGAAAAAAGGACAAACTTTACAAGCGATTATCTCGAAAGTTTGTTCAGACCTTGAAAGGCTCAATTTGCCTCTTCGTGAAAACGGTGACGACATAAGCAAAGCAAACCAGGCGAGACCTGTATAGTGTACAGTCGAGTATGAACTGAGCAGGGCAGAGCAGAGCTGCGCAGTAGCACAGTAGCACATACACACCACAGCAGAGCAATGCAAATCGGAGCAAAGCTTGCAGGGCAAGAGTGGTCAGATAATAAATATAGCGCACACACAAGTCAATAGGGTCAAGTAAAACAGCAGATCAGAGATGTAACGAGTACAGTTTGTCCGCGACTTTAGTATACTCACAACGTGTTAAATGACAACTGATATATTAATCCTTTAAAATGCATGATCCTTTAAACTGCATACAGAACCATTATTTTCTAGAGTAAGAAAAACCTATACACGTCACATTTCCAACAACTTCGGAATCGTTTTATTTTTGTTAAGGAAAACTTCTCGTTCGATTGATCAGCACCCATCCACAGAAAGCCGGCCGTTGACACGGAGCACACTGACTGAACATCGTCAATCGAGGCATCATATGCCATTCACCCCGCTATATTATCCTCTCTCGCTCTAACCTCCGTGTCACTCAGCCCTGTATACATGTAGTTTGCAATAATCGTATCACGCCCGTCCTCGATTCGGTAAATATTGTAATAGGGCCTGTTTAACCCATATAATTCACTCGCACGCCCCGCTGCCGTATATAATTAAAATAGCACGCCCGGGCGGTAATCCGAAAGGGGGTAAGTGAATCAGATACCGGTGTCGGTTTCGCAAAAACAGAGAGTGGGGGGAAATCCTAAGCGAGAGAGGCCGCAGGGAGGATGTTGGCAGGATCGAAGCTAACTAGCCCAGTGGGTTGCGCCCCGGTGAATGAAGAACACAGCGCATGGGAGGAAATGCTCCAACGGGCTCGAGGATGATATGGCCAAGCATTGAGAAGCGCTTGCGTGTGATGTGAGAGAGCGCATAGCCGGAGATACACGGCAATAACAGGGAGAGACTAAGTACCCAAGCAGCACTAGACTGGGGGCATGATATGCACGGGGAAAAAAAGCAGGGCGAGAGGGGGAGAGAATCCGTGCGATAGGGTGGGGAGTGCACGAGGGGAAAAAACCTCTTGAAATTCCTCGCCCCCATTGATTGTTCTGGCCTAAGCAGGCCGTTGAACCTGGCCTCGGGAGGCGAGTCGGGGAGGGAGAAAGGGAGTCAATACATGGGCCGGGGGGTCATGGGGGAATGACCGGCCATCTACGAGGTAGCAGAAAAGGCACAAGGAAGTGTGCCGAGCTTAAGTCTTACCTTCCTTCATTCTTGTTGTTTTCTTATAATTTGATTATTTCAAAAATAAATAAAAAATAAGAGCAAGCAAGGTGACATTTGTTTTTTTGCGTGAACCCAATAATTAAAAGCCTTCAACACGTACTCTTCCAAAAAAATAGCGGGTAACTTTTTAAGCCAACGACATTTCTCAACATTCAATCTCACTGTGAACATTTAGGCCTAACTAAAAACAAAAAAGGGGGAACTAACAATCTTGTAAATCCATTGTTACTTGGCTCTAAATCCATTGTTACTTGTTCACATTTTGCCTAGGAAAATGACCAATCGGAAAAATAGTGCGCTTGCCCTGCTACAGCATGGAGTCCTGCACTGTACATGTCATGGGCAGGTCTTAATTGAAACTGACAAGGGGTATTCTATGTCCTCCCAGCCGTGTGAAATGACTAAGTCTCCCCACGGAATCTAGAGATACCGCAAACAACCTCGTCGTCGCCTCACTGGTAATTTATTGTCCGTCGTGTTTTCTAAGAATCTCGACCTTTCTTGGACTGACCATGGGAGATAGGAATCCTACCTCCATGGACTGACCATCCATTAAGAAATATAATATAAATATTGTAATAACATTAGCATGTATTACTTATGTATCAACTTTAACGACTAAAAACCGCAAAGTAAAATTAAAGCCAACATTCGAAATGTTTGATGCATTTTAATATCATTCTGCAGCGAATGTGAATTCCAATGTCACACGATCGAGAGAGGGCGCCACTGACAAATCTAAACTGGCAAGATTAAAGCCAATGGCGCCTTTCATGTCAGGCATAATGACTTCATCCATCACAAGCTGGGGTATGTGAATTGACAAGCACAGAATAGCACCTTCAATTTTCATTTATGTCAACAATTTCAACAATGACGCCGAAATGCAACCTAAAAAACCTGTATGTGCTGGTCGACAATTCATTTTGATTTGTTGTACCATGCGATTTCTCAGCGTATTTTAAGCCTGAGTACGGAGGCCTATTCCTGTTTACATATTTCGTATACAATGTTAAATACAAATTTAAGTAATTAACCGAAGTGAGGTATTTATTGATCTTATTTTTATACCGGGAGAAATTAAAGGGATCGTATGCGTTTGGTAATTACTCAAAAAATGAATGGCAATAAAAACTTACTTGGTAAGAAGTACAGCAGCTTTGGATAGTATAATGAAATTTTTGAAACTTTTCACTTCGAAGTACTGCGGTTATGGGAAAAGAATATCACTTTCTATCCCTAAAAAATTGAATCTGAGAAGCGTTACTGCAGTGACGTTTCTCAGATTGTGTATTCTAATGAAGATCATTCTTCCTGCGTGGACATAACCGCTCCAGATTTTCAGCAATATCTCAAAATCGCTACCCCTATTTGAAATGAAACTTTTACAGGTTAGTTTTATGGTATCTATAACTATATAGAATTGAAACAAACAGTGGGTTCCAATTACCAAACGTATACGATCCCTTTAAAAAAATAAAAAAAAAAATTTAAAATCAAATTGCATACACCAGGCATAGACATGGCGGGTGGTCTGTATTGTTAAGCTTAGTTGTAACCTAAGCAACAATCAGAAAGAAAAGGAGGGGGGAAAGGTTTCTAAACAAATATAGCGAATTGCCAAATCACTGATGGTCTGTTGGGTGCAATGACCGCTTGGTCATCGCCACGAGATCCTTGCCTAGTACAGTCAAGGCGAGTCAGTCCGTTTCATCTATTGTGAGCTAGGAACAATGTCTGAGTTGATATCTCGAGTGTTATTTTGCATCTGCACGTTTTATGGATAGGGTTTCGTATATTAATGCGCGGAGTAGTTGACCATGGCCGGCTCGCAATTGAATATAATTAATGACTGTTATGGCAGCATCAGTGGTCAGCGCGTGATTGTGTAAATAATGCGCGTGTTGGGCTTTTTAGTCCGGCAACCGCAGAGGTGAACCTTGTTTTGTTGAATATACAATGTTTTTTATATACTTCGTCTACATCAGAATACCATACATTTTATTAAACTACTCTTGTGACGTCACTCTATTCAGAAAAGTGTCGATTATTTTAAAGAATGTAGATTTTACTGTACATTCTTTTTAAGAATGTACAGACCTTTGAATCTGCTGATTTAGTATATAAATCCTCAATGGAGTATAAATCATCATTAGTGTATAAATCCTCATCGGATAGGTCTCAAAATACTGGTTTGAATCGCCATCGAAATAAATTGGCGAGTCAGTTTTTGAGGGTGACACAACATATCTCCAAACGTATTCCTACTAAAAAATATGTACGGATCGTCACTGAAAAACATTTTAGATTTGGCGTAACACCCGACGCACACAGTACCATCAAATGACTTCGATGTCCAACGTACTGGGCATTTGAAACACCCTTATTTAACCCAACCTTTATTGTATTGTTTGGTTACGCAACATGGAGACCAGACAGGGCAAAGCTTTCACATACCCAAGTTAGCAGCGCTCATACCACTGAACAATGGACTTAATTCATCTTATACCTAATTACAGCATTAGTAAGAATTGAAATGTTTGATCCTTTGAAATTATTGACAATGGGTGTAAAAGAGACGTAGTTTAAGTCGGAGAAACAACTCAAAAAGGTGGACATTCTTTAAATCAAGTATATACTAGTATTTTCCCACACTCCTCTGATTGTGTCATGTGAGTGAGATTTTACTGACAAAAAATAATTGAGTTAGACCAGCAGACATGAACATTTCGGCCGTAAAGATGGTAGTCTTGCAACAGTCGTGGACTGTCGAGGCCAAACATGAAATTTGTTCAAACCGTTAATTCACAGGCCTCCTTATGATAACTGCTGAAAATAATAGCCTCCAACTACAAGATCTAAAAACATTTATAATAATGTTTGCATTACTTTATCTGAAATATTTAACATGAGCAAGAATTTGGTTTAATGATTTAATGCCTTTGAAACAAAATATTGGTGTCCGTTGGGAAACATTTTTATTTCACTTTTAAATGGTTGCTTTTAAATATGTGTTTGTCATATAAAGTAACAAGTTATAAAATATTGATGAATATTCTGAACAGCGCCACCAACATTTTGTGCACATTGCCCGATTTTCTTGACCAAGTATAAATGAAGGCAACATTTCTCGAGTATCTCAAAATGCTCAAACTTTCGAAGCGGTCATCACCAGGATTTTGATATTACAAGGTATACAGAGCAGGAATCTGTAAAGAATAGTTGTATCCTCTATACTGCAAGGTTGGAGTAACAATCGGCAATTGGCTGATACTGATAGACTATTTGACTGCTTCGCAAGCAAAAGAAATCAAATATATTACAGCGAAAGGTTATTCCAGTATACATTTTGATTGGATTAAAACATTTACGGGTTGAGCCTCTTTAAATGGATCGTATACGTTTGGTAATTACTCAAAATATTAATGGCAATAAAAACTTACTTGGTAAGAAGTACAGCAGTTTTAGATAGTATAATGCATTTTTTACAAATTTTTCACTTCGAATTACTGCGGTTATGGAAACATATATCACTTTTTATCCCCAAAGATTTGGATCTGAGAAGCGTTACTGCAGTGACGTTTCTCAGACTGTGTATTCCAATGCAGATTATTCTTCCTGCGTGGACAGAACCGCTCCAGATTTTCGGCAATATCTCAAAATCGCTACCACCTTTTGAAATGAAATTTTTACAGGTTGGTTTTATGGTATATATCTATAACTATATAGGATTGAAACAAACATTGGGTTCCAATTACCAAACGTATACGATCCCTTTAACCAGTATTCGAAATATTAATTGCTAAAAGAAAAATAACGAGAGAAGCACATACATACTAGCACATCGCCTATTATTATTAACCTTAACCGTCCTAGGCATTCATTTGGGGTTCTATACTCAATTCCCATATAGGCCAATGTATAGTAAGAGTACTGCATACACTGCGGTCATAGTACCGTATTGGATGATTTTAACAGGGTTAATGTTTTCTTTTTAGAATATGTTTCATAGACCTATTTTGGTACATATTACCGTTTTAGCAATTTATGCGGAACATGCTGGCAGACTTATTGATTACAAATAATTATCTTAAAGTTTAGAGAGAAATATATTATTAGTGAACTCGGAATCATTCTGACAAGCTCATTGGATTATAAATCACACACACATAGCAGTATAGAGTATGTTGAAATGTGATGGCTTTGAATGGACATGCAAACGTTTTTGCTTTTAAAAGGCTCGACTTTGAAGTTAACACCCGATCTCACACGTCAGATTAATATACATCGTTTGAACTCTTCAATACAAAAAAAAATATAAAACTGTCAAGAACGGCCATACTCGTCCCAGTGGGGCGCACTGCGCAAGTACGCCGAACCCCTCGATCGTTTGGACACCGTCAATACACCCATTAATTCTCCCCATGAGAGAGGAAGTGAAGATTAAACGTAGATTTGTCTCAGAAAACTACAAGCTTTTCAAGCAAGTTTCCCTGAAAATAACTGGCAGGTGCTCGTGTACCCCCTTGTAAATCACTCAAAAATCATGGCAGCGTAGAGCAGTCGTATTAATAGCATATTACACGACTGTAAATCATAACAAACTACCGCCCGAGCCCTTGTTTAGAATATGAAATACTTGCCAATTTTATTATCGGTTATTACAAGAGAGAAAAACCTATAGTTGTGGGATCGTAATATGCAAAGACTAAAAGAGATCGAATTTTAAGCTTGTTTCGCAGACGCGCAAAGTTCAGACGTTTCTATTCATGACAAATATATAATTTGTTGCCGCTGCTAATTTGAATTGTAAGTGATGATGTTAGTGAATCGATTACGAAATATCAATTTGCTTCCAAGCTCCAACCATGTTTGGACAAGAGCCGTACTTCACAAGCAGGCTTCGACGCGGGTGCACAAGTGCATGGTGCATGCGGTGTTTTTTCACGTAGCTCTAGCGAATAAAGTGCACACCGTGCATATGTAGATTTCCCCAGCCTAATCATTGTTTAAGTGCGTAGTTTGTCTAGTTTATCATGCCCAAATTCCAGGTGAGGATTTTCAAATTTGTATCGGAAAAGGTTTATTCCGAAAGTTTAGAAAATTCCGAAAATGTTAATCTGTTCCTCAAATCGTCGGCGAGCAGATTGCATTGTAGATGCACAGATAAGTGCCAAGATTGCCAAGGTTTACGGCTGGAAATAAGTTTAAGCATTAACATGTTACACGTGAAACCACTGCGACAAAGCTTTAGGGATTTTGCACATTGGCGGTCGACCGCGGTAAAATGTTAAGTTGCGTGATTTTCGTCCAGAATGTCAGTTTCCGGATTTAGTTATACAAAATACATCACTTTTAAAATTACAATGATGGCGTCGAGGAAAACATAGCGGTATAACATATACATTTTACTTGCTTTTTGGGGAAGAAAATACGACAATACGGTACGTGATTGAAGCTTGAAGTTCACTTAAGTTAGACTACTATTAATGTTGCCAACGTAAACACATATGCCTGGAGGTTTCCTAAATGTTCTCAAGTAAGAACAGAAGTTAACTTATTTGTGGTAAGTTAGTAGTATATGCAGAGAAGGTAAGTCGTGCAACACGGCAGAAAAAAAAATGTAAAAGAGACACGTCGTCCCTCCGTTACATTGTTGTACTAAATTTGTCAGGAAATGTAAAATTTCTCTAATACGTACTATGGTTAAGCGAAATTGGAAATATTCAAATAATGTAGTCGATAGATGGCATGTAACTAGAAATGGAGCAAGATGTCACACTTTGTGTCCCAACTTCATGGAATGACCCATATACGATCATTCCTATCAGTGATGTTCGAGTCATTTAGTGCCAAGTTTCTTCGCGATTGGTAAAACTAAAACGAAGAGTCTCCTGTCCAACAATAATGACCGACAGTGTAGTATACTTCCATTGTAATGCAATAATAAACTCCTCTATACATGCCAGCTTCTCATCCTTTTATGAGAGTGTATATCAAGACTATAGCGCAGTAACCTGTAGTATGTCAGCTGAACTTTCTTGGAGAAGCTCCACGGCTCGTATACGAGGAGACGTGGGCTACCCAGCACGTATATCCATATTAACCAAAAGACAGTATCTTTATAAAGTTTCATAAAGATCATAGTTGAGCAAAAGTAAGGCACATTATTATAGACGATGGGCCGTGCCTTCTGTTTACATCTGTATTTAAATGTGCCTGGCGGTATGCGCACGCATCCTGTTTTGCATATAATCTGGTTAAGGATCACGTCGCAGGTCAGATAATATTCAAAGGCGATCTAACCTGCGAGGTCACTCATTAACCACATGTTATGCAAAACATGACTACATACGTGAACAGAGGGCACATCGTTTATACACAAGGAAGCTTTTTTATGTACAACCATGGGACGATACTACATGTACAGGGGGTTGGAGATTTGGCAGCAATCTGCATGCTCGTTCTAACGAACAGCCAAATGCAAGTTGTAGCGCTTTAAACTTGTATCGCACAAAAGCTTTAAGCACAACAGTGCACCATGGACTTCATGGTTATACCAAAAAACGCTTCCTTGTATTGGCTTCAATGCAAAATAATACTACAGGGATCCAGGAAGATAAACCCTAGGGCACTGAATTTAACCCTATCCCCAACCTACTTCAGGGATTCTTTCTGAATGAGGTCCGACATAATTGCAGCCCAAAATTGATCTTCCTGGACCCGCTTACTACATGAATAATGAATTTTGGCACATGCGTACATTCACCGTTGTCCCTGATGGTCTTGTGCACCTGTGCCGCCGCCGAAGATACCTGGTGTGCGTCGGTGACGTCCATCTGAAGCACACAGAGGCGATCCGAGCACATCCCACGCAGCTCGGCTGCCTCCTGCCCGTCGGCGTAGAGGCATCCGGCAAACACCCGGTAGCCCAGCTTGTCCAGGTAGCGGGCCAGCGCGTTGCCGATTCCCGTGTCGCAGCCGGTCACCACCACGGCTTTGCCGGCCGAGCCCAGCCGCTTCTCGGGTGGTCCCAGCCAGGTGAGCACGAGCAGAGCCCCCGCCGGCACGGCCGCCATCAGCCGGACCCAAAGCGTGCACGGCAGCAGGTAGACAACGAACAGGTAGATGAACAAAAGCAGGCTTCCCATGCTGAGCTTGTAACGTGCACTGTATACACACAATCACAGGTGTGCTGTATCGGACTATGTGACGCGTGGTCCCTTGCAACAGGACTGACTGTTTGACAGATGCCGATAACTCTTTATATAGAGTCCTGGTTGTGTACAGGTGGGCAGCGTGCTCCGTACCTCATATCCTGAGGTCAAGCGAGGACACGATGCTACGATTGGGTAGACAACAAGCAAACGACGATTATACAAACGCCCCACTCAGGGTGAGCGGCGGAGAAAAGAAAAAAAAGACGCACGACAAAGTCACCGCTCTTTCAATCAAAGCGCATCTATCGATCCAAATAGTTCGTAAGAATAGGGATGAGAGTTGAAATGAGGACGAGCTATGCATGCCGGGCTGGGAAAAAACCAACGCCTTGTTTGATTGAGAACACAAAAAGAACGGCGGCGCGGAGAGCAGAGAGAAAATGTGTCATGCTTTTGTTGCTCTTTTTCCCCCTCGATCTTGTTGTGTGTGAGTGACACAGCTGTCGGCAAGGGTTTTTTCCCCCTCGCCGGATTGTTTGAGGCAGTCACGCACGCGCGCTCCATTAACAGCATTGTGTGGATCACCGTGGGAGGGGAGTATCGTGCCGGCCATGACAATGCTTTTAATAGGGTCACAGCACGGAGTTTGAGTGGGAGAGAGAGCCAGATAGAGAGAGGCTCCCTGGTTGGGCTATATCGGGGAGGTTAGAACTCCCCGTGATAACACAGTCAAGTGGCTTTGACCTACTACACGGGGGGAGGGTTGGTCGACCTCTCAGCCACTAACCCCCTCGGCTTCATGACGTCAGACGGACGAGAGCTACCCTCGGGAACACGGGCCATCCTGAGTTGAGATAATCCATCGCAGGCCCATTAATTTGATTAATCCTAAACTTTGCTACTTGTGTGTGCACTTTACGGAAAAGGGGGCAGGCCCACGTGCGACGGTGTTTACCGATCTCAACAAACCCGGCATGGCAATAATACTAGCAACGGTTAACGACATTCGAAGTTCAGTGGTAATTATTAACAGGTTGGTGGTGACAATTCGTTGCATGCTTTGCAAGCGATACAAGCGATAAATAACGTATGGTAATGATAATAGGATGGCTGCACCGCGTTTTCAAGAAGAAAGAGGGGAGAACAAAAAAATACGAAATGAAAACAATGTGGCTTCCCTGGGAAATTTAGAGCTATCTTAAAAAAAGAAGAGGAAATGTGACCGACATAAGTTGGCAGGCCTCATCAATCACGGTTGGAAAATTTAGTTCCCTTGTGCTCTTGTGCCACTTTTGTGCCACTTTTGTGCTTGTCGTTTCTTTCACTTATAATTGACGTCGTTGTCGTGGTAACATTCCGCGGATTGTCGTCGTCCTGATCTGCAACATTTTCAACGTCAGCGTCAATCGATTCTATCGCCGAGTCAGGTCGGCGTAGCGGCTCTTTCCTCTGTGGCCCGGGTTCAAATCCCGCCGTGCAGGCCAATAATGTGGAATTTCAGTTTCTGCCTGATTCTGTGGGTTTTTCCAATAATATATCATTCTGGGGTTTGCCTCCCACCACCCAATGGGACTCCACGGGAAATAAATATAAATCATTTCACGAGTTATCCCGGCCAATTGCCGATTAATAAATAAATAAACGTGTCACCAATATCATGAAAAGATATCGTTGTCATTACAACCCGTTTCTAACTTTTTAATAATAATAATAATAATGTTAGTTCTTATATAGTGCTTTAGACTGCCACAATGTGGGTGTATTAAAGCGCTTTTACATTATTACCCCGGTCATTGGGCCCATGAAACATTCCAAATACCATCTCAGCTCCCTGGGGAGTATACAGCTCGATGCTGCCATTTCGGCGCAAAGTAGCTAAATTCAACCAGAATAACCATCTCTGCCCTCACAGGTACCCGTTTACCCCTGGGTGGAGAGAAGCAATGAGTGACAAAGTGCCTTGCCCAATGGCACACGTACCATAGTCCCAGGCCGGACTCGAACCCCCAACATGTAGCTTTACCTACAGATTACAAATTCAATGCTCCAGTTCAAATTCAAAACTACGCCCGTCTTTAAATAATTTACCTCGGTGCCCCCACAAATTCGTTATTCCAATATCGACGCTGAAATAATTGTTTGAAACATTCTAAATATTTAGACTTGTCTTCATACCGGAACTTTATCCTTTTGGCTGGTCCAGGATAGTTACATGCACTGTCGTTGAGTGAGCCCCATAAATAATGTAACTTGTTCCGTAATCTACGTGACCCGTTTTGTAGTTCGTACAGTCGCCCAGTCGTTCCAAAGTATGTCATGTCACGGGAACACATCAACACATCGAGAGCTTCAGCTTATGTTGACTTAAACTGTGCATCATCTTCAAAAGGAGGTCGTTGCCTTTTTCTTTTCATTCAATTGCAGCTCGAAATCAGACCGTGGAACACAAAAGTGCAAGGGGGAGCCAACGGCTTGGTAACAAGCAGGGATGCATGATATTTCGTGGAGTTCATTGAACGGCGTACGTTTTATTGAATCACATTGAAGCCGTGTATGTTGACACGGTGTTTAAACTTCGTACAGTCAAAATGTAAAGGCGTTTCTTGATTTACGAGTTGGATGTGTGCAGTGGCTTAAAGGTAGTATACACCATTTGCAGATATCGAAAAAAATTACTACCGAATTATTAAGAAATATCTTACTTATTTAAAAGTAAATAATGATTGTAGGCATCCAGCAAAATAAGGGCCCTAGATATCCTGTAATTGTTCCAAAAAAATGAATTGTATAAACCAAAATTCATTCTCGCCGTCCGGCGAGCGCGAAAAAACAAAGATAACATAAGAATAACTGCTCGACGCCGGTGGAAAACAAACGCTGTTTTTCATGCTTTTCTCGGCATCCATGAATGAAAAAATTCGTAAACGATATTTACTATAAAATACAACCCCCCAAATCCACCCATTCCTGATAATTCAACAAATTACCAATGGTGTATACTACCTTTAACTAAGGGGGGGGGGGGGGGGGGGGTGGGGCTGTACACATACTCCCCCTCGTTCCCTCCCCACCCCCGCTCTGAATTTTTGAGGAAGACAAAATCAAAAGTTGTTGTTTCCTACCAAACAAACAACTTTCCCCCTCCCCATGCGCCTAGCACCCAGTAACGGCACTGCATGACTGTATACGATTGTCTCACAGGTTCTTTCGTGCATTGGAACACTCTAAAAACTGTTTATAGCAATTAAACACTAACTTGCTATCGCTTTGTAAGCATGGTTAGATTCCTAAACACTGTACCTGTCAAACCTGTAAAACATTATTATTTAAAGGGATCGTATACGTTTGGTAATTGGAACCCACTGTTTGTTTCAATCCCATATAGTTATAGATATATACCATAAAACTAACCTGTACAAATTTCATTTCAAAAGGTGGTAGCGATTTTGAGATATTGCCGAAAATCTGGAGCGGTTATGTCCACGCAGGAAGAATAATCTTCATTGGAATACACAATCTGAGAAACGTCACTGCAGTAACGCTTCTCAGATTCAAATTTGTTGGGATAAAAAGTGATATCTTTTTCCATAACCGCTGTACTTCTAAAAATGCATTATACTACCCAAAGCTGCTGTACTTCTTATCAAGTAAGTTTTTATTGCCATAAATGTTTGGAGTGATTACCAAACGTATACGATCCCTTTAACACATTGTTGCAGTGCACTATCGTTATAATTGAGCGAGTTCTAAAACAGACCCGTGCTGGAAACGTTTTCAAATGCGTACACGGAATCCTTCGACATGATGTCCTCACTTGGTATATAGAATAAATCATTCAGAAGTTATGAAAACGAATTCAACACGGGGCCAATCGCACTGCGTTCATTGCACTGAGATGGGATAGTACCGAATGCCCATCTCAGCCAATGAACCCAATAGTCAATAGTTTGGGTTTTTTTTCATTCCAAGCTTAAAGTTTCAGGAAAAGAGCATTGGAAATCGCGGGTCGTGCACGTACGGTATAATGCATTTTAACAATGGCATTTTTAGGTCATTCACACACGTACTTACTTAGGCGCGCCCTAATATCAACACTGCGCTACAAAAGCTTATGTGTGGCAAATGTTGGTCTGTCACGTGGTTTGTGTTTATTTAGCTATTGTTCTATAGTTCGGCAGTCAAACTGCGCATGTTTATAATAATTTTTCTTTTACAATGGGTTATAGTCTGGTTCCCAGACCAAATATTTCTGACTATTTCTGATGAATTATTAGGTCCGGTAGCCGCCAACGTCACGTGACCAAAACTGGAGGAATTTCTCCAGTTTCCAAAAATGCCCGAAGTTTTCCGAACACGTTCTATTGACGGTCGGGTATTAACGACGTTAACGTTCGCAATGTTCGAGTGTTTCCGGGAGTTAATGTAAGGTTCTGGTTTTTATAAAATAAAAACTCGCATTGGCAAATGTCAACACCAGACGTAATGCCTAATAATCTCACAGTCATTGTAGTCATTGTGCTATTTTTGGGAAGAGCCGTTAACATTTGAATTGTTGCGTCGTCTAAAAATAGCTACACTGCTTTTATTGCGTCATTATCTATTTTTGTCTCCGGCGGCTACCTGACCTACAATTTAGACGTCTAGGCATAAACAAATTGTCAGGTCGGGGAACCAGACTAAATGGGATAAACCACGGCGGATAAACGAAGGGCTATTCAGCTCAATTTGTCAATAATACCAAACGCATTTCAGCATTCTGTAAATCTAATTGCCCGACACAATGGCCAAGTTCGATCAAGGAATTATAGTTAACTAGTGGTTAGTTCGTGACGTCATTAGGGCATGCGCACTTAAGTTGAAGTGCGAACGACTCTAGTCGAACTATTGACCATTAGCTGCCAAACTGGTCCTCTCTGTACTGTGCTATTGGTTACCATTGATGCGACCAACCGCGGTAGGCTGGTCGTGAATAGTCGACTAGACTAGTCCAACCATTGTCGACTAGCGTGAGTTCGATCAGAGTTAGTCAAACTATAGTTAACTATAGTCCTTGATCGAACTTGGCCATTAATGCTGGACCATATACTGTAACATTGACTTGATTGCGCCCTCTAAGTCACATGACCTATAGTGGATATCAAACATCAACGAACGTGGCGTTCTCCATAGCAAAGTGCATGAGGATTGTTTCATTTGTTTGATCGGTCGAGGCTTTTCTTTTCCCTGATTTCTGAAGAATATTTCGGAGTTTGTACCAGAGGACATACTGGAATGGCTGAATAAAGCCAGTACATATATACGGACAGATATAAGGAACGTTACGTACACAGTAGACACTAATGCCACGGCCTCGACACACATTTTTAATTTGTCACAACTTGATATACAGAAAATAATGAAATTTAATCAATTTAAATCATCATGATACGAATTTGCGTTTTAAAGATAAGTTCAAATAGCAAAATATTGAGTTTCAATCTTTTTTTTTTTACATTATAAATTGTCCAAACCTGTCAAAATGTTTGATACCAGCATCGGAAACGCCAATAAATGAAATTATACTAACATTTTCAATGGGCATTTTAGTATTAATAACAACAAAGTTATGCTTTTGTTTTCAAACCACCGCTTGAGCGCACTCCTATACCACATTACTCTGTCCGAGCCGCGAATATATTTTTCCCAAACGTAACTGGCAGATTTCATGAATTATTCAATAGTTTGGATGAGAAGTTATATTTATCCATTGGAATAAAACATGACGTCACAGCATTGTTGTTATTTAGTTAACTAGTTACATTAAATCACTTTAAAGAACAGCTGTTGTCGAGCTGCTATACGTAGTGTAGTGGGTAGTGGGATGGGCTATAGATAAAAAATCCCTGGTTCGAATCCTGCTGTAGGTCACCTCGTTTTTCCTAGTCAAATTGATATCTTTGGAGTATTTTAAATTTAGGGGGAAAAAGAGACCTAGAACCGAAGTGCTGTACAGCGATCAATGCAACTACTGAATAATTCATGAAATCTGCCATTTAGGTTTAGGTAAAAAATATTCGCGTCCGGGCCATAGGCTTATATGTTTTCGAAATTTTTAACTTCACAATTTTCACAATACCGTTGGAAGGCCATGCAACTCTCACTCTATGATTTTGCTGCAAAATGCCAGCCCGCTGCATGTGGCTTGTCAATTTTTGATACGCGCAGTCGGAAATACCAAATGGCTCATAATAAAGGTTACAAAATTACTTCCTTGATTTAACTCGGTCCAATTTGCAGGGGAGGGGAAACTTATAAAGGGGGCCTCATAAGAAGCTAATCTTTGCCTTCCCCAAATTCTGAGTGGGGAGAGGGAAAACAGGCCTCGAGTCCGCGATCAAGCCCCCACCGTACCTCCGGGCCTCCCTACCCCTCTGAGTTACACCTGGGGTCAACCTATATATATAACTTGAACAATCCGGCTCCAAGGGTCTCAATGACATGGGATATTTGCCATTTCGAGCTGGAACGACTTAAATTGTGCGATTTAATAAAAAGCCTATAGTGTTTTTTTGGGCGGATTTTTGTCTTCTATTCTATGAACATATTAAACAAACACTCACCAATGACACGAATCATTCGTACAACAAAGGACACCCTCAAAATGACTTCACCCATTTTGTAGAGTCCACTATGCTTTGTATACAAAACAATGCCACAGTTTACAATTGTAGTCAGACCCTTCATGTTTTGGTCTGGAGCCCAATTCAACTGACACAGCTGAACGGACTTTAATGCACAGCTGAACACACCCCGAGTTGCTCTAAGAATACCCCTTTTTGTCTGGTTGAACTTGGTCATATTACCATTTTGAAGGGATCATTTGTTGTATCGTCGAGTTTGGTGAGTGTTTTCTGTTATGTTTAATGGAAACAGAAAATATCGGATCCCAAAGTGACAACCACTCACATAGTAAGTCGTTCCAGCTCTAGGTCATGGCAAATCTTCCCATGTCAATGATGTCATGAACTTATAGAGCTGACGGATTGCAAAAGACCAAGTCGAAAGAAAATATCCAAAATAAAAGTGAGCAAGGTGCAGATTAACAGATAAAGATGGTCCTCGAACCTCGTGTCTCGCCTACTATCGCAATTACCCTATTTTACAACTTGACCTCAAATTACCTTTGACCTTATATGTGACCTTTACCATCACCGTCACGTGACGGTTCCGTGTTGCATGTATGACCCATGTAATGTTTGGACTTAAGTTTTCAAATGAGACAATAATATTGTTCAATTCCAGCCTTTTTAAAAACTTGACTTCAAAATAAAGTTTGACCTCAGTACATAACCTTTAGCACAACCAGGTTACAATATTGCACGCATGACCAAAGTTTGTTATTATTACATTTGAACTTATAGCATATTATAACAATTATAGCATATTATAACACTTTTTTTTCGCGGACTACGGACTCTGTTCTTTGCTTTATGGTACGTATAGTATACATAAATAGTGATTGCATATAGTGTCTGTCTAAACTTCGTTCAGGCAAAAACAACACACAAAAAAACAAAAAAAAAAACCCGTTGATTGGCTCCTATCAACAATCCGACATAATTAAATTACAATCTTCATTGTTTCTTCAATGGAATGTTCTAATCTACTTCTATTTTACCTCGTGAAGGATGGGACCTTGCCAAGATATTTACGTACCGGGTGGAATGTCTCAAAAGACAGACGGGCATTATAAGGGGGCAATAACCTGGCCTGCTAGGTGGGGGAGCGCCGATGTCCCGATAACAAGCCCTTCGCCTCGTCAAATTGAACGTTTATGAAACTGTCTTGCCACCCATCATAAACCAATGCCTCGGTTTGTGGATGGATTGAATGGGTTGTTCAAACAAACAAGCAAGCATACGGCCGACTCCGAGATTGACGAGTGGGCCGTGCGTGCATGTAATGTACGGGACGCGACTGGGTCAAGAGCAGAAACGTGCAGTTTATTGTGTACCAGCGCTTCCCGCGTTTTTGAGAGATCACTACGTTTACAGAGATCGCTCATACAGGATATTTCTTTGTCAAACCCTAGACAAAATATCATAGGTCAAATATGGTTCGGTTCCTTTTAAAATTACAAATGGGCCATTCCGCAAGGTTGGGATACGCGGTATTTTAACCATACATTTAACCAGTTCGCGCCGGAGGACGTATACATCCGCAAAATGTTTGTGAGATTCAAAACGGATGACGAATAAACCCGTCCCAAGCACGGATGACGTATTGGCTATCTATTACTTAATGGTAGTAAATTTTACTCTCAATTTATTGACCCTAGGATTCCCAACTTATTGACCCTAGGACTCTGGGCTTTATTGACCCTATAGGACTATCAATTTATTGACCCTAACCCTAACCCTAACCCTTTTTGATCCTAGGACTCTGGGCTTTTTTGACCCTGGTAGTAGTACACGCCATGCAGTGCGACACATGGATGAATGGATGACGTAGATGTTAAACAACCAATCAGATGCGCTAAAAACCAGTTCTATGGCGATGTCGGGGAAGGGGAGGGGGAGGGGGATATTATATGGATACCAGAAAACACTGTTTAATGTAACTTGCGCAGTTTTTAATACGTTTATTACATTTGACTGTTGAAAAGTTGCAAGACACCAAGATGACCAGGGAGTTCCTCGATACAACAATCTATAGAAGGGGTGTTCGAAAGCGCCCCGCCGCAACAATCAAGGAAACTTCTGCGGTCTGCACACACAACCCCCGCTGAATCAAACCGCCATTATGTCTGACGGGGTGACACGTCATTCGTGGATAGTAAACGATTTTTCCCCGGCCTTGCTCGCAACGTGTTTATCCGTCATCCGTTTTAAATTTCGGACTGTGTACATGAAACAAACATATTGGGGGACACACACAAGATAAATCACATTGCACAGCCTTTTAAAGGTAGGACACACCATTGGTAATTGCTTGAATTATCATGAATGGGTGGATTTTGGGGGTTGTATTTCATAGTAAATATCGTTTAACTGACCTGTCCGAAGTTTTACAATCATGGATGCCGAGAAAAGCACGAAAAACGGCGTCTGTTTTCAACTGGCGTCGAGCAGTTATTCTTATGTTATCTTAATTTTGTCTTCATAAAATTATATTTTTCAGAATAATTATAGGATATCTAGCGCAATCATTTTGCTAGATGCCTAGAATCATTATTTACTTTCAAATGAGTAAAATATTTCTTAATAATTTGGTAGTAAATATTTTCGATATCTGCAAATGGTGTATACTACCTTTAACCCCTAATCCCTACTCTTCACGTGAAACGTTCGTTAGTGTTGCATGGTTGAACAGACCACCGTGCCACAGTCACAGTGGGCCAGCCACATCCCATGCCCGCGGGCCTTTGCCCCAATACTAACAGACCCCCTAACAATGTGCCTTGCAGCGGAAGCAAGAATAATATATAATCCAAGGTACTTTTTTCTTTCTTTTTTCAACCGACACACTTTCTTTCCTTTCAAACTGACGGAAATTGTTGACAAACAAAGTGACTCGCGTTGCGTGAACTTGTGCAATTCCACGTCGGGCGTGATGCATTGTTGTAGGCACGTCTGAATCCGACGGTGAAGAAATGGAGAATGCCATGCGATACCGTGGGACGCGTCGCTAGCCTGTTCTGGAATGGAGCTGCTCTGTTCCCATAGCTCCATGGTTTAGAGGAGACAACACTGTCTCGGTTGACACAAGCAGCTATAGCTGAAAGACAGACAAGCAGATTGGCGCCTTGCTACTTTGTACATGTATGCTCTTAACTCGAGTTGGAGGCAACCATGAAACAACCAAGTCTTGCTCCAAACGCCACCATTGTACATGTACATACCATTAACACTAACTCCCTACTGCCTTTTACCACCAAGTACCAGACCAAATCCGCCCAAATACATCAATCGACTCTGCTTATTATACGTGAGATAATGTGACCACCGCTGAGGTACTAAGTAGTTGTTGATTCTTCCATGTTAGTACAGTCAAACTATTGAAGACACACACTTTCGATCCAAAAATGTTCAAAACATTCTTCAAAAACTGCAGGACCAAGTGACATAGCCTCTTTAAATACAGTCCCTTTAATTTCCTCCATTTTCCCAAAAGGAACGTCGCCCGAGGCAACGTGTGCAATGACCGAAATAAAAAGAATAGCCTTCCGACATCAAAAGGGGCCGGCGAGGCCCAAAATACACACATCGAACTACATGTACTACGTCACTTTTTTAATAGCAAAGAAATGAAGAATAACAAAAATAACGAAGGAAAAAATATTGCAAATTGATTTTGGATCGGAGATACACCAAGCGCACAAAATCGTCACGGTTCAAAAAGTGCAATGAAAAGTACATGCGGATATGCAATCTCGTGGTTTTTTCCCATGGATAGGTTCCTATGCGAGTTTTCTCCCACACAGGCCCACGAAGCATAGGGTGGGCCGGCCAGTCACGGCGGTACGATGCGAGGGGCCGGGAGCTCATTAGCTTACATTACATTCACGATAGATTTGTACTAATAATATTCGCATCAATTTCTGTTTACATCGACCGTGCCGATATTAATTGGCTTGACGGAAACCAGGATCAAAAGAGGGAAATGAATTCAATTAATCTCTTCCGGTAGTCAAGTCACTGGAGTCAATGGAGAGGTCACAATAATTATAGGGGGTGAACAATGACAAAGGAATGTCATTGTCGGGGTAGGTTTACATTGTGGTTGACTTGTGATTGACTGCACGAGGCATTGCAACTGCATTCCCAGAGTATTTGCTTATTAGACACCCCCAAAAAAAAAAAACCAAAAAAACCCCAAACCCCCCCCTAAAAAACACAAGACACACAAACCTTTTGGGTAAAGCATTCAGCAGAAGCACTTCCAGGCATAGTTTACACACTATGACCCTATATAAAATACATTCAGGGAACACGACCAAAATGGCTTCCTCGTACTGGGTGGTGCCTGAATGTATATTCATGAGAAAGAGCAATGACAATAAGCCATTTGCGCGTGACCCCGAGTTAAATTTAAATAATATCTGGTACACTGACTTGTTCACACAGCTTGGCACAGTTCAACTTTAAATTCTCCAGACCAAAGACACTGTTGCTATATCACGTGATTCGGGGCAAGCTTTTGCATAGTTACGTAAGAGACGCTCAGCACCAATACATTGTTTACAATGGGTGAGAATGGCAAAAAGACACCAGACCATTCCAGAGCTGGGGGTTGCTAGCGTATGACGCGTAAGGCTTGCCCCGAATCACGTGATATAGCAACAGCGTCTTTGGTCTGGAGAATTTAAAGTTAAACTGTGCCAAGCTGTGTGAGCAAGTCAGTGTACCAGATGTTATTCAAATTTAACTCGGGGTCACGCGCAAATGGGATACATTAAGAACTAGAACGAATTATAAAGAACGGTTTCCTCAACCAATTCTTTGCCAATAGCATAGTTAGTAGAGAGAAGAGATATGGATCGAAAGGTCTGCGATTTGAATCCGACTATCGTTAACGTTCGTCTTTTTCTTCGACACATTTTCTCATGGGTCATTTTAACCATAGAACAAGGTTGAAGGGAAAACTGTAAGTGCCTTGAAAAATACAACACAAATTGACTAGTGGGGTTGGATTTGAACATACGACCTCCAATGTGAAGACTCAATTTCTGTGTCCATTTAATTTTTTATTTTGTTCCAAGCAAACATAATCATATACATTCAAAACAAAGTAACCATGCACATTTTGCAACGAAACTTGGTAATGCACCGAAACTTGGTAATGACGTAGCTAGGCTTACAATATTCGTCTATTACGAGCCCATTAAACAAAACTGACGCGACGCTATTTTTGAGTTATTTTGAGATATATCTCAATGAATTAGAGATATCTTTCATTTGTTTGGAGATACATCATCTTTAATTACGTAGAGACATCTCTCCTTAAAAAAACCCCATATTTCCAATTATTTAGAGATATTTCAAATTCATTTAGAGATATCTCTAAGGAGGGGGGGAGGGGGGGAGGGGGGGGGTTGGGGGTTGGGGGTTGGGGGGGGGGGGGGGGGGGGGGGAGAAAGGGGTGCGTCACCCAACCTTAATGAATGGAAAGAACAGACTTTCAGTGACAAGCAAATTGGGATCAACCAAAAACAATATTGTGCACTCTCACCAGCTTGTCCTCTTTATCAAAGAAAATATATAATAATAATAGAAAATGTATCTAATCATTAGTTATTCTAACCCAAAACTGACCTACAGTGTACTTCTCTTAATCAAAATGCTGTTCTTGTACTAGTCTGGTTCCTTGACTTAATTCAGACAAATTCAATAAATTGGGGGCAGTGTTTGAAAACAGTCGAGTTTCTACAATTGCCGGCAGGCAATCGTTTAATATTGATACAAAATTCCAACCCAAACAAACCACATCCCGTGCCGTGATTTCACAGCATGCTGTTATCCACTTACGGTAGACAGGTTTTTTGGGTATGTTTGCAAATCGTGTATACTACCTTTAGCCAAACGAGGGCGCCATTGCAAAAAATTTCACCTACAGGGGTGCACCACCCTAATTGAAAGGAGAATTTCTGCGCGAGCTCATCTGCATGAAATGTGCCCCCCCACAATTTCTCTTGAAAAAGGATGCCGTTTGGTGAAAGAAATGGTGGGATTGTGTAAATATGGCATAGGATCAACTCCCTGGTTTTTGAGCTCCAATCTGAGGGCAGACTTGACAAAATTACGGTTGAAAAATGGGTCCTAATTGCCCTAGAACGTGGAGGAGGAGGGATGCCATTTGTAAAATGGCTGCTTGCAGGCTCGGGAAGTATCACTTTTCGGGAGGTGAGTTTCTTTTAGTGTGAATACTAAAAAATGTAATTGGCTAACCTACTAAAAATTGAAAAGAAATGGAAAGATAAAGACCAAGACAATAATCTGATTGTTGTTTGAGAAACCCCAGTGATGTCGGTGTGCATGAAACTTCGTCGTGAACATTGTTGATTTTACACTGTTTTCAATGGGACTTGAATTAGGCTGGTGCACCCACAGAAGTTTGGCTGGACATTGATGTTAACCAAACCTCGGATTTATTCCGGTTGAGCTTTAGAATACGCATTTCTTTTTCAGTACCCTGACGATGAGGGACTCCGAACTCATTAGAAGTGTTCTGCCTGAACATTATTGCATTCGTTAACGTGAAGCCAACTACACGTATTTTATCCTGCTTTGGAAAGTAGGATTAGATTAAAATGATTGTGGAGCCCCACGATCCAGTTCAACTTGAGATAGCAAAGGTTTGTGAAAACAACTCTGGATTTCAAATGAACTGGACAAAACACTGTCTCACTGCCAACACATACACCATGCTGATAATACATTTCTCGTGTTATTTGAAAAGCTTAAACTTTCTGAGCAGTTTATAGTCGGGTAGATTGGTGCGAAATATGAATTGCTAATTTTGATGATAAAAGCACGAAATTTGGCACACAGTCATAATAATATAATGACAAAGTTATTTAGCTAAAGGGCCATCGCGTGTGTGTGTGAAGAAG
Organism: Crossaster papposus; assembly: GCA_037893245.1. Lineage (NCBI taxonomy): Eukaryota > Metazoa > Echinodermata > Asteroidea > Velatida > Solasteridae > Crossaster > Crossaster papposus. Next base: position 561,986 of record JBAIAA010000321.1, read on the forward strand.
TATAAGTAGAATAAACAAGTAATTTTTTTAATTGCTGGCGTTGCTTGTTATTTCTATACAAATCTGTGACAGTTGTATAGCCAAATATCTTGTCCACATGACAAATTCTATGCTAATTATATCATCAAATGAACAATGTTTAAACCAATCCGTCTGACTAGTTGTTCATCAGATAAAAATAACACAATATAAAGATTTTGAACACTGGCCCCAAAATTAACATTTATAAGTTACTACTGTATTCAATAACAATGCACTATAAATGTTATTCTGTTATTTTGTAATAAATATACCATGCCACAATTGTTACAGTATTTTTTTCCTAATTGGATCACTTTGTCTTCGACTCGCCCTGTACTATAAATAAATTAATATACCTCTTAATTACAGGTAGCAACATTTATTTGATTACATTACTTGCATCATGATAATTTGTACGTTTAAATATTTCACTTTGATTGTGCATTTTCTTTCAATTTTCAAATTCACTGGTGCATTTTCTGTGCATTTAAAGTAACTTTTTTTCCTGTTAAATTAACTTTTTTTAAATTTCCTGAGAAGCATACACACACACAACGTGAAAAACTTGCAAAAAGAAATTCTATAAATAGATATAGGTATTTGATAGCTATATTTAAAATAAACTTGACCAAAGAAAACTAGAAACTCTGTCAAACTAAAAATAAAACAAAAAACTTCAAACCTTGCAAGTTGAAGAAACAAAATAATTGCATTGCCTTTGCATTATTTAGCTGTACCAAACTCCTTCCGCAGATATTCAATGTGTCACTTCATGAAGTTCCTGGTAGGGCAATTAAACAAAAATGTTGGCCGTTAAAAGTAGGACACACCGTTCGTAATTGCTTGAATTATCAGAAATGGGTGGATTTAGGGGTTGTATTTCATAGTAAACATCGTTTAACTGACCTGTCCGAAGTTTTACAATTATGGATGCCAAGAAAAGCAGGAAAAACGGTGTTTGTTTTAAACCGGCGTCGGGCAGTTTTTCTTCTTTGTTCTTTTTTTTTTGCCATTGCCGCTCGGCCAGCGTGAATTATTATTTATAAAATTACATTTTAGGAACAATTACAAGATGTCTAGCGCAATCACTTTGCTGGATGATCATTATTTACTTTGAATTAAGTAAGATATTTCCTAATAATTTGATAGTAAAATTTGTTCATAATTATATGCAAATGGTGTATCCAACCTTGGTAGGATCATGGAGCTCATATGGCCGGTAGGATACATCATTTGAAGATATCGAAAATGTTTACTACCAAATTATAAAGAAATATCTTACTTATTTAAAAGTACATAATGATCGTAGGCATCCATCAAAATGATTGTGCTAGATATCCTATAATTGTGCCGACAAGTAGATTTTTATTATTTTTTTATTTAACCATCGCCAGACGGCGAACGCGAATAAAACAAGAACAACACTAGGACCACTGCCCAACGCAGGTTGAAAATAAATGGTGTTTTTCTTCCTTTCCTCAGCATCCATGATTGTACAACCTTGAACAGATCAGTTAAACGATATTTACAAACCCCAAATCCACCCATTCATGATAATTCAAGCAATCACCAATGGTGTATTCTACCTTTAAACTTCATTATAAAATACTCGGATGTCTTTGCTCGTTCAATGGCAGAGTTGTAATAGGTCACTTAATTACTTTTGCGACTCGAGTCGAGTAATTTTAAAAAAGTGACCCATTCGAGTCACGAGGTCAAGAAATCAGTCGAGTCGAGTCGAGTCGAGTCGAGTCGAGTCAATTTTGAGTCACAAAGGTAATTACCTAAAGCCAATGATGTAAACACAAACTGGAAAAATGTGTTCATAAACTGGTTCCAGGTTATTAATTTATGTGCAACAGAACCACAAGGTGGGAAGTCTATGACACGGTGTACGTTTGTACACGTTTTGCGGGAGCCCTTGTGTACTGTATTCGCAAAGTGACGTGAGCATCAATTTTGCCATTACAAATATTGTTTGTAATGGGGGGGGGGGGGGGGGGGGGGGGGGGACTCGAGGATTAGTCTAATTAGCCTTCACTGGATTCAGGTCGAGATGAGTGACTCAAGCTTTTCTAAAACGGTCGCATCTGAACTACTACCCGAGAGACGCGTCCTTGACAAATTCCCTCGCTCGGCCGCTCTAAGCACGGACCATCGCTGATCACATCGCCATCTTTGATCCAGCCAATCGGAAGAAAGCCGTCGCGAAGGTGGAATTTTCGCAAAGCGAAATGGCAGGAGTTCGAGGCTGAAGTCAATACCAAAGCCGATATTTTTCCGCCGCCTACTGCCGATAGCATCAATGAGGCCTACAAAGCTTACTGTCAGCTCCTGCTCAACGCTGCCAAGAAGCACATCCCACAGGGGTTTCGTAACAACTATACCCCATGTTAGGACGAAGAGTGCGACATGCTCCTACAGAAGCACTCGGAAGCCACCACCAACGTAAAATGAGCATCGGCCGCCACCAACCTCCTTACACGACTCAACACCAAGCTTAGGGAGAGGTGGACTTTGACCGTGGAAACGATTGACTTCACGCACTCCAGCCAACGACCCTGGCAAACTGTTAACAAGCTGATGGGACGGGGGAGTAAACCAACACCTTGCCACATAACCGCCAATGCCACCACGGCCCAGCTCATAGCCAATGACAGACCCCCTAACGCTGACAAGGCTTTCACCCAGCGGACAATGGCTGAAGTGAGGGACCTCATAAGGGCCCCGGGTGCCAACGTCGACCTCTCAGGTGATTTCTCGACAAAAGAGATCACGTGTCAAGCCGAACAAAGCCCCGGGAACCAACAAAATCCACCCCGAGTTTGTACTGCACCAGGGCCCGAAGGCCACAGAATGGTTGCATCTCTTCTGTTCGACATCCCTCAAAACATCAAAGCTTCCAAAAATTTGGCGACGAGCCAAAATCATCGCCCTGCCTAAGCCATAGCCATCAGAAGACCCAAAGGGATACCGGCCCATCTCGCTCCTTTGTGTGCCGTTCAAGATCTTGGAGCGCCTCATCCACGCCCCCCCCAATACCGTCGTCGACCCGAAACTTCCCAAAGAACAGGCCGGCTTCCGCCGAGGGAAGTTGACAGTGGACCAGGTGACCCTGCTCACTCAGGACATCGAGGACTTGTTCCAACAGGCCGAGAAAACTGGCGTCGTGCTGCTGGACCTGACCGCTGCCTACGACACCGTCTGGCTCTGCGGCCTCCACCTAAAGCTTCTTCAGACGATTCCAGACCGCCATCTTGTGTACTTCGTCATGAAGATGCTGAACAATCGCAGCTTTACGCTCCATACCAGCAACGGCCAACGCAGCAGGCTGAGACGGGTTAAGAATGGTGTCCTCCAGGGCTCGGTTCTAGCGCTCGTGCTCTTTAACATCTTTATCCACGACATTTGTGCAACGATCGCCAAGAAGTATGGTTATGCCGACGACCTCGCGATCATGCTGGCTGACAAGCAATGGGATGTAGTTGAAGAGGGCCTCACCAGCGACATGTCTACATTGTTGACTTACCAGTAAGTTTTTATTGCCATTAATGTTTGGAGCAATAACCAAACGTGTACGATCCCTTTAAGACACTGCTTGTTTCGCACAGATTTAGTGATCTGGAGCAACGATAGTGGATCCGGAATGTGTTTTAACGGATCCTGCTTGCGAGGTGGGTTCGTAAGATCCAAGATGGCAACGCCCGCAACAAACGGAGAGAAAAATTGAAGATTTTTGAAGATTCAAAGCATGAAAGAAATGTTTGTGACAATGTTTCTTCATTAATTATTATTTAAAAATGTATTTTTACGATTGAAAATAGTAAGGTTGGCTTACTTTTTATGGCATTTCAGTTATCTGAAGCAGATGACATTCATCTAGTGTGTTCGGATGTTACGTGCGAGAGTGGTTCCATTTGTTTTTATGATTAACCCTCACTCCTTTTGGTCATTTACTGGAGGGCCTTCCTTGCCCTTGTGAGTCCCAACGCCCTGTGCTGCTGATCTGAGCTGTGCACTAGGCAGCTGAATTCCACCAAACCCAATTGTGTTGGAGTTTTGCTGGATGGAGATTGTGGTTAATAAAGATGATTGATGGGGATTGTTTTTAGTGTCTTATGTGTAACTGTGTTATCTTATCAAAGTTAATTTTTTGCATCATGTTGTTCTTATAATTGTTGTTGACTTTGTAATTTCTAGTTGTTTGCTGTGTCTGAATATGTAATTCTTGTTTTTTGGTAATGTTTAATAATGTTTAATGTAATGTTGTATAGCTACTTAATCTTTTTATAATAATGTGTATAATGTACAGGGCTTTTGAATAAGGGAATAAATGTGTGTTTGAGAGGTTTTAACCACTCTGTTTAATACCGCTTAGAGTCTGGGTGCTGATAATTACCCGAGCCGAAGGCGAGGGTAATTATCAGCACCTAGACTCTAAGCGGTCTTAAACAGAGTGATTAATACCGACCGAATACACATTTATTCCCATTCATAAATACCTTTTTTGTAAAAATTCAGCCCAAAAAGCCCCGAAAATTCTGGAAAATTGTCGCAAGTAAATGTCGGTGTTTCGCCATTCTGTGTGTGTCAAATGACATGTTTCCGCCTCTGTCGCTCTACACAATAGATGCAATAAAGCGTATTTACTATGAACCAGACTATTACTGCCATTGGCAACCTCGTTCCTAGGGTGTCGAGCTGTACGCGCCCAACACTACCCGCTCTTATTATTGGAGACGAGGTACGGTTGGAAATAAAGTGAGCCCTGGGGACGGGTATAATGCGACATCGCGTTTTTGCCAGCTGGTTTTAAACACTTCCAGCCATGTCTTTATCGTCCGTTTAATACCGGCCACGTGACGGGCTCTCGACCAATAGGAATGAACTGTTCCAGGTATTTATGAATATTTGTGTAATAGAAATAGCGCTAAAAAAATCAAATAAATGTTAAATGTTTTTGAACGGTGCCGAAACATGATCTGGTGTACGAAACAAACAGGCACCTACATGTAACTGTAGCAGCGGTTGCATCAACTAATTTGTGCAGGGAGTTCATGTAGAAACTTGCAACGCTACTCACCTGATGAGTTCTGGTAGATCTGGTGCGTCCACGATGTGTCGGTGTCCAAATCCTGCGTGTCCAAAGGAGTGGAAGGTCACTGGAGGCAAGAGCTTATCACGATGCTCGACACTGTAATCATAGAGCTAAAGAGAAAAGGCGAGGAAACAAGAAAGCTAAGTTTTCCAGACCTCGGTTCGTGGTTTCAATATTTGTGCGGTTCCATTTGTATTTCTCGTTCTGCCTGTTAGGTTGTTGCCTGCTTGTTAGCTGCTTTTTTTTTTTCATCCGTTAGTCTCTCTGTATATTGTTAGGGGTTAATTTGTGTGAGTTAGTCTTACACACGCACGCAGTCATGTTTTGACCGGCAATCGTGGACAGGGCATTGTCCGACCGTCTTACCTCTTTTGTTTGTACTCCAACATTTTCGGATGATCGCCATAGGATTTGTACACGAGTTGAGATCGTGGACGTTGTGTTAATCGTGGACCCATTGTTTGCCTACCAATTCCTTTGTCCGACGACCACGATTGCCAGTCAATACAAATGCACGCACACACATCAAGCTTTACCTTAATACAAACATACTGTGGACATTTCTTTGTCTTCGTTGAGAAAACGTTGACTAAATACTCATTTTCTCGCTTCCCCAAAACAAATTCAACCTCCAATTTTGATTCATGGCCTCTCAGCTGTTCCTCTTACTTTTTCTATATATAACCCTAACCTGTTTTTTCTCTAAAGCTCTTTTTCAGAGAGGGCAAAACGGACTGTGGACCAACAAACCGTAACCTATTCCCGCATCCTGTGGACGTCAATTGTTCGGAGGTCCACAGTGAGTGTGTAAACACAGGCAATCGTGGTCGTCGGACAAAAGAACTTGGGGGAAAACAATGGGTCCACGATTGACAGAAGGTCCACGATTCCAAACTCAGTACAAATCCTATGGAGGTCTTCCGAAAACGTTAGAGTACAAACAAAACTTGGGATATTAAATGGTCGGACAATGCCCCGTCCACGATTGAAGGCGTTGACACACTTGGGTGTGTATATGTGTCTGTTGGTCCGTTTGTTGGTATAGTGTGATATGTCATTTGTTTGTGCCATTTGTTTATTTGTTATTGATTGAATGTTTGTGTGGTTCTTATTGGTATTATTTTGCTTTTATGATTCGCGAGGCGTTTTGGCAAAATGAGACAGAACTGGGCAGACGTTGAAATGAGGGTTTGCATGTGCAAGGAAAGAGAATAAAATGAGCTATGCCTGCTTAAGCCAATCTTTAAATACATTTCTATCCGTTTTATTGTTTGCCTTACAATAAATAAATAAATAAAATAAAATAAATAAAGCCTGATGTAGTTACCTTTATCTAAAATTGTGTAAAAGGTTTGCACTATTTTGGTCACTTACTTTATAGCCAGAAATGGGTGTAATTTTTATGCAGACCCACCCCCCCCCCCCCTATTTCTAGCTGTATAAACTTTATAACTGTCAGTTTATTGCTTGCCTTCTTATAAAGAGGCTTATCAATAGTTGTACATACTAGTTTTGACATTAGTGATTTTCAGGGAGTTACGCTAGATGACCTTTCACCGCTAACTCTAATTATGCAGTTTCTACGCAACGATCGACCAGTAAGAAAGACGCCCTTACAAAAATGTCCTGTGGTATTACCACAAATAAATACATCAGAAAAGTACCACAGAATATTACCACACAGATTCCTGTGTTTTTGGGGGGACATTACCACAGTTTTTACGAAGTGACGCTATCCGTGTGTATTAGGCTATCGACTACATGTACGTACCCACCCTCCAAACCTTGTTATATTTGTATATCAGGCAGGAGATTTTGTAGACGTTTGTCTGAAATCAAACTTTTTGAAACTTATAGAAAGACAGTACCACAGAATATTAACACACAGATTCCTGTGTTTTTGGGGGACATTACCACAGGAACTTTATAAGTTCCTGTGGTAATTTACCCCCTAAAACCACAACAATCTGTGTGGTAATATTCTGTGGTACTGTCCTGTGGTAATACCACTAATATATTGAGAGGGCGCCCAAATGTCCCCTCAATTGCAATTTGGTCCAAATTATCATAAAATAGAAAACTGTCGTGTTCCAGTCTCAGCCAGTACTTACTCTCTTGCCCAGCTTGTATGGAACAACTAAATCATCTTCTGCATGGATAATTAGAACTGGGCAATTAACATCAAGAAGGCTGAAAAAAAGCAAAACAACACTAGATTAATTCATGGAGAATGTAGAATACTTAAAAATGACAGTAGGCCTTTTATAAGGGAAAACAAATATGTGCTGGGCTGGTTTTTAACAGGTACCGGTATATGTATATTGTACATGTACGTTTAAAACCACCTCATCAGGGACCTAGACGCGAGAATACGGTAGTCCGAGCCGAAGATGTTTATTGTTCAACCAGTAAAAGTGACATCCAAGTTTTGGACTGTCAACAATTCTCTTAAAAATGGTTCTATTTCAACCACGGTTAATTTCTTGGGTTGAAATTTGGACCAAATATACCCTATATTATACCCTAACCCTAACCCTAACCCTAACCCTAACCCAAACCCAAACCCAAACCCAAACCCAAACCCAAACCCAAACCCAAACCCAAACCCAAACCCAAACCCAAACCCAAACCCAAACCCAAACCCAAACCCAAACCCAAACCCAAACCCAAACCCAAACCCAAACCCAAACCCAAACCCAAACCCAAACCCAAACCCAAACCCAAACCCAAACCCAAACCCAAACCCTAACCCAAACCCAAACCCAAACCCTAGTTTTTGAGTAAAATCCATGATTTTATTTTGTAAAAATCTTGTGGAGACCTATTCATCTATAGAAATACCGAGTATACCCAGTGAGACTTTTTGACTCCCATTATCCCCTTTGTTCAGGGCTCATTTCATGGCTCTGCTTAATTACTGCTTACTGTTAGCAGAAAATTACATGCTTACGGTAAGCGTTAATAAAAAAAATAGCGTGGAATTTTGCCTTCTGCGCATGCGTACATCCCCTAACTAAGAATTCTGTGCTGGCAGGGTTAGTGCCGAATTGTGCTACTCCCGCGGTTAGCGCAAAATGTTTATTGTAAGCATGGAATTCTGTGGTTAACAGAGCCATGAAATAAGGCCCAGGTCACCACAGAGTACCAAATTTTGAAACACTGTAATCATTGGACAACAGCGCCCCATGGTCTAGTGCTGGGCGAGTAACTCGAGTACTCGAGTACTCGTGATCAGTATTTGCTACTCGTAGCACTACTCGCATTTATTTAACTAATCGATTACTCGTGCCAGCCTTAGTAGCAATAAGTACTCGCGAGTAGTGATTGTTAGCAAGCAATGATTGTTGACAAGTACCGATTGAGTTGTGGTCAAACTTACTACTATACTAAATACAATTGCGATGGTTTTAGGAAATAATTTTTATTGATTTTCAATTCTAACTTGAGCGATAAGGGAAACCAAGCAAAAGTTGCTGTGAAATTACAGTTATGCTTTGAATGAAAACACATGGTGATAAACACATGTGTGACCCCTTGTAAAAAATGTGACAGCTACTCGCGAGTATTTGATTACTCGCGAGTAATTTCTTTGCGAGTACTCGAGTGGGAAAAATCACTACTCGCCCAGCACTACTGTGGTCGTTATAAAGTGTTTGTTCACTTACTTCTCCTGAGAGTTAAACATTGCCTCCTCTTCCTCATAGGCCTTGCTGATCAATGCCAAGCATCCAGGTAGAAACCACCATGGCTGGGTAGATGGGGAAAACATTCAAATGAGTGTAGGTTAATGTACCAGAGATGAGATTGGCAAAACCTCTACAAATTGAGGAAATGTCTGAAAGGTGCATAACATTGTGTCCACTCCAAACAGTGTCTTTTTATGAGTTTCAAAAGTATGATTTCATACCAAAGTCTGAAAACTCTCCTGCCTGATATACAAATGGTTTGAAGGTGGGCCGTGAAGGTATTGGAAGTTGACAAACTACCGGTAGTTCCCGAGGTGAAGCTGAAGGATTGTCAACTTCCAATACTGAGGAAAGCTACAGTGTATCGACTACAAACGCGCAATAAACAATATTATACATCATACATAAATTGTAATTTCAGGAGTTTGGAAAAATGATTAATGTTAACATTTTTTAGTGCTGCCATATCGTCTCTGTCACCGTCACCACGAATGTCACGTGTTATGCACGACCCACTTTTGGCGTTTTTTTACAAAGTAATGCAAAGCTAATAGCTAATACACACGGATAGCGTCACTTTGTGTAAACTTACAAATCAGATACGCCGTTGTTCCATTTTTCACAAAGTGACGCTATCCGTGTGTATTAAAGGTAGTATACACCATTTGCAGATATCGAAAATATTTACTACCGAATTATTAAGAAATATCTTACTCATTTGAAAGTAAATAATGATTCTACATTGTAGGCATCCAGTTAAATTATTGCGCTAGATATCCTGTTATTATTCCGGAAAATTGAATTTTATAAAGAAAAAACATAAGAATAACATAAGAATAACTGCTCGACGCCGGTTGAAAACAAACACTGTTTTTCATGCTTTTCTCGACATCAATGACTGTAAAACTTCGGACAGGTCAGTTAAACGGTATTTACTATAAAATACAACCCCCCAAAGCCACCCATTCCTGATAATTCAAACAATTACCAATGGTGTATCATACCTTTAAGCTATCGACTACGTACCCACCCTCAAAACCATGTTATATTTGTACATCAGGCAGGAGATTTTTCAGACATTTGTCTGAAATCATACTTTATGAAACTCATAGAAAGACAATGTTTGGACACAAAGATATGCATCTTTTTCGATATTTTCTGGTGTGCTAGTTCCACGATCGCATCGTAAAGTGCAAGCTCAGTAGACTAGTGCACGAGTAACATGTGTGCTACTTGTAGTCTACTACACATGCGTACTTAACCTGTGTGTGAATACTCGCATGCTGTTTTCTCAGTTGTGTAATTTGAACTCCAAGGAAGTTATCATTATGCAAACATGTCATATCTCCAGGACAGGAGGGGCTACATAGCTCCATTATTTATATACCAATTGAAAGCTGAAGTTGTGGGCTTTCAAACCATGTATATAACTCAAATTCAAGTTTTGTGACATAATACACCTTTTTTGTGGAGTGGGTCACAAATGTAAGATCAGTAGGATCAAAACTCCAACCACCTCAATTGGTATGTTCTGTACTCACAACACGTTTGCAGTGCTCCATCCTCCACTACGATTTTGGAAGTACAGTTGCAGTACTTCTGCGCCAATTACAATGAACAGAGTGTAACACTTATGAAAAATATTCAATGAGATTTGATTTTCGGAATTGTGGGACAAAAGTTGAAAAATAATAAGAATCAATAAAAGGGGGAAAAAATGTAGGAAAAGTAGGTATAATTGAAAGCCTGTATTTTTACGCCGAGTGGCTTTTATCAAGGGAGGAAATTGACCACAGAACTATCCGTGAACAGGTTTTTATGAGTGGTTGAAACATCAGTGTAAAAAAAAAAAAAAAAATTGGTTGGAAAGCTCAACATTTAGTATTTTACAGCAAGAAATGTGACGTACAGTATATGACCCACTCTGCAAAAATGAGTCTGATGTCGCATAATACATTTTCACGTAAAAGACTGCTTTTTGTCTCAGAGGTGATTTTTCTTTCAACAAATTGTTTTTTGGTTTTAAATAATTGTTGTTTCTCCGACACCTATTTTTTCAGTACTGATCATTTGAAAAGGTTGTTTTGATCCCTAAAGTATGATTTGATCAAGGTTTTTGACATCTTCTAACCATAGCATCTAATGAAGCACTAACATTATAAATCTTCATTTCTGTTTAAAGACATTTTTAATATTTGAGAAAAAGCAAATTTAAAACAATCGTAAAAGACCGATGCATTACACTACAGAGTTGTGCCATATGTCAAATAAAAGCTTATTTCCTGCGTTTTCTGACCAACTGTAAAACTTAAAAAATTATTTGTAACACGTACATCAGACTCATTTTTGCAGAGTGGGTCACATATGTTGTTACTCACCATAGTGAATGGATGGTTCATCATGGCATCGTGTATGCTGTTGTACGGCGCTTCTAGAATTAAACCCTGTGGACACAACCCTGCAAGGTGACAATGAAAAGACGTTTGGTGTACTTGTGCATGTGAATTGGAATCTCTGCCAACAAGTTACATTGTAATCTACGGTATATTTCTTGCTCAAAATCTGTAGAGCACAAATCTTAGAGCACAAATCTTAGAGCACAATTTCAGCAATCAATTAATCACATTTACCTCTTGCATGAGACTTTTTATGCTTTCCAATGCACATACCTATTGTTAGATATCAGAATGTTTAGGTTTGGGAACAGCAGTCATATGTTTAACCAGTTCGCGGCGCGCGGTTTTCTTTTTAACGAAACTCGATCCGATCAAACATGATATTTTGACGTCGCGATATTTAGCAAGGATTTATATTAAATATGTACGTACCTCTGTTGTCCATCTATAACGTTAGAAACGGGTTTTGGAGAAAAAAACCGAGGATCATATAGTAATATTGAACATTCCACATTGATTACCTACATGTAAATATCATCTTACCTGATTTGCATAGTCTCTTCACCATTGCACTACCAATCCTTAAAATTAACAGAAGACAAATTACACAAAATTCATTTCACAAGTTCATCACATATTTACGTCTTAAAGGGGCATTACGCCCTGAAATCCACAAAAAAAATGTCATGTTTTGCATTGTTTATTTCAAACACCTGGTTGAAAAAGAAACCGACCTACTGTACATTTATTGTCCTTCTGCTCCCCAGAAAAAATATTTAAAAAACACGACGGATTACGCATGTTTTTCCTGTCGTTTTCATTCAATGTGTGAATTACACACATTACCAATGCACAAATGTACACGTATGCAAAAGGAGAATACTTTACGGCTGGAGTCAGGTTGACGTAGCGGTTCTTTCCTCGCCTTCCACCACTGTGACCCGGGTTCGAATCCCGCCTGGGCCAATATGAGGATTGGGTTTTCAGTCCCTGCCTGATTCCGTGGGTTTTCTCCAGGATATTCTTCTGGGGGTTTTCCTCCCACCTTCTTCTCATTGTCTTCTCTCTACATGTTTCTTCAGGCTTGCAAGCTACAGTGCCTAGAGCGCTTTCAAGTTTTGAGAGTTCCTTGGTTTCATTACCAGAAGAATTAATAATAATAATACCCAAACAGCACGAGTATACCATACCCAAACATGCAAAAGTAGTCCCCCAAACACATTCTGACAAGAATAACACAAAAACACCTACATGTACATGTAGTTTTGCCAGTACCTATACCGCTCAATCATCAGTCATAGAGACCCCCCGGTACTACAAAATACCAAGTAGTATTCTGTAGTTGTTTAGCCCAAAGTAATACCTACATGTAGGACGTTCAAGGGTTAAATGATAGTTGTGTGGATGTTTATCCTACTTTTAAATGCTTTTTCCAATTAACATCATTTAGTTCAAAACGTGTTTTTGTAGACAAATTGGACGCTTCCAAGACATAATATCTGTCTATACATGCTTTAAGAAACATAAAATAAACGCCTTTGTCATAATTATTTCACTATTAGTACCACTTGAGATTTGACTTGATTTGATTTGACGTGACTTGTGCATGGTCTGCTGATCGTGACTTCACAGGCGACACTACGCACGAGAAGTTTCAAACTTAAAGGAGTAGAAACACGCAAGTCTGCCCGCCACACACGTACAAAATTACATGTATGCCAGGTCCGGTCATAGACATGCGTGTCGTGTTGCACAAGAGCACGCGCGACATTATTATGGGACCATTTTCTAAACTTCAGCTTAGGCTCCATTTGGCTCCATCACTATTGCCAAACTGCTGAGCAAAACCAAAACGGAGACAAAACAGGTTTTGGAAAACGGTCCCTGTACACAACATATCCAAGCCAACGGGCCGGACTCCTTTCTGACTAACGCTTTGCACCCTATCAGCGACTTTTGTGGCCAAGCGCATTTTTTCCACAGACATACATGTATAAACACATAGACCGACAGGTCTTATTTGAAACTATATGATGATTTCATGATTTGCGCGGCTCCTAGCCTTGTGGAAGTTATTCATCCTTATTCATCGGAATTGTCAGAAAATGAATAGGACCGGGGGTTCAAAATACATGTACCGGTAGCGTCGATAGGTTATTGGAAACATAAGTATTTATTTTGTTTTGGCCTAGCAGACAAATTCTGTGCTAGCCCTCCGATTGTACGCATGCATCTGCAGACATACAAATCTTCTGTTACAGTTATTAGCGGGGATTTTCGACTATAACGGTAATTAGCAGAGCCATTATAACGGACCGTGGGCTTACCCACTGCCCATGGAGTGGCCCCATACATAAACAGGTGCACCCTTGCTTCTCTCTAGTACCCATCTATAGGAAGACTCGGCGTCATCTACAACGCCCTCGGCTGTTGGCCACCCGCTGGAATCCCCGAAGCCTTAAGAAAAGGAAAGAAAAGGAAAAAAAAGAGAACAAAATCACGGAAGGAAGATGGGGATGGATTAGGTAGTGGACATACTGTACCTGTAGTTAAAGTTAAAGCTGCAGCAGGGTTGTCACCACGCCGGACGGCGCCGGGCGGTGCTACCCAGCTCCCAAAATTTCCGCCCGGTACTCAAGGTCAAGTTCAGCCTTACCGCCCGGCACAAACTTCTCACCCTAACTCAGGCCTCAACCTTGTACTATGTCTTCAAAAGTGTTAACGTTAAGACTCATTATGAAAGTACTACGTAGCGTACGCGCGCTCCCGCACACTGGTTTTCATAATGCTGCTTGCCATGGGTGCATGCCATGCATCGCGCACCGAAGTACTTACCTGCAGTGGAGAACCGAACGTGGCATGGCAACCATATCAAAGTAGTTGAGTTGTTTACTACTAAAAACACGGCACCAAACTACTCTCATGTATAGACTGGCTACAGGTCCCTACACCGAATTACACATTTTCGCACTGATTCTGTCTATTGAGATCTGTATTTGTAGGGGATGGGGCCGGGAGCGGGATCCAGTCTATTATCTATTATCTATTATTTCTTTCGGCAATGAAACCGAGGATTCCTCAAAAAGCGCCCAAGGCACTGTAAGCTCGTAAGCCTCAGAAAACCTACAGGAGGATGAACGAAATGCCTGTCGGTTGCTACAGTTCGTGAGCGATGATGTTTTGTCGCGATATATAGCGCCCTCTCGTGGCTGCAGATTAAGCAACGTCTTGCCCAAAGACTATGACGATCTTTGCAGAGCGCGCAATTGCATGCCGTCAGCGGGTTTTGATGAAGCGATCGCGTACATCTCCCTACAAGCACTGGATGGCGCGCGCAGTTGTTATCGACGATCCTAGACCATCAATTGCATGCACAGAAGTAGAAAAAAACACAGTTTTAGAAAAAATATAAAATATAAAAAAATATCGGGACGAAGCTAAAAATTATTAATTTTAAATGGCCTTAGGTGAGATTGTTTAGGCATATTACATGGACGCTTTACATGTCATAGGCCAATAAGTTGGCGTTGGGGGAATTCGTTTTCAATTTTCACAATCATATTTGCGTTTACATGTAGGTTTTTTTTTTTTTTTTTGGGGGGGGGGGGGGTTGTTTTAAATTTTCAAATTTTTCAAAAGGGGAGGGGGACACCCACTCCCCTTATACCCCTCCCCCAGGCCGCGGATCGATGGCACAAATTACCCGGCTCTATAAATGGTCTGGTGACAACCCTGAGCTGCAGTATACCTTTTGCAGTGATCCAAAAACGAACAAACACAAGTGACAGATGGAATTTTCCGTTCCATTCCATGTTTGGCAAGCGCGCGCTATGCATTGCGCGCTGGTACAACCGAGTGTACATGTACGTCCTCAAAAGAAAAATCATTTCCAGTCTTTAGCCACTTGAGACTATACACTCGCACTCAGTACACAAATGTCGGAACGCATAGTGTACAGTGGACAGCTGCTAAAAAGGGTAGGCAAATAAATGCACGTAACTTTGGAACCAATTCAGAAATTACAAAATCTGTATCAAGCCAAAAGTATTGTCTATTTTTTGTTCTACCGATGTGTATATTTCTTCTAGAGTAAACTTCTTTTTGACTCACCCGGTACAGGCACACTTACCTCTGTAGTCGAGGGTTATTACATGGAAGTCCATTCCAACCAGGAGCTGGTACAACATTAGACGGTGATCTGCAGCCCTGTTTTGTTCAGGAGGAAACACAATCCTAATGAATACAGAGAATTACAACATGGTGTTACCGCAAACTACATGTACTTCTTATTGCCTTTTCGCCATGCAAATCTTCAAATCTCATATGAGTACATGTGTTAAAGGGAACCTACCATACATCATCTGCTGCTTATATGTGACCGGCTCTACAAAAAGTTGTTTAGTCGCGCTGTGCACTATCATGTAATGGCTTACTTAACGTCGAGAGGGTGAACATTTCATAATTTTTATTTTTTATTTTTTGCCATGAATGACATCTTTAACACCTACAGTTTCAGGTTTCATTCACAGAAATGTTGATTTTTATGAATAAAGTAAAAAAAAACAACCATTTTGTGTGCATCGTTCTGTTGTAGTACAACAGAGCCGGCTATTTCAAAGCCTGTTTTTTAAGTTGTGTAATTTGAACTTTAACCCTAACTCCTTACACAACAAAGGAAGTTAGAGGATTTTGAAGGAATTGTATTGTTCAATAACAATGATGAGGGAGTTAGGGTTAAGGAAGTAATCAATATATAAACACATCATATCTCCACAATGAGAGGGGCTATATGGAGCTATATTATATACCAAATGAAAGCTTACGTTGTGGGCTTTTTAACCATGTATATAACTCAATTTCACATTTTGGCGTCATAATACACCTTTTTGTAGAGCCGGTCACATATACTGTAATTTTCACAAATGGATGAATTTGGAGGATCAGTGTGTTCCGTAAATATGAAATATTGTTACACTGACTTATTTGACGTAAGGTTGGTCGATATGGCAATATATCATGGTATTTCATTGTTTTTTTATATCGGAAATCGAATCGACGCTTTTGGAAAAAACGGCGAATACGATATATACACAAAAGATTATTGCGATACTCCTTTGGACAGTTGCAGTGAGTTGGATACATTATGTACTTCCGTAGCATTGCACTGCGTGAGTGAGGGCTCTAACTGCAAAGTGTTTTATTAGCAGTATTAGGGGTGCAGCCAAATGTGGTACCAAATTCTA
This sequence comes from Crossaster papposus, assembly GCA_037893245.1. Classification (NCBI taxonomy): domain Eukaryota; kingdom Metazoa; phylum Echinodermata; class Asteroidea; order Velatida; family Solasteridae; genus Crossaster; species Crossaster papposus. Next base: position 578,430 of record JBAIAA010000321.1, read on the forward strand.
CAAACTACTCAAGGTGTTTACTTATTAGGGGGCAGAGCCAAATGTGATATTAAATTTGATCTCTCAAATTCGTTTTTTTCCAATTAATGGGCTGATTACCTTGTCCCTGCGTTGCCATGGAGATACAGTATTATAGGTTTACCATCTGCTAGTGTTTCATCAAACTGGCTGTCTTCTTGTATATTTCTATCATTTTGCAGGGACTTGGGTAAAATGTGCCTGAACAGAAAACGAAAATTGAATGTCAACATGGAGGCTATAGAAATTTCAGGTGGAGTTAGGATCACGTTTCAGGTGCGATTCAAATTACGACCCGGCCAAATTTTAATTAAAACAGACCATTTCGAATTTCGGAATATACATTTTTTACAGAGACAGCAGCTATTCAGGCGATTTGTCAACAGAGTTGTATTCGAGTTCCATCAAGTCCTTTCGCAAGTCCAGTCCCAATTCATTTCATAAAGCCAGTCGCAAGTAAAGCCCTGTTCCCATTAGACTTTTTGGGGTTAACGTACCACGACTTTTCTCTAGAATGACAAAATTAAATCCAATGGGAACGCGCGGTAGACTAACGCCCAATGTCAACATGGCAGAAAGTGGTCGCTGAAAGTTTCCGCTCAGCTGCGGTAAGTTATCAGTGACCCTGAAAGGTCCAATGGGAACAGCCTCGCCCAGCTCCGCGACCACACGTAAACTGCTTCATCTAGAGGTAAAATGTGATTGTTATACCCTGGTATTAAATTGTGAGATTCGATTGGTAGATCACTGGTCACGTGGATTGTTACAATAGTTTATGAGTTACTCCAAAAGTGATGTACCAGCATGGTCCAGATTCAAGTCTTCAGTCACGGACTGCGCTCTTACTGCCTTTGGTCAACGTACTCGAACACAACCCGACTGGTTCCATGATAGTGCTGGCATCCTGTTCCCGGCTATAGAGGCCAAACGAACTGCCATATTTAAAACTACCATAATTCGTACTTCCTCTTCGGCGTCTGTGCCCCGTGCAGCAAAGAGTAACGTTTAACGTCTTGTCCGTACTGCCCTCTGCCGTTACTGGGAGGGTCTCAGTGCACGCAACCAACACTGCGCTGACTCTGGGGATCTTCGTGGCCTGTACAATGGTATTAGAGGCCATTGGTCCCACCCCAAAGAAGAGTGCTCCACTGCTGTCAGCTTCTGGCATAGCTATTACTGATCCATCAGCACAGCTTGACCGCTGGGCAGAGCACTACAGCTCTCTCTTTGCTAGCGATGTTGAAGTGTGCTCTGATGCATAAGCCTTTCTGCCACAACTTTCTGTCTTGCATGAGCTTGACTGTGCCATCACCTTGTGTTGAGTGAAACGTACAATCAGTGGTCTTAAAAACAACAAGTCTCCTGGTGCAGACGGCCTTCCTCCTGAAGTCATGAAGTGCGGTGGTGCTGCCCTGTCAACTGAGCTTCTTAACGTATTCCAACTCTGCTGGAACTCGCGCTGTCTAACACAAGACCTAAAGGATGCAAATATTATTACTCTCTTCAAAAACAAAGGTAGCAGACAAAACTGTAACAACTACAGAGGCATTTTGTTGTTGAGCATAGACCTGTTTTCGCCCGTGTACTACTTCCCAGGTTACAGGTCATCGGTGATAGAATTCTTCCAGAGAGCTAGTGTGGGTTTCGTGCTTTCCACCTAAACTGTCGATATGGTTTTCTACCTTAGACAGCTACTGGAGAAGTGCATTGAGCAACTGCGCCCGCTCTACGTCGACTTTATCGACATGACAAAGGCTTTTGAATGTGTAAGTCGCTCAGGCCAGGGGCCAATTTCATAGAGATGCTAAGCACAAAAATTTGCTTAGCATGACAATTTGTCCTTGGCAAAAACAAGGTTACAGACCAAATTTTCACCTGATCTTTATTGTTCTGGATTAATAATCAGCTGTTTTTTGGCTTAGCATAAAAAACACGTATAATTTTGGCTGGTAACCTGTTTTTATTGAGCAAGACTTTTTGTGCTAAGCAAATTTTGTTGCTTAGCAGCTCTATGAAATTGGCCCCTGTTCTCCATCTTGAAGCGCCTGGGCTGTCCAGACACACTACTGTCCATCCTCGTAGCTTTCCATGACGACATGCAAGCCACAGTTCAATTAAATGGCCCAAAATCTGTTTGCTTGCTCCCACCTTGTTCGGAATCTTCTTCTCAGCTCTCCTCCTGCATGCCTTTCCTGTCCCTTCAGGCATTTTGCTTTATTCCTGTAGCTCAGGAAAGCTATTAAACTTCTCTCGTCTCCGTGCTAGGACTAAAATGTGTTCTAATAGATGTGTTCTCTGTACGCAGATGATGCTGCTCTTGTTGCCCACAGTGAACCGGACCTTCAATCCCTGTGTAATTCCTTTGCCAAGGCCTGCTCAAAGTTTGGCATGCGGATCAGCCTCGGCAAGACAGTTGTCCTCTCGCATGGTTCCATAGCTCGTCCCCTGACCTCCATTAACGGGTCTAGCCTGAGCGTCGTTGATGAGTTTACATACCTCGGCTCAATCATCTCCAGCAACAACTCCCTTGATGCTGAACTCGACGCCCGCATCGGTAAGGCAGCACACCACATTCGGCTGTCTCCGCCAGCGTGTTTGGAGCAACAAAAACCTCTCCATCAAACTGAAGATCATCGTCTACGTGGTCTGTGTACCGAGTGTCCTGCTGTACTGCAGTGAATCATGGATCACGTACTGTCGCCAAGAACGTCGTCTCAACTCCTACTTCTGATGCCTTCGTTCCATTCTTGGCATCTCCTGGCGTGATCGTGTCCCAAACGTCTCCATTCTGCAGCTCACCGAAACTGCCGATACATGTACATGTATGTTTTCCATGCTGAGACAGCGCCGCCTTCGGTGGGTCGGTCATGTGCACAGGCAGGCAGATGGCCGAATCCCAGAAGATCTCCTCTACATACATAAATGTACATACAAAGTACTACATGCACCGGGATACATGTACCCCATCTTGAACTTACCACATGCCCAACTCAATGCTGGGATCAGGGGGCACAGTGCCTATGTGAAGGTCTCTGGCTCCTGTGATATTCTGTTGCTCCGGGTTTTGCAAGGACGGTGAGAAAGGGTTTTTGACTAGATATCAAAGAAAAACAAAATACAAGCAAATGGGGTTAGAGGTTACCGGTACATGCATCTTCCACAATAATTACCACTGTTTTTCTTGAATCCAAGGAGGATAAGGTTTAAAAGAAATCTGGGTATATCAAACACTATTTATAGGCTGTGCTTTATTCCTGAACATTAAACGGCCGGCTCTTTATGTTAAAGAGAGACAGGTGGTTATTATTTCCCCAATGAATTCAAGGAAAAAACATAACCGTTGCTTTAGAAATTGATGCGAGGAATAAGCACTTGAAATAGGCAGCAATTAGCGGGCACTATTTAAAAGGATGGATGCCGTCTTGAAAAATGTAGCACCCAATAGACCGGCAGCGGAAATTCTGTATACAAAACGATTAATATGCCAAACAAAATCGTTGGATCTCGTAATGTTAGTTAGGCCAAATAAAAAATAATTAGTTTGTGATCATCCCCGCCCGACTCTCCGAACGGGCCCCGACCCAAATATTTTTTAATATTAAATTTTTCGAAAAACCGTCGTAAAAAACGAAGAAAACGCCATAAAACGTGAAACCTCATTAGAATTTTGCAGAGTAGGTTTGACCTACGCAACCAACGTGCTTCTAGCGAGTACGCGCATGCGCTTTAGCCTCACTTGCTGATCGCCATTGTCACTGCGCCATTGTGTTGGCCAGGCCCGCAGGCATTGTTCTCGGCTTCTGTCCGTTTTGAGGTCATGCAGTGATTTATCATGTCGTTGATCGTGGTGACAATACTAAATAATACATTGTGCGTAAAACCTCATTCATTTTGTTGAAAAAAAAAAAAACACTACCTCCTCACTTTTTCACGACGATAATAAAAAAAAAAAAATACCAACAAAAAAGCCCGCCTGCGTCACATAAAAAAAAAAAAGATGATCACGAACTATTTTTTTTTTATTTGGCCTTATAGCGGCATTCTACTGTAGTAGGATACATGGTAGGATGCCTCATCTCATCAGGGGCTATGAGAATTCATCTATATAAACTTGTGTGGCACTCACCAAGGCAAAGATAAAGGAACTGCTTCAAAACAAAAGGTATCACAGGTGCCAGTCCAGGTATCAAGAAATATATGGCTACAAAGCAGAATACTGTCGTCTTGGCAATGGCCTTCCATGATGTTGGTTGGGGCCTGAGAAAAAAAGGAAAAGAATCTAGGTCAATCAATGGTGTCTGACTCTGATGACCGCATCGTAAAACAGGTACCCGTTAACCCTAACGTCCCAGGCAATATCGTACATTGGGCTACTACTTGGTATTTTGTACGAAATGAAAGCAGAGTTGTATGACTCGAGTCCAGGACTCGGACTCTTGTCCGTCTCGAGTCACAATTTTGGTGACTCGGACTTGACTCGAGTCACGTTGGCAAGGGACTCGGACTCGGACTCGACTATCATGACTCGGACTTGTGACTAGCGAGTCACGTATTTTCACCAACAACACTTTTTTATTTAATATTAAAAACAAATCCGATGATCCAATATGATATATTTCTGTAAAAGCATTATTGTGCACGACACCAACATTAATAACACTGGTATTCTGTCAACATTAACACTATAGCCACTGCTTGTGCTTGATGCATATTACCAGGGAAATTGGAATTCGTCTTTGGAATCCGAATGACGGCTTTGTCTGGCTGCGGCTATATTGCTACCTCTTTTTAATGTTAGAACCTAAAATAAAATTTAAACTGCAGGTACATATTACATAACTTTGTTTAAATTAAATGCGTTTTATTTTGTCATTTCCAATTTCTATTTTACGACATTTAGTTTGCAATCAATAGTGATGATCCAGTCATCTAAGTGAACTGGTTGAAGTATTCTAACTATTTAATTATTCAAACAAGTGACTCGCGACTCGGACTCGGACTCGAACCAAGTGACTCGGGACTCGGACTAAGTTGTACAGGTGACTCGACTACAACTCTGAATGAAAGTAGTAGTTTAATTCCGACTCCCTAGCAGTAGCAAAGGATGGTGGATTATGTTAAATTCGTTGACCTTCATTCAACAACAATGTTCGGAAGCCAAGGATGGTGTTCGTATAGCCGAATTTTAGGTATAGCGGTGTTTGGTATAGCGGCGTTTGGTATAGCGTCGTTCCACTGTACATATTTCCTAACAAAATTGGAAATGTTTCCCAGGTTCCAGATTCATGTCTTTTCAACATTTTTGCACTGATTGACCTTCATTATATGAGATTATATTTAAAGAAGAAAAAAACTGCTACAGGTTGCAACATTATTTCCAGGTAAACTGTAAATTGTTATTTTACTCACTCTGTAGGTGACATTTTCAATTGTGTTTGTAACAACTTAATAAGGCAATATTATTAGTTCCCTCACAGTATTTCACCAGCCAAATTTAATTTGCTGAACTCAAGTCAAGGAAGTTGTCTTAGTTAAACATTTTGCGCCAGTGAGACTAGTGTGAAGTCAAAACATGGTGCCTGTGGTTTCAACTTTCATTGTACACTGACTGATGCTGGTAGCAGATACATGTAGACTGATTATATGAAGAGAATTTGAGTTTGACACAGTTGACTGACTCAGTACATTGTACCCTCCATGATTGTACTATAAAGTCATCAGTACGTGTGTCTGTGAACTGGTTGTGTTACTGTTATGCCACAGGTCTTTGTTCTCGTGTGTTTTCAATACGACCACAGGCCCGGGATAGTGATACTATGTGTAGTATTCTTCTTAAGAAGAATACTCCTCCATCTGCTCTTATTCCTCCATGATGGTACATACATGTACCACCGTTTTCGGATAATATTGTACTACTCTACCGGTACTCGGTACCTGCTCAACAAACTCGAGTTGCGGACACCGTTCAATGCTCCATCAATCATCATGTGCTGATATCCCGTTAGCGATGATTTCCTTCCCATTTAATGTGCTTTTTTCACGATTTATCCGTTTAGTTGACATCACTGATCGTGTATAAATCTATAAATAAAAATGTGTATTTGTTTCTGTTTTGCCGGTTTATCTAGTAGTATAATTTCGTGCATGGATGGTTGGATGAATCATTTCCTCCATGGATGCATGAGAAAACAAACCGACTACTTTCGTGCAACTATAAAGCGCTTCAATAGAGTTTGGGGGCTAGACTACATTAAACCAAATCCGTAGACTGGATTCGAGTCATATTTGGTGCGTATGAATTTGTTTGGTGTTGTATATTGTGTAGTCTCATCCGTGTGCCTACCACTAGCACTATACCGCCATTGGTCATAAGTTAACAGTACAGCCCACACCTCGCCCACATAATATCCCACTCAGATCCCACTTGTTGGCCAGCCCGTAAACTCATTTACAATATATAAAGCCCAACGTGTCCACCTATCTCCCCGCTTGGTGGGCCAGCCATCTCGAAGCCCACTTACAATACAGCCCACCGGAACCACCTATATCTCACAGTGCCATCTTGAGCCAGCCCTCTATATAAAACTAATAGTTCGGCCGGGAGCCCAGCCAGACTTAATAATAATTTTGAGTGCTAAAGGTTTGAAGCGTGGGATATGTAGGGGTGACTGGGACAACTGCAAAATGGGGCGTTGGGAGGGGGGGGGGGGGGGGGGGGGGAGCCCCTGACAAACCCCTCAAAATTCGATTTAATCATAATCCTGAGTGCAAACATAATTTCTTCATGGGTCGAAAGTTTATCGTGTACTGAATAGGAAATGTATGCTTCAGAAAAATATAATTGGTGCTAAGTACATTTAAGGAGGTCTTTAATTAGTGCTAATTACACGTGTAATCATATTTTTGAGTGCAAGGATAAAACAAGTGTCAATGTGTAGCTGACACTTTGCTTGAGCAAAATTCGCCACTTAAGAAAGTTTCAAGTGGTGCCATCCCTTATTAAAAAAAGGGTCAAAGGTCATAAAAAAACAATAAACACTATTGTCATAACGTTGAGTGCAACTTGCATTTATGTGTATATCAACAGTTTATCAAACTGACCGATCACTGATAGTTCAAATTAGTTGTTAAACATGCGCACTAATAACATCGTCAATCCACCAATCTCTTTTTGTCTGGGGCATTAAACAAACAAATTAATATGACTCATGAAACCGTGGTGCCCACGCTCTTGCACAAACACAAATTAAATAGACCAATAGTATCGACTTCTTTGTGCGTGTACATCGATATTGAAAAAAAGAAAATCCGAACCCTGTCATTGGCTGGTTTCTGTTGGAGGACGAGTTGATATTATTAAGTGCGTGATTAGGGTGCGGCACACTAGAACATAACACAGCTATTCTCCCCAGTGTCTGACGCGGACTTTGTGCTTGCTTCATCGCCAACCAGCAGCTATATACACTCATCTGAAGTCATGGCAGTAAGAATACCTTTAATATTTTATAAATTAATCAATACATTAAACAATAATTGAACCTGTTAATTGTTTTGTGAATTCAACAAAAGCCTCTGAAAGTTGGAAAGTGAAAAAGGGGTTGAGTTCACTTTATTATATGACCTGGCCAGCACATCAAGATCAGGAATAAGTCGGAAAACAACTGTTTTAGATATGTACTTAGTTAAAGATTGAAAATTCCATTAGCTTTCTGATGATACTCATCACAAACCTGTACCTCATAGACAATAGCTCATGACTTATTTTCCAACTTATTCCTGATTTTGATGTGCTGGGTGAGGGTCACATATAATGTTCGCGAAGTACCTCGCTGCGGAAGTTATAAATGGGTCATTCCATGAAGTTGGGACACAAAGTGTAACATTTTGCTACATTTTGCTACTTTTTTGTTATATGCCATCTAATCTATCCACTAAATTATTTGAATATTTATCTCTGATATTTGTCTTGGATGTTGGACAGAATTGGGCAAATTTCGTATCATTGAACATTACTTTCCTGATGTATTCTACATTTTATGACAACTTTAGTACTCCGATGTAACGGGCGGGGACGCCGTACTGTAACCATTTTTGTCGAGTTGCAAGATTTATTGTACAAACCTCTGCATACAACTAACTGACCACAACATGGAACTAGGCATGTTTTTTTATAAGGTTATCTTAGATAAATAAAAAAGGTTAATAACAAGGAATATGTTGCTATGTACCGACGTAACAAATTATGTCACCTTGTTAAATTGTTTATATGATTCACTTGTATTTTGCTGTACATGCATAGCAAACATTTTATAGCGATAATGCTACATACAAACAGTTGGTGAGCGTCCTTTTTTTCCCAAAACGATTTGGCGGTTGAGCGGTTTTTTTAGTTTTTGTTTGTTTGTGAGCGAATTTTTTTTTTCTCAAAAATCTTGAGGTATGTCTGTGTTTCTGGTTTTTTTTATAAATTGGGTTTCATTTGTGCGAATACTTTGGCAAAACTACTGCGTGTATCGTCAGGCAATGGCTCCCTATGATAATTATTGATCCGCATATAGAACTATTATATTGTGATATCCAACTCGATATTGCGTGCAAACCAGTCCTTTACCGTTCTGCTACAGCTGTCACGGGCTATTGATGCAATTACAATAGGCATCGTGCGAGTGAAAATCAACACAATCAATAGTGAGTCGGCCACGTATTGAATAAAAATCGAAAGCGTGGAAACTCGAAAAAAGACGACATGCATGGAGACCCCAAGAATGTGGTATTATTATATTGCATTATGGGGGCGTTCTCCAAACCAAAACAACAACGACCGCTGTCGCATCACTTGCGCCTTAGCTTTTGAAAATCCGATATTATTTGGACTGCCTCCGCCCCCCCCCCCCCCCCCCCCCAATAATAAAAAACACCGCCACTCAAGTTTTTCCTCCCCTAAACAATTGGTAGAGTATGGCTTAGTTAAGGGCATTATGTTATTTTGCATTCAAAGCGGACACGGTCCTTAAACACGATGTGATTTCAACGAAAGATTTCCAAAATCACATCTAAATGCTCCAAATTCACATCATCAGTCCAAAATCATATCCTACGTTAACGTTAAGTGGATGTGAATCCAGTGAATGTGAATTTGAATCTTAATGATGTGAATTTAAACTGATGATGTGAATTTCGAGCATTTTGGATGTGATTTTGAAAATGTGGTTGAAATCAAATCCTGCTAAAGACCGTGTCCACTTTGAATGCAAAATCACATCATGCCTATTTCTAGTGTTAGAATTTCACATCCTCATTGACTGCCGCGAGGACCGATTTATTTTTTGTTTTTATATCTGAATTATTGAGTAATAATTTACCCCCAAACTTGGGTTTCCTTCGATTAAAGACACCCTGTATAGTGCATTTCACCAACCCCCTGCAGCCACAATTCAACTTTAAGTTTCTGTTAACCAGTTCGCGCCGGATGACGTATATAAACGCAAAGTTTTCCCCAGATTCAAAATGGATGATGCATAAACAGGCCACCGGAAAGGCCGGAAATGTCTGTAAGCAGCGAGCGAGGCCGGAAATGCATGAGAGAGAAACAAAACCCACGAACTGGAATGGAATGCGCCTACAATGCTCATAACAATAACAACAATCACTGCATGCATGGAATGCGTGATGCAAATTCGAGAAATGGGAAACTGATTGACAAACAAACTAACCAACACCCACAACAAAACAAACAAAAACGAAGCAAATTGGGGTTAAGAGCCATTTGGGGATCTAAATAAGTCTATTTGGCTGTTAAATGAAGAAAAACAATAGCAACCCAACTATTTTAATAAGAAAATGGCCAATTAAAAAAATATATATCATACCTCAAAATGGGGTAATAGGATGGTCTGCAAACAGTTTGGCTGTACAATCCACTATAAACAAATGGCCCCCAAAATATCATAAAAACCGGTATCACAGTATTTTAATTGCTTAGCAATTTGTTTTTTACTAAAAGCCCGTATTCTAGGCTGTTATCGCTTGGCTTGTGTACCATTTCCTCGCTTTTTTTATCATAACAAAAAACCTGCATAGAAAGTAAACTAAAACAAATTTACATTGTGGGCGAAAAAGGTTGGTGTACGTGGGCGGTGCGTGGGTTTGCATGTATAAGTACAACACAAAAGAAACGAAGTTGTATAAGTACAACACAAAAGAAACAGAAGATGTCCTTGGTATGGTAAAATATGTCAATTCAACTTTGAAATAGTAAAAACAATCTCGTAAATAAATTGTGCAATTTTTGTTGGCGTCAAAATGACCCAAATAGCGACAAACTAACATTTAAAGTGATCGTATACGTTTGGTAATTACTCCAAAAAATAATGGCAACTTTTCACTTCGAAGTACGGCGGTTATGGACAATTTTATCACTTTTTATCCCCAAAAATTTGAATCTGAAAAGCGTTACTGCAGTGACGTTTCTCAGACTGTGTATTCCAATGCAGATTATTCTTCCTGCGTCAGAAGAGAGAGAGAAAAAACAACACGAAATGGAATATAGAAAGCGCCTACAATCATCATAACAATAACAACCTGCATGGAATGCGTGATGCGAAATCGAGAAATGGGAAACTGATTGACAAACAAACTAACCGACACCCACAACAAAACAAACAAAAACGAAGCAAATTGGGGTTAAGAGCCATTTGGGGGGATCTAAATAAGTCTATTTGGTTGTTAATTGAAGAAAAACCTTAACAACCCAACTATTTTGATAAGAAAATGGCCAATTAAAAAAATATATATCATACCCCAAAATGGGGTAAATAGGATGGTCTGCAAACAGTTTGGCTGTAAAATGCATAAATCACTGAAAACTGAATATAAAAATGGCAAAAACAAAATCATAAAAACCGGTATCACAGTATATTAATAGCTTAGCAATTTCTCTTTTACTATCTTGTAAAGCGATAAAACTTTGATCTTGGGTGTAAAAAAGTGTATGAGTTGCCCGTATTAGGCTGTTATCGCTTGGCTTGTGTACCATTTCCTCGCTTCTTTATCATAACAAAAAACCTGCATAGAAAGTAAACTAAAACAAATTATTTACATTGTGGGCGAAAAGGGTTGGTGTACGTGGGTGGTGTGTGGGTTTGTAGTATAGTACAACACAAAAGGAACGAAGATGTCCTTGGTATGGTAAAATATGTCAATTTAACTTTGAAATAGTAATGTCGTATAATCCCCTCGCAGCAGGGATTGGGTTTTAGTGCAGTTATACACTAGGGTTCAGAGAACGACCAATTACGGGACGACGAACGACACAGTTCTGCGACTTCTCTCTATATCTAAGTTTATTGCTGATCTAACACAATCCGGACACAACAATGGTCCTTGACGGACACAACAAATGGTCGTCGACGGACGGACCCCTGTACATTAGAAAACAATGTAAGAACATGGGTTTAAAATACTATACTTATTATACATATTACATGACAACACCTAATTTAGTTTGAATGTGATAGACAGTTTCTGGTTCGTATAACTCTCAGTGGTGAACACTAAACAGTTATCAGCTGGTGAATGGAATTTGATACGTTACAATTTACACAAATGTCTTTGTCCCGAACTCAAGTTTAAAGTTTATGAAGCAAAACATTGATTGTATCATCAGATCAATATAAGTAACAATGCTTGGGCAACAGAATCAAATAATATTCTATCTTGTGCTCTTCATTTGCAATTTAGTGAACATTGTTTCCAAATACAGTATTCAGAGTCAACTCTTATATTTACAATTTATGGAACTTAATTGTGAATCAAGAACACAATAAGTCAAGAGCTAACCTGGATATTCTTGGCAGTTAAACTAACTGACTAACACTTCAGCATGATACTTCGGCTGACTACGGAGCTATATATAAGAGAGAAAAAGGATTATACTTAAACAACTTTTCAATCTTATTATGATAATATAGAAATTCATATCACAGAAGATATAAGTGCAATTGTTTCACCATGATTGGATTCCAAATCAAGATAATCTTCAATTCAGTAATTGTAAATGTATCAATCGAGATCCTTTAGAAATACAACTGCCAGTAAGAAGTTCCAAAAAGTCAAGCTTCTTAATTCAAGTACATGCATACAATTTATCAATAAACCTTCAGACCTAAATAAAGTATAAGCTTGAATTGACATTAAAACTAAAGGTAAAACACAACAGTAACATTTGCGACAAAGTTTCAAAGTTACAAGTCAGAATTACAAAATATCACAACTCACCCCAATCTGGCTACCATACGAAGTACATCAAACATCTGCTTGGATGGCGGGAGCAGAGTGCTCTCCCAGACCCAGTGCAGCAGGTTAAATACACCCCAAAAGTCGGTGATCGACCAATTTTGACCATTTACCGATTGGCCGAATTCAAATATTAACCCCTCCTTTCTAATTATGAAATTAGAGTAAGTCTTCTGATTGGTTGGGCTGTTACTAAAATCTCCTGAGATCACTTATTTTCTGCTGACCACCCTTATTTTCTGCTGACCACCAAAATCTCTTCCAGGTCTCAACCAACTTCCAAAACTAGGTTGATGTGTGTTCCCAGTAATAAAATCAGACATACAAGTTACTAAAAATAACTGGACAAGATCATGGGAAAGTATTTCTAAAACAAAGAGTTTAGTTAAGTAGGGACTAAAACTGTGGTCTGACAAAGGTCACAATAGTTCACTATGTTGTGTATAGTACATGGACCCAGAGGAGCAGTCTCTGGAATTTGGTTTGTCAGCACTACAACCAGATGAGTAGTCTCTGGAATTTGGTTTGTCAGCACTACAACCAGATGATTGGTTCTCCTTGGCATAAACAATTTTATAAGATTAAAATAAGGAAGACAAATTTCCATTATCCGACAATCTTCCCAGCTTGATGTCATGCGCCCTCGAATGACGAGTTCAAATTTACAAACCAAAACATAATCAAAAACCTGCGCATACCTGTAACCATAATGTAGCCATATTGGGATGATTACAATACATCAATTTGATACAATAACGCATATTATTTATTTATTGTTAAGTGAAACAAACTAAACTATACGTTCATACATGCAGCTTTACAGTCTACACCATCTTACAACTACAACATATATGATGATGGCAGACATAGTGATACAAGGATACCTTATATCTTTAATCCAGTACATTAGGCTGAAAATGAATACTAATCATGCCTTACCGTACTACTGTACTGGTGTTGGCCAACGGGCCGGACTCCTGTGCTTTCTTTTTGTCCATCACTCTTTGGGACCTACGAGGGGCGGCATTAGGCAGAGGCATTGGCACGTGGGGAGGGTTATGGATTCCTAACTTCCACCACATAGGCAAACCCTCCTCTTCATCAGAGGAATCACTTGATGACGAGTCACGATTTGAACTAGAATTTTCTAACCAGATTGCTGGTTCATCAAACGGCTCTTTGCCTCTCGGATCAAGTACAAGTAACTTCCGATTAACCGTTGATTCTGGTCCACCGAGAATCGGTCGGATTGTATACACATCCTGCTCAAAGTTCCTTCGAACTATAACAAACTGGTCATCCCTGTAATGGTTCTCTAGTTTATGCCTATCTGTGAATGCACACTGTTTCAGAAGCACTCTATCACCTACTTCTAATGGCTGTGCATTTGCCCGCCGATCATATCGTCTCTTGTCCCTATCCATGGAAGCTTGCATCCTAGAAGATGCTAACTGACTAGCTTTCTTCATCAAACTAGCCTGACTTTGGACATAGTCCTCACTCCAGTTGCTATCAGTGTTACTCAGTAGTTGATCTACTGGTAACACTGGTTCCCTACCATACAGTAGTAAATAAGGGGACAATCCTGTGGACCGATGAGGAGTAGAATTATACATCGAAACAAGGTGTGGCAGTAATTCAGGCCAGTCCTTGCGATGGGAGTAGTCGACAGACTTAATTAGCCCACATAAGGTCCTATTAAACCTTTCTGTTTGCCCGTTCCCTTGAGGATGATATGCCGTGGTATGACTCTTCTGAATACCATATAGTTTACACATCTCTTTGATGAGGTTACTCTCAAAATTCCTACCTCGATCTGAATGGACCCTGAGGGGAATCCCATACTGTGTAAACCACCTATCTTGTAGTGTTTTGGCTACTAGTTTGGCCGATTGATCCCTGCATGGCACTGCTTGAGCATACTTGGTGAATGCATCAGTCATCACCAGTACATCTTCTACTCCACCTTTCCCTCGGTCTAACTTCAAAAAATCAATGGCAAGTAATTCGAGCGGACGAAGGGCTAGCAAGTGTCGCATTGGGGACTTAACCGTTGGTGTGGGTGCCTTTGCTACGACGCATTTAAAACATTTCTTTATGTGAAACTGTATGTCCTTTGCCAAACCTGGCCAGAAACATCGGGTTTTCAAAAGAGACAAAGTCCTACTGATCCCTTGGTGACCCCAGTCATCATGTGCAGCTCTTAAAATTACATCGCGCAGTTTACGTGGCACCATAAATTGTTTCACTACTCCTAATACTGGATCCTGCACTACCCTGTATAAGACACCATGTCTTTCAGTAATTCTTGACCATTCCCTAAGCCAACCATTTGAAGTCGAATCAGTAGGCATCTCATGACCAGGCTCCCAACCCTTTCTCCACAGTTCCCACACTAACCCTAACTCTTTGTCAGTTAACTGGAGTTCTGCTAATTGTTCATGAGTGAAGGATGGCAACACATTCGGAGTGATTACTTCACGTGGCAACCCTGACACCATAGTTTGTTGGGAGGGTTTTTCTTCCTGTTTTTGACACACATCTGGTACTTGTTTACAGCTAGTCACCTCTGCTACAATAGCTACAACTTGGACCGGGTCTAAGTTGCCTGGACATCGACTTAGTGCATCGGCACAACGATTGGACCTACCAGAACGATACCGCACCTCCATGTCAAATGGAGCTAGTTGTGCAACCCACCTATGTTCAGTTGCACCTAGTTTGGCTGTTTTTAGATGTGCTAGTGGATTATGATCTGTATACACAATAGCCCTGGATCCCATCAAGTATCCTTTGAATTTTTCTGCTACTGCCCATTTAAGTGCGAGCAATTCTAGTTTAAAGCTAGAGAGATCAGAGTAGTTGCGTTCAGGCCCTCGGAGGGCCCTACTGGCATAGGCAATGGGGTGAAGTTGGCCATTATCGTCATACTGTGACAAACACGCACCTAATCCCTTCAGTGATGCATCAACCTCTACAACAAATTCCCTATCAAATTGTGGGTAAGCAAGCACTGGAGCTTCAGATAGTAATCCTTTCAAGGTTTTGAAGGCGTTGTCTGCCTCATCTGTCCAAGTAAGAGACTTATTGGAGGGAGGCTTCCCAGCTTTGGTCGGTGTCTTAACCACCAAAGCGTTCAGGGGTGCTGCGATCTTTGAAAACTGGGGAACATATCGCCTGTAGTATGATGCTAATCCTAGGAATGAACGAAGTTGTTCACTAGTCTCGGGGATCGGCCAGGTCTGAATACGCTCAACCTTACCAGGGTCAACTGCTACACCAGCAGAGCTAACTACATGCCCTAAATGAGCCACCTGTTCCTCAAACAACTGACACTTTTTGCCGTTCAACTTTAACCCATTGGCAACAAGTCGCTGGAATACTTTCTCCAGTCTCTTGAGGTGTTCCTCGAACGAAGATGAGAACACCAGAATATCATCCAAGTACAAAACTATCTCGGTCAAGTTAATGTCGCCAAAAATTAGTTCCATGATACGCTCAAACGTGCTGGGACTATTAACCAGTCCTTGGGGCATGCGAGTGAATTCAAACAAGCCCCACGGGACTCTGAAGGCAGTCTTTGGTATCGACTTGGTCTCCATGGTAACCTGGAAGTAACCATGGGCCATATCAAGGGAAGAGAAATACTTGGCCCCACCCAGGGCATCTAGAGTCTCCTCTATGCGGGGTAGTGGAAATGCGTCTCGTTCTGTCTTGGCATTTAGCAACCTATAGTCTATGCAAAGACGGAGCGTGCCATTTTTCTTTCTGACCAGTACAACTGGGCTTGCATAAGAGCTAGACGAACGCCTAATTATACCTTTATCTAGCAAACTCTGTAAAAGCTGCTTTACCTCCGTAACTTGATGAGGTGGGACACGACGGTAAGGTAAATTAACATGCCTGTCATCTGTCAGAACTATCTCATGAGGGATCAGACTACAAGACCCTAGCTCAAAATCACTAAGGGAGAATGCCTCTTCATATTTACTAATTAAACTAGCCACTCTGACTGCCTCACTATAAGGTATAGATGATAATGTCATCCCTGGTGGGAGGCAGTATGTACTTTGATCTGGGAATGTAAAAACTTCACGTTCGCACTCACTATTATTAAGAGAACTACCCTCATTGTTAATTTCTCCTACGTGGATGGATTCTTCTTCTTTTGTGACTGAAAAGCCATCAATGTTTACAACTTCCCTGACCTGAACTTCAATACCTGCACTATGAGGCCTGAGAAATACTTCACCTGCTGGCTCAGTTACAGTGGCATTTGCCAGCCGGGAATTTGGTGCAATAACCATAGTCTGATTGCTGTGGTTTGCTATGATGATTTTAACTGTTGGGCGGTCAATTACTGAAAGTCCCTCCCACACTGTAAAGTTCGCATCTGAGTTGTCTGACCAGACATAGATACATTTCCCCTTACATTGACTGACAATAGAGTCGCAGCAACAGTCCACCCATCGTGCTGTGCAGGGTGGCAGATCAATAGGCTTATTACCAGAACACAACTCCACGACTGTCTGACCACTGGAACCAAGGCATGGCGTTTTGTAACCTGGTAATGCTAAACTCTGAAATACTAAATCCCAGTCACTACTCACATCCTTAAATGACACCTTTTCTCTCACACGGGACATAATGCTACGAAGAACATTACAGCCAAGAATCACAGGATGGCTCACACGACGCCCATCACAAGGAGTCGTGTCATTATCCTGCTTTACAAGAAAACTTCCCTTTACTGTCTGGCCGTAGACAGTAATATTTGTCCCAAAATAACCTACTACTGGTATACTTAGGTCATTGGCCCCAACTAGGTTTATGAATGCACTGGCATCGCCAAGTGGGGCTACTCTACTTGCAAGGTGCTTACGGTAGAAAGAATACGGAATAAGCGAAGTTTCTGCACCCGTATCTAATACACATGGTACATCCACCCCAGCAACCTGAATAACAGCTGTAGGGCTAGGGGATATCAATGTTTTCCTTATATCTGTTTCGTTCCCTGTAACTGCCTCTACGCGTACATGTTCATTTATAGCCGGGGGATCATTACATTGAACTGAAATATTCTCCGTCGTCTTCCCCACAACGACGGAGTGCACTAGTTTTCCTGATTCCTAGGCCGAGTAGCGGAGTGAGGGGTAAAATTACTCGTGGGCAGCTTCGTATTGTCAGCCCTTTGTGCATTATTCCCTCGTGATCGGTTGCGCTTCTTACAGTCTCTTATAAAGTGTCCCTTCTCCCTACAAAAGTGGCACACTACACCGCCCATTGGAACTTTGTTTGACTGGTCCTTAGTGTCTTTAGTCAAAACCTGCACTAGCTGGCCTATCTGATTACCAATGTTAGATATCCCCTCCCAGGCCCGTAAGACACTTTTTTCAAAGGGGGGGCGTTTTCAACAACAACAAAAAAGTCAAAAAAAAAAATTTCCTTCGGAAACACGCTCATTCTCTTATTTTAATGTTCCATTATGGTGTCATAGTTTACCTTTCTTGTTGGTCGACGCACAGAAATACCGGAAGTAGTTTTTGACATGATTCTACAACAATCTTAACAACCTTCCACCACCAGTCCGTTGACGAGTTGCAGCGTGTGATCACGTGACAAAACATGGTCACGTGTGTAAATAAGTGTACAAGGAAATGAGAAAACACCGTTTATTTCCCTTCTATCCTTTTAATTCCAAGTCGTGATTTGCATAAATAGACTAAGTAACACCGTTATGTCAGATTATTGTTTCAAAACCATGTCTTAATCAGTACTAAAAATCCGGGTTAAAAATCAACTGTCGTAGCAACACTAAAGCACATGTCCGTTCGTGCATAATAAGTATGCGCAGTAGTCTGTTTGCGCATTAATGACGTCAGCCTAGCCCTTAGTTGGAACTTTGAGGAACATTGTAGCAAATGCATAAATGGTGTTAGGAAGTTACAATGGATCAAACTGTAGAGACTACTACAAACTGTAGTTGCTTAAGTCAATTAGGTTGTTTCTCTCTCTGCTTTGAGTACTCATGTACAACCACAGACTTGGCTTTAATAAGTCTATCACACATAAGACGTCACATGACATCGATATCCCACACACATTCGCACTCGGAAAACAACAAGTACAAATATCCTAACATGGAAACCCCGGCCATCTCGTTTGTTTAAACAAATAAAAACCTGAACGCACATCAGCAAATCTGTAATTTGGAACACAAATAACCCGCAGACGGGATTATTCCACCTACAATACATTATAACATTTGAAACAAACCAGCCACAACGTAGCCGCTATACTCATAAACAAAGGGCCGACCAAAACATATTTGTCCAAATACCGCACACGGTTTGACCATATGTTTCTTTTTCAAACACCAAAAAAACCGTCTCTTTCCATCACCGCACACGGTTAGATGTTTTGATTTTTTCTTAAACAACTATCAAAAGATAGAAGAAAAAATTATCTAAAAGCCCATACCTCATTTAACTATTTTCCAAAATAGGAAAATATAAATAATGGCTTTTTCAAACAAAAAACTAACACACTTTTAGCCCAAATCCACAACATGAGTTCACAACCCATGCTCTGTTTTCCGCTCTATCGCATCCGAGCACCCATTGGATAATAAGATGACCAATCACAACACGGTATCATCCACCGGGCCACGCCGTTTTGCACGCTACCCATCTTACGTACGCAAACTGTACATATATACCCCAGAGAATACCAACAAAACCAGGGAAACATCCCTCCTAAAACATCTCATCAACCAAAACAAACCAAACGGTTTTTCTTGCCTACAATGTGCCCCACAATCCGAATATATTCATTATATTCATATACAATTTCCGCATAGGAAAGCCATGGCAAGAAATAAACCGAAAAAAGGTAACAATGAGATCACTTAACCAACAAATATCAAACCTCTTCTCTGGCAAATGCGAACGCAAAAACGCCAATTCCAATCAGCAACCGAGCCATAAACAACCGGACCGTAACAATTAAAACACCAAGCAGTAAAAAAACACAGTTGTAACCCAACATACTGCTCTCTATACAAGAGAAATAATACGGACCCAATATAAATAATATGGCTAAGTTCCAAAAACCTGGAATTCACGTTCATTGATTGTAACCACACCAAACCCACACACCTTGCGAGTTAGACCCGATTCCTTACCATGGAATCACCTACCTGCAACTGACGAGTGTCATAACAGTAAAGACACGAAAGCACTGCTATTGCTAACACAAGAGAATTTGCGATTACAATTCTCCCCTCGCACCCCAAATAAAATCACATTTGATTTATCTTATACCAACAACGGTCATCTAGTCTTTAGTGTTCGCCCACTCCATTTATTTCGGACATAACGGGCCTAGACTATTTCGTGCTTAAATTAAGCCATACAAGTCACAGAGAGAGGAATGTCACTGGATGGGAAAGCGCCATCATTCTCTTAACCAAAAACGCAATTTTTACCTTAAAAAAAAAAAAAAAAAAAAAAAAAGATTTTCAAAGGGGGGGCGTTCGCAACCGTCGCCCCCCCCCATCTGACGGGCCTGCCTCCATCATTTTATCTTGACCAGTCACAAGCTTCTCAAGCTTAGAGTCTTTTTCCTGGGTTGCCCCTACGCCTAGCACATACCCATCTGGTTGACCAACTTTCCTCTCCTCTAATCTACATTCCCTAATCCTACCCTGAGAATGATGATGAATCTCTGTTTCATCCTGGAAGAGCTTCAGTGCCTCCTCTCGCATCTCGTGGAAGGATTGGTCTACATTTGCCATATCAATCCTTCGAAGTTCCCGTTTAATTAAGGGATCCCTAATTCCCCTAATTAATTGCCCCTTGAGGGCCTTGTCTCGAAGGAGAGCAAAAGCCTCTCCCTCTTGACCTGTCCCTGCGACTGACTCTAAACGCGAGTACAGTCGCATCAACGTGCGACTATACTCGGCAAACATCTCGTCCTCCAGCTGGAGTCGGGAATGAAATGCATTGTTTAAAGATTGCACCGATTCCTGCGGTGCAAACCTATCCCTAAGTAGTTTGGCAATCCTATCTATTCTCCGCCTTACTTCTGCTGGAGCACACATAACCTCTTCCCTAGCTGCACCTCCTAGGTGGTCAATAACAGTCTGAACTTGGTCATCCGGGCCAAGTCCCATCTGCCTACAATATACGGTTACTTCTTCTAACCATTCACTAATGGACAAATCACCGGATTTCCGAGGGGGCCCATAAAATTTGGTCAAACGGTTAGTTGGGCCAGGTTGAATTTTGATGTTTTGGAATGCTGCGGTTAGTGCCTGTGCCATTGCCTCAGCCATTACCCCAGCCCCGTCCATAATGCAATTAGATAATAACCACACAAGGGTACTTTAACAACTAAATGTCTACCCCCAAATCTAGCCAAGGTGGGCTGTCAATTGGCAGTAATTAATTTGTTAATTAACTAACAAAAAGGAACAATCTCAAAACATTGCAACATAAATTCAGTGTAAAATGATTTCCAAATCTAGATACAACACTTGGCATTCAGGGAACCTTATCAATCTGCACCAGCAAATATTTCCATGAAATTCTTAGACTTTCCAAAATAAATGAGGAAACGTAGCCACAAGTGAATAACAATTAATTCACTTAACTAGAACCAACCGTGTTAGGGAAGATTCTAAAAATTGGTTACCCGGACACTGATCATAAAGTAGCATTAAAATACTGCTTCACACCAGCAGAATGGAATTTTGATGGAACTGACAAACTGGTTGATTACATAACAGCAACCAACAACACTAGTTCCTACTACAAATTTCCCTACCCCCCGAATGGAGAGCAAAATTGTAACCACACAAGCGTGATCTGTCCAAAATCACAAACGGAACTAATCCGGTTAGGAAAAGTTCTCAGGACTGGCTACCCAAGACGCTGAATATAAATAAATATATCAACATAAACAACCAGAATTTCATGGAAATCACAGGATCATGCTGGTAGCAGGATTGATAATGATCACAAATATTCCCACAAAAAAATGCAATAACTATTGAATCTTAAGTTACACCTAAACATGAATCGAAAACAACAGTACCGCAAGTTGATGTATACAGGTAATAATAATACAGAGTCAAAGGTTATGAACGAAACTGGCCTACCGCCACGATGCCTGTCTTGACCTTTCTTTTCCCTCGGGGAGGCTCGGCTGCGATCCGGCGATCCGGCGATCCGGCGATCCGGCGATCCGGCGATCCGGCGATCCGGCGATCCGGCTTGCTTGCTTGGTTGGGAGGGGGTGCTCAAATAGCGCGATGAGCGGTGAAGGTCCTGTCGAAAATCTCCTTCCTACCGAAAATCTCCTTCCTGCCGACAGGGTGGTTGAAATTCTGCGCTGTCCGGGGTCGACAACGTCCAGAACTGTCCAGGGGGAAGACGTCTCCAGGAGACGTATCCAGGGGTCCGTCGAGATTGTTCAGTTCAAGTTCAAGTTCAAGTGCCGTTATCCCACTTCTGACACCATTTTTGTCGTATAATCCCCTCGCAGCAGGGATTGGGTTTTAGTGCAGTTATACACTAGGGTTCAGAGAACGACCAATTACGGGACGACGAACGACACAGTTCTGCGACTTCTCTCTATATCTAAGTTTATTGCTGATCTAACACAATCCGGACACAACAATGGTCCTTGACGGACACAACAAATGGTCGTCGACGGACGGACCCCTGTACATTAGAAAACAATGTAAGAACATGGGTTTAAAATACTATACTTATTATACATATTACATGACAACACCTAATTTAGTTTGAATGTGATAGACAGTTTCTGGTTCGTATAACTCTCAGTGGTGAACACTAAACAGTTATCAGCTGGTGAATGGAATTTGATACGTTACAATTTACACAAATGTCTTTGTCCCGAACTCAAGTTTAAAGTTTATGAAGCAAAACATTGATTGTATCATCAGATCAATATAAGTAACAATGCTTGGGCAACAGAATCAAATAATATTCTATCTTGTGCTCTTCATTTGCAATTTAGTGAACATTGTTTCCAAATACAGTATTCAGAGTCAACTCTTATATTTACAATTTATGGAACTTAATTGTGAATCAAGAACACAATAAGTCAAGAGCTAACCTGGATATTCTTGGCAGTTAAACTAACTGACTAACACTTCAGCATGATACTTCGGCTGACTACGGAGCTATATATAAGAGAGAAAAAGGATTATACTTAAACAACTTTTCAATCTTATTATGATAATATAGAAATTCATATCACAGAAGATATAAGTGCAATTGTTTCACCATGATTGGATTCCAAATCAAGATAATCTTCAATTCAGTAATTGTAAATGTATCAATCGAGATCCTTTAGAAATACAACTGCCAGTAAGAAGTTCCAAAAAGTCAAGCTTCTTAATTCAAGTACATGCATACAATTTATCAATAAACCTTCAGACCTAAATAAAGTATAAGCTTGAATTGACATTAAAACTAAAGGTAAAACACAACAGTAACATTTGCGACAAAGTTTCAAAGTTACAAGTCAGAATTACAAAATATCACAACTCACCCCAATCTGGCTACCATACGAAGTACATCAAACATCTGCTTGGATGGCGGGAGCAGAGTGCTCTCCCAGACCCAGTGCAGCAGGTTAAATACACCCCAAAAGTCGGTGATCGACCAATTTTGACCATTTACCGATTGGCCGAATTCAAATATTAACCCCTCCTTTCTAATTATGAAATTAGAGTAAGTCTTCTGATTGGTTGGGCTGTTACTAAAATCTCCTGAGATCACTTATTTTCTGCTGACCACCCTTATTTTCTGCTGACCACCAAAATCTCTTCCAGGTCTCAACCAACTTCCAAAACTAGGTTGATGTGTGTTCCCAGTAATAAAATCAGACATACAAGTTACTAAAAATAACTGGACAAGATCATGGGAAAGTATTTCTAAAACAAAGAGTTTAGTTAAGTAGGGACTAAAACTGTGGTCTGACAAAGGTCACAATAGTTCACTATGTTGTGTATAGTACATGGACCCAGAGGAGCAGTCTCTGGAATTTGGTTTGTCAGCACTACAACCAGATGAGTAGTCTCTGGAATTTGGTTTGTCAGCACTACAACCAGATGATTGGTTCTCCTTGGCATAAACAATTTTATAAGATTAAAATAAGGAAGACAAATTTCCATTATCCGACAGTAAAAACATCTCGTAAATAAATTGTGTTAATTTTTGTTGGTGTCAAAATGACCCAAATAGAGACAAACTAACATTTAAAGTGATTGTATACGTTTGGTAATTACTCCAAAAAATAATGGCAAATTTTCACTTTTATTATATCACTTTTTATCCCCAAAAATTTGAATCTGAAAAGCGTTACTGCAGTGACGTTTCTCAGACTGTGTATTCCAATGCAGATTATTCTTCCTGCGTCAGAAGAGAGAGAGAGAAAAAACAACACGAAATGGAATGGAAAGCGCCTATACAATCATCATAACAATAACAACCTGCATGGAATGCGTGATGCGAAATCGAGAAATGAGAAACTGATTGACAAACAAACTAACCAACACCCACAACAAAACAAACAAAAACGAAGCAAATTGGGGTTAAGAGCCATTTGGGGGATCTAAATATGCATATTTAGCTGATAAATGAAGAAAAACAATAGCAACCCAACTATTTTAATAAAAAAATGACAAATTAAAAAAATATATATCATACCCCAAAATGGGGTAAATAGGATGGTCTGCAAACAGTTTGGCTGTAAAATGCATAAATCACTAAAAACTGAATATAAAAATATAAAAATGGCCAACAAAAATCATAAAAACCGGTATCACAGTATTTTAATAGCTTAGAAAATTGTTTTTTACTATCTTGTAAAGCGGTAAAAACCTTGATCTTTTGTGTAAAAATCAATAAATTTTACGAGTTGCCCATATTCGAGGTTGATATCGCTTGGCTTGTGTACCATTTCCTAGCTTTCTTTATAATAACAAAAAAACCTGCATAGAAAGTAAACTAAAACAAATTATTTACATTGTGGGCGAAAAGGGTTGGTGTACGTGGGTGGTGTGTGGGTTTGTAGTATAGTACAACACAAAAGGAACGAAGATGTCCTTGGTATGGTAAAATATGTCAATTTAACTTTGAAATAGTAAAAAGAATCTCGTAAATAAATTGTGCACATTTTGGTTGGCGTCAAAATGACCCAAATAGCGACAAACTAACATTTAAAGTGATCGTTTACGTTTGGTAATTACTCCAAAAAAATAATGGCAAATTTTCACTTTTATTATATCACTTTTTATCCCCAAAAATTTGAATCTGAAAAGCGTTACTGCAGTGACGTTTCTCAGACTGTGTATTCCAATGCAGATTATTCTTCCTGCGTCAGAAGAGAGAGAGAAAAAACAACACGAAATGGAATATAGAAAGCGCCTACAATCATCATAACAATAACAACCTGCATGGAATGCGTGATGCGAAATCGAGAAATGGGAAACTGATTGACAAACAAACTAACCGACACCCACAACAAAACAAACAAAAACGAAGCAAATTGGGGTTAAACGCCATTTGGGGGGATCTAAATATGTCTATTTAGCTGATAAATGAAGAAAAACAATAGCAACCCAACTATTTTAATAAGAAAATGGCCAATTAAAAAAATATATATCATACCTAAAAATGGGGTAAATAGGATGGTCTGCAAACAGTTTGGCTGTAAAATGCATAAATCACTGAAAACCAATGGCAAAACAAAAATCATAAAAACCGGTATCACAGTATTTTAATAGCTTAGAAAATTGTTTTTTACTATCTTGTAAAGCGGTAAAAACCTTGATCTTTTGTGTAAAAATCAATAAAGTGTACAAGTTGCCCATAATTTATTCGAGGTTGTTATCGCTTGGCTTGTGTACCATTTCCTAGCTTTCTTTATAATAACCTTTTATTATAAAAAAACCTGCATAGAAAGTAAACTAAAATAAATTTACATTGTGGGCGGAAAAGGTTGGTGTACGTGGGCGGTGTGTGGGTTTGCATGTATAAGTACAACACAAAAGAAACGAAGTTGTATAAGTACAACACAAAAGAAACGAAGATGTCCTTGGTATGGTAAAATATGTCAATTTAACTTTGAAATAGTAAAAACAATCTCGTAAATAAATTGTATTAATTTGTGTTGGTGTCAAAATGACCCAAATAGCACATCACAATCAATCACATAAATGCACATCCTTTTAATAATAACCAGCATACAGACACGCTAGTACTGTAACATTTTCGTTTTAATTTTTCTTTTTATTTAACGTGTACAATCTTTCTTGTCTCTCATTTTAATTCATGTCTGTTTGGATAATGTCAAGGCCAAATGTCGTGTCTCTGTGTGTATTTACTAATTAAATTTTCTTTGTGTGGACTCGTAAAAAAACAAAGCATCATGTGATTGTATGATAAACACACATGACAATGTATACACAAAGTTACGAAATAATTAAATGTTAGCAGCATAAGGACATGATCTTGAGATAATAATTGATTTCATTTCTCAAGCCAACATGGAGGCTTCCCTGTATATTTATGAATCGGTATCTTTTTAATGCAGATTTAGGTGTCTTTTTTCACCCCGAAATATCAATGGAAAATGTATAGAAAGTGACCAACCGACCCTGCAACTAACCACCAACAAAACTATTCAATTTATTTTAACATAAAACACATTCAAAGCCGACCAATGGCCGACCATCGTTGAACATTGATACTAAAATCCAATTTGCTATGAAAATGACAGCAAACCAAGAGCTATGATTTCACAACATGTATGATACTATTATTCACTTACAGTTACAGCCTAAGGTATATATTTTATAACGATTCAGTAGTTGATTTTTTTTTATGTTTTCTAATTTTAAAGGTGGGATACACTATTGGCAAGTGCTTGAATTATCATAAATAGGTTGATTTTTATTATTTTTTTTTTTTTTTCGGGGTGGGGGTGTATTTTATAGTAAATATCGTTTAACTGGAATGTCCGAAGTTTTACAATCATGGATGCTGAAAAAATGCAAGAAAAACGGCATTCGTTTTTAACCGGCGTCGAGCAGTAATTCTTATGTTATTTCTGGGGGGTTTTCGCGATCACCGTCCGGCGATCGCGAATTTTTCTTTATAAAATTCTAATTTTCGGAATAATTACAGGATATCTAGCGCAATCATTCTGCTAGATGCCTAGATTCATGATTTACTTTCAAATGAGTAAGACATTTCTTGATAATTCGGTAGTAAATATTTTCGATATCTGCAAATGGTGTATCCGACCTTTAAGAGAATAATAGTCATGCATTAAATTGTTATATTTTTGAAAGCATCATCAGGGACACAATAATGTTGTTTTTAAAATCTTAATAATTATCCCTTTTTTGACAGAAAACTCTGAGCGCCGCCAAACAGAAGAGTAAGTATATGTAGCATACATCTTAAATTGTTAAAGCCGATGCAAATCTCGCACGACCCAATACGTGAATGAATTGAAATGCACCTTCTTTAGTTGTACCTCTTTCTAGTTTTTCGAGTTGGTAAGGAGTGTTTTGGGTTCATTTGTAGTCTTAATGCTGGTACTCAATTCCATACTCATGAGAAATTAAAGCATAAGGGTTGACTTCATATAGGCCAAGTTTCTTGTTCTAACATTAAACAAAAGAAGGACGACTGAGGATACTTTTCCCCTACCTAGTACCAGGTTTGACGGATCTGTATATAGACTTTAATGCAGAATTATATAACGTATATATAGTGCCAAACGATAATACATGTAATTAGACTTCACCCCAGTCGAAAGACTGCACAAGTGAACAATTACGATCGGGAGAAAAGTGCCGATATAAACATGACTCAGATTTTTCTTCATTTTATATTTTAATAAAACAAAATAACACACACAGAACAAAAAAGAATGCGCACGAGGACGAACAAAACTATTACCGGGTATATTTTGTATTGGGCCTAACATCTTGCATCCTTTTTTGGCCTATAAATGTGTTGGTTTTTTTAAAGGGAAACTGAGAAAGAAAAAAAATCGATCAAAAGAGGGCGCCCTTCGCTGTTTCCAGAAATACAATCAGTAAACATTTAATTTGGAAATAATTATAAAGTTTTATTATAGAAACTAGAGAGCGCATGTATCACGTGACCCCGTTAAGACAAGGAAGACACCTAATACTAACCGGTGTAACGGATCGCGATGAGTTTTTTTTTTCAAGAGCCGGGTGGTGCGTGAATGTATATTCATGAGAAAGAGCAATGGCAACTTATCGAACTAAAGAATTACACAGAACGGCTTCCTCAACCAACTCGCCAATAGCATAGTTGGTAGAGAGGAGAGCTATAGAACCGACTGTCGTTTAACGTTTGTATTTTTCTTTGACAAATGCCCTAATGGGTTATTTTAACCATAGAACAAGCAGGATGCACTCCATAACTCCATATATATAGATGCACGTTGAACCCATGGACAACATTTTATAATGGCAGAGTTCCTGGTTTGCAACTTACATCTTTTAGAATGAAATTCTCATTTGTATGTTAATACCTTTCATATCTGATTGCAGACTACAGAGAAAAGTTCAATGAGTTCGACAAAAATGGCGACAGCAAGATAAGCAAAGACGAACTGGGTGCATTACTGAAGAAACTGCACCGGAACCCTACGAAGGTCATCCTGTTGGAAGACTTCGACAAAAACAGTACGGTAGAGTATAATATACAAGCACCCAGCACGAATTATGATAGAGGGGACCCCTCTTGTCCTATATACTCCAGACTATTGTTACGTATAACAAAAACAAACTATAGATATATCTGAAATGAATTCGAGCGATGATTCACAATACATAGAAGCTGCCGTTGGAGGCGCAAATCCTGCTATACTCGCAGTGCATCATGGGAAAAAGTCGGCATCAGTTTGAAAAACGGTATTCATTTTGCAAGAACTCATATCCGTGTTTACGTCTTTTTGGACGCGCACGATTAAAGTTCCAATTTTTTTTTCTGCAAATAACAATGTTTTAATCAACGACGCTTCCGGATACATTTATGTTTGTGTTGTACCTCGCGTGAACAATGAAGAGTAAATATGATATACGGAAGAAGTCGACAGTAAAGTTTAAAAGTGGCTCTTTTGGTGGCGCAATGCATTGTGAATTCATGAGAATTCATGAGATTCCGGGAACACAACAATGACCAACACAACACAAAAAGTGTGGGGGGGGGGGGGGGGGGAGGAGGGGGGGGGGGGGGGTCTCTTGCATGTACATGTACGTAAGCTGTTCCCTATTATGTTTCGTTTTCTTCTGTATTTATCTATGTGAACAAGTAACAATGGATTTACAGTGCCAACAATGAATTTCAATTTTTAGTGCACTGTTTCTGTTGTTAGATGTTCACAGTGAAAACAGTGTTACCTTCGCACAATCAGCTTAAAATCGCGTAAGAATGGCACCCTATTTTGTCGAAGCTTGTCGTCTTTTGGATAATATTATAAGCAACTAAGATTGATCGACGCTTAGGGCCAACAGTCTGTAATGTTTAAGTGCAGCATCGCTTTTCAGTTTGCACATTTCTACAGCCCCAAACCTCACATTTTTCAAAAGTAATTATTAGATTAATGTAAAGAGAGAATACACCATTTGCAGATTTCGACAAATTTTACTACCGAATTATTAAGAAATATCTTACCTATTTGAAAGTAAATAAAGATTGTGGGCATCCAGCAAAATGATTGGGTTAGATATATATAATTGTTTCCAAAAAAGTGAATAAAAAACCCAAAACATTCCTACCACCGTACAACATAGGAACCACATAAGAACCACTACCCGACCCCGGTTGAAAACGAACGCCGTTTTTCTTTCTTTTCTAAGCATGCATGACTGTAAATCTTCGAACAGTTCAGTTAAATGATATTTACTATAAAATATAGTCCCCCAAATTCCTGATAATTCAAGCAATTACCAATGGTGTATTCTACCTTTAGCTACTCAACGTGCAATACGGACTATTGTGTTTCACTTTTCTCATAATCATGGTACATGTATAAGCAACACACAATATTATAGTGTTCTGTACTCTCTAAGAACCAAAGGTTCAATTTTGCACCATACAGTTGATACAATAGCAGCACCCCTAAGGGTGCAAAACAGAACCTATTAGTGTTCAGCTCTAAAACATTGTACCAATAGAGGGCCAAATTTGTACCCTTGAACTTTTTTGAGGTTCAAATATTTACTTTATTTGAGGGGTGCTGCTATTGTATCAATTAGGGAGCAAATTTGAACCTTTATTTCTTAGAGTGTGGTTCGGTCATTGCAATCATTTATTCATGATACGATGCAATAAAACTCAGTTTTTCTAAAAAGTTTGTGCATGTATATCTTGCATCCAATAACAGAGAGTGGCTTCATCGAGTACGACGAGTTCGTTAACGTGATGATCAAGATCGACGCCGACTTAGACGCAGGCCTGCAAACGTCCTTCAACAAGTACGACACCGTCAAAGATGGATTCCTCACGTACGTTTGCTTGATTCTTTAGTTCACTCAATGTTGTCACATGGAGGGCGTTCTATATAGCGGAAACAAATATACATTCTATTGAGTGTATACCTTAAAAACCAAGAAAAACGCTTATCCTTGACCAACATTTGGATGGTTCTTTTGTTTGAATAAAAAAGATGCAAGAGTATCTTTGCGTATTCATAACACGAATAATGATTAAGAGCAGTAGTTAAGTTCGCGCGAAACTGAATGACACGTTGAATACAAGTAGTGTACACCATTTGCAAACATACAAAACCGAACTACTGAATTATAACAACATAAAAGTTGACACAGTCAGTGGCGTAACTCTGTATCGGCGAGTGGGAGAGGGGGTGGGGGATGACCAGTGAAGGTGTGGGGGGGGGGGGGGGGGGGGGGAGGGGCTATGTGACACTGGGGACGCTGTTTATCGGTGGCCAGGGGCGGATCTATAGCTTTTCATTTAGGGGGGGGGGGGGGGGTGGTCCAGGGCCGCTCTGTGGTGCAATTACGTATTACATGTACATCGATACTACCAATATTATTCATGATTAATATTACTATTTTTTTAACAATGTTTTTTTCGCAATAAAACCTATAATAATATAAGCCTATACAGGAAATATATCAAGTGGCCAAGAGGTTTTTCAACATCTATGGACACAAATGTTTTAATAGTTCAGGGTCACAACATAATTATGAACACTTTAACCCATCCATTTTCAAAAATTACAGCAAAAGCAAATGGTGTATGCTACCTTTAAATTGGACGCTTATTAGCCAACATTGCCTATATTATACTGGGGGAAACTACGGGCTATGATGTTTAGCAAACAGTACGTTCAAGTTGGTGTGCCCGTGCTTTTAGGGGGTTGCACACTGAAGATAGATTTTCAAATTTGAAGTGATACTTTCCTAGCATTGTATTTGTTATGAGCTTTCAAATAAAGGACATCACACGAAAAATAATCGACGAGCAATTAATTCATTAAATTCAAATATTGAATTAGAAGGGTTCCGCTCCTAATTCGTAGGGTCCCAGTATGCGAAACCAATTTTAACAATGTGTAAAGGCCTGACAATTCGTTTGGAAAAGAAAATTGAAACAGACCAATGAACACATCAACTTTTACGTTTGTGCAATTATTGGTGGCAGTTTCGACGAGCTCAGCGCAGCCTACAGTGACATGGGCATCGATTATACCAAGGAAGAACTGCAGAGCGAAATCAAAAGCGTGGATCTGAACGCCGACGGCAAACTGAGCTTCGAAGGTGTGTATTATATTTTTTTTTAAAGGCCAAGAATCGCAAAACAAGAATGAAGGACTGTCAATTTCTTGATCATGCTGCATAACAAAATGGACGCCACACAAACCGATGGCCCCGACAGACTAGATTCACGAGTCGGTCTTCTCTGTTGAATAATTTAATAATTGCACCTAAACATATCCTAATATTATATTTTCAACCAGATTACCAAAAAAAACACCGAGTTTTGGAACGCAGAATAGTCTGGCACCATCGAATTTCAACAGTTTACATTTATAAAATAGATTCAGGGAACACGACCCTGAATCTGAATCAATTGCTCTGCCTTTTGCCAGATCAAAAATTACACTGTTCCGAGGCAAAATTACATTTGCTAGGTCATTTCGATCTAGAAAAGTGTGATTTTCTGTTGTACCCAGAAACGGTAAAGCATTATTGGTTCAGTTTTAGGGTCAATCTGACCCAGCAGTGTTTGGAGTGTATAAGGATAACACCCAGTCTAAACAAATGAGTACAGTCTGTTCTACTTCTTCATTTTGACGATTGCGAAGTTTTTGTATCCCCCCAACATGTTTTGATTTAAATGTAGCACCTTAAACCCAACTTATGCCAGCTTCAGCTCTTTTATTGACTGAATCAAAAGTCGAAATACAAACAAATGTCGCTTTTAGTAACTTGTTATTATCGCGCACAATTTCTCTCAAATTTGTTATTGTTGTTATTGTTATTTCTGTTTACAGAGTTCAAGAAACTGTTCGGACGCGTGTAATACGACTACGTCGGCAAGTTTCCAGAGTTGAAGTAAATCATGTTATCACGTGATCAAAATCTAAAATGGCTGCTATAATATACCACAGTAGTATATAGTACCGTGTATTACTTATTACTATTTACAATTAGAGGTAGTACATGAACATGTCGAGAATGGGTTACATGTAGTTAAAATGCCCTATGTACATGTGTTGATGACGTTACCCCCATTTATCGCAGTGTCAGATATCCGGATCTAGCTTTTTTATGGGGGGGGGGGGGGGGGTATATTGACCTACCAAACTTGACTCCAGCGAGCGCGTAGCGCAAAGCTAATTGTATGCTCTCTGGTGCTGGAGTGATTTCTGGCCATTTTCATCTGAAATTACGTAATACAATAATGTATATCCGTACATCGACACTACCGATTATCGGGAGTTTCTTTTGTTTGTTGGTAATGAAATAAAATTTGCTGACAGCAGCTCGAGGGGGATGCAACCACCGCAACCCCCCCCCCCCCCCCCCCCGTCCCCCTTCTATTTGCCACTGAGTAAATAGTGGGGGCATTCGGGGTCACCGCCGCTCGTATAGGGCCTACGCATTTTACTTACACAAACACTCAAGCAAAATCCCAAGCAAACTGCCCTGCACTTCATCTTACCCTGTCTTATATATTCCATGTCTGACAGAACTGAAACTGCACGTTTCACTGTCGAAAAACGATAGTATATTGCTATTTTGCATGTACATGTATAGCATGCAATATCATGTGGTAAACATACGGGTGACGTCATCAATACATACGGCTATTTAGTTGATAATACACGCTGAAGTGCTTGTGGAGACTATTAAATTGACTTGCAGTGAACCACCTCGGTTTTGTTTTCAACAGCTCAATTTATAGGCCATCCGACTCGGACAAAAAAATGGGCCACCGGTATCAAAATGATCGAGCGGAGTAATACTAGCTGTTTCTTTTGTGCGATGTATACACACACCTACAATGTGTGACTGCACTGTAGCGTAAGCGGTGGCAGCTTTTGTTAAAAAAGGGTGATAACATCCAACAAGTTGCCACCGCTGCAATGCTATCACACAATTTCCAACCATATAGGGTTGTATACCTGGCTATGAGTAATTTCTGAGCATTTGATAACCACCCCCCTCCCCCCCAAATGCTGATGGCCCAAATAGCGAATAGACAGGGTGAATTAGAAAAAACTCCTAAATCCGAAATATTAATGTTAATTATAAATAAAGATGGGCCGATCGATATTTCATAATAATATTACAATTTTTGGTGCTTATATAGCGCGCTGTACCCCCACAATGTCGTGTTTCAAAGCGCTTTACAATTATTATTATCCCTGTTCACCTACAACGAGACCATTTCTGTGGTATCTACCTTCACATGTACCCATTACTCCTGGGTGGAGAGAGGCCAGTGTAGCTAAGTGTCTTGCCCAAGAACACAAGCACCACGTTCCCTGCTAAGGTTCGAACCCACGTACCATCGTATACAGGCGTATAAAATCAAAAACTCAGTATTAGAGCAAGACTAGCCATGTCATAATTACTTAAATCTCGTGACAATCAAGGGCGCCCTCAATAAGCCCGATTTCGGAGTATTGATGATTGATGAACTGCGCTGCATAGACAGACGGCGCGCCCCGGAACAAATGAAAAACTTAGTCTTGGAGCAAGACTATGAAAGGGCTGGCTAATGGTATACTAGACCTTTAAGGACAATCATTATAGTCGTTGAGCGGTGCTTAATAATAATAATAATAATAATAATAATAATAATATAATATCAGGATTTATTAAGCGCCATTCCATCTAGATCATGGCGCTAAGCGACACAAGATAATGTAATCATAGACATATCAAGAGGAAATTGCAAAACAAGTGAGTTTTTAAATGGTTTTTTAATACGAAATAGTGTCCAGTGATCTGATGTGGGATGAGGGTAAAGCGTTCCAAAGTTTCGGGCCGGAAATTGTGAAGGCTTTGTCAGTAAAGGTGTTCTTAGATCTTGGCACTGACAACCACGTCCCATCACAACAGAAACGAAGGCCGGTCGACCAGATACGTTAAGGTATTGAGGAGCTAAGTGATGGAGACATTTGAAGACGAGGAGGGCGATCTTAAAGTTAGATCTTTGCCGAACGGGAAGCCAGTGAAATTGTGTAAGTAGTGAGTAGTGCCGATTCACGCCTGTCAGCATTAAATAGATGACGTGCAGCACGGTTTTGCAATCGTTGAAGTTTATCAAGATTAGACTCTTTGGTACCGTATATACAATAGAGAGTTGCCATAATCCAGACGGAACAGAACTAATGCGCGAATTACTTGGTAACACGATTCAAAATCCAGGTATCTGCTTATTGGCGTATAACAAAATCTTCTAGCTAAGGATGGGTTATTATTTTGTGGTGCGAGTAAATTTTGAATATATGAATGTTACAAAATAAGCGGTCGCTTTATCTATAGTTGTCATTTTAGGTAGTAACAAGTTCGTTGCTGTTTTTATCTTTTTCTTAATGGTGTTTGGAATTACATGTATTTCCATTTGAGGCCATTTTACACATCATTAAACAAGTGCAAACTAGCTCCTAGCTTCAGGCCAATTACATGACTTTCGTTCTTGTGTCATTATAGGCCTACAGTGTTCACATTTTCGTAACTCGAATTGACTTGAACTAAATATTGGACTCGACTCGACTATACACTATAACTCGACTCAACTCGACTACTTGACGGAATGACTCGATTGCAATCCGAACCCCCTCCAGATTCGCTAATCCATGTAAACCTGAGATTAAACATCAGCTTGTTGCGAAGTCAACATGCCAACACGTACGGATTTCCAATTTTACGCATATGAATTTGAGACGACCGATCGGTTCCTTCACACAGCTTATAATTCTTACAATTTTAAAATTTAAAACACATCCAAACATATACATTGCCACCCTACTCCCGAGTGTCGCAAGGCAGCGCCGTCTGTCATAATCTATTCCTCGTCTAGTATTTGTGAAAATACCAGGGTGGCATCGAAATGGATTTTTGAAATTACAGGTCAATTTGCAAGCTGGGTGTGTTGGCTCTGATGTGTCGCTCGACGTTACAATACATTTGAATGTGGTGCTGGAGTTCCTCGACTTTTGGCGGGAAAACAACACATAGAAACTGTATGAGTTTGACGTATACATCTTCAGTGGATTCTATCCTCCAAATTGTCCAAAGTTTAGGGTGGCATCATAATCAGTTTAAAAATGAGAGAAATTTTCACGAACATACCCCGACCAGCAACGCGTAAGGCCAGATAATAAAATTAAAAAAAGTTGTTGAACGTCATTTATTTATAAAAGTTCGGGTAGGAAGAGAGGTTTTTTATTTGTTAAAATATTTTCTTTCTATTGAGTTTTGTTGACATGTAAAAGTATGAAATAAAGACTACCGGTACTTCCTTTACAAAATGGTTTTATTTCTTCACTCCAACTCACAGGTGATAAATTTAAGGAAATTGTTTACACACGGCCTGGGTTTGCATGGATATAATTAAGGCACATCGATTTGAAACAAGCTTAACTGGTGGTCGAATGGTCGAGTGGTTAAGATCCTCTACTGCGGTATCCATCGCCCGGGTTCGAGTCCCGGTCCAGCCCGAGCCCTTTCGGGGTTTTTTCTCTTCAGTTTCAACGCACGCTGTTTCGCAATGGTTTCCTTTAAGATAATTAATTTCTCGTCCTCAAGTACCAACCGAGTTTAGCTCACCGGCTTAACCACAGGACGCGCCGCTGGCCAGATTGGTGACCAAAAACACTATCGGACAATATATGGTGCTCGTCATTTGAACACGGAGCCTTGTTGGTGCAATGTTGTTTTTGGGTGTGTTTTTTCAAGAACAATACAATTTTCGCAAATTTTAATGAGAATGCAGGGCTAACCACTTTCCCCCCTTACAATTGTTCGTTTTTCAAAAAAAAAAGAGTCAAATAATTTTCGACCAATTTTAATAAAAATGTAAGGTTAACCCCTGGCAACTTTCAATTTCTCCAACAAGTCATTTTTTCCCCAATTTTGAAACAAAATGAAAGGTTAAACCCTTGCAGTTTTTTATTTCTTCAAAAAATCAGTTTTGGGGATAATTTTAATTTAAACGCGAGGCTAACCCACTAAAATTCTTGTATTCTAGGCCAGGTCAATTTTCGCAAACAAATCAATTTTGTTGACAATTTTATATCTTCCGCGCCAACTCTAAAATGCGCATGCGTCAAGGTCAAAGGCCAAGCACATTTAAGGCGACGCACGACGGGCGACGCACGACGAGCGACGCACGACGGGCGACGCACGACGCAAAAAGGGCGACGCGAAAAGGGCGACGCAAAAAGGGCGACGCAAAAAGGGCGACGCAAAAAGGGCGACGCAAAAAGGTCGACGCCAAAAGGGCGACGCACGAAGTTTAGTGGCACATATGGAATTTCATAACCAAAATATCATGTTTGAAAGGATTGATTCTGCAAAATAACAATTTTGCGCGTTAAACGCATCGACTGCAGCCCTAATAAATGTGCCAATATAATTATGGCACATTTAAATTAGACAATTCCAAGGGTTAAGATCGCGCAAGGCATGGTGGGAAAACATGGCGCAGCAAGATCGTTGACATGGGTACGAGGTTGTTATATCGGTAAATTTGCTATGAAATTAGTCTTGGTTCCAAGACCTTCGTGTTGTTTATTCCGCGATCACTGACACAAACCACCGATGTTATAGAGGGCGCTATCTCCAGACGAATCGCACCCGCGAGCGTATATTTTTTTTTACACCGCATCGAAGGGTTTCTTGTCGTAACACTGGCAATTCCACTCTTGAAAGGAGACTCACTTAATACGAAGTACAGCGTACACAGCGCGCGCGAAAAATATGCGATCGTGTACGCGTGCACATCCACATGCACATTGCACATGTACAGTATTAGCTCCTTGGTCGGAATTCGTTTTCCTTGCCCCATGGCTGAACTACGCCCATGGCTGAACTGAGTCGAGCACGATGAATTGAGAAAGTTTCGCAAACCCTATTCCTATGGATCTCCTCTAAACAAATCTAAGTTTTCCGAAGAAATAAAACAAAAATCCACCCTAAAATTATGATTTCTCATTAGAATTTCCCTTGTTGGTGGTTAATGAGGTGTAATATTTAGGAAAATATAGTTGGGGTGTTTAAGTACTAATATGGAGTAGTAGACCGAGTAAGTTGGACCCTACAATCGCTTTTTTAAACATTTGGACATAGTTTCACATCGCGAAACTATGTCCAAATGTTAAAAAACCGATTTAGGTCCAAGTAGTTGGGTCCAAAACATAAGTTTCGTGACCATTCTCTGGCTAGTATGGTTTGACGATGGATTTGACTTCTATGGACCATTTATAAAGGAATTAGCCCCCCGGCCCCTACCAAAAATCCCGGCATTTTTCGTTAAAGGGCCAAATCCAAGATGGCCGCCGGTGCCATCTTGAAAAATTTACTTTAGAACCAGAGCACCTACAATCATGTCTGAAGACACTTTTTCGGGTAAGTCGACCACGAGGATTCCGATTCAGACATCGGTTTGATGCTGTGAAATCATTTTGACCCAGAAATTTAAGATGGCTGCCATAAGATAGAGCAAAAACAAAACATTTAAACGGTAAATGAAGATGTGGGGTTTTCCATTCATACAGTACATAAGGAAGGAACAATTATAGCTATTTTACTTATGAGTTCATGCCTAATAAACATGCTAGGCTTAGTGATGGCAATTTGTGATTATGAGGCGGGGTGGTAAATTCTTAATTAAGTTCGGTCAAAAACTGTTAATGACAAACCCGTTTATTTTGGTACTGCTTTACTCTTTAATATTACTCGTTAGTATTAAAACAAACTATCTCTATACAATCTGTTGCAGCTAAATGAATGACAAGATAACTAATTATCCTTTAAAATAAGCTCCTTGTTATACGGTAGCTGTAACTTAAACACATGTAGTTATCAAATGAAACCACAAAAAGCATGTCAATACAAAATCATTTGTTCTTTTGGGTTTTTTTAATTTAGAGAAGACAAATGACATCACAGTGCAACGCAATTAAAACCCATTTAGGATTAGTCACCAATTATGTTTTTGTCTTATGCTACACATTGTTTCAACATCGTAACAGGTTAATCAATATAACATTGAGAGATGTGATCAGTCTAAATCAGAGCATTCTGGCTCACTAGATTCTGAATCATTAGATTCAGATGAATCCTCCCTCCTCTGTACATCATTATTTCCCTCCTCATCATCCCAATCGTGCTCATCTTCTTCGCTCTCTTCAGCTGGCCCTGATGCAGGTAGATGCGTCGGGAGAGCAGGTCGCGTGTGGCGGACAGGGCGACAGCGACCACCCACCAGCTCACAACCATGTCCGATTGGTGAGGGGTGGTGCTTAAGGGAGGGGTGGCGCACTACCCACTGGGCATTTTACCCGATATTACCCAGGTTGTAACGAGTAATAACCAATATTGCCCGGGTTGTAACGCTACTTATTACTACTTATAACGGGGAAATAGTATACCAATATTTCCCTGTTATTACCACCCGATATTACCCCATTTACCCACTGTTACCAGGGAGAACATTACCAATATTTCTGGCATTGCCTCGTCATTACCACCCGAATTTACCCCATTTACCCATATAGAATGTAACCGTTATTTTTGGCATTGCATTGTTATTACCACCCGATATTACCTGTTATTACCACCCGATATTACCCAATTTTACACAATATTACCAGGGAGAATGTTACTGATATTTCTGGCATTGCACGTTATTACCACCCGATATTACCCCATTTACCCAATATTGGTTAATAATACTACCAGAACAATACTACAATGTATACACATACAAACATCAATGACTCTTCTGACTTGCCACTCCTACAATCTTAGCGTGTAGTAAACGCTATATATGTGCTTAATATCACCGCCGTCTGTAATCACAGTTTGCAATTATTTTTTTTAAATTTATTTGTGTGTTGGCTTTTTGGCAAATTTGTTTCTTTGAGACTTGGAGTAAATAAATATTACACAATTATCTATACGAAAACAACCGAAACGTATCGCTATTACGCAAAATAAACGTTCATGTAGAAAAAGTGACAAAATTGTTTCACCAAGGTTTATCACGCCCACTTGGGGTCAACATGTAAATTGAGGTCACCCGATATTACCACATTTACCCAATATTACCAGGGAGATTGTAACTGATATTTCTCAATTCACAACACAACTACTGAAACCACAGCATCACCTGTAAATAATAACATAAAGAAGTATCAAGTTTGTGATACAAAACTATACCAAGAGAAACTAATCTGGTGCCAACACTACGATTATGTAGTGACGCTGATTGGTGTATTCAGCGAAGACACAAACTGAAAAGAAAATGTGCATTGTTAAATTAAATCAGACCTTCATTGTGCTAAATACGTTTGTACCCACATAAAAATCCAGCCGATATGGCCCTATACCATTAGGTGCTCACTCCTAGAACCATTATTCATCATATCCGGCTGACCAGGACCTTCATAAATTGCATTCAGCGCAACGATTTAACCGAAAAAATGTGTTCATTCAAGTTTCTAGGTGTTCCCTTTCAACAATATGTTTTTCCTCTATCAGATGGCGGCCATCTTAGATTTCTGGGTCAAATTGATGTCATATTGTCAAACCGATGTCGGAATCGGAATCCTCGGGATCCACTTACCCGAAAAGGTGTTTTCAGACATGATTATAGGTGCTCTGGTTCAAAAGTTAATTTTCCAAGATGGCGCCGGCGGCCATCTTGGATTTGGCCCTCTAGCGAAAAATGCCGGGATTTTTGGGAGGGACCGGGGGGCTAATTGCTTTATAAATGGTCCATAGAAGTCAAATCCATCGTCAAACCATCCTAGCCAGAGAATGGTCACGGAACTTATGTTTTGGACCCAACTAAAGTTACTCGGACTACTCATCAGCTAACATTATTCTTCAACTCGTGCTCGACTATCACTATAATAATAGTTATAGTAAGTACATGTATAATGAATTGGCTGTCGATGGCGGGGAGGATTCCCATCAGTATCCCTTCGAAACTTGTTCCTTCCCCACTCAACTTGTTTCAAATGTTTATTTTGCCCTAGTGTAATTACTTTCTTTTACCTTATTGCCCTGTTCAGTATGTTTTTGGTTTTTTTCATTTGTTTTTGTGTACACTGTCTTTGTATTTGTTGTGGTTTCATGGCTGAATAAATAATAAATACTAAAAATGTACGTGTAATATGATAATATCGCGCGTCTTGCGCCCTAAGCGCTGCAACTAGTGCCAGCCTACAGAAACGTATTCGTAGTCTTGTTACAAGGCCGTAATATAGAGTGAACCCTTCGCTGCGGTGTAATACAAATATACGCCACCCGCGAACTGGACTCACTCGAAGGTCTTGGACAAGTTGGCACATTGGGGGCGTGGTCAGACTATTGTAATATGCAGTATTCATATCACGTGATAATGATGGACGGTTAGGCAAATTCGTTCGAGGGTTATTGTGTTCACGCAAAAGATTACACGCCGCGATTGACCCGGCCGTATATGTGCATGTACATGTACATGTATTCGCATTTTTGTATCACTGTGGAGACATGTCATGGCTTTGTTCTCGTGTACAAAATGGTTAGAAAGTCGAGCACTTTTTTCAAAATGCTCCCAGGCATTTTAACCACAATTATTTTCCTGGGTTGAAATTTCGACTCAATATACCCTATATTATACCCTAACCCAAACACTAACCCTAACCCACATCCTAACCCTAGGTTTTGAGTAATTTAAGTACAATCCAAAAATCTAATTCGTGAAATTCCTAATGGAGACCTTTTTACTCCCATTGTCCTCATTGTGTCTACGTCTCCACAGGGGTACCGTATTTCGCACCCTACAGTACATATGTACATGTAGGGGAGATGCGGGAGAGTTGAGCCACCGGGAGAGTTGAGCCACCCCCTATAACTCGAAAAGTAGTAACTCACTAAAATGTACATTTGCATATATTGTTTATAGCATCCATACGACATTCTTAGTGTTAAACTCTACTGTCATGTGTACTCAGTATCAAAGATACCTAAACAATTTTTTTTTTCACTTTTGAGTGAAAAATAGAAAAATAAATGTTTTGTCTTATTTCCCATAGCAAGACTTAGACTATAATGGCGGTAATTTGTTTATTGAAGGGGGTATATATGACCATTATTTTAGAGAACTATTGTAAACTACCAAATGTTCTACACCAGACAGGATTGGGTTATTTACAAAATGGTCGCAATGAGGAGAGTTGAGCCATTGGTCATGGGGAGAGTTGAGCATAGGGAAAACATGTAGTAACATTTTGATTTTTGGACTAAAGGTGAAAAATGTATAATAAATGAGAGAAAATGTTATTTTGTGCCATGATAATAACAATTGAGCACCATATTTACTTTAATAATTAATAAGTCAAAGGTTGAAAAAATATGATTTTGTTTTTTCACCAGCAATTGACTTATCATGCTGGCTCAACTCTCCTGTAATAGTGGCTCAACTCCCCCATATTGTAGGGAGAGTTGAGCCACTTTACCAATTTTTGTCAAACCTTTTATATAAATAAGCCTTAACTGCTATCCCAACTGTTATTGTTTCAAAACGAAAACAACACTCTAAAGTTTATCTTACACTAATTTTTTACAGGTTTGTACTTTTCTTCCGCATATGGTGACACAAAATATAAAAATTGGCTCAACTCTCCCGCATCTCCCCTACATACATGTACTGTACGTTGACACAGCAAATCATAGCTGCCCCGGCGTTTATTTGTGACTGCGGGTGCAGAGGTGTTTCTCTATGGTGTTTAAATTTGTTATGAGTGAAACCACTTTGCTCTGTGAAAACCTCCTAAACGAATGCTAATTTATATGGTGGCCCTGGAGGGATATCAAAAGTTGTAATCATTTTCGCCACTAGTGAACAAATTTGCGACTATAGTCACAAATTTATTTGCGACTGGCTGGAATATATTACGTGAATAATTCACGACTATAGTCGTCAATATTTTCACGACCAGTCGCGAATAAATTCACAATTAGTCGCGAATAATTTCACAACTAGTCGTGACAAAATTCGCGACTTGTCGTGAATTTTTTACGACTTTTTTTTTGCGACTAGTCGTGAAATTATTCACGACTTGTCGTAAATATTTTTCGCGAATAGTCGTCAATATTTTCACTAGTCGCGAAAAAAATCCGTTACTAGTAGCGAAAATATTCACGACTCATCACAAATTATTTACGACAAAATATTCACGAACAGTCGCAGAAAATATTCACGACCAGATGCGAATAAATTCACGACTGGTCGTAAAAAAAATTGCGACTAGTCGCGAAAAAATATTCACAACTAGTTGCGAATTACTCGCACCTAGTCGCAAAAATATTCGTGAGCAGTCGCAAAAAAAATCGCGACTAGTCGCAAAAATATTCACAACCAGTCGCGAATAAATTCACGGCAAGTCGCGAATAGTTTCACAACTAGTCGCAACAAAATCACGACTTTTATGTCTCTCCAGGGCCACCATAAATTTTCCCTTTTATTTCAGAAAAAGGTAGTTTTTGCAGGTAATTTAACTGTTTGCCAAAATGAAGCACGACCTCACTAGATTTTAGACTAATATATACTGACGTACGTTCGATACACTGGAATAAACAAAACCGCACGGCGCCGAAGCACCATGCAGCGGGCCGACCGGTACGGTAACGGTGGCTGTAGCTAGCTTGCACTACTACTGTCATGCACCGGAAGATCGGCCACACAATGCTATTAAAAGTCTGCACATTTCGCGCAATGCATATACAGTACGTGCATACAGTCACCATCACATTATCATGTACATGTATATGCGTGCGTTTGTGTGCGTTTGCGTGCGTGTACATGTCAATACCGCAAATTGAGGGCTTTTATGTAAGTACACACTCACATACTGAGGACACCTTGCAAACCGAGCGCGTCCTCGGTATGAAATATTGTGAAAAATGGCACTTTCGTGGCCGTTTTTGACTGTTGGTTAAATATCAAAGCGTTTGGGAGGAGTCCTCGGTTGACGCATAAGACCTGACGTGGGGCAGTATGCACATTTTTTACCCCGTCAAATAAAACGCAAACAGTATTACCCTGAATGGCATAGCGCCCTCCGTTGGTTTTCATAAGTGGCGCGTGTGACAACGACGTAAATACATACATGTACATTACATGTCTCTAACTAAACTAGCCCAGACATGTCTTAACTATTATAACGTTGTTTTGGCCTAAGTGTAGTGAGGCATATTGTAGTTTATGCGAAGACGTGGTCATTTGCAGCTAGCTAGGTGTACCATGGAGCTGGAATAAATTCGTGGATAGATGGTAAGTAGAGCAATTGTATTTGGAAGCTTGCATGTTACTCGCTATGAGTATGAATGTAGCTCACTCTATGACATATATGACATGCTAATTTACGTTGTAATGTAATTTGTAGTCATGGCCTCGATCTCTCACTCTCTATAGGATGATGTGGGAAGTGAATATGCCTAATTTCAGAATAATATAGAAGTTATAACCAAATTTAACTGCTTTATTTTGCCAACGCAAGCATGAGTTGTTGAGCACCGTGCGAACAAGAAATAGTTAATTGTAGTTATTGTATAAATAATAAAACAAATAAGTAGCCACAATTATTAATATTTACTTGTATTATCAGTTTAATGGTATATTGTTGTTGTATTGTTGTCTTGTTACAGCTAGCTAGTCTAGGTGTGGCTGACAGAACTACCATAACAAACATGAAACGGAGTAGTCGTCGTGATGGAACCTTGACAAATCACCAGCATCATGAAGGGGAGAACGTAATCGCACTGTGGCCTCCAGATTCATCATGGTATCCTGCCGTAATAATCTCCTTCACCAAAGGTAAGTGCGGAGCCTCTAAAAGGACATATG
This sequence comes from Crossaster papposus, assembly GCA_037893245.1. NCBI lineage: Eukaryota > Metazoa > Echinodermata > Asteroidea > Velatida > Solasteridae > Crossaster > Crossaster papposus. Next base: position 622,427 of record JBAIAA010000321.1, read on the forward strand.
ACGAAAACAAATGGAATGCCCTCGTAATTTGTGGGTTCACGTTAACCTTGCGTCAAGACCGTGCTGTAAAACATATTTACTTAACCGATTTCTAACAATTTCACAAAATGATTTCGAGCGCAGGAAATTATTTCGAGCGCACAAATTATTTCGAGCTCATGAAATTATTTTTTTCGAGCGCACGGGAAATGATTTCGTGGGCACGAAATGATTTCGTGGGCACGAAATGATTTCGTGGGCACGAAATGATTTCGTGGGCAAGAAATACAAAACTAAATTTATTTTGCCACGGTGATTACTATTCGTCATATGTCCCATTAGGGGTTCCGTAGGTAAGAAATGTAATCCATAATGTAGAATCCCATTTGTCACACATAAATTAAGACAGCTGTATACCCTCTTACATCCCCCCATGACATGTACCACATGTAAATAAACAATGCAATTTTTCCTAAACTTGCTTCTTTCCCCCCCCCCCCCCCCCTTCAGAACCAAAAATATATATGATCTGTAAACAACAAATACTTTTCAACATTCCTCTCCCACTACTCCCAATTGCATGTAATCCCTTTAAAGTTTAATTAGTTGAATTTGTGGCTTTCTTATCAGGAAAGTACTGCGTCCGGTACACTGATGGTGTGACACGCTGCCTATTTGAGCACCAGGTGAGAAAATTACCATAGAATGCATTAATTAACAACAGACAGGTTAGGAAGAATACAAATGAAATGCGTAATTCTTCCAAATAGGCACTTGGGGAGACAAATTAGCGTAAGTTTTTAGGTAATAAGGAGACAGTGGCACTTAGGGAGACATTTTAGTGTCTCCCTAAGTGTCTACCTACCCTAGAAAACGATATATGGGAGTTATTTTTGTCCTAGAACGACAGATTTTGGTCTAAATAGCAAATTTTGAAGATCTTAGACAAAAGGGTTAGGGTAAACAAGTTAGGACTGTTTTAAGTTTGTGCACATCTCTATGGGATTGTCTCCCCAAGTGCCTATTTGGAGGTATAATAATAATAATTACCATTATTATTATTATTAATATGAACAACGCCTGTATTGTACGCTGACTACAAGTATTTAATTAGTGAACTGCTCAGTCTTAGAAGTCATATAATGAATGCACATGACACAAATTCTCATTTGAATTACATATCTTTTTATGAAGAGGATAAATACCGGTATGTCGTCAGTTAAGTTGCACATCAAGGGCGAATGTGGTTGGGGTGGTCGCTTGTGATGGTGTTAAAATGGATAGTATATTTTAGAGATAACCCAAAGAAATTGTTATTTGTTTAAAATTAAATGTGATTTTGATTTGATTTCTATGCCAGGTGGCCCATCCGCTGTTCCCGAGTCCGCACTTAAATGGTTCAGACAGTCTACAAAGCAGTTACAGTTGGGATGATTGCCCACAGGCTGATTCTGGTACAGGACCTGCCGTTTGCCGTTTTCAGAACCCTTTCAAATATTCACTCTGGGTGCCCAGAAGCCAGAAACAAATGTATAAATCAAGTGTTTTTTGCAAGCACCCCCCCTTCACCCCCCGCCCACCCCCCCCCCCCCCCCCCCCCACACCCACCCCTTCTCCCGCCCTCCCACCCCTCCCCACTCCCCCTTCTCCCCACTCCCTCTCCTTCAGAGGGGCAACTAGTCCGAGGCAATTAGGCATATGCGTCTACCCCTAAAGTAAAATAACAGTGGTGTTTGTTTGTTTTTCACTCGTTCTAAATCATAAACGTTTTCTGCATCCGGCAACATAGAAAGTAGTAAGATTTTGATTCATTAGTGAACTTTTTTTCTGAACCCTATCAAATATTCACTCTGGGTGCCCAGAAGCCAGAAACAAATTTGTAAATAAAGTGTTTTTTGCAAGCACCCCTCCCCCCTTCCCCCCTTCCCCCCTTCCCCCCTCCCCCCTCCCCCCTTCCCCCCTTCCCCCCTTCCCCCTTCCCCCCTTCCCCCCTTCCCCCGTCCCCCCCCTCCCCCCTTCCCCCCTTCCCCCCTTCCCCCCTTCCCCCTTACCATTATTATTATTATTAATATGAACAACGCCTGTATTGTACGCTGACTACAAGTATTTAATTAGTGAACTGCTCAGTCTTAGAAGTCATATAATGAATGCACATGACACAAATTCTCACTTGAATTACATATCTTTTTATGAAGAGGATAACTACCGGTATGTCGTCAGTTAAGTTGCACATCAAGGGCGAATGTGGTTGGGCTGGTTGCTTGTGATGGTGTTAAAATGGCTAGTATATTTTAGAGATAACCCAAAGGAATTGTTATTTGTTTAAAATTAAATGTGATTTTGATTTGATTTCTATGCCAGGTGGCCCATCCGCTGTTCTCGAGTCCGCACTTAAATGGTTCAGACAGTCTACAAAGCAGTTCCAGTTGGGATGATGGCCCACAGACTGATTCTGGTACAGGACCTGCCGTTTGTCCTCCTCCATATGAAGCCTCAAGTGCCGAGTCACAGAGATCATCAACCGAGGCTACTGAGACCGGTCACATAACAGTCATGGAGACCAGCAATGAAAGTGGGCACAGGAAATGGGACAAGAAACACTTCTGCTTTTACTGTGAAGTACCTCAATCTAAGTTGCCCCGTCATCTCCAGTCATGTCACAAAGAAGAGAGCGAAGTTGTAGAGATTGCGTCTGAGACCAACCCAAGTGCCCGTAAGATACTTCTGTGGAAAATCCGCAATGTTGGTAATCATAGGCACAATTGCCAAGTCCTTCGGGAAGGCCGGGGTGCACTTATTGTAGGATATAGGCCTAATCATAAGGTAGCTCCACATGCATACGGACCGTGCATATATTGTTATGGCTATTATGTGCGAAGTGATCTCTGGCGTCACCAGTGCCCACTGAAACCTGCACTCCCTGCACACTCGCATGGTAGCACTACCACAACTCCTCTGCGTAGACGTGTTGCTCACAAGAGTGATTTGTTAAAGCCTCCACCTGTCAGTGTGTCTTTCCAGTTGAACCAGGTTCTTATTCCGATGAAGAGAGATGAGGTGACTCTGCTGGCCAAGAATGACACTTTGATTGTGGAAGTAGCCAAGCGGGAATACGCGAAACTCGGGCACGATGTAGATCAACATGGCTACATCCGAAACAAGATACGGGAATTGGGTCGTCTTGTCATACAACTCCGCAAGAATACACACCAGCCAAATGCATCACTTGAATTATTTGTCCACCCCCACTACGTGAATGATATCATCAAGGCTGTTCACGGTATTGCTGGCTTTAATGAAACATAAACTAAACACTCAGCCATGCTTTTACATTGCAGGATAGCGAAGCACGTGAGCGACACATGCCAGCCACTTTATTTTCACAGGGCTAAATTCTCCAATTACAATACAATCATATAATTCAATACATTTACATACACCCTATAGGGTTAGAGTTAAAATAAGCTTTCTTCTTGTGATGAAAATACACACAAAAGGGCTTTAAACAATGCCCTGATTAAACCCACCTCATCGGAAAACTATGACGTCCAGGAAAAAACAGAGATATTTTGCAACTGCTCTGAAAACCTGTGCCCATCAATATTCAAAGCTTTCCTCAGTGAGGGTGCTGGACTTCACCCTGTACATGAACATGTGATTTACTTCTGAAATCGTAAAATAAAAACGATTATGTGTGCTCGCATATGCGTGTGCTTGCTAGAACTGACATCCTAATCCTTTCACCTCCCTATATACCTCAAGACTTACTCGTTACGCAACTGTACCTGTGCATTCTTCATGCTTACTCGCATAACAGACTATAAGACAAATATTTCCCGCTAATCTGCGTAACGCGGGAAATGAATATTAAAGTTAGCAATTGCTTGCCAACTAGTGCTAGACCCTTTGGGGAATCCAAAATCATGTACGTTTGTCAAACCTCGGCTCCAGTGCGAGTATGGATCTAGCTGCATTTTGTAAACTACGCATGCGTGAGACCAGACTGCACACGAAGTCGGGGTTTGAAAAAGAGACAGCGTTAACGAATCTGCGCGCGTGGGGGCGCCGAAATCACACAAGGGTCTACAATTTGCCATATGGTGCATCATTTGGGGGGAATAATTTGGACGGTCGTGCTGAGTAGTAATCATATGGTGCATCATTTGGGGGGAATAATTTGGACGGTCGTGCTGAGTAGTAATACTGGTCTCTACACGTACTACACGGTTGGTAACCTGATACTGCTATGTATTAATGCTGGGCGCTCAACGCTTACCATCGAATAGTCTGTGACCCATTTTAATTATATACAGTCCCTAGTGGCGTACACATTGTTTGTACACTGGTCTATGGAGAAGCGATTTTATTCCCTTAAGATCATGAAGATGTCGTAAATACGGTTCGAGTCATTGAAATAGTAGGTGTAGGGCTTGTAGTACTACTCAACACATATGGACAAATTCTTCCCCCCAAATCGTGCAGGGTATCTAAAATCCTGCGTGCAGGCTGAGTATAACATTTCGAGATTGGGTTTTTACACTTGTTTCAATAGGGCTTGAATGGGGCTAGCGACCCCATAGGGGTGCACTCACTGACCTCTATACATGGACAGATCATCCATTGTTTCATTTTGAAGTCGGCATGCAGAGAAGTGCAACATGGCGGACCCACGAAGTCACTCTGTGAGCCAATGAAATGTCCAGGTGTAGAGTTCAGTTGGTTGGTAAATCCACTGACCTCTACAACGGGACATTTCATTGGCTCACAGCAGTGACGCCATGTTGCACTTCCAGTTCGCGCCGACTTCAAGTGTTAGCACAGCAGAATATGGACAATGATCCGTCCAGGTGTTGAGGTCAGTGGGTGCACTGCACAAAATACGCGCTCATAGGAAACAGCAAAAAATCAGACAGACATCGTTGCCTCGTGACGCTCATGAGTAATACTGTAAAACGTACGCTGATTGGTCTCCTAAAGGGGACTTATTCCAATATAATAATACTAATAATAGTACATGTAATAATAATCATCCTTACTTGTAGCTGGTGTATGTGCTGAATTGCGAAGGACGCGGCTACAACGTGGTCAAGTCGCTGGCGCGTAAAGGCACCTATGACAGCCGGCCACATCGACTTATTACGACTACGGAGCACAGCCTGAGATCGAAAGTTTTTAATTTTTCCAGAGGAAGGAAAACCGGAGGACTCGTGGAAAAAAACTCGTGGCACAGGAGAGAACCAACGCACAACTCTTCTCACATAATTATGATCCAGGCCGGGAATAAAACCCGGGCCGAAACCCCTGGGCCGCGATTTTTTCCCCTGAACTTTTGGGTCTCATGAATCATTCAGTAGTTTGGATGAGAAGTTATGTTTATTCATCGGAATAAATCATGACGTCACAGCATTGTTGTTGAGCTGCTATACGTAGTGTAGTGGATATTGGGAAGGTTTAGTTCGAATCCTGCTGTAGGTCACCTCGTTTTTCCTAGTCAAATTGATATATTTGGAGTATTTTTTTATTTAAGGGAAAAAAGAGACATAGCACCTAAGTGTTGTACAGTGATCAAAGCAACTACTGAATAATTCATGAAATTTGCCCGAGAGGTTCAGGAACAGCGCTTTTCACACAAGCCACCCATGACCATTAAAAGGAAGAATTATTTATCAAATGTTTTGCAGCTACAAAGGGCAAATATAACCAGCCTCAGTCTTAATTGCTTTATAAATGTGCGAGCATTCAAATCTTTTGAACGATTATTACTACAAGTTCTCGAAATACAAATGCTTTGTTTGCAAAACAAAACAAAACTTGACAATTGTTAATATATAAACACCAACAGTGATCATATTTAATATGTCTGTATTGGTCCTGGAGACAAATCTTCCAAACATTGGTGGCGCCATTCACACTTTACAGTGCTGCTTCAACTCACCACCTTAGAATGATTGAGGGCGCTCTTCATGTCTCCCTTAGTTGGCATTTTCTAAAGCACATTGTTTTAAGAAGCCATTTTACATGTGAATTTCTGTCAGTATTTCTGAGATTTTATAGTTATCCTCCTACACTACCGATTACTGTGACCTTGTACACTTATGACATCTTCCCCAGAACCACAGTCATGTAAGTTTAGCTTCATATTTCTGCTACCTTATTGGATTTATTTCATTAATGATCTCCAGACTGCAGTTATGTTTTTCTTTACATATGAGGCCCGGTCACATTGGAATACATTGTGTGTATTTTAGAATAGTTTTATCAGCATTTTGACTCTGTCAATGTAGTTGTTTTCATTTAACCTAGCCTTGCCCCTTTTCGATGATAAGATTGGTGGGTTATTCTTAGCTTCAGACAGTTAACTAATTGTTAAATCATTGCTTAATGATCTCGTTGGTTAATTTTAAGGCTTTGTGTGAAAATTAATGATTCGCTTATGTTAAGCACCTCACACTACAGACTTGACCTTTCCATCTTATTTTGATGATATGTATTAGTAGTCTAGCTTTGCATGATCGTTTGTATTGCTTCAGGAAAGTATGTTACTCATAGCTTTTGTATTGCTTAAGAATTCATGTTAGTTTTGTGTAACTTCTTTTCTTACGCTACAGTTCACCGCGTGGATTAAAGAACACATGGAATCCAAGTTTTAACATTTGGCCGTGTCACTTCATTTACCCGTGGTTGACACTCGCTGGCATAACCTTAGTTACCGCTACTTATAGCTACACTTTGCGCAGAAACCAGTACAGTGAAATGACTGTGACCCACCAACTACAAATTACTCCCGAGTAATTTCCAGTGGACGGCACAGACAATCATCATCATGGAGAAAGATCCCGAGACTACCTCAAGTTCCCCTGACAGTGAAATTCGACACCATGAACCAGAAGCAACATCTGCCAGCGTTACCATGGCAGATTGGCATGACAGACCGCAGAGAGAACGACACCCAACTGCGAAAGTCCTTTACAACCTCGTAATAGCAGCCGAGAGAAATCTGTATCAGCAGTGGAGAAAGACATCCACATCATCACAAACCTCAGTGACGCCCCCGATGACCAATCCGTCATCCTTCATGACCTGTCATCTGCACGTTCCGCATTGTATTCATATGCTGAGACATGGGCCAAGCTCGACCAGCTGTATGGAGAGGACAAGACAGATGAATACACAGAAGCTGCACGCGAGATGAAAACAACTTATCTCGAAAACACCAACCACGCTAACACTGTCATCTCGCAAGGAGCTGAGAGATTGTACCAGATAGCCCTTGAGACACGATCGAGCATCTCTAGACGATCCAGTGCAACCCAAAGATCACGACGATCAACCACATCATCAATCCGCAGTGCCAGGGCAGAGGCAATTGCCGCTGCTGCAGCTGCAGCAGAAAACGTCGCCTTTGAAGAGGTAATTGCGAAACGCACTGCCGAACTGAAGATCAGTCAAGCGAGAAGAGAAGTCGAAAGACAAACTACCTTAGCAACGGCCGAGGCTGACCTGCAGATACTCCGCGCACGTCAAACGGCGGCTGTAGAAAAGGCGAGATCTGAGGCCCTCTTGAAAGCTGACCTTGAAGACACAAAGGAGGAGCCCGTGACATCCCCTCATCAGTCTTCAAACTACCATGCCTCACGATTTTTGAACCATACTGAGGAGATGGTTGAAACTTCATCAGTTGGACAGCTTCGAGCCTCAGCCCCATCCTTTCAGCCAGAGCCGTTGGTAGAAGAACAGACAGATATCCCCCCATCGACTTCCATACACATGTCACCAGGTACTCCAAAGACCCCCCTGTCAAATACGCCCATTGATGGAGAGAACCCACTACTCATCCTAACGCGAGAGATATCTGACACCCTTGCTCGACAACGTCAGCCTATGCATGAGCCCGACGTATTTGACGGGGATCCCATCATGTTCCAACCATGGCGCTGCGCATTCCAGACCATGATCGATCACGCCAAGGTACCGGCCACGCAGAAACTCACCTTTCTCACCAAGTACACCAAAGGGGAGGTGAAGACGCTGGTGGACAGGTTCCAACATCGCTATGTTTCCAGCCCTGAGACAGCCTACCAGGAGGCCTGGAAAGAGCTTGAGGAGAGGTTTGGGAATAAGACGAAAATCACTGCTGCAATAATCCAAAAGCTCACGAACTTCCCCAAGTTCAAAGCTGAAGAAAACCGCAAGCTTCAAGGACTAGCCGACCTTTGTTCCGATGCAGCCGCACAAATGAATGATCTGCCAGACCTGAACATTCTCAACTATGCGCACAATTTACACCCGATACTTGAGAAGTTGCCCACTTTCATCCACAACGCCTGGAGGAAACGTGCCTCAGATCACAAGATGACCACTGGCAGCTATCCCCCATTCACCATGGTGGCTGAATTCCTAAAGCAGAAAGCCAGACTGCTCAATGACCCCGAGCTGTATCCTAACGCCCATACAGACCAGAAAAAGGAACTAGCCAACGAAGTCCTGGTTCATCCCTTCGTGTGATGGTCACGTCAACGGCTCCAAAGTCCACACCTATGACTCCGACAGAAGACAGATGCCGGTATCACGACATAAAGGGCCATCACATCTGCGACTGCATAGCGTTCCGCAGAAAACCTATCAGAGAAAGAAGACAATTCTGCAAGGATAAAGGTCTTTGCTTCAGGTGCGGCAACAATCACTGCATTAAGGATTGCAAAGCCCAGGTGCAGTGCGAACATGCCACATTCATGCATTTCACCCCGAAAGAGAACGGCGGGGAGGCTCTAGACAAGAAACCAGCAGAAGATAGAAAGAAGGACGTGAACGCCAACACAAAGTGCACACGATACCTGACCTGCGCTGCTGCACGATCTTGCTCTAAGGTTGTTCCCTGCAAAATCTACCACAAAGATCGTCCTTCGAAGTCTATCTCCGGCTATGCAGTTCTAGACGACCAGTCCAATGCCTGTTTGGGAAGTCCGGAAGTGTTTGATGAGCTAGATCTGGCAGGCCCCACTTTCCCATATGATCTATCTACCTGCGGAGGAGACAGAATCACAGTCGAAGGAAGAAGAGCAAGTGGTTTGATCATTGAATCACTAGACGGGAAGACCGAACAGCTGCCTACTCTTATAGAGAACGCCCACATTCCCGGAGATAGAAGTGAGATTCCACGCCCCGAGCTCTGTGAAAAATTCCCGCACCTCAGACCAGTAGCTGAAAAGTTACCAGAAGTGAGGGAAGACCTGAACATCATCCTCCTCATCGGAAGAAACTGCCCCGAGCCTCTGAAGGTGAGAGAGTCAAGAAACGGACCAAGAGGAACACCTTGAGCCCAGCGCACAGACCTCGGTTGGACCATATCTGGCCAGGTCTGCATGAGTGGCGTCCAGGGCAAAGTTCATGCAACAGTGAGCCGCACCGTCCTCCAGCCACAGTCTGATAGTGACCAACGAAATGCTATCTAGACCGACAAGTGTGAAAATCACATCTACATCAAAGAAGTTCTTTCTTCACGCCACGAGAATGACAAAGCGGTACAAGACATCTACGTCGAAACTGCAGACGACAACAACAAAGCATTGTCTATTGAAGATCAGCGCTTCATCGATATCATGAAACACGGTGCTCACACTAACTCTGCAGGAAACCTTGAGTTTCCCCTACCCTTCAAAAATGGAAAGACGAGCCTACCGAACAACCATTCTCAAGCTAAGAACAGACTCAGCAGCCTGCTGAGGACGTTGCGAAAGAAGCCAAATATGATGGAGCACTACATCGCATTCTTTGAGAAAATACTTAGCAGAAATCATGCGAGCCCAGTGCCAAAAGATGAATTGATTGCACCGACTGGGAAGGTATGGTACCTTCCTCACTTTGCCGTCCAACACCCAAAGAAACCAGACATCAGAGTGGTCTTTGATGCCAGTGCTGAGTATGCCAAAACTTCCCTCAACAAGACACTGCTTCAGGGACCAGATCAGATGAATGGCCTATTGGGAATCCTTTTCAGGTTCCGGTTAGGTAAAGTTGCGGTTATGGGAGATGTGGAGCAGATGTTTCATAACTTCCACGTGAACCCAGAGCACCGAAACTTTCTGCGCTTCCTTTGGTTTGAGAACAATGACCCGACGAAGCCCATCATCGAATACAGGATGAATGTACACCTCTTTGGTAGCATCTCATCCCCTGCGGTTGCAACATTCGGTCTCAGAATGGTTGCTGACGAGTGCACTTCAACTCACGGTGAAGATGTGAAGGAGTTCATACATCGAGACTTTTACGTCGACGATGGCCTCACTTCCCAGCCTGATCCTGAAGCAGCAGTCAGCCTCATCAAGCGAAGTAGAGAAGCTCTTGCTACCAAAAGGCTACGCTTTCACAAGATCGCCTCCAACAGTGCAGAGGTGATGAATGCTCTTCCAGAGGAGGCAAGAGCCAAAGACCTCAAAAGCTTGGACTTCAATCATGACGTGCTGCCTACACAAAGATCGCTAGGAGTCTATTGGTCGCTGCACCAAGACAGCTTCACCTTCAAGATAAACCTGCAAGACAAGCCGTTCTCACGGCGGGGAGTACTGTCAGTGGCCAGTTCCATTTTTGACCCCATGGGTCTTGCAGCACCTGTCACCATTGAGGGTAAATTCATACTGCGTGAGTTGATGGCAGAAATGAGAAAAGAGAAGAGCACCCCGAGTGACTTGTGGGACAGGCCCCTCCCAGAAGAATGCCTTCCCAGGTGGACTTGTTGGCGTAACTCTCTGCATCACCTCGAGAACATCCAAGTCAGACGATGTTACCAGCCACCAGACTTTGGCCCCGTCAAAAGAAGAGAGATACACGTCTTTTCCGATGCAAGCAACCTAGCTATCGGAGCTGTTGCTTATCTTCGTCTGATCAACGAGCATAACCAGCCTCATGTCTCATTCCTACTAGCCAAAGCGAGAGTAACCCCAGCACACGCCGTCTCAATACCTCGCCTGGAGTTATGCGGTGCCGTGTTGGCAACAACATTGGTGCAGATGGTGAAACCTGAAATAGAAGAACGACTGACCATAGACAGCACTTCCTTCTACACAGACAGCACAATCGTCCTCGGATACATCTCGAATGAGTCAAAGCGCTTTCACGTGTATGTGGCCAACCGGGTCCACAAGATCCATAGTATGTCAACTCCGAGCCAATGGCATCACGTCTCCACTGACCACAACCCAGCAGATCTGGCCTCTCGATCAGTTCCAGCAAGCCAGCTCGACAAAACCTTCTGGTTCCGAGGACCAGACTTCCTTTGGAACCAAGACCCTACCTCGAAGATTGTGGAAATCTGCAAAGAGGGCAAATTCCTTCTAAACGAAGAAGATCCAGAAGTAAGAAAAATATCCCGTGTCGTCCACACTACCATTGAGGACAAACCGGCGGATACAGCAAACACAAGGAATGGACAACAGCTGGGCTGCAGCCGATTTTCTCGATTCTCCTCATGGGCAGCTCTCCGTCGTGCCATAGCAGTCCTGATTGGCTGTGTGAAGGGCTTCAAGTCAAGGTATCATGATACTGCCAGAAGCCAACCCCAACGATTGACGCTGCAAGAGCTACAGGAGGCAGAAAATGTAATCTTCCGTGCTGTGCAGAACGAACACTTCAGTGAAGAAAAGACCACTCTCAAATCAGGTAGATCAAACGTCCTGAGGAAGAAAAGCCCCCTCTACCAACTTAGCCCATTCATCGATGACGATGGACTCATCCGAGTCGGAGGTAGATTGCGACGAGCTGACCTCGACTTAGGCGGACGCCATCCAGTCCTCCTTCCAAAAAACAGCCACATCTCTCAGCTAGTAGTGAAGCGCTTTCATCAAGAAGTCCAACATCAAGGACGACACTTAACCTTTGCAGCCTTACGAGCCGGAGGCAGATGGATCATTGGGGCCCATGATCTCGTCAGGAGTGTCATTAACCAGTGCATCATCTGCAAGAAACAACGAGGCAAGTTTCTCACTCAAGTCATGGCTGATCTACCAGAAGACCGGCTCCAAGCCACACCGCCTTTCACCAATGTCGGGACAGATGTGTTTGGACCATGGACCATAGTGACCAGGAAGACCAGAGGTGGTGCAGCAGATTCCAAACGATGGGCCGTAATCTTCACCTGCCTATGTACCAGGGCCGTCCATTTAGAAGTCATCGACTCTATGGACACCTCAGCTTTCATCTCAGCACTTCGACGATTCCAAGCATTGCGTGGACCTGTCGCAAAAATCAGATGTGACAGAGGCACCAACTTCGTAGGCGCCAAGGGCGAGCTGAACCATGAACAAGTTGAGAAATACTTGACTAGCCAGAGCTGCGAATGGATCTTCAACCCTCCGCATGCTTCACACTTCGGTGGAGTTTGGGAGCGTCAAATAGGAATCGTCCGTCGTGTCCTAGATTCAATGTTCGCCCAACTGGGAAAACATCAACTAACTCATGACATACTGGTGACTTTCATGGCTGAAGCGTGTGCCATTGTCAACGCTCGTCCCATCACCACTATCTCCTCAGATGCTGATGACCCGCAGCCACTCACTCCTGCCATGCTACTGACCATGAAACCTCGGCCACTTCTGGCACCCCCAGGCGACTTCATCAAGGAGGATCTGTATGCACGACAACGTTGGCGTCGCGTCCAGTACCTGGCGGATCAATTCTGGCTTCGATGGCGCAAAGAGTACCTCCAGAGCTTACAGCCTCGACAGAAGTGGAACCAGACACAACCGGACATCTCTGACGGAGATGTTGTGCTCCTGCGAGAGAAAGAACTTCCCCGGAACCACTGGCCTCTTGCACGAGTCACCAAGACGTATCCCAGCGACGATGGAAGAGTTCGCAAAGCTGAAGTCACTTACGTAAGGGATGAGGCACGTCACACGTACCTGAGACCAATCTCGGAACTAGTGCTGATCGAGAGAGCGCCGAAGTCCACTTAAAGACTGACTTACCTTGATAACCAATGTTACCTTTTAGTTAGATTTAAAAATAAGTATTTTTAGGCAGGGAGTGTATTGGTCCTGGAGACAAATCTTCCAAACATTGGTGGCGCCATTCACACTTTACAGTGCTGCTTCAACTCACCACCTTAGAATGATTGAGGGCGCTCTTCATGTCTCCCTTAGTTGGCATTTTCTAAAGCACATTGTTTTAAGAAGCCATTTTACATGTGAATTTCTGTCAGTATTTCTGAGATTTTATAGTTATCCTCCTACACTACCGATTACTGTGACCTTGTACACTTATGACATCTTCCCCAGAACCACAGTCGTGTAAGTTTAGCTTCATATTTCTGCTACCTTATTGGATTTATTTCATTAATGATCTCCAGACTGCAGTTATGTTTTTCTTTACATATGAGGCCCGGTCACATTGGAATACATTGTGTGTATTTTAGAATAGTTTTATCAGCATTTTGACTCTGTCAATGTAGTTGTTTTCATTTAACCTAGCCTTGCCCCTTTTCGATGATAAGATTGGTGGGTTATTCTTAGCTTCAGACAGTTAACTAATTGTTAAATCATTGCTTAATGATCTCGTTGGTTAATTTTAAGGCTTTGTGTGAAAATTAATGATTCGCTTATGTTAAGCACCTCACACTACAGACTTGACCTTTCCATCTTATTTTGATGATATGTATTAGTAGTCTAGCTTTGCATGATCGTTTGTATTGCTTCAGGAAAGTATGTTACTCATAGCTTTTGTATTGCTTAAGAATTCATGTTAGTTTTGTGTAACTTCTTTTCTTACGCTACAGTTCACCGCGTGGATTAAAGAACACATGGAATCCAAGTTTTAACATTTGGCCGTGTCACTTCCTTTACCCGTGGTTGACACTCGCTGGCATAACCTTAGTTACCGCTACTTATAGCTACACTTTGCGCAGAAACCAGTACAATGTCAATGCAACACGATTATACTATAAAGATATTAAAGATGTGTTTAAATGTCATACATTTTCAACTGGTTTTGCATTAAGATCACAGCGCCCATTTTCTTCTCAAATCTTCCTAACGGTTCCTAAATAAAGATGGATACAATCAAAGATAGAAACTCAGTCAGATCCTATTTCAATTTATTTCAATTACAATAGTACAATCATTGTAAAGCTTCTTCACACAATAAGTATATTATTTTAGGCAATGCAAGGCTCATAACCCATGCAGAATTCATAGGGATTAGCATTTTGTAGAAATAAAATTATACAAAATGGAAAAACAAGTGTGTACTTATAATTGCATCTTCCATTTGAGTTTACCACATGATCAAATTAGTTTAGGTAATATGCATCATTGAACCTAGATGCATGAAATCCATGATGTTTTCTCTTACATTTTAAGGCAATTTTGAGGAACAATTTATCTTTTTTTAAAACTCCATATAACTAGTAATAGTCAGTAGCTAAACGTATACCCAGCACGATGTGTGGCAGCACTTTTGACCACCTGTAATTTGTAGGACTCTACACATCCTACAATCCTACACCATTATAAACAGTACAAACAAATCATACAGAGATTCTACATGGGTAAGAAAATCCTACAGCCATTGAAATGTACAGAAAACCAAAAAGATGATTTCTGAGGAGAGTGGAGATCCTACAATCCTACACCATTATACACAGTACAAAAAATCCTACATGGGTAAGAAAATCCTACAGCCATTGAAATGTACAGAAAACCAAAAAGATGATTTCTGAGGAGAGTGGAGATCCTACAATCCTACACCATTATACACAGTACAAAAAATCCTACAGAGATTCTACATGGGTAAGAAATCCTACAGCCATTGAAATGTACAGAAAACCAAAAAGATGATTTCTGAGGAGAGTGGAGATCCTACAATCCTACACCATTATACACAGTACAAAAAATCCTACATGGGTAAGAAAATCCTACAGCCATTGAAATGTACAGAAAACCAAAAAGATGATTTCTGAGGAGAGTGGAGATCCTACAATCCTACACTATTATACACAGTGCAAAAAATCCTACAGAGATTCTACATGGGTAAGAAATCCTACAGCCATTGAAATGTACAGAAAACCAAAAAGATGATTTCTGAGGAGAGTGGAGATCCTACAATCCTACACCATTATACACAGTACAAAAAAATCCTACATGGGTAAGAAAATCCTACAGCCATTGAAATGTACAGAAAACCAAAAAGATGATTTCTGAGGAGAGTGGAGATCCTACAATCCTACATCATTATACACAGTACAACAAATCCTACAGAGATTCTACATGGGTAAGAAATCCTACAGCCATTGAAATGTACAGAAAACCAAAAAGATGATTTCTGAGGAGAGTGGAGATCCTACAATCCTACACCATTATACACAGTACAAAAAATCCTACATGGGTAAGAAAATCCTACAGCCATTGAAATGTACAGAAAACCAAACAAATGATTTCTGAGGAGAGTGGAGATCCTACAATCCTACACCATTATACACAGTACAAAAAATCCGACATGGGTAAGAAAATCCTACAGCCATTGAAATGTACAGAAAACCAAAAAGATGATTTCTGAGGAGAGTGGAGATCCTACAATCCTACACCATTATACACAGTACAAAAAATCCTACAGAGATTCTACATGGGTAAGAAATCCTACAGCCATTGAAATGTACAGAAAACCAAAAAGATGATTTCTGAGGAGAGTGGAGATCCTACAATCCTACACCATTATACACAGTACAAAAAATCCTACATGGGTAAGAAAATCCTACAGCCATATAAATGTACAGAAAACCAAAAAAATGATTTCTGAGGAGAGTGGAGATCCTACAATCCTACACCATTATACACAGTACAAAAAATCCTACAGAGATTCTACATGGGTAAGAAAATCCTACAGCCATTGAAATGTACAGAAAGTTTATCATTAAATCTAATTTTGGCGGTCTGTCGGGGGCTCCCCCCTCCCAACTCACCACTCGCCTATTAACTTAAGAAAAAACAGCGTTCGAGATAATAAGCATATTTCACCAGTTTCATTTGCAGCCGCGCGGCGCTCTCGGACCCTTCGAGATTTCGCGTGAATGCGCGAGCGCTCGGAGACGATGTGAAACATTGGCTAGAGGTCCCAGCAAGAAGGCAGTGTTGGGTCAAGCATGGAGTGTTAAGTTTCTTGAACATTTTCCTCGTAAAATAAACAAATTTTTACCAGATTTTAGAGACCAATTACACGTGAATCTTCGTCTGAAATGTGGTTTAAGTTTTACACTTTTCGTTGATAAGCTTTACACTTAGGGTGCCCCCGACTGTTTCGAGCACGATTGAGACAAACGGAGTCGATATTCTGATAGACGAAGGATCGTTCTTTCGATTGGTACCACATATACTTCTGCAGGTTTAGCCGTCGATGTTTGTTTCAGTGCCAAAAATTTTGCAAAAATCATTATTTGTGCCGTATCGTTTTAGCTTACGTGACGTCATCATCAAATGTCGGGGGAAAGGCCTTGTGTTTTTACTTGTTCTTACGACGCCATTTATTTTGTCATGTTTGTTGATGTCATGTCATATGTATGTATGCAGCTGAGAAAAACTTTAAAATAAATGTTTTGTACTATTTACAAAAGAAAAAGAAAAGAACAATGTCATTTGGTTTATTCTTGTGTTTTTATTCTTCCTTGTATATTTAATATATTTTATTTGGAGCTCACTGCAATTCCCAGCTTTTAAGTGAGATTTCACAGTAAATAGATTCGGGGTGGGCAGGGTCACGAATTTAACTTTCATTCGTTGGAAAAGTAAAACTCACTAAAAAATGCTTAAAAGATTAAGTATTATAAAACAAAAACTAAAAATATATATGAGTTCAGGAACAAAACAAACAAAGACAGATTTCATTTTAAAACTGTCAAATATTGTATTCATAGCTTTATTTTTTAACCCTAAACTAGCAATTAACTGTTGCGTTTTTTGCCAGTTTTGGTTTCTGAGACGTTAAGATACAGATACAGATACATAACTGAAGCTAAAACCCTGCCAAAAACCATACTAACGAATAATAGTCAGGCACCGCTTTGTTGTCAACACAAGCCCCGTGAATGCATCACACGAGCAAGGAATCGTGCCAAAAATGGGTGCCTTGCGTTTTGTTACGTAGAAGCTGATTAGTCAGTTGGCACGCTCGATGCACGTTCTGACCAATCACGTTCGGGCTCACATTAGAACAACGAGTAATGGCGGATTTTTTTACCGAGAATGTTCGCGCTGACGGCGACGGATACTTAGGGTGCCCCCGACTGTTTCGAGTGGATTCAGAAACAACAACAGTAGCGGTTGAGTAGATGAATAATGTACCTAAACACACATGATTAAGGTTTGTCTGCACGATTTCGTTAAATGCTACAAAAGGGACTTTTTCGGAGACCATTATTTTTGTACAACGATGTTCATTTTTATAGTCCGAAATTTCTTATTTCTGAACAATTAAAAATTCATCCATGACGTTTGTTATTACAATTAAGCATTCCTCGTTCATACTATTACGTTTTTATATTTTTACATGGCTGGGTTTTCACGATATGATATTTTGAAAATGTGCCCTCCAAGCTCATTATATATGCAAAACTGCGACTGTCGTGCATACGCTGCAAATGAAAGAAACGACTTTTCCGAACGCTGCGCAATGCCACGCCTCAAAACTTAAACCTGGCTAGGTTGGGCCCCTGGACTAAATAGTTTAGCATGCACAGTGCAAAAATAAATCGCGAACAGCGACCTCACGCGGCCACTATGGACATCATCTGATGGCCCCAGTTGATTTGTATTGTGGCCGCGCGAGTTCGCTGTTCGCGATTTATTTTTGCATTGTTCATGCTAATAAACTATTAAACTTCATACAGCGCGCGAGTGAATTTCAGACAAATAAACGCCTTTGCTATACATGTACATGTACATACATGTAGTGATGCTCGGCCGCCCTTGGGCCGGGCGCGGAGAAAATTCGTCCCGCCCTGGTGGCAAGGGTGAAAAAGACCCACACAAAATTATTGTTTGTCATTTTATTCTTGTCGGCACTACACATTCTTCTGTACTCACTTATTTTTTCGATATGGGACATAACATTGCAAAGTGACATTAAAATAAATAGAATCAATTGAGAATTAACAAATACATTTTCACAATTTGTGGCCCTGTACCGACTTTTTGGTTGTTGTGCCCCACCCCCACCCTACAGTTTTATTTGACACTGGATCTGTAACCTTACTGGGAATACTAAATTGTTTGTGATTAAAGTCAATGTTGCAATAACATTTGAAATGACAGAAATGGTGAATTGCCTTATGCACAATTTGCAAATGATAATTACATTTAAATTTGTGTAAATGCCTATTTGTAGTACAATATTTTCTCAAAAAGAGGGATATTCTTACTCCATAATGGATGTTTCAGTATGTAGTTCCATTAAGTTTCAACTAGGTTACACTTTTCAATTACATGTAGAAAGGGCCTTGAAAAAAATTGCCATGTTGGAACAGGAAAAATGCAAGTTAACTGAATGAAAAGAATTAAAAGAATGAAAAGTGTCTAAAAAATGCTTCCCGACTTGTCCTAAATATTGTCAGTTAGTACACAAAAACCAGTTCGAGAATAATTCTCTCAACTTTTCCATTAAAATTAGGAATTACATGTATATCATTCTCAAAATCACTGAAGTGAGCACATTAATGTTACAATTTTCACAACCCATGCAATTTTTTGCAGATACTGCACATGCTTCTAAAGCCCTAGTCCCACTGAAGCCGGATATGCTACGGTTCGTCCCGGTTCGCCCCGGATGAAACGGACGTTTGATCCGGGGTGGTTCGGGAAGGCAATCAAAAAAAAAGTGGCATGTTCCCCGGTCCTACTACGGTTCTACTACGGTTCTACTACGGTTCTACTACGGTTCTACTACGGTTTCGCCACAGATGGGCCCGGATCATTCCGGATGGTCACGGATTCACTACGGTTCCGCCACGGTTCATCCCGGATGTGCCACGGTTCACCCCGGTGAACCGTGGCACATCCGTGATGAAACCGTAGTGAATCTGTGGTGATCCATATTGTATCCGGGGTCATCCGTAGTGGAACCGTAGTGGAACCGTGTGTGAACCAAATCCCGTTTCATCCCGGATAAACACGGTTACACTACGGTTACGATACGGTTTCACTACGGTTTCACTACGGTTTCACTACGGTTTCACTACGGTTTCACTACGGTTTCACTACGGTTTCACTACGGTTTTACTACGGTTTTACTACGGTTCTCCGCCGCCCCCTCTCCCTTCCCGGATGGCCCCGGATCACACCGGATGCTAGATGTTGATCCGGGGTGACGCTCAACTTCTCGGACGTACTACGGATGTCCCCGGATGGTCCCGGATGGTCCCGGATTGGCTACGGTTTATCACGGTTTGACTACGGTTCCACTCCCGGATGACCCCGGATATGAACTGTAGTGCATCCGGGGTGATCCGTAGCGTATCTGGCTTTCGGTGGGACTGGGGGTTAACGTTGGGGCTTAGATGGTAGGCTGGCACTGGATCTGTGTAAACACAAGTCTTCTTTGTAGGTCTGTCATCATCACTGCTCGTCTCCTGATTAGCATCTGCATATAGGTTGAATATGGAGAGAAACAAGAAGGGAAAAATAAAATCAATGATCGATTTTAGCGAAATGACTCAATATACAAAAAAACAAATACAAAATAAAAACAAGGTCAATATAACCCCACTTTGCGCTTCATTCATGCAGTTTGGTAATGGTGATGTAGCCGGACCGAAACATAGAAGCCGGGGTTTACAAAAAGGCTTTTGGGTTACAAAATGACAGTTACCATTGCCCACTGCATGGTACATTTCGTCCAAGTAAGAACAGATGCCAACATTTCTCACAATTTTGGAGGCGAGATTTAAGCATAAATGCAAATAGTAAAAGAGCTGAGCGATTTCACTACAGAACACATCCATTATAATTACAACTCCACAGTTCCTCGGACAAATTACGCACGGCAAAGCAAGCAGTTTACATGTAACTATTAACCAAAGTGTGTCCAAATGTGTGGCCCCGTAAAAGCACGGCTTACCAGGGCACACTATTGAGGAGAAGGTCAATTGTTAGGAGAATAAGGACTGTGGTCTTATCATATTACTTATTAGAGTGTCAAAATCTTTTTAGGAGCCACACAAAAGAAACGAGGTGTTTTGAACTTCATAATCGCCCCGACAAAGTCAAAAGTCTCAAGTAGCGGCAGGATCATGAATTCTTAAAGGAAGAAAATAAAATCATAGAGAGGGTCTAGGCCCTAAACGTTTATCATATGTAATGTAAACATGCGACATTTACCGGTTTCGGAGATTTCCCTTTGTCGTTTCTCTTGGACAGCTGTGACTTTCTCGATCTTATTCATATCCCTGAACCAAGCGTAGCAAGATAGACGATATCCAGCATTGTTTGGTGGTCCGCCTGCCGATGTTAAACCATCCGCTTTCTGCCACTGCACTGATCGGAGTCTAGACCTTTGAACGTTGGCCAGAATTTCTCTCTTTATATTCGATTGTTGTTTTCCCTTCAAAATCTTCCATTTGTCTGCAAACTCGAGGAAGCGAGACCACTCAGACCAGCTTTGTATGGAAAATGGTGAAACACTGCTTTTGGCTCCTGCATCACAGTGCAACATGCATGTAAACAGAGGCGAGTCTTTGAGATCGGCGCGGTCTTCCGTCTTCAGAAGCCGCCATGTCATTTGTACAACGGGTCAGAAACTGTCGATGTCGATGGAGACTCATAACACAGTATTTCCGATTTGTCACAATTTAGGTTTAGTCGCAAGCAAGTGCCGTTTTGTTAAACGAAATTGTGTTTCAGTTTTGGCTTTATTCATGATGCAGTTTGGCAGTAACGCTGGACATACACGGAACGAAGCCTAGCCCTAGGTTCAAGTAACAGCCAAATGAACATTCATTTTTGTATTTAGCAACAACTTCAATGAACTTCTATGTTTTCATTGCTTACCAAAAATAACATCACGAATGAACACAATAATCGGAATCGTCCCAGGCGATTCCCATTCATCTTGAATTCCCATTCAAGCCCACAATGACAGTACAGGTACGTTGTTGTTACTGGCCTATAGTTATCGCTCTTTTAACATTTGGGCATTATTATCTTGTGCTAGTAGAGGCCGAGCGAGACGAATATTGACAAATGATTATCTCTTTAAATTTAATGTGGTTCAAAATGTCGCCAAAATCCACACAATTTCTTAACAATAACACTTTAACAGTTATTATAAATTACATGTACCTAAAAAATGGTACGCCGCTGAGCCGCTGACATGGGAGGCCGAGAGTTTATCAGCTATTTGCATTAATTGCGTCATTTACAAATTTCATACCATATCTGCTCACCAAGACTGCAACTTGAACTATGTGATTATCAAGCTTATTTATAAGGTTGACAATTTTTGAATTCCGTCTCGAGTAATTTTATGAACCGTAGTTTCGAGAAAGCCTCTTATGTTATTATCTCTTCGACTTCGTCTGTAGATGAGATCATCAGCATTACGGAATTTCGACATTCTATCACTATGTCCAGCACGTTGCGTGGGCTATTTTTCAAATGCTACCATTTCTTAGCTAAATAGTAAAACAAGTTTGACACAAAGTCAGAAACCCTTCCACCCCATTCCAAATTATACACGGAACAACAATGGCCGTTTGTGTGTACTTGTATGTGTAATTGTGTATGTGTACGTGCCTTTCACGGGTACACGTCCAAGTAGATGCTGCGCCTATTCACTGATCACTGGTACACGTTGCAGTATATGCGGGAAACCATTTTGTAGGACTGTAGGATCCTACAGATTATATATATAGATAATCGCTGCCACAAATGATGCACCATATGCGTCAGATGGGGGGGGGCGACGGTTGCGAACGCCCCCCCTTTGAAAATCTTTTTTTTTTTTTTTTTTTTTTTTAAGGTAAAAATTGCGTTTTTGGTTAAGAGAATGATGGCGCTTTCCCATCCAGTGACATTCCTCTCTCTGTGACTTGTATGGCTTAATTTAAGCACGAAATAGTCTAGGCCCGTTATGTCCGAAATAAATGGAGTGGGCGAACACTAAAGACTAGATGACCGTATGGTATAAGATAAATCAAATGTGATTTTATTTGGGGTGCGAGGGGAGAATTGTAATCGCAAATTCTCTTGTGTTAGCAATAGCAGTGCTTTCGTGTCTTTACTGTTATGACACTCGTCAGTTGCAGGTAGGTGATTCCATGGTAAGGAATCGGGTCTAACTCGCAAGGTGTGTGGGTTTGGTGTGGTTACAATCAATGAACGTGAATTCCAGGTATTTGGAACTTAGCCATATTATTTATATTGGGTCCGTATTATTTCTCTTGTATAGAGAGCAGTATGTTGGGTTACAACTGTGTTTTTTTTACTGCTTGGTGTTTTAATTGTTACGGTCCGGTTGTTTATGGCTCGGTTGCTGATTGGAATTGGCGTTTTTGCGTTCGCATTTGCCAGAGAAGAGGTTTGATATTTGTTGGTTAAGTGATCTCATTGTTACCTTTTTTCGGTTTATTTCTTGCCATGGCTTTCCTATGCGGAAATTGTATATGAATATAATGAATATATTCGGATTGTGGGGCACATTGTAGGCAAGAAAAACCGTTTGGTTTGTTTTGGTTGATGAGATGTTTTAGGAGGGATGTTTCCCTGGTTTTGTTGGTATTCTCTGGGGTATATATGTACAGTTTGCGTACGTAAGATGGGTAGCGTGCAAAACGGCGTGGCCCGGTGGATGATACCGTGTTGTGATTGGTCATCTTATTATCCAATGGGTGCTCGGATGCGATAGAGCGGAAAACAGAGCATGGGTTGTGAACTCATGTTGTGGATTTGGGCTAAAAGTGTGTTTGTTTTTTGTTTGAAAAAGCCATTATTTATATTTTCCTATTTTGGAAAATAGTTAAATGAGGTATGGGCTTTTAGATAATTTTTTCTTCTATCTTTTGATAGTTGTTTAAGAAAAAATCAAAACATCTAACCGTGTGCGGTGATGGAAAGAGACGTTTTTTTTGGTGTTTGAAAAAGAAACATATGGTCAAACCGTGTGCGGTATTTGGACAAATATGTTTTGGTCGGCCCTTTGTTTATGAGTATAGCGGCTACGTTGTGGCTGGTTTGTTTCAAATGTTATAATGTATTGTAGGTGGAATAATCCCGTCTGCGGGTTATTTGTGTTCCAAATTACAGATTTGCTGATGTGCGTTCAGGTTTGTATTTGTTTAAACAAACGAGATGGCCGGGGTTTCCATGTTAGGATATTTGTACTTGTTGTTTTCCGAGTGCGAATGTGTGTGGGATATCGATGTCATGTGACGTCTTATGTGTGATAGACTTATTAAAGCCAAGTCTGTGGTTGTACATGAGTACTCAAAGCAGAGAGAGAAACAACCTAATTGACTTAAGCAACTACAGTTTGTAGTAGTCTCTACAGTTTGATCCATTGTAACTTCCTAACACCATTTATGCATTTGCTACAATGTTCCTCAAAGTTCCAACTAAGGGCTAGGCTGACGTCATTAATGCGCAAACAGACTACTGCGCATACTTATTATGCACGAACGGACATGTGCTTTAGTGTTGCTACGACAGTTGATTTTTAACCCGGATTTTTAGTACTGATTAAGACATGGTTTTGAAACAATAATCTGACATAACGGTGTTACTTAGTCTATTTATGCAAATCACGACTTGGAATTAAAAGGATAGAAGGGAAATAAACGGTGTTTTCTCATTTCCTTGTACACTTATTTACACACGTGACCATGTTTTGTCACGTGATCACACGCTGCAACTCGTCAACGGACTGGTGGCATTAGCCTCTGTCATGAAATGACGAAAATCAACCGAAGAGGGCGTTTTGCGGAAATTTGTCAATATGGCTTTCGAGCTCGCGCGTAAGACTAACGTAAATTGTAGCTATACCATGGAGGAAAGACAACAGATAGTTAATGAATTGCGGGGAAATACTTAATAAAAAATGGCCAATCATAAAACTAGATTTTCTTTCCTGCACTTGAAAAGACCCGCCGTGTATTTATGCTCCTTAGAAAACCGGTTAGGCCAAATTAACATTTAAACAAAACAAAAAATTCAGTGGCACTGAACTGAAGCTTTATTTGAAAGCCATATTTAAATGCCATACAGTAAACAAACAACTTGATACATGTACAAGCAATATTATTTTTGTATTTTTAATTATTTTTTGACATCAAATATAAATTTAGGGCTTTACACACAAGCACTTGGTTCACATAATTACTATATGGACGTTAAACCTCAAAATTCCTGATCCTGCAATGTTAATTTAAAAACCAGTTTTAAATACTGTCACATTAAATGTACAGACGCCTGTGAAATCTAGTAATATTTTATCCTTTTATTGACTGAAACCTGACATTAAAAGAAGTTCGTAAATATTAAACTTGGATTTTCCAAAAATTATTCAATTGCGCCACGACCAATTAGGGAGCACTCGGTCGATTGTGTGCACAATTTCTGGACGCCACCGTTTTGGTTTTTTTCGGACTAAGCTTACACCTAAATTGTTAACAGAGGGTAAATAGCAAGCATTAATAACATTAACATGGTAAAGGTACAATGAATTTGCAGTTTGTCAACAAAGAAGTATGGCAACATTGCATGAGGAAAGTCGGCCCAACACTAACTGTTTATAAACAATGTCGTCGAAGTACAGCTATAGCTCTCCCAAAGGTCGAGTTGTCTCAACGGGCGAGTTGTCTCAACGGGCGAGTTGTCTCAACGGTCGACTTGTCCCGAGTCGAGTTGTCTCAACGGTCGACTTGTCTGACATCCGCTAGCTACGCACGTACGTATATAGCGCAGCACGCTTTCACAAACTGACCATTTTTTCAGTCGCTGTTTCTTTTTCTTTCGTAATTTTACGGTTTTGGATGACATTTAGCCTTATGCCTACGGTTTATCCTTTCGAAATAACCACAGCCTTTAGAGCTCCGTCGTAAGCCATAAAGTTCTGACATCGACGACACACGTGTTTCTGTTGGTAAGCGCCGCCATTTTGACAATTTTCCTCGCGTTGACCTTTTAGAAAGGTCATGACAGAGGCTAATGGTGGAAGGTTGTTAAGATTGTTGTAGAATCATGTCAAAAACTACTTCCGGTATTTCTGTGCGTCGACCAACAAGAAAGGTAAACTATGACACCATAATGGAACATTAAAATAAGAGAATGAGCGTGTTTCCGAAGGAAAATTTTTTTTTTGACTTTTTTGTTGTTGTTGAAAACGCCCCCCCTTTGAAAAAAGTGTCTTACGGGCCTGGTACGTAATAATAACTTGAAACTACTAAAAGTAATGAATTAATGTCTTTATGTTAATTATATCTTCATGTAAATTTCGTTTAAAAAAATGTCTTTAACGACGCGATATTCGTTAAATCGCCATGTGATGGGCAAGTACATACAATTGACATGGCGTGCATCGGAATTGCTTACATACAAATACAATAAGCTATGTTGTGACATGGTACAAACTAATATTTTGTTAATGGAGACATTTAACTTCATCGCGGATGAAATGCAAGGATGAAAATAGCTAAATTCTGAGCTGTAAATGAGAACGGAAAAAAGAACAAACTCCAAGAATAAATACTAAAATTATAACAAAGAAGTATGAATCAAATACTAGTGAAGTGATTAACGATTATACGTGAATAAAAACAGTTTAGAAATAAAATGAAAGAAAATACTAGGTCTGTGATTAACAACATAAAACACATTGACCTACGTAAAGAACAGATTTAACAAATTACACGGAAAAATTGCATTAACAACTGATGTTAAAACGGAAAGTTCAACAATAACATTTAAACAGCAATAAACCGTACACAGACTAAAAACTACAGGGGATAATAAGTTGCGAGTCAAGCGCCGAATTCGAACGTATGCTTTCTGGAGTTTGCTTTGTCACACGAGGGCGTTCTTCTGCCAAGGGCGGAGCTAGCTATATGTACGTTCAATCATGGTTTTCAAACGTTTGAATTCTAGACTAAACAACACAAAAGATTTATCTTTACAATAGGAAAGGTGATTTGTGCGGCAAAACCCGCACTGCACGTAATATCACGTTATTGTGTTCTTCTCTTATACCCCTGTCACACCGGAGCTACGCTGTCGTTGTGCTCCCACGGCGACTAAAAAAGTTGAAAAACGCAGTAGAAGCGCAGTAGGATTGCCAAGAGCGTAGTGGGAACGCAGTGGAGTCTACCTAGTTCGTGGGAGGGTCTCCATGGTCGCCAAACCTCGGCGATTGTTTTGAGCCTGCTCAAAACAATCGCGGAGGGTCGGCGACCTGGTCCAAAACGCAGTGAGAGCGTAGTGGGATCTCAAAGAACGTACTACGGACGTAGTGAAGTCTACCTGAGCGTGTCATGGTCGTAGCAAGAGCGAGTTGGTATCGCCGTCTGCCCAATCTACGACTGATACCCCTGTCAGACCGGTGTGCAATCCCACAGCGACCTTACTGCGATGCAATTTTCATCAAAACGCAGTGGGGTTGTCGAAAACTGGAAAAAAAATCCTGAAATCTATGAGGTAGGTAGCTCACAGAACGCTCTTGACTCGCTCACTGCGCTCTCATTGCGCTCTCACTACACTCTCACTGCGACCTATGCGTTCCCAGTTTGATCATCGCCGCGCTCTCACTGCGCTCCTACTACGCTCTACGCGATCTCGCTGCGACCAAGGCGACCTCGCTACGACTTTGCTACGACCTTAATACGCTCTCACTACGTCCCAACTACGTTATGTGCGTTTGTACCGCGTTCGCGGCGACTATAAATACAGCGAGCTCGATGTTGCTGGATATTTGCTATCTGTTGTACAATTATTATGTTCTGCCTCTCTACAGCCATGGTGAAGAGGAGATGCACATTTAGTATGTTGTGTGGAGGATATAGGCTGCATTTATACCATTTGTGGTCATCACGCATGTCAAAGTCAGAACGTACTATACACGCAGTATAATCGCAGTATAATCGCACTGTGAACGTACAGGAAGCTCGGTAACATCGCCATGGACGCATTAGGGGCGCCATAGTCGTACCGGCAGCCCCGTGTGGACGCAGTATGAGCGTAAAGAAGCCCTATACGACGTAGTAGAGGCACAGTAGGAGTGCGGTAAGAGCGTAGTGAGAGCATGACAAGCGTACAGTGGTCGTACTTCAGACGTACTTCAGTCGCAGATTGGGCAGACGGCAATACCAACTCGCTCTTGCTACGATCATGACATGCTCAGGTAGACTTCACGACGTCGCAAGTACGTTCTTTGAGATCCCACTACGCTCTCACTGCGCTCCCACTGCGTTTTGGACCAGGTCGAAGACCCTCTGCGATTGTTTTGAGCAGGCTCAAAACAATCGCTGAGGTTTGGCGACCATGGAGACCCTCCCACGACATAGGTAGACTCCACTGCGTTCCGATTTCGCTCTTGGCAATCCTACTGCGCTTCTCGTTTTGCAACTTTTTTTTAGTTGCCGTGGGAGCGCAACGGCAGCGTAGCTCCGGTGTGACAGGTGTATTACCACGGCTGTAGAGAGGCAGAACATAATAATTGTACAACAGATAGCAAATATCCAGCAACATCGAGCTCGCTGTATTTATAGTCGCCGCGCGAACGCGGTACAAACACACAGAACGTAGTGGGGACGTAGTGAGTGCGTAGTAAGGTCGTAGCGAGGTCGTAGCAAGGTCGTCTTGGTCGCAGCGAGATCGCGTAGAGCGTAGTGGGAGCGCAGTTAGAGCACGGCGATGATCAAACTGGGAATGCATAGGTCGCATAGTGAGGGTGTATAGTGAGAGCGCAGTGAGCGAGTCAAGAGCGTACTGTGAGCTACCTACCTCATAGATTTCAGGGTTTTTTTGCCAGTTTTCGGCGACCCCACTGCGTTTTTGATGAAAACTGCATCGCAGGTTGCCGTGAGATCGCACTCCGGTGTGACAGGGGTATTATATTCAATTACAATATCGGCGCGGTTAGAAAACGGCCGCGTTTAAACAAGCGTCTCCCCAACCGCTTGTTAAATTTGGGAAATCGAAGTAGTTTTGGAATCTGTGATTTAAATTCGATACGCTCTACTTATTTTTTTTACCAGTAATATTATTCTGATTACTTTTTAAAAGTCCCTATTCATACATACGGTACATGTTAAAGTTATGCAGTGAAACCATGGAGTCAGAAGACGATGAAGAAATGCCCCCACTTAAAGCAATTGTTGCACTAGACCCTGATGGGCTGATCACACTGGAACATCCCATTACATCCACCAATCAAACTCAAGCTGAAGATGGAAAAGCACCAGGATCCTCCCAGCTTACTGCCGGGCATCATGTCAAATCGTCAACAGATGACAAGGAAGAGCAGCTTGACTGCAGTAACTTGAGTGAGTAAGTAAGCTACCAGAAAGCTTTCCAATTGCCAAAGTACAGTCAGTTACCGTCTCATATGTATAATGTACTGCTAAAACTGTAAGTTTTTCTAAAACTTTACAGAAAGCCAGTTGGACTCGCTGTTAACATAGCACAAAATGTTCAATTTTTTTTTGCAAAATCCAACTTTCCTGGGATGAAATTTTCAGGCCCAGTATTTTATTTCATGATGTAGATAGGCACAATCAGGGTTGATTCAATTGCCATAAATGTAAATTAAAAAGGTGAACGTTACGCAAAATAATGTTGCTCACCGACGCGACATGCGACATCACTAAAATAATACCCTCCGCCATCTGTCATCGCTTTGAGACTCTTTCATAGTTTTGGCCGAGTTGTCCTGAATCGAGGTGACCTACCTGTCAAGTTGTCCCACCGGTCGACGGAGTTGTACGAGCTCTAATATCCTATTCATCACCCATTTTTCTTATTACATGCCACCGGGGTATATTACCAATCATGAGCAGGGTTAGTCCAGTGTCGAGTTCAGTTTAGGCAGTAGGGACCAACTATTTGCCAATTCTCATATTAAGAGGCTTTGATGGTTTTAATTAGACGTTGATACAGTAAGTCTTAATGTTGATGCCCCCATCACTTCCAGCAAATCTACATATAGCGATTACCATCTGTGTTTATTCCACACAAGAAGCAGTCATGATGAGTGGTCACAAACTGCCCTAATTCTAATGTTCATTTATCATGGAATTTGTAAAGAACCCAAAACAGATTGGAAATTCATTAATTATTAGGTGAAGGCAGCTTATTAAGTTTGTCTTTTGTCTTTAAACCAAACCACCTGAAAGGAGTAAACCTTTACCTGTTGACCAGAAGACAAGACAAGCCAAGTATCACCGTACAGCCAGGGAGCTAGCAGCTCAAGCATTAGTTGCGGACAATGGTGGCTGGCTTATCTTTGATCCCAACATGAAGCAGGGTGCCAGCATTAAATACGAAATTGAGTCGTTCCTTGTCAAGTATCCACCGTCCAGAGTCAGAGAGTAAGTAGCCTATTGTCCTTTGGGGGTGGGAAGGGGTTGCTGTAGTACCATTTGCAAGCATTAGAAAACCAAACTACTGAATTCTTGTGAAATACCTTACTTGACTCTAAGTGAATATGCAGTCTCAAGCACCCGTGAAATCACAGCATCCTGTGAAATCACAGCATGGTGTGCAGTGGCTTTTTTTTAAATGAGAATTTTGTATAAATTTGCAACGATTGCTGGCGCCGGGCATGACAATCATTGGAAATACCTTTTTCCAAACACTGCCCCCATTTTATTAAATCAATTATCCCACATTTTATTTGTAATACTGTTACACATCCGTGAATCGGTGCTGTTGTGTTGCTCACTTGCTTTTCATTCCTGTTTACATTCCCCAGCCGTGCTCTATTTAATGTTTTTTGTAACCATGCCGTTTTGGCATCCATGTTGGCATCCATGTTGGGAATCACAGGGGCCATTTTCATAAAACATGTAAGCACAAAAATGTGCTTAGCACAAAACAGAGGCCAATTCCATAGAGCTGCTAAGCAAAAAAATTTGCTTAGCATAAAATATTCTACCTTGGCAATAACAGGGTTACGAACTAAATTTTCAGGTGATGTATATTGCTTGTGACTGGTATTATTTACCATGAAAAGCACATTTGGCTGGTCACCTGCTTTTACTGAGCAAGATTTTGTTGTGCTTAGAAGCAAATTTGTGTGCTCCATGAAATTGGCCCAAGCTCAGTAAAAACAGGTTATCGGCCAAAACTCCACGTGCTTATAATAAGACGGAATAATTCCACACGGAGTTTAGAATCATTAAGTAAGCTTTTCAACAGTGTTTCTTTTTGGATAGTTGCAAAATGTATATTTCACCTTTAAGAATGCCACACGTTGATTTTATCGGCCCTCTTTTTGGATACAAGAGCTAGGTTTATAAATCTATCTTGTCAGAAATATTAGAAGAAATCCTTACTTCTCTACCACAATTACCTGGGTTCAAGAACAGTAGTCTACCGTAGTTCATCACAATTCAAATCACAATACATGTACCATTTTCCGCAGTTCATTTGAATGGCTTGTGACGTGACTTGCGAATGAACGATATATTATTGAAGATTTGATTGACATGTGATAACTTGACTACAAGTCATTTTTAAATGTGGACTGATCAATCCCAGTGACCAACTTTTACAAATTAGCAATAAAGCTATTTTTGTTATGTTGTCCTAAAATAAAAGCATGGGCATGTAAACCCTAATTACAATTTGTTACAGATTGAATGGAATCCCGGTTCATTGGATCTTTGCTTGGGCACCAGAAGGTGACAGTACTGCAGCAGAGAATAGAAGTGACAGTAGTGAAACAGAAAGAGAAGGTCAAGCCATGGACAAAGTTGGCCTTTTCCAAGCGTGGGACGACTTACTGCAGTCAGGTCGGGACGTGACCTTTCAGGAAATCAAAACAATTGCTGTTGCCCACAGGTGAGTTGGATGTATTTGCCAATCTTCAGTGATGACTGGTCAATACCATTGCAATAACGTTATGGGTGGAACGACTTTCAAATCACAATTGTCTCTGGGGTCGATTTCACGAAACTCATTTTATCTTGCATTTTACGAGTCCCCGCTCATAAGATCGATTATGGCTAAGACATACGTCTCCTAAGAGCTATTTCACGAAACCCATCTCGAGAAAGACGCATCAAATCTACCAATTTGTTTGCTGTTTCCTGATTATTTTTACCGCTTGAGGAAAACGTTGTTGTATAGAAATTGCATTAAACAAACTTTAGTACGCAATTTCAAAAGTAATGTACCTTTCAATTTCCCGATCGGGCACTATATATATTTAGATTCCGAGCACTAGCCTATATTAGAGAACTTAACGTGACCGTGTTTAACCAAATCGGGATAAAGAACCAGCAGGACTACAGGTCTCTTCCAATCTCAAATAGGGGGTGCAACTGGTGTTAGTCCACAAAGTCTTTAGTTATAGCACCTTCCAACGACAGGACGTTTTACACCCGCCAAAATGCACATCGAGCGTTGAGTTTAAGAAATTTGTTAGTTTTTTCCTTGTATTTTGCTTATAGTTTTCATGTATTGTCTAACTATACATTGTGATCTCCGAGTCAGCAACAGGGGGTAAACAAACGTTTGTTCCTAGATAGACTAATTAAGGCCTTCTGTAAATACT
This sequence comes from Crossaster papposus, assembly GCA_037893245.1. NCBI lineage: Eukaryota > Metazoa > Echinodermata > Asteroidea > Velatida > Solasteridae > Crossaster > Crossaster papposus. The sequence continues at coordinate 654,143 of JBAIAA010000321.1, forward strand.
TATTTCCATTTTTTTGTCTTTGCACATTCTGGATAGATGCTTGGTTGGCAAGTGGTTGGTCATGAAGGATACAGGCTTTCATGTTGACCTTACCTGGGAGAGGATATTCCGTGCAACGGTTGCCGGCCAGCTTGGGTCATCTACAAAGGTTAGCTCTGCGCACGAAGGTGACACCCACCAAAGTCACGTCATCTGCATCTACTCCGAGGACTTCACGGACAAGTCTGCGGTGATGACACTGGAGACCAGGCTGCGCCAGCTAGGCATACGCTGTCGACTGACGTACAAGCCTGATGCCTTCAGTTACCTTGGGGTCTACCGTGGCAATGAGTGGGGACTTAAACCGACCATCTATACAAGTGAATTTGATGTTAGGAAGAATGCTTCTGTTGTCATGTCAGTTTATGATTTGTGATTGGATCTGGGAAAACTCTTCACATGATGATATTTGTTCTTGTGATTTATATGTGGCGCATCTGAAACGCGGAATTGATGACAACAAATTTCACCATGTTCAGGGTTTCTCAGATCACATCACAATTTACATCCCCTTTATGCGGTCCACAGTAGGTTTAGATGGTAAAACGGCATTTTTAATTGTTCTAAAAACATTTTTTATTAAATAAATTTCACTCTGGACTTTTCAAAGTGACTAAATTAAAAGCCTCACTGAGGTGAAGGTGAAGCCATGCATGCTCATGTGGAGAGGTTTCCATTTTTGTCTCACCTGAACAAAGTTCAGAACGATACTACATGTACATGTATATGCAATATCACGTAGTCCGTCTGTCTGTAGTCTGTCCGTCCGTCCATTATGTACATTTACGTGTCATTTTGGGTTAAAGTTTTGACAAATTGGTCTTACATGTATGTAAAGTTAAGGTCCAATTGTGACCCGCTCTGCAAAAATGAGTCTGATGTCGGAAAATACATGTTTACGTAAATTAAGGGCTGTTTATTTTCTTGGAGGTGATTTTTTTGTTAACAACTAATATTTTTGTTTTAAGGCATTTTGGTTTCTCCAACACCTATATTTTCAGATCTGATTGATTGAAAAGATTGTTTTGATCCCTAAATTAAATAAAATACAGGTTTTGTCATTCTCTTACCATAGCATTTGATGAAGCACTACAATTCAAAATCTTCATTTCTCTCAAAGACATTTTGAGTATAACTGAGAAAAAGCAAATTAATTACACTACAGCGTTGTGCCATATCAAATGAAAGCTTATTTCCTGCTTTTCCTGACCAACTGTACAATTGAAAAAAACATTTTTAACACATCAGACTTATTTTTGCAGAGTGGGTCACAATTGCAATCAAACTTAGGTCATGCATGCAATATTGTAACCTTACGGTTGTGTCAAAGGTCAAGTACTAAGGTCAAGTACTGGGACATGCTCATTAGCATAGTGCCACCTGATGGCTGTATTGGATATAAAATTACCAAATTGCTTCCAGTGGATGTCGTCATTCTGCACATAATCCATTGCAGAGCCTGTAAAATTGATCTGAACCCTAACTCCCTAGTGTAATAGGAACCATATCCTGGCAATTCCAACACCATATGGCAAACTGTACACACAAACTGTTGGACTCTGATTCTAGTATAAAAGACAGATCAGTTTATTAGGGGTCCAGTACCCATCCAAACAGAATCCAACAAAAACCGGTGTTAAAGTTTGACTGGATGTGGATTTGTTAAGGTTAAATACCGATTGCCAAATTTTGTTCTATTGAGTTTATATACAGATTATTTGTAATGACTTGAGTTATATAATTTTAAGTAACGTTTAAATTGTTATCTTCCTTTTATTATGTTTGACTTTAATTTCCAGAGTTAATTTTAAATTATTTACAGACTTTTGAAAATATGTATAGTTGTAGTAGTGTATCATATTTTAATCTGCAGTATACATCATTGCCAGGGAAGGATGGTCAGTAGTTTATCAAAATGTTATATTTTGTTTCTGTTGTAAATGTGTGCAATGATTATATTTTGTTAATCAAAGTTATTGATATTTCAAATAACTGAGTGATCCCTGTTCGCTGTTTTCCAGGTGAATTATGCAACATTGCTGATGTTGCTAGTATTGTGACTTTGGGCGCGATTCCTATGACCACATGTCAATTAAGGGTTTGTGGCTTCTGACGTCGCCCCCGAACAAAAATATTGACTAATTTGGGGAATTCCAACAGGGGGCTTAGCTCAGTTGCTAAAGCATCGGAACAGCAATCCGGAGGTCACTGGTTTAAGCCTCGCTCCAGTCAATTTCTTTGTTTTTTCCTTGTATTTTGCTTATAGTTTTCATGTATTGTCTAACTATACATTGTGATCTCCGAGTCAGCAACAGGGGGTAAACAAACGTTTGTTCCTAGATAGACTAATTAAGGCCTTCTGTAAATACTTATTTCCATTTTTTTGTCTTTGCACATTCTGGATAGATGCTTGGTTGGCAAGTGGTTGGTCATGAAGGATACAGGCTTTCATGTTGACCTTACCTGGGAGAGGATATTCCGTGCAACGGTTGCCGGCCAGCTTTGTTCAATTTTCAAAATTATGAATGATAATCAGTTTGTCTTGATTGTAGAGGATATCATTTCTCAATAACCTCCACATCACTCCAATTTGTTTACAACATTGGGTTTGTCACCGACAGGCTTTGCAGTGTTACCCGTTTATTCGTGTTATTATTATTTTTAAGATAATTCAACGTTTCTTTTTACATATCTCGTAAAGCAAATTATTAATAATTTTAATTACCTTTATTTCTAAGCAGGGTTATGTAACTGCCAAGACTTTTGTCTCAACCCTTCACTTAATACTATCTTCATTTCTACGTTTAAACTTGTTTCTTGGTCATGCTTAAATATCAGTTAATTATTGACCTTCATTTCCATAAGTTTATCTTTGTATATCTCATCGTTATTGTTTGTTTATCAGTATTATTTATATTCTAATACATTCTACCAAGATATTTTAAGATAAAGTTGTCTCCTATGATTTATATACTTGTGCATATCCTCCCAACAAAATCTGCACATCCACGGAGTGAAAAACCAGAGATAAAAACTCGTGGAGAAAATACTCTGGAAAACCCCACGAATAGTACTGATTTTGTTAGACCTATTAAGCTCCCATTCTCAGCATCACATTTGTTTTAAAGTAACAATTAAATTAGTATGTGAGCTCGTTGCCTGTCGATGCGCAGATGGAGCCAACCTTTTGTCCCTCTCTATTTATACCACCTACTAACTCCTTTTCACCTCCGCCTAGCGGAGTGATATTCCAATTGAGAACTTGATTTCGTTCTATTTCACCCGGTTCAACCGAACGAAATATCATATTTCAGCACCTCTTTTGAAAACATATTAAGTATGGGAGAAAGTGTACAGCCATGTACATGTATTACACAGCATGGAAGTGCCAATTAATATTGACTTGATTTCCGTTTTAGGATATCTTCCTCCAGTATATTACGTGCTGGGGATTGGAAGGGGGAGCTGGGGGCCTATCCCGTTTAGCCATATGGTGCATCATTTGTGGCAGCGATTATCTCTATATATAATCTGTAGGATCCTACAGTCCTACAAAATGGTTTCCCGCATATACTGCAACGTGTACCAGTGATCAGTGAATAGGCGCAGCATCTACTTGGACGTGTACCCGTGAAAGGCACGTACACATACACATTTACACATTAGTACACACAAACGGCCATTGTTGTTCCGTGTATAATTTGGAATGGGGTGGAAGAGCTTGCCGCTTGTTCACGACACGATTTTTTTTGTCCGTTTCTGACTTCGTGTCAAACTTGTTTTACTATTTAGCTAAGAAATGGCAGCATTTGAAAAGTAGCCCACGCAACGTGCTGGACATAGTGATAGAATGTCGAAATTCCGTAATGCTGATGATCTCATCTACGGACGAAGTCGAAGAGATAATAAGATTAAGAGGCTTTCTCGAAACTACGGTTCATAAAATTACTCGAGACGGAATTCAAAAATTGTCAACCTTATAAATAAGCTTGTAATCACATAGTTCAAGTTGCAGTCTTGGTGAGCAGATATGGTATGAAATTTGTAAATGACGCAATTAATGCAAATAGCTGATAAACTCTCGGCCTCCCATGTCAGCGACTCAGCGGCGTACCATTTTTTAGGTACATGTAATTACTAATAATAATAACTGTTATTGTTAAGAAATTGTGTGGATTTTGGCGACATTTTGAACCACATTAAATTTAAAGAGATAATCATTTGTCAATATTCGTCTCGCTCGGCCTCTAGTACTAGCAGTAGCACAAGATAATGCCCAAATGTTAAAAGAGCGATAACTATAGGCCAGTAGCAAGGTACATGTACTGTCATTGTGGGCTTGAATGGGAATTCATGATGAATGGGAATCGCCTGGGACGATTCCGATTATTGTGTTCATTCGTGATGTTATTTTTGGTAGGCAATGAAAACATAGAAGTTCATTGAAGTTGTTGCTAAATACAAAAATGAATGTTCATTTGGCTGTTACTTGAACCTAGGGCTAGGCTTCGTTCCGTGTATGTCCAGCGTTACTGCCAAACTGCATCATGAATAAAGCCAAAACTTAAACACCAATGTAGGATTGTAGGATCTCCACTCTCCTCAGAAATCATTTGTTTGGTTTTCTGTACATTTCAATGGCTGTAGGATTTTCTTACCCATGTAGGATTTTTTGTACTATGTATAATGGTGTAGGATTGTAGGATCTCCACTCTCCTCAGAAATCATCTTTTTGGTTTTCTGTACATTTCAATGGCTGTAGGATTTCTTACCCATGTAGAATCTCTGTAGGATTTGTTGTACTGTGTATAATGATGTAGGATTGTAGGATCTCCACTCTCCTCAGAAATCATCTTTTTGGTTTTCTGTACATTTCAATGGCTGTAGGATTTTCTTACCCATGTAGGATTTTTTTGTACTGTGTATAATGGTGTAGGATTGTAGGATCTCCACTCTCCTCAGAAATCATCTTTTTGGTTTTCTGTACATTTCAATGGCTGTAGGATTTTCTTACCCATGTAGAATCTCTGTAGGATTTTTTGCACTGTGTATAATAGTGTAGGATTGTAGGATCTCCACTCTCCTCAGAAATCATCTTTTTGGTTTTCTGTACATTTCAATGGCTGTAGGATTTTCTTACCCATGTAGGATTTTTTGTACTGTGTATAATGGTGTAGGATTGTAGGATCTCCACTCTCCTCAGAAATCATCTTTTTGGTTTTCTGTACATTTCAATGGCTGTAGGATTTCTTACCCATGTAGAATCTCTGTAGGATTTTTTGCACTGTGTATAATAGTGTAGGATTGTAGGATCTCCACTCTCCTCAGAAATCATCTTTTTGGTTTTCTGTACATTTCAATGGCTGTAGGATTTTCTTACCCATGTAGGATTTTTTGTACTGTGTATAATGGTGTAGGATTGTAGGATCTCCACTCTCCTCAGAAATCATCTTTTTGGTTTTCTGTACATTTCAATGGCTGTAGGATTTCTTACCCATGTAGAATCTCTCTAGGATTTTTTGCACTGTGTATAATAGTGTAGGATTGTAGGATCTCCACTCTCCTCAGAAATCATCTTTTTGGTTTTCTGTACATTTCAATGGCTGTAGGATTTTCTTACCCATGTAGGATTTTTTGTACTGTGTATAATGGTGTAGGATTGTAGGATCTCCACTCTCCTCAGAAATCATCTTTTTGGTTTTCTGTACATTTCAATGGCTGTAGGATTTTCTTACCCATGTAGAATCTCTGTAGGATTTTTTGTACTGTGTATAATGGTGTAGGATTGTAGGATCTCCACTCTCCTCAGAAATCATTTTTTTGGTTTTCTGTACATTTATATGGCTGTAGGATTTTCTTACCCATGTAGGATTTTTTGTACTGTGTATAATGGTGTAGGATTGTAGGATCTCCACTCTCCTCAGAAATCATCTTTTTGGTTTTCTGTACATTTCAATGGCTGTAGGATTTCTTACCCATGTAGAATCTCTGTAGGATTTTTTGTACTGTGTATAATGGTGTAGGATTGTAGGATCTCCACTCTCCTCAGAAATCATCTTTTTGGTTTTCTGTACATTTCAATGGCTGTAGGATTTTCTTACCCATGTCGGATTTTTTGTACTGTGTATAATGGTGTAGGATTGTAGGATCTCCACTCTCCTCAGAAATCATTTGTTTGGTTTTCTGTACATTTCAATGGCTGTAGGATTTTCTTACCCATGTAGGATTTTTTGTACTGTGTATAATGGTGTAGGATTGTAGGATCTCCACTCTCCTCAGAAATCATCTTTTTGGTTTTCTGTACATTTCAATGGCTGTAGGATTTCTTACCCATGTAGAATCTCTGTAGGATTTGTTGTACTGTGTATAATGATGTAGGATTGTAGGATCTCCACTCTCCTCAGAAATCATCTTTTTGGTTTTCTGTACATTTCAATGGCTGTAGGATTTTCTTACCCATGTAGGATTTTTTTGTACTGTGTATAATGGTGTAGGATTGTAGGATCTCCACTCTCCTCAGAAATCATCTTTTTGGTTTTCTGTACATTTCAATGGCTGTAGGATTTCTTACCCATGTAGAATCTCTGTAGGATTTTTTGCACTGTGTATAATAGTGTAGGATTGTAGGATCTCCACTCTCCTCAGAAATCATCTTTTTGGTTTTCTGTACATTTCAATGGCTGTAGGATTTTCTTACCCATGTAGGATTTTTTGTACTGTGTATAATGGTGTAGGATTGTAGGATCTCCACTCTCCTCAGAAATCATCTTTTTGGTTTTCTGTACATTTCAATGGCTGTAGGATTTTCTTACCCATGTAGGATTTTTTGTACTGTGTATAATGGTGTAGGATTGTAGGATCTCCACTCTCCTCAGAAATCATCTTTTTGGTTTTCTGTACATTTCAATGGCTGTAGGATTTTCTTACCCATGTAGGATTTTTTGTACTGTGTATAATGGTGTAGGATTGTAGGATCTCCACTCTCCTCAGAAATCATCTTTTTGGTTTTCTGTACATTTCAATGGCTGTAGGATTTTCTTACCCATGTAGAATCTCTGTAGGATTTTTTGTACTGTGTATAATGGTGTAGGATTGTAGGATCTCCACTCTCCTCAGAAATCATTTTTTTGGTTTTCTGTACATTTATATGGCTGTAGGATTTTCTTACCCATGTAGGATTTTTTGTACTGTGTATAATGGTGTAGGATTGTAGGATCTCCACTCTCCTCAGAAATCATCTTTTTGGTTTTCTGTACATTTCAATGGCTGTAGGATTTCTTACCCATGTAGAATCTCTGTAGGATTTTTTGTACTGTGTATAATGGTGTAGGATTGTAGGATCTCCACTCTCCTCAGAAATCATCTTTTTGGTTTTCTGTACATTTCAATGGCTGTAGGATTTTCTTACCCATGTCGGATTTTTTGTACTGTGTATAATGGTGTAGGATTGTAGGATCTCCACTCTCCTCAGAAATCATTTGTTTGGTTTTCTGTACATTTCAATGGCTGTAGGATTTTCTTACCCATGTAGGATTTTTTGTACTGTGTATAATGGTGTAGGATTGTAGGATCTCCACTCTCCTCAGAAATCATCTTTTTGGTTTTCTGTACATTTCAATGGCTGTAGGATTTCTTACCCATGTAGAATCTCTGTAGGATTTGTTGTACTGTGTATAATGATGTAGGATTGTAGGATCTCCACTCTCCTCAGAAATCATCTTTTTGGTTTTCTGTACATTTCAATGGCTGTAGGATTTTCTTACCCATGTAGGATTTTTTTGTACTGTGTATAATGGTGTAGGATTGTAGGATCTCCACTCTCCTCAGAAATCATCTTTTTGGTTTTCTGTACATTTCAATGGCTGTAGGATTTCTTACCCATGTAGAATCTCTGTAGGATTTTTTGCACTGTGTATAATAGTGTAGGATTGTAGGATCTCCACTCTCCTCAGAAATCATCTTTTTGGTTTTCTGTACATTTCAATGGCTGTAGGATTTTCTTACCCATGTAGGATTTTTTGTACTGTGTATAATGGTGTAGGATTGTAGGATCTCCACTCTCCTCAGAAATCATCTTTTTGGTTTTCTGTACATTTCAATGGCTGTAGGATTTCTTACCCATGTAGAATCTCTGTAGGATTTTTTGTACTGTGTATAATGGTGTAGGATTGTAGGATCTCCACTCTCCTCAGAAATCATCTTTTTGGTTTTCTGTACATTTCAATGGCTGTAGGATTTTCTTACCCATGTAGGATTTTTTGTACTGTGTATAATGGTGTAGGATTGTAGGATCTCCACTCTCCTCAGAAATCATCTTTTTGGTTTTCTGTACATTTCAATGGCTGTAGGATTTTCTTACCCATGTAGAATCTCTGTATGATTTGTTTGTACTGTTTATAATGGTGTAGGATTGTAGGATGTGTAGAGTCCTACAAATTACAGGTGGTCAAAAGTGCTGCCACACATCGTGCTGGGTATAATCTGACGGGCCTGCGTACACACCAATCATTGCCAACAAATACTGTGGGTTCGAGACAGTAACCAGCCTATGCTTATATAATCCGCCGCAACGTGTCTTGAGCCAGTTTACGGTGAAAATAGTCCTATAGGTATTTCTTTGATGATTAATAGCAGCAATCTTGAAGGGACATTGCTTATTTTATTTTTTTATTATGTCTGTGATAGTACGTAGACAATTATGAGAAGGTATATAGAGCAAGGCTCATTTATATACAAGTACAATTTGTTTTAGTAACGTTGCGCTCTCTTCATCAGTTTCACTATGTTCATACCGACTCGAGTTCGTATACGACGTGCGTTGTAGGCGCGATGCTGCGTGCAGGCTTAATAATAATATCAATGCGCGCAGCATGCAGCATGCATGCATCGATCGCGGATTCGCGGTGGGAGGGCGGTGTGCGCGCGTGGGCCGGGCATGTATACACCACAGACATAAATAACTAGACGGACAGCGACTATGGAAATCAACCTCCAGGTCACTGACCTCAACACCTGGACGGATCATTGTCCATATTCTGCTGTGCTAACACTTGAAGTCGGCGCGAACTGGAAGTGCAACATGGCGTCACTGCTGTGAGCCAATGAAATGTCCAGTTGTAGAGGTCAGTGGATTTACCAACCAACTGAACTCTACACCTGGACATTTCATTGGCTCACAGAGTGACTTCGTGGGTCCGCCATGTTGCACTTCTCTGCATGCCGACTTCAAAATAAAACAATGGATGATCTGTCCATGTATAGAGGTCAGTGCTCCAGGTACCGTAATTTCGACGGCGCCTGACTAAGTATGAAATCGTGGGCGGAAGTGATTGACAAAATGTGCACGACTCTATGGACAAACTTCGGGAGGACGGATACAAATCGGTAATTTCGGTTGAAAACGCAGCTGATGTCGACTAAAAATATTTTCAGCTGTTAACTATATAAATGCTGCATAGTTCTAACAAAAATAAAAAAATTGTCAAAAATATCGAGTTCTTACAGAAATTAAGCAATTTGCCCACGATTTGTGGCTTTCATGAAATTTCACGGCGCCCCCTGCTGTCCGTCTATAGGTTATTTATGTCTGTGGTATACACGCACTTATACGAACTCGGTGTGAAACTGACGAAGAGAGTCTACAAGTTTAACGCTGTTTTGAGTTTATTTGTTCACTTGTTAGTTCTTTTAGCGCTTTAACCGGTGTGAGTTAACATTGCAACAGAAGCACGTTATTGAGCACACTTGTCACAGTCTGTTCGCATCCGTTTGATGGACGAAGGTCACCACCAGTCGGCACCGTTCCTTCTAATGCCGGTTATAAGAACTTCGAGTCGAGACAGAAGGACTTTCACTTTTAGGCCTATTTATGACCGGCTCACCACTTGTAGCTGTTTCCGACGATGTCAGTGGAATGGTAAAATGATCGTGAAGACCAGAAACAACATGAGCCAAATTTTTGGTCAATTTGTTCTTCTTCTTAGAAGTGTTCCACTCCACAAGCCTCGGACGGAGCGTGATGTGGTTGAATTTAGTCTCTACAGGGAGAGCAAACGGAAATAGATCAAATTATAAAAAAGTACTTTATCGATAGGCTTGCTCACTTGAAGAAAAAATATTGTATAGTGTGACCCACAACAAAACCGGACCAGCCTGAGGCCAACCTAGGCCTATACTAATCAATGAAGAATCTTTCTATAAATATTACTATTTATTACGATTTGGGGCAGTAGTGCAGCACCCAACCCGATTTTTATGAAGCGAAGTCGGAGGTCTTTCGCAACAAGAAATATTCACGGCGCCTTCGAATTTAACACCCGGTCCGACTATCCACCATCTTTAATAAGCGAGGCTTTTGATGTTCAAACGACAAGTTATAAACGTGCAGGTAATATATTTAAAATGGTAACATAGGGAGTGTATTACACAACAAGTCCGACACTATTAAATCTGGTATGTACAAAATAATGAATACAAATTGGAATGCTGTTAGAAGCAATGTATTTTGACGTAAAAAAAACCTTACCTATTATTGGGTAAAAAAAACCCGGATAAATATGGTTTAAATATTTTTTTGACTCACCATGTAAAGACGCACTTAATTTTCGTGCTGTTCCAATATACGTAAATATATCCATGATATTGCGCTATCTGCAAGAATGATACCCGTTTAATTGGTATACGCTTCAGGCTGCGATTAAAACGGGCGACGCAGTCGATTGGCATGGTATTTATTGCCTGCAACCTAAAGAAGCGTGTATTATTTACGTACTTTTTGATTGCATATTATTATTGGAATGGGTGATTGACAAAGCCTTGTGAAGGCATTTTCTTTGTACATCATAATTTTAGAAGATTGTCAAAGTCATTGGTGGCTATTTTATATGTATGTATTTCTTAATTTGTATATAAAGCTTGCCATCAGTATATGTAATTTAGTCGTATACAGAAACCCACCTAGTCAGAGTTGAATTAATTAAAACTAAATAAAAGAACAGAGAACAATCGAAGCCATTGTCCAACAAAACTTGTCTTCAACCTCACTTTATTTGAGTGTCCGATGTTTGAGTTACAAAAACAAAATCATAAGGAAAAACCAAACCACAATAACCCCGCCGTCAGGGTTCGACGCGGCGGCGCTGACAAAATAAATTGCCGCGCTAGATAGTTAAAAGCGGAGGACGCATGAGGGCGCATTAGTTAATGTGAGTTTATCGTCGATTTTAGAGCGTTTGGAATCAAGACTAAACAGTTGACAGGCGTCGGATTCTGCCGACTTTATTAATTTTAGGGGCGCCATAAAAACTAAGAGCATATCCCGATTGACATGAAATTCGGCCATTATGTTAAACAAACTTTCCTTTTGCCGCCCACTTTAACAAAAAACGCGCCCAATAACGCAAAAGGTTTCATTTTCACTGTTTAATATTTGCACTAATTAAAAAATTCTCAATGCTTTCCCGTTAAAATCACCCCCCCGCAAAAAGAAATAAATGTAAGAAACCACACAAGCTCCTGGCTGAAACAAATTATACTCTAAATCATCAAGAATATCAATATAAAGGGGCATTTTCTTATTAGCGCCGACCGCGCGTGAACATAATTAACGCGTGAAATCTGACACCACTTTATTAAAGACGTTTGCGGCTGATGACGTCATACTATTTCCAACGCGCTATTACTAAGCCAGTGTGTGCTTTCCAAGATATTTTGTCAAGTATTTGGCCTGTTTTGGGCAACTTTAATTTTGTGGTCACAACTTAACTTTTTATGAGCAATAGGCTGAGAAGCCGTTGTGGCGTTAGAACGGCAGACAAAATCAAAAATTCGAAAAAGGAGTGAAAACGTCCCAATTATTGGGTCTAGGATTCAGGATACCATACAAGTTTCTGGTATAACAATATTTTGTAGCGTACGTTTCTTTCATAGTTTTTTTCATAATCTAGTTTAAGTATAAATTATATTTTTACATTAGGCCCTACTGCAAATTGCAAACAAAGTGGCTATTTTTACGTGACCGCAACCTAGTAATCCGAGTTACGTATCAAGACTTGGATTTGGACTTGCACACAAACAACAGCAGGATTCGAACCAGGGATCTTTGATCCATAGCCAATCCCACTATGACTTTAGTCCGAGTATGATGATAACTCGGACCCAAAAAGCACCTTTTTCAACATTTGGACATGGTCGGGTGATAGGCCCTGTACTAAATAACAACAATGCTGTGACGTCATGTTTATTCCGATGAATAAACATAACTTCTCGTCAAACTACTAAAACAAATGCATGAATTGTGACTCACCCACCTATGGAAGAAAGAAAAAATCGCAGACCGCGCGCCAGGTTACCAACCGTGTAGTACTCCGTGTAGCGACCAGTATTCTACTCAGCATACGACCGTCCAAATTATTCCCCCCAAATGATGCACCATATGGGATTTTACAAGTGGCATCCCTTCACGTTCTCGGGCAATTAGAACCTATTTTCCAACCGTCATTTTATCAAGTCTGCCCTCAGATTGAAGTCCCAAAACCAGGGAGTTTATCCCGGTCTATATTTAGACAATCCCACCATTTAGTTTTTTTACCAAACGGATTCTTTTTTTCGAAAAGAATTGTGGGGGCAAATTTCATGCTAATGATCTCTCTCTGCTAATGTGGCGCGCCGACTGCATCGACTGCACGGCCGTCTCAAGGCAAAACAATTCAACTCTAATGTGATATCACCCGACCATGTCGGTAAATTTGCTATGCAATTTTGCCCATTCTTATCTCGGGGTCGGCATGACGTCACCGGGCCCTGTTTCTTGTCTCTGATTGGTCAGTGGTGGCTGTTAGTTATCACCCTCTCTGGACGTACTCAAAGGGGAATGAGTAGCAATGAATAGTGTTGTGGTCTATCACTCCATGGAGGAATTCCTCCATGATCACTCTAAGTGAAAAAAATATAAATAATTAATTATTGTCCAATGTCTATTAAACACTACACCGAAATATTTCCACATTTCATTGTTTTATAAAGTAACACAATCTCCCACGATACACCGACAAAAAAAGTATGCATTTGTTTATTGCTGTAAACAAATATAGAAAACACGTAATTTCCCTGTACAAATTGAATGGAGGGCTACCCCTTTGCCCGACGGCGCGGCGTGTGCAATAGGTGGAACAGCCTCTGACCATGAGAGAATAAGCCACTTTGGAGTTCCGACTGCGCATGTGCACAACAAGATTCAACAATTTTTCTCAAGGAGGTCAAGTGATACAAACACGGCAGACAAATGCACACAAGGCTATGGGGGACGTGGTAACCAAATCCGCATTTTTTACATTTTCTTGTGAAATCGAAAAAAATAAATAATATTTGTTCGAACAAAAGTTTGGCCACACAAAGCGGCTGAAAACACCAAAACGTAAACAAAAATATATGTTACTTAGTAACTTTAAAACACGACGATCTCATGAAATTTGCTGGTACCCCGCTATGCTTTTGCACGCAATCGATGAAATGTTTATATCGAAAGAAAAATCGTCAAATCTTCATGTGCGCATGTGCAGTTGGAATACCAAATTGGCTTATAGTGGGTATTTTAGTCGGGCGCCGCGCAAATCACGAAACACGTAGTTTTGAATAGGACCTGGCGGTCTGCGATTTGTTTTTCCATAGGTGGCCGGGTGAGTCAAAATTCATGCATTTTTAAAAGTATTTTGGACGAGAAGTTATGTTACATTGCATTAAATCACTCTAAATTTAAATTCTAAAGAATAACTGAGCTGATATAGTCATGATAGTGGATAGTGCGATATGCCTATGAATCAAAGATCCCTGGTTCGAATTCTGCTGTTTGTGTGCAAGTCCAAATCTGGCTCGCTGCATGTACAGTGCAGCGATGCAGGCCTGCGCTCTTGCACCATAAAACAGTCGTTGGTGGTCGCTCGAAAAGCCATTGTCGTGTCCCCCGTCTTCGCATAGTGTGCTCTTTACGTGAGTCGGGTGCTGTCGGGACGTCTATGTAGTTTATATTGACCGAACGTTATGGGTGCACTGTCCTAATTCAAGTCCCATTGAAAACAGTGTAAAATAAACAAAGTTTAGGGCCAAGTTTCATGCAAACCAACATCACTGGGGTTTATCAAACAACAATCAGATTATTGTCTTGGCCTTTATCTTTCCATTTCTTTTCAATTTTGGGTGGGTTAGCCAATTACATTTTTTAATATTCACACCAAAAGAAACTCACCTCCCGAAAAGTGATACTTTCCCAGCCTGCACGCAGCCATTTTACAAATGGCATCCCTCCACGTTTAGGGGCAATTAGGACCCATTTTTCAACCGTAATTTTGTCAAGTCTGCCTTCAGATTGAAGCTCAGAAACCAGGGAGTTGATCCCATGCTAAATTTACACAATCCCACCATTTCTTTTACCAAACGGACTCCTTTTTCAAAAGAAATTGTGGGGGCACATTTCATGCTAATGAGACCGCGGAGAAATTCTCCCTTCAATTAGGACAGTGCACCCTTTAAATACAATGATTTATAATTATTTGAAACAAAAATAATACTAAAAGGTCCAGAACGAATCAAAGAACTCAAATGTTCAAAAAAAAAATGAAAAAATTAATCCAATGGCCATCTACAGGGTTAAATGTTCAAGGCCAGCCTATAGCATTTTGCACTGTCTTAACAGCACAGACTCTCCTATACATGCTAGTGCAAACAGATTCTACAATGTTTTTAAAAATATAAAAAACATCTTAAAGTTCATTTTTTCGAAATGTACGTGGGCAAGTACGTGGGTTGTATGTTTTATTTAGTATTTTTTTTTTTTTTATATACATGGTTTAATATTGCACTTACTTTGTTGGTGTGTGTGGGAAGGGGGGGGGGGGGGGGGGGGGTTTGGTTGGTAGGTGGGGAGTTTAAATCAACAAACAAATATATGTAAGGGGATAAATTGTTCATAGTAATTAAGGGTTTTATACTTAGCACTCATGTCTTCATTAATGGACACCCAATAACCACCACCCCACCCCCACCCTCCTCCCCCCAAAAAAAAAAAAAAAAAAAAAAAAAAAAATAACACCAATTTCTTAAATAAAATAAAAATCTAAGTGTAAAAAGGTTCTTTGCTTACTCAACCATTACACAGGGATAATTTTTACGGGGAATTGGGGGGCCATTTTGATGTTTTACCATTACAATTTCAGAAGTTGCTATCTTAGGATGTAATTATTTGAAAGATTAATGACCAAGTGTTCCCCACTTGTAATGTGACCCTGGCAACACAGAAACAATCTGGGGTAATTTCCCCAAGGATACAACAGCCTTTCCAAGTGGCATAAGGACACAGGCCTTGACTGACGTTATGGTGACGTACATATCTTGTGACCTTTCCTTGCAATCTCAATTCAAAGAAATACCAAATTAGCATGCTGAAAAATTTATAAAAGTCTCAAATTGGTCATAGGGTGACCATATCATTTCAAGTAACCCTATGAAAACCATCGAGCAAAGCTGAAATTCTTTTGTTGTGTACAATGGGTCGAGACAGAAGAGGAATTTTTAAAATGAAAAAAACTTGGTTCAAACCAAAACACGAGCAGTCTCCCAAGATGCAGCGTGCAGCTGAAGACATGGAACTGCCCAAGTATGTAAGACCAACATATGAGCAACTCGAACTGGCTGTTCCGAAAGACGAACGAGGGTTTTTCAGCCAGACACTTCCAACAGCAGGGACCAAGTGCAGAAATGTAATGCTACTTCGACCAAAAGCTGGAGAAATTACTCTAGTTGACAGGCTCCAGCCCAATGGTGGAAAATCCAATCTCAAAATAGGGCACTTTCCACCCCCGAGTGGAACGAATCACCAAGGAGGATATCGTTTCGTGGACATTGAGTCGGCGGTGGAACTTGGAGCAAAGGCGGTACTTGACCATCAAAAATCGCATCCCGAGTGTGATGGCCATCCTAAACTACTGGCAGAGGCAGAGGAATGCAGAGGTTTAGCAGTATCTGAAGCAATGTACTGCCAAAAGTGTGGATTTACAACACAGAGACAAAGACTTTATACCGAAATACCTCAAAATGGACCTGGACGACGGACTGCTACTCCCAACATGGCATTTCAGGTGGGACTCTACAACACTGGCATCGCAGCTGCAGGTGCAAGGAGGCTCTTAGCAGCTATGGACACGGCTGTTCCTTCGAGTAGTGGACTGCAAAAAATTGCACACAAATGTGGTAAAATAATATCTCAAGAAAATGAAGAAGACATGGCTGCAAAGAGAACAATTGTAAAAGATATTCACGAGATGCAGGGATTTCAAAGAGAGAGTCCAATTGCTGTTGAGATGGACAGACAATACAACAACCCACTCAGAAACTCTAGGAAAAAAAGTCTCTTTGTACCTGCCACACAAACCAGAGACACTGTGTGTGAAAATGTGACATCTTCAAAGTATGTCATCATGTACAATCAAGAAAACAAACTGTGTAAAAGTAGAGAAATGAGACGTGCCAAAGGAGAAAAAACACCTAAATGCCCTAACCACACAGGATGCACAGCGACACGTCCTTCTCACTTCAACATGGGAAACGAGAAACAGGGAGGACTACAATGCGCTAAAAAACTTTTGCATTGCAAAGAGCCCCTCCTTGTCAACAGTGTCACCACTGATGCAGATGGATGTCTGGCAGCAGGCTTGAACACACAAATGAGGACAAGAACTGGTTCTGAAACAGTGCAACAACTAGATCCTTCTCATTTGAATAGATCACTATGCGCTGCCATTAGTCGGGCAAATTTCAGCTCAAATATGTTTCCCTGCAAGAGTGCTAGACTAAAAAAACAACTGCAAGACCGTTTTGCTGATGATGTAAGTCACAGAACACAGGCCGAGGCCATCGCAATTCTCCAAAAATGTGATGGGAAAATGTACAGAATGAAAAAGATGGCAGCTAATGCTTCAACTGCCATCCCAAAATGTTATATGGGGGATCACAGTCTATGCAAAAACAAATCCCAAATTTGTAACGGTAATTATGGATTTCCATATATGTCACGCAGTACTAGAGAAAAACTAAGTTTATCCACGAAGGATGAGCAGCTTTTAAAGAAACTTTTGGACAAGCGAATTGGAGAAGATGCATTAGAAAAAACAAAGTATGGCATGAGTACACAAAAGACTGAATCTGTGAATCATGCCTTTGGAATGACCAACCCTAAAGGTTCACTAACTTTTTCAAAGAACGCTGCAGCAAGAGATCGGAGTTCCATTCACCTCGTTAACAACGGGCACGCCAACTCAATCATCAAGAAATGCCAAGCAGCTGGGTGTCCCATAACCAGCAACTCGCCTGCTGCCAGTGCTCTTGCTGAAATGGACAAAAAACAAAAATATCATAAGAAACGTTCAAAGTCTCCAAAATATAGGAAAAGACGAGCACAATGTCGTGGTGAAAGATACCATACGTACTATACTGCACAGGCCATGTATAAACCAGGACAATTAAATCCCAGACCAAACAATGAATTCCAGTCAAAGGACAAATTACCAGAGCAAAATATCTACAACGAACACAATTACTGTAAAATGTTCCTGTAATTTTGTTTGTAATAATCTGGTTGGTTTTATCCAGTTTGGGTTTAGGGTTACGTTCCATTAGGGTTGGTTACCCTCCGTTCGGTTAGGGTTAATGTAGCTAGGGTTGGCCGGTTTCATAGTCTGTTTATCAACTTGAATTGCATGTGTCCGAGAATCTTTGTTTAAATGGTAAAAAAAAATAAAAAAATAAAAAAAATAAAAAAAAAATAAAAAAAATGTTTAAAATTTTACAAAACGACTGTACATAATTATTATGTGATTTAAACTGTGTTTTTTTACCTGTTTCCAGTAATAAAATATCTCTGATGTGTCAGAATCCAGACAATTGTCTCCTGAAACTTGTTCTTGTCTTCTACGACTAAAGCCAGTAAGCGTAAACAACACAAACCATTTTTAAATCCCCGCCCGCATGACTCCAAGGAGGCGGCCATTTTGAAATATAGGGTGCACTGTCCTAATTCAAGTCCCATTGAAAACAGTGTAAAATAAACAAAGTTTAGGGCCAAGTTTCATGCAAACCAACATCACTGGGGTTTATCAAACAACAATCAGATTATTGTCTTGGCCTTTATCTTTCCATTTCTTTTCAATTTTGGGTGGGTTAGCCAATTACATTTTTTAATATTCACACCAAAAGAAACTCACCTCCCGAAAAGTGATACTTTCCCAGCCTGCACGCAGCCATTTTACAAATGGCATCCCTCCACGTTTAGGGGCAATTAGGACCCATTTTTCAACCGTAATTTTGTCAAGTCTGCCTTCAGATTGAAGCTCAGAAACCAGGGAGTTGATCCCATGCTAAATTTACACAATCCCACCATTTCTTTTACCAAACGGACTCCTTTTTCAAAAGAAATTGTGGGGGCACATTTCATGCTAATGAGACCGCGGAGAAATTCTCCCTTCAATTAGGACAGTGCACCCTTTAGGGCATCATTGTTTTGAAAAGCTTATTATTCTTATTCTTTATTCTTATTCTTTATTCGGCCAATAGAACAAGCAAACAATACATAGGGAACAGTATACCTTTACGGTTAAGACTAAGAGGGAGGGGGATAGAGGATGAAGACAAACAAAACATATAAACCAATCTGTGATGGCCAGGATCAACAAAAGTGTACTCAAACACTGTAGCCCGAAAGCTTGTTGGTCCAGTCACAGAGAGGAATCATACAATAAATAAATATATCTATATGTGTATATACAATAATATAAAAGTAAAAAAATGAATTTCAATAAAAAATAGAAATGCAATAAATAAATACAAATCAATAAGCAATAATCAATAAAGCAATAAAAAACTAAAAAACTAAAAGGACATAAACAAAAATAACGTTAATTAAGTGTACATGTTATCAGTCAACACAAACAGACAGCCATACTACCAAGGTTAAGTTCGCACAAGGAACACCCATCAATTGGTCGACATTGCCCGGCACCCCACTCACACGTTTTGAGCACGAGTACCAGGCAACAGCGACCAACCGTTGACAAATGTTCCTCGTCAGAATCCGCAATTGCAGAGTACAAATGTATACAAATACCAAATCAAACAAGACCCAACCAGATAAATACCCCCATAGAGCAAACAACACCCAACCAACATTTCACAAACAAGCAGACAACAAGCAGTTTGATGAACAAGTAAGACAAAGTACATGTACAAACAAATAATAAAAAATAAAAAATAAAAAATTTAAATTAAAGCTTTAGTTTTGGCATGTAAACAGCAGATGGATGTGGAATTATCATTATCAATTTTCCAGTGGGAGTATAATTATAAGCAGGTTGAGAATACAAATCGAGCTGTTAATTAATCATGGAAATGGGATAACAGATTTCTACAAAAATACTGAAGGCTGTCTAAAACAACAGAGTCTTTGATGTGAGTGGGCAAGCTGGACCAAATACGAGGAAATAAATGTATTGGGGAGTTCTTGAGGGCTAGAGTTCTCGCATAGTGATGGTTAAATGTTATGACGTCTAGGTGGCGGGCATTGATAATTGTGTTAGACTTAAGTGAATGGCAGTCAATGAGTCCATACAAGGATTTAATTGTGAAGGTGACCACATGTTTTTGTCTCCTATTAGTGAGGTTGATCCAGTTGAGGGCTTTTAGGCGGTCATCGTATGGCATGGAACCTCTCTGTTGTTTCAGGCACATCCTGCTTGCACGACGTTGGACGCTCTCTAGTTTGGCTGATAATGATGAGGTGTATGGGCACCAGGCGGGCAACCCATACTCTAAGATTGGTAGGACGAGGGACATATAAAGGGATCGAAGGGCTGTTGTACAGTAGATGTCCCACCAGCGACTTGCCAGATGAACCCAAGGGTACGGTTTGCCTTGGACACCACGGAATTTACATGATCAGTCCAAGTTAATGTGTTGTTGATAGTGATGCCAAGGTACTTGTATGTTGAAACAACATCAAGACCAGAACCATGCAGACTGTATACAGGTAAATGGCTTAGTGATTTGGAACGTGACATATGCATAACTTTACATTTGTTGATATTGAGTTCCATACCATTAGAATCACTCCATCGACCGAGTTCAGTGATGTCGGTCTGGAGAGCAAGTTCATCATGTTGAGATTTTATTGGGTTGTAAATTATAGTATCATCTGCAAATAGACGTGATGTGGTCCTCAGGTTATTGGATATGTCATTGATGAAGAGATTGAAGAGTAGAGGGCCAAGTACACTTCCCTGAGGAACTCCTGACGTAACTGGTTCCCAAGAGGAGGCACTACCACGGTACATAACCCGTTGCTGTCGGCCAGTAAGGAAGGATTTCAGCCAATTCCATGTAGTACCCCTAATGTTGAAGTTACGGGCCAACTTCTTTAGAAGAATGTGGTGAGGCATGCGATCAAATGCTTTACTAAAATCAAGAAAAATAATGTCAATTCGAGGTGGGCGTGGCGCGTCAAGAATATATGCCCAGTCATGAATTGTGTTTGTAAGTTGTGTAACGCAGGATTTGTGGGCTGTAAAACCATGCTGTTCTTCATTTCCAAGGCAGAGAGAACTCACATGGTTTTTGATGTTCTCTGCCACGGCTTTTTCGAGGATCTTGCAGATGACCACAGAAGTTAGGGCGACTGGTCGATAGTTCTTGATGGCGGTGCGACTGCCAGTTTTAAAAACAGGAGTGATTTGTGATAGCTTCCAATCCAATGGTAAACACCCACTTGCAAGTGATGAATTCATTACCCGTAGTAAAGGCGGAGCGATTGAAGATGCAACCGTTTGGAGAATGGTTGGTGAAATGGAGTCAGGGCCTGGCGCTTTGTATGGGGACAATGAGGACAGGCACTTTGTCAGCCATCCTAGGCTGATTGAAGTTTGGGGAAGGTCCGGAATCAGGAGAGAACAGGCAGGTGGTGAATCATGGCAGGTTACAGCAGGGGAGTGGATTGAAGTAAACAGAGTGTTGAATGCATGAGCAATTTCAGCAGGTTTATGCATGAGTTTACCTGTTGCAGATTGGAGAGCAGGTAGGCTTTTGGATTTCCTTTGGTCGCGAACAAAGCACCAAAAGCTTCGTTTGTTGTCATCTGAAGCAAATAAACGGTTGACGTAGTTCCGGTACGTAACTTTCATCGTGTTTTTGACTTTATTACGTAATTGTTTATATTGCAGCCATGCAGATGCCGAGTTGGAGTGTTTGGCTTTTCTAAACAGTTGGTGTTTAGAACGAATGAGTTGTTTTAGTTCTATAGTGATCCAAGGTGTATTCCTGCGACGGCGTTTCAATCGTGGCACGCTGTCTCGAATAGCCGCATCAAGAATGTCATTGAATCCTTCCCAAGATGCATTGGGATTGCCATCATCTAGGAAGGCGGACCAAGGGGCAAGATGCAACAGCATCTTCAGATGGGCAAAGTCAGCTTTCTTATATTGTAGAAAAGAGCGCAAAACTTGGGGTTGTATGGGTGTTCTATTTGCTGAAAATTCAAAATACACCGCATGATGATCACTGTTGACTGGATTAGCGATGGTTTTAACAGTTCCAAATTTCTCTGGTCGATTAGAGAAAACAAGATCAATAATGGTCCCAGATGATAGGTCGGTATTGGATTGACGAGTGACCTCATCAACCAGCTGCGTAAATCCGATGGAGTTGGTTAATTCTTGTAAATTGAACATTGAGTAAGATTCCATGCTCCAGTCTATGTTAAAGTCACCCAGGAGGATGGCTCCTTCATAGCCATGGAGAGTAGGTTGCACCATGTCACATGCTTCTTGCAGCTTATCGAAGAAAGACACGTCTGAGTTTGGTGGACGGTATACAATGCCAATCAACCAGTTTGTGCGGTTGAATGTTAGAGACAGCCATGTTAATTCAATGTCACAGTGGAAATTTGTAAGATGGGTTGGTAATAATGAATCATTTACAAGAGCCATTATACCTCCACCTCTACTATTACGATCACGACGAATAATTGAATAACCTGGCAAACTAGCAAACGGGTCAATGTCCTCAGCTGACATCCATGTTTCTGTGATGATAGCAATGTCCACAGGATAAAGTTGAAGATAAGATTGCAGGTCATGTTGCTTATTGCGGATGCTCCGAGCATTGAGTAGTAGACCAGAAATTTCACTTTTAGGCAAGTGCGTCGGTGGGAAGTTGGCTGGTAAATCATTAGTCGTGTTATCAATGATACCACCATCCAAGTCACTGAACATCTCGCAAAATGAAGTGTCACTACATGATGCAAATGGCAGGCCTTCGAGATGGGTGCAACCAGGACAGAACCAGTCGATGGTACTACCTGTAGATATCAGTTCATTGTAGAGAATAATCGACATGTCAGGGATGCATTTCTGATGCCAGTACTTATTACAGTCTTCACATAGTATCGATCGTTGGTTACATTTAACAGGCCGACTGCATCTACCACAGGGATCCTTGATGGGACCAGGATTGCTTTCAACGTCCCCGCAACCAGATAAAGTTAGGTTAAATGTGGAAGTAGAATTGGGATAATACTTGGATGGCGCTTTCCCAAACTTACTGCGTTTTCTGGTACATGTACTTGTCTTCTCTCTTGAATTCAGCCACAATGGGTTTAGCTTTGCACAATAACCAGCTGCATGTTGAGAACAAAGGCTGGTTGCAGTATCACAAAGGCTGTTAGTGTTAGCAGTGACACAAAGAATGCTATCAGCTTGGTTGTAAAGCTGGTCGATATTGCTCGGATTCGCAACCCCAAATAATCGTGAGTACCAATAAAGCCATAACAGTTCTTCTTTAACATGTATAGAAGCCAGTGTGCGCTTTCCAATATATATTGTCAAATATTTGGCATGTTTTGGGCAACTTTTGTGGTCACAACTTCTTTTTTTTATTGGCAATAGGCTTTACAACGGTTGGGGCGTTAAAACGACAGACAAAATTCAAAAATCGAAAAAGGAGTGAAAACTCCCCAATTATTGGGTCTAGTCCAAATCCAACTTCTAGTCCAAAAAAGCGAAAACTTGAGTACAGCATGAGTACAGTAACTCGGATTAGGTTGCGGTCACGTAAAAATAGCCACTTTGTTTGCAATTTGCAGTAGAGTAGGGCCTAATGTAAAAATAAAATGGATTATAAGGACTATAATGGACTTGGAGAAACCATGGAAGAAACGTACACTACAAAATATTTTTATACCAGAAACTTGTAATGTACATGTATGGTTGGTATCCTGAATCCATCATGCCATATTCATACTTTCTGTTGTGGATTTGTTGCGTATCCAGAATATTCAGGATTTACTGATAGATTCTGATGGACTCGGGGAACCAACAATTTTTGCATAACAAACTTGGTGGATTTTGGCGGATTCATCAGGACACTTTCTAGTAAAAGCACTCATCAAGGGGTTAATCTTATTATTACATAATAAATAAAAAACTAAATTGTCCCACAGTTATGCAGTGAAACCATGGAGTCAGAAGACAATGAAGAAATGCCCCCACTTGAAGCAATTGATGTACTAGACCCCGATGAGCTGATCACACTGGAACATCCCACTACAAACACCAATCGAACCCAAGCTGAAGATGGGAAAGCACCAGGATCCTCCCAGCTTACTGCCGGGCATCATGTCAAATCATCAACAGATGACAAGGAAAAGCAGCTTGACTGCAGTAACTTGAGTGAGTAAGTGAGCTACCAGAAAGCTTTCTAATTGCCAAAGCCTTGTTATGTATACTAAACGGGGGCCAATTTCACGGAGCTGCTAAGCACAAAAATTTGCTTAGCATGAAAATTTGTCCTTGGTAAAAACAAGGTTACAGACCAAATTTTCACGTGATCTTTATTGTTTTTGATTGATAATCGGCTGGTTTTTTGCTTAGCATGAAAAACACGTAGATTGTTGGCTGATAACTTGTTTTTAATGAGCAAGACTTGTTTGTGCTCAGCAAAGTTTTGTGCTTAGCAGCTCCGTGAAATTGGCCCCAGGTCAAAAGAAATAAGTCCCCCCTAGGAAATGTGCATTTTTCCTGGAAAACAGTTTGGCTTCTTAACCTGTTACAAAAAATGTAAATTGTAGTCTGAAATGTTACACATTTATTGTGCAATAAAGTTTCACCCAACAGTTAACCTTCGCTTTGAAATGCTGCCATTTATTAAATGTGATGACCAATACAAATTGACACTTTCTTGCATAGGCCTAGGGATTGGACAAATGGAGAATTTTTTAATATTCTTTTCTCACTTCAATTAATTTTCCTAAAGTGTACAAATGTAAACATGCATTTAATGTTTTCGTTTTCGTTTTTAATTTTCTAAATTTACGAAGTAAATTAGAGTCACCCAAGCAAAACAATTTTTTTTTAAACAAAGGTTTTGTGGAAATGGAAAGGTTTTTTTGTTGGTCCTTTTGTTTCAGTAATGGGTTGGCCGTCCTTGCTTATCAACCACTTCAGTACGTCGTCGCCGCATACTGTTGATAAGATTTCTAATACGGCCTTAGTCAATTCTCTCCTATGCGTTTTCCAGGATTCTTTGAAGCTCCTGAAGAGTAGTGTTTTCTTTGATCTTCTAATCGCCCTGGACAAACTCCAGTCTTTTGGCTACCTCCTTATTACAGACACTCCTTCATCAAGAAAGACTGTTGCTCTTGCTCTATCTAAATTACTCAATCGGGGTATCTTGCGGGCCTAATTTTTTTCTCTCACACAAGTCAAATTGAAATTGCAAAGAAACATGAAATAATCAACTCTTTTCCTTTACTGACCAGAACCCTATGATATGTGACCTGTTCCAACGAAACCCGGACAAAGTCGCACAATGTGTTTTGTCACAATGTACTCCTGAAGTCATTTCGGGATGGATTTTACCATTTTGAGGTTTTAGGTTTTCCTAAGTCACTCACTATTAATCTACAATCTCCTCGAATTTGAACAAAATCCGTCTACCAGAAGTGTGTTTTGTTGTCAATTTTGTGAAACATTTGTGTATAGAAATAATACGCTTTTCTGAACTTCAAAGCTGTTTATCTCATGATTAGGTTGTCAGGGTTTTATCACTAAATCCAGACCCCAGGGAAGATAGGGTGGGGGTACATATGTAAATGATACATCATTTTAAAGCTGAGAACCTAGAGAATTTGAAAAAAGCAAAATCTGAAAAACTAAAAAGTCGACTTTGTCCGGGTTTCGTTGGAACAGGTCACATATGTGCAAAGAAGTATCTGAAAGGATTTGAACCACCAACAATCAATAATTTATGGACCTGAAATACACTTTCAATTGATGTTATTCATTGATGTTATTCTTCAACCATGAACAGGTCCTTCATATTTTTATCCAAACAGGTGACAACCATTTGAAGAAAGTTTATTCATGTGTTTCAATTTTTCATGGGTTTAAAATTTCATTAATTTGGCCAATCCCTATGCAAGAAAGTGTCATTTTTGTATTGGTCATCACATTTAATAAATCAAATACTTTTTTTTTTGTAAGTTAAGAGGGCCTAATATTTCGATCTTAAGTAACAAGATCTTCTTCAGAGACTAAATGGCTGTGTACAAGAAACAAACATATATAGGGCAACATACAGCATGATGCACATCATGGATGCTGAAGAAACACAAAAGAAAAAGCAGCATTTCAAGGCGAAGGTTAACTGTTGGGTGAAACTTTATTGCGCAATAAATGTGTAACATTTCAGTCTACAGTACATTTTACATTTTTGCAATAGGTTAAGGAGCCAAACTGTTTCCCAGAAAAATGCACATTTCCCAGATGGGACTTATTTCTTTTGACCTGTTTATAATGTACTTCAAAAACTGTAAATTTTTCTAAAACTCTACAGAAAGCCAGTTTGACTTGCTGTTAACATAGCACAAAATGTTCAATTTTTTTTGGCAAAATTCAACTTTCTTGGGACGAAATTTTCAGGCCCAGTATTTTATTTCACGATGTAGATAGGCACAATCAGGGTTGATTCAATTGCCATAAATGTAAATTGAAAAGGTGAACGTTACGCAAATGTAGCTCACCGACGCGACATGTGAAATCACCAAAATATACCCTCCGCCATCTGTCATCGCTAGTTATCATCTTAGGGCGCTTTGAGACTCTTTCATAGTTTTGGACGAGTTGTCCTGAATCGAGTTGACCTACATGTAGTACAGTACCCGTCGAGTTGTCCCACCGGTCGAGTTGTACGAGCTCCAATATCCTATTCATCAGCCATTCTTGCATGTATTACATGCCATTACAGGAACAAATCATCATGAGCAGGGTTAGTCCAGTGTCGAGTTCAGTTTAGGTAGTAGGGACCAACTTTTTGCCCATTCTGGCAGCTTTTTAAAAGGCTTTGATGGTTTTAAGACGTTGATCCAGTAAGTCTTAATCTTGATGCCCCCATCACTTCCAGAAAATGTACATAACGATAAGCATCCTTAATTCTAATGTTCATTCATCATGGAATTTGTAAAAAAAACAAAACAGATTTGAAATTCATTAATTAGGTAAAGGCAGCATATTAAAGGGATCGTATACAATTAGTAATTACTCCAAAAATTAGTGGCAAAAACTTATTTGGTAAGAAGTACAGCTGAGAAGTGTTACTGCAGTGACGTTTCTCAGATTGTGTATTCCAATGCAGATTATTCTTCCTGCGTGGACATAACAACTCCAGATTTTCAGCAATTTCTCAAAATCGCTACCACCTTTTGAAATGAAATTTTTACAGGTTAGTTTTACGGTATATGATTGAAACAAACAGTGGGTTCCAATTACCAAACGTATACGATCCCTTTAAGTTTGTCTTTTGTCTTTGAACCAGGCCACCTGAAAGGAGTAAACCTTTACCTGTTGACCAGAAGACAAGACCAGCCAAGTACATGTATCACCCTACGGCCAGGGAGCTAGCGGCTCAAGCAATAGTTGCGGACAATGGCGGCTGGGTTATCTTTGATCCAAACATGAAGCAGAGGGCCAGCATTAAATACGAAATCGAGGCGTTCCTTGTCAAGTATCCACCATCCAGTGTCAGAGAGTAAGTAGTATATTATCCTTTGCGGGATGGCCGGGGAGGGATTGCTGTAGTACCATTTGCAAGCATTAGAAAAACAAACTACTGAATTTTTACTTGACTCTAAGTGAATAACAGTCTCAAGCATCCGGTGAAATCACAGCATCCTGTGAAATCACAGCATGGTGTGCAGTGGCTTTTAAAAAAAAGGAGAATGTTGTATCAATTTGCAACGATTGCTGGCGCCAGCATAACAATCATTGGAAATACCTGTTTCCAAACACTGCCCCAAATTTATTAAATCAATTAGCCCACTTTTTATTTGTAATACTGTTACACATCTGTGAATCGGTGCTGTTGTTTTGTTCACCTGCTTTTCATCCTTGTTTACATTCACCAGTTGTGCTCTACTGTTAACCCTGCGACGTGCCACCGCCCTTTTTTTTTTAAGTCGGTTTGCCGTAAAAAAACAATTGATTTTTCATCATTTGTTACAAAAATCTCATATTACATGTGTTCCTAGTTCAAAGCATGCCTAATAGCATGGTAATAATAATAATAATAATAATAATAATAATAATAATAATAACAGGCATTTATACTGCGCTTTTCCAAAACATGATCAAAGCGCATAACAAAAGAAAGGATAAATTAAAACAAACTAGAACAAAACTTAAATCTACTATTTAGGAAAAAGATAAGTTTTAAGTTTACTCTTAAATGTAACAACACAAGTAGAGTCACCGACACTAATTGGGAGACTGTTCCAAAGTTCAGCAGCAGAGTGTGAGAAGGCGTGTTTGCCATAAGATAAACTTGAGTTGTGAGTGTTAAGCCGAGTTCTATCGGAAGACGATTGCTTTGGTGAAGATGAAACATATCAGAGAGATAAGGTGGGGCAATGTCCTTCAAACATTTGAAAACATATAGAAGAGTTTTGAACTGGATGCGTTTCTCCATGGGTAGCCAGTGTAGTTTAGCAAGTAAGGGGGATCCATGAGCTCTCCAACAGTTAACAGTGAGAACAAGTTTGGCAGCTCTGTATTGGATACTGGTGAGGCGTTTAAGATGTGCTTTGGTGATTCCAGATAACAGAGAGTTACAATAGTAAGTGCCGCTTGAACGCTGGTTCAACCGGTGACACAGCTTTTTGCAAAGGAAAGTGCTGCCTCATGAGTATATCTACTTATATTACTTTGTATACATAAAAGGGCTATTTAAGTCTGGGTTTACCAGACCTACCCAAGCAATTAATCATGCTATTGTTGCCTTGCCCCATTCAACAACAACAGCTGGGATCAAATATATTCAGACACTATGGGAAAGTACTGTGTTGACATATAAAGCCATCAAACCGAACAGCGTTGGGGTTATACACAAAATACAACCGACTTTGAAAAAAGTACGGACGCGTGTTCGTGTAAAAAAAAAATGGCCGCACGTCTCAAGGATAATGTTTTATGTAACCACGCCGTTTTGGCATCCATGTTGGCTTTATGAATTACAGTATAAGTGCAACACGTCGGTAAGCTTGTCTCTTGTGTCCGTTTATCTTATAAACCCAACAAGGGCCATTTTCATAAAACATGTAAGCACAAAAATGTGCTTAGCACAAAACAGAGGCCAATTTCATGGAGCTGCTATAAGCAACAAAATTTGCTTAGCATGAAAATTCTACCTCAAGTGGCAAAAACAGGGTTACGAACTAAATTTTCAGGTGATGTATATTGCTTGTGACTGGCATTATCAGCTAGTTTTTTGCTTTACCATGAAAAGCACATGGAGTTTTGGTTGGTAACCTGCTTTTACTGAGCAAGACTTTGTTGTGCTTAGAAGCAAATTTGTGTGCTTATATAGCAGCTCCATGAAATTGGCCCCAGCTCAGTAAAAAACAGGTTATCGGCCAAAACTCCACGTGCTTAATAAGACGGAGTTTAGAATCATTAATATATTTACAACAAGTAAGCTTTTAAACAGTGTTTCTTTTTGGATAGTAGCAAAATGTATATATTTCACCTTTAAGAATGCCACACGTTGATTTTATTGGCTCTTTCTTTGGATACAAGAGCTAGGTTTATAAATCTATCTTGTCAGAAATCTTAGAGGAAATCCTTACTTCTCTACCACAATTACCTGGGTTCAAGAACAGTAGTCAAGTTCATCTCAATTCAAATCACAATACATGCACCATTTTTTTGCAGTTCATTTGAATGGCTTGTGACAGGCCTTTCGAATGAACATTAAAAGTATATTATTGAAGATTTGATTGACTTGTGATAACTTGACTACAAGTCATTCTTTAACCCTAACCCTCCAGGGTATTTTGGCTAGGAACCCTGCCAGATGCATCAGATTGCATACTTTTGTGCAGAGTGCAGCAAGGTCAAGCAGTTAGTCACCACAGATGCATTGTTCTGGGTCTGCAGGGTTAGGGTTAATGTGAACTGATCAAATCCCAGTGACCAACTTCTACAGCTTGTTTAGCAATGAAGCTATTTTTGTTATGTTATCCCAAAATAAAAGCATGGGCATGTAATTACACCCTTATTACAATTTGTTACAGATTGAATGGAATCCCGGTTCAGTGGATCTTTGCTAGGGCACCAAGAGGTGACCGTAGTGAAACAGAAAGAAAATTTCAAGCCAAAGACAAAGTTGGCCTCCTCCAAGCGTGGGACGACTTACGGCAGTCAGGTCGGGACGTGACCTTTCAGAGAATCAAAACAATTGCTGTTGCCCACAGGTGAGTTGGATGTATTTGCCAATCTTCAGTGATGACTGGTCAATACCATTGCAATAACGTTATGGGTGGAACGACATTCAAATCACAATTGTCTCTGGGGTCGATTTCACGAAACTCATTTTATCTTGCATTTTACGAGTCCCCGCTTATAAGATTGATCATGGCTAAGACGTACGTCTCCTAAGAGCTATTTTACGAAACCCATCTCGAGAAAGATGCATCAAATCTACCAATTGGTTGGCTGTTTTCTGATAATTTTTACCGCTTGAGTAAAAAGTTGTTGTAAAGAAATTGCATTAAACAAACTTTATTACGCAATTTCAAAAGTAATGTACCTTTCAATTGCCCGATCGGGCACTATATTCAGATTCCGAGCACTAGCCTATAGTAGTGAACTTAACGTGACCGTGTTTCACCCAATCAGGATAAAGAACCAGCCAGCAAGACTACAGGTCTTTTCCAATCTCAAATAGGGGGTGCAACTGGTGTTAGTCCACAAAGTCTTTAGTTAAATAGCACCAACGACAGGACGTTTAATTTTCCACCCGCCAAAATGCACGTCGAGCGTTGAGTTTAAGAAATTTGTAATTTTTGTCCTTGTATTTTGCTTATAGTTTTCATGTAGTGGCTAAAGCCCTGTTCGCACTGGACTTTTTTTGATAAAACGTACCGAGACGATGGGTACTTTTCCCATTTTAAGTCCAGTGCGGACAGCCTATGACGTTTTCCTCTCAGGTTAAACTTCCCAGGTCACTTTTCCCTAGACGATAAGTCCAGTGCGAACAGTGCGTGTCGGTAAAAGCGGCCCAGGAAAACGTTCATCCGGCCTCCCAGTGCACGTGCAATGCCACACTACGAGTCATTATAATGACAGCTCGGCTACTTCTCCCGCAGTCTCGGTAAAATCTTCCCGTGTCAAAAGTCCAAGCGCGAACAGTGGTAACATTTGACCATTTTTTATTTTACCATCGTCTCAGTAAAACCTTCCCCCAAAAAGTCCAGTGCGAACACGGCTTAACTATACATTGCGATCTCAGAGTTGGCAACACGGGGTAAACAAACGTTTGTCCCCAGATAGACTAATTAAGGCCTTCTGTAAATACTTATTCCCATTTATTTTCTTTGCACATTCTGGATAGATGCTTGGTTGGCAAGTGGTTGGTCATGAAGGATACAGGCTTTCATGTTGACCTTACCTGGGAGAGGATATTCCGTGCGACGGTTGCCGGCCAGCTTGGGTCAGCTACGAAGGTTAGCTCTGCGCACGGAGCGGACAAGCGCGACCAGAGTCACGTCATCTGCATCTACTCCGAGGACTTCACGAACAAGTCTGCGGTGATGACACTGGAGACCAGGCTGCGCCAGCTAGGTATACGCTGTCGAATGACGTACAAGCCTGATGCCTTCAGTTACCTTGGGGTCTACCAAGGCAATGAATGGAGACTTAAACCGACCATCTATGCAAGTGAATTTGATGTTAGAAAGAATGCTTCTGTTGTCATGTCAGTTTATGATGAATGATGGCCTGCACAATTGTGATATGATCTGGGAAAACTCTTCACATGGTGATATTTGTTCTTGTGAATTATGTGTAGCGCATCTCTGAAACGTGGAATTGATGACAACAAATTTCACCATGTTCAGGGTTTTCTCAGATCACATCACAATTTACATCCCCTTTATGCGGTCCACAGTGTGAAGGTTTAGATGGTGAAATGGCATTTTTAATAGTTCTAAAACCATTTTGTATGAACAAAATATCACTCTTGGACTTTTGCAAATGACTAGATTAGAAGCCTCACTGAGGTAAAGCCATGCATGCTCATGTGGAGGAGTTTTTATTTGTGCTTCGCCTGCACAAATTTCAGAACGATACTACATGTACATGTGTATGCAATATCACGTAGTCCGTCTGTCTGTAGTCTGTCTGTCCGTCCATTATGTACATTTACGTGTCATTTTGGGTTAAAGTTTCGACAAATTGGTCTTACATGTATGCAAAGTTAAGGTCCAATTGCAATCAAACTTGGGTCATGCATGCAATATTGTAACCTTACGGTTGTGTCAAAGGTCAAGTACTAAGGTCAAGTACTGGGACATGCTCATTAGCATAGTGCCACCTGACGGCTGTATCGGATATGAAATTATCAAATTGCTTCCAGTGGATGGCGTCATTCTGCACATAATCCATTGTAGAGCATGTAAAATTGATCTGAACCCTAACTCCCTAGTGTAATAGGAACCATATCCTGACAATTCCAACACCATATGGCAAACTGTACACACAAACTGTTGGACTCTGATTATAGTATAAAAGACAGATCAGTTTATTAGGGGTCCAGTACCCATCCAAACAGAATCCAACAAAAAACGGTGTTAAAGTTTGACTGGATGTGGATTCGTTAAGGTTAAATACAGATTGCCAAATTTTGTTCTATTCAGTTTATATACAGATTATTTATAATGACTTGAGTTATATTAAATGTTACGTAACATTTTAATTTTTTAACTTCCTTGTATTATGTTTGACTTTAATTTCCAGCGTTAATTTTAAATTATTTACAGACTTTTTGAAAATGTTTATGTATAGTTGTACTACATCATATTTTTTAATCTGCAGTATCATTGCCATGGAAGGAGGGTCAGTTGTTTATCAAAATGTTATATTTTGTTTCTGTTATGAATGTGTGCAATGATTTTAGTTTTTTAATCAAAGTTATTGATATTTCAAATGAACCACAAGGGAAACTGAGTGATGCCTGCTCGCTGTTTTCCAGGTGAATTATGCAACATTGCTGATGTTGCTAGTATTGTGACTTTGGGCGCGATCCCTATGACCACATGTCAATTAAGGGTTTGTGGCTTCTGACGTCGCCCCCGAACAAAAATATTGACTAATTTGGGGAATTCCAACAGGGGGCTTAGCTCAGTTGCTAAAGCATCGGGAGAGCAATCCGGAGGTCACTGGTTCAAGCCCCGATCCAGTCAATTTCTTTGTTCAATTTCCAAAATTATGAATGATAATCAGTTTGTCTTGATTGTAGAGGATATAATATTCCAGCACATCTTTTAAAGAAAGCATACAAACATCACTTAATTAGTTTTCAAAATAATAATAAAACATATTTAGTATGGGAGAAAGTGTACAGCCATGTACATGTATATTACACAACTGCCATGAAAGTGCCAAAAATAAATATTGACCTTGTTTCTGTTTTGGGATATCTTCCTCCAGTACGTACTGGGGATTGGGAGAGGGAGCTGGGGGCCTATCCCGTGTAGCTACTGACTATTACTAGTTATATGGAGTTTAAACAAAAGATAAATTGTTCCTCCTGATTGCCTTAAAATGTAAGAGAAAACATCATGGATTTCATGCATCTAGGTTCAATGATGCATATTACCTAAACTAATTTGATCATGTGGTAAACTCAAATGGAAGATGCAATTATAAGTATACACTTGTTTTTCCATTTTGTATAATTTTATTTCTACAAAATGCCAATCTCTATGAATTCTGCATGTGTTATGAGTCTTGCATTGCCTAAAATAATATACTTATTGTGTGAAGAAGCTTTACAATTACTGTAATTAAAATAAGTTGAAATATGATCTTACTGAGTTTCTATGTTTGATTGTATATCCATCTTTAATAAGCCATTTGCGCGTGACCCCGAGTTAAATTTAAATAACATCTGGTACACTGACTTGCTCACACAGCTTGGCACAGTTTAACTTTAAATTCTCCAGACCAAAGACGCTGTTGCTATATCACGTGATTCGGGGCAAGCCTTACGCGTCATACGCTAGCAACCCCCAGCTCTGGAATGGTCTGGTGTCTTTTTGCCATTCTCACCCATTGTAAACAATGTATTGGTGCTGAGCGTCTCTTACGTAACTATGCAAAAGCTTGCCCCGAATCACGTGATATAGCAACAGTGTCTTTGGTCTGGAGAACTTAGATCCAGCTGTACGGACACGAGGTACAGGGAATTCCATGATGAGATTGATAAAGGCCTATCTAACCTTGACTCTGTTCTTATCAACAGGAGAAACAAGAAGATCGGTGGCTTGCTTGCTATTCAGCATCAACGCAGACAGAGACGTTTTAGACGTCCCAAGCCCCAATCGACATTACCCCCTGCAAATACTGTATTTAACCTTTCCTCCTCATCCATATCAGATGTTGAACACAAACTTTTATCCAAGGGTCTCAACTTCTGTCCCACTCCCCGTAATGTGAACCAGGCACAGTTCGGCAAAGATCTCACGGAATACTATCGTAGGATCCGTCTCCGTTAGTATTTTCTTGACTCCGACCCTTGTGAATTAGAACCCTTCCGTGTTAAGAGCGTATGGGTACCCCCCAGGAATCGTGTACCAGCCCTTGAGACATATGTTCAAGTTGTCAATACCCAAGTCAGAAAACCCTAATCCCCACAGGACCCATGATAACATCCCTAGAGAAGAGCGCCTTGCACTTACTGCTTTGCGTTCTCGTACCGACATCATCATCAAGCCAGCTGATAAAGGCTCAGCCGTGGTCATCATGGATCGTCAGCAGTACATCGACGAGGCCCACCGCCAGTTGGACAACCGTACTAACTATATCTGCCTTGACTCTGATCCCACAGGTACATTCTTTCGAGAGACAGCAGTTGCTTGATGACATGCGATCACGTGACCAACTGTCAAAAAAAGCTCAACAATTTCTTTCACCAACTGACTGTACAACTGCTAGGTTTTATCTTCTCCCGAAGATTCACAAGACTGGTAACCCTGGTAGGCCCATCGTCTCGGGTAATGGCTCACCCACGGAACACATCTCCCTGTTCATTGACAGTTTGTTTTAAACCCCTTGTCCCTAGGATTCCATCATACATCCATGACACCCCAGACTTCCTGCGCAAGCTCGAAGGAATCAAGGACCAGATTCCCAGCACAGCCATCATTGGGACTTTTGACGTCTCATCCTTGTACACCAACATACCACACGAAGAAGGTATTCGTGCATGTTCCATAACCCTAGCTAGGGCAGGACACACGACCCCTCCCATAAGTGACATTCGCGCCTTCATGAAACTTGTACTAACAAAGAATAATTTTTCCTTTCTAGATAAGCACTATCTACAGGTACATGGCACTGCAATGGGTACTCGCATGGCACCCTCCTTTGCATGCCTCTTCTTGGGTGACCTCGAGGAACGCATGCTTGCCTCAGCACCGTGCTGTCCCTGGACCTGGTGGAGATACATTGATGATGTATTTTTTATCTAGACCAGTGACGAGGACAGTCTGCTAACTTTCATTAACCACATGAATTCCTTCCACAGGACCATCAAGTTCACATCAGAGTACTCGCATCATCAGGCCCACTTCCTTGATGTCACCATCCGGAAGAAGGATAACTTAATAACCACTGATCTGTATTCTACACCCACAGACACACACCAGTATCTCCACTCCTCCAGCTGTCACCCTAAGCATTGTAAGACATTCAGTCAGGCTCTTAGACTCGAAAGGATTTGTTCTAACGACTATGATTTCTCCCGCCATTCACAGATACTGAAGAATAACTTGGTTGCCAGGGGTCACAGCTCCCGCCAAGTTCAACGTGCCATTGCCAGAGCCAAAGCTGTACCCAGAAATTTGGCTCTAAAATTAAAGCCCCCCGGGCTAATGCCAAACCCATGATCCACCTGGTGACTACCTTTCACCCCAGTCTCCCTTCCCTTCGCAAAATCACTAACAACAGCCATCACATTATCCACACTTTAGATCGCTTTGTTCGTGCCGTCCCCGACAGCCCTGCCCACTGGGCATTTTACCCGGGTTGTAACGAGTAATAACGCTAGTTATTACTGGGTAACATACCGATATTACCTTGGCTGTAACAAGTAATAATGAGTAAAAACTCGTGGTTATTACTGGGTAATAACGGAGAAATAGTAGACAAATATTTCCCTGTTATTACCACCCGATATAACCCCATTTACCCAATATTATACAAATATTGACCGCTTTGAGTGGTATAGTAAATTAGCCTCCCGAGGTGATCTGTAACGTCGGTATGAGTAAAACACTTGATTTATTTCACTCTCTCTAGTACCGGCATACAACTGACCTTTAATGCCACTGCAGCTGCCTGTTGCCACGTCAACTATGATTAAAAGTACAGAAAACATGTAAACAATATATGTTATAAACTACCCAACACTATAAGAAAGCTCCAGAAAGTATGGACATATGCAGTCCCACCCCAAGAGGGCGCTGTTGCCTACAACTGCAATGAACTGAGCCCCATACAATTTAACAATCAACAAATCTATCCAAAAATCACAACAAATATTCAGTCTATGATTTAGAACAATAAGAGTAAACTGTCTGATCATGTGCAAAGGAGTTAAGCCCCGATATAGGCAGAATTTATGCCAGAGTTCTACAGAAATGTCACTATAACTTATACACTACAACATTCCATAAACGGCACTAAAAGTAAACGCAATCCGTGCCAAAACGATGCCTATTTTACCTCCCAAATTACGCTAAAACTGTTCATAACCGATCATATAGTAAACTACGAAATCTAAGAAATCCCCTTACCGCTGGTTAGGGATCCAGGGTCCTACAAATCTAGACAAACTTAGTGATTTATTCTGCAAAACCTGAAGTAACGGTGTAGCGAACACGTTTTATCGCGATCCATTAAAAATGTGAATAGCGCCCTCTGTTGAACACTGATAAATAATCCAACCCGAAACATTCCGGCTCCCTAATTGCGGGACGAAATGTCAGGAGCAATTAACACAACTAAGATACTCATACTAAAGAAAAACAACACTGCTTCAATGTTAATGTGAATCAGAGTCTGCTCTCAAGCACTCGGAGCTGGCGACCTTAGTCCGCTTCCAGCAAGAGGCACAGCTTGGTGATAGGCCTCCTCAGTTCTGATGACCCGATGCGTACTGTGACACTTCTCACTAAGTTGTCTTCACCTGGAGTAGCTTCAGTGACTCGTCCCATGGGCCATCTGTTCCGCAAGAGGTTGCTGTCCGCAACCAGGACGACGTCTCCAACCCTGATGTTCCGCGCCTCCTTGTGCCACTTCTGCCGCTCCTGTAGTCTGACTAGGTATTCACGGCTCCATCTCCGCCAGAAGACGTTGGTCAGGTACTGCACCTGGCGCCATCTTTTCTTCGGGTATATGTCTTCCTTGACGAAGATGCCAGGGGGTAGCCTTTGGTTGGAATCCAGGCGCAATAGATGATTGGGTGTAAGTGCCGCTTCGTCTTCATGGTCGCTAGAGATTTTGGTGATAGGTCGGCTGTTCAGAATTGCCTCTACCTCGCAGAGTAGTGTCTGGAGGCCTTCATCGTCGAGTTTGATCGGTTGTTCCTTCATAACGCCGTAGAGCACCTTCCTCGTTGAGCGGATGAGCCTTTCCCAGGCTCCACCATGGTGGGAGGCTATAACGGGCAGTTGAACTCCCACTGAATACTCAACTGCTTCAGACTAGAGTCGATCTTGGCTTGATTCCATTTCTCTATCTCCTCACGCATCTCTCGCTCAGCACCTACCAGGTTAGTTCCGTTGTCGGATCTCAGGAACTTGACGGTTCTTCGTGCTGCAAATCTCCGCACTGCATTGATGCAAGAGTCTGCGGAGAGGTCTTGAGCAACTTCCAGATGAACTGCTCGGCTAGCCATACAGGTAAAGATCACTCCGTAGCGCTTTAGAATGCTACGACCTCGCTTGATCTCGAAGGGTCCGAAGTAGTCAACACCAGACTTCATGAAGGCTGGCTGGTCTGGTTCCAAACGTTCCTCAGGCAAGTTGGCCATCTTCTGTACCTGGAGGCGTCCCCGGTACCTACGGCACAGCACACACTTCGCAATAATGCTGCGCACCAATAGACTGGCCCTTGGAATCCAGTACTTGCGTCTCAATTCTGTGAGGGTGCTGTTGGTTCCGAGGTGTCCTACTCTTTGATGGGCACTGATAAGTATCAGCCTGGACACTTGAGAATCCTTGGGGAGGATTACCGGATGCTTGACATCTACTGGCAACTTTGAATGTCGGAGCCGCCCACCAACTCTCAGCAGTCCCACTTCGTCCATCATGGGGTCGAGTTTTCGCACAGACTCGGTTAGGTTATGGCTCTGCTGAACATATTTGATAAGTTCTGTGCCTGCTGTCTCCAATTCGTCCACACTGAGGGGATTTGGACTCTTGTATTGTGATGCCTCTGGCTCAACACTGGAAACCTGGCGCTGTTTGAAGAGCCTCTGTGCTCGCAGCATCCATGCCACTGTTGTCTTCAGTCGCCTCCAGGTTGAGCAACGGTCGATGAGCTGGTCGACAGTCATGGTACCTTCATGGGTCTTAAGGGTAGTAGCGTGAACTTGCTTGACTTCCGGGTCTTTGGCTGGTAAGTCTCTGACGATGTCTGACCTCGGCCACGTGGACTCCGGCTCCCACAGAAATGCTGGCCCCTGAAACCAGAGTGTAGGATCTAGTTTCGGATGAATACCCCTTGAAGCTATATCTGCTGGGTTTTCCAAGGTTGGGACATGGCGCCACTGCTCAATGCTGGAGCCCTCTTGTATGGTGGTGACACGGTTTGCCACAAAGGTGTGGAACCTGGTCGTCTTGTTGGCAATGTACCTCAAGACGGAGGTACTGTCTGTCCAGTAGTAGACGTCAAACTGCAACTCCATAACTGAGGTAATTAGTGCGACAAACTTCACTGAAAGACTAGCTGCGGTTAGCTCCATCCTCGGAGTAGTTACCTTCTTGAGAGGAGCAACCCTTGATTTGCCCATAAGCAGATTGCAGAAGACTCTGCCTGAACTATCCTGGAGTCGTGTGTAAATGGCAATGCCATAGCCCTCGTCGGAGGCATCAGAAAAGGCGTGCAGTTGGCAGGTCTCGGGCTTTGCAAAGTCACTTGGTCGCACACTTCTTGGTAGTGACATATGCTCCAACTTGACAATGTCCAGCAGCCACTGGTTCCATACAGCCATTTCCTTGTCTCCAATTTCCTTGTCCCATCCAAGGCCCTGCTTGCAGAGCCGCTGCAGCATAATTCTAGCTGGAAGGATGAATGGCCCTGCTAGGCCCAAGGGGTCGAAGACACTGCTGACGACAGACAGAATGCCTCTGCGTGTGGCTGGACGGTCCTTCAGATTCACCTTAAACCCAAAGGTGTCCTCTAGAGTATTCCAGAAGACTCCCAACGCCCGCTCTGATGGGGGTTGGTCACTGCTCTCAATTGTCAACTGCTGCGACTTTGATCTCTCCTCTGGTGGAATAGAGTCGTTCACTGCCTGATCATTGCTGACCCACTTATGCAAGTTGAACCCTCCACGCCTGCACACCTCCTTGACGATTCTCCTGGTTTCAATAGCTTCCTTGGCATCAAAAACTGCCTTCAGATAGTCATCGACGTAGAAGCTTCTCGGGATTTCAGGATGCTGGTTGTCTGCAGCACACTTACGCAGAGCTGCAGAAGCGCAAGATGGCGATGATACAGCATGGGGTGCGACTTCAGACGATAGACCTCTGGTGGTCGGGATGTGTCTCCATCTGGGAACCACAGGTAACGTAGGTAGTCTCGGTGGTGTTCAGAAACCCTGACTTGGAAGAACATGCCCTCAATGTCTCCCATGAGTCCAACTGGTTGCTGCCTGAAGCGAAGCAGCACATCTACAACTGGGTTCGTAAGGATGGGTCCTTGGAGGAGTACATCATTGAGTGAAACTCCTCTGGTCTTTGCCGAGCAATCAAAAACTACTCTTATTTTGCCCGGTTTGGTGGGGTTGTAGACGCCATGATGAGGCATGTACCATTGGCGCACTTGGACACCGCTGTCATCGGATGCTTCGGTGACCTTCTCTGCATACCCTTTCTCGGTAAGCGAGCTCAAGAAGGTCACATAGTCGTGGTGGAAGATCGAATTGTTTCTTAGCTTCTTCTTCAGGGACATCAAACGGTCGATAGCATGACATTTGTTGTCTTCTAGCTTGCAAGCTGGATCTCGAAATGGCAGGTCGCATTGGTAGTGACCATCAACTAGCTTCAAAGATCTACCGACGATTTTCTCAAATTGCTTGTCTTCAACTGAAGGCTCCTTTTTACTGTCCACCAGGCGCTCTGGAAAATCCATGTCTATGGACGATCTGATCATGTCTTCCAACCTCTGAAGTTGTCCTGCTTCATCTCTTGCTAAGGCTAGTTGAAGGTTGGAAAGATGACGGGGCTCCTCTCCGCCTCTGACCATGCCCCATATTATCCATCCAAGGACTGATCTGGCTCCATGGGGCTCGCGTACTGACCCTGTCTTCAGCTCTTGTGGTGTATACGCGGCTGGGACGTTATTGCCTATCAGCATTCCCACCTCGGCCTGGATAACTGGAAGCTTTATCCCTCTAAGGTGTTCAAATCCATCAACGTCTTCTTGCGTTGGCATGAGGTCTCTGGTGACAGGCATCTCGGGTTTGGTGTAGACCAAGGGTAGCTTTACGGCAAGACCTGAGTCCAGTCCGCAAACTTCCAGCCCGGAGATACGGTGGGTGGTTAAATGCTGCGTCTGTCCCATGGTGTGTAATTCCATGGTAGTGGCCTTGCCGGTTACTCCAAGCTGCTGTGCAAGGTCCTCAGTGCAGAAAGTCACGTTGCTGCCCGGGTCGAGGAATGCGTAGGTCTCCACTGTTGTATTGGTAGTTGGGGACCTGACCCTCACTGGTATTATGGCCATAGTGCAAAGACCCGCGCCGACTCCCATATGGGAACTTGCCCTATCCTTGCTTGGAGCCATGTATGTGGAACATGAGTTCCCCTGGTCGGTGGTCTTTGGTGTCTCTTGCCTTTGAGACTCTTCTTTTATCTTCTGTTGCTGCTCTCTTTCCTTGTGAAGTACTGTATGGTGCAGTGCGCCGCACTCCTTGCATTTGGCCCTGGCTCTGCATTGTTTACTCTGATGGCCACTCCTGAGGCAACCAAAGCAAAGTCCCTTAGACTTCAGAAATTGCAATCTGTCCTCCAGTGGTGTGGCTCTGAGCTTTCGGCACTCCTGCATCGTGTGTCCTGATCCTTGACAGAAACTGCATGGCCTTGAGCTCGCTACGTCGGCTGCTGAGTACCTGGTACCTGAGTCCGCAGAGACGTGCTTCTCCTGCCTACTGGTCCCGACAAACTCAGTTGCTCCGGAAGCGCACCCAATCTTTCTGAACGGTGACTGGTGAGGGCGTCCTCCTCCAATGACCGGTTTAACTTCCTTGGGTTTGTATCCTAATGCAAGTCGTCCGTATACTGGATCTGTTGCCTTCCAAGCCT
This sequence comes from Crossaster papposus, assembly GCA_037893245.1. Taxonomy (NCBI): domain Eukaryota; kingdom Metazoa; phylum Echinodermata; class Asteroidea; order Velatida; family Solasteridae; genus Crossaster; species Crossaster papposus. Next base: position 695,349 of record JBAIAA010000321.1, read on the forward strand.
CTCTTTGGACGAGGTCCACCAGATGTGTGAAGGTCACTGGCTCGTTGTTGTCCTTCTTATTCATGACGATACTTCGCCATCTGTCGTGCAGATAGAAGGGGAGTTTGGAGACCAGTCGCTTAATGTTCTCAGAATACTCCAGAACCCTTGCCGCATTCATGGAGTGTACAGCATTTTTACACTCAACAAGGAATATTGAGAATGCGTCAAGTCCAGATGGGTTATCCGGTCTTATCTCCGGCCATCCAAGGGCCCGCTGAACGTAAGCATTGGCCAGGAGGTCCACATCGCCATACCGCTTCTCCAATTCTTTAAGTGCAGCCAGGTAGCCTACATCCGCAGAAAGACAGCTATATCCGTTCACGATATGGTGCGGTTCTTCCTCGGTGAACTGCTCTAAGTAGTTCATCCGTTCGTCATCATCCACTGTGTTAGCAACGACTCTAGCCTTAAACTGGCGGATAAATCTCTTGTACTTCAAGGGGTCTCCCTTGAACTTAACCAAGTCAGAGCTAGGCTTCCTGATCTCCTTCACTATGTGGTGCACTGCGGTAATGGATGACGCTGCAGTGGGGTTCGGACTCTCGCTGCCCTCCTGAATGGCACTTGAGCGGCCAGTTTGATCTTCCTGCTTCAGGCTGTCTGTCTGTTCCTGCTGAGTTTGTTGTACTGAGTCTTTTGCGGGGCTAGTTTCCTCTGCTACTACTTCAGTGTTAGGCTCTTTAGTGTCTTGAGTAAGGGCCTTTTGGGAGGGCTTCGTCACGGTACTTGTGGGTTCACCTGCAAGATGGTTGGTGTCTGAAACTAGTGTTTGGGGGAGATATCTCACCTGGGGTTGAGCTGACATGGTGAACGGTGATGTGACTTGCGATGCTTGGGGGATGTACTCTGGTGCGGCAGGATTGAAGGCTAGACCCAATGGTGAGGGTGTTCTAGAAGTGAGCAGGGGTAAGGCACTCAAGTTTAGCTCGTCTCGAATCTCACTCTGCTCCAGTTCATCTAGGATTGCAGCTTTTGCACTTGAAACCTGCAGTTCGGTCCTGAGCTCCAGTTCTTCTTCTTTCTGCCTGAGTCTCAGCTCTTCTTCATTCTTCCTTGATTCAAACTGAAGCCTCTCCTCCTCCAACTTCCCTTTCTCTTGGAGTGCTCTGGTTCGGGCCAATAGCTCCGCAGTCTTCTGATGCTCCATTGCTCTGGCTACTGATAAGGAACTGGAAATACGGCTCCCAGCGGAACGAGAAGTATGTGACCTCACTGACCTCACGCTGTCCCTATCGAGTATGCTGGTGTGGTACACTAGCCACTCATTCAATGTGGCCTTAAAGTCCTGAAAGCTACTGAGTTCAGGCTGTAACTCTGCCTGCACTGTAGGCAGCTGCTCTTCTGTAACCAGTGCTGAGTATTCACCGTGGTGAATAAAAAATGTTTCATATTGCTGAAGCCATCTTGAGTGCTCAGCTCTAACTTTGTCCACATCTGGTGGAAGTACTAACAGCAACGGTTTGATGCTGTCCTTCATTTTGATAAGAGCCTGGGCACTGTCTTGCCGACTCTCCATCGCTAACTTTACCTTCGCCCGTGTGGCCATAGCTGTGGCCTTGGTTTCCATACCATCAAGGGCCTCCATTATTTTGCTCTAATTCACCACTGTTGATCTTGATTATTGTCTCTTAGCAACTGACTCTGGGTTTGTCCTCAGCGTTGACTGTAACGTCGGTATGAGTAAAACACTTGATTTATTTCACTCTCTCTAGTACCGGCATACAACTGCCCTTTAATGCCACTGCAGCTGCCTGTTGCCACGTCAACTATGATTAAAAGTACAGAAAACATGTAAACAATATATGTTATAAACTACCCAACACTATAAGAAAGCTCCAGAAAGTATGGACATATGCAGTCCCACCCCAAGAGGGCGCTGTTGCCTACAACTGCAATGAACTGAGCCCCATACAATTTAACAATCAACAAATCTATCCAAAAATCACAACAAATATTCAGTCTATGATTTAGAACAATAAGAGTAAACTGTCTGATCATGTGCAAAGGAGTTAAGCCCCGATATAGGCAGAATTTATGCCAGAGTTCTACAGAAATGTCACTATAACTTATACACTACAACATTCCATAAACGGCACTAAAAGTAAACGCAATCCGTGCCAAAACGATGCCTATTTTACCTCCCAAATTACGCTAAAACTGTTCATAACCGATCATATAGTAAACTACGAAATCTAAGAAATCCCCTTACCGCTGGTTAGGGATCCAGGGTCCTACAAATCTAGACAAACTTAGTGATTTATTCTGCAAAACCTGAAGTAACGGTGTAGCGAACACGTTTTATCGCGATACATTAAAAATGTGAATAGCGCCCTCTGTTGAACACTGATAAATAATCCAACCCGAAACATGATCCATGGAGCATTCTATTTTCCCGAGGCGAAGCCGAGGGAAAATAGAATGCTCCATGGATCACCGAGGGAGGCTAGTTTTACTATACCGCAAATTAAAGCAGTTAATATTTGTTTTATAACACCTCACTCACAGATTCTGCACAATTTAAGCTTCCTGAAAGTATAGTAATGAAAAAAAATCTCCGAATTATACGTCTCTCGATCATACGTGTACTTTGTTGCCTTGATGAACGGGTGCGAAGGTGATAGAGCAATGTTTACGCAATGCACTGAAACACACGTCTGGGTTTCAGTCACGCTTTCGTTGCTATGCGCATAGTTCGTGTGTTGCTATGCGCATAGTCCTTTTTGCGTGGTATAGTCTTTTTGGATAGCTCAAGTAAAAAATAGTAAAAATAGAAAGTGACACGTGCCGCGCTCTCGGCCAATCAAGACACAGAATCTGTGAGTGAGGTGTTATAATACCCAATATTACCAGGGAGAATGTTACCGATATTTCCGGCATTGCATTGTTATTACCACCCGATATTACCCCATTTACCCAATATTATCAGTGAGAATGTAACCGTTATTTCCGACAATGCATTGTTATTACCACCGAATATTTTCCCCTTTACCCAATATTACCAGAGAAAATGTTACCGTTATTTCTGGCATTGCATTGTTATTACCAGCCGATATTACCCAATATTACCAGGGAGACTATTACCGATATTACCCTGTTTACCCAATAATTATTGGTTAATTGGTTAATTATTGTTAATTGTTAATTATATGGGTTAATACTAATATTACGATACTACGGAACAATACTACAATACTACAATGTATACACATAAACATCCACTCTTCTGAGCTTGCCACTCCTATATTCTTAGTGTGTACTTAAATGCTATATATGTGCCCAATATCACCGCCGTCAGTAATCACAGTTTGCAATTATTTTTTTTGTTAATTTATTTGTGTGTTGGCTTTTTGGCAAAATTGTTTTTTTGAGACTTGGAGTAAATAAATATTACACAATTATCTCTATGAAAACACCCTAAACGTATCACTGTTACGCAAAACATAACGTTCATGTAGACAAAGTGACAAAAATGTTTCACCAAGGTTTATCACGCCCACTTGGGGTCAACATGTAAATTAAGGTCACCCGATATTACCCTATTTACCCAGTATTACCAGGGATAATGTAACTGATATTCCTGGCATTTCCGTGTTATTACCACCTAATATTACCCTTACCAAATATAACCAAGAAGAATGTAACCGATAATTCTGGCATTTCCTAAATTTACTGTTATTCCTCAAGTTCCCAATGTTATAACCAATTCAAGCCTTTCACCATTACCCACATTATCTGTATTTATCTTGTTTTTACTCGGTAAAATGTTGGTTTCAACCGGGGTAATAACAGTAATATCAGTAATATTTGAACTTAGAATTTTAGCTTGGATTGCTATAATTTTACCGTTATTACTCAAGTTCCCAATGTTATAACAAATTCAAGCCTTTCACCATTACCCACATTACATGTATTTATCTTGTTGTTACTCTGTAAAATGTCGCTTTTAACGGGGTAATAACAGTAATATTTCAACTTGGAAATTTTGCTGGAATTGCTACTAATTTTACTGTTATTACTTAAGTTCCCGATGTTATAACCAATTCAACCCTTTCACCATTACCCACATTACCTGTATTATATAGCTCTATCCTACATCTGCTCAAAGGAAGAAGGAGAAACTGTGTTTTAAGGGTTAATGAACCGCCCACGCATTAATTGTCCGAAAATTCGACTTATTTTATGTCGATAGAGGACGCGGCACACAAATAGAAGTCACCAGCAAAGCGCGGGCAGAACTTGGGCAGTTCGTGGGTCATCAAGGGTCGTCGCAAGACAGTCCTACGAAATTTCGAGCATCGTGGCATCGATGTACGTACATGTACGTACGGACGGGTAATGACGCCTTGATCAAGGCTAAAGAAAACTATGCACAGAAAGTTCAAGAAATTAAAAAATCGTATTATTCTCTATTCCACATCTTGTGAAAGTCCAAGGGTGGCATCGAAATGGATTTAGAAATTACAAGTCGATTTGCAAGCGCGGGTGGGGGTTGGGGTGGGGGGGGGGGGGAACTACATTGTACGTTTGCACTTTCACAAACATAGCATTCAAATGTATTGTAACGTCGAGCGACACATCAGAGCCAACACACCCCGCTTGCGTACATTGACCGACTCCCACATAGGACTCTTCACCCTGGCGAATTAAGCCTTTGAGCTAACTCCGGTTGGTATTTGAAGACTATAATTTAATTCTTTTAAAGATAAGATTGCAAAATTGCGCGCGTTAAAACTGCAAAAAAAAAAAAAAAAAAAAAAAAAAAAAAAAAAAAAAAAAAAAAAAAAAAAAAAAAAAAAAAAACACATCGGCCAGGACGAGGACTCGAACCCAGGCGATGAAACGCCGCAAACGAGGAGCCTAACCACTCGGCCATTCGACTAACGGTCAACTTTATTTCAAATCGATGAGACTTATGTTTGAAAACTGGAGTAATAGCTCCAGTATAGAATAAAGAAAAAAAAGTTATGTGGTGTTGACCAAGCATTCAGGGGATCGAACCCATGACTTTACTCATTGAACGACCAACCATATAGGACTCTTTTGGGTTCTAGGATTCCTGGCCCACCACACATCCTTCCCTGTCCATGTTCATGTAACCCGTAGGCCACGCAACCGTAAAGGGAGGACTGACGGAGCGAGGCCCTATAGCTCTTGCCGCCTATGCAAGCAAACGAGCTCCGTCCCTATACTAAGGTGCGCACCTGAACTCCGCGGACAGTACCAGCCTGACGAATTAAGCCGCTGAGCTAACTCCGGTTGGTGATTGAAGACGATCAATTAATTCTTTTATAGATAAGATTACGAAATCGCGCGCGTTAAAACTGAGGAAAAAATGACGTCGGGCACAACGGGGACTCGAACCCAGGCGATGGAACCCCGCAGACGAGGAGCCTAACCACTCGGCCATTCGACTACCAGTCAACACTGTTTGAAATAGATGTGACTTAATAGGTTTTGAAGCTGGAGTAATAGCTCTATCCTACATCTACTCAAAGGAAGAAGGAGAAACTGTGTTTTCAGGGTTAATGAGCCGCCCACGCATTAATTGTCCGAAAATTCGACTTATTTGATGTCGATTTGCCACACAAATAGAAGTCACCAGCAAAGCGCGGGCTCAAAGGAAACAACACAAAATCAGACAAACGGCGCTGCCTCGCGACACTCGGGAGTAGGGTGGCAATGTATATATTTTTCATTGGATATTTAGAAATTTAAATAAAATTGTCTTGTTTGCATTGGGTAAGAATTTTTCAAAAATAATCTTCGGTCAATCCACCAAAAATTGAAAAGAATATGACATGCTGGTCGTCATGTTTCTGTAGTCCCTGAACACGTGAGAGTTTTAAGTATTTTAATAAGATTTTGAAAATATAGACGTTTTAGCCCTTAGGTCTATGGGAATTGATTTGCTCCGTTTCACCCAAAGGGCTCTGTGTTAATAAACCCCTGTCACAACGGATCGTACGAAATGTTGTCGTGGTAAGGCCTGGTCACAACAAACCCACGACGCATTTTGTTCCACGACACGACACAAAATTTGGGCAGATCGTGAGTCGTCGCAAGACAGTCCTACGAAATTTCGAGCATCGTGGCATCGATGTACGTACATACGGGTAATGACGCCTTGATCAAGGCTAAAGACAACTATGCATAGAAAGTTCAGGAAATTTTAAAATCGTATTATTCTCTATTCCACATCTTGTGAAAGTCCAAGGGTGGCATCGAAATGGATTTAGAAATTACAAGTCGATTTGCAAGCGGGTGGAGGTGGGGTGGGGGGGGGGGGGGGGGGGGGGACTACATTGTACGTTTGCACTTTCACAAACATAGCATTCAAATGTATTGTAACGTCGAGCGACACATCAGAGCCAATACACCCCGCGTGCGTACATTGACCGACTCCCATATAGGACTCTTCACCCTGGCGAATTAAGCCGTTGAGCTAACTCCGGTTGGTATTTGAAGACTATAATTTAATTCTTTTATAGATAAGATTGCGAAATTGCGCGCGTTAAAACTGCGAAAAAAAAGAAAAAAAAACATCGGCCAGGACGAGGACTCAAACCCAGGCGATGAAACCTCGCAAACGAGGAGCCTAACCACTCGGCTATTCGACTACTGGTTAACATTATTTCAAATCGTTGGGACTTATGTTTGAAAACTGGAGTAATAGCTCCAGTGTAGAATGAAGTAACCCTTTCATTACTCCACCACCACCCCCCCTTTTAAAGTAAATCAGAAAAAGAACAGAACGTACGTCTGCATTGGTGCTATGGTAAGGGGAAAATGAAGAACAAAAAGTAAAGTGGTGTTGACTAAGCAATTCAGGGGTACGGACATATGACTGAACACATTGACCGACTCCCATATATAGGACTCGTCACCCTGGCGAATTAAGCCGTTGAGCTAACTCCGGTTGGTATTTGAAGACTATAATTAAAATCTTTTAAAGATAAGATTGCGAAATTTCGCGCCTTAAAATTGCCAAAAAAACAACCATCGGCCAGGACGAGAACTCGAACCCAGGCAATGCAACGCCGCCAACGAGGAGCCTAACCACTCGGCCATTGGACTACCAGTCGACATTCTTTCAAATCGATGTGACTTATGTTTGAAAACTTTATTAGCTCCAGTATAGAATGAAAAAAAAAGTTATGTGGTGTTGACCAAGCATTCAGGGGATCGAACCCATGACTTTACTCATTGAACGACCACCCATATAGGACAATTTTGGGTTCTAGGTTTCCCGGCCCACCACACATCCTTCCCTGTCCATGTTCATGTAACCCGTAGGCCACGCAACCGTAAAGGGAGGACTGACGGAGCGAGGCCCTAGCTCTTGCCGCCTATGCAAGCAAACGAGCTCCGTCCCAATACTAAGGTGCGCACCTGAACTCCGCGGACAGTACCAGCCTGACGAATTAAGCCGCTGAGCTAACTCCGGTTGGTGATTGAAGACGATCAATTAATTCTTTTATAGATAAGATTGCGAAATCGCGCGCGTTAAAACTGAGGAAAAAATGACGTCGGGCAGAACGGGGACTCGAATCCAGGCGATGGAACCCCGTAGACGAGGAGCCTAACCACTCGGCCATTCGACTACCAGTCAACACTGTGTGAAATCGATGTGACTTAATAGGTTTGGAAACTTGAGTAATTTTACTTGGTAAAATGTTGGTTTCAACAGGGTAATAACGGTTATATTTGAATTGGGAAATGTTGCTGGGATTGCTATAATTTTACTGTTATTACTCAAGTTCCCAATGTTATAACCAATTCAAGCCTTTCACCATTACCCACATTACCTGTATTATTCTGTTGTAAACCGGTAAATTGTCGGTTTCAACAGGGTAATAACAGTAATATTTAAACTTGACAATGTTGCTGGAATTGCTACTAATTTTACTGTTATTACTCAAGTTCCCGATGTTATAACCAATTCAACCTTTTCACCATTACCCACATTACCTGTATTATCCTGTTGTTCCTCGGTAAAATGTTGGTTTTAACAGAGTAATAACGGTTATATTTGGACTTGGAAATTTTGCTGGAATTGCTACTAATTTTACTGTTATTACTCAAGTTCCCGATGTTATAACCAATTCAACCTTTTCACCATTACCCATATTACCTGTATTAATCCTGTTGTTACTCGGTAAAATGTTGGTTTCAACAGGGTAATAACGGTTATATTTGGACTTGGAAATTTTGCTGGAATTGCTACTAATTTTACTGTTATTACTCAAGTTCCCGATGTTATAACCAATTCAAACTTTTCACCATTACCCTTATTACCTGTATTATCCTGTTGTTACTCGGTAAAATGTTGGTTTCAACAGGGTAATAACGGTTATATTTGGACTTTGAAATTTGGTAGACCGGTACACCATTTTTCAAGAGTTGTTCTCACCATAAACAAATCCTGTCAGTATCAAGGATCAATTATATCCAATTCTTATATTAAAAAAAAAACAATAAGGAATTTATAACAATTTCATTACCACACAGGTAATATCATTTGGGTAATAACACGATAATATCGTTAAAATTTGGACTCAGTCAAATTTTGGGGTGATATTACTGGTAATATCGGTAACCCGTAACAACTTGCCCAGTGGGTGTATTGGCTTATAGACGCCCTCAAAATTTACGAGACCTCATTGTTCGAGCCGAAGTTCACAGCTTGGATACATCTCCTCCAATCCAGCACGGAACTTTCAAGTGCAGTTCCAGATGTGTGGTTTGCCAGATCCACATCCAGGAGTCTGACTTCTTTTCTGGCCACTCTTCTGGTACCACACATACAATTATTGGTAACATAACTTGTAGTACATCTAATGTCGTATATCTCATTTCTTGCAGGTTTTGTGGAGTTCAGTATGTCGGAGAGACCAAAAATGCCCTAAAAAAGCGTTTCTACGGTCATCGATCGACTGTCAACACCAAGAAACTAGACACCCCCGTCGGTCACCACTTTAATCAGCCTAACCATTGCATTTCTGATATGATTCTACAGGGCATAGAATCACTTGGCCATCGGAAAGACTCAGTCCGTCTCAGCCGGGAGAAAGTTTGGATGAATCGTCTTCGGACTATTCAACCACATGGGCTCAACATTCAACTATGAAATGATTAACTTCTATTGTTTTCTCCCTTTGTCATCTGTTTCAGATTTAATCATTGCCAGCAGTTTGTTCTTATTTGTTCTCACTGCTTTGGCTTTCTCCTTGTCTATTGTCCTAACCCCCCCCCCCCCCCCTTCACAATTCTCCTATTAACACTTCTTTGTTAGTTCTTTCTTTGATCCTACCCACACTGACCTTTCCCTTTAACCCTTCAGCCTAATCCTCCTTTTGTTGTTCCCACAGAACTCTGTATACATGACTTTTCTTTTGTGTTTCTCCTGCCACTATGATATACCCAGCACGATATGTGGCAGAGGGGTACCCCCCTCTATATCCCTATACTTTATACGCACTCAACACTATTGTAACCTAACCCACCCCCCTTGAAACCTAAAAGGAATTCCTGAGATTCCGGGAACACAATGGTCAACACAAAAGAGGGGGGGGGGGGGGGGGGGGGGGGTTCTCTGCCACAAATCGCGCTTCATATGCACTATGATGTGCACCATGCTGCATGTTGCCCTATATTTCATGTACACAGCCATTATTGTCTCTGAAGAAGATCTTGTTAAGATCGAAATATTAGGCCCTCTTAACTTATTTGGAGAATTTAAAGTTAAACTGTGCCAAGCTGTGTGAACAAGTCAGTGTACCAGATATTATTTAAATTTAACTCGGGGTCACGCGCAAATGGCTTATTAGGAACCGTTAGGAAGATTTGAGAAGAAAATGGGCGTTGTGATCTTTATGCAAAACCAGTTGAAAATGTATGACATTTAAACACATCTTTAATATATTTATACATGTAGTATAATCGTGTTGCATTGACATATTAAATATGATCACTGTTACTGTTTATATATTAACAATTGTCAAGTTTTGTTTTGTTTTGCAAACAAAGCATTTGTATTTCGAGAACTTGCAGTAATAATCGTTCAACAGCTTTGAATTCTTGCACATTTATAAAGCAAAGACTGAGGCTGGCCATATTTGCCCTTTGTAGCTGCAAAACATTTGATAAATCATTCTTCCTTTTAATGGTCATGGGTGGCTTGTGTGAAAAGCGCTGTTCCTGAACCTCTCGGGCAAATTTCATAGTTGCTTTGATCACTGTACAACACTTAGGTTCTATAGGTCTCTTTTTCTCCTTAAATTAAAAAATACTCCAAATATATCAATTTGACTATAGAAAAAACGAGGTATCTACAGCAGGATTCGAACCAGGGATCTTTGATACATCAACCTTCCCACTATCCACTACACTGCGTTAGCAGCTCAACAAGAGCTGTTTTTTTAAAGTGATTTTTAATGTAACTAGTTAACTTAAATAACAACAATGCTGTGGCGTTTTATTCCGATGAATAAACATAACTTTCCATCCAAACTACTGAATAATTCATGAAATCTGCCCGAATAATTCAGGAAAGAAATTCGCGGCCCGGGTTCGATTCCCGGCTTGCATCATAATTATGTGAGTAGAGTTGTGCGTTTGTTTTCTCCTGTGCCACAAGGGTTTTTTCCGGGTCCTCCGGTTTTTCTTCCTCTGGAAAAAAAAACACTTTCGATCTCAGGCTGTGCTCCGTAGTGGTAATGAGTCGATGTGGCCTGCTGTCATAGGCGCCTTTTATACGTGCCAGCGACTTGACCACGTTGTAGCCGCGTCCTTCGCAATTTAGCATACCAGCTGCAAGTAAGGATGATTATCCTCCCCATTTATTATTACATGTACTATTATTAGTATTATCTTGGAATAAGTACTCTTTAGGAGAACAATCAGCGTAAGTTTTACAGTATTAAGGAGACCATGAAGTGTCATTATAGGGAGACATTTCGAGGTCTCCCATGACGTTCCACTACAAGAAGGAAATTTATACATGTTTAAACATTTAACAGTCCATATCGATAGAGCAGGGTCCATAATGCATAAATATAACATTTCGTGGAAAAAGCTCTAGGTAAAAACGAGTTAGGTTACAGTAAAGAAGGAAATGGTTGTGCACGTCTCTATATGTCTCCCTAATGTACCATTTACCATTACCTATCAACGTGACGCTAATACCCGGCCGGCAGGTGTAAAGTGTATTACATCAAAATGTAATTGCATGTCTTTGGATTTGAAAATAGCTACATTTCCCCCCTACTCTGGGTTCAGGGTTCCAAGATTCGTATTTACAATTTACATAACAACGATAAAAGCCAAGTAAAAGATGCTTATATACAACACACATGCGCCAACCAACAACTAATTGCCCAAGCTACACTTGGTTCCAAATACGAATTAAGTATCTTGGTGTCACGCTTGACCACAGTTTCATCTTCTCTAATACAATGTGAAGAAACGCTGCTGCAAAGACTCGAGCCAGAGTAAACCTCAATAGGGAGCGTCAGAGATCGTCACCATATTGCGCACATCGACCTTGCGTACTTTACCGCTGAGTATTATGTCGTACCTTTTTGGAGCCACAGCGCCCACACAGCTAGACAAGGTTGATGTAGTCCTCAATGGGATTCGTCAACAACACCTGCCAATAATATCCTATTTGTTAGTGTTCCAACCCTGCAGCTATAACTTAGAAATATGACCCGCCGCCCTCTAATCAGACTATAGCGTCTTTCACGAAAACAATTTTCAAACGAAGCCCCGGATTTGCCACCTTTTCCGCATGGGATGCAGTGTGCTGGTGTCAAGAATGTGAAACTTATCGACCGACCTAAAGGACTTTATGACTGATCCCTCCTCCAAACAAAGTGGCTGCGACCTCCTGAGAAAAGCATTGGTGAAGCTAAAACAGGATCAGAACTGGATAGTCGGGCGCACCAAGCAGTTCTTATAATACGATTAGAGCAGCGTCATAATCACCCAACTGCGATTGCAGTGCTATCCCAAAACGATAAAGCACATCAATGATGCCTGTCCCATCCACATGCATGTGTCCGGACTTCATGAACTCGATCAAGATACCGTCAGCTGGTTGTGCAGCGACCTACAAGTATAGATCATATTCTGATGGACTTATAACGCAAGAAGGTGTCACGTATAATTTAAATGTGAATTCGCATTGCAGATGTCTTTCTCAACTAGAAACATGACTTGGGATTTTATTTATTAATTAATATTGGGAGTAAAATTGCAGTAGATACTGATGTTAAACTCGCCAGGGCCGTTCCAAAAGGCAACATTTTGTGAGCTGCTGCTCAACTCCAGGCCTAGATACAGCCCCAAGGCTGAGAAGACAAGAGTGGCACTAAGGCCCTGGCCAAAGAGGTTGATGCTAGAGACATGCGTCATGACGGCGCACCAGAAGGTGTTGTAGCGATGGCGACCATGATTGGCCATGATGTAGCGGAAATGATGAGTTAAAAAAAATTGTTCCTCAAAATTGCCTTAAATGTAGGAGAAAACATCATGGATTTTATGCATCTAGGTTCAATGATGCATATTACCTAAACTAATTTGATCATGTGGTAAACTCAAATAGAAGATGCAATTAGTACACACTTGTTTTTCCATTTTGTATCATTTTATTCCTACTAATCTCTATGAATTCTGCATGGGTTATGAGTCTTGCATTGCCTAAAATAATATACTTATTGTGTGAAGAAGCTTTACAATGATTGTACTATTGTAATTGAAATAAGTTGAAATAGGATCTGACTGAGTTTCTATCTTTGATTGCCGAACCGTTAGAAAGATTTGATAAGAAAATGGGCGTTGTGATCTTAATGCAAAACCAGTTGAAAATGTATGACATTTAAACACATCTTTAATATCTTTATAGTATAATTGTGTTGCATTGACATATTAAATATGATCACTGTTAGTGTTTATATATTAACAATATTTTTTTTTTGCAAACATAGCATTTGTATTTCGAGAACTTTCAGTAATAATCGTTCACAAGTTTTGAATGCTCGCACATTTATAAAGCAATTAAAACAGAGGCTGGCCATATTTGCCCTTTGTAGCTGCAAAACATTTGATAAATCATTCTTCCTTTTAATGGTCATGGGTGGCTTGTGTGAAAAGCGCTGTTCCTGAACCTCTTGGGCAAATTTCATGAATTATTCAGTAGTTGCTTTGATCACTGTACAACACTTAGGTGCTATGTCTCTTTTCCCCCTTAAATTAAAAAATACTCCAAATATATCAATTTGACTAGGAAAAACGAGGTATCTACAGCAGGATTCGAACCAGGGATCTTTGATACATCAACCTTCCCACTATCCACTACACTGCGTTAGCAGCTCGACAACAGCGGTTTTTTAAAGTGATTTAATGTAACTAGTTAACTTAAATAACAACAATGCTGTGACGTCATGTTTTATTCCGATGAATAAACATAACTCCCATCCAAACTACTGAATAATTCATGAATCTGCCCGAATAATTTAGGAAAGAAATTCGCGGCCCGGGTTCGATTCCCGGCCTGCATCATAATTATGTGAGTAGAGTTGTGCGTTGGTTCTCTCCTGTGCCACGAGGGTTTTTCCCCGGGTCCTCCGGTTTCCCTTCCTCTGGAAAATTCAAACACTTTCGATCTCAGGCTGTGCTCCGTAGTCATAATGAGTCGATGTGGCCGGCTGCCATAGGCGCCTTTACGTGCCAGCGACTTAACCACGTTGTAGTCGCGTCCTTCGCAATTCAGCATACCAGCTGCAAGTAAGGATGATTATCCTCCCCATTTATTATTACATGTACTATTATTAGTATTATCTTGGAATAAGTACCCTTTAGGAGAACAATCAGCGTAAGTTTTACAGTATTAAGGCGACCAGTGTCATTAGGGAGACATTTCGAGGTCTCCCTAGCGTTCCAACTACAATAAGGAGATACATTTTTAACAGTTCATATCGATAGAGCAGGGTCCAAAATAAAAAAATAATTTCGTGGAAAAAGCTCTAGGTAAAAACGGCCTAGTTTACAGAAAAGAAAGAAAATTGTTATGCACGTCTCCATGGAGATGTCTCCCTAATGTACCATTTACCATTACCTATCAACGTGACGCTAATACCCGGCCGGCAGGTGTAAAGTGTATAACATCAAAGTGTAATTGCATGTCTTTGGTTTTGAAAAGAGCTACAAAAAACTACATTTCCCCCTCTACTCTAGGTTCAGGGTTCCAAGATTCGTATTTACAATTTACATAACAACGATAAAAGCCAAGTAAAGATGCTTATATACAACACACATGCGCCAACCAACAACTAATTGCCCAAGCTACACTTGGATCCAAATACGAATTAAGTATCTTGGTGTCCTGCTTGACCGCAGTTTCATCTTCTCTAATACAATATGAAGAAACGCTGCTGCAAAAACTAGAGCCAGAATGAACCTCAATAGGGAGCGTCGGAGTTCGTCACCATATTGCGCACATCGACCTTGCGTACTTTACCGCTGAGTATATGTCGTACCTTTTTGGAGCCACAGCGCCCACACAGCTGGACAAGGTTGATGTAGTCCTCAACGAGACTCGTCAGCAACACATGCCAGTAATATCCTATGTGTTAGATGTGTTCCAACCCTGTAGCTAAAACTTAGAAACGTGAACTGGATGATAACCTTGTGCCCTCACCCGCCGCCCTCTCAGACTAATTATAGCGTCTTCCAAGAATTTTTTTTTTCAAATGAAGCCTCATATTTGCCACCTTTTCCGCATGGGTTGCAGTGTGCTGGTGTCAAGAATGTGAGACTTATCGACCGACCTAAAGGACTGTATTACTGATCCCTCCTCCAAACAAAGTGGCTGCGACCTCCTGAGAAAAGCATTGGTGAATCTAAAACAGGATCAGAACTGCATGGATAGTCGGGCGCACCAAGCAGTTCTTATAATATGATTATAGAACAGCGTCATAATCACCCAACTGCGAGTGCAGTGCTATCCCCAAACGATAAAGCACATCAATGATGCCTGTCCCATCCACATGCATGTGTCCGGACTTCATGAACTCGATCAAGATACCGTCAGCTGGTTGTGCAGCGACCTACAAGTATAAATCATATTCTGATGGACTTATAACGCAAGAAGGTGTCACGTATAATTTAAATGTGAATTCGCATTGCAGATGTCTTTCTCAACTAGAAACATGACTTGGGATTTTATTTATTAATTAATATTGGGAGTAAAATTGCAGTAGATACTGATGTTAAACTCGCCAGGGCCGTTCCAAAAGGCAACATTTTGTGAGCTGCTGTTCAACTCCAGGCCTAGATACAGCCCCAAGGCTGAGAAGACAAGAGTGGCACTAAGGCCCTGGCCAAAGAGGTTGATGCTAGAGACATGCTTCATGATGGCGCACCAGAAGGTGTTGTAGCGATGGCGACCATGATTGGCCATGATGTAGCGGAATTGCCTCCACATGTAATCGATGTTGAGCCCACCTGTTGCCAATGAAGGAAGCACAAAGAACATGATCTTCTGCGACCAGATCAGCAGGTTGAGCACAGGCAGACCCACCACGTCCTCTGCCCGACAGTAGCTGAAGATGGCGTAGTTCCAGGTGAGGTGGGCAGTAAGTCCCCAGGTGGCTACGGCCATGGTGAATGCCATCCAGATGCCCACGAAGTCTCGCATGATGCGATACTGGTGGTAGATTCTGGACAGCCGGTCACGGCAAATATCTACCACGCCGTTTCCTTTGGAAGCGTTGCTAGCAACGAAGTGCGCCACCGCGCGAAACTCATTCTGCAACGACCTCCGCTGGGCGTAGACGAGATAGCAGAAGGAGCCATAGACGATGTAAGAAACCAAGGCGCACCAGCGGCTCAGGAAGGCGTGGGTATCCCAGCCTGGTCGGTACAACCTGTCGTAGATGATTCTCAAGACACCGTTGGTGATCGGCCAAGTCAGGAACAGGCTGAGACTCAGGAAGGTTGCTGCACCCGAGCCATGTTGGAGGTACTGCGAACGTTGGAAGATGAAATCGCTGTGCAGAGCAACCCAGGTGCAGTCTTTATCCAGAATATTGAACCAGTCCATGAAGCGAGTGAGTAAGACAAAGACTGGAACCATTATCACCTGGAAGAGGTAGGTGAAGTAGGAGACCAGGATGAGGAGATTTTGCACACGGCCCCAGAAGACATCAAAATAGGCGGCAAAGTCATAGGTCATCAGGCCAGCCAGGGTTACGAGATACAGTAATATTAATCCGTTGTAGAACAGCTTCTTGATCTTCCCATCTGCAATTAAAACGAATATAAATTGTTACGATTACATTTCGCTCGTACTCACCGCCCAAATGCGCGTTGATGAAGTGGTGAGTGGCGTAGAATAAAACAAATGTGAATTATAGATACTCAGGGGTGCAATCTGAGGTGATCTCTGGCCACTTTCCTCTGAAAATACGTAATGCATGTACATCAATAATACCTATTTTCGAGATATTTTGTTTTGCAATGAAATAAACTTTGCTATCCACCACTTAACAATTAAGAGCGAATAGGCGCGCTAGACGGTGAACGATCGACTGCTCGAGTCGTTAGGGCGACAAAGCGAAATGGTTTCAATTTGGTTCAGCGCGACTCCGGAACAAATTTTGGGTGGGTCGCTCGTTCCCAACTTTCAAAGTTATACGGGCGTGCAAAAAATTGTATCAGTTATTCACTATATACCTGAGACATTTTAGGCCAATCCTATTGGTCGAGAGCCCGACGCGTGGGTGTGTTTAAACGACCGATAAAACATGGCCGAGCCGGTTTTAAACACTTTTTCGTTGTCACATTAAATGTGTACTCCTAAGAAGATTAATTGGTTGAAACCTCCCACAGTATGCGCAATACAACAAATCAATTCGTATAATTATAATAATAGTCTCAATGTCATATCACGCATGTATATCACGCGTCTATAATGCGCGTGTATAGGCCAGCGTTTGACGGAACGTTTATAATAGTAAATCTGGCAGAGTTGAAATTGTCATGTATCATGCACGCGAAACAGAAATGTTTATGTTGACAACCACAGATAGTTCAGAATCCAAAATCCCGATTGTTTCCCTCGGATTCAATGTCAATGTTAATGTTTGTTTTCTGCTAAGTATGTTTTAATAGTGTGTAACTTAAATCACCATCTGTTTTAACTTAATTAATTATGTTTTAGGCATAATTAATTATGTTTCATTTTCTGTATACTACGACACGTATTACTTTCACTTTGCGCTGTTTTAATGTTAATTCGAATTTTGTGCAGAAATAAATGTAATAAGTTACTATAATTATAGGTTTTTCCGGCCAATTTCATTACAAATTAATTCGATTACATTAACACGCATTATAATTCACATGATGTGCACACATGATTTCGTTCTTTTCATTCAGGTTCGCTTTCGTCAACCTAATTCGTTTATAGGCATTCAAGACAAACAATTTACCATTCTAAAGTTGAATTTCTGCTACATATCTACAATTGATGAAATCAAATTAAGACGCATCGAAGCGCATATTAATTTGTTGCTAGGGTTTCTTTTCTTTTTCGTTTATAGGCAATAAACTTCAACTTCTGTGCGTTCAAATTAAACATGAGTTGTGGCTTGTTTATTCGAGGAAGCTGTATGGCAATATACTGGCACTTGAGTTTTTCTTGTTAGATGCGTTTCCGTGTTTTTTGCAATTCATTTACGTTATGTGTTATGTTTTAATCGCAACAATTGTTCCTTGTGCTTTGTTACCCCATGATTAAAATTAAAACCTGTACCCCGTATTCTAGAAGAATTTTAAGTAAAGTTGGAAAAGTTATGGTGAGAAGTTTAAAATGAAAACAACATATTTTGCTACAGCCTTGTGATCGTTCGCACTGGACTTTATGTTGTCTTCGTTATTTCTGCTAATGTTCGGACCATGTCAAAATAAAAAATAAACAAATGTTTTTAAGAAACACAAGCTTACAATATAAAATTTACAAAAACAAAATGTTGTTCTTTTCATTTTTTCCAGGGTCCTTTTCTCTTTCTGATTTATATGTATTTCTTCTAATCGTTTCTTTATATCTGAATTTTCTTTAATCTTCAATGATTACATACGGTACTGCTAGATATCTTGCCATGCACGTTTGGCTGTGGTTGTACCATTTAACACACTTTTCAATAGTTATTTGGCAGACATTCAGTTATACTGACTATACGGGCAGCCATCTTTTCGTTCAAATTCGCTCTACTTAAAGATATATAACACAGAATAAGTGTGAACAATAATTCTCTACAAAATATCTGCCTTTATATAGGCACTTATACACTCTAAGAAATAAAGGTTCAAATTTGCTCCCTAATTGATACAATAGCAGCACCCGGCCCTCAAATAAAGTAAATACTTGAACCTCAAAAAGGTTCAAGGGTGCAAATTTGGCCTTCTAAGTGTACAATGTGTTAGAGCTGAACCCTATTAGGTTCTGTTTTGCACCCTTAGGGGTTCTGCTATTGTATCAACTATATGGTGCACAATTTAACCTTTATTTCTTAGAGTGTACACAATTTAGAAAGCACATACCATAGAAACGAATTTGAATGTGAACATTTGAAACATGCTTGACAATTGATGAAAATGAATGGCTGACCAGCCTCTTGCTGCTGGCTATTACCAAATTGAATGACCTTTGCGACCTCATGAATTTGAATGATCTTATTTGGCCAGTGAATGCTAACTGCTTAAATGGAATTACTCCTTTTGACTGTTGAATGCTGATGCAACGGAGCATTCGTTTTCAAATGAAATGGATTGAGCCGGGTATTAAATTGAATTAATTTATGTTTAAATTCACCGGTAAATCTATATCAGGCTAGTCAAATAGTAAAACACGCGCTCATAGGAAACAACGCAAAATCAGACAGACGGCGCTGCCTCGTGACGCTCAGGAGTAGGGTGGCAATGTGCTATTTACTTAAAATGTAAGAATTGTAAGGAGTTAGCCTCGCGTTAATTTAAATGATATTATTTGGCCAGTGCTGAAATAGAATTACTCTTTTTGACTGTTGAATGCTGATGCAGCGGATCATTCGTTTTCAAACAAAATTGAATGAGCCGAATATTAAGTTGAATAAATTTATGTTTAAATTGGCCGGGAAAACATATAAAAGCAGATGGATATTGTTCAATGTCTCATTTAACTTTAAGTTTAACTTTAAGTTTATTTTAAATAAGTTAAGAGGGCCTCGTATTATTTGGAAAATGGGAATTGACCCAAACAAGAATATATTTCTCGAAAACAGCGATTTAACATTCAACAACAGCTGGGCCCAATTACATAGCGCTGCTTAACCGTAAGGGTTGGTTTTCACGGGGCCCGCGAACGGTTCGCGAAGGATGCAAATGCCGGAAAAAATGGTCAAAAATTCGTATTTTAGGTTCCAAACGTTCGCCAAACACGCGCGGGGTGTTGGAAGCGTCGTCAATTGTTCGCGTGATGAGTCGTTTTTAGTTCAGCGGGAATACAAAAATAAAAAATTTCGAACGTTCGTGCAACATTCGTGTTGTTCGCATTTTAGTCGCATGTTCTTCGTGTATGTGGACTGGCCATAGTTCGGCAACGCTAGACACGACATTCGCACATTATATGTACGTTGTGCAGTGAGAACTACGCACAAACTGCATTGTCGCGACACATTCGGAGAAAAACTTCTCCGCATGTTGGACTTTGCATTTTTTTCGGCATTCGCATCCTTCGCAAATCGTTCGCGTGCCCCGTGAAAACCCACCCTTTAACCATGATGCTGCTTAAAAGCACTATTTTATGGCCTGGACGCCCCCTTGAAGAATTACGTCACTGATTGAAGCAACTGATTTAAGAACAGCTATTGTAATCATGTTTATTTTTATATTTTTTTAGCTGTTTCCGATTTGATCGGAAACAGCTATAATCGTGTTTATCTTTGTTTCCCTTTGTTTGTTTTAGCTGTTCCCGATTTCGATCGGGAACAGCTAATGTGATCGTGTTTAGTTTTTGTTTTCCTTTATTGGTTTTTTTTAGCTGTTCCCGCTTTCGATCGGGAACAGCCTATTGTAATCGTGTTTATTTTGTGTTCCTTTTGTTTTCCGAGCATTCGGTTTTATTTTGTTTCATTCAAATAAATGAATGTGCATAACGTTTCATTTAAGCAGTTACAAAATGCGTGTTTAGGCTTTCAGTTTGACGTATTATTAAAAGTGTGCAATCTATTTCGCAGCAAATCAAATTGTCATTGTGTCACGGCCTGAATAGAATATTCTTTTTCATTTGTTACAATTTAAATTCGCACATTCTGCATACAATTTGATTGTATAGCGCATGCTATGGGAGGTTTCAAACATTGAAAGGGTCAAGGACCAGACTTCATAGGTGGTAACCGGATTCAGACTAAGACAATTGTTGTGCTAAGCAGCTCCTTCAAATTAGCCCTGATTCGGTTCCCCATAATGTTACTTTGGTTAACACATGAATGAATTCTAATACTTGACAGACATACATTTTTTAATGCGCAGAAAATCGGCTGCACATTTAGCGAAATCGATTGTTTAAATATTAAAAGGAACACAGGATTGCGGATGTGCATCCGAATTTGCGCTAAAATAGATTATCGATACTATAGGTTTTCCCGGACGATATCGCAAAATGTGCACATTCATTCGTAAAATATGTATTCAATTTCGCGCTGAATTTCAGAACGACGTATGTCTGAGTTTCATTTTCGCAAAAACGAGCATTCAATTTTATTTTGTTTAATTCAAATAAATGAATGTGCTTAGCGTTTCATTTAAACGATTACAAACACGTGATTGGGCTTTCGGTTTGACGTATGCGTGGCCGATTATTAAGAATGTGCAATCTATTTCGCAGCAAATGGATTTATCATTGTGTCACGGCCTGAATTGAATATTCTTTTTCATTTGTTATAATTTAAATTCGCATATTCTGCATTCAATTTCAATAACGTACATATGGCTATATAATTCACGATACAACTTGGATTAAATCATTAATAAATCAATGTATCGTGGGACTAATTGATCATTTTGTGTTGGCTCTTAAATTTATTTTAACCCTAACCATCCCAAATCCTCCAAACTACTCTTTGCAAATTGAAGGTTTTTGCAGGAATGAGGTCACTTGGAAGTTGATGCATCAGATGAATTTGCAGGATTTAGGTTACATTTGAAGATTTTAAGAATTGAGGTTATTTTGTTTTTGTTAATGACTTCTCTATCATTGTATCAGTTCAATTGTCTATCCGTCAATGAACTGTCCACCAAGACATGAGTGGTTGATGTCCAGTCTATTTGCTACATCTAAGTATAGTCGGCGTCGTCAGCCTCAAAGTTATCGATAAAACGATTCCGATCAACGTCCGAGACTCGTCTGTATCTCCCTCTTGCAGCCATTGTTGGAAAAATTTAGGGGGCATAAAGTAAAATCTAGCTATATGATGCGATCGTGGCAAATGCTGAGCAAAGAAAGATTTTTTTCTTTAACTTAGTGGTTTATATAGCATTTATTTGGTAGTTTCAAAGACGAGACCACCTGGTTTAATTCCCCATATTGTTACTTTTGATAACACATATGGATTCCAATGCTTGACCAGGAATACAAATGCGTAGAAAATCGGCTGCATATTTAGCGAAATTGATTGTTGATAAATTAAAAGGAAAACATGATTGCGGGTGTGCATTCAAATTCGCGCTAAAATGTACTATCAATATACTAAATTCAGTGCACATTCGGGAAATCGTGTGATGATTTCTTACGACTGGATGCACCATTATACAAAAACGAATTATCTATTGTTAAATAGAAAACGGGAATGTAAACGTTCATACTATTTCGCAGGAAAACGAATGCACCAGTTACAAACTTATGTGCACATTTCGCGATATCGTCCGGGAAAACCTATAAATTCAGTGCAAATTTTTCGGGAAATCGTACGCTGATGTTTTACGACTAAATGCACCTTCATGGAAAACAAAAATTATCAATTGTTAAATAGAAAACGGAATTTTGAACGTTCATACTATTTCGCACGAACACGAATGCATCTTATACAAATTAATGTTCACATTTTCCAA
Organism: Crossaster papposus; assembly: GCA_037893245.1. Classification (NCBI taxonomy): domain Eukaryota; kingdom Metazoa; phylum Echinodermata; class Asteroidea; order Velatida; family Solasteridae; genus Crossaster; species Crossaster papposus. The sequence continues at coordinate 717,540 of JBAIAA010000321.1, forward strand.
TAGCGTCCGGGAAAACCTAAATTTCGCACGAAAACGAATGCACCTTATACAGATTAATGTGCACACTTTCCGATATCGTCCAGGAAACCCAATATTTCCAAAGTTGTAAGCTTTTGTTTGTATTTGTTTTATTATTATTTTGTCTGATTGCCTTCTGAATATTAAACCTTAAAGGTAGGATACACCATTGGTAATTGAGTGAATTATAATAAATGGGTGGTTTTGGGGGGTTGTATTTTTTTTTGTAAATATCGTTTAACTGACCTGTCCGGTGTTTTAGAATCATGGATGCCGAGAAAAGCACGAAAAACAGCATTTGTTTTTAACCGGCGTCGAGCAGTTATTCTTTAATTTTTTTTTATAGAATTATAAATTATAAATAATATAAATATAATTATTTTTCAGAATAATTACAGGATATCTAGCGCAAGCATTTTGCTGGATCCCTAGAATCATTATTTACTTTCAGATGAGTAAGATATTTCTTATTAATTCGGTAGTAAATTTTTTGATATCTGCAAATGGTGTATCCTAACTTTAAGCTATTGTGATAACTAACCTGTATCATGATCAGTGGATTTAACATACAACGGGTCGGAATTGTAACAGATATCACAATGTGTGTCATCCAAGCGACACTCCTCACTCCCAACGCTTTGACTCCAGCTCAACGGAGGAAGGATGTCTTGATCTTCACCGCCTTCCCTGGTCACTTCTCCTGAGCCATCACCGCTGCTATCGGCACATGGCATACCAACATTGTTCCCGTTACTGTCTACCACACGCTGGCCGCTGGGCTGGTGGGAGTAGACACGGGGCAGCGGTCCGCGGCCGACGCGCTTATCGGCCCGCTGAATGCGGGAGGCCCGTTTAGCGGTACCGGGTCGCCAGATACCCAAGATGCACAGAGCCAATGCGAGAGGGCGTGGCCAGGGCTGTATCTTCCTTGGATAACCAGCTTGGTTTACGAGTCTCGATGTAGACATCAGGGGTGTTTCATCCGTGCTAACACTGGGCCTGTACATCTCCTCACGTCCAGCCATTGTTTGATCGGTTTGTTCACTGATGTTTAATAATTCCATGTTTTGGTTTTATATCGATGCGAAACCAAAACCTCTTCTCGCATCCTGTGGATGTCAATTGTGGATGTCGATGTATGTGTTTAATGTCACTGTTTTGTTGCTACGCGAGCCTCAGGATGTAACATACATCATGTGATATGAACTATCTTTTTCTGTGTTTGTTCAACTGACAATAACCTTTGTTGCGAGTCAAGACAAAGAAAAATATTTTACAGCTGATTAACTCAAGTGAGGACGTAGGGTTGAAGATACACAATGGAAAGACAAAGTTCATGACAAACTCCAACACAGATGACACAACAACGGTGAAGGACCAAGAGATTGATAGGGTAACAGTATCTGGGTCAAACAGTGAAAACGAGGAATACTTAATACCACAGGCTTTCTGGAGAATTATAATTAGCGTGTGCTGCACGGACAACCACAAAACATATAATTATAGAACACAAACTTTGTACAAAAGTTATTTGGGGCCTTTTCGAAATCGTTGCTTCGTCTTTGGCTTTGGCTTCGCCTCCGAATTCCGAATTACTGAAAAGAAAATAGAAATGGAGGAAAATTTAAAGTGTCTAACTTTGGGGTTCACATCAATCGGGTGAATGTTTCTGAAGCACAACAGGCGTCAGAATGTGGCTGGAGATCTTGCAGTTGGGAGTCAAAAATCGCCTTAAGCCAAAGACGAAGACGAAGCCAGGGATTCGAAAAGGCCATATGAATAAAATCGATGACGTCATGTCACGCGATGTTAGGCGAAGAGCATTAATTCCGATTAATTATCAAGGCTGCGCTGCGACTATACGCGCGCGTTAGTTATCTCAAATGACCCGTTTTCATTATCGGACCCATAATCATTGTGCACATGCGCAGTTGAAATGCCAAATTGGCTTACTATGGCTCGACGATGAAAACAAATGACAGTGATAATGGTTTTCCTTGCCAATTTGCGCATTTTTCTTTATCATTTTCATTAACAGCTATTCAATTTCGCCAGTTATGTTTACATCGAAATGTGGTTTTCTTTTTAATTGTTGAGGCATACAATTTTTAATTTAGGCACCCAATTGGTTTTTTTTTTCTAGGAACCTTTGTTTTCGTTTTGGTGCACTCAATACTTAATCCTTACTGGCAACTTCTGCGGCGTCTCTGATCCCAAATTGTACTAGCCTTTGCCTTTCCGGTGTGGATACAACATAGTCTAACAATTATAAGTATGATTCAATTGGCGTAGAGTAAGGCGCTATAAGCGTTGCTTCCGACGGTGGAGAGATCATCGCTTGTCATTGAACAGCTACCGCCCGCCTCAAGCTGGGCAGCCCCAGCCCGTTAGGTACTGTCCCAGCACAGTTCACCTGTCTCACTAGGTGTGTGTGGCTCAGGGTCATATAACCATCCTGACAAGCGGACTGTAAAACCCGTGCGCCAAACAACAACTCAGACTTGGATGTTGGAACATACAGACGGTGACCACTGGGCTGTCAGAGGTCTTGCTGAAGAGCAGTAGCTTGTGCAAGGTATAAGTGATTAACAACGAGCTGCTTATCGGAATGCAGGTCGACATCGACACCCTCCAGGAAACTCGCTTGGTGGACTCAGACACTCTGCGCGAGATGAACCTAACCCTTTTTGTTGGTAGTGAATGGGGCTATATGGCCAGAGAGCATGGTCTGCTTACTTTTGGGGATTACTGAACCGTGCTCGAGAGAGGAAGTGAGATAATTCCTGCCAACCTCATAAGCGCTAAAGCCCCAACACTCTACTCCTTGAAAGAAGCAGAAACAAGTTTTACGACCAGCTGCATACCGTCATACTGCTGCTGCACTTCAATGCAAGAGTGCCGGGTGCTGATCATGATTCTTGGCCCACCTGCCTATAGAAAGGCACGGAATCGGGAAAATAAACGAGAATGGGCAACGCCACATTGCACAACCTCTGCACCACCAACTCATTCTTTCAGACCAAGCCACAACACATGATAGGGCTATTGTAGAGACATCGATCCCAGATCTAAACATTGTCACAATTATTGGACCCGATCATTACCAATTAGGAATGCGCAACCATCTCAGAAATGTTCCTACTAGAGTGCCGACTTTGACACTGATTATTATCTCGTGTGTTGCATGATCAAACTCCAGCCGAAGAAAATGCACCAAGCCAAACTTCCTGGCACACCACGCAACGACGTAAGCATGACCTAGCTCAAACCCAAAGAGTGGAATCTTTCTTCCCAGGCTGGATTCCAGAGCCTGTTCACCCTCCTCCAACAGCCACCGCATGCCAGACGGGAGGATCCCAAAGAAACTACTCTACGGTGAACTGGCTGCTGGCAAGAGAGCGCATGGACGTCCACATCTACCCTTTAGAGACGTCTGCAAAAAAGACCTGATGCCAGTGAATGACCTCGAAAGGTTGGATGAACTGGCCACTGACCGAGACATGTGGCAACAGGATGTACGCGGGGGTCTTTCCGGATCAGAGGCAAAACAGAGGCAGACCGCCGAGGACAAACGCTCTCGGCTAAAGAACAACCAGTAGACAGCCCCTGATAGAAGACAATCCCTTCAGGTGCATCGTTTGCGGCAGAGACGTCACTCCTGTATTGGCCTTCGTAGTGACAGCGTGCTCCAACACAAGCTTCGCAAGACACTTTTCTTCCTTCCATGCGCAGATCCATGATCTCCGAAGATCGATGAATGCCACACTGTACCGTTGTAGTTAACGTGTGCAAGAGATCGAATCCACCCCCCCCCCCCTATAATTCTTGTTGTTGTATCGTATTACGATCGAGGATCGAAAGAGAACAAAGGGAACAAAGGATCCTCGAAGGACGGTTTGCTTGTCCGAAATCGGTCCTCGATCGTTGGGGCAAGCGCTAGGTAATGGGGTTAGGGTATAGTAAATGAACAAAGGAAAACACAATATCGATCCTCGGTCGTTATGTGGTTCACGACTGAGTGCCCGTGCACCGCCTCTAAACTGTGTTAGCCTAATTAATGTAGCTCGTTTTTTTCTGTTTATAATCATGTGATTTGTTTTCGCTTTCTGTGTTTAATGTGACTTTCTCTTATCATTAAACAAGAAATAAATTATCTTTCTATACTATAGCACCGACCGTGTCTACATGTACCAGATTGTATTGGCGCTGATTACATGTTTATAATCATGTGATTTGTTTTCGCTTTCTGTGTTTAATGTGACTTTCTCTTTTCATTAAACAAGAAATGAATTATCTTTCTATACTATAGCACCGACCGTGTCTACATGTACCAGATTGTATTGGCGCTGGTTAACTGGCAAAATAGTGTCATGTAAATGGTTCTCTCCCTATACTAGCCCTTAACATAACACTTTCAACGTAATTGTTCCTTGATGGACCACACATTGAGCACTAGCTTGATCATAATTAAAACACTTTATTCATACCTCGAAAACAAATTGTTTTCAGTTGTTTTTTTCTACCAATATAAAGGTATTAACAGAATGAGACCACGAACACAAACATATACCAACGTTTCGTTAGCCTATATGTCATTATTTTCTCTCACAATTTTTATAAGATTCGGCTGTCGTATAAAGTAAGGTTCGTTTGGTCATAATATTATATAATCTTTTATGTTTTCGGGGCAGACACGCTGTATCTATGAGGGTGTTCTTACGGTTAGGTGCGGCTGGTGATTATGTGTAGTTTGCTGGGATGGAATGATCAGGGGCCAATTTCATAGAGCTGCTAAGCACACAAATTTGCTTAGCATGACAATTTGTCCTTGGCAAAAACAAGGTTACACACCAAATTTTTACCTGATCTTTATTGTTCTGGATTAATAATCAGCTGTTTTTTTTGCTTAGCATGAAAAACATGTATAATTTTGGCTGGTAACCTGTTTTTAATGAGCCAGACTTTTTGTGCTAAGCAATTTTTTGCTTAGCAGCTCTATGAAATTGGGCCCTGGTTCCACTTGGCATCATAGGGGAAAGGTGAGAGCTGGGTTGATAGCAACAATGTTGTTTTTGTATTTGTAAAGCAAAAACAGGCTTGCTGCTTGTCAGTGCCAATGGAGTTTCTGGAGCAAATTAAAGTAGTCGATAAGATATCAATGAACATTCATTTAAAATTATCAGCCGTGTTTTTGATGAAATTGCAGTTTTTAGTGAGCGTTACTGTCCATGACGCTTGCTATACATGTACTTTTCCGTGCGAAATACCGACCGACTTTCGGTTTTAGATCAAACGATTTGCAGTTTCAGCCCTGTGAGTCGGGGGACAAATTTCATGTCAAAAGATAATAACTGTGCATGGGATTTTGTCCCCAATAGCCACTTTGAAATGAGCGTGGAAAAGTGCCAAGTGTACGCCAAATTTACACGGTAAAACCTCATCAATATTATGCATTGTCCCACCATAAACTGCTAGGGGGGGTAAATGAAAACCACACGCAGGCTTATTTGTTTAGAGGCGTCAGTTCCTCTTTCCTCTTATCTTTGATGCAGCGTTTTCAAAAACAATTTGTCGCCTGAACAGGAAATGCGCACATTCGAGATAAAACCCAGCCCTTAAAGGAGTAATAATTACGCCCCGGATCGGAGATCAACGAAAATATCTGGTTAAAGGGAAACCTACCTAATGTCTTTTTTTTAATACCGTTCCCGAGAAAAGACTTGTGGAAAAAAACTAGGTTATGATCGGGAAAAAAACCGGTTGTTTACGTAACATGATTTGCCGGAGTACGCATACGTTGCTCCTGTAGTTTTCAGTGCGTGCGTCACATAAATTATAATCCTCAAATTAATGTGGTTTCTTACACGTCTGAAAAAACATTTTACGGCTGGAATCACGATTATATCCAAACAACTCGAGTTTTTGTCGTTCGTAACAAAAACGCCCGGTTTTTAAAGGATGGTTGTGTGGGTGGTTATATTCTACTTTTAAAGGGATCGTATACGTTTGGTAATTGGAACCCACTGTTTGTTTCAATCCTATATAGTTAGAGATAACCAACCTGTACAAATTTCATTTTAAAAGGTGGTAGCGATTTTGAGATATTGTTGAAAATTTGGAGCGGTTATGTCCACGAAGGAAGAATAATCTGCATTGGAATACACAATCTGAGAAACGTCACTGCAATAACTCTTCTCAGATTCAAATTTTTTGGGATAAAAAGTGATATCTTTTTCCATAACCGCAGTACTTCAAAGTGAAAAGTTTCTAAAAATGCATTATACTATAGCTGCTGTACTTCTTACCAAGTAAGTTTTTATTGCCATTAATTTTTAGAGTAATTACCAAACGTATACGATCCCTTTAAACGTTCGTTTTGTAGCCCAATTAGACGCACAAGTTCCAGGGAGCAGTTAATATCCCTTTAAAGGTGAATTTCGATCTCAATAAAAAAGATTAAATGATGATTTAAGTAATAAGATTAGTAGTTTGCGGTAACACCACGGTAATACTCTTTTAATAGTGAGATGTGTAGTTCTGAAGAAAAAAACCCTGAGGGAACTCAACGTTTCAGACAGTATGCTCTGCCTGTCGCCAGGGACTTAGAGTTTCTAACGGTGAAGCGGGGTTATATGGAGAGATGAACGCGATGTAACGTACGAAGGATGTAGCGTTTAAAGGACTTATTTAAGTACATTGAAAACTGCAAAGAGGTATACAAATGCAAGAATACATTTGTGAATTTTTAAGTGTAAAAAACGTTTATTTCTGGAACAGTATTAACTCCTGACCTACAGTAGATATTGAAACATTTGTACATTTGCATACAATAATAACACAATTATTAATTTGGTTGTATTAGTACAGAAGAAACCTAACAAGGGTCCACAGAAACAAGTGAAAATTGAGCACAAATCTTTTAACAAAAAAACAACACATTTATCTTTTCTGTCACACAAACATAATGTCACAAGTGTTTTTGTAATTCAAAATTACGTTATAGATTTGAACAAGATATAGTGTTTTGGAATTTATAGACAATCAATTAAAGCTGTAAAATGGTAAAAGGTAAATTAAATTGTTTATTTACAGGCAACAGATTTATTTAAACGTTGGAGTTAAAAAATTCATAGTGCCAATGTGCGAAGCTAGTCAAGTTTTCAAATTGTTATTAGCAAGAATTCAGATCCATGTAAAGATATTACTAACCAGGGCGGACATCAAACCAAGGGTGGACTAAACCTTTCCTTCCCACTTCCTTTCTTCTCAAATCTCGCAATGCTTCTTACAACACTCTCCTCAATACTACTGGATTCTTTGCTTGACCCAATGCCAGGTTTATTGCCCCTTGACCCTTGATTTGTAACCTCTGCATGGGGTGGGCGAGACAAGAGCTGCTGAGTAATTTCCTCATCGTCTTCATACTCAAAGTCAGACGAGGACACCAGAGTGTTGGCAGAGGCTCTAGAGTCGGTGTGCCCAACTGGCGAGTCTAGGCTCCCTATGGTTTCTGGTACTTTGGCCTTCTTGGATCTGCTGCTTCTGGTGATTTGTCCTGATGGTGGCTGCGGTGAAGGATCCAAAGTCCCAGAGAGCTTAGACTTAGGCTTCAGAGAAGAAGTGTGCTTGGAAGAGGCAGATAGCTCCGGGGATCCTGCTGACATCCTTGGTGTGATGGGGATATCATTAATGCTGCGATTCCTGGAGGGTGGAGGCTCAGGTGACTTGATTGAAAGTGAGCCGGTAGGGAAGTCGGTGCTGCTGGAGAAGCTTCTCAGTGATGAGAAGCTAGACTGAGCAGAGGACTTCACATCCTGGTTAGAGTGCCCCTTAGACCCACGAGGCTGGGGTGATTGCTGCAAGCGTCGCGGTGAGGAAGGAGCATCCCACATGTCCTGCGTCCGATTCTGACTAACCACTGTACTGTGCTGACTGGAAGGTCTTACAACCTGACCAGTACCTGGAGCATCACTGTAACCATTGATGGTGCCTGAAGTGGCCGATGCCTCGCCTGATTCTACATCAGGTGATAACTGCCTGAAATCTTCCTTTTCTGGATCGCCTTGGCTCCTTCCTGCAATGTCCATGATCATTCCAGTTGTTGAGGCAAAAGTGGAGGTCGCTCGTGGGTTCCTCAGCAACTCTTGGATGGTGCTCTGGGAGACCACTGAATCTGTAAAAACAGGAAAGAGTATCCAGTTACAAATTTTGTAAAGAGTCTGGACAATTTTTGTTAAGGCAAACAAAAATATTACCTGTGCCTTAGAACCTACATTTTTTTTTTGAAAAAACAAACAAACTTATGTTACCACCCCTATCATAGTCCTTGTGGAAGTTGTCCTAAATTTTTGTCACCCCATTTTTTATAAGTTGGTCAGCAATGCGGTCTTGTTGATCCCTGCATGCACCAAAGCCTATTCTAACAATGCATTTACAAGTTAACAATATTGTGAATGCATGCATACAAATAAATAAATAAACCACCATTGTTTCGGACTATAACATTTAGAGCAAAACAAACCAAACAATTTTACTAATACACCCCAAATTTGTTGATTTCGTAGTAAAGACAACTTAATTTTTGTCTTGGCCCGATAAATTTTAAAGTTTACGTCCTAGTTGACTTTCCTCAAAGGTACACAAAGTAGGGTACACCATTGGTAATTGCTTGAATTATCACAAATGGGTGGATTTGGGGGTTGTATTTTATAGTAAATATCGTTTAAGTGACCTGTCTGATCTGAAGTTTTACAATCATGGATGCTGAGAAAAGCAAGACAACATTTAGTTTTCTTAATATTGTTTTTAATCTTGTTCTTAATATGTTGTTCTTGTTTTTGTCGTGTTCGCCGTCCGGCAATTGTGATTTTTTTTTTATAAAGATAAATTTTTCGTAACAATTACAGGATATCTGTTGTTATTTTTAACCAGTTCGCGCCGGATGACTTATATAAACGCAAAGTTTTCCCCAAATTCAAAACGGATGACGCATAAACGCGCCAAGTTCAAGTTCGGAAATGTCTGTCAGCAGCGAGTAAGACCGGAAATACGTGGGTGTGCTTCCCGGCACTATCGGCCTGAACCCGTTTCGGATCGAGTTTCGTTAAAAATAATCCCACCCCAAGGCTCGGTGATGTTAAAATAATCCCGGCGCAAACTGGTTAAATAAGTAAGATATTTCTTAATAATTCGGTAGTAACATTTTTCGATATCTGCAAATGGGTGTATTCTACCTTTAAGCTTGGAAATATCAAGAGATTTATTATCTATTGATTGATTTATTTATAAATGTATTATTTTATTTTAAAATTTTTTTTTTTAGTGTTTGGAACAATCTTCTGAGAAGTTTGCACGTCTTTCTAGCACAGTAAGCTTCAATCGGTTATGACTTACACGGCTGTAAACTGCTGCCATCCGATCTTGGTAACAGCATCTGTTGGGTATCCATGGAGCTGGTAGGTGTGAGTGAGCTCAACCTACTGTCTGAGTGGCAAGACTCTCTGGCATCTGCTAGGAGCTTCTGTAAGACGTCTTCAGGAAGTCTGGGTGTTGTCTCCTGTAGGAGGACCCAGGTTGGAGGAGTAGAGTTGGTTGACAAACAGTTTGATAAATCAGCTTTTTCAGATAATGGGGCAGATGGGGGAAATATTTGGGGAAATTGTGCCTTTGATGATACAAGCATGAAATTTGGCACACAGTTTTAGAGTATACAGATTTATCCTTTGAAAAAATATAGGTAGATTAACATGAACATTTCTTGTTTTTTAGATTTTGCTTTTTTCAAATTCTCTAGGTTCTTAGCTTTAAAATAATGTGTCATTTACATATGTACCCCTACCCCCCCCCCCCCCCCCCCCTCCCCCTCCCCCTAACTCCCATTGGGGAAAGGATTTAGTGATAAAACCCTGACAACCTAATTATAAGGTAAACAGCTTTGAAGTTCAGAAAAGCGTATTATTTCCATTCACAATTGTTTCACAAAATCGACCCAAAAAACCTACTGGATGACGGATTATATGTTCAAATTTGGCGAGATTGTAGATTAATAGTTTGTGAATCGGGAAAACCCAAAACCTCAAAATGGTAAAATCCACCCCGAAATGGCTTAACAAGTACATTGTAATAAAACACATTGTGCGACTGTCTGGGTTTCGTTTGAACAGGTCACAATTGGAGTGCAAGAAGCAGCATTGTAAGGATAATTTTATCCTCTTTTACTGAACCCTCACTTCAATCCCTGCTCAGTTCCGTGTCATTTTGCCAGACCGCCTTACGTATTTTAACATACTTGGTAGGCATAGAGGAAGTTCTCAACTAATAATTGTGACCTGTTACCACAATATGAGAGTAAAGTCGGAAAATAGAAAATTGAGGTACATGTATTTGTATTTTTTAATTCTTGAAAAAGAGAGCTTTCCAATGGTATATAACACTTGGGGGTTTTGCGATAAATACATTTTACAGCACTCCAGAAAGTCATTGGTTTTACAAAACAAGTTTGTGAGAAAACTTACCAAATAAACATCATAAATGAAACACGCAAAAGATTGCAAAACAGGACAAGTAAGGTTCAGTTGAGCGCAGCAACGGCTATGTTCTATTCATTATTTCTTTTTGAAACTTTCCACACATACGAACTATAGTAGAGACAAAAAAAATTCGAAATGTTGAAAGCGTCAGATACAGTAACAAGGACCTAATTTGCATATTTAATTACCGTGTTATTAAGACTACTAATGGACTTTAATCCAAACACTAACTACGCAAAATCGCGTAATTTACAAGGTTTTCGATTATATGATCGCACCCAAAAAATGAACACATGTAGAGGAGGACTTGGGCTTTTCAAAAAACGCAAAATCTCAAAATTGACCACCCCTTCATATTTTGACTTTGGATGGCCATATCTCAGAATCACATTGTGCGACTTTACTCTCATATTGTGGTGACAGGTCACCTATATCACTTATCAGTTACTACTAAAAGCGGGAAGGTTTTGATTACCTGTGTGCTGTAACTATCCTGGTCTACTGTGGAGTAAGTATGGCCAGACCGTGGAGATGCTTGAAGGATGGAATCTGTCTCAGTAGCTGCCCTGGAGCTCAGCTCAGAGCACTGCTCTAATAGCTCAGAGAGGCTCTCTTGGGATAGACGTGGTGATTTATATATCTAAGGGAAGACATTCAGTGAAATGTAATCAACCCTTGCTTTATTATAAATAATTTGAAAGCATCGAAAAACAAAACTGCAAATTTATAATGAAATACCTTACAGTGGAACACCGAACAGTCGGATTACTGAACATCATCCTTATTGGCTTCCGATTTTTGTGTACGAAAATACCGAACATGGTTGTTGAAAATATGTCAACAGATTTTTAGAAATCCACTGTGTATACCAAACGCAATTTGTGTGTTCTTGTATCGTATTACTATCGAGGATCGAAACACAAAAGAGAACAAAGGGAACAAAGGATCCTCAAAGGACGGTTTGCTTGTCCGAAATCGGTCCTCGATCGTTGGGGCAAGCGCTAGGTAATGGGGTTAGGGTATAGTAAAGGAACAAAGGAAAACACAATATCGATCCTCAGTCGTTATGTGGTTCACGACTGTGTGTTCTTGTATCGTATTACGATCGAGGATCGAAACACAAAAAAGAACAAAGGGAACAAAGGATCCTCGAAGGATGGTTTGCTTGTCCGAATTCGGTCCTCGATCGTTGGGGCAAGCGCTAGGTAATGGGGTTAGGGTATAGTAAAGGAATAAAGGAAAACACAATATCGATCCTCGGTCGTTATGTGGTTCACGACTGTGTGTTCTTGTCTTGCATTACGATCGAGGATCGAAACACAAAAGAGAACAAAGGGAACAAAGGATCCTCGATCGACGGTTTGCTTGTCCGAATTCTGTCCTCGATCGACGGTGCAAGCGCTAAGCAATGGGGATTGGGTTAAGTAAAGGAAGAAAGGAAAACACAATATCGATCCTCGGTCGTTATGTGGTTCACGACTGTGTGTGTGTGTGTGTGTGTGTGTTATAATTCCAAAACGACAAACGACTGGTGCTTTATGTTAAAAAAGTGACGGGTGGCTATTATTTCCCCAATGGAAGAGAAAAGCCAACCATTGCTTTATAATTCTGTGTAAAAAAGAAAGTTCACTTGAAGTAGGCCACAAGAGGGTGCTATTTAAAAGGACAAGCGCCATCTTGAACAATGGGCACCCGATGGACTGGGATGATATACCAAACCAAATCTGTGGATCCTGTAATGTTCGTTATAGCAGCCTTCCACCTTTACCTCTCTTTCCACACGGTTCTCAAGGTATTCAAGCTCCACTTCAATTCTCTTCAGTCGCTCTTGCTGCCTCCTGTCATCTTTGGCGTCTTTAAGGATGTTTTCCCCAGAAACATCTCTGTGGTAATCACTACCCATTTCCTTCAAAGAAAAACAAAAATTCCCAATTAGGAACTTGATCTTTAATGGGACGTTGGAGACGTGGGCGAGCTAGGTCAGAGGGTATTACCGGCGGCGCAGCCTTTGAATCGACTAGTTTTTTGTTCCGTGGCGGTGAGGATTATCGCCTTGCAAACTGCTTCTTGTGTAAAGTTCAGGACAGGCCTGAGGAGTCATGGCTTCTTCTTATAGTTCTCTTATTCGTGGCCAGCTCACTTTTGAGGGTATAGTCCTAATTATAATCCCTCGCTCAAAGCGGACTGAGGTTGTCCCAGACCATCTAGGAACTGGGCGGTTTGGAATTATGGACTGGGAACTTAACAAGTAGTAGAATGGTGATCAGACCATACTGCAGTAAGAATGGGCACCATATGTGACCGGCTCTACAAAAAGGTGTCTTAAGTCGCGCTATGCACTATCGTGTAATGGCCCGCTCAACGTTGAGAGGATAAACATTTCATAAAAATGTGTTTTTTATTTGTTGTCATGAATTAAATCTAAATGTTGATTTTGATGAATAAAGTGGAAAAAACGACTATTTTGTGTGCATCGTTCGATCTGTTGTAGTACAACAGAGCCGGCTATTTAAAAGCCTGTTTTCTCAGTAATCAAAAAGTAATCAATATGTAAGAATCGTACCTTGGATAAAAACTCACTACAAAGCTACCGACCAATCTCCAACTTACCATACCTGTCAAAGCTTCTTGAACGTGTCGCCTTTTCCAGGCTATCCGAATATCTCCAAGATAACAATCTCTTGGACTATAGACAGTCTGCATATCGCAAGAACCATAGTGTAGAGACACTGCTTCTAAACCTGTCCAGTGATATTTTGTGTGGCATGAATGACGGCAAGATTACGGCTCTTGTTTTATTGGACCTGTCCGCTGCATTTGATACAGTGGACCACTGTATTCTTGCCAGCCTTCTATCCTCACTTGGTGTCAGAGGGACAGCTCTAAATTGGTTTATTTCATATTTGCATGATCGCCAGCAGTCAGTGTGTATTGGTCAGACCAAATCAGAGCCTGTACATGTAGAATGTGGTGTTCCACAAGGTTCTGTTGGAGGACCACTTCTCTTTTCAATTTATCTGAGTAGACTTGGTCATGTAATCAGCGGTCACAATGTTAATTACCATTGCTATGCTGATGATATCCAGTTATATGTTACCTTTAGTCCAAATCAAGATGATGCAATTTGTAATTTAAAGAAACTGGAACAATGCATTGAAGATGTTAGAAAGTGGATGGTGGTAAATTCTTTGCAACTTAACGATAGCAAATCCGAGTTCATTCTCTGTGGTTCTAGAGCACAATTGGCTAAGATTGATATTACTAGTATCCATGTCGGAAATACAGTCATCACTCCTAAGGCATCCTGTAGAAATCTTGGAGTGATGATTGATTCTCACTTTTCAATGTCAAATCAAATTTCCAATGTTTGTAAGTCAGTTCGTTACCAGCTTCGTAATCTTGGTTTAATCCGTAAGTACTTGACACGATCGGCCACAGAAAAACTGGTTCATGCACTTATATCATCTCGCCTGGATTTGTGTAACTCTCTTTTGTATCATTTACCTTCATCTCAAATTTCACGTCTTCAGAAACTACAAAACTGTGCAGCTCGTGTTGCAACTCGTTGTCCACGTAAAACTTACATTACACCTATTCTACATTCGCTTCATTGGCTCCCTGTTCTACAACGAATTGAGTTCAAAATTCTTCTGACAATATTTCACATTCTACATGGCTCTTCACCAACATACAACAGCAATGTAATTAAATTACAGCAACATGGCACTCGTTGCCTTCGCTCTTCCAGTGCTTGCCAGCTGATAGTTCCACGTACCACCAACACTTGGGGAGATAGATCATTTTCACATGCTGGTCCATTCCTGTGGAACAAACTTCCCCAGGCCATCCGTTTACCTACAAGTCTCTCTGACTTTAAAATCGCACTAAAAACACACATGTTTAAGCTGTTTTTGTCCTAAGTGTTATGTTTTTCATTGTTATGCGCCATGAGCGTCATTAATGACGGATACCGGCGCACTATAAATATTCGTTATTATTATTATTAAACACGTCATATCTCCAAAATGAGAGGGGCTATGGATCTCTATTATATACTACAGGAAAGCTTACGTTGTGGGCTTTCTTACCATGTATATAACTCAATTTAATTTTTTTCGCGACATAAGACACCTTTTTGTAGAGCCGGTCACATATTGACAACATGATAATGCCCTAATCTCTCGGTCCCATTGCTATTTTAGGAAGCCTTTAATAAACTGTTTGGGGACAGAGTAAAGCGCACCTGTACAAAAGTATTTGTATAATGCTGTGTAGGTCACCAATTTAAATCTCTGTTCTACTCTCTTTTTTGTGGGATATTTTAGAGAACAAGAATTTGCGAGTGAATAATTTACGTGATCAACCTGCAATGGTGAGACGGGTCATCAAAGATAAGTGCTGCCTCTGTGGACTTTAATGTTAACCAGTTCTCGCTGGGGTTATTTTAACAATGATCGAACCCAGGTGCAATTTGTTTTTCACGAACTTCAAACCAAGATGGGTTCCGGCCGGCCTGATATTTCCGGCCTCGCATACTGCGCGCCGACATATATTCCTGGCCTTGCTCGTTTATGTTTATTTGAAGCATGTAATGAGCTTTTGCAACGATATATTTCTTCATTATTCTTTTAGAATATATTTTCACAACTAAAAATAGTACGATTGATTTACTTTTTAGAAAAATTTAGAACAGGTAAAAAAAAGTGGGTTTAAAAACAAAGTCCAGAAATTTCCGTATTTAACACAGTGTTATTCTTTATGTCGTATGTTCTATTAATTTGTCAAGTTTCATTTCCATACCTTGCAACAACGCTACCATTGCTGTTTTGTCATGTATCAAAAAGGTGCTTTTCAACCAGTCAATAACTTTAACCACAATTTTCTCTCTTTTCTTCATTTCAATGTGTCGCTACTCTACATCTCATAACTTTTGAACCTTTAGTCAAATCAACATCTATAGGGTTTTCACCACATTAAAGCTTAACCCTAACTACATGTACGCCAAACACATCAAACTTCAACTGCAGGTTTTGTTGGTTTTGGCAGGTTTTGTACCAAACATTAGCAACTTACCAAAGGCCCAGGGAGACTATATTAATATCTGAGAGGTTCAGGGAAGAAAGGCATTAAGACTTGTACAAATGTTGGAGTTTAGGGGAATGCACAGGCATTTATTCGTGGGTGACCCATGCACAGCACAGTTCCTGGTCAACTGTAAGTGTATGTATACACATCCTGTGTGTCCCCACTCAAGTACATAATACCATTGGCCAGTCATCACTGCACTGAACCTAAACACTGAACAATGCATTGACCCATATGTACCAAGTCAATCAAACTTTAACTGTTGGAGTTTGGCAGGTTTTAGCAATGTTAGGTTCAGTACAGTGTACAAATAATTACTGAACCTATGTGCAGCTGTTTGTTAGGTGGTTATGGTTTAAGTTCCCTTTAAATATATATACAAGAAACTAAAAAGTGGCCAGGGTCGACTTCTGACCGATTTTGCTGAATCGCATCCCAATTGATAATGGAAGGCGCTGCCAACTAGTCAACTTAAAGTGCAAATTTAGTAAAATAAAAGATAGGCAAATCAAGTATGTTGAAGAGCACGCACAGCTTGTTTATCTTCGAGTGAGTTGCTTATCATTTCTTTAACATTACCTGTGAAGGTGTAGTGCTGATGCAATCAAAGTCTTCTGCAGGCAGGAGAGCCTTGAGCTTAGCATCTATGTCTAGGAGAGCTTGTTGGTCTGTGGCATCAGGGATGTAACCCACTCCTGCTGATAGCTGCAAAGTGTTCATTATACGACTGCTGTCCGGCTGCAAGCAAGCAATCAATAAGAAAATAAGGTGAATATACTGTATTACATTCATAAAGTGTTATGGTCGAGCGGTTAACCAGTTCGCGCCGGGATTATTTTAACATAATATAATCACCGAGCCGAGGGGCGGGATTATTTTTAACGAAACTCGATCCGAAGCGGTTTCAGGCCGATAGTGCCGGAAAGCACACCCACGCATTTCTGGCCTTGCTCGGTTTTGACAGACATTTCCGAACTTGATGCGTCATCCGTTTTGAATTTGGGGAAAACTTTGCGTTTATATACGTCATCCGGCGCGAACTGGTTAAGAGCACGCGAACTTAAATTCTGGTGTTTCTGATAAGAAGAGTGTAGGTTCCAGTCCCGGTCTTGACACGTGTGTCCTTAAGCAAGGCACTTAATCACTATTGCTTCGTCCATTGGATAGGATGTAAAGTCGAAGGTTCCATTTGTTGTGTAATGCACGTAAATTGCACGTATCAGTTATAGCTAGAAGGAGGGGTTTGCCCCGATATTCCTGGCAGTGCGCCACAGCACCTTAAACAAAATCCAGACAAAGGTGCTACATAATGGGTCTCATATTCTCATAAATTTCCTTAACCAGTTCGCGCCGGAGGAGGACGTATACATGTATATACCCAGCACGATATGTGGCAGAGGGGTACCCCCCTCTTATCCCTATACTTTATACGCACTCAACACTATTGTAACCTAACCCATCCCCCTTGAAACCTAAAAGGAATTCCTGAGATTCCGGGAACACAATGGTCAACACAAAAGAGGGGGGGTTTTCTCTGCCACATATCGTGCTTCATATGTACATGTACACGCAAAGTTTTTCCCAGATTCAAAACGAATGAGGCATAAACACGAATCAAGTTTGGTTAAAAACAATCCCGCGCTTCGGCTCGGTGATGTTAAAATATTACCGATTCGAACCGGTTAACCTGTCTTTGAGAATCATAGAGCGCATTGAGTACCAGTCTTGGTAAATACGTGCACTATATAAGAACTGCCTATTATAAATACCTGAGACAGTTAAGCTATTCCTAGTGGTCGAGAGCCCGACACATGGGCATGTTTAAACAGCCAATATAACATTGGCCCAGCCAGTTGTAAACGCTTTTTCAGTGTCGCATTCAATTTGGACTCCTATATGTGACCTGCTCCCGCAAAACCAGACATAAGTGGTTTTTGTTTTAAAGTGAGATATTGTTATTTCCATTTAGTACACATCTTCAGCTTTCATTTTGTACCAACACCACCTTTATACCATACATACTTCCAATGTTATAAGGATTTTATTTTGATGTATTTGGGAGATAAATTACCACTTTTAGGACACAGTTTGCCTCAATAAATGCATGATTGTCGTACTTTCTCATCAATAAAGTTGATTTTGTTTAACTAAGGGTTAAAGTAGGCCTATACGTATTAAATAATAAAAAAAAAACTGAAAAACAAAAATCGATGTCCGCCAGATTTTTCACCCCATTTAAAATTTGACGGTCTGTATCTCGAAATAGACTGTGCGACTTATGTCAGGTTTCGTAGGAGCGGGTCACATATGTGACCTGTCACCACAAAATGAGAGTAAAGTCGCAAAATGTGATTCGGAGATATAGCCATTTAAAGTCAAAATATGAAGGGGTGGTAAATTTTGAGATTTTGCATAATTTGGAAAGCCCTAGTCCTCCTTTACATATTTCCATTTTTTGGGTGACATCCGATGATCGAAAACCTCTTAAATTACGCGATTTTGCATAGTTAGTGTTTGGATTAAAGTCCATTAGTGGTCAAATTAACACGGTAATTAAATATGCAAATCAGGTCCTTGTGAGTATCCCACGTTTTCAACATTGAAATATTTTGTTGTTTATACAATAGTTTGTATGTGTGGAAAATTTCAAGAAGAAATAATGATTAGAACATAGCCGTTGCTATGCTCAACCGAACCTTACTTGTCCTGTTTTGTAATCTTTTGCGTGTTTTGTTTAAGATGTTTAGTAAGTTTTCTCACAAACACGTTTTGTGAAACCCAGGACTTTATAGAGCGCTGTAAAAAGTATTTATTGCAAAACCCCCAAGTGTTATGTACCATTGGAAAGCTCTCTTTCTCAAGAATTTGAAAATACCAATATATTAATTTTCAATATTTCCGACTTTACTCTCATTTTGTGGTGACAGGTCACATACCGGTATGAAGTCTGGTCTATGTCCCTTTCATTGTTGAAACCATTTGTTGTAAAAATGTGCGAAGCAATTGCGCTATATTCTTGGTGTTTCTTTATTGCCTCTTGCCTATATTAGTTTCTCGCTATGTTACCTTCCCAAAAGAATAGAGAGGTATCGCCTACAACGCTACATTGTACATTCGTGCTAAATAATGCTAGGACAATAGGGCGACGCCACGGGTGCAGCTTAACATTTGATACAGACCTTTTCTTCTTCATCCACCAGCATCTCTACGTCTTGAAGCAACTCCTCCAGGCGTTTCTTCTCATCATCTGTCATGGCAATGACATTCCCTGCATCACTTGCCAACTAGTAACAAACAAATCAATAACACCAACAA
Source organism: Crossaster papposus (assembly GCA_037893245.1). NCBI lineage: Eukaryota > Metazoa > Echinodermata > Asteroidea > Velatida > Solasteridae > Crossaster > Crossaster papposus. The sequence continues at coordinate 736,487 of JBAIAA010000321.1, forward strand.
TATAATAAACCACATAATAGTTACAAAGCACAGAGCTGGTAGGACACATCATTTGCTGGTAGGACACATCATTTGCAGATATCAAACAAATTTACTACCGACTTATTAAGAAATATCTTAATTTTTGGAAAGTAAAAAATGATTGTATGCATCCAGCAAAATGATTACGCTAGATATCCTAAAATTGTTCCAACAAATTGGATTTTACATTAAAAAAATCTCGATCGCTAGACAGAGATCGCGAAAAACAACAAGAACATTGAAAACGAACGGCGCTTTTCTTGCTTTTCTCGGAATCCATGATTGTTAAACTTCGGACAGGTCCCTTAAACGATATTTACTATAAAATACAATCCTCCAAATCTACCCATTCATGATAATTCAGGCAATTCAAGTTTGGGCTATCCCAGGTTAAATCACCTGTTTTTGTTTTATGTATTATTTATCTGTCATATTGTGGTTGAGTTAACCTGAATATTAAATAAATCCAATCAAATCAATACCAATGGTGTATCCTACTTTATCCTACCTTTAATTAAACATTTGTACGCTCTAGTAATATTAGTGTGTGGGAGTGTACGTAGCCCAGTAGTTAGGATTTGGTTCAAATCCAGCTGCTGGCCATATGTTGTGTCTTTGGGCAAGCCACTTTACCCCAAATTGCCTCTCTCCACTCTGAAGAGTATGGGTACCAGCAACCCGCGATGGCTTAGCATCCCGTCCAGGGGGAATTCCCAGTTGTTTCATGCTACAGAAACCGGAGTTAAACACCGGCCTGATGAGCCATGCCATGTCGGCTCGGGACGGACTTTACTTTGCTGGTTCAATATTCCCATGCGCCATGATGGAAAACAAGCTGGAATCTCAGATTTTGTTTTCAAGGCGGGAAAATAATAGCATTTTTGTGTGGATGTACAGCAGGCAAAAGTCTATCTAACTCTTTCTATAGCCGTACCGCAATTTTTAGGTAGAATGACAAACTAACTATATTCACCGTCCGATCAGGAAAAACTTGAACAGAAAAGAAATATTAACAGAACAAACTACGCTAGACAGGCTTGGCCAATGTGTTGCAACCAAGATTTGTATATAAAACTGTTAGACCAATTAAGCTAGTCGAGTGTTTGCATTAAAATTTGACATGCATTCGCCGCGTTTTTTTTTGGTTTTTTTTGAGGGGGTCGAAGATTTGGATCACCCTGTTCAACAGATAGTACAAAAAAAAAGTACGATTGGATAATAGTTGTGAACAGCGATAGGTCAATTGATACTGAAAGCAGTGGAATTTGTGTTTTAAGGTAATCTACGAGCTACAAGTGAAAGTATTAAATCTGCCTAGAGTTAGAATCTGAACTATCTTGACCCAATGATGACCCAAGGCACCTACATCAATGTTCCTCTGAATGAAGTCATTGCTTGCTGGCTGTGCGGTGTCATCGTGACCTTTGCCCTTTGCTCGTCGCCTGCCACTGCGTTTAGCCTTGCCATCACCCTCCGCTTGACAACTCCTGTCTGTGCTGTTACCTTAATTGGATTTAGAATAAGCAACAAATGTATTTAAACAAACAATAACATCAAATAAATACAATTCATAAAGGATTATTTGGGGGCTTGTTTTGAAGGAAAATTCATAGACCTGCAATTAGCCCATGCGGATGACGTATAAATACATTGAAATGTTTTGAAATGCATGTTTAGCTGTTTTCTGTGAGGGATACTCTTTATAATGTCCTGGGGAGTAACTCTATCTTTCAAAACATTTCAAAATGTTTTGAAAGGTTCAACCATGTATGCATAGCAACTGTACTGAAATTTGGTTGAGCAATAGCTCCACTTTTCATTTCCTTTCGCAAGGTTTTGGAGGGTCTGGCCATTTTCTGATAAACTTCCTATACCTTTATCATAGGGGTATACCATTGCCCAATTGTTCAACCTTTCAATACCTTTTAAAAGGTATTGAAAGGTGTGGTAGTGCAGTAGCAACAAATTCTGGAGCGTTTTGAAAGGTTCATACTTATTTATAGCCATTTTGCCCAGTAAGCAGAATTTGAAAGGTTTTGAAAGGTAAAACCATAGAAGGGTTAATACAGTTTTCTTCATGCACATGACAAGATCAGAACATATAAGCCCATAGGATGATCGCTAAAAATGTTCCAAATTGTGATCCCCATTTTGCACCTTGCAAAATGTTAACTATACAAATTATGTATAAAGGTAAGAAACACTATTTGCAGATATCAACAAATTTTACTACCGATTTTTAAAGAAATATCTTACCGTAATTTCCTGCGGTAAAGCCGCACGGCGGTTAAGGCGCAGGTCCCTAAAATCACCCAAAATTTGTTCAAACGTCAACAGATAAAGCGCACTGCCGAATAAGGCGCATGCTTGAACGCACCCAGAAGAACACCAGGCGCCACCCGGTGTAGGTACATCGCCACAAAGGGGTCATTTTGTAGCCTTAGAAGGATCCCACTATTCCAAGCAAGAATTTGCTGAGTACTTGAGTTTATCTGGCACGCAAACAATGTATGAAAACTTCAAACCAGTAGTCACAATATCGCACGAGGTTTGCCGATACATATCATGTATCACTGCAGTATAAACTGCATGCACATGTACATCACATGCAGCGATCGCGTGCATGGTATCCCTAATTGCGACACCCCCTAATCTTTTTTCCAGTCGTTGTGAATGCTCCGCGCTGTGTAGTTCGGATGGTGAATTGCATGAAGCCGGAACGTAGACGAAAAAACGTTTAGAAAAAGGCCACATAGTACGGGCCAGCTTTTTATCCCTGTTGTACGCGTCATGCAGCGCACGCTGTAGTCTTGTTTGCAAGACGATCTTAATCGCGGTATATGCAGCGCGCAAAGGCTGCCGATGCGGTAATTCGCGCGTGGTCTACGGCGTACGTTAGAGGGCACCCCGCATCGCGAAAAACGTCTTGCAAACAAGACTACGCACGCTGCCGAGTGCTAAATCACATACATGTACGGTCGTAGGGGGATCAACACATCGCGGCATTGTTAATGGAAACACGGTCACAATGTCCGGAGAGTTGGGCTAATTGGTTGACCGCATTATTGAGTAAGATTGCGGCGTTCAAAGAATTCTTCACACAAAGACCATCACTTTGAACTCAAGCGACATCATATACGGCGCACTGAAAGATAAGGCGCGGCGATGTTTTTGTGGTCTAGAAAGTCAGATAAGCCGCATCTTTACAACAGGAAATTACGGTACTTATTTCACAGTAAATATTGATTTTAGGCATCCAGCAAAATGATTGTGCTAGATATCCTGTAATTGTTCAAAAAAATGAATTTTATTTAAAAAAAAATCACAATCGCCGTTGAACATAAGAACAACTACCCGACACCGGTTAAAAACGAACGCTGTTTTTCTGGCTTTTCTCAGCAACCGGTATACTGTACACTGTATGATTGTAAAACTTTGAACAGGTCAGTTAAACGATATTTACTATAAAATACAACCCCCCAAATCCACCCACCCATGATAATTCAAGTAATTGCCAATGGTGTATCCTACCTTTAAGAATGGGAATTATGTACCACAGGAATTGTACCACAGAAATTGTACCACATGAACTTTCGGTATTGAATTCCTGTAGTAAAATTCCTGTGGTACAATTCCTGTGGTAATGTTCCCCAAAACCACAGGAATCTGTGTGGTAATATCCTGTGGTACTGTCCTGTGGTATTTTGTGTGGTAATACCACCGGACATTTTCGCAAGGGTATATCCTACCTTTAAAATATTTGTATTGGATTATAAGAATAATCATACGGTACCTTTAGTCCTGTGAATGCCACTAGACATATTCGTAAGGGTATATCCTACCTTTAAAATATTTGTATTGGATTATAAGAATAATCATACGGTACCTTTATTCCTGTGGATGCCATTGGCTCTAGCCCCTATCACAGGAGAGTCTGCTTCAGCTGGCTGGGTTGGAAATACTGGATCTATTGGCTCCTGCTCTAGGGAAACTCCTGCAAATCAGTCAGAAATTAAATCAATCAGAAAGATATGTTTGTACATAAAGTCACATTCATGCACGCATGCGCATAAATTAGCCGGGAAAATGTACAGTGGTCAACAAAATTTTTGTCATTTTCTCGTAATTTCTTTAAAATTTGTCCCATTTGAAATTGTCATACACGTAGGTATTACTTTTGGTCCAAGTGGTTTTGGGGGTACAAACAAAAACAAATTGTCCCCTGCACACAATCGAAGGGGTGCGCGTAATGATGTGTCAGTAAACCCCTTTTTGATTTTTACATGTTGATGCCAACCGTGGTGCAGGAAGTCAACGCCAATTGCGTGATTTTTTCAAAATGCCGACTTACACAAGGGATTTTGTAGTATTTTTGTGGAAAGGGGACCGAGAATATCGCCCCAACTTAAGCAAAATGGCGACTATGTATAAAAGCCGACTTAAAAATAACAAATTTGAATGTAAATGCATCAGAGTCGATTGGATTTTTATTAGACGGCAGACTTGAGTGATTTGGGCGAGTTCTATACAATGTTGACTTGGCCAGAGTTTACTGTAGTCACCTATGCACCGGATTGAATGGGTAGGCACTCACCGCGTTAGGGGGACAGGCTCTTTTGTTTGGAAAAGACAGACCGAGTAGTGGGGACATTTTCGAGTCCCCACAGCACATTTGGTGTTCAGTTAAGGTAGAACAAGGTAAAATTGGGTTAGGGTATAATGAAAGAAAACGAAGAAGAGGACAAATTAGGGTGATCCTGAAAATTTTTGAATTTTAGAGTGTTCTGAGTTTGAGATTAGAGAGATTTCAGTTTACACACAAACCCTATGGGTTGTCCCCATAACGCTATGTACCAAAAGAACAAGTGTACCGGTGTATAACTACACTGAACAAAAATATGAACGACACAAAAATATAAATGCCCCAAAAATGGTTATTTGTCTTGATTTGTATTCAATATTTGTGTCCATCTCTGCCAGTGAGGAATTGCTCACTGATGCAGTGATTCCACCCACATCTGTGTTGGAATAACCATTTTGGGGGCGTTTAAATTTTTTTGGGCGTTTATATTTTTGGGGTCATTTATATTTTTGGGGTCGTTTATATTTTTGGGGTCGTTTATATTTTTGGGGGCGTTTATATTTTTGTGGACTTTTATATTTTTGTGGGCGTTTATATTTTTGTGGGCGTTTATATTTCTGTTCAGTGTAGTTGAACTAACCTTCACTATGGCTGGCTGGAGGTACCAGGGCCAAGTAGCGACTGGTATTCTCTACTACTTCCCCTTGCTCCTGTCTACCCTCTGGTTTCAGACCTTGTAGCTCCCGCTCCATGTCCCTGTGGGCCTGCAACCGCTGACGTTTTACCTCCTTCTCCTTGGTAGACAAGATTTCATAGGAGTACCTCATTAGAGAGTTATTGAGCTTCTAAGTGCGCCATTTTGTATTGCGCTTCTGGATCCCTCTGTGACCCTTCTATGTGGAGTGCCGTGGCCTCGTGGTCTGGAGCATTGAATTTGTAATCTGTAGGTAAAGCTACAGGTTGGGGGTTCGAGTCCGTCCTGGAACTATGGTACGTGTGCCCTTGGGCAAGGCACTTTGTCACTCATTGCTTCTCTCCACCCAGGAGTAAATGGGTACATGTGAGGGCAGAGATGGTTATTGTAGTTGAATTTAGCTGCCTTGCGCCGAAATGGCAGCATCGAGCTCTAAACTCCCCAGGGAGCTGAGATGGTATTTGGAATGTTTCATGGGCCCAATGACCGGGGTAATAATAAATTGTAAAGCGCTTTGATACACCCTCATTGTGGGAGTCTAAAGCGCTATATATAAGAACTAACATTATTATTTTTATTATGGGCATTTTACACGGGGTTGCCCTTTGTCTAGCTCTAACTTTGACAGAATGATTTTTATTCATACTCTCCCCGAGAAACATGTTTTAGTTTAATCTTTGGATTCCAACCAAACAGAACAGATGAGAAATAAGTTGGAAATGGGTAAAAAACGACCGACCTTCACATCCGGATCTTTCATTCCTAGGTCTCCTTGTTTAATTACATTTGTTTTCACATTGCGTACTTGCGTGGGAACAAAAATGATTAATCACGCTAAGATTTACCTACCTACATCAGATGGTTTCTGGATGGATTTGGGAATTATTCAGGCTCATTTCGAAACAAAATAGATACCTAATAGAGGTTTGGTAAGTGGTAATCTTGGCGGATGTGTTTTTTACCCCCATGATTACTCTATATCTTTAAGCATTAACCAGTTATTTTGACACTGACTGGGCCCAGGTGCAGAATTGTTTTTCACAAACCTTGTTCCAAGACGGGTTCAGGCCAGCATCTGTGGGTAGCACACCCTGATATTTCCGGCCTCTCTTGCTGCGAAGCTATCGCTGACAGCATTTTGCAGCCTTGCTTGTGACTTGTTTATCCGTTATCCATTTTAAATTCCGGAAAAACTTTGCGTGTATAAATGTCCTCCGACGTGAACTGGCTGAGAGACACGATCTTGGTACGTACCTTGAGTATCTTCTTGGCCAGTATGCGGTCTAGTTGCTGCATCTTCCTCATTGCCTCTCTGATCTTTGGATCAGGGATGCTGTCGAGTGGATCGGGCGTGGCCGACTTGGATTTGTCATCGGCATCATTGCTACTTCTCTGGCTGCCCTTGGATCCATTGTTGTTGTGACTGTTTGAGTTGGGCTGATTTTCACTATCCTCTGATAACAAATGAAACAATAAATAAAAAATAAAAAATAAAATAAAACAAATATAAATAAAATCAGAATTGAACAATACAATTAACTGAAGTGCAGGGCTTAAACCTAAAACCTCAGGATTGCCAATCCGGTGCTCTCCCAACTGAGCTGTCCAGCCCTATGTGGGCAGTTCTCTAAACTAGTCACTATCTTTGTTCAGAAAGCCATAAAGCTATTTGTCATGTAGCCAAGGATCAAGCCCCAAATATGATACCAGCAAACCTGGAGCATAGCAAACAGGGATCACTCAGAGTCAAACGGCTTTTTAAATACAACATATAAAATGAACCTCAAAGGGAAACTGACTTACAGTACATGTAGGTGCATTATAATATTGCAGCATTAAACAAATAAATTGACTGGAACAAGCTTATAAAGGCCGGTTCATACCTCACGCGAAAGTAATTGCGATATGAATTTGACATCACAAAGTATTCGCTGCAAACATTTGCCCAAACTGAAATGTGTTCAACTTTTGCGATTTCGCAGCGCGAAAACTTGCTGTGAAGTCACAAATTGCACATTCTTGGGTCCTGAGCTACACACGTACCAATTTTCAACTTCATACAGTGCCTGCAGCCGATTTTACGAAAAGTGCGTATCTTGCGCCATTTTCGAAAGTGGCGTAAGGCTTACGCAACAAAAATGTTGCGTAGCTGCCCCATCTCCTTACGAAGCATTTCACGAAACTTGGCGTAGCTGCGCATCGTTTTAAACAGCGTTTACGACGACTGCGTATATCTGTGTTCTTTCACAAAATCGTCTTTGTATCATCTTCGCCCCCCATTTTGAAAATAATTTTGGCCGACTTTCTGCGAAATCGTGTGGCAACATTAACAATTCTGTCACGGGGAAAATAGTGATTCCTTTACCTCAATCATGAAACTGTGAGTGTCTTAATAAGTTGAGCAATGACGGGCTCCACGTCAATTACGATTTGCTGGTAAAGGTCATTTTCAGTCGCTACGCCATATCTTACGCCACCAAAATTGACTGCGCAAGCTGTACGCCATCATTTGTTGCGTAAGCCGCGGACTTACGCACTGTCAAACTTTCGTGAAACTGTCGTAAGGGAATTGTTGCGCAGCAAACAAAAGGTTTTGTGAAATCGGCTGCTGGTCATGAAGATATTCGAAATCCAGACAGACACACAGAGATTCCTGGAATTTTCGGTATCAGCCGTACAAAGAGTGAGTACATGTAATTGAGACAGAGGTGCCACACCCGACTTCAACTCCGAGTTGTGCTACCCATATGCTGGGTAAGCGGAGGCTGACTCGACTCGAACCGCAGACCTTACGATCCTTAATTCAATGCTCAACCTACTGAGCTAAACCGGCCACAATATACCGCTAGTACAGGTGCTAACGGTTTAAACCAGTCCCTTACATGCACATACCATCAGTTTTGTTGTAATATGACTGGTTGCTTACATCACATTCACTGTCAGTGTCTGATGAAAACAGTTCTACAACCTCCAGGTCACATTCCTGAGACAACAAAAAATGACACCTTCATTTTAACAAATATGGGAGACTAACATTTTCTGAAGTAATATCATGGGTGATTCTGTATTGTATTTATAACCAGTCACATAAAGAATCTACTGGTACATGTACATGTATGTTAAACGTCTTTGAGCCAAAGCAAGAGTTGTAACGAGTAACTAATTGTTGTGACTCAAGTCAAGTCCAATTATTTTCTGAAGTGACTCGAGTCCTTTGCTATCAGTGACTCGAGTCAAGTCATTTGCTCTCAGTGGCTTGAGTCATCATTTACCTGTAAGGACTCGTGTCGAGTCGAGTCATTTACCCATAGGACTGGAGTCGAGTTGAGTCATTTACCCACGACTTGAGTGGAGTCGCTAAGAATTGTGACTTGAGTTAGACTCGAGTTGGACTTTTTGAGCGACTGGGGAGGCTACGACTCTTTGGGCGACTGGGGAGGCTACGACTCTTTGGGCGACTGGGGAGGCTACGACTCTTTGGGCGACTGGGGAGGCTATGACTCTTTGGGCGACTGGGGAGGCTACGACTTTTTGGGCGACTGGGGAGGCTATGACTCTTTGGGCGACTGGGGAGGCTACGACTCTTTGGGCGACTGGGGAGGCTATGACTCTTTGGGCGACTGGGGAAGCTACGACTCTTTGGGCGACTGGGGAGGCTATGACTCTTTGGGCGACTGGGGAGGCTACGACTCTTTGGGCGACTGGGGAGGCTATGACTCTTTGGGCGACTGGGGAGGCTACGACTCTTAGGGCGACTGGGGAGGCTATGACTCTTTGGGGACTGGGGAGGCTACGACTTTTTAGGCAACTGGGGAGACCACTCCTGACTTACTAAACAGGTGACACCCCGGCGACCACGTTGCAACAGCCTGGTCGTCTGTAGTCACCTATAAATTGCCAAAGTCGGACAGATGCCTCACATGATATTTGTATATAACTACCTGCTGATTGAGAAGGGGAGACTCAGGAGGAAGTATCTGCAGGGAATTGCCAACATCATTCTCTTGCCTTGTGCTTCCTGCAAATGATGGGGTTCTCAATGAGACACGACTCCCTGGTCTCTGATGGTTGCGATGGTTGCTGGCAGGTCGAGAAATCTCATCTAAATTACCTCGAGTGATATCCATTGATCTGAGGGATCAAATGTGTTTATAGCTTAAAATTGTAGACAAAATAATTATAAAATACATTTCCTCCAGTTTACTAGACCTGAAGCAATATAATGACTTTTTCGCGGTACCATCCAGCGCATTGTGGGCAGAATCGCAGGCACCTACTCACGGCGCGAATCACAGCCTGATGAGAAGGCTCAGGCAGAAAAATTCTTGCCTATATCTGCACAGTGTGGAGCGCTTCATGGGAAATCTACAGTATCCGGGCCATGAAAATCAAGAACAACACTTTTTACTCAAACATATTTCCTTATTTTATTTTTGTCAATGCTAGTACACTTTTCGTAATTTCAAGATTAATTTGATTATTCGACATAATGGTTGAATTCTCAATAGATAATTGTTATTTTTTACAAAGGCCTATACATGTATGTACAGTTTCATACAGTTTATACATAATTACCTAATTAAAATGTGACCAGCTCTACAAAAAGGTGTATTATTGAGTTATATAAATGGTTGAAAAGCTCACAACGTAAGCTTTCATTTGGTATTCATAATATAGCTCCATAGCCCCTTTCATTTTGGAGATATAACTTGTATTGATTACTTCCTTGGAGTTCAAATTACACAACTTAGAAAACAGGCTTTGAAATAGCCGGCTCTGTTGTCTGCAACAGAACGATGCACACAAAATGGTAGTTTTTCCACTTTAATCATCAAATCAACATTTCTGTGAATGAAACCTGCAACTGTAGGTATTAAAGATGTCATTCATGACAACAACAATAAAATAATCACATTTTGATGAAATGTTTACCCTCTCAACGTTGAGCGGGCCATTACAGGTACATGATACATGTAGTGCACAGCGCGACTTACATGTAATACATCTTTTTGTAGAGCCGGTCACATGGACCCCAGTTTGTATTGTTATCATTAGAAAAATGTATTAATCAAGTTTGAAATGTACATTAATGAGTACAATAAATAATTCAATTTGTTAACTTTAAATATATACATGTAGTATTAAAGATTAGCTTACAAGGTACACCCAGGACCAAGTTGTGCGTTTTATTGTTCATTTCAAATTACAATTGGTCCGTTGAGTTTTTAGAAGGGTGCATCAATAAACTCAGTTGTTGATTAGGCCTGAATTATTTTAAAATACAACAAAAATAATAATATAAAAATCCCTCAATAAATTGACCCATACCTTAAATTTGGTATCCTGAACGATCTTTATAGATCATCCAATGTCATCTATTGATCATCCCAATCAATTGTCAAGGTGTTTTTAATTTTAGTTATGAAAGGGAGAAAACAAAAAAAAAATATAAAAAACGTGTCTTTTTTGTTGCACCACAAGTCCTAAACCCCTGTAAGAAAAAAGATAATGAATTATATAGGACATGGTAGCTACAAATACTGACAACTAAGGGCGACCGCAGTGGTCCGTGTGGTCTTTTTTTCTATTTCTGCAGGCCCGGAAGCCTCCATTAGCATTTGTACATAAATTAGCTGTAAAAGGCATTCTTTTTTTTTTTTTTGGGGGGGGGGGGGGGGGGGCGGGGGGGGGCCCAACCTACTGTTAAAGCATTCACTTTACATATTTGTTTGGGTGGTTGATCCTACTGACGGTACATCATTTTTAAGATACATTGCACGTTGCCGATTATAAATAAATGCGAGTGCGCAGAAATATGACTGCGTAGATTTGGAGGGGGTATAACCATGCATGCATATCATCTTTTTCCAGTTTCCACGTCGCTTTCAATTTTTTTAATTCAATTCATGGCTGGCCCAAGTTAGTATTGATTGTGTTGATTTTCACTTGCATAATGCCTATTGTATAAATCGAATAGCCCATGAGGGCTGTAGCAGGATGGTGAATTGCATGCAATATAGAGTTACATGTAGATATCACAATCTCGGAGTTCTATGTGGAGTTCCCAGAAATCTGTTCCTTGCTCTATGCCATGGTTGGTATGATACTTGAAAGGGAAATAGGGAGCCATATTGCCTGACGATGCACGCAGTAGTTTTGTCAACAAAGTGGCTATTTTTACGTGACCGTAACCCTACTAATTTAACTGGTTCCAGACACAGACAAGGGAAACTCAATACGCGCGGAACGTATGAAGACCAATGGCGATTGACAGCCATAATTCACCAAAATAAATGGATACAATCCCTAATTAATTGTAGACAGACCTATTTTTTCGTAAACACGACTTTTTAGACCTTGGCTTTTTCTATTAACCAAAATTATTGGTACATGTACATGTATAATCTCATCTAGATATATAGAAAAAGGTATAGTCGTGTATACACAAAACTAGGGATATACAATTAACTAGGGACAGCGCATGCGCAACCAGAACTCACGTAAAAATAGCAAAAGTTCGTAGGTTTACGGTCATGTAAAAATAGCCACGGCCTTTTGTCAAAGTATTCGTAGGAATAAAAACAAACATTTTTTTTTAGATTTTTTGTTATTTCATATTTTGCCATCTCAACAAAATTTATATTACAAAATGAAACCAAAACATTAACCCACCCCACTATTTTTGAACAAAAAAGTCGCTCACCACAACAACAAAAAATAAAAAAAATCGACCACTCGCTCACCACACCAAATCACAAAACTTATTTAATTCTTATTCTAAGTTATACTTATTCTTTATTCGGCCAATAGAACAAGCACAATACATAGGGAACAATAACATAGGGAACAATAGAACAATACATAGGGAACAGTATACCTTTACGGTTAAGAGTAAGAGGGAGTGGGATAGACTCATACTCATAGAGGATGAAGACAAACAAAACATAAACCAATCTGTGAGTGTGAGTGTGACTGAGTGATGGCCAGGATCAACAAAAGTGTATACAAAAACACTGTAGCCCGAAAGCTTGTTGGTCCAAACCGAGTTATTTTAGCGTTTTGAGGTATGGACCTAGGCCTACTATATATACTGTACATAATAACTCCTACACTACTTACAAGGTAGATTCGACCACAACAGAATCCTCGCACTGCTGATCGGCTTTGGTTTCCTAACAACGGCAACGCACCGCCATTTTGTTTTCGTTTGTTTAAAGAGGGCGCCCCCAGCATGTCTCTATCTAGCTACGGCTCTGTCTACGGCTCTGGCACAGGGGGTGGGGGAGGAGCGAAGTGTGTGGGCGGGGAGGGCCGGTGCAGTATCCAATGCTGCTGCTGACGATGGCGGTTAATATGAAATGTAAATTGTGGAATTCCTTTCAGCATTCCCCGCAGGATGCTAAATCGAATACATGTACATGTGTATATTCAACAGATCTCTCAAGCAATTCGTTATAAACAAAATATATGCCTAAACTTCGCTTACAATATTATTATTTGGTTCCATTTTAATTGCATTTAATGGTATATTCTGTTGTCGTTATTTTAATTGATGACGTGCTCATGATTCGTTGTACCATTTTAATCAAAATTATTATGTTCTTGTTTATTTGGCCACCGGTTCTAACTGTTACTTTTGACATTTATTTAATTTATTTATTTTCACTTCTTTTGTTATCGACCAACATCAGTTCATTTACTCTACCCATCTTTTGATTTCTAAGCATGTTGCGCCATTTTTATTTAGAAAATATTAGGCCTATGTCCCCCACTCCTATATCCCATGTTTTTTGGGGGCCGACCATCGGTTCCCTCCCCCCCCCCCCCCCCCCCACCTCCCCCCCCCCTCCCCCCCCAAATTGCATGTTTCCGAGAAGATTGCTCTCCACAGAGTCTTTGATTTCGGGCCCGTTTTAATGATCTTTGCGAGTAATTTCAGCTTGGAGATAGGTCGGCAGGTTTGGTTTCTTAGTGAGCAGCGGGGAGATGTGATGTGATAACTTCATTCAGGGAAATGACCATAAATTGACGATTGTTGTCACGATAGGCGCAAGTTCATCCCTGTAATGTATCCATGTTGGAATCGGATCGAGTTGACACGTTGTCGGCGGTGACTTGGTAATTGTTTTACAGATTCGCAAGAAAAGTGGTTTGAATTCAGAAGAATATGTCTCACCTTATAAGTTATAGTTGTGGGCGCGTTAGTAGGCGGTTTTGGGTAATTATCACGGCTATTCATTGTTTGGTGCGTTTTCTCCCTAAAGGTAGGTTTACTAGGATACCGTGGTAATTGCTTGAATTATCAAGAATGAGTAGATTTGGGGGTTGTATTTTAATATCGTTTAACTGACCTGTCCGAAGTTTTACAATCATGGATGCCGAAAAAAAGCACGAAAAACGGCTTTTGTTTTCAACCGACGTCGAGCAGTAATTGTTATGTTATTTGTGTGTTTTTCGCGATCTTAATAATTCGGTAGTAAATTTTTTCGATATAATTGCAAATGGTGTATGAAGCGGTCAACTAGTGGCTCCGAGGTACCGTAGCAGCACTCTCAAAAGGAATTCAGATTTCAGATTTAGGAGAACACGAGAGTCACAAGCTGCGATTAGTGAAAATTTTGGCGTGGATAATTAGCATCTCCTTGTAAAGATATGTTTAAAGCTTCAAATTTAGAGAATCTCCACATTATTTCCGCTCACGTCTGCGTAATTCTTGTTTTGCTCTACGAATATTTATTCCATCCAGGCCTACACGGAGAAAGAGAAATCGCCTAGATCTTGAGAAAATTCTAACCGAGGCCGGCATATCGAGACAGGTAGCATTAAACAAAATCTATTCTCGTGGTTTCCACTACAGTTATGCCTTTCATTGCTTCCCCTCCTTCCTCGACCTCCGCGGGATGTTCCATGTTTTATGTCGGAGTTTATTCATGTTTTTGAAGCCCCAAGGTGGGGATTTCGGCGCAGAATAGTTTAAAGTGACCAAATCCCAACCCCCTAATAAGGCAAAATGTCAGCGACAACCCCGACATACATGGGTGGGGCACTCGATCCCACCTCATGGATTTAATCATTAAACTGTGCTAGTGTAAACATATTAAAAATATTTACAGAACCATTACTAACTTTTGCAATAATGGGGTTACTGTTCACGACTGTTCATGCAATATTGATGCAATGTTATTCGAACATATCAGAACATCAGCATTTATAAAATGCTGATTATAACATTTGCTGAAGATCTATTTTTTTTTTTTTTTTTTACAAATGAGCAACACACTAATATCCACTTCATGGATACTATTACCTCTGACGATTATTACCCCAATGTAAATATGGACGGTTTTACAAAAACTTCAATCATCAATTTTTGTTTTATTCCAATAAAGCATGTAATAGTACAATGTATTTACAAATTACACATAATATACGAATGACAGCTCTGTTTAACTGGACGGCAGTTACAATGCATACATATTTATAGGCACACAGGAATCAAGTTAGACACATAAGAAATGACAAAAATATGAATACCGATATTTAAATTGAATTGCATAACAATTTAAAAAAAAAAGGTGTAATGATACATGTACATACATAGGGAAAACTGTCAGTTTAACTCATTTAAAAGTTTGATATAGAAAAAATGTGGAATTTCAAGGGAACAAATAAGAAGTTCAAATTAATTAAGTTCATTGAGTTAGATGTACACCTAAACATTTCAATTGCTTTTGGTGTAATTTTAAGAAATGGATGGATTTAGAGGGTTAGTATGGGTAGGCATACACTGAGTTATGGGGACACTTTCTTTTGTTTATCATAGACTTTGTCCACAAAACGGCATGTACAGAAAGAATGCGTGTTCTAGCAATTATTGTTACACTGACTAATTTGACGTTTTGGGTTCGTAGATAGAAAATAAGGGAATTGTAAGGTCAGATAATTAGTTGAACCCCTTGACATTATAATGTGTAATCAATTGCAAATGAAATTTGGAATAACTAATTATAAAAAAAAGGGGGCAGTATTTGAAACAAGTCAGTTGTTTTTAAAGCTTTGCGGTCAATCAGCATTGGAAATTGATAGAAAAATACAACTTTACTTGAATATGTGAGCTCACTAGGAACCATTATTTTGAAGAATGCTTCAGACTGCCATTTTGTTTATGTTTGCAAATTGTGTCTACTCCCATTAAAAACAAAATGTATTCTTACAAAAATCTGAAATGTCTTCTTTGTCTTGGCTGAAGAACCTGCCTGAAATGCAAACATTAGTGCCTGTGGGCTGATGATACGGCGAACAAATTAGAAGCCAATGTGTGCATCTTATCTTAAAGAATATGTGCAGGATCTTAAAGGTGGGGCTAATTCAACCCAGAAATGGTTTCTAATTTGTTCACCGAATTCATTTTTTCAGTCGAAATACTTGAAATTGAGCAAAAATTATGCACATTTGCAACATTCATTCCCAATACACCTACTGTATGTGTTCATTGTACCACAGAGGTTGTTCTTAAAAAATAAAAAAATGCATAAAAAGTTGGATCATACCATACTTTTTTACAAGATACAAACCACTCCCCTCTATTGGAGGTGTACGAGATTTTATATATTCTATGGGTTTACTATTACGAAAAAAAAATGTACTATTAGAAATAAATTATGACTTAAAAACTTAAAACTAGGTTTACAAAATCTAAATACTAATTTCATGAACCTGTAGTGAATAATGTGGCGATATCTCATCAGAACAATTTGCATTATAATTATACAAAAACAGTTAAATGCTTTGTGGACGGATTACAATTTTACTTCAGCCTGTATTGAATCACATGTATAACGAACAGAAAAACAATGTTATTACATACATGTACAGCAACAATTTAATGTTGGTACTTGAGACAAACTGTTAAAAAGTACATAAATATTTATATTGAAGGCAGGCACACATAATCATTACAAGTACATGTAGAACATAATTGAGCAAGAAATTACACATGGCTGTACTGCACAATGGACCCGAGCGTGCAGCTGTGAAACACACCGTGTGCACAGCTGACAACAGAATTCCGGAGGGATTAGTGGGCCCCAGCCCTGGCTAGAGCTGGGCTCTGGCTAGAGCTGGGCTCTGGCTAGAGCTGGGCTCTGGCTAGAGCTGGGCTCTGGCTAGAGCTGGGCTCTGGCTAGAGCTGGGCTCTGGCTAGAGCTGGGCTCTGGCTAGAGCTGGGCTCTGGCTAGAGCTGGGCTCTGGCTAGAGCTGGGCTCTGGCTAGAGCTGGGCTCTGGCTAGAGCTGGGCTCTGGCTAGAGCTGGGCTCTGGCTAGAGCTGGGCTCTGGCTAGAGCTGGGCTCTGGCTAGAGCTGGGCTCTGGCTAGAGCTGGGCTCTGGCTAGAGCTGGGCTCTGGCTAGAGCTGGGCTCTGGCTAGAGCTGGGCTCTGGCTAGAGCTGGGCTCTGGCTAGAGCTGGGCTCTGGCTAGAGCTGGGCTCTGGCTAGAGCTGGGCTCTGGCTAGAGCTGAGCTGGGCTCTGGCTAGAGCTGGGCTCTGGCTAGAGCTGGGCTCTGGCTAGAGCCGCTCGCCAGCGCCAAGTGGGTGTAAGCAGTGGGGCTAATAACTCTGATGAGCTGCTGTACAGCCAGAATGCGAAACAGGGGAAGGAAAGCCTCTACCATGTACGTGTGGAAACTATCAACTACAAGTAAAGCTAATGGTGGGTAAGACAGGCTGCAATGGTGGAGAAGGCTTTGCCCCAGTAAGGCTTGCCAAACGAATACTCTCATAGCTATTGTCGACTGCTGTGATGAGGGATATGAGGGCTTTAACACCCAAAGAACGCATACATGTGGCTCGCAAGAGAAAACACGGCATCTTCCACATCACAGCAGTCGACAATTGTTTTGTTATATTGTGGCAATAAGTCAAAATGATAAACACTTGTTCCTTGAAAAAAACATTGAATTACTGTGGTGTAAGTGTAACCCTTGATAACTACGGGCTTTCCTTTCGGACACGAGACTGAAGCTAGCACTGCGTTACATAGCAATAATACAAAAGTGTACAAGCACACAATATAAAAGTACAATTGCTTTAAGCGGACTGTGTCTATTAGCGGGTTAGGCCCAAAAATTGTTCTGCTTTAGGTTACCTGACCTACCCAATTTTAACGGCCGACCCTAATTTAGTTTTAGAAAAAAAGGAATACAAACAAAATATATATATAAATCGCTACATTACCTTTAAACCTCGACTACACGTAGACACCTACATGTACATAATTATGATGTGCACAAAAAAGTGGCTCCCCCAAACCTTTGCATGTTTTAACTACAGCCTCAAATGACCCCATGATGACCTTTGACCTATTTAAAAAGCCTTGTGATAAATCCCCACCCAAGAATCATCCAAGTTAGGCTGTCTCCGAATTATTGGCTTTGGCTGTGACTTCGGCGTCGCTATGCTGTTGCTGTGGGCGGTCATGGTCCGCCCTTAGCAACAGCATAGCAACGACCGAAGTCACAGCCAAAGCCAATAATACAAACATGGCCTTACATTAAAATCCATCTAAGCTTATGTATCCAGGTCTGCGACTCTAAATGGGTGAAGTTTATCACTAGTCAGGATGAGAGGCTCTATTAGGCAAACAATCCACAATCTATAACTCACTTGTGTACAAACTGGTGCAAATGTGAACAGTATGTCTTATCAAGCATGTGTACATGTACATGTACATGTACCTGGTCATGCTAATAGTTTAAAACAACCTTAAACTTAAAGGTAGGATACACCATTTGCAGATATTGAAACTATCTACTACCGAATTATTTTGAAATATCTTACTCATTTGAAATTAAATAATGATTCTAGGCATTGAGCCAAATAATTGCCGGACGGCGATCGCAAAAAACAAAAATAACATAAGAATAACTGCTCAACACCGGTTGAAAACAAACGCTGTTTTTTCGTGATTTTCTCGGCATCAATGACTGTAAAACTTCGAACAGGTCAGTTAAACGGTATTTACTATAAAATACAACCCCCCAAATCCACCCATTCATGATAATTCAAGCAATTACCAATGGTGTATACTACCTTTAAAGAGACATTTATGAATACCTGAGACAGTTTAGCCATTCCTAGTGGTCGAGAGCCTGACACGTGGGTGTGTTTAAACGGCTGATGAAACATGACCCAGCCAGTTTTAAACGCGTTTTCGTTCACATTAAATCTTAAAAACCTCCAATATTATGAACGCATCGTTCTCCATATAAAAAAAAACATGCGCGAGGTACATGTACCTGCCATTAAATAAATCTGAAGGGATGGGTGTTTGGGTAAAATCATTAAACAAAATCGTTGGACAATTATACATTGTTTGACTTGTTTCTAGTTTTTGATTGAAAGATATTTATGAATGGGAGTAAAAATATGGTTGGTCGGTATTAAATAAGTAAATACATGTTTAAAACAGGCTCATAGGCCTAAACATTGTTAATGCTCTAACCTTCAGCTCGGGTCATTAACTGTGAAGGCCCATGAGCTTACGTATTTAAAACCTGCCAATGTTTTTGTTCTTTTAGTAGACCATTTTGTCAGTTGTGCATTGTTATTGTTTGAAGCAGCCAAAGTGCTAAAATATAACAAAAGGTACTTGACAAATGAACTTTTAGCTCTGTGAACGCTGTAGTAAAATTTTGTTTGACGAGTCACAATTTGAATTGGGACCACAATCTGTGTGTTCGGGGCGCGTTCTCATTCAGCCGATTGCAGCTCTAGCGTGTCACGCACTGAACAGACTAATAATAGCACCTGTGTTCATTGGTCGAATGCTGTGTGCACCATTTGCAGCTACACGCGTGTCACGCACTGAACAGACTAATAATAGCACCTGTGTTCATTGTTCGAATGCTGTGTGCACCATTTGCAGCTACACGCGTGTCACGCACTGAACAGACTAATAATAGCACCTGTGTTCATTGGTCGAATGCTGTGCGCACCATTTGCAGCTACACGCGTGTCACGCACTGAACAGACTAATAATAGCACCTGTGTTCATTGTTCGAATGCTGTGTGCACCATTTGCAGCTACACGCGTGTCACGCACTGAACAGACTAATAATAGCACCTGTGTTCATTGGTCGAATGCTGTGCGCACCATTTGCAGCTACACGCGTGTCACGCACTGAACAGACCAATAATAGCACCTGTGTTCATTGTTCAAATGCTGTGCACACCCTTTGAAGCTACAAGCGTGTCACGCACTGAACAGACCAATAATAGCACCTGTGTTCATTGTTCGAATGCTGTGCGCACCATTTGCAGCTACACGCGTGTCACGCACTGAACAGACCAATAATAGCACCTGTGTTCATTGTTGGAATGCTGTGCACACCATTTGCAGCTACACGCGTGCCACGCACTGAACAGACCAATAATAGCACCTGTGTTCATTGTTCGAATGCTGTGCGCACCATTTGCAGCTACACGCGTGTCACGCACTGAACAGACCAATAATAGCACCTGTGTTCATTGTTGGAATGCTGTGCACACCATTTGCAGCTACACGCGTGCCACGCACTGAACAGACCAATAATAGCACCTGTGTTCATTGTTCGAATGCTGTGCACACCATTTGCAGCTACACGCGTGTCACGCACTGAACTGAATAAAAGCACCTGTTTGTTGTTCGAATGCTGTGCACACCCTTTGCAGCTACACGCGTGTCACGCACTGAACAGACCAATAATAGCACCTGTGTTCATTGTTTGAATGCTGTGCACACCCTTTGCAGCTACACGCGTGTCACGCACTGAACAGACCAATAATAGCACCTGTGTTCATTGTTCGAATGCTGTGCACACCATTTGCAGCTACACGTGTGTCACGCACTGAACAGACCAATAATAGCACCTGTGTTCATTGTTCGAATGCTGTGCACACCATTTGCAGCTACACGCGTGCCACGCACTGAACGGACCAATAATAGCACCTGTGTTTATTGTTCGAATGCTGTGCACACCCTTTGCAGCTACACGTGTGTCACGCACTGAACAGGCCAACAATAGCACCCGTGTTCATTGTTCAAATGCTGTGCGCAACCTTTGCGGCTACACGCGTGTCACGCACTGAACAGACCAACAATAGCACCTGTGTTCATTGTTCCAATGCTGTGCGCACCATTTGCAGCTGCACGCGTGTCACGCACTGAATAGACCAATAATAGCACCTGTGTTTATTGTTCGAATGTTGTGCACACCATTTGCAGCTACACGCGTGTCACGCACTGAACTGACCAATAATAGCACCTGTGTTCATTGTTCGAATGCTGTGCACACCCTTTGCAGCTACACGTGTGTCACGCACTGAACTGAATAATAGCACCCGTGTTCATTGTTCGAATGCTGTGCACACCCTTTACAACTACACGCGTGTCACGCACTGAATAGACCAATAATAGCACCTGTGTTCATTGTTCGAATGCTGTGCGCACCATTTGCAGCTACACGCGTGTCACGCACTGAACAGACTAATAATAGCACCTGTGTTCATTGTTCGAATGCTGTGCGCACCATTTGCAGATAACAAACCAACTACTGATACAAATTTCCGAAAATGCATCTCTGAGACACCTTAAAATAACATTCTTGTACATGTATTATTTTTTTCAAAATGTCCGAATGCCAGGAGTAATTTCGCAGGGAGTTTAGTGTCATTAACCCTTCCTCTTGTTTACACTCCAATGCTCTTTATATTTGCCCCCAAAACCCTATGTTTATTGCATGGGTGTTCAAATGCTCTCAAAAAAATGCCAAAGGAAACTAAAGGTCAACTTGGTCATGCTGTGAGCTAAGCCAGATGCCAAGTTATTGCCTTCACTGATAAACACTAGTGCCCCCCGCCGCCCACCGCCGCCCACCGCCCCCCCCCGCCGCCCAATGCACTCCAGTTGGAGCTTTGAAAATCAGTTATCTGGTAATGCAAAGAATCCTCCGAAGCGCTGGAGCTGGAGTGCATTGGCATGTACCACTGACTTGCAATAAACAACTCTCATAGAGCAAGGGTTCATATCTTTACAACATGTAAGCTTTTCCACAGTATTTACTTGTCTTGGTTACTTCTTAGATGGCTGCAAAAGGTATACTGGAGCCTTAATGTTCTTTGAGGAGGGTGCACTGGTTAGCCCTCTTCCTCCTCCTCCTCCTCCTCCTCCTCATCCTCCTCCTCTACCTCATCCTGGGGGCTTGGGCTTTCTCCTTGTTCCTTCATCTTCTCTAGCTCCTCAATGTGAGAGACAATCTCTTTGTGTTCCTCCAGCAGTCTCTGCAATTCTGCCTGCTTCTTCTCTGAAGCCTCCTGGTATACACAAAGAATGAGGCTTGGTTTTTATGATTTGGTGCCTGTGTGTGGCCGATTTTACAAAATACAGTGGAATGCCTCTACACAGAACACCGCTATACCGAACATGTCCAAACATACCAAACATTATTGTTGAAAATATGTCAACATATTTTTAGAAACACGGCTTAAATAGCATTTGATATGCCCATATTAAACGCTGTTTAGGCCGTGTTTTATTCTCGAATGTCAAACGGCCTGTGCTTTATGTTATAGTGACGAGTAGTTATCATTTCCCCAATGAATAGAAGAAAAAAGCCGACCGTTGCTTTTGAATTCGGTGTGATGAATCATTTAGTGTGATGGATAAACGAGGACGTACTTGAAGTAGGCAACAAGAGGGCAATATTTTAGAGTACGGACGCCATCTTGAAAAATGGGCAGCTAATGGACCGGCGGCTAAAAATCGCTATTTGTATGTACATGCACATGAGTAAAGTTGGTTTTGGCAGGTTTGGTACCAAAGCTTTGGCAACTTGTTGTTAGACTTAGTTTGATTCAGTACAAAAGGCACAGGGAGAGTCTGTTAAATTGTGCGAGGTTCAGGGCCGAAAGGCATGAGACTTGTACAAATGTTGGAGTTTGGGGGAATGCACAGGCATTTATTTGTGGGTGACCACCCACGACTGGTCATGGCACAGTTCCTGGTCAACTGTAAGTGTGATGTGTACACCCTACAGTACATTTACGTGTCCCCACTTAAACACAGCCCAACACACAGAACCAATGGCCAGTCATCACAGCCCTGATCTTAAACACTAAACAATGCATATACCCATCTGGACTAAGTCAATCAAACTTCAACAAGTTGGAGTATGGCAGGTTTAGTACTGCTATTGGGTACAGTGCCAATAGTTACTGAACATGTGTGCAGCTGTTAGGTTTGGTACGATTCCTAGTGCGAGAGCCTTGGGGGTTAGGATTAAAGACACAGTACCTGCCACTCTTGCATCAGCTGCTCAGAGTCTCCTTGGGGTACTGCATCTTGGCTATCACCTAATGGAAGTCACAGAGGAGGAACACGAAGCAGATACAAGAACATGGATAAACAAATTTGTTCAACACATACATGTACATGCTATTTTAGAACAATAATTTTCCCTCAAATGTCTGGCAGGGTCACATGCACGCATTAGACCTACAGAGCCAGCAGGCTCTTGATTTTCTATTTGCAAGCCTGATTTGGAAAAGAAGCCCTCTCATGGACAGCTGCCTTT
The DNA here is from genome assembly GCA_037893245.1 of Crossaster papposus. NCBI lineage: Eukaryota > Metazoa > Echinodermata > Asteroidea > Velatida > Solasteridae > Crossaster > Crossaster papposus. The sequence goes on from JBAIAA010000321.1 coordinate 759,389, forward strand.
ATATTTATTTATTTCTTAGTTTACCTGGGTGGCCCAATTTAGTGAAATCCACTGGTTTTACATGGGTCTCTTCACCCACAGATTCTGTGTCGTGATTGGCCGAGAGCTAGTTCTGTGGCGTATTATGGCCGAGCGGTAAAGAACACGCGGACGCGGACTCAGGCTCTGGTGATTCTGATCAGCAGAGCGTGGGTTCGAGTCCCGGTCTTGACACGTGTGTCCTTAAGCAAGGCCCTTAACCACTATTGCTTCGTCCTTTGAATAGGACATAAAGTCGTAGATCCCAAGGGTTGTGTAATGCACGTAAAAGAACCCAGTAACACATCGCTACATGTATTAAAAGGAGGAGTTTGCCCTGGTGTTCCTCAAAACTAAACGTTGTTTTTCTTGCTTTTCTCAGCATTCATGATTGTAAAACTTTGGAGAGGTCAGTTAAACAATATTTACTATAAAATACAACTTCCCAAAACCACCCAATCATGATAATTTAAACAATTACCAATGGTGTATACGACCTTTAAGCATTAGTCAATCTAGATGTCACTGGAACGCGTGGTTTGACTAGCTAGTCACAACTAGATAAACCTAGTTTTGTACCATTATTTCTCTAGTCACTCGCGAGTTAATTACGTTACAGTTTTAAGATGGAGGAAAGTTTTAAAAAGCTTTGCAATAAGATAATTAATTATTTATTGCGCTCAAATTAAGTGGAGAAAATTATAGAAATCCAGTTTTGGACCTTTATTTCTCTAGTCACTCGCGAGTTAGAAAGCTTTGCAAAAGTTTCCAATAAATTTGGAAATTTGCAATAAGATAATTAATTATTTATTGCACTAAAATTAAGTGGAGAAAATGATAGAAATAAATAATAAACAATTAAAATGATGTGCCAACAATTTGCCTCGTTTACAAGAAGGCCTGCCATCTGCTTACAAACGAGATTTGTCTATAATCGATTGATGTGTTTGAATAAAAAAACAAACCACACAAGTTGAATTGGAAATCGACAAAACAGACTAATTCAGTAGCACCCGAACTAGCTCATAGCTATGATAGTATATGTGACCTGTCACCACAAAATGAGAGTAAAGTCGCACAATGTGATTTGGGGATATGGCCTTCCAAAGTCAAAATATGAAGGGGTGGTCAATTTTAGGATTGTGCGTAATTTGAAAAGCCAAAGTCCTCCTCTACATATTCCCATATTTTGGGTGAGATTGGATGATCAAAAACCTCTTAAATTACGCGATTTTGCAAAGTTAGTGTTTGGATTAAAGTCCATTAGTGGTCTAATTAACACGGTAATTAAATATGCAAATCAGGTCCTCGTAAGTATCCTACGTTTTCCAAATTTTGATATGTTGTTGTTGATACAATAGTTTGTATGTGTGGACTATATTGTATGTTGTTGCTATGCTCAATCGAATCTTACTTGTCCTGTTATGTAATCTTTTGCGTGTTTTGTTTAAGATGTGTAAAGTAAGTTTTCTCACAAACACGTTTTGTAAAACCCATGACATTCTAGAGCGCTGTGAAAAGTATTTATCGAAAAAAAAAAAAGTGTTATGTACCATCGGAAAGCTCTCTTTCTCAAGAATTTAAAAATACCAATATCTCAATTTTAAATATTTCCGACTTTACTCTCATTTTGTGGCGACGGGGTCACATATTTGGACACGTACCTTGATAATGTGTTTCTAGCTCATCCTCCAGATCCACCATGTGGCTCTCCCCACTGTCATCCTGCACCGATACCACAATAGCAACAGATACTGGGGGGATCCTCTTCCCCTGGGTACTAGTGCTGCTACTGCTGGATCCCTGGCTCTTGGTATCGCAGAGCTCAGGTATGAGATCTTCCAGGTCACTAGCAGACTCAGCGATGGACCCGGCATTGGTGAGACCCGTGGGAATACTGTGGGAGTTGTTCTGGTTGGTTGGTGCATTGGGGCGGAACTTGCGGGTACTGGCCGGGCTTGCTGGAGGGGCGATAGGCTGAGCCACAGATTTCATGGGATGGCGGGGGTCTTTTGAGATTTTTTGTCCTTGTATTAAAGGGAAAAAAATCAGATTTGTTTTAGCTAACATCCAAGCACTTACATTGTAACTTGAAATTAAACAAATTCATTACTTTTTAGGGTGGGTTTTCACGAGGCACGCAAACGATTCGAGAAGGATGCGAATGCTGAAAAAAAATTGCCAAGTTCAACATTCAGAGAAGTTTTTCTCCGAATGTGTCTCGACAATGCAGTTTGTGCGTAGTTCTCACAACGTATGTGCGAATGTCGTGTCTAGCATTGCCGAACTATGGCCAGTCCACATACACAAAGAACATGCGACTAAAATGCGACCACGAATGTTGCAAGAATCTCGAGCAACATTCGTGCGGACATTTCGCAACACATGCGACACAGGCGAACTTTTCGCGCATATTTCTCAAATAATGAACGTTGTGCGACATTCATGCAACATTCGTACATGTATACATGTATGTCGCGCAATTATCTTGCGACCGGGGATTCAATGCTTCTTTTGCGAAGTCACCTGTTCTCAAGAGGTACGCGAACAGTTCGTGAATAGCTCGAGAAATGATCAGACAAACTTCGCTGCTTTTGCAAAACGTGCGAGAGTAAAGTCGCACAATGTGATTTGGAGATATGGCCTTCGTGAATAGCGATCAGACAAACTTTGCTGCTTTTGCGAAACGTGCGCGAGACATTCTCCAAACTGTCGGAATCTGTTTGGGGTTTCACAAACATTTTGCGAACATCACGCAGGTCGTGAGTAGGTCGTGCGCATATGACAAAGCTTTTTTAACATTTTCGAGGGCAAATCACGAGCAAATCACGACCCGGGTTGCTGGAAACGTTCGCAAGAAAATTTCAAACTTTTTTGAAATTCCCGCTGCGCAATAAACTTACGATCAATTTCACAAACTTGGTGTAACTGCGCAACGTTTTAAATAACATAAAAATCTTGGACGAGTATAACAGCGTTTCCGACGGCTGTTTGTATTTGTGATCTTTCACGAAACAGTTATTGAATCACCTCCGCAAGCCATTTTGAGGACAAAAAATTGTCCGATTTTCTGCGGAATCATGCGGCAACTCTAAAAGCAAGTAAAGGCATAATTTGTTGCAAAAGTCGCGGACTTACGCACTCAAACTTTTGTGAAACAGAATGTTGCGCAGCAAACAAAGTTGCCCAACTTTATACGCAATCAAATGTGGCCAAAGGGGACTTGCGCCATTGTGTAAGGTTTCATGAAATTTGGTTGCAGAATCGTATTTATGCGTACCAAACTATACTCCATAAATTGTTGCACACTGTACGTTCATCAGATATAAGAGCAGTCAACTAACCATCATTTTGGTGTTCCTCGACGCTTGATGAACTGCCACTCTTGTGTAGGTCTGTTGCAGACACTGCAGGGGTACCACTTGGTACTCTGAAGCCGTCCTGGGGAGTAGGGGAGGGGGGGGGGGGAGAGAAAAAAGGCTGTCTATTAGTTTTTGGTCTTGCTGTGCTAACCAGTACATATTTCCGGCCCTTATAGAGATCGAGTTGTATCCAGTATAGACTAATCCAATGGAAAAATTTACAAGCCATTTTGAGTATCACCACCGATCACGCACACGCTGTAAGCAATCTTAAAGATGACACTTGCGCGCATTTTGGTAACCCTATTGGTCGAGGGAGCCCGGTGCATGTGAATGCTACCTGAGCGCAACAAGCACGAGCCTGGTGGCACCCCTTGGAGTACATGTACATGTACATGTAGTCTATATTCACAGGGCAAACCCAGTCCGAATTACCTGTGCACAGCTACTACGGTTTGTACATTTATACACTGAACAAAAATATAAACGCCCACAAAAATATAAACGCCCAAAAAAATATAAACGCCCACAAACATATAAACGCCCCAAAAATGGTTATTTGTCTTGATTTGTAAACATTTGTGTCCATCCCTGCATCCAGCATGCCAAAGGCGTGTTCCCGCATAACTTGCGACATCTGTGGCATGGCGACTTCTGAAGAAATTTGAAATTTTGAGGCGGCCTTTTATTGTCCCCAGTATAAGGAGTGTCTAAGTACTGGTCACCGTGTTTGAGCAGAGTCTGGACATGCCACATCTGTGTTGTGGGTGGAATCACTGCATCACTGAGCAATTCCTCACTGGCAGAGATGGACACAAATGTTGTTTACAAATTAAGACAAATAACCATTTTTGTGGCATTTACATTTTTGTGGGCGTTTACATTTTTGTGGGCGTTTATATTTTTGTGGGCGTTTATATTTTTGTGGGCGTTTATATTTTTGTGGGCATTTATATTTTTGTTCAGTGTACATTCTTAGTTATAAAGCGGCTGATGCCACTTCAATATACTGGTATGTACATGTATGTATTGCCTGCTCTGGCCAACTAAATCGGGATGGCAGCGTTACTCTGCCAGTGATTTTGCAGTTCTTGAGATTGTTGCTAGAGTACATGTAGTTGGTACCGGTATATGTTCATTGTCTGTGTCTTCCTTCGCTTGTAAAATCAGTGAAGCAGCAATATTTAACCCTAATACCACCCCAAATCCATTAAGCTCCAACTACAGGTTTTGCTAGGTTTTGGCAGGTTTGGTACCAAACCATAGCAACTTGTTGTTGGAGACCCTGTTGAATTCTGTGAGGTTCAGGGCAAAAATTAGGCATGAGACTTGTAAAAATGTTGAAGTGTGGGAGAACGTCACAGGCATTTATTCGTGGGTGATTCACGGCTGGTCACGGCATACATGTACATGTACATGTAGTTCCTGGTAACTGTATTGTACATATACACCCTGTGTGTCCCCACTCAAGCACATTACACATGTATGCGACCCGCTCCAGGAAAAGGTGACATAAGTCGCTCTATGCTTTTATAAGTAATGGCCTGTTAAAGTTAATAGGGTAAATATTTTTGTCAAAATTTGATTTGCATTTTTTGTCTTAAATGACATCTTTAATATCCAAAGTTTCAGATTTAATTAACAAAAAGCTAGAATTTGATAAACAAAGAGAAACAAAACCTTTTAAGAGTGCATGGTTCCAATGTATTGTCTTAGTTTTGTGTTTCTTAGCCTGTTTTCTCAGTTGTGTATTTTGAATTCTATGGAACCATTAATATGCAAAAACGTCATATCACCGGAACGGGAGGGGCTATGGAGCTGTACTATGTGCCAAATGAAAGCTTATATTATGGACTTTTTAATCATGTACATAACTCTATTTTGTATATACATAACTCGTTTTGCGACTTATGTAACCTTTTCCTGGAGCGGGTCACAAACCACTGGCCATCATCACTGCACTGATACTGAACAATGCACTGACTCATCTGTACCAAGTCAATCAAACATCAACTGTTAGAGTTTGGCAGGCTTTAGAACTGTTAGGTTCAGTACAGTGTACCTGTACCAATAATTACTGAACCTGTGTGAGCTGTTAAAGTTTGCTAGGTTTAGGGGGTTAGGGTTGAAGCTTGCAGGGTGTATATTCTGTGCTGCAAAACTGGGTAGTGATATGTCGAAGTACTGAAATTGCCTCACAACAGGTTCTGAACATAATAGGGACGCTGTGTTTCAACTTGGTGGAATGACCAATATGGAAATGTTCTGCTTTAAATGACAAGATTACCTTATGTATATAGTGGTCCTCCGAGTCCATAAACTTGGTGTTACTACTGCGACTTGGTGGGGGGATTCCGTCAATACCCTGGGGTGGGTCAGGAGGTAGACTGCTGGCTGCTTGTTGTCTGTTCAATGTAGTCTGACTGATTGCACCTACCCCGGGGCCAGCTGAGATTCTCTCTGTGCTTTGGCTGGAGACTTTTAGAACAACAAACCCCAAAATGCAACCAAATCAATTCACGAGGTTTCACAGGGAACAAAAGATTTGACGAATAAGCCAGTTCGGTATTTCAACTGCGCACAAGATTCAACAATTTTTCTCTTGTCTCTTGGGATAAACGCGGCAGATAAACGCACACAAGGCTACAGTATATGTGACCCGCTCCATCGTAATCAGGAATAAGTTGCTGGGGCCGTTTTACGCAATCGGCCGTTAAAGTGAACGCATGGGTGAAAATCATGACCAATTCTTTTTTCTGAACATTGTATTTTTAGGAAGTGTAGTTTTCACAGATTATTGTCATTTATGTCTTGTATGTAAAAATGATCAATAAAAATGAAAATGAAGAGGATTTGTGTGCGCTGTCTGTATGATTTTGGTCAATTTTGTTTATTTCAAAGCTGTTTTTCTTGGAATGTGGATTCGGCAAATAAATATGACACCTGTCAACTTCATCAGACCATAACTCTTTAACATAGGAAGATACACACTTGTGATGGGTAACATTAGAAAGCTTATGACATTGATTTTGCCTAACTGAGGGTTAAAGTATACATATTATAGAATCGAAAAAAATAACGAAAAACGAAAATCGATGTCCGCCAGATTTTTCACTCCGTTTATATATATTTTCAATTTCTACATTAAAACATGCTGAATTAACTCAGATTTAGTGAGAAAAACCGGTTTTGTATTCTATTGCATACATGTACATCTCCTAAAGGGAAATAATTTTTTTAATGCATAATTTCTCTTGAATGGGGTTTTCAGATTTCACAAAATCGTCAAAATCGGTGTATCACAAGAACGCAACATGCTACAGACCTCCAACATATATCAAATTAAAGAGGACAATGCACTCCTTCTAATGGTATACATAACTCTGTCTGTCAAATTGTCCACATCTGACTCATTTTGACAGAGCAGGTCACATTTTAAACATACGTTTAAAACCGGCCAACTACATATTTATTCTGTTATCAAACTCACCAGGCAAGCGAGTCAGCCTAACTTTACTGCCTCCATCATCTGTTGTGTTGGGTAAACCTTTGTTGCTGTAGTAGTATGGGAATGGCACAGGGGACTTGTGCCTAAGGTCCCTGTACTGCACCACTGGATGTGGACTGCAAGGATTACGGAAACTCCTGGTGAAAAACAAAACAAAATCACAAAATTACAATGAGTTAAAGGTAGGAAACACCATTTGCAGATAAAGAAAACATTACTACCAATTTATTAGAAAATATCATACATGTACTTGTTGGAAAGTAAATAATAATTTGTAGGCATCCAGCAAAAGGGTTGCGCTAGATATCCTGTAATTGTTCTGAACAATTATTTTTATATAAATTAAGTTTTACATAAAAAAAAGCCAGACGGCGATCGCAAAAAATAATAATATAAGAACCACTGCCTGACCCATTTTTCTTGCTTTTCTTAGCATCCATGATTGTAAAACTTCGGAAAGGTCAGTTAAAGGTAGGATACACCATTGGTAATTGCTTGAATTGTCATAAATGGGTAGATTTGGGGTGTTGTATTTTATAGTAAATATCGTTTAACTGACCTGTCCGAAGTTTTACAATCATGGATGCCGAGAAAAGCATGAAAAACAGCGTTTGTTTTCAACCGGCGCCGAGCAGTTATTCTTATGTTAACTTTGTTAACGATCGCAAATTTTTCTTTAGAAAATTATGTTTTTCAGAATATATACAGAATATCTAGCGCAGTCATTTTGCTGGATGCCTAGAATCATTATTTACTTTCAAATTAGTAAGATTTTTCTTAATAATTCCGTAGTCAATATTTTCGATATCTGCAAATTGTGTATCCTACCTTTAAACGATATTTACTATAAAATACAACCTCCAAATTCACCCATTCATGATAATTCAAGCGATTACCAATGGTGTATACTACCCTTAATTAATCGATACATTGTAAATGAATGTAAACTCTTTCAATTGAAAACCAAATGAGTGAGTACAAATCAATTAAAGGTATAACCCTTTCACGACTAACCAATATGCCAGCTCGGTACTGCAATTGTAAAATATGCCAAACATGATTCCAAAAAACTTCATGAAAAAAAGGCTGTATGCTGAGTCTTTGCGCACATGTATATTTGGTTAAAATGACAATGTTTCTGCTTTTGTAACATTTATTTTGGTTTCAAAAACCTTAATCCAAACATTTCCAAATCTTCAAATATCAAATAATGACTTTTTACACACCATAGGGAGTTAGGGTTCAGGATCATATCAAAACAAAATCCCCCTACTAAAGATTGACTGTCACACTGTGTCATCCAGAGACCTTATTCGTGTATATGCATTGCATTAAGCAAAGCTTTATATTTCAGATCATTTCAGCCAGTAAGCAGTTTGAAGCAGTTTTAATCTTATTCATACTGGTACATGTATATGTCCTGTTTTTATTAGGGTGTTTTTTCGTTAATTGTTTTTTAATAATCTCCTTTCTTTTCTTTTTTTACACTTATTGTATTCTACCCATACACTTTGTCAATCTGATCAACTTCAGAATGGACACACTAACGGGCAACCACCCTAAGATGTACATGTGTATGCCGAAGATATTCGTTGCAAAAATGTCATTAGGTGACAAGTTACGTCACATTTAAAGTGTATACATTTGTTTTTCTCCACAGGTTTTGCACACTTTTTTATTTTTCAAACTATAAGGTGTACACACGATCACAGGGCATGGTAAAGGTAGTACATGTATAGGCCCAGGGGCAATTCTCTAGAAAGACGTCAAACATACACAATGAATTCTTGTGATGATTTGGGATTTGGATTTCCCTCAAATTTGCAGAACAATAATGTGGAATGTATAGTTCAGTACACTTTGTCTTTGAACGTATTTGCTTGAAATATCTGGACCATCCTGTTTAGTTTTTTTCCGTTGACAAACAAATGTGTACATGTACCCGTACACATACATGTAGTCGTGATACCACATACCGGTACATGTAACGACCGAGGATCCCCTATTGTACTTGTTTTCCTTTATTCCTGTACTATAACCTAACCCCATTACCTAGCGTTTACCTGAACGATCAATGACCGAATTCGGAAAATGAAACCAGTTTTTGAGGATTCTTTGTTCCCTTTATTATCCTTTGTATTCCGATCCTCGGTCGTAATACGATAAAAGAGCACGTACCCATACATGGATGTGTTACACATTCAGTCATTTCAAACATCCAAAACAGCTTGTGTTTGTCCAGAAACACAATTCTTAGTTCCTATTGTTGATGTATTTTGTACATATTGCTGGTCATCTAACCTGATTGTTAATGGTGTTGCTATGATCCTTGTCCTTCCACCTGTAGGTTTCCTAGCTGGTAGAAGGCTCTGTAAACTAGACAGATTACCCTGAACATAAAGCGAAAAAGAAGAAAACTCACAAAGAATCCACAATGACTGAATTCAAGTATTCATTCCGAAAAGCTAACATTTTTATCAAAATCCAAACAATAGAAAATGTTCACAAAATAAACAGAGCGACTGCCAAGTTACCAACAAATTAGGGTTGGGTGTAATAGAAATACATGTACAATGTAGGTAAAGTCCCGAAAATTTGCTGGCATTCAGACCCAAACAGTGCAAAAGCAAAGAACATTTACATTTGTCTGTGTACTTTTCTGTCCAGCTCGCGTTGGATCATTTCCATAGAAGTGTACACAACATTTTTCAAACTTCACCTACTTCATCTACTGTCACATAACCCCTTTTCCCTTATCCATTGTTTCCAGAAATTCGGTATTTTTACATTTTTGACCCTGCTCTATCGATCTAGACTGTTTTGACAGTATAATTGTTTCTCCTTCTAGGGGTTAGGACACTGGGGAGACGTCAAAATGTCTCCCTAATATCACTTGTCCCCTTAAAAGCGTAAAACGTACGCAAAAGGGCACATTAACCCTCCTATGGTTTTACCTTTAAAAATCTGCTTACTGGGCAAAATGGCTGTAAATAAGTATGAACCTTTCAAAACGCTCCAGAATCTGTTGCTACTACACTACTACACCTTTCAAAACCTTTTGAAAGGTATTTTTTTTCTCACACCAGTTTGATCAGAAAGTTGTTTTACCTTTTGAAATCTTTCATAGGAACACCTACTAAACACCTACTACCAAATCTTGCCCTACATGTATGTTGGCGGTCTCTAATTGTCAGTATCTTTGTTCGAGGGCACTAGTCAGAAGTCATAAACACCAGAATGCTGTGTACCGTGTGGCCAGGATCACGCCTAATTTTACGATACAACCTGGGAAGCGACATTGTGGGGATCACTCAATGAAGATATATGTACCAGTTTTTATTTTTGAACTTATAATACATAAATAACTTTGAAATTTATTCAAATGTATCTAGTCAGTTTCCCTTGTGGTTTATTTGTGTATTATAAAAAGTAAAAAAAAAAAGTGGAATTTTCATTGAGTGATCTCCACAATTATTCAAAATACAAAATACTAGGCAGGCACAAAATACTGACTTTTATCACACACAATTAACCAGGTCGCGACGGATGACGAATATAAACGCAAAGTTTTCCCCAGATTCAAAACGGATGACGCATAAACACACCACGAGCAAGGCCGAAAATGTCTGTCAGCAGCGAGCAAGGCCGAAAATGCGTGGGTGTGCTTCCCGGTACTGTCGGCCTGAACCTGCTTCGGATCAAGTTTCGTTAAAAATAATCCAGCGTGTCGGCTCGGTGATGTTAAAATAATCCCGGCGCGAACTGGTTAACCCTTTCGGTACTGAATTGCTATATAATGTTGATTGTCTATACTGAATTAAATATAGGCGTGAATAAAGTGTACCAAGTTTCAAGTTTCAAGTTAATGTTTCTCAATAAAAATTTCATGATAACATAAAATGTTGTGTACAAAAGTTGTTTAGAACAATATAAGCTTTGTAAATATTTTTTTTTTTTTAAATTAGTTTGGGCATTTCTCATATTTCAGGTGGAATTTTTGACAAATTTATCGTTATCGTACACATCAATCATGTGTACATGGTCCTTCACATCTTCGTCAATGGACATATCGCTAGTTACAGATAAACCGTCACTTTAACTTTCTTCATCACCAAAAATCTCCTCCAAAACTGTGCCTAAATCCAACAATCTTACAAGCCGAGTGTTGCTTGGTATGTCATCTTTCATAATGGATACAAAATCTAACAAAAGCGCGTCTGATTCGTGTGATTTTTGAAGGATTATTTCGCGAAAATTTTCAATGGAACACTACTACGTACATCGATATTTATGTTGCCATTGAAAGGTCAATACTTCAGTTGCGTGATGGGAACGTTCTAGGTCACGTATTCTTTCACACCAGTCGCAAATAACAGCTGAAATGGACCCTTTTGTTGGAACGCTGAGGCGTTCTGCAGGGTCGAGCATGGGGAACGCCCAGGCGTTCTGTAGGGCCGAAAGGGTTAAGATACTGTTAGAAGTACGAGAACTAAACAAGTGACTTTTCTAAATACATACCTTGCATATTTTACTGTAGCATTCCTGCAGGCCCAGCATTCTCATGTTAGTATTCTGGATATTTTCAATAATAGATGGTGGAATACTGGACTCTCTACCCGTGCTGACAGAGCGCAGACTCAGCTCCTCTAGGCCCAGGTCTTCCAGATGGGTCACCCCGCTGTTGGATGCCGCTACAAAATTCCTGGCAGACTTCCTGCATAGTCAAAGTTGTTGGACATACATGTACGTAAAGGGTTCTGGCAAAATGAGACGGAACTGGGTTCCACATCCTGAGCCACGCAGCGCTTCTACGAGCTTTCTACTAATAGCGCTTAAACCCCTGCGGACATTCGGCAAGATCCGTGGTTATTATCGCAAAGATTCATGCGCCCAACAGAGCCTCTGTTACAAACAGACCAAGGCCGTTTTCCAAACTCCTGGCTTTGGCTCCGTTTCGGCTACAACCTATTGCTAAACTGTATGAATGAATCCTCAAACGAAGACAAATCTGGGGTTCGGAAATCAGCCCAAGGCAAGGCATGCAAGGCGCATTTCTGTTGGTCCATTCGCTTGGACATCTGAGGTGTTCTCACAAATGTTCATCCTCCCACGTAAAAACTAAAATTAATCGGAAAATTGTAGAAATTAACTTACAGAACGTGAAATAAAGCTTTGCTATATATTATACAGAATAAGAAACATAAAAGACTGAAAAGCTACGTAAACGCCAATAAAATTAAATATAGTGGTAGAAAATGTCATTTTACCAGGGGTGGACGTTCATATCATGTATTGGCTAACTTGTTTAATGATTGCTGTGAATGTCCGCTGGGTTTGAGGGCGACAATTCAATAGCCCGTTAAACTCTGCGTGGCTCAGGATGGGGTTCCCAGATATTAGTGTAACCGAGGTGGTCAGTTATATGAAAGATATTTGTTAAAAGTAAACAGGGATGTGGAGGCACAACGAATCTGTTGTCTCAAGTCCTAGGCAAATTTTTTCACAAAGTAATTCAAACTGGATAATATGTACAATTTACGGCTCCAGTCATAGGTAAAAATAGTTAAGCTTCTGGATATAAATAAACGACAGTCAATTGATTAATGCAGTCAATTGATTCAATAAATAAATGGAGGGACCAGATGACATAGGGAGTCGACTGGTCACATTAGAAAAAAAAAACCATAACATTCTCCTTACAATGCTGTCTCTTGCACACGTTTCAATCGGACAGTTCATTAACAAGTTATGGCTGTTTAGAGTTTGCATTTATCAACATGTCACAAAAAATAAAATACTGTATAGTGATATGTAAAAGTGCAGAAATTTCCTCAACAGGTTCTGGACGTAATAGGGATGCCATGCCACGCCATGCCACGCCAAGTCACGCCATGTCCCAACTTTATGGAATGACCCATTAAATATAGATTAACGAAAAATTTGATAGCGACAGTTCCAAAGCTATATGAATGCAATTTCATTACCTTGAAATCGTTAGAATAATTGTGAAAGTTGTCATCACGTGTACATCTACATGTACCATGTATTGAACAAACCCTTGTTAACACCAACGAAAACTGCTAGACGCAGCACAGTGCATCAGGTAAAAAAGTCTGTTGCGCTTTGATGCATTATGCTGTCAACACCAGTGCATAAACGACCTTCCAAGACTATAGCCGCGTTCGCATTGGACTTAATATTGTCAAAAGTTACCGTACGTGATTGTCAAAGTTCACGGTGTTAAATCCTCCGCTAGAAGCTTGGGCCTGTAGATCTGACTGTTGCGTAGGGTAAAATGGACAATTTGACAATGTTACCGCCTGTCCACATTGGATTTAATTTGGTTAAAGTTGACAACAGTCTCCGTAAAAGTCCAATGAGAACGCAGCTTAAGAGAGCTAATTTGAGAGCTAATTGAACAATGCAAGAGATAGATTCTGCTGCGTTTAGTGACTGCAGACTCTGAAGCAGTATGACCTTGAGATTTCTGACCTGATGGATCTTGCTGCACTCTGCAGCCAAAGTCACATTGACAAATGATGCAGTTTGCTACATGTACGTGTGGCAGGGAACTAAACAGAATACTCCTTGGGGGTTTAGCTTAACCTACCTTAAGACAGGTGCCTTGTTGCTGTGCGTGTTTCCTGGCAGTGATTGCGTCTCATCCTGCTTGACTTTAGGCTTGGCTTTCTACAACATGATAAATAATTACATGTGGAGAAGAATAACACAAGGTCAAACCCTCCTTGATCCTACCATCCTCCCCCAGTAAAATTGCAATTGTTATAGTGATGTTGAAGTTTTACAGTTTGTGAACACACACAAAAAGTGAGAAATGGTAATGCCGAGTGATAACAGCAAGCCCCCATTCTGCCTAGAATTGGGCAACTTTAAAAACACTGGTACATTTTGATGATGTTCACACTGAAGCCCTTTACGGAGCTGCTGGCCTGCGACTTGTTCCGGGTTTCGTTTGCATGGTGTCGCACTGAGTTAAAAGCCCGGGGAGAGACAGATTTTGGTCTAGTATTGATTGTACAGATGCGTATTGTACAATACACAAATAGCTAGCACTGGTAGTCCCTAAAAAGTGTGCACGGTTTCGCAGATAGAATGGGATAAGTAAACTGTCCACCGACCCACCTATTCACTCCACCAACATATTAATAATAATAAGCAGTTATTAGTGCACGTATCTACCAAGACTGGTACTCAAGGCGCTCTGAGATTTTTCAAAGACAGGTTAATGAAGTTTATGAGAATATGAGACCCATTATATATGTAGCACCTTTGTAAAAGTTTTTTACAAGGTGCTGCAGTGCACTTTGTAGCCACTGCCAGGAACACCAGAGCAAACCCCTTTTCTTAGCGATAAGTGTTACTGGGTTCTTTTACCCGGTGCGTGCATTACACAACACGTACACGGGACCTACATGTACAATGTACATCCAATCTATAGTGGTTAGGTGCAGGGTTCTAGCCACAGTGGGCGGCGCCGGGCGATACCGCCCGGCACTGCAAATTGTCGCCCGGCTCTTGGGTTCAAATTTTTTTTTTTTTTTTTCTTAAATTAAATTATGGGCACAAAAGAAAGAGAGGTGATACAAAGTCACGTTAATCATGTTCATGTAGTAATTTATTTTATTAACTGAGCTAGACTTTCACAGCAACATGCAAAAATGAACTGGACCCCCGGCCGTGAGGCGCGAGAGCTTAATCTGATAATTTACCCGGCACTAAAAAGGTCGGAGCTACAATGTAGAACCCTGGTTAACTGCCTTGCTTACACACGTCAAGACCGAGACTCGAACCCTAACTCTGCTGATCAGAAACACCAGAGCTTGAGTCAGCTTGCTCCTAACCGCTCGGCCATAACACGCAACACACACTGAGCATAGGGAGCATTTCATGCCGCCCTTACGTTGAAAAAAAAAATGGTGACAATATCTCTACAAAAATGTTCTCCAGGCAAGCTCAAACAACTCACCCTGACTGGTTGGGGATGGAATCCTCGTGGCTCTTCATGGATCCGGAGGGCCTTCACTCGCTGCTGCTGCTGCTGCTTGGGGCGGAGGATGGGCAAGTGGAGGATCATGGGAGGGGAGTAAGGCAGGGCCATGGGGGCAGGACGGGGGTGGTTGTAGATGTAAAGGAGGGAGGTAGAAAGACAATCAGGGTCGTCATGAGTCAACACCACTGGCTTGATGCTAACCTGAGGTAAAAGGTGCCAGTCCCCTTGCTCTAGGCTTGCCTGCCCTGGTACTGTGTAAGCCTGTTGTTAATCAAACAACTACATGTACATGTACACTAAATGTATCTGTTGGACTAGTTTCAACCTTTTAAGCTGAATGGTAGTCATGGTTGCAAGGCGTCCTAATCATGGTATACTGTACGTCCTAGGATGAGTTACGAGTTAGGAAGTGTCACTTGTACTCTTCATCAGGAGACGCGTCTTAGCATTTTGTGCATTCGGCCCCTGCTAATCTAACATATGCCTAAAAAATGCAAATGCTAAGAATACATGGATAACACTGTTCAATAAAACTTCTTTGACAAGGTTAAAATTGATCTACCCTCTAAATTACATACATGTAGGTACAATGTAGCCTAAAGCATTTTGCATGAAAACAAAATCGTCCTTCAGCTTTCTTCTTCTTCCCTAGTAATTGACATTTGTACTTATTATATGTACAGTATGCAAACCAAAGCTGCGTACACTAGACTAGTAAAAAGAATATGGTTGAAAACAAATACAGATTTGAAGGTCCCTGCTTTATTTGTGTCCTCATACAATGTAACTTTGTGAAAAAAATTATATGTTGTACATGTAAGACCTCATAAGCTTAATCAGGGACTAATAAGGTCACACGTACAAGATGTACATGTAAGCCATTATTACATGTATCTGTTAACTAAATAGACAAGCAAGGTCAAAATAAAATTTGTATGGATGCTTTAACAGAGAAATGTACATGTCATGGTACAAGTAAATATTATGAACTACAGTGTATGGGTTTGCATAGGTAGTTTGGGAACTGGGTATCCTATTGGTACTGTACCTGGTATTACAGAAAAACACGGGATCCAGGTACCCATTATAATAAAAAAAAAATTTTTAGCAAAATACTTTAGTCACAGGCTTACCCGTCTTCTTTTATCGGTGGGTGTACGTGGCCTGAATAACGTACCGCGTGGCTTGGCTAAAGGCGGGACAGAGTGGTATGTACGTGGAGAATTTGGAGGAACATCCTGAAAATAAAAGATACCCACTATAAATAAATACCATATAACAAACGTACAGGTGTACACAAGATGTATTATGGCGACGACCGCCGTATACTGCATATAGTCTACGCTTTAGAAAGACTAGCGTGTGAATGGGAGAACAATGGAATGACGTAAGTTTGACGTACATGTAACTAGCCTCGTTTTTGTTTTCATTTCTCCTAATTAGTATCATTCACATTTCTTAAATTCAAATAAATAATAATATTATTCGAAAAGTTTGTATGTACATGTACCTTTCGGTAAAAATAACAAATAATTTTTTTAAAAACTACTCGCTTTACGTTGAAGCTCATATACACAATGTACTTGTATTTGATGTGCCCGGAAGTTTTTTGTTTTTTTTGGAAAGTCTCGTAACGGTCTCGAGGTTAACTTACACACTCTGTAGGACAGCGCTGTAGAATGGTGTGGATTATATGTAATCCTGCCATTGAATAACTAAACCTCCTGTTTACCGTACATTGTTGCTGCCTGCAATGTGTGAATTCAGACCTGAATAGAATACCCCTAAACTTATCCCACCAAAATATTGACATAGTCAAACATTATGGACTGATGTGTATGTACATGTACATGTAGTTGCCATGACGAAGTTTACAAAAGCCATAGGCCACAGGTGGCTTTGAGATATATTGAAAAATGTCCTTCAGTGACTTGAACATTTTAAAGTTTTAAAATAAAACTTTGCAATGCCGTGTACATTTTGTTGAAACCCTAATCCCTAAACCCTAATCAACTGTAACTTATGACTTTACTGCTCATTCCAATACAGTCCAACATATACCCAATGTACCAAGTTGTTGGGTGCCTGAACACGTATCAAATGACTTGCCTGCTAAGTTCAATCTGTGTCTTATTTTTTGTTTGCTTTGCTGCATGGATCCAACAGAGTCCAACTTGGCGTTACCGGTATTTACTAGTACATGTAATTACCTAATTCAGAATGCGATTCTGAATGCAATCCGGTCAATAGACATGCCTGCTGAATCCAACAGGTTCAAACGGAAGTGTCAACTGGTTGGATCCTGTGGGATTCAGCAGGGTTAGACATTTAATAGGGTTTTATTAGTGTGATCCTTGAAAATTGAACATATAGTCAATTTTCAATTTTTAGTTTCAATTTTCATTCGAGGCAGAATCATCAATGTTAAAAGACATTTTAGCACAACAATTATGTCAGTACATTGCAGTACAACAAGCCAATTGGTAAACCTTTCTCAGAAATGTTTTCATTTTCAATACACCATCATTACATGTAGTTATGATGCGTTTCATGAAATCAGGTGGGATGGACGGCTATCATGATCAAAACAGATCGACCTGTCTTGCAGGGTTCTAGGTACACTATGACCTTTTTAGTGCCGGGTAAATTATCAGATTGCGAAGCGTTGCGAGTGCAGCGAGCGGAGCTTTCGCGCCTCACGGCCGGGGGTCCAGTTCATTTTTGCATGTTTCTGTGAAAGTCTAGCTAAGTTAATAAAATAAATTACTACATGAACATGATTAACGTGACTTTGTATATCCTCTCTTTCTTTTGTGCCCATAATTTGATTAAAAATTGAAGAAAAAAAGGAAATTGTGCCGGGCGGCACAGCAAATTTGAACCCGAGTGCCGGACGAAAATTTGCAGTGCCGGACGGTACCGCCCGGCGCCACCCACCATGGCTAGAACCCTGCTATCTTGTGTCCACACATTACAACTATTTAGACAAATGTTCACAGTGTGAAGTACACATGAAGACTTCGCATCAGAACTGCCTGGGTACCCGAGAGTACCCGACTGTTTATGTCAAGAACCAATTACAGATTATGGAATCGAGTACCCATAGTCAACTTTACAAATTTAGGCCAACTAAAAAAATTAAAACATGTTTAGCGTCATGACTTTTTTGTTTAAAGGAAGGAGTCGGCCCTTTTTTTTCTTTTCAAAATGTCCGCCCGACTCATTTTAATGCGAGTCATGTAGTGAACATGTCACACCATGTCTTCCTATTTGAAATTAAAACGTGGCTCACCCACGGACGATTAAAAATCTAAATTCATGTGGGTCGATCATGTACAATGTATGCACCATACACGTCACACCCTAGCCTTTCCATTAGAAAAAATATATTTCCACAGCATGTACACAGTGATGCTAAATTCTAAAATACGATCTAAACATTTTATTATCTTTTTTTAAAGATAATAAAAACAATTATTACAAAAAAAAGAGAAAAAGACAAAGAAAAAAGGAGGCGGCCTCTAAAAAGGAAGAGGGCGGAGACGCTCAACTTTTTTTTTTTTTTTTTTTTTTGGTGGGGGGGTTTATTAACTTCGCAAACAATAAAAAAGTAAGATTAACCAGTTTGCGCCAGGATTAATTGTACATTGAGCGGGCCCAGGCACAGGATTATTTTTCACGAACCTCGATCCGAGGCGGGTTCAGGCCGGCAATCTGTGGAAAGCACACCCTGATATTTCCGGCCTCGTTTTCTGCGAGCCTGTTGCTGACAGATATTTTCGGCCTTGCTCGTGACGTGTTTATCTGTCATCTGTTTTTTGAATCCCGGAACATTTGTGCGCGTCTTAAGCCGTGTTCGCACTGGACTTTTTTTTGGGAAGGTTTTACTGAGACGATGGTAAAATAAAAAATGGTCAAATGTTACCACTGTTCGCACTTGGACTTTCGACACGGGAAAATGTTACCGAGACTGCGGAAGAAGTAGCCGAGCTGTCATTATAATGACTCATGAAGGCGAATGTGATCACAATACGATGTGCATGCATCGGCGCGCGCTTGTAAACAATGCAAAGAGCGCATGCGCGGTGTCTTGTGTAGCATGAAATCGCAGTAGGGGGCCGGAGGTAGGTTTTCCTGAGACGCTTTTACCGACTCGCGCTGTTCGCACTGGACTTATCGTCTAGGGAAAAGTTACCTGGGAAGTTTTCCCGGGCAGCAGTTGGCCGGTAAAAGTAACCACTGGACTCGGAAAAAGTAACTGAGAGAAAAACGTCCTAGGCTGTCCGCACTGGACTTAAAATGGGAAAAGTACCCATCGTCTCGGTACGTTTTATCAAAAAAAGTTCAGTGCGAACAGGGCTTTACAAGACATCCCACGCGAACTGGTTAAAAAAAACGTGACAATACAACTGAGCAACATCCACGATTTGAATTTTGAGGTTGGGTCGTTTTGACGGGCAGCCGGGTCCCGTACTAACCCTATTGCACGTCAGAAGGAACAACAACAAGACTTACACTGCCCAAATAAATTCCTGTCTTGTTCCTGGGCATGGCTCGGTGTGGCCTGGCTGGTAGACTGTTGTAAGTCAACATTATGTGCGAGTCGGTTGGTGGCAAGTCTGCACTTAGCTGTACACTCTTCATCTTAATTGAGCTAGTCCACAACCAGGGTATGTTGCTCATCAGCCACTGATTCTCACTTCTTGCTTTCAAGCTTCACTCCTCGTCGTCTCATGGCGGAGTGTTACCATAAAGTGCAGGAGAAACGCCGGTGACGACTACTAATAATGGGTCCTCGCTATAACGACGTGCGTCAAACTCCTTGATGAATTCTGCTATTTCCTACCATGATTGCTTCCTCGAGTTCTGTTATTGATGTAGTTTTTGTCCGGTGAACACTGCCACTTTATGTTTTTGGACTATTAGCAGAGGAAGCTTCCTCTAGATGGAGTGTGTTGGCTCTGCCTGGCTGACGCATCCCGTAAAGGGCATCATCTTTCAAGAACAAAACAGAAAGCAGTTAGCGTAAAAACCAATTAGTGCGGCAGTGTTTATCACCGGGACTCCTAAAGGTTATCACGACAACCGGGTAAAGCTTTGATGTACAAAGGAAATGAGCAAATTCTTATTTATGTTTTATTTGTGTTCTAGTATCTGGCGCCGTACTTTGACTCTCTGCTCCTCAATTCATCAGTATCATCATCACTAAGCAATGGCTGAGAGCGTGCAAAGTGCATGCAGGATATACACAGATAAATTAGTTCACTTACCTGAGTATCTTCGTGAAATACTGTATACTCCAAAATACTCCAAAATATAAAAGGAACTTTTAGTAAATTGCTTGTTTGAAAGAAATTGAAGCTACAAAAAACTACATTATAACTTGTGTGCATAAAACTAACCAAATGATGATTACAACATGGGTTTTTGTGGCTGGCCTTTAAAGGTAGGACAAACTACCCGTACATGTAATTGCAGATATAAAAAAACAATTACTACCGAATTATTCAGAAATACTTGACTTATTTGAAAGTCAAAAATTATTGTAGGCATCTACATGTAGCAAAAGGATTGCGCTAAATATCCTGTAATAACCTGTAATTTTATTTACAAAAACCTTCGCAATCGCCGGACCGTGGTCGTGAAAAAACAAGAACATGAGAACCAGTGCCTGACGCAGGTCACCAGTGGTCACCAGTAATAAATAGTGGAGTATATGTTGCAGGATTCAGGTTACATGGAGTTTAAACACTTTGAAATTGGAGGATTTTGCAGGATTCAGGTTATGTGTAAGAAAAATGGGGTACGAAGTTAGGGTTAAAGAAAAAAAACATGGGAAACAAGATTCTGTACCGTTAACTAATTTTTTTTCAGAGTGCATGTCTGTACAAACAACCGAGTATATATTTTTTAGTTGTTACAGCATGGGCCAAAGTTCAATTGCGCTGTTTACATTCATGGTGCGAACAGGACAAATATGAAGTGATTGTTGGAGTTTCTATTATGCTAATAATATACCACTCGATGACCTTTTTTTTCCAAGGAGTAAATGAAGCCAATAGTACAGTACATGTACATGTATACATGTAGTAAAATGTACATGTACATACTGTACAGTCGTAAACCACATAACGATCGAGGATCGATATTGTGTTTTCTTTTATTTCTATGTTATACCCAAACCCCATTGCCTAGCGCTTGCACCGTCGATCGAGGACTGAATTTTTCCATTCATACCGCCGACCGAGGGGCTTTTGTTTCCTTTGTTCTCTTTTGTGTCTCGCCCCTCGGTCGTTAGGTGGTGCAGGAGCAGGTGCTCTTGCACCACATAACGATCGAGGGTCGAGACACAAAAGAGCACAAAGGGAACAAAAGCCCCTCGGTCGACGGTATGAATGGCAAAATTTTGGTCCTCGATCGTTAGTGCAAGCGCTAAGGCAATGGGATTAGGGTATAACATAGGAATAAAGGAAAACACAATAGGGGATCCTCAATCGTTATGTGGTTCACGACTGTGTGTACATGTGTGTACTGTACATCTGCATGTATAGTACGTACAGTATGTTTGTGCTAGCTTTTCTTTCGGAAATCATATATTGATGGGAACTTCCGAAGTGAGTTTAACTTTAGAGTGGAACAAAGAGAAAACTTATTGTGGAAAAAAAAACATTCTTGCCTTGAATGATGTTTAAAACACAATTAACCTTCCCTCTCTGTGCAAAAAAACGGAGCCTGCAGCTACCGGTACACTGTACATTGTACAAATGGTTCATCTACCATTACCATTTCCATTTCTAACCTATCTCAGTCATACAGGTAGCTACATGTACATGTATGAAGGTTTTTTAATTTTTGTATTTAATTGGCAAGTAATTTGTAGTGGTTCTTTTACAGCTGTCGTCCGGTTTCGATTAAATGGCCGGAACGTCCGGAAAACATTCGTTGCCAAAGACGTAGATATAATTATAAAGAAAGGTTACAAAAAACACGGTTTGAGCTTTTGTTTTCACTCTATAATCATTGCATGCAGTACTGACCTTGTTTTATGTTGCAAAACTTGGGGGTTCTGTATTTTCAAACCGTCAAGCTATCCGGTGATTTCTTTTTTTTTAAATAAAATATAAAAGCGATAACTTACATGTAATAACTACATTGTAGCAAGATCGCATAGCACTACCAACCGCCCCAAAAGATCGATTGCCATAGCAATTGAATGTTTTTGGACCTTCTGCTATTTTTACATGTGGCCGCTGCATACCGGTATGTACGGCTCACAATGCGGAGGAAGTCCAGTATTTAATCCACATTTATGTACTTCCTAAACATCTAATTAACCAGTTCGCGCTGGATGACATTACTGTATCACGTAAAATTTTCCCTAGATTCAAAACGGATGACGCATAAACACGTTACGACTTACGAGCAAGGCCAGAAATGCGTGGGTGTGCTTCCCTATACCATCGGCTTGGGTAGCCCAGGTTGGACTCCTCCATTGTGTACAACGCGACAGAGTCCAGGGTATCAATTTCTCCTGCCATAGCGAAAATCTTTACAACGACATTTTTTCACATTTTTACCTGATGTCGAAAAGCGTGGATTTGCAATATATTTTCTGTAAATAAGTAGCCCAAAGACACATTCGCTTTTTGTAACCCATGACAATCTGTAATTCCAAACACAAGAAAAGATGTAAACGAAATTTCAGCTTCCTTCATCAGGTAAAAATATGAACAAAATGTGTTGTAAAATTATTCGCTATACATGCACTTTTGGCAGGATAAATTGATACCCTGGACGCGACGTCAGTCGTAATGCAATGAAGAACGTCGTCCAACCTGGGCTAATAAGGTTGTTTCACGTTCCACGGCCATCTTGGATTCAGCGCAAAAAGGGGTACGCAACTTACCCGGATGATAGCGTGTTTATATGGGTGTTCCCCTCTCCTACATGTAGTAGGCCTACAGAGGGCGCTCTACTGAGCATGCGCAACTGGAACGTGAAACAACCTTATAACGTGTAGCCTGTAGGGGTGAAAATGAAATTAGTGTCTACAGTACAGTGAGATACAAATATTTAAAATTATGTTTGGGTTTGTTTTCGTCCAACTTATATCTGGACTCCATCCGCAACGCGAATCGAATCGAATCCTACATCATGTACAACTAATTACTGGCACTGTGCTACCGTCGACGTGTCGTTTAATACAGTGGAGCTAGCCCAGGTTGGACTTCTCCGTTGTGTACAACGCGACGGTCGTAATGCAATGAAGAACGTCGTCCAACCTGGGGCCAATTTCATAGAGCTGCTAAGCACAAAAATTTGTTTAGCACAAAAAAGTCTTGCTCATTAAAAACAGGTTACCAGCCAAAATTCTACGTGTTTTTCATGCTAAGCGAAAAGCCAGCTGATTATCAATCGAAAACAATAAAGATCCCGTGAAAATTTGGTCTGTTAACCTTGTTTTTGCCAAGGACAAATTTTCATGCTAAGCAAATGTTTGTGCTTAGCAGCTCTATGAAATAAGCCGATTCACTATTGCAACTGCGCATGTCCGTTACATGACCTGACGACTGCTTTTGGAAGATCAACAATACACCCGCGTATCTTTTGCACGTGTTTAGACAACCGTTACCGTCGCCGTATTTTAGATAATTTGTTGTCATTTGTGGAAACGAACGTGCTTACTGTCTCTTTTAATGTAAGATCTTCCATTCTTCTTAAAAAACAAAACAGAAATATCGCATGTTATGCCCAGAAATTGCCACACTATCGTTAGTTTTTTGCAAGGGAGTTAATACGTTACCGCTGACAACGCAATTTGTTTATCTCCCGTGACCTTTGACAATTTACCCAGCATGCCTTGCGCCGCGGGAATAGTGAATCGGCTTACTCATCAGCTGCAGTGGAGCCATACCGCACACGTACGTACACGTGTACATCAATCAACTCGTCGTAGGAACATAGTAGACCAGCCAAACTTGAAAAAGTCCTCTAAAAAAAGTTTCCACGGCATTGTTTGTTAATAGTCGGCATCCATGCTAGATCTATTGTTCATGGGATCAGGAAGACGATTAGGGTGGATGCCACGCTTGATTTTGAATTTTAGGGTCATTTCGAGGTCAAAAGGTCAAATAAGGTCAACATTTGTATTTTTGGATTTTGCACCAAACTTGACCCCAAGTTGTAGATCTATCAATACAATTTATTTGTATCATCATATCGACATATAAAAGCTGTGAAATTAAAAGTTAATCTTTTATCTTGTACACAAATGTATAGCAAAATGAAACTTAAAAGTGTGATTTTCTCAAAAAGTGCATATCTTAAGTATATCGAAGTTGTTTGCACTCCCTATCCCAATAGTGCATATAATTGTTTCAAACAACTTTTTGTTGGAAGGTAAATATACCCAGGCAGTTTTTAATAAAAAAAAAATTATAACACACATTTTATAATACACCATAATGGCGTAATGAAACAAGAAGTTATGTTATTCACGCAGTATATTTAAACGCGTAGTGGGTTTATAGTTTGACAAGTTGCTCAAAAACTGTATGTCTGATATCAAAATTGTTTGTACTCCCATGGAGGAATAAGAAGGAATACTCCCAATCGTTCCATGTAAAACATTGTTCAGACTCCAACACAGTCAACAAACTTGCAATGAGTTAAAATGTTGAACATTTGTACAATTTGGCTTTTTCATATGTTATACCAGGTTCCTACACGATAGGGGTATCGTGCAGTGATAAATTATAGCCTTTAAAAGCTACATGTGTAACATAATGTGGATTACCAAGTTTCAAAGCTAGCTCCAGACATGCTCCAGAGCAGACCAGGCACTCCAAGGCCACTTCTTTCACATAAGATGGACACCCTAAGTACTTCTGTTGCCTAGCAACTGCCAAGATCAGTGACCTTTGGGTGTCTGATTAGCACAGACATCTAGGGCCCCATTGCATGCCATACTGTACTTACAGCCATTCTGTTGATCAGACATACTGGACCTGCTCTTGCTGACAAGTGTGTATGGCTAAATCTGAAGCCATCAACCCTCAGTTTCTTTGATGAATCACATCATCTGTTAGAGTGAGTAGACTTTCTTTTTTATCTCAAGTTGTTTTAATTTTAATTACATTTTAATTATACATGTATAGTAATTATGGACACACGTGTAGACTGTATGGTGTAAAACATCTAGTCCTTGCTTATGACACAATTTAGGAATTTATGAGTATTGCATCATTGATTGCAACTGAGTGGATGAATAGGACATGCAAAATGCAGAATGGCATAATTGGAATTACGAGAAATGATCAAGCCAGGGACAAATTTTGTATCACATGGTCCGAGCGATCACGCATCACACAAGACATAAGATTTCTCTTCAATCTGGAAGATGATGAGGAAGAAACCACTTTCATCCGCTCTGACAGTCTTCCATCTCGCACAAAGCGAGATGTTGATGATGTTAAGAAGCTTACCACACAGCTAACAAGATTTGATGTGTTCCGAGTAAACCCAACATTGGCTGAAGAAGAAGACGACACTGACGCTGATGATGATACTAGAGAGATACCACTGGTATCATTGGCAACCAAAGACACTGCACCAATTGATGTGGTAAGTGATCTTCTAACGGCTGAAAATCGTGGAAAGCAGTATTTGATGACCAACGTGAAGCAACGTCTGATTGAAGAAACTGTCGGTTTTCATGACGCCCTGAAGAAACATCGCTCCAAAACTTTTGCTGATCTATACAAAGCAAATGTTTCCACCAAATAAGAGCAAGTTCGGGCGCGAACTATAGTTAACCATAGTTCGACTAACGTCGCTCGAACGCAGAATGGTTGGGCTATCTCAGTCGACTATTTGGAACCAGACCCCGGAGCACGGTTGCCGCTGGTTGACAGTAGCCTCTTTTTATAGGAAAACATTGAGAGAACCAGTGACGTACGTAGAAAAAGGTGATGTCAGTAGTCGGACGGAGGGAAAGGCAGACGTTTAAGTGGAAATCTGGCGGGCCTAATGTAATTTTTGTCTTGTTTTTGGACCAACATGACTAACGTTATGGCTTATCCTACTTATCCTACTTATATGCGTGGAAGAATAGTACCAATACCCATTTCATTCATGTCTCAAATGTAAACAAAGCGGCTGCCATCTTTTCAACAATAGTTCGACTAGAGCCGTTCGAGCGAACTGCATTTGAGCATGCGCATTGGTAAAGCAGAGACTGACTAATGGTTAACTATAGTTCGCGCCCGAACTTGCTCCAAAATGTACAGAAGATTATCAAAGCCGACAGAAAGTTACTGCAACGATTGCTCAATGCTGCCACTGGAGGTCGACCATTGGAAATGGTGAATATTCTCCAGCATGAGCTGTCTCCCGTCCCACTGTCTCTCGCCAAGGCTGGAGGGGAGATGAATTCAACAGCAAAGGCAGATCTGATCCACATCTTAATGGCTGGGCTTACCACGCCCACAAATATACCGAATGCCAACATGAAGACATGTGTGCTGATAGATGGTCATGCACTTATCCAAGCCCTTGGAAAGCCTCATGGGTGTCAAACTTTTGGTGATTACGCTGGTGTTTTCATAAATAGTGTGACACAACACTTCGGAGAGAATACAACAAGAGTTGACGTGGTATTTGATCGCTACATTGGAGAGAGCTCCATCAAGGCAGTGACTCGATCAAAGCGAATGGGAAAAAAAAAAGCCAATTCGAAAGCTCATCGATGGATCCCAGGTCCCACTCCCACAGGTTTGGGGCCAATTCATTGCCTTGGATGAGAACAAAGCTGATCTCGCCAAGTTCTTGTCAAACGCCATCGTACAGAAGGGCAAGGATCTACTGCAAAGATACGAGATAGTAACAGGCGGTGGGTTCCTTGATGTTACAGATGCCAGGTCCACGAGGAGAGATGATGTAAAACTTAGAGGAAACCATGAAGAGGCTGACACCAGGTTGATACTGCATGCATGTGAGGCAGTCAATGAAGGATATCAAAGAGTGGTGGTCATCTGCAGGGATACAGACGTGATGCTACTTCTGGTGCACTTTTTATCTTCAAAAGCAACAGAAGTTTGGATGATCTCTGGAACGGCAAAGAAGCGCAAATGTTACCCAATACATGCAGTATCTGAGAGACTCGCACAACCTGTGAGGGATAACCTGCTCAGCTTTCATGCCCTTACAGGATGTGATACAACCTCCTCCTTCCATGGCCATGGGAAGAAAATGTGCTGGAAAATCTTTGAGAAGCAACCACTACTCGTCAAGGGAATTGGTTGTGATGGAGAACTTGCCCCCATTGAGCAGTTTGTATGTCACCTATACGGTGCACCTGAGCAGCCAACCATCAACCATGCCAGACTCCAACTCTTTAGTAAGGCGAAGAAGGGTCTGGAGATGTTACCGCCAACAAGAGATGCACTGGAACTTCACACAGTACGCGCCAACTACCAGGCAAAGATTTGGTTTCAGGCAGACCAGGAACACATAGATGTCCCATCTCCTCTAGACACAGAAGCTTGGAAGAACGAGTCAGGTTACCTGGAAGCTGTCTGGACAAGACTACCCCCTATCCCAGATGCATGTCTTGAGCTAGTTTCCTGTGGATGCAAATCAAAGTGCAGGACATCCCGATGCACTTGCTTCAAAAAGGACCTAAGATGCACTTATGCCTGCGGATGTGACGCAACTGACTGCAACAACCCAGCTGGCCAATAGACTCGTAAACTAATTTTCCATTCTGTTATTGTGAGCAAGCTTAGGTGGGCACATAATTATTCTGATGTACAAAGAAAAAAGTGATGCACCCTGCCACAACGAAATAATTGTCAAAGTGCCATGTCAAACTATAAAACCACTACACGTTTAAATTTACTTCGTTCAAATTTACTTGTTTTATTACATCCTAACATTATATGAAGATGTGGTATGGAATTTGTTGTTATATCAAAAACTGCCTGGTACCTTTACCTTGGAAAAAAAAGTTGTTTGAAACAAATATATGCACCATTGAGATAGGGAGAGCAAACAACTTCGTTATTCTTAAGATATGCACTTTTTGAGAAATCACCCTTTTAAGTTTCATTTTGCTATATATTTGTGTACAAGATCAAAGTTTATCCGTTAATTTCATAGGTTTGGTGTATCAACATGAAGTTAACAATAACTTTTATGGGTAGATCTATCAATTGCGGTTAAAATTTGCACAAATTTTGAAAATACTGATTTTTGACCTTATTTGACCTTTTGACCTCAAAATGACCTTTAAAATTCAAAATCAAGCGTGGCATCCACCCTAATCATCTTCCTGATCCCATGAACAATAGATCTAGCATGGATGCCGGCCATTAACAAACAATGCCGTCCAAAGTGTATTTTCACACTTTGGCTGGCCTACTATGAACGTCAACTCAACTTGAACAAAACTTTCTTACAAATTCGGAAAATCTGTGATTTTTTGAAATCCTGTTCTAATGTTGATAATAACTTTAGGGGTGTCAGGAGTTTGAGGGATTATAACATAACATGGGTAAATAAAAACACACTGGGGCGGTAGGCCAACTTACTTTTTACACTTTTGAGAAACTTGTCCACTGCAACGGGATCATGTACAGCATGCATTTTGCATGATATAGGTGACGTCATAGCAACAAGAACGGCCAAACCACTTCATAACACGCGTGTTGGTTGGTGAAACTGCATCATGGGAATATGGACTGCCGCAGCTAGCTGAGAGTACATTGTCGTCTGCTTTACGTCAGCTGTAGTACATGTAGTATCAAACTAACTTTATGCGCGGGAAATACGATGAGTAATCAATTTTACCTACAGTTATTAACATTGAATATTTTGAGTTTACTGTATCCAATCCAAGATTCAAGATCAAAATATGACACCCCACTATTGACCATTATATATATTTGGTTGCAGTCTAGGCAAAATTGGACTCAGTAATATTAATGAAGGTCAATCAGAAAAAAAAATGTTAAAAAGACATGAAGCTAGAAATGAGAAACATTTTCAATTTTGTTACTTGTTTCTACTCTCCATAGACTTTGTACACATCCGCTGAAGTAGCATCGATTTACATTCTTTCCCTGTTGAGTTCTTTGTTAATCATGAAGATACGAACTTTCAAATTGGTCTGCTTAACGACCGATAGAACTAGCTATAGACGATGTGCCCTCTGACGTCACGTGTTTACATCTGTATTCAAATGTGCCCGGCAGTGATGCGCACCCATCATGTTTTACATAAAATTTGCTTAAAGACTGACGTCGCAGGTCAGATCGCCTTTGAATTTTGTGACCTCCGTGATGTCATCTCTTAACCAAATTTATGTAAAACATGATTCGTGCGCATATTGACGGCCACATTTGAATACAGATGTAAACAGAGGCACATCATCTATATAACTTCAAGAGCATGGCATATCACGCGATTTGCAAATAGGAAAAACAAAAGTAGGGCCTACATTGTATTGGCGCATATTAGATATGCCATAATGCTGTAACATGTGTATGTATGGGGGGGGGGGGGGGGGGGGTTAGTGGCGTCGAACTCAAATGAATGAGAAAAACGACATCTGCTTCCAAAAAGAATCGATAATATAGGCCCTACATTAAACAGGTTCATATTTGACCAATAGTCACTCATCTGCAAAATTGCCCTAATAAAATGTCGACCGGGTGAGTCTCAGGGTACAAAACTGGTTGATTATTTTCGCACTGGACCAGAACAGTTTGAAAAGGGAATAGATATGAACCAGTCTCGAGTGGTCGTGGGTTGGATGGTGTGGCTTCGTGTTGTACTCGTAACAAGCCGACTCTGCTCAGGTAAGCGTCGGCCATATATTAAAATTAAAAATTGAAAGTGAGGTAAAAACTTTATTTTGGAAACTTGAGGAAGAAATTAATGCAATGACCTAAAGTTAATCACAGTCTTCTCTGATGAATAATTATTTAACATTTGTGATTAAACATATCTTAAGGGATTGTATACGTTTGGTAATTACTCCAAAAATTAATGGCAATAAAAACTTACTTGGTAAGAGGTACAGCAGCTTTGGATAGTATAATGCATTTTTAGAAACTTTTCACTTCGAAGTACTGCGGTTATGGAAAAAGATATCACTTTTTGTCCCCAAAAATTTGAATCTGAGAAGCGTTACTACAGTGACGTTTCTCAGATTGTGTATTCCAATGCAGATTATTCTTCCTACGTGGACATAACCGCTTCAGACTTTCGGCAATATCTCAAAATCGCTGCCACCTTTTGAAATGAAATTTTTACAGGTTTAGTTTTATGGTATATATCTATAGCTATAAAGGATTGAAACAAACAGTGGGTTTCAATCACCAAACGTATACGATCCCTTTAATGTTGTATGTGTCATTTCGTGTAGTACCTCAAATAAGTGTCCACTTTCAAAAAAAAATAATTTGTTAATACTTTGTAGGATGGAAGGAATAGAGGAGTAAGTAACAAAAATAGACTTTTAAAATTTCTAGCAGGTCCGTTGCTATGGTAATACGGGCCATTATGTATTTTGTCAAGTTTCTTTGCCATTTTAGGGCCTGTACAAAAAAAAGATTCTTGCGATAATTTCAAGGGCCATCAAGCCAGAATGCGAAGTAATATCACAAACAAATTTACAATACATCATCATTACCTTTACAAGTAAAAAATATAAAACAATTTAAAATTCATCTTTATATCATGTTTAGGTCCCCACAAAGTCGAGGGGCTACAATGCGGCAGCGTGCATTGAGTGCAGAATTTAAAGTGATGTAACATTTTAATACAAGCTTGTTTTGAATTACTGTTTTCGTTATTGTCTTTGTCTTGTCACAGGATTTAATTTGATGTTATTAGTACTTTTGTATACATTTTAGGTTTTACAAACGTTAATGGGCACCAGAACCTATATTCGCACAAAAAGATTCGCGTTAAAATGTATGATCTGTCGTTAAATTTGACGTCAATATATTGACGTCAAAAATCAGGACCTTAGTTGAAGGCAAGTCGAGAAATTTGTCGCGAATATTGACCTCAATATTTACGACTTTGCTGGGGGAAAGTTGTGAAATTTGACGCGAATATTGACGTCAATATTCACGACCTTTGGGGAAAGTCAGGAAATTTGTCGTGAATATCGACGTCAATATTCACGATCTGCGTAGTCTTCTTCCAAGGCCACCATATTAGGGTGAGTCCGAGAACCATACCAACTGATGACGCATGCGCACAGGACATGTAATTTGTTGCAGAACAAAACGTTATCTTCACTGTGCTGGCCGACTAATAATTCCCCTAGATACCTATATTGCAACGACGACAATAAACCACACATTTTCGCTCACATTTTTCAATTTTGGGTATGCCCCACATTCATCAATAAAGGTGTATGTAATATATATTTATATATTCTCTAGTATAATCTCCATAATTCTCCATTTTATTTCCATATATTTATTTTACATTTTAAAAAAAAAACTAAGAGGAAAGTGGCCAGAAATCGCCTCAGATTGCACCACAAAGCATATAAAGTCCAACATTTTCCATGAGGGCCCTTAAGCGCGGGCCCAGAGCCCACGCTTTGCGCTCGCAATTTTCAGTTTTGGGTGTGCCCTACATCATAGAGATTTATATATACATGTAGTATTTATTTATATATATTCTACATTAAAATCTCCATAATTCTTCATTTTATCTCCATATCATTTTAAAAACTGTGTTAAAAAAAACAGAGGAAAAGGCCAGGAATCGCCTCAGGTTGCACCACAAAGCATATAGAATCCAACATTATAGAATCCGGACGCCACACGCCGTACGGGCTTATTGCGCTTTGCGCTCGCATTTTCCAGTTTTGGTTGTGCTCCCGTCTAAACGAATCCTAGATCCGCGCCTGCACTAGTACTAGTCCAGGGAAAATACTTAATTTTCTTTTGTTGACCCCACACAAATTGCAATAAAATATTTTTCACCGCAGTGCAATTCTATAACCTCCCTAGAATAACATACTACAAATCTTAAAAAAATCCAAGTGGTGGAAATATGACTAATTTGCATAAATCGTTAATCCCTGCCGCGTAATATATTTATTCCTATATTTGGGTATAATATTATTTATTATTTTTTTGAAAAGTTTATTTTAGTGATTCTACTTACATATCCTTACTTCAATAACATTTTCTAAAGCATATAAGTGACTGAATAATTATGTGAACATAGTAATTATTCAAAATGACAACTTCATGAACCCATAAATCGGTGCGCACATTACACTGTCTCCAGATATCATCAAGTAGTCAGTATTGGTGAGCTTCAAATTCACCAAGTTGCTTACTGGCACAGTTATCATATTAAAACCTTATGGAAAATTATATGAACAATGATAACATTGTGATATTTAGCCCAGCAAGTAGAATCACCAAAATAAACTTTTCAAAAAAATTATAATAATAATTATACCCAAATATAGGAATAAATATTACGCGGCAGGGATTAACGATTTATGCAAATTATTCATATTTCCACCACTTGGATTTTTTGAGATTTTTAGTATGTCATTCTAGGGACCTTATAGAAGTGCACTGTGGTGAAAAATATTCTATTGCAATTTGTGTGGGGTCCAAACTTATTTTCCCTGGACTATACAGTGGAACATCGTTATAACGAACACCACGGGATCCACAGATTTTGTTCGGTATATATCGATTGTTCAGTATAGCGATGTTTAACCGCTGGTCCATCAGGCATCCATTTTCAAGACGGCGTACGACGAGTAGTCACCCGTCACTCTTTAACATATATATTTAAAGCACCGTATGACGTTTATAAATTTAATATGGCCCAAATAGCGTTTGACGTACCTACAAATATTTTGACATATTTTCAACAACAATCTTTGGTATATTTGGACACAACAAACAATCTGGAGCCAAAGACGGTGGATTTTGTTAATCACACTGCAAAAAATGTGTTTAGCGAGTAAACACTTTTCTAAACACTTTCTTGCTATCAGTTTGTAAACAGTCATGTTTAAATGCTAAACATGTTTAACATGAGGACGGATTGTGTTTAGCCATTGAACGTTGGTGTTTAGGAATTAGATGCGTGCATGTTTACAAACTGATAGCAAGAAAAGTGTTTCCTCGCTAAACACAGTTTTTAGAGTGCAGTTGACATTTCTTTTTCAAAAACGATTTTCAGTATTTTCGTACACAGAAAACGGGTTGGTGTTTGGTATAGCCGAATGTTCGGTATAGCGGTGTTATAGGCCTATAGCGCCTATACTAACCACTGTATACATAATTATATAGGCCTACGCCACAATACAACATGAAAAGCGTGTGCATGTAAACTCCTTTTTTAGTGATCATTGAAATTCGATACTGATTTGGTCACCTCTTTATTGGTTAATAATTTGAATATATTTGTTTCTATTAAAGTCGGTGCCTTTAGAAATTGCGAAGAAATTAATCAAGCATATGCAGGATTCGCGCCAGATGGATCCTACGTCATTGATCCGGACGGATTACTACAAGGCGAGGCCGGGTTTTTGGTCCGTTGCAAAATGACGACGAATGATGGTAACTAGTAACATGCACAAATACACATATGTTTCCCCGGCACTTTTTGACAACAGTTGCTTAATTTCGCTCATAAAACCATTGTTATCGACCAAAATAAAGAGTATTGCTGGATAATGAGTTGTTATATTGATTAGTGATTATTTGAACGAAAGGTGTTCTTTATAGTTTCTGAATTAGAACCAATCTGGAACTCATTATGTAACAAATACAGAATAATGACATCATTGTCAACATTCATTCCCTGGTACTTTGGTAGGCTGGTGGACCATGATTTGCAACCTCTGCAAATACGGAATTTAAACTACACTTACAATATATTTTTCTTTTTCACAAGGTATGTTGACTAAAATACATCATGATCACGAAGCCCTTACAATAGTAACTAGTAAAACAGACCCTTATATCGAGACTCTGAGGTACGACGGCCCATCCGTCCAGCAATTTGCGTCGCTCATCGCCACCTCCAGGTCTTGTGCCCAGTCCTTTATAATAAAGTGTCTCGGAGCTGATATCTGGAGCCAAGACTTCATGGATACCTTGACGGTGCAGTGGCAACCGCGACAGGGAGACATACTAGTCGGGGACTGGGGAGTGCCAGTGCCCGAAGGCATGGGGTGCACATGCGATGACACCGGTGAGTTAATGTGCGTTTGCATCGTACCGTCATTTTGGAACGGGTATCCGGAAATTATATTGCACAAATACCCGACAAAGAAAAGCAACCAATTACTTGTTTCGAACTCTAATGAACTGAATATTCACAGGTTGGCGTAGCGGTTCTCTCTTCGTCTTCCACCGCTATGACCCGGGTTCGAATCCAGCCTGGGCCAATAGATTGGGTTTCAGTTCAGGCCGATACCAGCTACAGTGCCTAGGGCGCTTTTGAGTGATACCAGACAGAAATAATCATATACTAATATAATAATAGCATACAAACATGCAAAATTGAGTTTCCACAGTTTTGGTAAACTAAAACAATATCAATAATACCAATCGATGTGTAAGATAAAAAGATTCCCTAAAGATGGAAAATTAGTTTTCATAAAATAATAACACAAAATGGTGCACGGCGATAAAAAACGTCGTCCATATCAGCTGGCTTGGGCTATTATGTATAGGCCTATAGGCGAAAATTAAGCCGGTTCAGTATTTCAAATGCGCATGCATGATGTGCACAACGAGATGCGACAACTTTTCTCTTAGTCTGGTTCCTAAACCAGATAATTCTGACTATTTCTGATGAAATATTAGGGAGTATTCGAATTGCTGGATTTGGTTGTGATTCGGCCATTGCTATGATGTTGCTATGGGCAGTCATTGTCCGCCCTTACCAACAGCATATAACAACGGCCGAAGTCACAGCCAAAGCCATCAATTCGAACATGGCCTTAGGTCCGGTAGCCGCCAATGTCACGTGACCAACACTCACAACAAAAATATAGTTTCCGAAAATGTTTGAAATTCGTTCTGTTGACAGTCGGGTATTATCGTTAACGTTCGCGATGTTCCAGTGTTTCCGAAAGTTGTAAGGGTTAGCAACATTTATTAACAACAAAATGATGGAAACTTTTGTTCGAACAAAGGTTTGGACATACAAGACACATATAAATGTTAAATATAACTACCTAATTGCTGGTACCCGCTATGCTTTTTCACGCATACGATGAAAAGTTTATCTCGAAAGCACATGCGCAGTTGGAATACCGGACTAGCTTATTATTACCTATCCCAGGACAGATTTCCAATGTTTATTCTTTCGAAAACAATTGGTATTATAGGCCTAATAAGAAAAACAACTCCGTACACGCACGATACCAAGTCCTACGTACATTAACCCTTAACAAATATTTTTTCATTCCCCCAGATAGCAGTTGCCTATCAGGTGAATTACAATGCTTATGCACGGGCAAGCTTACAGAAGAAACCAAGTTACCCGTGATGGCGATACACTTTATCGAAGTGACAGGTAGCAATCAACGATCGAGGTATAGAATTGGGCCGCTCGTATGCCGTGGAATAGGTATGATTGTGTACATGAGAATAACAAGTTATCAGTACACTAAAAACTGTGTTTAGGGAGAAAACAATTTGTTTTGCTATCAGTTTGTAAACATGTTTAGAAGCTAAACGTACATTGTACGTGTCCAATTCCTAAACATCAACGTTCAATGACAAAAAATCCTCATGCCTCAATCCTCATGCTAAACATGTTTAGTAAACGTGTTTACAAACTGATAGCAAGGACGAGTTTAGAAAAGTGTGTACTGCTTTTTTTCTTCTCTTGTTTTGTTGTTGTTGTCGATGTTTAGGGCCTACTGTTTGTTGTACATGTATAAACAAAACAATAGTCAGACTTGGCTGAAGAATAGCAATGTTACAAATACCGTAACAGAAACTTCACCAATGAGTCAGCGATTATGCACGCAACGTCACACGCGCATGCAAATGCTACACAATTCTGCTCGTAATTTGTCGAGCAATATGTGAATTAGCCAATACGACCTATTTAAAAATCATGGCGTGCTTTACGGCGTACGTTAGATGGCGCCCGCCTCGGCGGCCTAGCGCCTTGCACACCACGATTAGGACGTCTTGCAAACAAGACTAATCTGCCTCATTAAAATTATACTCTTCTGCCAGGCACCCAACTAAGGGTTCCTTGCTAAATTTGAGACTTGCGTTGTTTTGTTGAGGCTAGAGTTTTACAGCTTTGCCATATAATAAAGACCGGATTATATACGAATTGCGCATGTTGCGATGCACGCTGCTGTATCGAGCGACTTCAATGCAAATTGTGCGATGCGGTAAGCTAGTACGTGCAGGTAAATCAGTGACGAAAGTGTAGCATCTGATTGGATAAGATTCAACAAAAGAACGGTCGCTAGATGGAGCCGAAGGCGCCCAGGCCGGTGACGACCGCTCATTGGATGGCTGAACGGTTGTGGGCGGAGCTTAACCACTACAATGCGGCAATCTTGAACGAGCAACGAGCCAACGAAGAAATTATTATCTTGTAAGTGACTGTGACATATAATTGTTTTAAATACTTACTTGATAAAATAAATTCATACATATACACCGATCCAGTATTATATAAGACACGCCCGTTGTTACTATAGTACCGTAAAACGGGTGGATTTGGCAGTTTTGGGGCGACTTAATTCTGGTCAGATCGTTTTATAGGTAAAAACAAAGAGAACACGAATACACAGTACACGAACGCACATGTACATCTAGCCGTACAAATAGCGCTGTAAATACAATCAATCGTGAACTCATCTTTTGTTTGTATTTTAACTTTTTGGGAAAACCTGGATCGATATTTTGTACAAGAATCTCAACAGTTAACGTTTGTAAATAGTGGACTATATTGCCGTTATTATACAACGCGCGTTGGGCAGGCATGCAGTCGAAAGAGCGCATGCACACACTATGCCCCCAACGGACGTGGACGCGGACGCTCCTATTTTAAAAGTTTAAATTAATTAATTTAATACTCATTCGGGCCGATTTGTTTGTGCTATGTCTCATTTGAAATATCATAACAAATACAATGCTAGAAAATATCAACGCTCCTAATTTAAAAGTTTAAATTTATTAATTCAATACTCATTCTGGGCCGATTTTGTTCGTGCTATGTCTCATTTGAAATCTCATAACAAATACAATGCTAGATAATATCAATTCAATTTGATAATCAATTTTGTTCAGGGTGCAACCCCCTAAAAGCATGGACACACTAACTTTAAAGGGCCTTTTCGAAACCTTTGCTTCGTCTTCGGCTTTGGCTTCGCCTCCGAATTCCGAATCACTGAGAAGCAAATAGAAATTAAAGTAAATATAAATAGTCTAACTTTTGGGTTCATATTATTCGATTGAATGTTTCTTAAGCACAACAGGCATCAAAATGTGGCAGGGGATCTCGCAGTTGGAAATCTAAAATCGCCTTAAAGCCAAAGACGACGACGAAGCCAGGGATTCGAAAAGGGCCTATAAGTATATGACATGTCAACATTTGAACAGATCAAATTAAGCGATGAATCGCCAAAAGCTATAGGTTGACCATATTGCACAGCGCGCGGCCAAAAGCAAAATTAAACCAAACAGCGTGTTGGACTAAATACACGAACGGACAAAAGCAAATCAAATATGGCTGCCATTGACAAGACAATTAATAATGCCATTAGATGACAGAATTGTCGTGTTGACTTCAACAAAACAGATCGTTTGCAGCCTCTCACACGTTCTTTTCTCGGATATATATCCGACGGGAAATAATTGTATTGGCTGTCGGCACGTTCCGTCTTGAGTCAGGCAAAGAAAATGTTATTACTTTCCGATGTTTAGTTGGCTCAGTTCAAGTTTGAGGTCGTGTTCTGCGCTGGTCTTTACATAGTGAAACCTCAAGCATTTAGAGCAAACGTTGTCCTTGTGGCCTTTGGGTAACCCGCATGTGAAATTAAATGAAGGAAACATATTTAGCATACTGCCGTGATTGCGGTACAAACGGATATTAAGACACTATAGACAAACAAAATGGTCTCGATTGTACTCGTGTCATACCAAATTACTCTGCGTGACAAGCTCCCATTTGTGCCAAACTGTTTTGGAATGAAAAGACACAGTTCTGTAACACGAGCGATGTTGTAAACCGTGCACACGCGAAGATGGCCAAAAATGTTGGCTGTTCGATTCTTTTCCTTGGATTACTGGTTCGAATTTACGGTAAAGTTGGATTGTCCGTGCTTTTTAAAAATGTAGATTTTCGTTTCCGAAGAGATTTTGAAGAAAGACTATACGTACTGTGTAGGCCTATACGAATATTTTTGTTTGCATTTGTAGGCCTTTACACATTGTTAAAAAGTGGTTGTTATCATTGCGCGCCAATTGCGCGCTCCTAATGTAGAATTTGAATTTAGTTAAATACCCGTTTTTATGGGATGTCTTATTCGAAAGCTCATAACAAATACAATGCTAGAACATTAATCATTCATTTTGAAAATCTATTTTTCAGGGTGCAACCTCCTAAAAGCTCGGACACACCAACTGTTCAGACAAATTTTCATGTTGTTGTGGGTTTGTGAATTAGCCTCATCTTCGCTCCAGTTTTCTGTTGTTAAATGCGGGAATCAGTTTATACAGCAATCAATGGAAATTTTGAACCTACCCTTCTCATGCCTTCATTCTGTTTCGCTTTTTGTCTCGAGATATACCAGTGCCAAGATTCACCTCCTAATTATTTCATTTTATTGGAAGAAAGTTGGAAGAAAGTTGAATGAGAGGTTAATCTCGACGTAGGTACATGTAGTTAGAAACAAAAAGTGAATAAGACTTTCCCATTGATTGCTGCATTTATAATTATTGGTAATTTTTGTTCCGCAATTATGATCAGCTTACAGAAGCTGTCAGGAGTGGCGACTCGCGGGGTACGAGATCGACGGAACATATGAGGTTGATCCAGACGGGCCAGGAGGACTGGAGGGTTTTGAAGTGGAATGCCGAATGAATACAGGTTAGTGATAATGCGCGGTTCCATGCACATTGCCAAACAATTAGAGAATAATTTTACAGCCACACTCTAAAAACAGATTGGTTGAAAATAACCAAGTGATTGGTAGATATGACTGTGTCCAACCAATATATTGGTCAATTTTGAACAAATTAAACAATTATATTTTGTTAAATTGACCAATATCATTGGTTTTTTCGACCACTATTTCGGTTAAAATTGACCAACCTCATTGATTGGACACATATCTATCAGTTGGTTATTTCAACCAATCTGTTTTACGGTGCAGAAAGGGCATTTTTTTCGCAAGATCTTCTTAAACATTAACAGTCCATGTTGAGGAAATAGTACGGTCAGAAAACCAGTCTAGCTGGCTTGCAATTGTACCCATTCATATTGATTGATAACAAAATATACGGTATAACTAAATGTGGTAAATTGGTGGTATATATTTGAAAGAAGTCAGTTTTGTTCCCAATGCTGGTCAGCCGACCAGCGTTGGAGATTAACCCTTTGCACGCTACGAATCAGTGTACGGAGTATTCCTTCCCTGCTGTGTAAATTGCCAATGAAATATTTTATGAACATGCCGGATTGAGCCTACATTTCAAAGCTAAAAAGTAGTCGAGGCAGACGTAAACGTATATATTAGCGAAGCACATCAGAAACAATCCGCTAAAGTAATACGATAGAATGTGTTTCGAGTTTTATGCAGCTTATTATTAAAATGAAATCACGCCGCCATCGTACCTAGATTCCATGCGTTCTCAAATTACAATAGCCTAAAATTATACGTCAGCGCATATAATTACGGACGTGGCCAATTCCCACCCTTCATTTTTCATAGTACCGGCCCTCAAATGTACACAATTTCTGTTAGTACATGACGTTATGGGGACATAATATATATATATGTTTATCTGTAAATCACAGCAACATGATTTGTGTGGTTTTTGTTTTTTATACTCACTTCATACTTTGTAAAATGTTGACAATTGGCTATGTTATTTTAATGTAAATTAATTCTTTTTTAAACATATTTTAGTAAAGTAAGGGTTGTTTTTAACATGATAATTTTACAGTGCACATTACACGATCTAAACATCTTGCCAAAAACAAATGTATACCAGTTTTACACTGTTGCTTACGAACTCACTGTTAAAATAAAAATAATAATGCAATCATTTGTATTCCGAAAAGTTATTCATGGTGTACCGGTACTGACAGGTTGTACGGTTATACACCACGACAAGGACGTCGACGGTTTTACAGTGAGAGTTACGGGCGGTGGAAAAGGCGTCATAAAGTACGAGGCCCCTGGCGCCTACCGGGAAATTCTTAACTACACAACGGCTTCCCTGCCTCAAATCGCGGCACTGGTCAACGCCTCGGACCGCTGCGCCCAGCTGGTTTCATTGGAGTGCAAGAACGCAGAATTCTGGAACGAGAGGGGCACACAGATGACTTGGTGGGTGTCACGGGAACAGGACAAGATGCCCAACTGGGGTGGTGCTCCTAGTGGCTTCCGTGGATGCGGTTGCTATGTCAACAACAGTAAGTGAGTTAAAGGGATCGTATACGTTTGGTAATTACTTAAAAATAATGGCAATAAAAACTTACTTTGTAAGAAGTACAGCAGCTTTGGATAGTATAATGCATTTTTATAAACTTTTCACTTCGAAGTACTGCGGTTATAGAAAGAGATATCAATTTTTATCCCCAAAAATTTGAATCTGAGAAGCGATACTGCAGTGACGTTTCTCAGATTGTGTATTTCAATGCAGATTATTTTTCCTGCGTGGCCATAACCGCTCTAGATTTTCGGCAATATCTCAAAATCGCTATATCACCTTTTGAAATGAAATTGTTACAGGTTAGTTTTATGGTATATATCTATAACTACATGTATAGATTGAATCAAACAGTGGGTTCCAATTACCAAACGTATACGATTCCTTTAATGGTTAATTGCACATCACAAAGAGATTTCACTTCATTCAAACTTTCAAATTGTAAGCTTGAAGGGTACTGTGCAGGCATGTTTGCACTGAATAATTTAGAACATATTTATTAAAAAATTTAAATTTAAAGCTTATTAAAAATTAGGAAAGATCGGGAAATCCTTTTTAGAGACTAGGTCGGGCTGCGTTGCACTCATCACTCAGACGTTGCCAACGTTTGCCAACAACGCGAACAATGTTCACTTCATAAAATAAAACAAATAGCGAACGTCGCCGAACGTTTGAAATGTTCGCGACGTGAGTGGAACGCAGCCCGTTATATTTATCCTAAATTTCAATATTATGATGCTGCTAATATTGACCAATCAGAATCAGACTCAGAGATTCGAGCTCATGCCTCCAACATACATTGACCAACCACAACTGCTCCTGGTGAGCACGTCACGCACGTGGTAATGGCCCTGTCACACCAGAACGTTTTAGGCCAACGCGTGAG
Organism: Crossaster papposus; assembly: GCA_037893245.1. Lineage (NCBI taxonomy): Eukaryota > Metazoa > Echinodermata > Asteroidea > Velatida > Solasteridae > Crossaster > Crossaster papposus. The sequence continues at coordinate 800,874 of JBAIAA010000321.1, forward strand.
TAACGTGTTGTAATTTTGGCAACACTCTGGCAAACCGTGGCTGACCAACGCTAGGCCAGCGTTAGCAACACGCTGAGCGCGTTACTCACACGCTGGGACACGCTGTCACACGCTGAGGAAAACATATTTTTTTCAACATACCTACAATTTCCAGCGTTTGCCAGCGTGTGACTGTACACGCTGGCGGCGCGTTGGAGGTTCGTTACTCACGCGTCGAACACGCTAGACGATCGTTACCAACCCGCTACTCACACTCTGGCGTACGCTGGCGATACGCTGGTTATGGCCCTGTCACACCAGAACGTTTTAGGCCAACGCATGAGTAGCGCGTTAAAAATAGTTGAACCGTGATTTCAGCGTGTCCATACAGGTTGATAACGGGTTCATAGCGTATGCCAGCGCGTGAGTAGCGTGTAAGGAACGCGCTCAGCGTGTGAGGAACGCATCACTGATTTATAGTCAAAATACGACAGCGGGTCGCCAGCGTGTGAGTAGTGGGTTGGTAACGATCGTCTAGCGCGTTCGACGCGTGAATAACGACCTTTCTGCGCGCCGCCAGCGTGTTCAGTCACACGCTGGCAAACGCTGAAATTTTAGGTATGTTGAAAAATGTGTTTTTGCCTCAGCGTGTGACAGCGTGTTTCAGCGTGCGGGTAATGCGCTCAGCGTGTTGCGAACCTTGGTCTAGCATTGGTCAACGTTTACCCGCGTGTTGCCGAAATTCCAACACGTTACTCACGCGTTGGCCTAAAACGTTCTGGTGTGACAGGGCCATTACTGTAGTAGCGCGTCAGCGTTTTATACAACTAATCATGTGGTCGTTGTAGTACGCTGGCGCGCGTTGGAACGCGCTACTCACGCGCTGGGCATTCGTTCATCAGTCGTCGAGCGCGTTACTAACGCGTTACTCACGCGCTGGCGAACGCTATGAACCCGTTATCAACGCGTTATGGACACGCTGAAATTACGGTTCCACTTGACTTTTTCTGTTTAACGCGCTACTCGCGCGTTGGCCTAAAACGTCCTGGTGTGAAAGGACCATAACGCGCCGCATCTCGCGACGCGTCGTGTGATCCATTTCACTAAAGTTACGATGCGTTCAATGCGTCGCAAATACCTCGACAACAAGTAACAAGTCGTAAGTTGCGACGTGTATTTGGGTCGTCGTAAACAAGTTGCGTCTTTTAATAGCCAGTTTTACGCCACAAAAATGAAATAAACGAGACTAGAATACTCGGACAATGTGTGGGAAGTTGTAAATGAAACATTTTTCGTTAAAACTGCATCATACGTCAGCCATTTTGATTTACATTTTTAAGCTTTCCGAGAAGAGATTCGATGACTGTTTGCTGAATACCGGACGGTTATTTAATGTGCGTTAGAATAGGTACATACAACAGTCAGTGTTTTGTGCTATAAATACACCTACGACGCGTCGCACGTACGATGTGTTTCGTGAAATGGATTTCACGACGCGTTAAAAAATAGTTGATACGCTGGCAAACGCTGAACTTCCACACAAAAAGTCAAGTGGAACCGTGATTTCAGCGTGTCCATAACGCGTTGATAACGGGTTCATAGCGTTCGCCAGCGCGTAAGTAACGCGCTCGACGACTGATGAACGACTGCCCAGCGAGTGAGTAGCGCGGTCCAACGCGCGCCAGCGTACGGCAACGACCACACGATTAGTTGTATAAAAAGCCGACGCGCTACTACAGTAATGGCCCTGTCACACCAGAACATTTAGGCCAACGCGTGAGTAACGTGTTGTAATTTTGGCAACACGCTGGCAAACGCTGACCAACGCTAGGCCAGCGTTAGCAACACGCTGAGCGCGTTACTCACGCGCTGTCACATGCTGTCACATGCTGAGGAAAACATATTTTGTTCAACATACATACAATTTCCAGCGTTTGCCAGCGTGTGACTGCACACGCTGGCGGAGCATTGGAGGTTTGTTACTCACGCGTCGAACACGCTAGACGATCGTTATCAACCCGCTACTCACACGCTGGCGCACGCTGGCGTACGCTGCCGTACTCTGACGACACGCTGGTTATGGCCCTGTCACCCCAGAACGTTTTAGGCCAATGCATGAGTAGCGCGTTAAAAATAGTTGATACGCTGGCAATCGCTGAACTTTCACAGAAAAAGTCAAGTGGAACCGTGATTTCAGCAATTCCATACAGGTTGATAACGGGTTCATGGCGTATGCCAGCGCGTAAGTATCGTGTGAGGAACGCGCTCAGCGTGTGAGGAACGTATCACTGATTTATAGTAAAAATACGACAGCGGGTCGCCAGCGTGTGAGTAGTGGGTTGGTAACAATCGTCTAGCGCGTTCGACGCGTGAGTAACGACCATCCTGCGCGCCGCCAGCGTGTGCAGTCACACGCTGGCAAACGCTGAACATTTTAGGTATGTTGAAAAATGTATTTTTGCCTCAGCGTGTGACAGCGTGTGACAGCGTGTGGGTAACGCGCTTAGCGTGTTGCGAACGCTGGCCTAGCGTTGGTCAACGTTTACCCGCGTGTTACCGAAATTCCAACACGTTGGCCTAAAACGTTCTGGTGTGACAGGGCCATTAGTGTAGTAGCGCTTCGGCTTTTTATACAACTAATCATGTGGTCGTTGCAGTACGCTGGCGCGCGTTGGAACGCGCTACTCACGCGCTGGGCAGTCGTCCATCAGTCGTCGAGCGCGTTACTAAAGCGTTACTCACGCGCTGGCGAACGCTATGAACCCGTTAACAACGCGTTATGGACACGCTGAAATCACGGTTTCACTTGACTTTTTCTGTGGAAGTTCAGCGTTTGCCAGCGTATCAACTATTTTTAACGCGCTACTCACGCGTTGGCCTAAAACGTTCTGGTGTGACAGGGCCATAAGGGGTACCATGAAATAATTTGAAATATTTTCAAGAATGGTTCTTATTTTTTTCTCTCCAAAATTACAAACAATTATTTGATTTACAAATTATCTTCCTTAAATTAAATGTATTTATATGTGAATTGATGATGCCCTAATCTTGGAAAAATGTTTCAAGGCTTGACTGTCCCATAGCCCCATAGGTTTGGACATAAACTTAAAAAACGTAATTGTCATCCAATCCCATGATGCTTTGAGAATATCGATACGGTTTATTGCCGTGATGGATTAAACCATGGCAACTCTTTTGCGTCCTTATGCAACTGCAGACCTATCATTACATGCCGAATCTTCTTACTTCCTTTCTTTGACCATAATGACGTCACGCTTTGTTTACAAGGTACGCTCTCCTATGCGATAGTCTGTCCCTACTTAGTCTGTCGTCCCGACTTCGCTCTCATAGGAAAGTGCATTATGTAAACAGCGCCATACGTCATTAGGTCACAGGTTTATTGCATGATTACAAATTAAATAATTCACAACATAAATTATAATGGTTGTTCCGCAACTCTTCGCCTCACGTATCTGTTTAATTTATTAGACGTTTCTTACCAAAATGTTTATAATCTCTTTGAACTTGAAACAAGTCACTGAGAGACGATCTAAGCTGAACTTTAATTGACTCGGAAGCCATGTTAAAAGATGATGGAACATAGGGATTTTGTTATGATTATAATCATACGAAAATCTGTCATCATCATTTAACATGGCTTCCGAGTCAATTAAAGTTAGATCGTTTCTCGTGACAGTGACTTGTTTCAAGTTCACAGAGATTAGAGACATCAGATCGCAGTTTAGCGTCAGGTAAAAATGAACATACGGATGATAATAATATAGTAATAATCATTAGGTATAATAATAACTACCTTGGACAGGTCACATTTGGGAGACATCTCCATAGACGCGTGCACAACATTTTATCAAACTTTACTGTAACCTAACCCGTTTTTACCACGAAATTTGGTATTTATACATTTTGGGCCCTGCTCTGTCGATCTAGATTGTTAAAAAAAGTTTAAAAAAAATCTCCTTTATGGAGTTAAAACCGTAGGGAGACATCTAAAGGTCCCCTCAGTACCGTAAAACTTACACTAAACTGTCCCCATAAAGGGATCGTATACGTTTTGGTAATTAGGCCTACTCCAAAAATTAATGGCAATAAAAACTTACTTGGTAAGAATACAGCAACTTTGGAGAGTATAATGTATTTTTAGAAACTTTTCACTTCGAAGTACTGCGGTTATGGAAAAAGATATCACTTTTTATCCCCAAAAATTTGAATCTGAGAAGCGTTACTGCAGTGACGTTTGTCAGATTGTGTATTCCAATGCAGATTATTCTGCGTGGACATTCCTGCGTGGACATAACCGCTCCAGATTTTCGGCAATATCTCAAAATCGCTACCGTTTTTTGAAATGAACATTTTACAGGTTAGTTTTATGGCACATATCTATAACTATATGATTGAAACAAACAGTGGGTTCTAATTACCAAACTTTAATGATACATGGGTATATTACTTTAAACAATAAAAGGATACCAAAAGACCGTTGACCAATAACAGTCAATCCCTTTCTACTTTTTACTTTTGCCCTAATTAATATTGTTTTTAAGGGAATTGTGGTTCTTCTGAGGCAGGCAATATTATAATAGTTTCTTCAGGTTTATAAAATTCGTTTTTCTCCCAGCTTGTGAGAATTGGCAGAGATGCAATTGCGACAACGACAACCGCCGAGGCGGCTCTATTTGGAGGTTGGACCAGGGTCCACTGACTGACAAGTCCAAGTTACCGGTGACGGAAGTCCGTATTGGCGACATTGGCGACCGGGAGGAGAGAGCGAATGTCTGGGTCGGTCCGCTCCAGTGCCACGGCGCTGAAGGTGAGCTGATCGAACGTTGGCCAACTCGCTCCCTGGCAACTCGCCTCTTATACCAACTCCGATCCCCTCATGTTGGTCACTCTGTTTAAACATTGTCGGGAATATTCGTCATTACAGATCAAATTTGTTTATTTCTGTTGCCGAAAGGCAGTATTCACAGATTGAATTTGCCTCTTAATATATTTATTAATTCTTAAATAAATTAGTCTGATGCGTACTTTTAGTCAAGCACAGATCAGACTAATTTACTTAGCATAAGCTTAAAATTGATTAATATAGGCCTAAGACGAATTCAAACTCCGAATGCTGCCTTTCGGCAACAGCTTAGAACATTTGACCTGTAATGATAAATATTCTCGAGAAAAAAACTGACCAAAAGTTGAAACTAAATGATGACTAAATTGGTTTGGTGAAAACGTGTGATTTTGTTGTTCTGGGACGAAATTGAATGTAAGAGTTGGTGAGTTTGAATAACAAGTTTAAAAATAGCCAGAAAAATAAACGTTGTTACTGTTGTTCCGTTGTATAGTCTGTCAAGGTAGCATTACTGCCCATGTTCAATATACGTTTTTGTTTTATTCCATGAGTTGTTTTTTGTGCCAATCACGAATTTTGAGAGACTTTCAGCCTGTTGCGTTGACTATACTTGAAAGGAAAAGATGCCGATTTGTAAATTATGCAGACTAGAATAAGTGTTGGTTGCTGCCAAATGTTCAACCGCATGCTGCTTTGCGCAGGCTGCCGGCGTGCCCCCCTCCCCAGTGTTGTTGTCTTGCAGGTCTCCAGTTTCCAATAACCAGCCAAATCAACCGAGACCTTGAATACCACACATCGCAGCTATCAGGATGAGGATGCTCAATACAGCGCCACAAGACTGCAGAAAGCTTGAGTCGATCCGGTTTTTCTCCGTGCTTCGGCTAAACATACTTGGGTGGATGGTCGCATAACTTCATCATCAGGCACACAGGGATTTTGGTAAACCTTTTATCAGATGTAGGCCTATACATGTACGATTCTTAATTTTAAACGATGCCATATCTGTTTCTCACCCGCCCCTCCACGTTTGTGATCAAGTTGAACAGCCCTTATATTACCTGTTTAACGAAATGCTGCTGTCAGCTGCGCTATATGCCATATAAAACAGCCTGTGTCACAGCTGCACGCTCATGTACATTGTGCAGTGCAGCTACTGGACGAAGACTGCTGTGCAGTTATTATGCTTATAATTCGGTGAGTGAGGAATTAATACCCGCGTCAAGTGGTTAATAAGAAAGGGACTCGGAGGAGGGTATCAATATTGTGCAATAATCTCTACTTGGAAAATCGACTATACCACCAACCCCACCAAAAAAAAATAAAAAAAAATAAAAATGTAGCTTAACTGTCTACCCTGCTAAGCAGACAAGGTGAAACCGCGATATGTTTAAACCAAGAGTTCAAGTGCATAAGCCGCTAAACGTTAGCAACAAGTATTTTATTTTTGTATTCTAGGCACTGATAGGATAGATTTTGTTTGATATCATTAACCCCAACTCCCTAGTGTAATTTACTAGGAACCATATACCCATCCTGGTAATGTCCCAACAACATGGCATACTGTACACACAAACTGTTGGACTCTGATTTTGGAGGTACTTCTACATCATGCATATGCATATCCCTTTAACGCTTTTATGGCGATAGCGGTTGACGTAATATCACGCCCTGACTGCAGAGAGAAAAAATACCCTAGGCGACAGAATGTTGGCAAAAACATGTAAATAAAAGTGCTAATAAATTGAGTGTTGGCATCTTGTAGTAATTAGGGCTCCAGTACACATCCTAACAGATCCAACTAAACCTGATGTTGGAATTTGACTGGATGGGGGTTGTTAGGGTTAACATAATTTTTCATGAAAGTGGCGTTTATATTAGCGGCTTTTGCGCCGAAACTTTAGTCTTCATATTGATAAATGTGATGGCCATGAATTTGAATTCACATAACGTTAACAGGCAACAGAAACAATACAATTTTGATTTTTGTGTTTTCATTTCAGATGTATTTTTATACCCAAAAGATCTGAAGAAATCTGGTTTCTCGTTCGACGATTTTCATATGATCAGCTGTGGGCCATTAACATACATGTAATAAGGAAATCACACTTGAACTCCATACTGTTCAAAATTTCTTGAACTTTCTATGCATAGTTTTCTTTAGCCTTGATCAAGGCGTCATTACCCGTCCGTACGTACATCGATGCCACGATGCTCGACATTTCGTAGGACTGTCTTGCGACGACCCCCGATGACCCACGATCTGCCCAAATTGTAGGTCGTGTCGTGGAACAAATGCGTCGAAATGGATTTACAAATTACAAGTCGATTTCCAAGCGGGGGGGGGGGGGGGGGGGGGGGGACTACATTGTACGTTTGCACTTTCACAAACATAGCATTCAAATGTATTGTAACGTCGAGCGACACATCAGAGCCAACACACCCCGCTTGCGTAAATTGACCGACTCCCATATAGGACTCTTCACCCTGGCGAATTACGTTGAGCAAACTCCGGTTGGTATTTGAAGACTATAATTTAATTCTTTTAAAGATAAGATTGCGAAATTGCGCGCGTTTAAACTGCGAAAAAAAACCAGAAAAAAAAACATCCGCCAGGACGAGGACTCGAACCCAGGCGATGAAACGCCGCAAACGAGGAGCCTAACCACTCGGCCAGTGGACTACCAGTCAACATTGTTTCAAATCGATGTGACTTATGTTTGAAAACTAAAGTATTAGCTCCAGTATAGAATGACGAAAAAAAGTTATGTGGTGTTGACCAAGCATTCAGGGGATCGAACCCATGACTTTACTCATTGAACGACCACCCATATAGGACTCTTTTGGGTTCTAGGATTCCCAGCCCACCACACATCCTTCCCTGTCCATGTTCATGTAGGCCACGCAACCGTAAAGGGAGGACTGACGGAGCGAGGCCCTAGCTCTTGCCGCCTATGCAAGCAAACGAGCTCCGTCCCTATACTAAGGTGCGCACCTGAACTCCGCGGACAGTACCAGCCTGACGAATTAAGCCGCTGAGCTAACTCCGGTTGGTGATTGAAGACGATCAATTAATTCTTTTATAGATAAGATTGCAAAATCGGGCGCGTTAAAACTGAGGAAAAAATGACGTCGGGCAGAACGGGGACTCGACACAGGCGATGGAACCCCGCAGACGAGGAGCCTAACCACTCGGCCATTCGACTACAAGTCAACACTGTTTGAAATCGATGTGACTTAATAGGTTTGGAAGCTGGAGTAATAGCTCTATCCTACATCTGCTCAAAGGAAGAAGGAGAAACTGTGTTTTCAGGGTTAATGAGCCGCCCACGCATTAATTGTCCGAAAATTCGACTTATTCTATGTCGATAGAGGGCGCGCCACACAAATAGAAGTCAACCAGCAAAGCGCGGGCTCAAAGAAAACAACACAAAATCAGACAAACGGCGCTGCCTCGCGACACTCGGGAGTAGGGTGGCAATGTATATATTTTTCATTGGAAATTTAGGAATTTAAATAAAATTGTCTTGTTTGCATTGGGTAAGAATTTTTCAAAAAATAATCTTCGGTCAACCCACCAAAAATTGAAAAGAATATGACATGCTGGTCGTCATGTTTCTGTAGTCCCTGAACACGTGAGAGTTCTAAGTATTTTAATAAGATGGTGAAAGTATAGGCGTTTTAGCCCTTAGGTCTATGGGAATTGATTTGCTCCGTTTCACCCAAAGGGCTCTGTGTTAATAAGCCCCGGTCACAACGGATCGTACGAAATGTTGTCGTGGTAAGGCCTGGTCACAACGAACCCGCGACGCATTTGTTCCACGACACGACATACAATTTGGGCAGATCGTGGGTCATCGGGGGTCGTCGCAAGACAGTCCTACGAAATTTCGAGCATCGTGGCATCAATGTACGTACATGTACGATTTCGCAATTTCGATTGCGAAATCGCGCGCGTTAAAACTGAGGAAAAAAATGACTTTGGGTAGAACGGGGACTCGAACCCAGGCGATGGAACCCCGCAGACGAGGAGCCTAACCACTCGGCCATTCGACTACCAGTCAACACTGTTTGAAATCGATGTGACTTAATAGGTTTGATAACTGGAGTAATTTTACTCGGTAAAATGTTGGTTTCAACAGGGTAATAACAGTTATATTTGAATTGGGAAATGTTGCTGGGATTGCTATAGTTTTAAGTTATTACTCAAGTTCCCAATGTTATAACCAATTCAACCTTTTCACCATTACCCACATTACCTGTATTATCCTGTTGTTACTCGGTAAAATGTTGGTTTCAACAGGGTAATGACGGTTATATTTGGACTTTGAAATTTGGTAGACCGGTACACCATTTTTCAAGAGTTGTTCTCATCATAAACAAATCCTGTCAGTATCAAGGATCAATTATATCCAATCCTTATATTAAAAAAAACCACTAAGGAATTTATAACAATTTCATTATCACACAGGTAAATATCATTTGGGTAATAACACGATAATATCGGTAAAATTTGGACTTAGTCAAATTTTGAGGTGATATTACTGGTAATATCGGTAACCGGTAACAACTTGCCCAGTGGGTTATTTCATGTCTTTTTCTCTGATAAGAATGTTGTTATTGATCGTTTACAACTAGCCTTTGTAAATTAATTAGGTTAAACACTTACCCAGGATGGTTTGGTAATAGTCTCAAATCCTTCCAAATATGTGGGCCACCGCAGAATCATTGTCCAATAGTATGAAGAAGAATCAGTGTCAAAAAGATCGGACGTGTTTTTACAACTCGGATGCTTTCCTAATTCGGATGTATTTCTAATTCGGATGCTTTTTGCAAACTCGGATGCTTTTTTAATTCGGATGAATTCGTAATTCGGATGCTTTTTGTAAACTCGGATGCTTTTTTAATTCGGATGCTTTTTTAATTCGGATGCTTTTCTAGTTCGGATGCTTTTTGTAATCTCGAATGCTTTTTTAATTCGAATGCTTTTCTAGCTCTGATGCTTTTTATAAACTCGGATGCTTTTCTAGTTTGAATGCTTTTTGTAAACTCGGATGCTTTTTGCAAACCGAACGTATTCGCAAATCGGATGCTTTCCCAATCCGGCACTAGGGTGGCCCTGAAAGGACATCACACATCGCAGATTCTGCGATTTCGCGCATACTGCGCGAATTTGAACGATGACAAACATGTTATCGTATATATCTAAGCATATATCTGAGATATGGAAGATTTTATTGTAGATTTCTGCACAGAATTATGTGATAATTAATATTTTCTGGGCAGATTTTTGAAAAGTCGCATATTTTTATTTTAGATTTCAAGTTCTGCGCAGATTTCTTAGTACGCAAATTTGTGCGATGTCGCACGGATGGGCACTACATGTACATTTTCATTGCACATTTAATTATGCGCAGCTATATGTCGCACTCACGTACAGCAGATTTATATGCAGATTTATGTGCACATTTCTGCCGCGATGTCAGCACATACGACGTTTTGAAAGTTGAACCACCACGTTTTGAATGTTATGATGTTCTAAAACGGACAGGCAACGTCGTGGTTCAACTTTCAAAACGTCGTGGTTCAACTTTCAAAACGTCGTACTTAAACTTCCAATTAACGTCGTGGTTCAACTTTCGCGCGCTTTTACCTGGCTCAAGGTAGCCGCGTATTCGCTGCTTAATGGAAGTAATTCTACTTCGTGTTTTTTGTCAAACCTTTAATATAAATATCAAACAATACGGCAACAGTGTGGTTTTACAAATTCAAGACCTGCTTTTATCATTGCTGTACTTTCTTTTTCTTTTGCCACATGTATGACGATTATAAATTATACCAAGGTACTGGACGCCACCAGTAGATTAATTGCACAATGGTCGAGAAGACATTTAACTGTTCTTGGCCGCGTCACAATAGTGAAATCACTTATTTTATCAAAATTTACATTTTTAATATTGTCACTTCCAGACCCTCAGTTGGACAGTGTGCTTTTGGTGGAAGGTGGCCATTCTAGCAATGCGGATTTTCTTGAACGGGCTGCTTATCCAAACCATTTTTGGGTTGATGTTCTTAGTGCCTGGAGCCTTTTTGTACAGTGTAATTTGCCAGCAAACCAAGATGATCCTCTTAAAAATGTTTTGTGGCGAAATCATAGAATCATGGTTGGTAACAAATGTGTTATTTACAAACACTGGGCCAACAAAGGAGTTAACTTTGTGTGTGATCTCCTTGATGGCAACGTTTTTTTTTTAGTTTGGAAAGCTTTAAGGGGAAATTCAATATTAGGACCAATTTTTTAGAATACGATGGTGTCTTAAAGGCCGTCAACAAATCTTTTCGTAATATATTTATTAAAATTAACCGTAATATTCGTTAGCCATTCTTTCCATTTAATTTTCAGACATTGTTGTTGGATGAAAAAGGCTCCTCTCGTTTGTATCAGGTTTTTACGTCTGTAAAAAAGGTTCCTAATAAGTTTATTGATAAATGGGAAAGTAAGTTGGGAGTTTATTTTCCTGCGGCCAAATGGTCAGTGTTTTGTAGTATGCCATTTACATTTACATGTGATATAAAATTAAGATGGTTCCAATATAGATTAGTTCATAGAATCTTAGGTGTCAATTCTTATTTAGTGAAGATTGGGAAAGGGGATAATGAATTGTGTTCCTTTTGTCAGAAGGAAATTGAAACGTTAATCCATTTATTTTGTATACTTGCGAGATTTCATCATTGCTTTGGACACAAATTAGAGAATGGATCAAGGATACAGTTAATGTGGATGTGTCTACAGATTATGGAACTATTCTATTTGGTATACTTAACAAAAACTGGAGTGCACTTAATTAGATTTTTCTTCTTTGCCGTTATCACATATATAAAATGAAGATGAATGGTAATAAACCATCTTTTATATTGCATAAGAAAGAGTTAAACAACGATATTTCGACCTTGAAAAGTATATATTTATTACTAAGGAGAATCTTGTCAAATTCAATGTAAAATGGGACCCCAGTTTTCACTTCTATGTATGGATTAATTTATCTTCTGTAATGACAACTGAAGATTGCTTTAATGAATAAAATTCCCCCCGAGAGATTATTTAAAAAAAAATTATTTGTTGGAATGTTAATGCACGTACAATTATATTGTATTTTTGCAGCATAAAGAGAAGCACATGAAAGATAAAGACAAAAACAGACGAAAAAAAAAACTGAGTCGTCATGTATTTCTTTATTGGCCAGCATGGTTTTAATTCTGATCTTTGAGGTTTCCCGCCAACCAGTAGCTCCAGTGGAGCCCAACACAGTCCCTGTAATGCCTGTTGGCGTAGTGTCTGTTGAGCAGTCCTGGTCGTTGAGTTAGGTGTATATAGTCCAGTCAAAATACCAAATTTGTATTGTTGACCTCAAACAAATTGTAACAAATCTGTTTTTCACCACAGTGCACTTCTACAGGGTGTCTCTAAAAAAAGTATACCCATTTTCAAATTCATATTATTGCAAAATTACTGAACATTTCAGAAAAAGGCAAATGTCTGTTGAAAGGGTAGAATGCCCTCTGTCCAATGGTATAATGTTCATTATGTCATTGTCATGGATGACTGAACAAACAAGACAGTTATGAAAGGTACTGAAATCAGCACTGTGGCAAGTTGGGATGATAAGTCAGGCATGAGACTAAGATGCCACTTATGCATTAACAGGAATGGTGACCATCACCTTGCATTTGCCAGGAAAGGGACCCTGTCATAATTTTCCCAATGTGTTCAACCTCAAACAGCAAAAGGATTTGGCCTTAAAAACACCTGCCGTGAGCTTCGTCGCTCAAGTAAAACCAACTTGTCACAGTGCTGATTTCAGTACCTTTCATAACTGTCTTGTTTGTTCAGTCATCCATGGCAATAACATAATAAACCTTATACCATTGGACAGAGAACATTCTACCCTTTCCACAGACATTAGATTTTTTCTGAAATATTCAGTAGTTTTGCAATAATACCAATTTTAAAATGGGTATACTTTTTTTTAGAGACACCCTGTATAAGGTCCATAGAATTACATACTAAAAATCTTTAAAAATCCAAGCGGTGGAAATATGTCTAATTTGCATAAATCGTTAATCCCTGTCGTGTAATATGTTTATTCCCATATTTGGGTATATATTTTATTTGTATTTTTCGAAAAGTTTATTATGGTGATTCTACTTACACATCCTTACTTCAATAACATTTTCTAAAGCATTGTACGTGACTGAATAATTTTGAAAATAGAGTAACGGTTTAAAATGACTATAATTTTTGCCTATAATTTGCACGCATTTACCTTGTCTCCAGATTTCATTAAGTAGTCAGTATGGACGAGCTTCAAATTCGTTGCTTACTGGCACAGTTATCCTATTAAAACCTTATGAAAAATCATTATGAGCAATGATAACATTGTGATATTTAGCCCAGCAAACAACAACTGGGGAAATTCGTGTGTCCATAAATTCGGCTAAAAGGTAGGTGAAGGGTTACCTAAGATGAGAGACTTGAACAAGTTCAAGGAAACCCCCCAAATTAAAGATTTTTGTTGCTTACAATAATCATATCTACGTTAGAATGTATTTTGAAGATTTTCTTGAACTTGTTTAAGTCTCCCATGTTAGGTAACCCTTTAACTTCTTTTTCGCCTAGTTTATGAACAGTTTTGGTTTGCTGGGCTAAATATCACACTGTTATCATTGTTTATATTGTTGCGTTCACGCATACAGCGAGCGGTCTTTATTTCTTTCCCAAGCAACGCGCAGCGTTCTTGCAGCGATATGTGTGCCCTCACACAGCGCGAAGTTATCACGCACCACTACTGGTACGCGTGTATACGGTATGCTATTGTGCAGCGCGCAATGCATCCAGCATGTACTGTGTGCTATGACCTCGTTCACAGCGAGTTATGACTTAGTCGTTTTCCCTCATACTTTCCCCGGAGTCGATGTGAATTCCCCTCATATACCTTACCCCTGTATTCGACCCAAACTGACCCTTCACATTAGCGAGTGTGGACCGCTAAACCTTCCCGTGTATCTGACCATAGAGCAAGGAATGATCTGACCCTATACATAGCGACTGGGAGCCGCTAAACCACACTGTACTGTCACGGTACACCAGAGGTCAAGTTACCCTCCCCACGCAAGAGTTTACTCCATAGAACTGTGTGTAGGTTCTCATCTAGTCTAGAGACTGAGTCTTGTGCATAACCCTATGTACCGAGAAAGTTACCCCTTTCCCTTTCCTCGAGGATTACTCCCCGTAACGCACCCACGAGTAATCCTACTTCACCCGCTCACCACAACTCTCGGACTTTCTCCTGCAAGAATGTCTAAGTCAGAACGTGTACAAATCCTCCATAGGAACATCCCCATTGACTTTGTACACGTATGCATTATTCATAACTACCAGAATCCAATGCTCTCATTGGTTAAGACGCGCACCCAAAAGCCTATATAAAGGGTGTGGAAATGGCGAGGTAGATTATTATCCGAGCTGAGCTCATACACAGAGCTTCGTTCCCAGCATGAGCTGTATGCTCTAGCCACAGAGCTTCACTCTCTCAATACTCAGATAACATGTAAGGCCCAAACTAGATCTTGTATATAGTGCGCCCTCTATTGTGATGTAAATACTTCTGAATAAACCAGTAGTATAGTGTGTGTAAGATGCTGTATCTTGACTCTTATTTTGATAACGGCTCTACCCAAGTGAGACGTTACACTGGTGGCAAGCGGTGGGATATGAACTTACACACATCATCGAACTCAATCATGACTTTTAATTAAGTCACATCGCATGCCCCTCCACTGAGCGGATCTGCTAGCTTTGAACTCTGGTTTTCAGCCCGTCAAACTCGAACGCTACCATGCCTACCAAGCAAAGGCGAAAATCTCGCAGGTTGCAGTCATTGTATGAGGGTGATGACAGCGACATGTCGTTTTCAAGTCTACAGGCAGAAAGTTCAGAACTTCAACAACTCAAGCAAGAATTCGAACTCTTGAAGCTTTGTTCAGTGGAGGCGGAGAAAGAGCTGAAACAGCTCCGTGCAACTGCTGCGTTTCACAGTCCACCAACGGCTGAGCAGACAGGAGCAGATGTTTCAGCGAATTCGCCCCAGGAATCACAGCCAGTGATGTCAACCACCAGTACCAACCCTTCTACTGTCCCCAGGCCAACAGCAGCAGAGTCCCGTCTTTCCAGAACACAGCCGAGTCATGAGCTGGATGTTCCTCTCCCTCGCCAAGGAGAATTTGACGGCACGAAGTCATGGGAAGGCTTTGTCCGTCCTTTGATGGGTCTCGCCGAGGCTTGCGGCTGGACTGAAGAAGAAAAACGCTTTCGACTTGTAAGCAGCTTACGAGGGAAGGCGGCTGAGTACGTGTTTCAACAAATGGAACCTGAGGCAATCAAGTCGTCAGACACTTTGATAAAAGAGCTCGACAAGCGATTTGGCGAGCGACAGTTGCCAAACTACTACATCGCTCAGCTAGAAGCGAGGAGACATCAGCCGGCGGAGAAGCTGGCGGAGTTTGTAGCTGACATTCGCCGCCTCGTCTTTCGTGGCTACCCAACGGCTGACCCAGTTACAAGGGGAAGCATCGCCCTTCGCCACTTTCTGAAGGGTCTCTCTGATCAGCAGATGGCAGTTTCTGTTGGGATGACAAATCCCAAGTCCCTTGAGGAGGCCACTACAGCGGTGGAAAACTTCCTGAGCCTCCGTGATACTACAAGCCCAGGAAAGGCACATCGAGTGAACACCGTGCAGGCACCACCCGAGGCGGAGCCGGGGTTTGTCACCCAAAAACAGCTCAAGCAGTTTCAGGACAACCTCGACCGGCGGTTGAATGGAATCGTCAAGCTGATCAAAGATACGCCCGCCCACAACGCCAACAAACAGAGATTTTCCACGTCCGCTGAAGCCAAGAGGCAGAGGAGAGCTGACGATGTGACTTGTTTCAAATGTGGTAAGCCCGGCCACTTTGCAAACAAGTGCCCCGACAGAGCGGCCAAGGAGGTCGTCGTCATACAGTCGGAAAACTAACGCGGACCGTGCCGTCCGGCCTGGCAACGGTCCGTCCAAATGAACAGAACACTATCCGATTGGGTAGACAGACATTTCACGGCATGTCTGCATTTTTGCAAGTGCAGATGTGCGGCAAAGATAGCGAACTTTTAGTCGACACCGGAGCGGCGGTGACCATCATTTCTTCAGCACTTTTCAGCCAGATCCCCGCTGAAAAACGCCCTGAACTCAAACCCCCCTGCAAAAGCACAAAACTAGAAACGGCAAACAAGGAACTAATTGACATTGAAGGTGTTGCCACAATCGACATGATAATTGGTGAACGGCACTTCCAATGAGATGCATTTGTCGCCCCCATCAGCGATGAAGGAATCCTTGGCTATGACTTTCTGTACCACTATGATTGCGTATTGGAGGCACGACACGGCATGCGAATTGCCGGTGACTGGGTTCAATGGACAGTCAAAGGAGCCCCTCCCCATGCAATTAAGATTGCACTGAAGCAGAACATTACAATTCCAGCATGCAGCGAGTGGATTGCAGAGGGTGTAGCCGATCATTACAAACTCAACTCAGAGTTTGCAGTCGTTGAGCCTGTAAACCATCGTCACAATCTCGTAGTCGGAAGTTCACTAACTGATCCCTACCGAGAGGACATCGGCATACCCGTCAGAGTTATGAACACATCACCCGAGAACATTGAACTTCAGGCGGGTATAACACTTGGTTACCTGCATGAAGTTGATGCAGTGGAACTCATAGCCGAACAAGAAAACGGTGAAATCGATCACCTTTATCGAGTAACACGTGTGTGCAGAGAGCATGCCCGCCCAGCATCATATGCAGTCAGCCCAGTCAGCCCCGCCGCCCCCAACCCCAAGAATCCTTCTGACAAGTGGTCAGAAAATCTTCAGAAACTGTACGAGAGGAGCTGTGAAAACTTGTCCCCGTACCAGCAGAAATCATTGTGTGAACTTTTGGCTAACCACGAGAACACTTTCGCCAAATCCGCGGAGGATTTGGGAAGAGCTTCAATAGTGCAGCACACTATCGACACCGGCGACGCACGTCCTATACGACAACCTCCCCGCCGTCCCCCCAAGGCATTCCAAGGCGAGGAGGAGAAAGTGCTCGAGAGCCAACTCAAGGCGGGTGTAATCCGCGAGTCTACATCCCCTTGGGCATCGCCAATGGTTTTTGTCAGAAAAAAGGACGGCACAACTCGTCCCTGTGTCGACTATCGGAAACTGAACGATGTTACGCGCCGTGACGCGTACCCCCTACCCCGTGTTGACGACTGTCTAGATTGCCTGAGTGGGGCAAAAATCTTCAGTACACTTGATCTGCAGTCGGGCTACTGGCAGATTGAGGTGAAGGAGGAAGATCGTCACAAGACCGCGTTTGTAACCCGAAGTGGACTGTACGAGTACGTGACCATGCCTTTTGGGTTATGTAACGCACCCAGCACCTTTGAGCGCTGTATGGAACTAGTACTCAAGGGTCTGCAATGGCGAACTCTTCTGATATATCTAGACGATATCATCATCCAGTCATCAACATTTTCAGAGCATATTGAGCGTCTTGATGAAGTTCTACGCCGACTAGGGAACGCTGGACTGAAGCTGAAGCCGAGCAAGTGTGAACTTTTCCAGACGGAAGTTCTGTTTCTCGGCCACATCATCACACCAGATGGTGTCAAACCCGACCCTAGTAAAGTTTCTGCCGTGCAGAACTGGCCGACTCCCAAGAACATTACTGAAGTACGCTCTTTCCTTGGACTCTGTTCCTACTACCGTAGATTCATAGCCCAATTCGCCACGATGGCCAGCCCCTTACATCGTCTGTTAGAGGCCGGACAGACGTTTAAGTGGACGCCTGACTGCCTAGCGGCTTTTGAGAAATTAAAGGCCGCCCTCACCGGCAACGAAGTCATGTCGTATCCAAATGATGATGGGTTGTTCATCATTGATACCGATGCTTCAGATACTGGCATTGGTGCAACTCTATCGCAACTCCAGTGGTGTGATCGGACCCAGAGGGAGGAGGAACGACCGATAGCTTACGCCAGTCGGTCGATGACAAAGCCGCAGCGCCGCTACTGCACTACGAGGAGAGAACTCCTTGCTATCGTCACCTTCCTCCAGTACTTCCGGCACTACCTACTGGGAAAACAGTTCCTCGTCAGAACTGATCACAGCGCTCTTCGATGGGTCATGTCCTTTCGTGAGCCTGTCGACCAGATGGCAAGATGGCTTCAAATCTTGTCCCAGTTCGACTTCAAAATCGAGCATCGACCAGGGAGAAAACATGGCAACGCAGATGCCCTCTCTAGGGTGCCATGTGACCCTGACGACTGCCTGTGCTACGACGGCACGACCATACTCACTGATCTCCCTTGCGGCGGATGCGAGAAGTGCAAAGCCAAAAGCGAGATGTGGTCCGATTTTGTCAAAATCGACGACGTGGTCCCCCTTTCGACCAAACGAGTAAACGCTACCACCGTCGAAGTTCAATCTCCGCCGAGAACTTCGCCTGACGATCAGCCCTCGAGCAATGACGTCAACCCTAAGGCCATGCCCGCATCCCCGCGGACAGTCCTCGCACTGATGGCAATTATAGTAACACTCCTACTGGTTCCTGTGTGCAGCCTTGGTAAACTTATTTGGCGCTCGTGCAGTGAGTTTACCGGCGACCTTGACGATGGACAGTTCAACGGTCAATTTTTGCGCACAACCACGCCTCCTGGAGAAACTACCGGGCAAGCCCAATTGCCCACTGCCATTCGGGTAGTACGGCCGCCCAACCGAACTAAACCTGCTACAGGATCCTCTGATTCAGCTGGAGGAGAGTCGAACTGCAACGCGCCCTGCATCCCTCGTAAGGATGCCGACGCCGGTTCAAGTGCCGGGCAGCAACTTGCAGAACAATCGAATCCAACTGAACAGCAAGACGACCAAGATAGTGAGGACACGAGTGAGCGTGCCCCTTTGAGTGCCCCCGCCGGTCCCAGCGCCGGACGAGCCACATCTTGGGTCGGTGGCTATACGACAGAGGAAATAGCTGAACTGCAGAGAGCAGACCCAGACCTGAGAATCATCATGGAATTGATGATCAAATCTCCCGACAGACCAAGCAGAGACCAGATAGCACGAGAAAGTCCCGCCTCAAGAAACTTGTGGTTGCTATGGCAACAGCTGGTGCTAAAAGACGGTGTTCTTTTCAAAAGATGGGTGACCCCTGATCAAACCCAGTCTTACCTACAACTTGTTGTTCCACAAGAACTACAGGGTGCCGTTCTTAAAGCTACACACGACGCCGTGATCTCTGCTCATCTCGGGGTGAAGAAAACTTCTCAGAAAGTCAAACGCCAGTTTTACTGGTACCGACTGAAGGAAACCGTTCGTGAATGGGTCCGGAAGTGTGCGAAGTGTGGTGCACGGAAAAGGCCACACACAACCCCCAGGGCACATCTCAAGGATTATCGAGTCGGCGCGCCGCTAGACAGACTGGTCACGGATATCCTTGGTCCGTTTCCTGTCAGTGACAATGGCAACAGATACATTCTTCTAGTCGGTGACCAATTCACAAAGTGGATGGAGGCTTACCCCATTCCCAACCAGAAGGCAGAGACGGTAGCTCATAAAATCGTCTACGAGTATATTTCCCGTTTTGGCCCACCCCTTGACATTCACTCCGATCAGGGTCGAACGTACGAGTCTCATCTCATGCAAGAAGTTTGTAAACTGTTGGAAATCCACAAAACTCGAACTTCTCCATACCATCCATCCGCCAATGGACAGGCGGAGAGATTTAATCAAGTTTTAGTCGACATGATCGCAGCGTATGTTGACAGTGACCAACGCAATTGGGATACCCACCTCCCACTTCTAACTTCAGCGTACAGAAGTTGTCAGCATGAAGCTACACGTTACTCACCCAACATGTTGATGTTAGGTCGAGAAACACACTTGCCAATTGCGTTTGTACTCGGTGGCCCCGCCACAGAGGACCCACCCCAAAATGAATGCGAGTATGTTGCATCATTAAGGAAGAGGATGGAAACCGTCTATCATCTAGTTCGCAAACATCTTGGTAAATCCGCTGAACGACAGAGGAAAGACCACGATCCCCGGGTTTCCCAAAGA
This sequence comes from Crossaster papposus, assembly GCA_037893245.1. Classification (NCBI taxonomy): domain Eukaryota; kingdom Metazoa; phylum Echinodermata; class Asteroidea; order Velatida; family Solasteridae; genus Crossaster; species Crossaster papposus. Next base: position 820,913 of record JBAIAA010000321.1, read on the forward strand.
AACTATCAAATTGGTGACCTGGTGTACATGCGAGATAGCACCAGAACCCCTGGTTTATCCCCTAAGCTAAAACAAGCTAAATGGGTAGGCCCCTGCATCATTCTCCGAACAATGAGTGATCTCCTGTTTGAGATACGGGTCAAGCAAAGAGGAAAAACAAAAATTCTTCATCACGACCGGCTTAAACATTATTTCAGCGATGAAGTCCCTTCATGGATGGTGGACATCCGTAAGACGTTACTTGCGAAAAGTTCTCCTTCAACGGATGATGCCGTCCTCCGCAGTAACACCAGAAAAACACCTGGCACCAGGAACACTGGCGCCCCCTCGTCAGCCCGGCCTGCTAAAGTACATGGTTCCCCCAAACCAACTGTAGCGCCATCTACGTCAGGAACTTCAACCTGGTCAGAGAGGAGAAGTGCCCGTACTAAGAGTAGGCCAGCGAGGCTGCAAGATTATTTCTAGTCTCCCAGCCCGATATTCGCGATAAACTACGTCAATTGTGAACTTATAGTGATTTCACTACCATCTCAATGGACACTGAACTTTTACTTTCGTCGTTTTAGATGGATATTTATTCTTCTGTTTTCGCTCTCATTATTCTTATGTTAAAGGATTGTATTCTTTTGATTTTCTTTTTGAGTTAACCTTTAGTGTGTCTTTTCTAGCGCTCCGTTTAACTTTGATGTATTCATGTTACTTTAGTTAAATTTTCGCTTTTCTATTATTTTGTTTACCGTATGTTATTCCCTACGTTACAACGAGGACGTTGTAAAAACTGGGGGGAGATAGTGTTGCGTTCACGCATACAGCGAGCGGTCTTTATTTCTTTCCCAAGCAACGCGCAGCGTTCTTGCAGCGATATGTGTGCCCTCACACAGCGCGAAGTTATCACGCACCACTACTGGTACGCGTGTATACGGTATGCTATTGTGCAGCGCGCAATGCATCCAGCATGTACTGTGTGCTATGACCTCGTTCACAGCGAGTTATGACTTAGTCGTTTTCCCTCATACTTTCCCCGGAGTCGATGTGAATTCCCCTCATATACCTTACCCCTGTATTCGACCCAAACTGACCCTTCACATTAGCGAGTGTGGACCGCTAAACCTTCCCGTGTATCTGACCATAGAGCAAGGAATGATCTGACCCTATACATAGCGACTGGGAGCCGCTAAACCACACTGTACTGTCACGGTACACCAGAGGTCAAGTTACCCTCCCCACGCAAGAGTTTACTCCATAGAACTGTGTGTAGGTTCTCATCTAGTCTAGAGACTGAGTCTTGTGCATAACCCTATGTACCGAGAAAGTTACCCCTTTCCCTTTCCTCGAGGATTACTCCCCGTAACGCACCCACGAGTAATCCTACTTCACCCGCTCACCACAACTCTCGGACTTTCTCCTGCAAGAATGTCTAAGTCAGAACGTGTACAAATCCTCCATAGGAACATCCCCATTGACTTTGTACACGTATGCATTATTCATAACTACCAGAATCCAATGCTCTCATTGGTTAAGACGCGCACCCAAAAGCCTATATAAAGGGTGTGGAAATGGCGAGGTAGATTATTATCCGAGCTGAGCTCATACACAGAGCTTCGTTCCCAGCATGAGCTGTATGCTCTAGCCACAGAGCTTCACTCTCTCAATACTCAGATAACATGTAAGGCCCAAACTAGATCTTGTATATAGTGCGCCCTCTATTGTGATGTAAATACTTCTGAATAAACCAGTAGTATAGTGTGTGTAAGATGCTGTATCTTGACTCTTATTTTGATAACGGCTCTACCCAAGTGAGACGTTACAATATGATTGTCCATAAGGTTTTAATATGATAACTGTGCCAGTAAGCAACTTGGTGAATTTGAAGCTCACCAATACTGACTACTGGATGATATCTGGAGACAGTGTAATGTACGCACAATTAGAGGGTCACGAAGTTGTAATTTTGGATAATTACCATGTTCTCATAAATATTCAGTCATTGATACGCTTTAGAAAATTGTATCGAAGTAGGGATAGGCTATGTAAGTAGAATCACCCAAATAAACTTTTCATTTTTTTTTAAAGTATAGTTACCCAAATATGGGAATAAATATATTACGCGGCAGGGATCAACGATTTATGCAAATTAGTCATATTTCCACCACTTGAATTTTTAAATACTTTTAATATGTTATTGTGGGGACCTTTTAGAAATGCATCGTGGTCAAATTTTTGTTGTTACAATTCGTTTGAGGTCAAAACTTATTTTGAATGGACTAATAATGTCCCCAGTGAGGTTTACCAGGTGTTTTGTTCGCCCTGTTCAGTATTAATAAACCCTGCTTTGTTCACAGTTGAGGGTTATTGTAGATCCAGTGAGCTGAACCTGGTTGGGGTATACGAAACTTATAATGAGGATTAATGTGTGCATAATTAATTAGCCTAACCGGTTAAGTTGTTAATTACCCTGCCTATTCTGTATTTATGTATATTGTCGCATAAGGATAAGGATTATAATTATATTCACTGTTGTGCCCCATAACATTTATTATGAACTAATCGCGCTTGGGTCGACCGTTTGCAGTAAGTTTACGGCATTACGACGACCACCGTCGTTAGGACGACCGTTTGGTGGTCGTCATAACGCCCTTCTACTAATTAACGATTAATTTTGTATTGCATATGTCGTTAGAGTGGGTCCAAAATGCTTAAATATGAAATATGGAAAAAGCTCCAGGTAAAAAACGGGTTAGGTTACAAATAAAAAAGTAAAATTTTGCGCACGTCTCTATAGAGCTCTAAGACTTATTTATCCTGTTTATATATATATATATATATATATATATATATATAGAAGCCAAGGCAGGTTAACTTAAGCCCCGATACACTCGAGTGCAGTTGACCACGTGAGGGTTATTAGACCTTGTGAGAATTATTAGTTGGAGTAGTTGACCACGTGAGTTTTATTCCAAGCCAAGTACATCATAAGAGGTGCAGTTAATCCTTACATTTTAAGTGAGGATTATCACGAGTGAGGGTTATTGTGTATAATATATTGTGTATATACATTGAATCATAGAAAGAGAATAGGACCAATTATTCTTCGGAAATACTTGCCACTGTGAGGTTTATTTGCACTATGAGGTTTATTAGAAACACTTAGGGCCAAATTCATAAACGGTGTTTTCCTCTTGATCATGATTAACTAGGCTAAACTGTGTATACACAGTTGATAATCGAACGTACAAATCTAGGCCCGAATTCATAAAGAGTGCTTAGATCAGCTGCTGTTTATCAAATGTACATGGTTAATGACATGCGTCCAAGTAACAAAGGAAATGTTCGTCCCAAGGGGCTTGTTTATCTCGTGTACAAGCTACCATTTTTTTAGGAATAGAATGATACGGCTAGACCACTAAACATCGGCTATACTAAGCAGGAACTTGTACACGGCTATTATTTTCTTACTGAATTGCGGTGATCTCAGGAGTTTATCCACACGCGCAATTCTCTGTTTTAGCCTCCGTACAATAGTTGTACGTAACTAATTAAATAATCCGGTGATCATCACCTTATGAATTTAGCCCATAGTGTTCTGTTACGTAAAGTTAATCACTCACCTTTAAACGGTGGTATATTTCCATCAAACGAGCTGCCTGTAGGTTAAGTCCGCCGTTTGTTAATCCCCCTTTGTGGATGGATAGCCGCTCATCCTTGCGCGAGGCTAATAAATATTGTGGTGGGATAATAACTGTTGGTTAGAGTCACGGAATAAATAAGACCAGTCCCACATCAAGGTTTTCCTTCCACCGACTGCCGGTTCCGCCATTAATGGTGTCAGAAGTAATATATTTTATGATTGTATAGTGTTAATAGACAACTTGTAATAAAGAAAAATATAATTGTTTTGTATTGATGTCTGTGAACCTCATGGAGGTAGACTGCGAGGATTATTGGTGACATGTTGGCCATCGGCAAAACGTAGAGTCTGGTCAGAACTGAGTTGCATCGTCAAGATGAAACTTCAATATGAGCAAGGACGGTGGTGTCACCTCGGTGGAGGTTGACAGGGGTTCTGTCCTGGATGGGCTGAACCGCTTGTGATTGGAGGTTTAGTGGTTAAAGTGTAAGATACAATGTCTTTCCGAGCATTTGTCTGAGTTGGAGGTACAGCCAAAAATGTTGAGTGAGGGTATCCTCTCTGAGAGAAGGGATACACCTATGGTTAAGGTAAATTCGGAGATTAGTTGGAAGTTGCCTAAGGATACTTCGGGGTATGCCTAATTGACGGCAGGGGAGCGTTTCAGTGTTTGCACGTCACCTAATTTGGTTTCTAAGGGAGCAAGATACATGCGAGTTATATTCCCTCGCGTAGTACTTGTGCCAATCACTTCAACTTCAAGGAACGCGAGGATGATTGTGCTATAATGAACGAGGTTTACACAGTGAATTGTATCGCTCTGGGGAACAGGATCACACACCGTACCTATTCCATATCGGATGAGGGTATAAAAGTGGTTATGTTTGTGTCTTAATTATTTGGGATAATGACCAGGTTAAGTTCAGAAAGCATTTGGTGCAATTTTGTTATGAAAACAAATGCCATAAAATGAGGTTAAAATGTGTCGCTCTGATTTCAATTAAAGTGGACAAAAACAGCTCAGAATGCAGCCCCTTTCCCAAGAAAAATCCTGGGTGCGCCGTTGGTGTGGCTTTCAATGTTTAAGCAAAGTGGAAGTTGTCGTGGTGTTGTTGGTGGTGCTGTTGTCTTTGAGGGAAGGGGGCAGCATTCACATCTCACTTCGATAGGCAAGTTCGATGGGCGAGTTGGGCTTCCCATCCTAGCCATGCAGCACATCGACCAGGGGTGCCGCATCATACAAGAAAGGCTACACTGTCACCGCTGCTGACCGCTGCAGTCGCCCAATCACCAGAGCCCCCTTTGAAAACTGTATGAACTGTACAAACTAAGTGTTGGTTAAACAAAACTCCCATTAAATTAGTGTAAATTTAACGGGCCAAATTCATAAACGGTGATTTCCCCTTGATCACGATTAACTAGTCTAAACTGTGTATACACAGTTGATGATCGAACGTACAATTCTAGGCCCGAATTCACAAAGAGTGCTGACATCAGCTGCTGTTCATCAAACGTACATGGTTAGTGACATACGTCTAAGTACCAGAAGAAATTGTAAACGTCCCAAGGGGCTTGTTTATCTCGCGTACAAGTTACAATTTTTCTGTTGGCTTGCTTGTGGGGACGGACGTATTGCTATGGATCTGCTGCGTATAATTGAAATAGCACATGGAAAACTGTTTTCCTACCTTTTACACACTCAATGAGACCCATTTTCTGGCCATGAGTAAAATTATCAGCGCGTTTTTACGACATGGCGACCCTCAGGCTCCAACTAGTGTCAACTGAGCTGATTAGCAGAGCACAGCGATATGCGTTTTTTTCGAAGATAGATATGCCCTTTTATTCAACATATTACGTAATCTGCTGTGAATAGAATGATGTTCGGCTAGACCACAAAACATCGGCTAAGCAGGAACTTGTACACGGCTGGATAAACAGCCGATTATTTTCTTAATGAATTGCGATGATCTCAGGAGTTTATCCACACGCGCACTTCTCTGTTTCACCCACCGTACAATAGTTGTGCGTGACTAAAATAATTATGTGATCATCACCGTTTATGAATTTGGACCAACATGTTTAGCTTATTTAAGTTTGTGAAAAAGGTGGTGTTACTGTAAATAAAAGTGTAAATACTTGTAGATACCAAAATCATTTATGTTATTTGGAAATGTATTTGGTGTAACTGTGTACGGGACTATCGTTGGGGAGGGCAAACCGCGGAATGTGACAAGTATATCAAAATGTTCCTTAAAAACATACATATAACAATTATGTGTTAGTCCATAAATAAGGGGTCCAAACGTGTCTCATTTTGTCGGTGTCCCGGTTAAAGGTAGGATAAGTTTACACCATTGGTAATTGCTTGAATTATCATGAATGGGTGGATTTGGGGGGTTGTATTTTATAGTAAATATCATTTAACTGACCTGTACGAAGTTTTACAATCAAATGGGCATAGAAAAGCACACAAAACAGCGTTTGTTTTCAACCGGCGTCGAGCATTAATTCTTAGGTTATTTTTGTTTTTTCGCAATCGCCGTCCGGCGATCGCGAATTTTTCTTTATAAAATTCTATTTTTCGAAATAATTACAGGATATCTAGCGCAATAATTTTGCTGGATGCCTAGAATCATTATTTACTTTCAAATGAGTAAGATATTTCCTAATAATTTTGTGATAAAAATTTCGATATCTGCAAATGGTGTATCCTAGCTTTAAGCCTGAAGTTGAACCGTGCAATTTCCCACATTTCCTATGCAATTGTCAGTGAAATTGACCACTTATCTAGGGATAGGCTCATATATATATTCGGTATTTAGTTTGTCCAAGCGAAGTGTTTGCCCAGGCCCCTATAACCGCTTTTGACACCAGAAGTTTAAACTGCACAACGAGACTATTATTTCCTTATATACCGACATACAACGCCACAACAGCCCGAGGCTGTAGGTTCGTAACAAAAATCTACTTATTTTTGTAACATTTCTTACCCTCAGCTACTCGAAACCAGAAAAGTATTAAATCACACGCTTCAAACAGGCAGCCAAGAATTGATTGAAAGCGCAAATTCAGCACAAGAATTCGCCAGCAAAGAAACTAGAAATTCGATTATACTCAGTCACATATAGACGAGACATTTTTCTGGCCCTTCAAATTAATTAAATTAAAGTGTTTCGGGTTAGGCATTGTAGCCTCGTTTCTTATTAAATTGTGGTGGTTTGATGAAGAGTCATGCAATCAGGTAAAGGTATGGTGGCCCTGAAGGGACTACGCAGATTGTACAAATTTCACGACTTTCCTCAAAGTCGCGAATATTGACGTCAAATTTGACGTCGATATTAGCGTCAAATTTCACGACTTTCCCCGAAAGTCGCGAATATTGACGTCAATATTGACGTCAATATTCACGACTTTCACAAAAAGTCGCGAATATTGACGTCAAATTTGACGTCAATATTCACGACTTTTCCCAAAAGTCGCGAATATTGACTAGCCCCCAAAGTCGCAAATATTTTGACGCGAATTTTCCAAATTATGGGTGGCTCTGGAGCTAAATTCAATGGGTGTACATTCAAGATGACATCAGAATCACACAAAAACCGTTGATATTAAACGTAATTAGCAGTATATTTTATGTAGTTTTGGCAGCCATTTTAGATTTTGGCGGCCATCTTGGATTTGAGGCCGAATTCTGGGTGGCTCTGGAGCTAAATTCAATGGGTGTACATCCAAGATGACAGAATCACACAAAAACGTTGATATTAAACGTAATTAGCAGTATATATGTATTTTATGTAATTTTGGCAGCCATTTTAGATTTTGGCGGCCATCTTGAATTTGAGGCCAAATTCTGAGTGGCTCTGGAGCTAAATTCAATGGGTGTACATTCAAGATGACAGAATCACTAAAAAAAAACGTTGATATTAAACGTAATTAGCAGTATATATGTAATTTATGTAATTTTAGCGGCCATTTTGGATTTTGGCGGCCATTTTGAATTAGGGGCAAAAATCAGGGTGGCCCCCAAGCTAATATCAAATGGTTGAGGTTCAGGATGATGAAACCGTTGAGAAAACCTTGACAGGAAAAACCCTTAGTTTTTCCTGGTCTGGGCCCTGTCTAATAGTTGTGCGTGACTAAAATAATTATGTGATCATCACCGTTTATGAATTTGGACCAACATGTTTAGCTTATTTAAGTTTGTGAATAAGGTGGCGTTACTGTAAATAAAAGTGTAAATACTTGTAGATACCAAAATCATTTATGTTATTTGGAAATGTATTTGGTGTAACTGTGTACGGGACTATCGTTGGGGAGGGCAAACCGCGGAATGTGACAAGTATATCAAAATGTTCCTTAAAAACATACATATAACAATTATGTGTTAGTCCATAAATAAGGGGTCCAAACGTGTCTCATTTTGTCGGTGTCCCGGTTAAAGGTAGGATAAGTTTACACCATTGGTAATTGCTTGAATTATCATGAATGGGTGGATTTGGGGGGTTGTATTTTATAGTAAATATCATTTAACTGACCTGTACGAAGTTTTACAATCAAATGGGCATAGAAAAGCACACAAAACAGCGTTTGTTTTCAACCGGCGTCGAGCATTAATTCTTAGGTTATTTTTGTTTTTTTGCAATCGCCGTCCGGCGATCGCGAATTTTTCTTTATAAAATTCTATTTTTCGGAATAATTACAGGATATCTAGCGCAATAATTTTGCTGGATGCCTAGAATCGTTATTTACTTTCAAATGAGTAAGATATTTCTTAATAATTTTGTGATAAACATTTCGATATCTGCAAATGGTTTATCCTAGCTTTAAGCCTGAAGTTGAACCGTGCAATTTCCCACATTTCCTATGCAATTGTCAGTGAAATTGACCACTTATCTAGGGATAGGCTCATATATATATTCGGTATTTAGTTTGTCCAAGCGAAGTGTTTGCCCAGGCCCCTATAACCGCTTTTGACACCAGAAGTTTAAACTGCACCACGAGACTATTATTTCCTTATATACCGACATACAACGCCACAACAGCCCGAGGCGTGTAATGTAGGTTCGTAACAAAAATCTACTTATTTTTGTAACATTTCTTACCCTCAGCTACTCGAAACCAGAAAAGTATTAAATCACACGCTTCAAACAGGCAGCCAAGATTTGATTGAAAGCGCAAATTCAGCACAAGAATTCGCCAGCAAAGAAACTAGAAATTCGATTATACTCAGTCACATATAGACGAGACATTTTTCTGGCTCTTCAAATTAATTAAATTAAAGTGTTTCGGGTTAGGCATTGTAGCCTCGTTTCTTATTAAATTGTGGTGGTTTGATGAAGAGTCATGCAATCAGGTAAAGGTATGGTGGGATACGCAGATTGTACAAATTTCACGACTTTCCTCAAAGTCGCGAATATTGACGTCAAATTTGACGTCGATATTAGCGTCAAATTTCACGACTTTCCCCGAAAGTCGCGAATATTGACGTCAATATTGACGTCAATATTCACGACTTTCACAAAAAGTCGCGAATATTGACGTCAAATTTGACGTCAATATTCACGACTTTTCCCAAAAGTCGCGAATATTGACTAGCCCCCAAAGTCGCAAATATTTTGACGCGAATTTTTTTCCACAAGCTAGGTTTTGGCTAGTCTTGCTCCAAGACTGAGTTTTTCATTTGTCCGGGGCGCGCCGTCCGTCTATGCAGTTGTTCATCGATCATCCATACTCAGAAAACGGGCATATTGAGGGCGCCCTCGATTGTCACGAGAGATCAGTGGATTTGTTTCAAGTTCAGAAAAAAATCTCCTGAACTGAACTTAAAGGTTGGATACACCATTTGCAGACATCAAAAATATTTACTACCGAATTATTAAGAAATATCTTACTTATTTAAAGGTAAATTATGATTCTAGGCATCCAGCAAAATGATATCCTGTAATTATTCCGAAAAATTTAATTTTATAAAAATAAATTCGCGATCGCCGGATGGCGATCGCCAAAAACACAAGAATATTCAACTGCCCGACAGCTGTAGAAAACAAACGCAGTTTTTCGTGATTTTCTCGCCATCCATAAATTATTGTAAAACGTCGGACAGGTCAGTTAAACGAGATTTACTATAAAATACAACCCCCCAAATCCACTCATTCATGATAATTCAAGCAATTACCAATATCCTACCTTTATCTTTGAAACAAATCCACTGATCTCTCGTGACAATCGAGGGCGCCCTCAATAGGCCCATTTTCGGAGTATTGATGATTGATGAACTGCATGCATACTGTACTAGACTAGACGGACGGTGCGCGCCCCGGAACAAGACTAGCCAAAACCTAGCTTGCTGGAAAAAAATTCGCGTCAAAATATTTGCGACTTTGGGGGCAAGTCGCGAATATTGACGTCAAATTTGACGTCAATATTCGCGACTCTTTGTAAAAGTCGTGAATATTGACGTCAATATTGACGTCAACATTCGCGACTTTGAGGAAAGTCGTGAATTTTGTCGCGAATATTGACGTCAATATTCGCGACTTTCGGGGAAAGTCGTGAAATTTGACGCGAATATCGATGTCAAATTTTACGTCAATATTTGCGACTTTTTTGGAAAGTCGTGAATATTGACGTCAAATTTGACGTCAATATTCGCGGCTTTGAGGAACGTCGTGAAATTTGTCGTGAATATTGACGTCAATATTCACGATCTGCGGAGTCCCTTCAGGGCCACCATATAAAGGAGATCGGTGTTTTGTGTGACTACATTGGAGGGAAACGTTGATTTAATTTGTAGATGAGGAGTGGCACACACACACTGAAACACAATGTACATGCTGAATCGCAATCACAACGTAATCAGAACGGCATACAGGCTCACGCATCGCACGGAGATCTTATTTTCTAAAAACACATTTTCAGGCATGGGTGCCGACCGAAACATGTTTTCGAACGACCTAAAAGTAAATTTCACGGATTTCGACAACAGTACCAAAAATGTCTGGACAGGGAATCCGTTAAGCCCTCAACTTGCTTTGGTCTACACAGTCATCGCCTGCCTGGCTGTGCTTGGTAACGGCATGGTCATCGCCGTTATGCTGCTCAGTCGACGAGTGTTCAGCTCCTTCACAAATCATCTCATTCTGCACCAGTCTATTGTCGACTGTGTTGCTGGCGTTGTGTTTTTCTTGCACCGTGTACCTTTGAAGATCATCACAATTCCACTGTCCTTCGAGGGTAACATCTCTGACCAATTGATCTGTAGGTTCATTGTATCCGATGTTTTCGTATGGTGTATGAATGTGACATCGACCTACAACCTGGTCGTGATATCGCTGGAGCGGTTTATGGCGACTTGCCACCCAGTAAAGCATCGCAATACTTTGTCCTCAGCCAAGCTAAAATTTGCTGTTGGAATCACATGGGCTATCGGCTTTGCATACGGCTTCCATTTAACTGTGTTATTTGAAGCTAACGAAGGACGTTGTCAACCTACGCACTTAGAAACTGGTTTGCAGGTTGTTCAAACTTTAGCGGTGATTACTATCGAATATTTGTTACCCATCAGCATTCTAATATATACATACAGCCGGATACTCACCACGCTCAACAAGAAATCGGCTAATCCAATGAACGGTCCTCGTAATGCGATGAATAAAGCCAAGACAAACGTTCTTGTAACGACAATGCTGATAGGCATAATGTTTGTACTTTGTTGGACACCGATAGAAGTGTTGTTCGTGTATCATAACGTTTCAGGAGATTGGATTACTCCGCTGTACTCTCCCTTTACCAGCCTTGTGGCATGCAACATGCTCGTCAACCCGGTCATTTACTGCTTCAAGTACGAAAAATTTCGCTCCGAGCTGAGAAAACTAGTACTCAAGCGATGCCGTAAGAATCGAGTGGAGGACGGAGACATCATTTCAATGTCAGCTGCTACCACACGAATGAACACAAATGTAATGCACGTTGTTCAATCATCTTAAACGGAGTGTAAAATTTACACTGGACACTTTCTCCACAAAATCGCGTTTGAGAGTGTATCGAACCAATCATGAACATGTATTCAGAGTAACTGAATTCGACTACCAAAGGATTTTATAATTTTAGATTTGAATAATTTATATACTTCCCTACCCTATTTTTGTTATAACCCGAATCCTGCAAAATCCTCCAAATTGAATATGTATTACTGGTGACCACTGCCTGAATCCTGCAAGATCCTGCAGTGGGTTTACCATTGAGTTAGTATAAAGTAGCCAAACATGGAACAAACAGCTGCTAAGTGCCATGTTACAATAAGGGTCTGCACACATGACCCTTGATATACAAACGTGTCCTATCCTTGACACATAACTTACACCTTGACTGAAGCTCTACGGATAATGTGTATAGAGCATGAGTTGGGTGAAAGTACAAAGTAAAAAAAAACTAAATTCTCAAAAACCTCAACCCTGCAAAATCATCCAGCATTAGTTTAGGCCTTATAACCTGGATCCTGCTTTATCCCCCAGTGGCAAAACCCAAACGCGTTCAATCCTGCATATTCCTCCGATGCATCAACTTCCAAAGTGACCTAAATCCTGCAAAATCCTGCAATTTGCAAAAAGGATTTTTTGAGGATTTGGGATGGTTAGGTATATAGAACCAATATGCTAAGTTTCATGCTTTTATCACAAAATGCACGATTCTGTCCCTATGCCGCCCCACTAATACTTGTTAGTCATATAAAGGTAGGATACACCATTGGTAATTGCTTGAATTATCAGAAATTGGTGGATTTTGGGGGTTGTATTTTCGTTTAACTGACCTGTCCGAAGTGTTACAATCATGAATGCTTACAAAAGAAAGAAAAACGGCGTTCATTTTCAACATGCGTCGGGCAGAGGTTTTTATGTTGTTCTTGGTTTGTTTTTCGCCTTTCGGCAACCGTGAATTTTGTAGTATACAATTAATTTGTTCGGAACAATTACAGGATATCTAGCGCAATCATTTTGCTGGATGCCTACAAACATTATTTACTTTCAAATAATTTGGTAGTATTTGTTTTCGATATCTGCAAATGGCGTATCTACCTGCTATCTAAGTGCTATCTAACTTTTATATATACGCCTTATTCTCGGGTCGAACATTTTAAATTGAAAGCGAAGTAAACTCTTCATTTGTTGAACTTGCTAATAGAAATCAAAGTAATACAATAAAGTTAATTACAAATTAATACCATTCTGCTCTGATAAATAATAAAAAAATTGAGATTAATGATGCGCTAATGTTTTAAGGCCACACACACAAAATTGAAGCGAGGCTTCGAACGCATACTTAGTCTGGCACCATCCAATTCAACGGTTTAAAAGGGAAAAAAACCCAAAGTAATTTTCTTTCTCCATCCTTCCGAGAAAACAATCTTTCCTATAATCTTTATCATGTGAGAGATAAATAAGAAAACACAATTTGGACAAATTTGGAGAACGAATGATAGGAAGAGCCGCCTACATAACAGACATCACGAACGCGAGCATACAAGGTGCTCTTCAAATTGCAAACTTGACACAAAATCCGTTTACAGTTGTGACTTAGTCGAGGAATATATTTACACAAACGTATATTAAATGCGTCAAAATGTATATAAGATCTGAATAATTGCAATATGATCTAAACAAAGTTATGCTATTTCGCTGTAATGTATGTATTGAGTATGGGATCTAAATAATTGTATAAACATTTCGATATTTTAGCAAATTTGTAGCTAACGTTTTTAGCTAATCAAACCAATTTTACGAGGAGGTTTTAGACTGATTAATATTGAACGTTCAACAACTCTGTACGAATTCAAGTTGTGTATTGTATATACAAAAATCGTTAATTCAAAAGTTGGCTCATTTGTAGGATTAAACATTATAAACACCTTTCCTTATATACAAAAGATGGAATATCGTCGGCTAAAGAATACATTATTGCAAGAATTAATATAATTAATTGATATAACATCACTTGGGCAGAGCAGATTGTTTGTGTACAAACCTATAGAAACGTTGTACGGATTTTGTACGGCTATTTGCATATTTGCGTTTATATTTTATACAGTGGGTTACCAAGCCAATACGACCAAACTGAAACGCACGATCAGCAAATTTGCGCAAACAGCGCAAATGCGTGTGCGTATCCGCGAGCTGCCGATGATTTTGCGTAATTTGTTTGCGTCTGTTTTAATTGCACGCGCGTTGCATTTCGAGTAAAAATTTAACATTCAATCCATCTATTTTTATTATTGTAACAGACTCTTACTGTCGTCCGAGCGGTTTTTCATGTTTGTAGTCATGATCCCGTAGGACTCAGCACCAGTCTGTCGTTGGGTAGCGTTGCGACAGTGCTGAGTCCAATGTTCCTTAGTTTATTTATAATTACTTACACTAAATGTATCTGAACACATAAGAGAGAGAGAGAGAGAGAGAGAGAGAAACACGGGACACGTCTGTCTTGATTCAATTCCGAACCAGTTCTCCTCTTTATTTCACTTAACCAAACCTTTTAACAATAACCATATGCTTTTAACTATATCTCACTGTGATTGTGATAGTTAACCCTTCCCTTATCCCCGTTTGGCTACAAGTTCTGTGGAGCTTGGTCACTGCACTGTAAGAAGTCACAAAGGTCACAAGAGGGCGCACTCTTAATGACGTCATAAACAAGGGACGACTGGAGGTCGTCACACATCCCCGCTGAACAAAATGAACCCTCCTGGGTTCCAAAAAAACAAACCCAAAACCAGATGTGTGAAACTCAAAATTCTGTTCTGTATAGGGATATGAAACAATAAATGCAACATGAAAATGTGCATAACACGTAAACACAACTTTTAATTTTAAGGCTAATTTAGAAATAGACACTTAATAAATTGGTAGTCCAGACAACTAATCAAATGGTTAGTTTACAATTTCTCAATATACACTTACACTTACTAGCTTGTTGAACCTCTTTACACGTTGTTACTCCTTATTTAAATTAAGTACATAGTTTCATCAAGACAATCTATTAATTTCGGCATTGTGTTCACTTAAAATTATCTTTGGATGACACTTCATAACTGTAACATCAAATAAACTATCAAGTATATTTAAATTTATCAATGAATTAATCCAAACCTTCCGGTTTCTTTTTCATAATCATCTCTAAAAAACACTTCATACATCACGTATTGTAAAGGGAATTTCAATGTTGTCGTTTTTTTGTTTGTTTTTGTTTAACCTTTTGTCCACAACAAGCCATTTGATTTACTTAACAGATTATTATGGTACAATTATTAACAAGGCGGGAGTCGATTAAGTCCAAATTAATGTTTATGCGATCTTCTTGGATGTGTCGTCTTCATCGTCATCATATGTCGTCTCTGCGACGGGCACCATCTCCAACGCGGAGGCCAGATCATTACCGACACATTTCTGGAAGTTGGCCCTTCTTGCAAGGCTGCTGATGATGCTGCTGAAACCCTCCAAGACTTCAGCATTCCTCATGCTCATCATATCTGACGACATTGTTTCATGCATCAGGGTGGCTAGCAGATCCCTGCTGTTCTGGCACAACCTCGTGATAGCTGGTCCTTCTCTCCTCATCTTCTTGGTTCCAGGTAAGATAAGGGACTTGTTCTTGTCAAGGTACTCTGCAACATCACCATCTGGAAACAATCCTTGGTTTCGCCTCATCTCCCTTAGTGCTATCACCGTTTGGGCGGCCCACAACTTATTGTTCGATGACAGCTCCTCCCAGCCATGTGGTGGCCACGTCATCGTACCTGTCAACCCGATGTCGATGTTCAATCCAGTAGATGCGCTCCATGCCCGTCGCCCTGCTGGAAGTAGTGGGTAGCAGCTGTACCTTTTCAACCGCTCTTCAAAGGTCAACTGATCAGGTCTCGCAGCTGCACATGGGTCATCAACAATAATCATGCGCGTTGATGCTTCTTCCTGAGTGCGCAGTGCAGGTGTGTCTGACTGTGTTCAAGCATCGACGGCAAACACGTCTGTTTGGATCTCTTTGACGGAGCTTGTTGCTTTCCTCCACACTTTCGGAAAGTACTGTCCAGACTCGATATCAGCGGGATGCAGACCATACTTGTCAGGAAGAACAGTGCGAAAGTACCTCATCGTTTCTGCGTTCTGGCGGATTCCTTGCTGTTTACCGATGACTAATTGTTCACGATTGGTTGGTCTCACTCTTGCTAGCAGTACTACGAGGGCCTTGGCCGTAACAGTACCAAATGAAGGTCGGACCAGGAATTGGTAGATTCCTCGGTGACCATACTCCTCATATGCAAGCTCAACTATGGGGCAGCGACCTTCTTCAAAGAGAACGTCATTCAGCGTCAAATTCCTGAGGAATTCACGCCCACCTGTGGAGTAGTCATCCAGTTTCTCGTTGTACGATTTCTCGCCGAAAGTGTGGTAAGCTGGGTGTCGTCTTAACCTGAACGGAGAGCAATCGCAATTTCCCTTCTGGCCGGAGAGAAGGACCTTTTTCCGCGTCCCCGAGTTGGCTTCTAGCAACTGCGTGACTTGCTGGTCTCTGCGGGGCCTTTGTTATTACTGAAGCCAAACGGGCCTTCTTCGGAGTCGGAGGACCTAGCTCAGTAGGCTCGTTATGGTGCAGGCCTACTTCTTCTGCGAAAGCGTCATGGGAATCATCGGTAAGTGTTATTGTTGCTTCCTTACATGCATTGAGAAAGAAGGCATTCATCCGAACGCAAGAAGGTATCAATCTGCATGTTGATGCTGTCATTCACGACTGGCTGATCATGCTTACACCGCCACTCCTCCATAGCTTTGCGGGCTTCAACCAAGGAAACCGGATCCAGTTTGTTAGAGACTGGAAACGGCCACTGTCTGGGATCTTTGGCAAACACATGGGCCATGGAAAGCTGGACAAAACGACCGGCACGCTCATGTCTACGCTTGATATGCCGAATCAGACTGTCTGGTCTCGTACACTCTATCGTTGGTTCGCACCAATGACACACTGTGACGGCTGTCCGATGTACATTTGCTAGGTGATTCCTCATAAGCGTGAGGGTTGTGCTCTCAAAACTACACCCATTGAACTGGCAACGGTATACACCTTCCTCCTGCTTTCAATGGCCTTGAGGGTCCATCGTTATCTTTGAACGGTAGTATTCTGTAGGAAGAAAACGATGGGGTTCATAAATAAATAATATTGCAAAACTATTTGCGGTAACAAACCAATCAATTTACTTCTTCATTTGCATCTGTATAATATCACCCATAGAGCTATTTATCCAGTGGGTTGACATTAAACGCGCAACTGGGATTAGTAACGCTAGCACTGCAGTAGCACTGCTCACATTCACTGCCTAAGCAAGCATAACGTTATAGAATACAAACTCCATCATCAAATTGGCCAAACATTTATCCACTTTCAATGACTTAATTATCTGATTAGCTCCAAAGTAGAATTGTCTTAACAGCTTACTTCGACTGCTCAGTCTGACAACCCGAGACTCCCACTAGTCTCCGCCTTCCTTTTGTCGGAATCTTTGTGAATTCAAGTTACACATTACACTCAAATCCAATATGGAGTACGCAACCCCTAGCAACAGCCTCACCACAATCTGTCGCTGGTGGCGCACCGAAACACGTCACACACGTGCGCTAAATCAAAAACTAGGTGACAACCTTTAATACCGTCACTTCATCCTGTCACTTCATCCTGTCTTGATGACAGCTAGCTCCTAGGCAACCACTTCGCCGATATAAAGAAACATCAACCTGAACTGCGTTCTCATTTGTCTCTGAGAAACAACGGCTTGCAATTATAATGAGTAATTTATACTTATGCAACGCGTTGACAAAGTAACCATGTAAAACTCGTGGGGTGATCAGTCTCTCTAGTGTTACATAGCTCCGCGTGGTAAAATGAAAGAGGTGATTTTCATGTCAACAAATTTGAGAACTAATCAGGATGACCTGGGTCCCTTATACGGGCCATCAAATATTTTATCGGCGTGGTTTAAACCAATGTGGCGGATTGCCAACTTCATATGGCTTGAGCCTGTTCAGATGCACCACCTTTGGATTTGCCCTTGGGTGTTTCTGCACCTTATACACAAGATCATCTATCTTCTGCGTTATCATAAAAGGCCCTGCCCATTTAGCAACGAGTTTTGGACATACACCCCGTTTCTTTGACGGATCATACAGCCATACAGCCATACTGGTTGCCCCTGACTCAATGCCTTCTTGTCAGCCTTTAGGTTGTATTGATATTCCTGATACTGAGCACTCTTGCGCAGCTTGGTCCTAGCAAAATCATGTGCTGCTCTCAAACTCTGTCGCAAGTTATCTACATAATCGTCGCAGTCGTCCAGGTCTAGCTCACTGCATCGCTCCTCTGCTGGTAAAGCTACTACGACGTCGATAGGAAGATTTAAGTTTCTTCCTAACATCATCTCGTTTGGTGTTTTTCCGGTACTCTCGTGTACAGAGGCACGATAGGCCATCATTACGAATGGTAGGAATTCATCCCACTTGGTTTGATCATCGTCGGCATACATTCTCAACATAGAGAGTAAAGTGCGATTATAGCGCTCCATACCGTCACTTTCGGGATAATATCCAGTCGTGCGTGTCTTGTCCATGTCAAATAATTTGCACACGGCCTTAAATACACGAGACTCGAAGTTTCGTCCTTGATCGCTGTGTATCTGACGCGCATTGCCGAATCTACACAGCACCTCCTTCATCAGTTTATCGGCTACAGTGACTGCCTCTTAGTTTGGAATCCCAAACGCCTCCGTCCATTTAGTGAAATAGTACGTCTCCCTTTAAACAAGTCCAATGGAAATCTCGGCGGATCTTCTCCGAAGTCCGCGCAACTCCCATGTGTCCAGCTGTGGGTGTGTCGTGGAAATGTCTGAGCACATCTTTGTGTTTGGAGTTTGGAACAACACATTGCCAATGGTAAATTTCCGAATCTTCCTCATACCTTTTCCGGTACATAACACCTCCAAACGCTTGCAGACGATCCCACTGTCTCCAAAGTGTTTTAAGACGAACTGATCCAGCAGATATGTCTGACCACTTGGGTCTGTTCCGATCTTCGTTTAAAGCCTTTACAAGTTGAGCGATATCTGGGTCAATTTCCTGTGCAGCCCTCAATTGGATTGGATCCCAGCCGTCAAGCCATCCCTGAGTTGAGCGAAATTGTTCCCCTGTGTCTGCATGTTGCTGTCTGGTCGTTACCATTCCAATTGACTCACATGGTGAATCCTGCTTGGAAGGTTCATTTGGCATGTCACAGGCTATATCGAAAGATGACGTTTCATCAGGACAACCACACTGATTGCAAGGTTTACGAGACAGGCTGTCAGCATTAATGTGTCGTTTTCCTGGGCGATGAGAGATATGGAGATCAAAATTACCAAGATGTTCCAACCATCTAACCTTCTGGGTCTTTGATGTTTGGAATCCAACTCACTGCGGCATTATCTGTACGCACTTCCACTCGCCGCCCGTAGAGATAATGTTTGTACTGTTTCAAAGCAGTAACTAAAGCACACATTTCTTTACGGGTCACGCAATATCTCTGTTCTGCCTTTGTGAACGATTTGCTCATGAAAGCAATCACATGTTCCTGGTCGCCTTGTATATGGGATAAGACAGCTCCCATCGCCTTGTCACTAGCATCTGTATCTAAGACATATTGACCTTCTGCACATGGGTACGCCAAGGTAGGTGTTGATGTCAAAGCCACTTTCAAAGTCTGAAATGCCCTTTGGCAATCTCCTGACCAGATAAATCGTACACCTTTCTCAGTTAGCCTGTGCAGTGGGGAAGCTATTTTTGAAAAATCTTTCACAAATCGGCAGTAATAGCTACAGAGCCCAAGAAAACCTCTAACTTGTTTGATGTTCACAGGTATAGGCCAATCTCTCACCGCTTCAATCTTTGCTGGGTCAGTTTTAACACCGCCTGGTGTCACCACGTGACCTAGGAACAACACTTTCTTCTGGAAGAATGAACACTTATCGGGTCGA
The DNA here is from genome assembly GCA_037893245.1 of Crossaster papposus. Taxonomy (NCBI): domain Eukaryota; kingdom Metazoa; phylum Echinodermata; class Asteroidea; order Velatida; family Solasteridae; genus Crossaster; species Crossaster papposus. Next base: position 840,586 of record JBAIAA010000321.1, read on the forward strand.
AGCTTCAATCCAGCACGTTTGAGTCTGTCGAAGACATTGACTAGTCTTTAGAGACAATCTTCAACGGTGGCACCAAAAACAATAATGTCATCGATGTACACAAGACATTCTTCCCACAGGAGACCACGGAGAACAGTTTCCATCAAACGCTCAAACGTGGCTGGGGCATTGATCAAACCAAAAGGCATGGTTCTGAATTGGTCAAGTCCCATGCGAGTCGCGAAGGCTGTTTTGTCTTTATCCCTTGAATCCATTTCTATCTGCCAATAACCTGAACACAAATCCATTGTGCAGAACCATTTAGCACCAGACAAAGAATCCAGAGATTCATCAATGCGTGGTAAAGGATATGCGTCAGGAACAGTACAGGCATTTAGTTTACGAAAATCAATGCAGAATCGCCACTCTCCAGACTTCTTCTTAACGAGAACAACTGGCGAAGCCCATGTTGAAAAAGAGGGTTCAATAACTCCTCTGTTCAGCATATTTGTTACTTCCTTGTGCATGCTCGATGCACCGTCTTTCTATTGGTTGTCGCCTCGGTGCTTGCTTAATAGGTGGAGTGTTTCCCGTGTTGATTGTGTGTTTGACCAGATTTGTGCAACCAAGATCTTCTTGGGATTTGGCAAATATTCCTTCGTATTTACTGAGTAACACCGCCAAATCATGGCTTTCGTCATCGCTCAACAGCCGGGAGCTTTTCTCCCACAACGTCTTAACATGTTCAGGTAATTCTTGCTGTTGTACCTGCATGACAAAGTCCGTTCTTAAACCGTGTATTCCAGCGGCTTGTTGTGTGTTATCGGTATCAGAGTAGTTGTCGTCGATTGTTTCCACTGACTCACAATATCCCATTGTGAATCCTGGAGGCAACTCAACAGTTTCATCTCCACAGTTAACAATGTTCATAAATTGTTTCGGGACTTTAGTGTATGTGATGCATCTGGCGGCCACAAGTCTCCACGTGGCTCTATCAAACCCGTATCCATGAGTTGCCCAGACTTTGTAATCTTAATTGGAACTAGTGTCTTTGTATGAGGCGGCACTAAGGTTCTGTTTGATATCTCCACTCTGCATACACTTTGTCTCTCATCTCCTGACCAACAGGGTATCTCCTCGCCATCTATCTTCAAAACATGTCGTATAAGACAAACTTGACACCTGTTTTGTCGAAGGAAATCGTCGTCGGCAAACTCCAACCCATTAGCATTGTCGTTGATGATGGTTGGTTCCTCGGAACCAACTATCTGTGAATTATCTGTGTCTGTTTCAGGGGTGTTCTCAGTCCGCACAGGCTGTTGCTCATTTTCCATCGATTGATAGTAATCATGAAGATAGTCATCTTCATCATCATCTGAGCTGCTATTTGAGTTGTCGTGTACATCATGGTATTGGTGGCCAGGACGGTGCACACCTCGTACCGGTCGTTTTGTAATGTTGCGATCGGCTCTATCTCTCTCTCTATTGCGATGAGGTAGATCACTTGAGATGAAGTCACAAGGGAGGAGGAGGTTTCGATGAAGAACCCTCAGCCGTCCCTCTCCTCTCTCTGGGGTTAGTTCGTACACCGGCAGGGCACCCTTTTTGGCAACAACGACATGAACATTGTCCTCGAAGTAAGACTGTAGTTTCCCGGGGCCCCCAGGACGGACACAGTTCTTCACTAAGACTCGATCTCCCGGTGTCAGTGAAGTGTTTAGAGCTTTCCGATCATAGTTATGTTTTCCCTTAGCACCTGACTTTTCTGCATTCCTAATGCAAGATTGTAGGCCTCGGTCATGCGACTCTTCCACTTCTGCACGTATTCACTGTGGTTCTTGGCCTGGACGTGCTGCTCTTCCAATCCAAAGGCAAGGTCAATGGGAAGGCGCGGTGACCTCCCAAAGAGAAGGTGGTGGGGAGAATAGCCAGTTGATTCGTGCCTTGTGGTGTTGTAGGCATGAACCAACTTGTTCACGTGTTGTTTCCAGTCCCGTTTCTGTACGGAGCATGGACAACAAGGTTCTATTGAAACGCTCCACCTGACCATTTCCTTGAGGGTGGTATGGTGTAGTACGTGACCCATCAACTCCTGTCAGTTTCCCCAATCTCTGGAACAGCTGGTTTTCAAATTCACGTCCTTGGTCATGATGGAGACGTTTGGGGTACCCAAACCGGAGGAAGAAATCAGTTGTCTGTACAGACAACTTCCAAACTTTCTGGTGTCATATGTATTCGCGACAGTGCATCATCAGCGTCACCGTTCTCTCTTCCAGGTCTGTACTTTAGGTTGAAATTGAAATCCGCTAATTCTCCCACCCATCTGTGACCAGTGGCGTTTAACTTGGCTGTACTGAGGATATATGTGAGGGGATTATTATCTGTGTATACAGTAAATGACTCTGCATAATAGAGATAATCCCTGAAGTGCTCAGTTACGGCCCATTTTAGTGCAATGGTAATTCTTCTCAGCTGCGGTTAGTGCACGTGACCCATAGGCGATCACCTTCATTCGGCCTTCCTGCTGCTGGTACAAAACTGCTCCCAGGCCCTCTTGCGACGCATCTGTGTGCAAAATAAATGGTAGCTTGAAATCAGGATATGCCATCACGGGTTCAGAGGTCAATTCATCCAAGAAGGAATTGACAATGTCTTGATGGAGTGGTAACCACTGGATTGGGGTGCTTGACGGTGCTTGTCTTCCTTTGCCAGTATTTTGCTTCTGTTTGTGGCGGGCTCTGTCGGGCGTCTTATGATTTCCTTTTGGATCCGGCGTGAGTAGTTGAAAAAGAGGCTTGGCCCGTCTGGAATAATTTCTCAAGTACCTCCGGTAGTATCCTGTTATAGGCCTAGAATTCTCCGTAATCCCCCAATTATTCTACTATTCTACCCAGGTAGCGGACCTCTTCCTGAAACAGGTGACACTTTGACGCTTTCAGCTTCATCCCATGTTGGCTGAGGCGCTGGAGAACCTGCTGGAGGTTGCAAATGTGCTCTTCGAAAGTAGTAGTAAAGACGATGACGTCGTCGAGGTACACTTCGCATATTTCATGGTTCAAACCCTCGAGAGCTGTCTTCATACAACGCTGGTAGGTTGCAGGGGCATTTTTCAGCCCAAACGGAATTCTCACCCATTCATGTAGACCCCACGGGGTGACAAAAGCTGTCATGGATCTGCTCTCATTTGCCATGTAGCCTTGGTGATAGGCTTTCCCTTGATCTAGTGTAGAGAAAAATCTTTTTTTTCCTAGGCCATCTAGTACATCTTGTATCCTGGGAATCGGTTGTCGGTCAGATATTGTTTTCTTGTTCAGTTCTAGTCTATGCAGAGTCGAAGTCCACCGCATTTCTTCGGGACGCAGACAATGGGCGAAGTATAGGGCGAGTCAGACTTCACAATCCATTCTCTCTCAATTAAATCTTGCAGATAGGCTTTTACTTCTTGATAGAGGGGTCAAGGAATAGACTGGTAAGTTCGCTGCATTGGGACCTCTTCAGTAAGACGGATTTTCATCTGCAACTCGGGAATGGATCTAACATCACCATCATCTCTAGCAAAACTGGCAGACTCCTCATGCAACATTTGCAAGGCTGATTCCTTTTGGGTTTCACTCAAGTTGGCAAATTCGAATGGTGGTTTCCACACAGGTGGTTCACAATCTTCATGCTCTGGTTTACCCGTCCCGCTGTGGTCAGTAGTCACTCTGTTTACACCCGGCTGCGGGTTTATGTAACCCGAACAAACTGAACGTATCAGTTGCAAATGACCCAACAGGGTGCGTGGTGGGAGAACAATATTTTTATTTGTCTGATTCGTCACTGGAATTCGAACACGACTAGTCCGTCCCTTCTTCAATTCCACAACGCAAGGTCAAGCCGTCTGGTAATTTACTCAACCTATTTGGTTCGAAGACAGTTACCCTATTCTCGGTGAGGAGGCCGGTTCGAATTCTGCACGTCACATCCACGGTTTGGTTCTTCTGAATGGTAAAAGGGGACTTCCCAGTTTTTGTTGTGCCAAAATCATCAGGGTTATTTGCCCGAATGAGGTCTATCACTGTCGTCGTCCCGCCACCTGTCAATGTTGGAAAAACCACCGCTAACAACTCTTGGAGGCTGTTGTCGCTCAGAGAGGCCTTGACCAGTTCCTCAATGACATTATAGCCAATGATGGGCTCCGGCAAGTCGTTACTGGTTACCAAAAAAGGGACAATTATTGTCTGACGTGATTGCTCGTTCGGTCCATCAAACACCACCTGTAAGGGGGTCCATCCATCGAATGGGACTTCCATCCCATTTGCTGCTGTTAGCTGGAAACCCGGGTCAACCAAATCACTGATGTTTTGGAGAGTAGCCCTGGGTACGTTTTTTTCCAACCAGTCTTTTGACGTCATGGCTACTTGTGCACCCGTGTCCCACAACACGTTCGTGGCCCTTCCTTCAATTTTGCATCGAACAACACATTTTTTTCCAACTAATTTTATAAGACTGTCCTGATGTTTTGGGGTGATGTGGCAAATCATTACTTTGTTTATGTTCGGTGCCTTGTGACGGGCATGCCTGTTGATGTCTTGGAGCCCACGGCAACCCAGTTTGTGTTTAAAACAATGTTGCTGCTGGTCGTCCTTTGTACAGCAAGGGGCTTGATGGCACCCTGAACAGAATTTCCTGTCACCCACGGGCGTAGTGCTCGGTGCTCCCACACTTAAAACAATGATTACATGTCTCCATCTTCCCAGTCTCCTCACACTTTGAACAGGAAGGATGTTTTCTCCCCTTCCGATCACCCCTCAAGGTCTTTGGGTCTCTGATGTTCTCTTGTAAAAGTGCGATAGTAGCCCTCAGTTCTTTTACCTCTGTGGCCAGGCTATCCATTCCAGCTTTGATCCGTGGCTCATCAGAAATGATGGCGTGGACCGTTGTCTTTGGCCCCCGCTTCTGTTGCCGTTTCTCCTCCAGGCTGATTTTCAGACACTATTCAGCTCTTCCAACAGTTCCTCATCACTAATTCCAGGATCCTGTAGGTACTGACGCATTTCTCCCTTTAAACTGGTAGCTGGCCCTGTCTTCAAGCTCTGAAGGAATGTATTCTGAACCAGTTCATGATCATAACGCAGTGTGGACTGATCCTCTTGGGATGCAAAGAGGATTTTCCGGCGCAGGCTCATTGCACGGATGACAAAATCTTGTGCTGATTCCTTGGGTTGCTGTGCAGCCCCGGCCAGTTCCTGATATAGATCTATGGCATCCTTCTCTCTGTAGTGAGCACGGAGAACTTGACGTAATTGGGGAAGAAAGATGTCGGCTCGTCCCTCTAAATAGCTACGTAGCGGCAAACCCTGGGTGACAGCTCTGGTGACTGCAGATATGATTTCCCGATTGGAAAAAGCTTTCTGCAACCCATCCTCAATTTGGCGAGCCAGACTACAGAAGGACAGCTTGTCAAGTTGGCCGGCTGAGCCTACTTGGCCCACAATCTTGAAATCCCGCCTCAATGCAGCTGCAGTCACGGCTGGGCTGGGGGCTGGGCTGGGAGTACGTTGCTTGGTTCACAGTGGTCCCAAAATTGTCAGTGACTCCAGTAGATGTGCTGGTTGGGGGTGCATACTCGTCAAGTTTGCCCTTGAGGTCTCTCAGGATCGTCAGTCCACCATCCTCGCTTTCTTCTATTTCACTGCTATCAAGGTAGCGATAAATATGGCGAATCTGGCCATGTCGTGCTTTTCCTTTTGCACCATCTGTTATTCCCAAAACCGTCATGAGCTCGATCAGTTGCTCCGATTTCAGCTTGTAAAGCCCCGCTTTCACCTCGGCCTCCAACTCCATCACTGACTGGGAGGTCGCCATCTCTGCGTCACCCACGTCCTCTGCGGAGTCTCTACGTCTGGTGTAGCGGTAACCTTCAAACTGGTTCGTTCTCAACACATCCTGACGGTCTCAAGCCCTTTTCTCCTTAGTCTCATCAGCCAACCTATCCTGGCAAGGTCGCCAAATGTTACCCGGGTTCCGATTCCCTAGTGGGTACGGGGGTGCCAGTTTGTTCTCTGTGGCATAATAAAATGAGGGTGACAATCAGCATTTATTTGGCCTGAACCACAGAACAACGACTTTATTTCTTAAGTTCACTGTACTGATAAAAAACATAACGTTCGTGGGTTTGCAAGGTTTATTTTCTAATAGTCTGGTTTCTAGCGCTAGCAACATGGGTATTCATGCAGTCAATGCCTATCAACAGGGTTGTAGTCGAGTCCCTGCAAGTCCTTTCACAAGTCCTTTCGTGAAACCAGTCACAAGTCCCTTCATAAAGGCAGTCACAAGTAACAAGATGAACAATGACAAAGGAATGCCTTTGTCAAAGCTGATTTGAATAGCTTGTGATTTAAATTGGAACTGAAAGACTTGTGATGGACTTACAGGGACTTACAGGGACTTGCAGGGACTTGTGATGGACTCGACTACACCCCTGCCTATCAATCACAACTCAATCAACAGGTAGGTTTAAATATGCCAGGTAATGTTAGCTGTTGTTACATTTGAAAAGGTAGAGTATATACATGTACTTCCTAATCTGAAAAACGCAACTTTCTTTGTTTGTGGCCCTAATGACTGCATGTTAAAATCAGGTCCAGTAATGTACATGAACAACCTAAACTGGCTCGAATGGAGCTGATTTTGTGGGGTTTCCTTAAATTCAATAAACATGTATAATGTGCATGTCAATCAATTCTTTAAAATATGTAGGCACGTTGTAACTCTGAAATAACAAGTTTTTGAGAAACGAACTTTGGATGTAGCCATTTACACTTATTACTTTCAGTGCACAACTCTGAAGGAACAATCTATAAATTTAAACCCATGTAACTTGACAAATATCTACCATATATCCTGGGACCATGTACAGGTCAGAATCAAAGTACCTTGTCTACGGGGAGTCAGGTTGGCGTAGCGGTTCTTTCCTCGCCTTCCACCACTATGACCCGGGTTCGAACCCCGCCTGGGCCAATATGTGGATTGGGTTTTCAGTCCCTGCCTGACTCCGTGGGTTTTCCCCAGGATATTCTTCTGGGGTTTTCCTCCCACCTCTAAAACTGTACCTTCTTCTCATTGTATTCTCTCTACTGAGGGCCCCAAATGATCAGCTCCTGCTGGATGGGTTTCCCTCATTAAAAACTTCTCTAACTGCCCATCTCTGTATGCTGTGCGCCGTCAGGTTGCCGCTACCATAGTCCTCTCTTGTACAGCGCTTTGATCTATCTTGTAAAAGCGCTCTATAAATACTTTATTATTATTATTATTACAAAAGTGCATGTATCTCACTTCATAATACATTTGCATGGGTAACAACTAACATGGTAAACACTTTCAAAACTCAAGTTTCCATCCACAATCCTGATCAATGTAATGTCAGTGACTTTCACCTTTTAAATGCAACTTTCCACATAGGGCTTTAGGAGAGATTGTTGTTCCACTTTTACCTACATGGAATAACATGTGCAATGTCTAAACTAAACCTCTCTCACCTGCATTGTTACACTTACATTACAAGATTACAAAGTTTACAAGTCAAGTTTACATTTTCCAATCCCGAATCCTCTCAATTCTACACTTCAACTTTTATGTTAAAATCATCTATGATGCTTTAAGAATACAGTAATAACAATAAGAACGTTTGCACATACCTGTGGCATAATAAAATGAGGGTGACAATCAGCATTTATTTGGTCTGAACAACACAGAACAACGACTTTATTTCTTAAGTTCACTGTACTGATGCTCAGAACAACAGCGCCCTCTTTTGTTTGGGTTTCTGGCCACATGTCTAACAGTTTTTGTTTGGGGGGCAATCATATACCCTGTAACACATACCATCTGTCGATATGTTCGCTACAACTATTTGCTGTCTTCTTCCGATATTTCCTTACGTGATAGACTTGATAGTTTTCCCTATAGCTTCAAGATCAACGCCATCGACTCCCGCCAGTGGGAAATCTACGGGTTCAAGTCTAGTAGCCGACTGATCGTTAATCCGATCGTATGTTTTCGTTGAGAGCATTGTCACTGAGGCACCGGTGTCGACTAAGAAGTTGATTGCGATTCCATCTATTCTAGCTGTTACGTACATACCGTTGTGTTTATTCCAAGGTCCTTTTCTTCTCTGGTCACTAGACAAAGAATCAAAGATCCCACTGTTGTTGGTCTGCTTAGGCTCATTATTTTCCACCCGCCCCTGACCTAAACATTACCAACACACTCTCGTAAAAGTTGGTATCTTAATCCTGTCTTAACTTTTTCTTCATATTGAGGCTTGTGGTTTACAGACTGGCAGTTTTATGTGCGGTCAGGGAATTTCAGTCTTTCAACAGTGGCTGGGTCAGTGGAGGGTCAACTTCATGGTCAACCCCCTGGAGAAAGGACCAGGTCGACCTCATTATAGCTAGCATAGGGAACTGTACATGTGCATACGCTACACTACACACACACTCTGGACTTTGGCACAGAACAAAATAATGACTGAACTATAAGATTGTATACTGTAAGCAAGAGTCTAATAATAGGAACCAAAGAGTGGTAATACCGGAGAAATAAGATTTCAATAAAATATGGATCGAACAAATATCATTGACCCCAGCTAAGTCAAATTACTAAATTTAACTTTTGTAATACATTTGCATACTCAAATTAAGTAAATCAATCTTAATATTGTGTGCATGCATGGAATAATAAATGATCTAAATTTTAATAAGATGAGGTAAGATGAATAATCAAACATTTTTGTATAAACACTAAAACCATTTTCTACAAATCTCGCATCTCTTTTTACCTGGCCCTAATTAACGTGCCTATATACAATGTACATGTACATGCACTAAAAACTCGCATCCTTTTTCTATAAATCTCGCATCCCTTTTTTTACCTAGTCCTACCGGGCTCTACCGTGCCTATATACAATGTATAATTATGCACTTAAAACTCGCATTCCTTTTTTATCAATCTCGCATCCCTTTTTTTGGCCTGGTCCTACCGGGCTCTACCGTGCCTACACACAATGTATATGCATTTAAAACTCGCATCCCTTTTTTATAAATCTCGCATCCCTTTTTTGGCCTGGTCCTACTGGGCCCTACCGTGCCTATATGCAATGTATATGCACTTAAAACTCGCATCCCTTTTTTATAAATCTTGCATTCCTTTTTTTGGCCTGGTCCTACTGGGCCCTACCGTGCCTATACACAATGTATATGCACTTAAAACTCGCATCCCTTTTTTATAAATCTCGCATCCCTTTTTTTGGCCTGGTCCTACTGGGCCCTACCGTGCCTATACACAATGTATATGCACTTAAAACTCGCATCCCTTTTTTATAAAACTCGCATCCTTTTTTTTAAATAAATCTCGCATCCCTTTTTTGGCCTGGTCCTACTGGGCCCTACAGTGCCTATATGCAATGTATATGCATTTAAAACGCGCATCCCTTTTCTACAAATCTCGCATCCCTTTTTTGACCTGGTCCTACCGGGCTCTACCGTGCCTATACACAATGTATATGCACTTAAAACTCGCATCCCTTTTCTACAAATCTCGCATCCCTTTTTTGACCTGGTCCTACCGGGCTCTACCGTGCCTATACACAATGTATATGCACTTAAAACTCGCATCCCTTTTTTATAAAACTCGCATCCCTTTTTTATAAATCTCGCATCCCTTTTTTGGCCTGGTCCTACTGGGCCCTACCGTGCCTATACACAATGTATATGCACTTAGAACTCGCATCCCTTTTTTATAAAACTCGCATCCCTTTTTTTTTATAAATCTCGCATCCCTTTTTTGGCCTGGTCCTACTGGGCCCTACAGTGCCTATATGCAATGTATATGCATTTAAAACGCGCATCCCTTTTCTACAAATCTCGCGTCCCTTTTTTGACCTGGTCCTACCGGGCTCTACCGTGCCTATACACAATGTATATGCACTTAAAACTCGCATCTAGTCTTTTCTACAAATCTCGCTTTTTTTTTTTCGTGACATGATGAAGTTCTTAGGAAGATTTCAAAGGAAACTAAAACAATTAAAGTTGGGATCGAGTCGAGTCCGTTGTATCATCAAAAATTATATAACTGACATACAGATCATTGTTATTGATTGGTGGAACTCACACCACGTGACATTCATTATTGCACATGTACAATAAGTAAAGACAAAACGGCGGAACAAGAGCGAACAGCTAAACAAACACTGGAATAATGCGGACGGAAGTCATGGCAACTGTATCTTTATCGGTCAATATACTTATATTTACACCGCAAAACTTAGTGCTATACATAATGTTGGCCTTAGGTGCATGTTGGGGACAATTAAACCATTCATACTCAATCTTATTTGTATCCATCTTCATATTTATTGCCACTGAATAAATGTGAACATAAAAGATTAAGACAACAATTTCAACAAACAGAAACAAATTAGTGGGCTTCTCCAAGCTTATGGAGACGCCAATGCAGTTTGCAACAGTTTGAAGAAAAAAAACTATGAATGTATTAAAGGGGACGCCTATTACAAGTATTAGACACCAACTAGTCGGTTCAGTTAACATACACATGAAGTAAAGTTTGAATTTCTTTAAGAACACGATTACGCCTTTAGTCCAGAAAAAAATTACGTTTCGTTTTTGTTCTATCACGAAGCAACTACGTACGAGTTCAGCCACCTGTTGTTTTGAAAACAGATTGACTATGGTCTACCCTATCGTTTGACCTGAATTAATAGACAGATTCCATTTTGAAATTAAAGTGTTTGTATGAGTTTAGCTATACGCATCCGATATGTAACCATTTGTTTATTATTTATTTTAAATTACATGTGTATACCTAATTTAATTAAGGTTCAGTCAATTTATTTTGCATTATTCCATGCATGTGCATGTACACCCAACTCATCACAAAAAGTACAGAGACACTTAAAAATAATAATTAACGGTTCGAAATGGCATGGATTAATCGAAGCAAAAAAACAATGCATAATTTTGTTCTGCGTATTCTGACACCTCGATTGTTGAGATACGATGTTGGGGAGCGGAGTTATTGTCATTTAAATAGTCGTACTAGGTCTAGTTTCAAAAGTGACAATCATCCCTATGGAAACAGATCAGACAATAAGATATAATCTCTATATGCCCGCCTTTTCTTTTAAATTTAAATCGCTGTTTGTCGCATGTTGGATCGATCGAGATGATCGGCGTATCCTCGTCAGGAAGTGGCAACAAACAGACGAGCGCCGTATAGCTCCTAAACATGTTTACAAACTGATAGCAATTAAGAAAAGTGATGTTTACTCGCTAAAAACAGTTGTTATATATTATATTAATTCTAACAAGGATTTTACAAAGCCAAATGTGTTTCTTGAACATTTTGAAGCTTCACTGTTCACCTTGTCTCAGTTTTAATTTGTTGTTTGCACGAATCATCATTTATCGATGGATGATTAAAAGTGTATACACAAACAATGCATTATGCTTGTATGAACAATATACTTCACGGGTGGGAGAAGTCTCAATGCCTGAAGCTTGACAAAGTAAAATCTTGCATGTGTGCATAGTTTCTACAGCCGCATGTAAATTGTACATATGTACTGTACATAGAAATTGTACACCATAAGTATATGCACTATAAGACTGCGGTCAGCAGTCCAAGCCCAAAAGGTCATCTCCCAGGCTTGCGACTTGGCCGCTGTCATGGGGGTCGTAAATAACCGTCTGATCCAGCTGGTAAGGTTTGTACACAAAACCCCCGGTGTCGGGGGTTTTGTGTAGAAGTATTAAGGTACCTACTTTCACGACAACGTGCTGGTAATGAGAACCGTGAACTGGTGGATGCCCGTTCCATTCCTGTCCATAGTTGCTGGACGAAAAGGTCTCTTCGCGTTGTGGTTGTCTGCGTCCGCGATGAGGACAGTTTCGTCTGATATGACCTACATTTCCACACTGAAAACAGACGATGTCTTGGTTGTTCCTCCTCATGGGACAGTTCTTCCGCACATGTCCTGGGTTGTTACACCCATCACGTCGCTGAGAGACCGACGTCCAGTTGCCATATTACTTGTGTTCTGTCCCGCATTTCCTTTGTTGCTCGGCACTGGGTATCCTTGTGTCCCCACTAGGCCAGCATCGGGAGTCCCCATTTTATTGTGCTCCTGACAATCTAGGTGTTCTAAAACTCGGGAGAGAATTTGACCAACATTGCTTTCCTCATTCTGGTCTGCCGTACGTTTTCACACCCCTTAAATATCCAGTCTTCTACTGTCTTTAATAGATTCCCGGACAGCTTCATATTGTTCAATCGTCATTACGGCGTCGTCTATTGTACTGCATCCTCTGTCAACAAGTTTGAGCTTCAAACCAGGACCGACAGCGTTTCTAAATGCGTCAAAAGCTAGCACTTCTTTCGCTGCCATTTCCATCTGTGGGTAGGCCTATGCTTTCTGTACCATACACCAAATGTCATCTGCCAGTTTCTGTACTGGCTCGCCAGGTTTTCTGTTTCTTCTTACGAGTCTGGCTTTCCATTGCTCTTGTTTCTTTCCGCTTCCAAAACGACTAGCCATTGCTGTTTTCAAACTGTGTAATTTCCTTTAATTTGGGACGGAAGCCCAGTGTAATATCTGCGGGCGTTGCCCTGGAGTCTGAAAGCAAGCATGTGTGCCATTGTTTTGTGACCCAGTTGCACATTTCTGCACACAATTGGAAATGTGTAATGTACTCGTTCCAATCTTCATCACCAGTGAAAGCATCAGGTTGTAGTTTTTTAAAGTGATGGGACTTAACCTTGCCCGGTAAAGGGTTTTGATGCTCACGTTTTGGCGTCAAATCATTCATCTCTTTCTGTTTCAGCAGCGGATTTTCCGTATTTTCCGCCGTCACTCTCAGACGTCTCACACCCTCTAAAAGTTCAATATCATCCGCCACAGGCGTCTCAATCTCGTCTGACTCTTCATCGGAAACACTATCATCGCTTGCGTTAAGTTCTTTGTTTGGGGAAACTTGTGGTTCTTCCGTTTTCTCTTTGTCTCTTATTCTGAACGTTATGTCCTCATCGATTTCATAGGTTTCGGGGGAAGCCATAGCCGTTTCCACTGGGAAAGCACGCCGTTACCACAGTGTATTTTCCGCCAATCCTATATAACTGTATACGGTATACAAAACTGCTTTTCCACCAATAAACTCTGGTGGAACCTCGGTGAAAAAAATGCTTTTCCACCAATAAACTCTGGTGGAAATTCGGTGGAAAACTGCCCACCGACTACCTGTGGTGGAAAAACTGCTTTTCCACCAGCAGACTACCTGCGGTGGAAACTGCTTTTCCACCAATAAACTCTGGTGGAACCTCGGTGGAAAAACCTTCTGCAGACTACCTGTGGTGGAAACTGTTTTCCCACCAGCAGATTCTGGTGGAAATTTGGTGGATTAATCTGCCCACCGACTACCTGTAGTGGAAACTACTTTTTCACCAATAAACTCCGGTGGAACTTCGTTCGAATAATCTATCTGCCGAATACTATCTCGGTGGAAAACAAATTTGTACTGGTTTTGAGTAAAATCGTTGTCTACTTCACCACGAAGGCCTACTTATCGTTACTAAAACTTTACAGAACTTCAAAACGACCAAACAAAACTATTTGTCTTCCACTTTGAAGTTATCGATTCGATGTCCTCTACAAACAACTCATTGCGGAAACATTGTCCTAGGTACAAGCTTCTTGTCTTTTAACCTAAGGCGAACGCATTTAAATAATATCAAATTCGTGGGTTTGATCCACAGCGCTGCCACCAGTTTGTAACAGACTCTTACTGTCGTCCGAGCGGTTTTTCATGTTTGTAGTCACATCCCGTTGGACTCAGCACCAGTCTGTCATTGGGTAGCGTGGCGACAGTGCTGAGTCCAATGTCCCTTAGTTTATTTATAATTACTTACACTAAATGTATCTGAACACATAAGAGAGAGAGAGAGAGAGAGAGAGAGAGAGACACACGGGACACGTCTGTCTTGATTCAATTCCGAACCAGTTCTCCTCTTTATTTCACTTAACCAAACCTTTTAACAATATCCATATGCTTTTAACTATATCTCACTTAACAATGATGTCCTAAACCCCGCCCCCTCAAATGTGATTGGATAGTTAACCCTTCCTTATCCCCGATTGGCTGCAAGTTCTGTGGAGCTTGGTCACTGCACTGTAAGAAGTCACAAAGGTCACAAGAGGGCGCACTCTTAATGACGTCATAAACAAGGGACGACTGGAGGTCGTCACACATCCCCGCTGAACAAAATGAACAAGCACGCACATGAATTCAAAATATCTGTGCACAAAATGGATTCAAAGTACATGTATCTTTGCGCGTAAGAATGAAGCGTTAGCGCTCTATTAATTTAATATATTTCCAACACTGTAGATGGAATTAAACTAGTCGTCTCGTCAACCTTGATAATTATATGCATTCCTAGTGTAACCAAGTGGGTTAATATCATAGAAAATATCAAATAAGGGAACAGGGATGTGGCGGCATACAATTTTATTTCTCAGGCAACTTCAGCCCAGTTACATTCAAATTTAAATTTATTATATACACAAGTTAAACGACAGTCAATGATGTTATCTGTAATAAACAAAACAAGAAAAAGTTAATTAATACATTATATTTTCACCCAGACTGGACCATTTATCATTTCCGAGTAATACATTTATTTGTTTAGCCAGATTGTTACTTACAAGATTATTTTTATAATACATTAACAATATTGGAACAGTTTTTACATCGAGCACTTTCCAATGTTACTTTTTGCCGGAACCACAACGTTAAAGATGGACTACAACGGAATAATGATAAAGGCTGTGTTGCTGTTTTTTGTTCGAGAAATGTATAATGATTACTAATATATCATTAGTATTCAATAAATCTTGTTCCTTCATGCAAAAAACAACAAAATTGATCGGCGTTCTACGACCCAGAAAAACTCAGTTTCAGCAAAAGCCCTTAACTCATGAATAATTCATACTTTGTGTGTGACGTACTACCCATGAAAACGCATTCATATGGTGGCCCTGAAGGGACTTCGCAGATCGCGAATATTGACGTCAAATTTGACGTCAATATTCGCGACTTTTGGGGAAAGTCGTGAATATCGACGTCAAATTTGACGTCAATATTCGCGACTTTTTTGGAAAGTCGTGAAATAATTGACGTCAAATTTGACGTCGATATTCGCGATCTGCGGAGTCCCTTCAGGGCCACCATGTATGCGTTTTCATGGGTAGTACGTCATCACTTTTCGCTGGTTTACAAGTCCGCTGGTACTATATCGTGGATTTCATTGTGGTTTTCAGTGGATCTTTGCCGGAACCAGTACAGGGCGGGAAATTTCAAAATCGAAGAATCGAGGTCTAATTTTGTCGGTCAAATTGCAACAAAATTATTGGGAGAAAAACATGACCGTAACAATAAAGTGTTACCTGAACACAACATAAACAAGGTCCGATAATAAATTTAATGTGTGAGTTTTCGTTGTAGTCCATCTTTAATGAAGGCAATCACTTTCAAACTCTATAAAGGCAGATCTTTGTACATAGCTTCTACCAAGTGAATATCATATTTCACAACATATCAACTGTTCAGTACTGATTCCGTTTTAAAAAGAGCAGCATTTCTATATATGATATTTATAAAGTTAAACTTAGGTTTCAATTCTTAACAAAAAGCTACCAACTATAAAAGCTGGGGAAGATGTGTGTAACGTTCAGCTACAATTCAGCTACACTGTTAGCATTAAAATGCAGAAGGTACAGCTGTAAAATACAAGGAAATGTTTTATGAGGTTACATGTATCGATATTATAAATTAAATATATATGCTTTTCTTATGTTTCTGTGAGCTGCATGTAATTTCCCACAGTTATAATTGATTGTTAGCTAGATACAACTTGTAACTCAATATTTGTCCAGCTTACATGTACATGTGCTATACAAGGTAATGAGCAAGAGCCAAGAAGCAAGTGTGTGTACTGTAGCGGTTGACACCCTTTAGTTTTAGTTATTCAGGTTTTTATATGATTCACCTAAATTCTTCTTCAGAAATTGCTAGTTCGCTGGAATAAGATAATATGATTGTTTTGCCAGACAGATAACTTAAAACTTTGCGTTACGAGCCGTGCGCCCATGTGTGTGTAAATATTATTTGTTTATGTACATCGTATAACCTCGTCCAAACTCTTTCCAAATTAGTTATGCAAACGTCCTTCAAGAGAATGTGTTATTGCCTGTGAAATAAACATAATTTATTCAATATATTTCTACAATTATTGCTCTCCTCTTGTAAGAAATGGTATAATTTGTAATGTTGTAGACATATGTCAAGAGTTACAAGTCTTTTGTACGAGACTAACCGTGCGTAGCGCGGGCCATATAAAAGTACAGTTTGTTGTTAGGCTGGCCAGTCGCCGATTATATGCAAACTGTTGTTGACACACGGGTTAGTGCGTTTGTTTATTGATTCAAAACTCCGGCTCATAATTGTTATAGAAATCTTATTATTGTTACAAAGATGCATATTTAAGAAACCTCAATTATAAATCCACACCTCCTTGCTTATTTTATGATTGGACGGATTTTAGTAGTTCTTTTGAATTATTTGTGTCAGGAAATGGTGTTAATGTTACTCCGCCTCCGGTTACTCAATTTACTCCGGTAAACAAAATCTATTCAAATTGTTGTAAGGATTGGCGCTTAATCTTTTTGTCTTAGAGTTTGGATAATAATTGACAATATTTTAAAAGGTCTAGTGTGCATTATTTAAACAAGATTTGGTTTCACTTTCAGTGTTGTTCAATTTATAAATTCTTTACTCAATTTACTCCGGTGATTGCTTCTGTTCTTCGACTCCGGCACAGAAGTTTAGTCATATTGCTTTGCGTAGGCCATGCTTAAATTATAGTTGTAATGCTAGGCTAGGCTGGCAGTCGCCGTTTATATGCAAACTGTTGTTGACACACAGGTCCATAGTGCAGTGCCGGCCGACGGCGACTCAAGTTTACTCCGTTTATACTCCGGATTAAGTTTACTTCGTTTATACTCCGGCCTCCGTTTACTCCGGTTACTCCGGCCATATCGGCTAAAGTATACTCCGCCCACAGTTACTCCGGCCGAAGTACTCCGTTTACTCCGGCCGCATTTATTCCGGTTACTCCGGCCATATCGACTTAGTTTACACCGGCCACATCGGGCAGCCAGGGGCTGACTAGATTAATTAGCTGAGGAGTCCATCCAGCAGCACGGAGGGCTAAATCCAGCAAGGTTATCCAGTAGATGACCAGTTGATTCAGCGAGGCTAGCAGATAGCAGAGCTGACGAGTTATTAAGCAGCCAGGGGCTGACGAGATTAATTAGCTGATGAGTCCATCCAGCAGCGCGGAGGGCTAAATCCAGCAAGGTTATCCAGTAGATGATCAGCGAGGCTAGCAGATAGCAGAGCTGACGAGTTATTAACCAGCCAGGGGCTGACGAGATTAATTAGCTGAGGAGTCCATCCAGCAGCGCGGAGGGCTAAATCCAGCAGATTTAAAGCAGTACTGCAACTGACGAGAACCTTGCGTTTGCAGTAGAATTTAGGGGTTTAAATCTATACATAGGGAAGAATAAACCGAGGCTTTATGTAATATATTTAGCACTGAGTGAATTAAGCAAGCACCTTAAGGTAATATAATTGTACATGCCGTTCGCGAAGAAGTTTTGGTATTATTAAAGAGTTAAGAAATAAATGGTTTCCCCCCGTGCCTTTGTTTGTCGGTTTCACAATGCCCCTCCCCAGTAAAAGCGCAATTACTGCCTGGTTGTATATCTCAACCCAACGAACCTAGCGGTTCAACTTAAATTATTAGTGCGTCCAGCTATAGGTGAAAACAGCTAAACCCTAGCCACCCGCAGGGGCCAACACGCGACAGTACTTACAATGCATGCACCATGCAGCGTCCACGACCTCTGCTAATCGTTCGTATGGAAACGCAAATGGTCAAAATACAGATATCATTTGCGTGAAGCGCAGCATAAGCTAGGAGTGGCATACAAATTCGTTGCTTTCTCGTTGAAGCTCTGAAGCAGAGTGACTTCAAAATGCCTACACCCATACCCAACAAGGCGGGGTGGAAGAATTCTAATTCACATGTCGGTAAGAAATTGCAGGACAGCAACAAGAGCCTATTATCATCTCGCTTGCATGGATGCACGTATAGCTGCATAATTTGACAACAGCACGGAGGATGAATGTTAAATCTGAATTAATGCAACAAAGGGCGCTGGACATGGCATAACTGCATATTTTTTGAGGAATGCCATGCAGGATGACTATTAGAAGAAAATTACAGCACTCTACACCGCATCACAATACAGTTTTAACTACAGATATTCAAGATATGTAAAGTTGAAGAGTTGGTGTAAAGTTAAAGAATTGAAGGTTATTTAACAAGCTACAAACGGAGCAGGTGACACAAGTATTTTAGTTTGTCACACTCATTTAATAACAGAATGAGAAAGATGATTATATAGGGAGAAAGAGCAGTGGATGGACCAAGTGACCCAACTAGGTCGACTGGTCACACTAGCTTTTTCGGAAGATCATCTGCCGTGTTTATAAATTAAATGAGATGGTACCAAGGCGTCTGAAGCCGCCAAAGCGCCCCAGATCTAAGACTGTGGAGTCCGAATTTAGTGATGTTGGAAACGATGGGGCGAAGCGCTTGTAACATTGTTTCGGGAACGCCCATGGCAGCTAAATATCTCTCGGCAATTTTTACTGGGCATGTGCGAGTAAAAGTTCTGCCAATGACTCTCTGCTCCTTGTCGAAATTGGTCTGGTTTTTTTTTACTTGGGCAGGCTGATGACTAGGCAATCGCTGGTGATTGTGCAGTCCACACGCCGGACGTTATCGAGGTCGCTGAAACGAAGGACTGCAAGAGTGGTATCCGCCGATTGTCCGTGAGCGTCGAGGAGTTGCGTCATGATAGCTGGCGAAACCGGTTCTTTCCGGTTTGGGGGTAAAGCCAAATAACGTCTGTACCCTTTGGGCGAGGGAAGTCCTGCTAGACTGTGGACCCATTTGACTGAGGTATCGGCAGTAGACTAGTGCTTGCTTGGAATAAGCGATGCGAAGTACATGCAGATATCTACGGGCTGAACTGGGAAGATGGTGACCCTGGTCTTGGACAACGCCCATGCATCCCAACATTGCCAGGCTGCACTGTATGCTTTGGCGGTGGATGGGGATTTGGCCGAGAGGAGTATAACGAGGGCAATTGATGTCTGGCTAACAGCTGCAGCTCAGGGTCGACAATACCCAGGGCAATTCTGTTCCAAATATCTGAAATAAAAATGGAAACAAAACAGCAAAACAGCTAGGAATACTGGAAATATCCAGATTGACAATTTAATCCAGGGAAAATAAGTTTTGACCTCACACAAATTGCAGTAGAATATTTGTTCACCACAGTGCACTTCTAAAAGGTCCCTAGAATAACATAGTTACTAAAAATTTCAAAAAATCCAAGTGGTGGAAAAATGACTAATTTGCATAAATCGTTAATCCCTGCCGTGTAATATATTTATTCCTATTATTTAGATATAGGCCCTATTATTATTTTTTGAAAATTTTTGGTGATTCTACTTACATATCCTTACTTCAATAACATTTTCTAAAGCATATAAGTGACTGAATAATTATGTGAACATAGTAATTATCCAAAACGACAACTTCGTGAATCCATAAATGTGCGCACACTACACTGTCTCCAGATATTATCAAGTAGTCAGTATTTGTGAGCTTTAAATTCACCAAGTTGCTTACTGGCACAGTTATCCTATTAAAATATTATGGAAAATCATATGAACAATGATAACATTTTGATATTTAGCCCAGCAAACAAAAACTGAGGAAAATGGTGTGTCCATAAATTGGGCGAAAAGGTAGTTAAAGGGTTGCATAACATGGGAGACTTAACCAGTTCGCGCCGGGATTATTTTAACATCGCCGAGCCCACGGGCGGGATTATTTTTAACGAAACTCGATCCGAAGCGGGTTCAGGCTGATAGTGCCGGGAAGCACACCCACGCATTTCCGGCCTTGCTCGCTGCTGACATACATTTCCGAACTTGACGTGTTTATGCGTCATCCGTTTTGAATTTTTGGAAATTTTTGCGTTTATATACGTCATCCGGCGCGAACTGGTTAAAGATGGACTACAACGAAAACTCACACATTAAATTTATTATCGGACCTTGTTTATGTTGCGTTCAGGTAACACTTTATTGTTACGGTCATGTTTTTTTCTAAATAATTTTGTTGCAATTTGACCGACAAAATTAGACCTCGATTCTTCGATTTTGAAATTTCCCGCCCTGTACTGGTTCCCGGCAAAGATCCACTGAAAACCACAATGAAATCCACGATATAGTACCAGCGGACTTGTAAACCAGCGAAAAGTGATGACGTACTACCCATGAAAACGCATACATGGTGGCCCTGAAGGGACTCCGCAGATCGCGAATATCGACGTCAAATTTGACGTCAATATTCACGATAGTTTCCAAAAAAGTCGCGAATATTGACGTCAAATTTGACGTCGATATTCACGACTTTCCCCAAAAGTCGCGAATATTGACGTCAAATTTGACGTTAATATTCGCGATCTGCGGAGTCCCTTCAGGGCCACCATATGTATGCGTTTTCATGGGTAGTACGTCACACACAAAGTATGAATTATTCATGAGTTAAGGGCTTTTGCTGAAACTGAGTTTTTCTGGGTCGTAGAACGCCGATCAATTTTGTTGTTTTTTGCATGAAGGAACAAGATTTATTGAATACTAATGATATATTAGTAATCATTATACATTTCTCGAACAAAAAACAGCAACACAGCCTTTATCATTATTCCGTTGTAGTCCATCTTTAAACACGTGCAAGGAAATCACCAAAATACATTTTAACGTAGATATGATTATTGTGAGCAACACAAATCTCTATTTGGGGGGTTTCCTCAAAGTCGCGAATATTGACGTCAAAATTGACGTCAATATAAGAGGTTTGATATTTGTTGGCTAAGGGATCTCATTGTTACCTTTTTTCGGTTTATTTCTTGCCATGACTTTCCTATGCGGAAATTGTATATGAATATAATGAATATATTCGGATTGTTGGGCACATTGTAGGCAAAAAAAAATTTCTATTTTCCTATTTTGGAAAATAGTTAAATGAGGTATGGGCTTTTAGAGAATTTTTTCTTCTATCTTTTGATAGTTGTTTAAGAAAAAACCGTAACATCTAAACGCCTTGGATAATTGCCTTGGAAATTGCGGCGGGCCGTTCGAACTCCTTCTCTTTATAGCTTCATGGAATGATTGACAGATCATGTAGGGCTTTTTTTGGAAACTTAAATTGATACCTTTTACAATGCAGCTAAAGTTTTCAGTTGCCTAAAATAACGCGTGTTGAATTTAATGTAAGTTCATTTTGCGAATTGCGTAAATTTTTTTGTGACATTCGTTAAATTCAATTTGTTTGTTTGGTACACACACAAACTACAGAATGAACAAGAAAAATGTAATAATTTACTGCAAAGGTCAAAAGAGTTCGGGGCACCAATTTTGTTTTTAGTTGGGTCCGAGTTGGTAGTGGTTGGGTCCGAGTTGGTAGTGGGTCCGAGTTGGTAGTGGGTCCGAGTTGGTAGTGGGTCCGAGCTGGCATGGGTCCGAGTTGGTAGTGGGTCCGAGTTGGTATGGGTCCGAGTTGGTAGTGGGTCTGAGTTGGCATGGGTCCCAGTTGGTTTGGGTCCGAGTTGACCTGATACCCCGCTGGTTGCCGCTAGCTGTAGAGGTTTATGGGCGGCCAAAAGGGCCAAAATCAAAAATATGTTTCCAAAGGACAAAACAATAGCAAAAGAACAAAATGGCAAGAGGACAAATTTACAGAAGGACAAAATTCAAATCAAACAAAGGACAAAGACACAAGAGGACAAATTTACAAAAATACAAACTCCAAATCAAACAAAGGACAAAACGGCAAGAGGACAACATTACAGAAATACATAGTAAAAATCAAACAAAGGACAAAACGGCAAATAAGACACAAAAGGACGTCCATACACACGCAAAGGACCGTTTTCACGAAAGGACGTTCATATACACGCAAAGGACGTTTTCACGAAAGGACGTTCATACACACGCAAAGGACGTTTTCACAAAAGGACATGTAGCTTTACCTAATACATACGTACTGTGGACATTCCTTTGTCTTCGTGTAGTTAACAAATTTACCCTCAAATTTGGATTATGGGCCTCTCAGCTGTCCCTTCTATCTTTTCTATATATAACCCTAACCCGTTTTTCCTCTAGCGCTCTTTTTCGGAAACTGAAAAACGGATTGTGGACGTGTGCAAGTCCACAAACCGTAACCTCTTCCCGCATCGTGTGGACCTATATTGTTCGGAGGTCCACATTGCGTATGCAAGACTAACTCGTCTATACACACGCAAAGGACGTTTTCACAAAAGGACAAACCTTTGTTTACTTAACTAATGTCGAACGCTGGGGGCGCTTCATTAGATGTCCGCTGGAGGGTGCACTAGCCTAATTCAAGTCCCATTGAAAACAGTGTTAAATCAACAATGTTTAGGACCAAGTTTCATGCACACCGACATCACTGGGGTTTCTCAAACAACAATCAGATTATTGTTTTGGTCTTTATCTTTCCATTTCTTTTCAATTTTTAGTAGGTTAGCCAATTACATTTTTTAATATTCACACCAAAAGAAACTCACCTCCCGAAAAGTTATAATTCCCGAGCCTGCAAGCAGCCATTTTACAAATGGCATCCCTCCACATTCTAGGGCAATTAGGACCCATTTTTCAACCGTAATTTTGTCAAGTCTGCCCTCAGATTGAAGCTCAAAAACCAGGGAGTTGATCCCATGATATATTTACACAATCTCACCATTTCTTTCACCAAACGGCATCCTTTTTCAAAAAGAAATTGTGGGAGGCACTTTTCATGCTAATGAGCTGGCGGAGAAATTCTCCCTTCAATTAGGGTAGTGCACCCTAGATATCCACGTACCGGTTATACCACCAAGCTCGCCCTTGGGATCGGAGCTGTAATATCAGTAATATCTAAGTTCACTTTCGGCCCTCCCAATTTGGTGTTGTCATATTATTACATCGTATTTTGTGCGGCATGATTGGGTGACCAACTGACCATTCCCACATGACTTCATGCTTGGTCATTTCATATTCGTTTCAGGGGTAGACTGCAAAATTGTACGCTCCGATGCCAAAATGTGTGTCTTTCACAAGATTTATCTGAAAGTAGACACCAAAAAGAATTGAGAAGTTGATCGTGGCTTCAGACCTTGTGTCCAAAACAAATAGGACGGGCTGTTTCCAAAAATTTCACACAGCAGTATCTGTTATGTGTGGGTGGGTGGTCGTCTTCGGTAAGTAAACAAATCGGTAAAAAAATATGTTGATTCTTTGGTCATAAAAACCCTCGTGCACACTTTTCGGAGAAATCGTGAATATTTAAGATTGCCTTTTGGGGGAAAATTTGATTGAGAAAGTGGAATTATACAGGCAAATATTTTGTCCATGTTTTGTTGGTATAAATACCATACACCATCGCCCTTCATAATATACACCCTAGGAAGTGTTTTGCACCATAGAAAGTGTTTTTCACCCATGGGTGGGGATTATTGTCACCTAATTTTTGCCCCAGAGGTGGGGATTTTGTCACGTGAAAAGTGACAATCGCCTCCTCTTATACTAGGTGGGGCATGGGTGGGGTAGCTCTAGCCCTACCGGAAGTAACGTTAGTCGTTGCGGTGACCGGCAGAATAAGACAACATATCGTCACCGACACCACGAACTGACACCCAGTGGTCGCCGTTACAAAAATAAAATTCGGAGAAAAACGCTTTTAAAGGTTTGACACGAGTTTACTTAGTCAACAAATCCGTCTACTTGAGGGATTTTGGTATCATTAAACGTAACAATTCGTTAACTGCTGAAACACAATTTTTATATTGTGAAAATATGGTTAGTTAATTAATAATTAAATGATTAAGACGGGTGCCAGTTCGTGAAAACGAAAACTGTCGCGTTTTCGGAGAGTGCGCGCATACATTGCAGTGAGTGAGTGCCAGTTCGTGAACACGAAAATTGACGCGTTTGCGGGGAGTGCGCGCACACAGTGCCGGGTGCCAGTTCGTGAAAACGAAAACTGTCGCGTTTTCGGGGAGTGCGCGCACACAGTGCTCGGGTGCCGCCGTGTTGACAACATCGAGTTCTATTTATTTCGTAGACAAACGTGATACGTATACACGGCGTGATACAACATTGCCCTGGGTACGTTGTATAGACAGTGCCAGTTCGTGAAATCTTTTTCACAGCGCGCCTCCGCAATTTCGTTTTCACGAACTGACACTGAGTGCAGTGTCACTTCGTGGAACCGAAAAACGACAGAATGGACAAATTTCTGCAAAACTCCCCAATAAAAATTAGCAAATTAACATGATTTAAGAAAAAACAATTTCGCCATGTTATACTTCATGGCACAAAATGATATATTCAGCAATAAGAACAATTTCGAATTTTTTGAATTTTTTGTACACATGTGATGCAGAGGGTGCCAGTTCGTGGTGTCGGTGACGATATGTTTCCTTATAAAAATGAAACGAACGTTTCCCTTATTCAGAGTTTTCCCGGACTGAAATAGGGCGAAGTGACCAATCGGGTAACAGAACATGTAGAATGGAGAGCTCTACAACATGACCAGCAATGAAGTAGAATAAATAAACTTGTTTACACACCTTACCTATACAAAAACGAAGTTGATCGTCGGTAATGATATATTTTGGTCGACCAACAGCACCCCCAGATTGAAGACATTGACCTTCAAGACGTTTAGCTTGTGGTACCGGCATGACCGGTAGACCATCGGCATCGGTTTCGGGAGCGTCGTCATCAGCCAAAACATTATCAACAATATTCTTCGCATACAACAGACAATACTGCCTACTATTGTCGCCATTTGCAATGACCGTGTGTTTAATCAAAGAACTCGACTACGTATGTTCGAACATACACCACCATCATTTAGCATGTTTAGCGCCGCCATTATTGTACATGTACCATTTTTTACTTCACAAGTGGAAGTCTGAAGAAGCGCCCCCAGCTTTCGACATTAGTTAAGTAAACAAAAGTTTGTTCTTTTGTGAAAACGTCCTTTTGTGAAAACGTCCTTGTTGCGTGTGTATAGACGTCCTTTGCGTGCGTATCAATGTCATTTGCGTGTGTACCATTGTCCTTTGTGTGCGTAGATTTGTCCTTTCGTGAAAACGTCCTTTGCGTGTATATGAACGACCTTTCGTGAAAAGCCCTTTGCGTGCATGTGTATGGACGTCCTTTCGTGAAAACGTCCTTTCGACATGTTTAATGTATTTTTTCCGTTTTGTCCTTTGTTTGATTTTGACTTTGTCTTTTTGTAACTTTGTCTTTTTGTCGATTTGCCCTTTTTTTGTTTTTTATTATTCGATTTGTCTTTTGTTTGATTGTTATTATGTATTTATGTAATGTTGTCCTCTTGCCGTGTTGTCCTTTGTTTGATTTGGAGTTTGTATTTGTGTAAATTTGTCCTCTTGCAGCTTTGTCCTTTGTTTGATTGGAATTTTGTCCTTCTGTAAATTTGTCCTCTTGCCATTTTTGTTCTTTTGCTATTGTTTTGTCCTTTGTGAACACATTTTGGATTTTGGCCCTTTTGGCCGCCCATAGAGGTTGAGGCCTGCTGTTTATAAGAGCACTAGCTGTTAATACAACATGATGCTTGTAAGTTTAATCATTACTGATAATACAAGGTACCTGTTATAACAAGATAATTTGTAAAGTTCTAAGGACCTTGTTATGTTATAAGGGTGTTTTACTGTACTGTACATTTATTCACAAAATTGGGCCTTTTTGCGGGTTCTCCGGTCCGTTATAGCATCATCCGTGCTATCTTATGACATCCTGGGAATTCTTGGGAATTTTACTGCCATCATCTTGGGATTTTCAAATTTGATGAGTGGCCACGCTGCATGCTTCGTGCACACACAACTTTCCTTTAAAGCAGCGCTAATTAGATATTCAACAAAGGCCAGCCCACCGTTGAATGGTGGTCGATTGCAGAAAGACGCTATGCCTATATTTGAATGGTCGAATTTGCATGATCTAAGCAATGATGCAAAGACCATTGCGTGATCCAGAAAGCTGATGAGAATATAAATCATGTCGTTAATTAGCAGGCGCTCTGTCGAATGACGTGGTCTTTGACAAAGAAAGACTAATTAAGATCCTACATGCACATACATGTACTTGTACTAAACATCCTGTTAAATTACACATTATTCCATCTGGCTTGGTGTCGTAAAAAAAATAATCAGAAATCGATGTCCAACATTGTCCAAGACAGTGCTGACTAATTATTTAAACGAAAATCCGTTTCTCGATCAAAATGTTAATTATGTATGGTTTTTAACCGTTTTCTCAACAAGTGTAATATTCACTTAGCTGAAACTTCAAGAGGTTGCATTGCAGATTTTGAACATGGTTGTCGGAATTATTAGAGAAACTAATTACGTAGTGCATGAAAAGAAAATATCATATTGCCTTTATCAATTTTTATGATGGCTTGGTTTGTAAACAATTTGAATGATTACATAAGCCCCATCACCACCATCTCTTTAAAAAAACTAAGATATTTGTGTTGGCACCATTGCAAAAAGTGTGAAAATTCAGATTGATTTGAACAAATGCACTTCTTTGGATTTGATATATTTTATTATATACTTTATGTTTAATAACATGTCACTACCATTTTGATGATGACATCATCAGGTAGAATGAATAATGATTTAGTTTAGACAGGTTATATTACGATAATTCCGTAAAATACAATATACGTTCGACCACATGATGTTCATACAAAGTCAATAAAGGAATGATGTACCTACTTTCTACTCACATGTAGACGTTACATATTAGCAGTGATGTATCACATTCACTTTTGTAACAGCACCCCATTAAAAGTAGGATACACCATTTGCAGATATCGAAGAAAAACAAATTACTACCAAATTATTAAAAAATATCTTACTTATGTGAAAGTAAATAATAACTATAGGCACCGAGCAAAATGATTGCGCTAGATATTCTGCAAATGCTTCAATTTTTTTTTAAATCACACAAAATTAAACAAGAACAACTGCCCGACGCAAGTAGAAAACGAACACCGTTTTCCCCCCTTTTGGGGGCATGCATTGATGAATGTAAAACTTCAACAGGTCAGTTAAGCGAAAATTTCTATAAAATACAACCCCCCAAATCCACCCATTCCTAATAATTCAAGCAATAACCAATGGTGTATCCTACCTTTGAAAACACTGTACATCCAAATTTACTAATGTGCCCAAAACCACTAGCAACATTACAGAATCATATTGACATTTTACACTGATGTTATTTATTAATGATTCCACATGATTAAATAATCAATGGATATTATACAATCAAAAACCATCTACATGTACATGTATAAAGTGTGGACCTCAAAACAATATCTTAGCACTTGGCCAATATGGATCAAAATAATCATCTGCCAGACACCTGGCTATGGATTATAAAATGTACTGTAAAAGAAAACTTCAGCGAGATAATTCAATTTTTTTTTATAATCAATAAATTAACAGTTTATACACATTTACAGTGATTTGGTCTAGAAGTGATGTTTATTTAAAGACAAAATTGTCTCAATGATTAACCGGTACTTTAATATTAACGTTATTCCGGGATTGTGTAAGAGTTAGGTGAAAATCATTCTATGAGAAACTAGTGATCTAGAGTGAGATGTGGGCAAAATCAGTATTTACTTTAAAATCGGCAAGATATTTCTTAATAATTTGGTAGTAATAATTTTTTCTTTGATATGCAAATGGTGTATTCAACCTTTAAACCCCACCCCCACCTGAGAAATATCTTACTAATTTACAAGTAAATAATGATTCTAGGCATCCAGCAAAATGATTGCGCTAGATTTCCTGTAATTGTTCCAGAATATGGAATTTTATAAAACAATTCACAATCGCCACACGGCGATCACAAAAAAACACAAGAACAACTACCCGACGCTTGTTAAAAACGAACGCCGTTTTTTTTCTTTTCCGGCATCCATAATTTTAACATTTCGGACAGGTCAGTTAAACGATATTTACTATAAAATACAACAAAATACAACCCCTAAATCCACTAATTCAAGCAATTACCAATGTTGTATACTACAGTACCTTTAAGGTGTCAATACTGTACATGTAGATCTGCAAATATGCGAGCTTCATCAATTTGAAAGATATTTTGTTTTTCAACATGTATGTAAGCCTGGTTTCATTTGAAAATTCCCAATAAATGACATTCAAAACCTTTCAGTTTATCGTCTAAAAAGTTACTACAGTAACTGTAAAACTTGAGTACCCGGCTCTGATGTGCAGCCCTATTCAACCGATAACTTATAACCGGTCACAATATGAGAGGTCACTTTGGGCTTTCAATTCCTAACCATTTATGTTACCATGAACAACCAGATCAAGTTTTGACTCAAGCAAGCAACAACTTAACCAGTAGGCACCAGGATTATTTTGAAATTGATCACGCCCAGACGCGGAATTGATTCGAGACGGGTTCAGACTGGAATCTGTGAGTAGCACACCCTGATGTTTCCTTCCTCGCTTACTGCGGACCTGTCATAATGATATTTCCGGCCTTGCTTGTGACGTGTTTATCCGTCATCAGTTTTGAATTCCGGAAAGACTTTGCCAGTATACACGGCATCCGATGCGAACTGGTTAAACAATTTTATTAATTAAAATGCCTTTAGATGCATTATTTCAGATCACCATATCCTATCCCCACGGACAGCATGTCAAGACTGGATTTGATTTATTCATTGTATCATTACCCTGAATAGGGAGCTTATGAGGGTTGTTCTTGTGAAGACTAAAGAGACACCATTTTGGTCTCATCTCACATGACAGCAACATTATATTGTCCTCATGATGGGCTATGACCTCTGGATCATGATTTGAAATTTACCTAGGAAAAATGAAAACAAAATTAGCGTTCACAAAACTACTGTGGACAGATGGACTTGTACACAATAACCCCCACCAAAATAAATACATCCAGGGGAAAATTTCATAAAACATGCAAGCATACAAATTTGCTAAGCACAACAAAATCTTGCTCAGTAAAAACATGTTATCAACCAAAACTCCACCTACTTTTCATTCAAAGCAAAAACCAGCTGAACACCAGTCACAAACAAATAACATCAACCAAAATTTTGGCATTTAACCCTGTTTCCCCCCCCCCCCCCCCAGGGAAGAATTTTTATGCTAAGCAAATGTTGGTGCTAACACATTTTATAAAATTGGCCCAAGGTTTTCAACAGTGTTATATTAAGGCAGCTGTAAATGGAGAACTCATGAATAATGGCACATCTGAGGCACATTTAAGCTCCATGCCTACAATTCACTTATGATACAAGCAAATACTCACAGGCTGGCATATTGCTCACTTCCGCTGTGACAATGCAATTCAGTCCCAAGTTGGCTAGAGCGCCACGCACCAGACCACAGGTGAATGCTAAATACTGCCAATCATTGCAAATAAACAAATAATAATAATAATTTAAAAAGTTTTAAAATTTATAAAAATATATAAATGTTATCAAAAATCGCTGGTTCTGTTCAAAGTGCGACATGTACTGTAGTTGGAGCTTTCCATGTTAGAGTTACAAAAAGTACTGCAAATTTGCACAAGTACGGTACTACCCAAACTAGGCAAAGCCTCCAATTTAGCAATTTAACCCTAACCCTGCCACACGCAGCGCACTGCACCAGGTGGAAATGTCTGGTGCACTTTGATGCATCCAGCTGTCAACACCGGTGCATAAACAACCACAGTCTGAGACTATGAGAGCTAATCCCCATTGGACAATACAGAGATGGATTCTACTGCATTGGGTGACCACAGACTCTAAAGCAGTTTGGCCTTGAGATTTGTGACCTGATCAATTGACAGATGATGCAGTTCGCTGCGTGTGGCAGGGAACTCACAGAATACCTTGTGGGAGTTAGGGTGAACTAATGATATTGCTATATTTATTCTACATAATTAACTCTATGCCTATTCGTCTGGGAACCATCCTCAATCCTGCAAAATCCTTAAATTACCACCCTGTAAAAATTTGATCTATATACATACATATCCTCAATCCATCATGTATTCTTGCATTTGTTCAGTAGAGGCGTGAACATTGCCCCAATTCCTCCAAAATCATCCACCAATCACTGATATAGGTAGTGCTGATGATATTTAAAAGCAGTATACATGTAGATATCAAGCATAATGCAGTGCTTAATTATGCATGACTGATGACCGTAAACAATGCTGGTTACAGCCTACATGTATTAACTCGCAACAAGGTACTGTATCTTCCAAAATCAATTTGCAGACACTTTTTTTGGTAATTCATCCTTAACCCTAACCCTCCTTAATTATTAATCCTCCAAAATCCTCATTGCAGTTCGAGGATTTTGGAGCATTGAGGATGAAAGGCAAAAAGAGGTACTTGATTTTGGAGGATGCAATGGGTCAAGGTCAAACATTCTTTACGTTCAGCCATGCATAACGCAACCCAGTATTATGATTGATAATATCTGAATGTAATCTGTACTGACTCAACCCATAGCAGTAATTGGAGGACGATTCTGAAAAATTGAGGCAGTGCATGGTCACCCCTTCACTAAACAAATTCAAGAAATATGATTCGAGGATTAAGATGAATCCAATGGTCGCATTTAGAGGATTTTGCAGGATTGAGGATGGTTCCAAAAGGGCCAAGAGGGTAAGGGTTATCATAACTCCCAAGGGTTGTGCACAACTGTATTCAATTTAGAGGGTTTGTTGGGATAGTAGGGTTAATCCTCCAAAATCCTATAAACCAAAAGGAGGATTGTGGAGGAGTGTGGAGGAGTGTGGAGGCGTTTGTATTGACCGGCAATCGTGGTCGTCGGACAAAAGAATTGGGAGTCAAACAATGGGTCCACGATTGACAAAACGTCCACGATCTTTTCCCGTGTACAAATCCTATGGCGATCATCAAAAAACGTTAGAGTATAAACAAAAGAGGGAAGACGGTCGGACAATACCCCGTCCACGATCGAAGGCCTTTACACACTTGTGTGAGTGTGGAGGAGTGTGGAGGAGTGTGGAGGAGTGTGGAGGAGTGTGGAGGAGTGTGGAGGAGTGTGGAGGAGTGTGGAGGAGTGTGGAGGAGTGTGGAGGAGTGTGGAGGAGTGTGGAGGAGTGTGGAGGAGTGTGGAGGAGTGTGGAGGAGTGTGGGGGAGTGTGGGGGAGTGTGGGGGAGTGTGGGGGAGTGTGGGGGAGTGTGGGGGAGTGTGGGGGAGTGTGGGGGAGTGTGGGGGAGTGTGGGGGAGTGTGGGGGAGTGTGGGGGAGTGTGGGGGAGTGTGAGTTAGTCTTGCATACGCACTGTGGACCTCCGAACAATATAGGTCCACACGATGCGGGAAGAGGTTACGGTGTGTGGACTTGCACACGTCCACAATCCGTTTTTCAGTTTCCGAAAAAGAGCGCTAGATGAAAAACGGGTTAGGGTTATATATAGAAAAGATAGAAGGGACAGCTGAGAGGCCCATAATCCAAATTTGAGGGTAAATTTGTTTTGGGGAAGCGAGAAAAATGAGTATTTAGTCAAAGTTTGTTAACTACACGAAGACAAAGGAATGTCCACAGTGCGTATGTAAGGTAAAGCTATGTGGGGAAGTGTGCGTTTGTATTGACCGGCAATCGTGGTCGTCGGACAAAAGAATTGGGAGTCAAACAATGGGTCCACGATTGACAAAACGTCCACGATCTTTTCCCGTGTACAAATCCTATGGCGATCATCAAAAAACGTTAGAGTATAAACAAAAGAGGGAAGACGGTCGGACAATACCCCGTCCACGATCGAAGGCCTTTACACACTTGTGTGGGGGAGTGTGGGGGAGTGTGGGGGAGTGTGGGCGTTTGTATTGACCGGCAATCGTGGTCGTCGGACAAAAGAATTGGGAGTCAAACAATGGGTCCAAGATTGACACAACGTCCACGATCTTTTCCCGTGTACAAATCCTATGGCGATCATCAAAAAACGTTATAAACAAAAGAGGGAAGACGGTCGGACAATACCCCGTCCACGATCGAAGGCCTTTACACACTTGGGTGGGAGTGTGGGGGAGTGTGGGAGAGTGTGGGGAAGTGTGGGGAAGTGTGGGGGAGGAGTGGGGAGGAGTGGGGAGGAGTGGGGAGGAGTGGGGAGGAGTGGGGAGGAGTGGGGAGGAGTGGGGAGGAGTGGGGAGGAGTGGGGAGAAGTGGGGAGAAGTGGGGAGAAGTGGGGAGGAGTGGGGAGGAGTGGGGAGGAGTGGGGAGGAGTGGGGAGGAGTGGGGAGGAGTGGGGAGGAGTGGGGAGGAGTGGGGAGGAGTGGGGAGGAGTGGGGAGAAGTGGGGAGAAGTGGGGAGGAGTGGGGAGGAGTGGGGAGGAGTGGGGAGGAGTGGGGAGGAGTGGGGAGGAGTGGGGAGGAGTGGGGAGGAGTGGGGAGGAGTGGGGAGGAGTGGGGAGGAGTGGGGAGGAGTGGGGAGGAGTGGGGAGGAGTGGGGAGGAGTGGGGAGGAGTGGGGAGAAGTGGGGAGAAGTGGGGAGGAGTGGGGAGGAGTGGGGAGGAGTGGGGAGGAGTGTGGAGGAGTGTGGGGGAGTGGGGAGGAGTGGGGAGGAGTGGGGAGGAGTGGGGAGGAGTGGGGAGGAGTGGGGAGGAGTGGGGAGGAGTGGGGAGGAGTGGGGAGGAGTGGGGAGGAGTGGGGAGGAGTGGGGAGGAGTGGGGAGGAGTGGGGAGGAGTGGGGAGGAGTGGGGAGGAGTGGGGAGGAGTGGGGAGGGTTAGGGTTTAACTACATTTACACAAGAAACATTGAAGATTGATATTCACTTTTGGTGCTGCTTCCAGATATTGCTTACTGGTTGACAGCTGAACAAGGAACCTAAACTTGTTGTCTTGCAGAACGTAGACACCCTGATGAGATAACAAGCAAAAAACAGACACATTTGTATTTTGATTCAGAAGTAAAATAACTGTTGTATTTTGATGCTGTTACTAAAATCTTTCTTGAAGGATTAGTGTTTAGGTTAGGGTATAATCATAGAGCTATATCAAACTACTAGAGCGCTAACTCCTCATTTTTACGAGCGGAGATACTTTGAATCCATCCTGTACGCAAACATTTTGAATTCATGTGCGTGTTATATAATGTTCGTTTTTTATATAGCGCTTTATTAGACTCGAACAATGTGGGTGTATCAAAGCGCTTTACTACTATTATCCCTGTTCACCAGGAACGAGACCATTTCTGCAGCAGCTCAAGATCAGCGCATGTGGTCTCTACCTTCACAGGTACCCATTACTCCTGGGTGGAGAGAGGCAATTGTAGCAAAGTGTCTTGCCGAAGAACACAAGCACCATGATCCCTGCCAGGGTTCGAACCCACGTACCATCGTACAGGAGTCAAACACGGTAACCAACTGGACCACAGTGCCCTACGAATTATAGATGCCCTATTATACTAGATCATATAAATGGATTGAATTTTGACAGTGTACTCTAAATGCAACGTATGGACAAAATATTGCTGTGAATTTGTTTGGCATCAGCCTGTTACTGTGCTCATATATTCATATTTAAACAAATGTTTCTTTTGTTGTATAAATTTTAAGGTTGTCACAGTAGTAGTCGACCTGTAACAAGAATTTGTTCAAACCAAACAACTTGTTTTTGTTGCACTTAAAATGTTAAATTCCCTTATAAAGTATTGTGCTATTTGCGTGGAATTGCCCAGATGGTAGCCTAGCGGCATGGCTGGTGCTGAGGATATATCTGGAGATATAATATCAGCATTTAATCAATTAAAAACAAAAAAGATCTAGAAAAAGAACAGTTGACTTGATCTTACCAGGTGGTTTGTTCTGAGATTGTCAACCTGTTTTTTGAGAACGCTGCACCAAAAGTCTTTACAAATGAATTTAATGATGTCCAATTCACTGGAGAATCTTGGGGTGTCCTTGGTTAAGCGTTCCGCCACACTCTGGCCAACTCTGTAACCCATCATCTCCAGTTTAGCTACCAAACGATCCTGAGAGGATTTAGGAGACACAAACCAAGTTACAGTTAATGACAGATGAAGATACATGTACAATGTACACGCCTGCAGCGGTTAACCTTGCGAACGTGTGGCCATTTTGTTTTTACACGAACGCGAGTCCAAACTTTTTTTTAAAGTCGGTTGTATTTCGTGTGTAACCCCCATGCTGTTCGGTTTTATGGCTTTATATGTCAACACAGTACTTTCGCATAGTGTCTGAATATTCGATCCCAGCTTGTGTTGTTGAATGGGGCAAGGCAACAATAGCATGATTAATTGCTTGGGTAGCTCTGGGAAAACCCAGACTTGAAAGGCCCCTTTATGTCACAAAGTAATGGAATACTCGTGGGGCAGCACTTTGCTTTCCTAAAAGCTAGGTCACCGGTTCAACCAGGGTTCAAGCGGCACTTACCATGCTATTCAGCATGCTTTGAACTAGGAATACGTGTAATATCAATTTTTTTTAACAAATGATGGAAAATCAATTGTTTTTTACGGCGAAGCGACTTTAAAAAAAAAAGTACGGTGGCACGTCGCAAGGTTAAACGGTTACACAGTTAACCGACCGTTGAAACGGTTACACGGTTACTTTTTTCCCATTTCGGTTAACCTTAATCTAATTTTTTTTAATCGACCCTTCCATTTTTGGAGCATAGTTCACGAAGAAGATATAATTCAAAACAATACAAAGCTTTGTTTGTCGGCATTGTATAGAAGTAGAACAATTTTTGTTTACTTTTCTAGATACATACAGTATCATTTTCGTTTGCGTTTTTCTTCTTTAGCAAAGTAAAGCTGGGCATTACTGTGATGTCATCACTTGCTTTGTTTCCACCAACAATGAATGTCCCAAAATCCAAACTTTCTTACGAATGATAGAAGTATGTCTAACGTTTGTTACATGTATACTGTAGTCACCTGGGCCCAATTTCTTGGCTCAGCTTTCCGTTAGCAACAAATCTCTGCTTACTGTACTGTAGCAGAAAATGTTGTGCTTACGGTAAGCGTATTTCACTCGCGTTGGCGAGGAATTTTGGTTTCTGACATGCGTACATCCCGTAACTAAGGTCGGATTCTAGTGCTAATTACTACAGGGTTAGCACCAAATTGTTCTGCCTGTGCAGTTATAAGAACAAAATGGTGATTGTATTAGGCGGAATTAATTCTGTGGTTTACCAGAGCCAAGAAATTTGGCCCGGCGGTTGATGCCAGTTATTGTTTATTCCGTTTTTATACCCTGGAGAAGGTCATTCAGAGCTTTATACCTGTATTAACCCTAACCACCCCAAGCCAATCAAACTTAACTGCAGGTTTTGCTAGGTTTTGGCAGTTTTTGGTACCAAACATTAATCCGAATATTAATCCTGTTAAATTAGTTATTCCTAGAAAATGGTAACATATATATATCGCGGAGGAAAATGGTAACAAATCGGGCTGGAAAATGACATGGCGTCTTTTATCGATCAATTTTCTTGTGCTCGAAATCAACATCATGCCGCCACGCGTTCCGGGGGTAATGTACTAATCATTTTTCTCCAAATCGACTTTCTTTATTCTGGCCTTTTGTGCCAGGCCTATTTCTATGATTAATAAAAAAAAAGTTGACGGCAATCACAATTTAGAAAATTATGTTATTTAAATTGAACAATAAAGCCGGTGCTGATCATGATAAATGTAATTACAATTTCCTAAAAATGCATGGAAAATGATCAACAGCGCCCTCACACATTTTGCTTTAATACAAAATCATACTCATACCACTCCCTCATACTAACTAGGGCCTACCTTTTCATCTTTCTTCGCCGATTGTTCCATATAGGAAACGATCTCCATATGTAGAAATTCAAATAATACGTCGTCTGCCATTTGCTTAAATATTCGTGACAAAATTAAAGGAATTATTAAAACAACACCTCTCCCAAAACGAGTTTATGTGTTACATGTACTTTCGAGCGCCCATGCAACAAACAAGCAAAAGTTCCAACATTATCCTGCTGTGGTCGAATATGGAATGCCGAAAATTCTGTATTTGCATTTGTAATTTCTTGTGTATTGAATCATATTGAATGGGGTATTATCGTTTTTAATTTGTTAGAAATGGAGGGGGGGGGGGGGGGGGGGGGGGGGGGGGACTACTTTACATACGTTTTTCTTTAAACAACAAATTTTGTTTCTTCTTAACCAGTTCGCGCCAGGATTATTTTAACATCACCGAGCCGACGTGCGGGATTATTTTTAACGAAACTCGATCTGAGGCGTGTTCACTTCAGGCCGATAGTACAGAAGCACACCCACGCATTTCCGGCCTTGCTCGTGGCGTGTTTATGCGTCATCCGGTTTGAATCTGGAAAAAACTTTGCGTTTATATACGTCATCTGGCGCGAACTGGTTAAGAAACAAGAGTTGGGAACAGTTGTTTAAAAAAATGTTCTCAACGATGCATTTTTTTTTAAAGAAAGGGACTTTTTGGTTGCCGTATTTATTGCATTTTTTCTGTGGACAAAATGTTTTTCTGTGGCCCTAAAAAAAATAAAATAAAGTCAAACGTAAAATTCATGGGATACAATGGGATACAATTTCAATGTGAACTTTTCCACTTTTTAAAAGGTTGCTTGTAAAATCAATTTGTTGTTGAAAAAAGATTGTGCGCTCCATAGCTGTGTACTAAGTCCGATTCCCAAACGTCCCCCGTAGCGGCACTGTACCACCACCATGGCTTTACATGTACAGGGCCCCGACTACAAGCGCAGCACACGAGATATATCAGAAAATCATGGCGGACGTCGCGGCGAAACTGCAGGAGAGGCTTGACAAAGCCAAAGAAAGTCTACAAAGCGTCGATGAGAACATTCGTAAACTGACAGGAAGGGAGCCGGGGGAAAGGAGGTAATAGTTGTTATGATTAAAAACCAAATCAGTAATAATTGGTCAACTTATGAAGCATGTTTGTACATCGTTATATTCACTTCGATTGCGGCAACCGCTTAATTAGCGCCCTATATTGCGTCGTAATCCTGGTCGCATGAGGGCGCTGTAAGACGCCATTTTCTGGGTACCCATCACAGGCAAAATCGCGTTTAATGAAGTAGTTTAGTAACTTTACTTTTATCTAAAAATGAAATATTGAACAATTTAAATTTTGGAGCTGTAAGAAAATGTAAACTGATGTGATTTATCTTCTATTTCTAATCACTTTTCATTATACCCCCCAACACCGTGAGCACAGCGCCCTCAACGTTAAGAAAATATGGCCTAGATTACGCACCAACTTGTACTACATACATCAACTGTTGTTGGGAAATAAATAGCCCAGGTTAAACGATGTCTTCAATCATTGCACTACGACAGACGTCCATTATGGGAGATCCAACAGTAGGGCGATGCAAAACATCATTTAATGTTTTACCTCGTTGTAGAAGAAGTTAATTTCACTGTCACACAAGCCTCAAATTAAAAAATGTTCTTCACTTACCACTTTACCCCCCTGTGATTTTCCACTTACCCACTTTCAAAAATGACTTACCCAAAACCGGCTTACAAAAGTAATATCTGAGATCTTGCCACAGAATTACCATTGGAATCACAGATAAGTTTACCCTATTCAATGGTAAAAACCCAAACTTTTAAAGTTTTTTTTATTTTTTAATAAAACACACACAGGACAATCAGATTTGGCAAGATAATTTTCAAGTTGTAATTAGAAAATGGTTTGATGTACAACTATAATAACATTTGTTCACTTTCGTACGCAGGATGGCAGATGAACCAAGGAAATTGCATGATCAACACTATCTCGTCTGAAATTTGTTGTTGCTTTGCAGGTTTTAAACAGTTTGGGGTTTTTTAATTGAAAAAAAACCGTACACTCTAAACCGCAATAAAAAAAAATGAAAAACTGAAAACACCATCATGTTTAACAATCGTTTGGTAAAAATCTGTCGCTTAGAAATTCATAATGTCAAAAATGCCGATAATAACAAACAAATGGCTCAAGCATTTTTTTGAAATTGCAAGTACTTTTTGCCTCATTTTGCTTTTACAGATTTAACATTTTAAATGATGAGCAAGATTTGTTTAGAGTAACCAACAAAACACACACACGAAAAAAAAAAATAATAATAATAAATAAAAAAATAGGAAAATGTGTAAAATGTCAAATTAATCCACCCCATTCCCTCTAAAAAGTGTAAAACAAAATTTAAGACATTGCAAATTAAACTCCCAAAACGTCCCCCCCCCCCCCTCCCCCAAGAAAAACAAATATATATATAAAAAACAGCATGAATGAAAAAATAATTTGTCCTCTCTGATTTGCATGTGGAAACTCCAGTAACGTTATTATATTCTACTGATACTGTAGGGTCACTAGTGTGATTCACCAGTTCATCATTCACGGGGACACCACCGTCACGGGCGCCACCGATCGGAAGACACGAATGTTTATCGATGAAAAAAAATCACTTGACCCTGCAAGAAATGGTCTTTTAAAACAAGATCTCGTCCGATATCATTTACCTACAAGGACCCATGCCTGCTAAAACAATAGACTCCTTTTAGTGACAAAGACAAGCACTGTGAAACATCACTTCATACCCACTAACGTTAGATTTGGCAGGCAGTCAATTTTCAAGTACGTCGACATCGTTGATCTGCACAGCCACAATATTATTTGAGATATAGTTCGTGACAAAATGCCACTATAATGATTCTGAAGCAAGGTTGAGTGCAACTAGCAGTACGATCTACACGTACATGTTCGGCCCACGGACTGTTTATAAATAAACTGGCACCCCAGCTGTGCAGACATTATGACTAGCACTATTTCAGTCTGGGTATCGGACCATACTTCCCTTATGCGATGCATGTGCTTGCTGTGCGCGCGCTGCATTTCGACACAAGCAGTGCATTTAGATACAAAATGGGGACAGGGCGTACACGAAATTACAGCTACAGTACATGTAAGTTGCCTTAGTAAAAGTAGAAAACGTTCACACAATTAACTTTTTTGATTATAAATCATTTCTTTATCATATTTCATCATGATATTAATCATACTTCAAAGTCACTTACCCAGCAACTTACTCATTTTAAAAATCACTTACGGCTGACAAAAATCACTTACCGCCGGTAAGTGGGTAAACGTTAATTTCGAGGCTTGCTGTCGCATACACTCTTTGTGTCGTTATCTTTCTTTCCAGGAGGTTCAGGAATTTCGTATATTACGCTGACTGACATTTTTTCAGGAAAATAAACTCCAAACAGCATTAAACTTGTAGACTCTCTTCGTCAGTTTCACACGAAGTTCGTACGTATGTCGCGCACGCCAGCGCACACTGCCCTCTGCAAATCCACGAATGATGCTGCATGCTGTGCACATTGATATTGAGCGTGCATGGAACATCACGCATACAACGCACATCGTGAACTAGACTCGGTATGAATCTGACTGATGAAGAGTACAAGTTAACGTTGAGTTTATTTTCCTGAAAAAACGTCGGCCAGCGTAGCATATGGAATTCCTGAACTTCCCGGAAAAAAGATAAAGACACAAAGAAAGAGCATACTGTATGTGGGTGTAAAATTAGTGATACGATGAGGTAAAATTGTAACAAATTATGTTTGGTTTTTTTCCCCCCTAATTTTAGTAGCATGCATCTAGTACTGGACTAGGTCGTGACAACAATTTTCAATGACATGAATACTGTATGTTGGACGCGATTAGATGATCTGCTTAGTCAGAGAAGAGGTGGGGGGGGGGGGGGGGGCTTATTTCTGGAGGAGGCATTCTATTACTAGTCTGAATATTATACGTTGGTATCTCGGCTATATCATACGTTGGTTAACGGAGCCATCTCAGCTACGCGTACATGTATGTTAGGTGCTGCAAGAGGGCGCGCTTCGGTGCACCGTAATGCCAAAGTGTGGTTATTTCACGTTTGATACTTACAGGTA
Organism: Crossaster papposus; assembly: GCA_037893245.1. NCBI lineage: Eukaryota > Metazoa > Echinodermata > Asteroidea > Velatida > Solasteridae > Crossaster > Crossaster papposus. The sequence goes on from JBAIAA010000321.1 coordinate 880,870, forward strand.
CTTTTGCTATACGTCCGTGTCTACATGTACAGTATGTTACATAAAGGCATGTGCTGTGCTGGAGGCCGAGGGTGCGCAGATACATGTACATGTATATCCCTCTTTGCCTGGTGGAACAAGCTGTTGTGAGCAGTACCTACTTAGTGAGCAGCCTTGACTAATTACTGCTCAAGCGATGGGCTTAGGAGTAGAAGGCTTATTAATACTTGTGCTTGTACCGAGGGTACGCTACAATGTAAGTATTGGAACAATGTACCAGGATCGGGAGTTGGCCACGAGAGGACCACCAAGACCGCTGGTTCCCGAGGAGTTTTACGTCACAAGATGATAGATCACAATTTTCAAAGGAAAAGCTCAAAATGTGCATATCACGCTCCTATTGGCTGAACTGCTTATGAATATACTTGGATAGCGCGTTGAGAATTGTTACCCCTATTTTCACCAATTAACTTTGTTTTCTTTTCTGCAACTCAGATTGCCAGGGAGTGGTGATCGTGACAGAGACAGGGATCAACACAGACTGTCATTGGGGATTTCAGGACCACGGGGAAGGGGTGGAGGCAGAGGCAGAGGAGGTGGAGTGCAGAGGTAAAATAGCCCTGGTTGGGCACATTGCTGCAACATTCGGCAAGATAGATTGATACATTAACCCTGCGAGCGACCAATTTTTTTTTTCAACGGACGCACAAAGGGGCTTTATCGGGAGGCGTTTTATGTTGGGGGGTAAATAACTGTGTAGGGGGGGCACCAATCTTTTGCTCAAAGTTTGAACAGATGGATAGAAGTTCCCTGGACACACATACCAAAGATTTAAACATTCTGGCTATTGACACATTTGTTTTGAAGGACACATTTGTTTTAAAGGACACATTTGTTTTAAAGGACACATTTGTTTTAAAGGACACATTTGTTTTAACCCTAACCCCCTAGGCCTTACTTTGGGCTAATAAACTGTGTACTACAGAATACTACTTAGTATTTTGTAGCATTGGGTCTCTCAGTGACTGATGATTGGGTGTGTACTGACAGAGTACAGATACTGCCAACTACAAAATACTAGTAATAGTGGCAATATAGGTCAGTAATACTTACCTGGCAAATAATGCAGTAGTCCAGCCTTGACCCACTGCTGTGTCCCAAGTGACAATTTTTGCTGTAGAGTTTAGAACACCTTACACAGCATACATGGGCCATGCACACTCAGCAAGCAGAGGGACCTAATGCTAAAAAGTACTACGAGTGCAATAAGGGGTGCAGTACCAAATACTAAAAATTACTACAGGCATTGCACACAAGTCAGTGAGAGTACTGCATACTACTTTTTACTACTAGTAGTAAAAAGTAGCATTAGGTAGGGTTAGGGTAGGACAACCATGTAAACATTGAAATCAGTATTGCCCTACAATACAAGCACATTTCACATGTATGTAACTCAATGGCTTTTGGGTAAAACCATTATTTTGAAGGGTTGGTCTGCCCCATGGATGACCTCTTGGGTTAGAAATGTTTGTCCAGTCTATTGAGCAGGGTCTAGTGATAGATGCAAAACAGAAATCAGCTTCATTGACTGAAGGATTTTTTTTAAATTAACCAAAATGTGACCCAGCACATGTAAATGAGACACTTTGCGGCAAAAATAAAAATTGAGATTTTGATTTCATCATTTAAAGCTTGTTTAGCTTTAAATGATGAAATCAAAATCTCAAATTTTATTTTTGCCTCAAAGTGTCTCATTTACTCGTGCTGGGTCACAAATAGTTTTTTGGTCCACCCGGTGGAGGCTCTTCGCTTTCTGCAGGGTTAACCCGAACTCCCTAATGTATTTTACTAGGAACTATACCCCTCCTTGCAAATTCCAACACTACACACAAACTGTTTGACTCTAATTCTGGAGTCAAAATGTTGGAGTTTGGGGAATTTCACAGGCATTTATTTGTGAGTGACCACGGCTGGTAACAGCACAGTTCCTGGTCAACTACATGTACACGTATACATGTACCAGTCATCATTGCACTGATCCTGAACACTAAACAATGCATTGACCAAGTCAATCAAACTGTTGAAGTTTGGCAGGTTTAGTAATGTTAGATTCAGTACAAGTAACTACCGAACCTGTGTGCCGCTGTTGAAGTTGGTTGTGTTTGGTATGCTTTCTAGTGCGAGAGCCTAGGAGGATAGGGTAAATTTATAATATAAAGAGAATATATAAACAAAGAAAAAACAAAGCAAATCGGCATGGCAACTTAAAAACCTCTTTCCAGTCTGAGCGTGACATTCTGAAGATGAAATGCCTTCTAGAATGGAAAACAAACTGAAAGTTAGCACTAACATCGTTTTGTTATTGTTTTTACAGGGCAGATGCTTTTCAGCGCTTGGGCTTACCCATCTCAAGGAGACAAAGCACTGGTAGTGCATTCAGCAGGTCAGTACAGTATTCTTTTATAAACCCTACATGTACATGTAACTCTCTACTTCATTTTATTTTTTTACACATACGGCCCAAACAAAAATGTTGTGTTTCCGGTAACATTAGCAAACATGAATGCCAGTCTTTGCATACTGTATGTATACAGTGAATACATATAATGTCCTAAGAATGACCTTTTATGCTTGCATCAGGGCACAAAATTAGCGGGACAGGTGACAAAAATTCATCTGTAAACCTCGTAATGCAGGCCTTAATGTATGACGATAGCAGCCGCTAATGCTCGTTTCATCATGCAGTTGATCCTTATTCCTGATGTGGATTTAAAACAAATCATAACTTAGAAAGTTTGAGAGCGCGCACCACAACAATTTTTCAAGATTGTTACTATTAACCAGTTCGCGCCGGGATTATTTTAACAAAAGTGAGGCGAGGTGCGGGATTATTTTTAACGAAACTCGATTCGAAGCGGATTCAAGCTGATAGTGCCGGAAAGCACACCCACGCATTTCCGGCCTTGCGCTCTGCTGACATACATTTCTGGCCTTGCTCGTGGCGCGTGTATGCGTCATCCGTTTTGAATTTGGGTAAAACTTAGCGTTTTTATACGTCATCCGTACTAACTTTTGGTACGTATTTTCTCAATGCTTCATGCTACGATGTTGGTTATATTTTTATGAAATAACAACAATTTAACCAGTTAAAATAATCCCGGCGCGAACTTGGTAAAGAGCTTCCAAGTGATGTACAACTTGGCCTTTTAGGTAATACACATGTATACTTCTAGTGATATTTTAAAGGTTGGAGGTCATGCTGATTAGTCCACAGTTCACTGACCCGTATTTAAAAAAAATAACAAGCCAAATTCAGAAGAAAAAATTAGTTGTTGGGGTATCTCATACATGGCAATTATAACACGTTACAAATTATTTGTTTTCCATCTGTGAAGGTCAGGTCCAAAAGCGTGGAATTGACACGGAATGACACATTCTAAACAAACACACACATTTTGCCTATAACCTAAAAAAGTTTGCCCCCTAAACCCCACCCCCCCCCCCCCCCCCCACCCCCACCTAATGAAAATGGCCAGAATTCACCTTAGAATGCACCACAGAGCATTTAGAATCCAAAATTTGTCAGCGCCCCTAATAAGCAGGCTCCAGACCACATTACGTATAATGGACAAAGGACAAACCTAGTTCCAATTGCTGGCCAGTCAAACTTAATTTTGAAAGGTGAGAAATAGATACATCAATAAACATCCAAATACCGATTATTGAAAAGTTTATTTGTTGGACTAATCCGTTTTGTGTTTTTTGTTTGTGGTATTGATAGGCTGGGAGGCCGTGTGGATGGACCACAGCCCAAGCGCCCACGAAGGAAGACTGAAGATGATGATTTGCCTAAGGTAAGCGGAGACATTTGTTTCTTTGCGCCATGATTCATTTCCTATTGTCTCTGAGTACAAGTAACCACTTACTCAGTAACCAGGAAATACTTGTAGTTAGTATGAACTCAAAATCATTGACACCTCACACCTGGGGCCAATTTCATAGAGCTGCTAAGCACACAAATTTGCTTAGCATGAACATTTGTCCTTGGAAAAAACAAGGTTACAGACCAAATTTTCACGTGATCTTTATTGTTTTTGATTGATAATCAGCTGGTTTTTTGCTTAGCATGAAAAACACGTAGAATTTTGGCTGGTAACCTGTTTTTAATGAGTAAGACTTTTTTTGTGCTAAGCTAATTTTTGTGCTTACCGGCTCTATGAAATTGGCCCCTAACGCTCATGCAAAGACAATTAACAATTGTGGCCGGCTCTACAAAAAGGTGTATTGAGTCGCGCTGTGCACTATAATGTAATGGCCCGCTCAACGTTGAGAGGGTAAACATTTCATCAACATTTTTTTGTTTTGGTTGTTGTCATGAATGACATCTTTAATACCTACAGTTTCAGGTTTCATTTAAAGAAATGTTGATTTTGAAAAAATAAAGTGGTAAAAACAAAAAAATTGTTGTGAGCATCGTTCTGTTGTAGTACAACAGAACATCAGAGCTGGCTATTTCAAAGCCTGTTTTCTTAGTTGTTTGATTTAAACTACGAGAAAGTAAGCAATATGTAAACACATCATGTCTCCAAAATGAGAGGGGCTATGGAGCTCTATTATATACCAAATGAAGGCCGACGTTGTGGGCTTTCCAACCATGTAACTCAATTTTACGTATTTGTGACACATGTACATGTAATACACCTTTTTTTTCGTAGAGCCGGTCACAATTGTCGATTGCTGTGCTATGTGTTCCTGAGGGCTTTAAACATGTGTTATCCAACATCACAGCAGTCAACAATTATTGTTTTGTTATATCGTGCCAATAAGTCAAAAAGACAACTAGCTGAATTTTAGTAATTGAATTTGTCAAAATCTCATGAAAGCTCTAAGTGGTGTTTGCCGAATCCTACAAGAATGGTACCTTTTTGTTTCTCTCATCAGTTTTAATTTCTTTTGTTTTTTTCAGCACACCATCCAATCCTCTGTTGTAGCTACCCCTAAGGTGGTCAAAACACGCCAAGAATCAATTCAGGAACAGAGCAAAGATGTTCAAGGACAGAAAAGGTATGCCACACTTTCTTACACCTAAATAGGGAGAAAAGTTACTAAAATCATGATTATTGGATTGAGGAATTTATAGCATTAATTTATTTATTTCATTCAACATCCAATACAATATAGCGCCAATTACAGGATGGATATTAGAGAAGAAAAAGGTTTCAGTTTTAGAGGTGGGAAGAAAATGGCAGAAGAATATCCTTGGGGAAGCCAACGGAATCAGCCAGGGACTGAAAACCCACACACTGGCCCAGGTGGGATTTAAATTCGGGTCATAGAGATGGAAGGTGAAGGCGAAGGGCCAATTTCATAAAATATGTAAGCACGCAAATTTGCTTAGCACACAAATGTCATATTCAGTAAAAACAGGTTACCAGCCAAAACTCCATGTGCTTTTCTTGCTAAGGAAAAACCAGCTGAATACCAGTCACAAACAATAAACATCACCTGAAAATCTGGTTTGTAGCCCTGTTTTTGCAAAGGAAGAATGTTCATGCTAAGCAATTGTTTGTGCTTACATGTTTTATAAAATTGGCCCCTGATTCCCTTGTCTCCTTCATGCTTTGAAAGGGTGCAAGCCACTATGAGGCTACACAGGCCATGTCCTCAATTTGTTTGCTTTTTATAGCATTTTGTGGTCCATGAACTTATTAGTTTGACGAGGAGGATGAAAGCCTTGCACAGGACTACAAATGTGTATTTCTTTGAAATATTCAGATGGAATTGAGTCCTAAAAGTGCTCTATTTTGGAACATACCGGTAGGCATAATTTTCAAAAGGGTGATCTTTGGGAGTACCTTTAGGCATGGATGTTTGGATGAGATTTAACACAACATTTTTTCAAAGTGAACAATGAAATTGGGCAAAGCGGGACTTGAACCTGCGACCTGCGGAATACCGGACCGGCGCTCCACCAACTGAGCTACATTTGCATTTATCTGTCCCTATGTTGGCGGTCTCCCAAATTTTCAGTATCTTTGTTTGAGGAGTTTGCAGGTTCAAGATCGGCCTTGCCGATTTCTTTGTTCACTTTGAAATTGCTGCAAATTTACTAACATTTTTAGTCAGTTTCCCTTTCGGTTTATTTGTGTATTGGAAAATGAATTTAACAGAAAATACGACTATGAAATAAGCTTTCATTTTAATTTTGTTGCGACTTACATGTATGTCACCTTTTTCTGGAGCGCGTTAAGGGTGTGCGTTTACGGGTAGTACAGGACCCGGGTACCCTATTCCCGTCACGGTCGGGTACCCGGGTACCCGTGACTATTATTATAATCATAACAAAAACCCGGAAGTATACACCGCGTCGGCACGTGCATATACATTCCCGCTCACTCCACTAGCAAGCTGCAGCGCGACTGCCGCGCTGGCGCGGCATGGCGTGCTTACTTCCCCTGCATTCCGCAACTAAACAAATGCACGGGCCTACTTTGCAACTCGGGGTTCGACGCAAACAAATTCTAGTCACATAAAACAGCGTCGGTCTAGTCAAAACTCTTTTATAAGTAGTCCGGAGGTCCAGTGAAAAAAACAAAACAAGATAAGTTAAGTGCCCGGTTTTCAGAGCCAGATTGTCATCAGCGATCCCGTATTGTGTGGAGTTTACTCTCAGCTAGTAATAAATGTTTGTAAATGAATTGACTTGCCGCTTCCCATAATTGCACGTCTACAGTTGCACGTCTTTTCCCAAAATAAATAAGGTTCAATGAACTAAATCCTTTGAGTGAGCCGACACGAAATGTAGCAAAAAAGCCAACCACAGTTCCTGGCTGGCGGCAGAGTTGATACAATAGAGCCAAATACCTCTCCTGCAGTATCAGGTTTCAAAACCACATTCCAGGTACGGGTCCGTGGGATCGTGAATTAATTCGGCACATTTTCCAAAAAAGTAAACCTCGGGAAAAACTTACTCAAAGGACAACTGTAACAAAACATTGATACAATGTCAGCCGCAAGTTATAGCAGCAGTCAGAATTGTCAGTAAATAGACTTCAAAGGCATTTTTTATCACAATGACTACAAAGAAAGCACAATCATCCGTTAGGCTGCTATCTAGACATCGGAAATTGTCGGTAAAGACGTTTTACTCAGATGTTTTCCAACAATTTATCGGCACGCAATGAACATAAGAGACGCTTGCCTTTCTGAAATAATGTGTCAACATTTACAAAGGCAGTTTCGGGTAATAAAATCGATAAATTGGAGCCGGGTACCCGCAATCAGCGGTCGGGTTACGGGTACCCGGGTACCCGGCACGGCCTTAGAGCGCGTCCCATATTCTTGGACACCCAGCATACACAGAGCTAACATTTTGTCATTTTAGTTGTCAAGCACCATTCTCTAGATTTTCAGAACCTTTGCTGCTTCAAACGATACAAATGCACAACTGACAAAAGGCATACGATTCCTTTAATTCCCAAAATAAAAATAAAAATCTTTGTCATGTTCAATCTACTGTATATTGCCAGGTTATCCCAAGTTGGCTCCACTTATATGTAGATATATTCTTGGTGTGAGCAACGATTGGAGTAATATTCCATTCATAAACTCACAGATGAGGGTGCATAGTAGTGCTGGGCGAGTAGTGATTTTTTCCACTTGAGTACTCGCAAAACAATAACTCACGAGTAGTTGAGTACTCGCGAGTAGTTGTCACAAATCTGGCAAGGGGTAAAATGACGGTCAAACACATGTTTATCACCATGTGTTTTCATTCAAAGCACAATGGTAATTTCCCAGCGACTTCTGCCTCAACTTGGTTTCCTTATTTATTTTGAAAAAAAGATGTGCCATTGTATAGGCCTGCAATTATGGGGAGCGGCAAGTCAATTCATTTTGTATCATTGCATCTTACGACCACAACTTAATCGGTGCGTGGCAACAATCATCGCTTGCTAACAATCACTGCTCGCGATTTCCTTTTGCTACTCGGGCTGGCACGAGTACTTGAATAGTTGAAAAACCGCGAGTAGTTTAACGAGTAGTATCACGAGTAGTATCACGAGTAGTGACATAATCGAGTTACTCGCCCAGCGCTAGTGCATAGTGGTGAAGCAAGTCATATTCTACTTTAATTCCCCAATTCCACTCTTCCGTTTTAATAACCCTCTTGATACAGGAATCGGCGAATGTTTGGTCACCTGTTGGGTACTCTGCAGAAATTCAAGCAGGAGTCCAGTGACATGCAAGTCAAGGTACCGGTATTAGCCAGTCGCAAGAGTGGTTTATTTGCTCATCTTTCTATGCCACCTTTGATCTGATCTTCGCAATGCATGTTATTAACCCTTCTCTGGTTTGCACTTCAATATTCGCCCTCCACCCCTCTTCCCCCTTCCCCCTCCAAAAAAAGAAAATAAATAAATAAATTCAACACCAACCCTATGTTTTTTGCATGCCCCTCCAATGCACTCCAAGGAATGGCATAGGAAAACTGCAGATAACTTGTCCATGCTGTGAGTAAACAGTGTATTACACTGATAAGCAAAGCCACTTGCCCATTTATTATAAACTACAGAAGTGCACATGCAAACAATTCTTCAATGCACTGCAACCACTGTCAAGCAATAATCAGCTCTCATAGAGCAAGGTTTGAGGGAATAAAACGTTGTTGGCCCATACTTAGCCAACAAGATCTTTATTCCTACATGTATTTATTAGGGTCCTAAGTTTCTTATTTCTATATAATCAAAATTCTGGTTTTCTTTAATTAAAAATTATATTTTATTCAGGTTTCTTTGTGCATACTTTCACTTCAGGCTGTCGGTTGCTGTTGATGTGCACTTCAACTTACATGTAGTTAAAGCGCCCTTCAATATCGCCAATAAATTTCAGCATTAACAGTTGCTTGGTGCACTTCAGTCAAGTTTTCTCTCGCCTGTCAGCACATGTTTGTACTTGGAGAATGGTCTCTCAGTTTCTACACTGTGCGCATTATTGAGCCCAGTCGGTCGTGTAGCAGTTGTGAATGCGGGAGATGTGGTAGTCACATTTGTTTAAAAGTAAATTTGTTTGTTTATTTTCTTGGCCCCAGGAAATGAGGCGATCTGAAATTGAGAAGAAGCTGGAGGAGCAAGCGGTTGAAGAGAAGAAAGCAGTGGCAGCTCAGAAAGTTCAGCTGTTCACAGAGCGTCGCAACCAGCAAGCTGAGCTACAGAGACTGGAGAGATTGGTGGATGTTGCCAACGAGGTAAAAGAAAAAGAACAGTGGAACGCCGCTATAACTCTAAACCTTCCAGGGTATTTTGGCTAGAAACTCTGCCAAAACCCATCAGATTGCAGCATTTGTTAAAGTAGTTAGGTATACACCGAGTTATGGGGACACTTTTTTTTGACAAACCGTTTTGTTTGACAAACCATCTGACCGAGTTGTGGGGACATTCTTGTGTCCCCATAACATTTTGGGTCTCCAGTAAAGGGGTCTAGAGGTTGAATTGGGTTAGGGTATAATGAAAGGAAATGGAGAAGAAGACAAATGTGACCTGTCACCACAAAATGAGAGTAAAGTCGGAAATATTGAAAATTGAGATATTGCTATTTTCAAATTCTTGAGAACGAGAGCTTTCCAATGGTATATAACACTTGAGGGTTTTGCGATAAATTTAAATAAATAAATAATAAATTTTACAGCGCTCTAGACAGTTATGGGTTTCAAAAAATGTGTTTGTGAGAAAACTTACTTTAAACATCTTAAACAAAACCCACTAAGGATTACAAAACAGGACAAGTAAGGTTCGGTTGAGCATAGCAACGGCTATGTTCTAATCATTATTTCTTCTTGAAATTTTTCACACATACAAACTATTGTATAAACAACAAAATATCAAAATTTCGAAAACGTGGGATACTTACGAGGACCTGATTTGCATATTTAATACCTTGTTAATTAGGCCACTTATGGACTTTAATTCAAATACTAACTATGCAAAATCTCGTAATTTAAGAGGTTTTCGATCATCTGATCTCACCCAAAAAAATGATAATAACTAGAGGAGGACTTGGGCTTTACTCTCAGTTTTGTGGTAACAGGTCACAAATAAGGGTGATGTTGGAAATTTTAGGTCGAAAGCATTTTCAGAGTTTAGAGAGGTTTTTCTTCAGCACACGAACCCCTAAGGAATGTCCCCATAACGTCATGTACTAAAGGAATATGCGACTTGGATGCAGAACTACTGCTAGATTTTTAAGTGGTTTTTTTTACGCAAAATGTCTTATTCTGCAGCAAGAATCTTGGGACGCTCACACTAAGAAGCTGAGTAACTATATCCGCACCAAGGCCAAACCCCCATTATTCTACAAGCCCGCCAAGTCCTCACTGGTGACTGATAAAAAGCTCATGGACTCCAAGGAACTGCTGAGTGGTGAGTCAGTAACTAATATTTTACTGGTTGCTGTGTAATTTTAAAGGTAGGACACACCATTTGCAGATATCAAAAATGTCTACTACCAAATTATTATTAATCATCTTTATTTAGAAGTAAATAATGAATGTAGACATCCAGCAAAAAGATGGCGCTAGATATCGAGTGATTGTTAAAAAAATAAATTAAAATTATAAAAAAAAATTATGATCGCCGGACAGCGATGCGTAAAAGAACAACTGCCCAACGCTGATTGTAAAACTTTAGGCAGGTCCGTTAAACGATATACTATAAAATACAACCTCCCAAATCCACCCATTAATGATACCTCAAGCAATTACCAATGGTGTATCCTACCTTTTAACCCTCTTTCTTCCCTGTATTTGGCTGGGCTGACAGGTACAAAATAGACACTACGAGCAGTGTTTATGTGAAGGGTAATATGTGACCCGCTCTACAAAAAGGTGTATTATGTCGCAAAATCATGGTTGGAAAGCCCATAACGTAAGCTTTCATTTGGTATATAATAGAGTCCCATAGCCCCTCTCATGTTGGAGATATGACGTGTTTACATATTGATTACTTCCTTGGAGTTCAATTACACAACTGAGAAAACAGGCTTTGAAATAGCCGGCTCTGAAAAAGGCCGGTGCACACAAAATTGTAGTTTTTACCACTTTATTCATCAAAATCAACATTTCTTTGAATGAAACCTAAAACTGTAGGTATCGAAGATGTCATTCATGACAACAAATAAAAATCACATTTTGATGAAATGTCTACATTCTCAACGTTGAGCGGGCCATTACATGATAGTGCACAGCGCGACTTAATACACCTTTTTGTAGAGCCAGTCAATATTGTACATCAGATTTTGCCTCAACTTTACAAAGATATTAACATTATTTCTGGAACTACATTGTATTATGGTAATAAAACGTAACAACCATAAAAGTGCATCTGGAAATCTCAAAATTATGTCAATTACATGTACTTGCGAAGGAATATAATACCACGCACATGCACATGTACTGTACATGTATATAAACTCATCACAAAAAGTATCGAGACACTTAAAAATGAGCGAAGAATTAACGGCCCAAAAGGGTATGGATTAATCTAAGCAAATAACCCAGTGCATAGTTTTGTTCTGCATATTTTGACACCTCGATTGTTGAGATACGATGTTGCAGAGAAAAGTTATTGTCATTTCAATGGTCGTAGGTCCAGTTTCAAAAGGGTGAATCATCCCTATAGAAGCAGGTTTGTATTGATCATGTTGATGTTAAATGATCAGCCAATAAGATAATCTCTACATATGCCCGCTTTTTCTTTTAACTTTAAATCGCTTGTTTGTTGCATGTTGGATCGATCGAGATGACCATCGCCATTCAATGACCAACCCATCTTTCCCCCTATATTTGCATTTCTATTAACACCCACAATAAGACACACTAGAAGAATAACCTGAACCCATCTCGGATTGATGTTTGTGAAAAACAATCCTGTGCCTGGGTCCGGTCAATGTCAATATAACCCCGGCGCGAACTGGTTAAGGGCATGTGTATTGTGTATTAATTGGAAATATCCCCAAGTAGCAACAGTTGATACAATTGGTTTCGTTGCAGATATGATGAAGAAGCGACGAGCCGAGATTGAAGCGGAGATCCAAGAGATGCATTCAGCGCCCACTGGTACGGATACCGAGCACGGTGGGACGGAGGAGACCGAGGTAAAGGGTAAGACCAGAGATAAAAAGAAGCACGGTAAGGGTAAGCATGAGGAACGCAGAAATGGCAAACGTAGCGAACGGACGGATGAAGCCCCCGCAATGGACCCGGTTGATAGCGATGACGATGGAAATGCTGAAGACGCGGCGGCCGACTGGGTGAAGGAGAGGGTGGGCAGGGATGGGGAGTCAGGTAAGGACGGGGTCGGGAAACAGGGGTCTGAATCGTCTTCAGAGGAGGAGGGGGAATTACAGGAGAGGAACAGTCAGGCCGGGGCAGCAGGCAGGTCGGAGGAAGCAGCCAGCCGTACCGCTGAGGAGGGGGATCAAGGAGAAGGCAAGGAAAACGTGGAAGCCAACAAGCAGGACTTCCGGAGTGCATTGTATCCCGAGGAGGACCAGAGGCAGGAGTTATCCTGGGAGGAGGAACCCATGGAGCAGTGATGCCGAACTCGCCACATGCACTAAAATAAATAAATTGCACTCTGTAATGAACACTCATTTACACTCCTGGAGTATTCCAGTTGGCTAGTTTGCAATTAGGCCATCAGCCTCAGTCCAAAAATTTGGCCACCGGTATCAAATGATCGAGAGGAGTAATGCTCAGCATTTTGGGGGCAAGGTATGCACACCTAGAGTTGGGAAATGTGTGCTAGCAATGCATAGTTAGTCTTACAAATGCACTGTGGACCTTCGAACAATTGAAGTCCACAGGATGCGGGAAAAGGTTACAGTTTGTGGCCTTGTCCACAGTCCGTTTTGCCGTCTCTAAAAAAGAGCTTTAGATTAGGGTTATATATAAAAAAGGTAAGAGGAACAGCTAAGAGGCCCATAATCGAAATTGGAGGTTAAATATGTTTTGGGGAAGCAAGAAAAATTAGTATTTAGTCAACATTTTTTAACTACACTAAGGAATGTCCACAGTACGTATGTAAGGTCAACCTAATTGCGTCAGCTGTGGCAGCTTTTTGGGTGTTATCACTTTTTTTCCCGATTTTTGTTTTCAAAATGGCCGCCAATATGCTTATTACCAGATGAATTATATGTGGTAACAAGCATTTTGGCGGCCATTCTTTTTTGTTTAAGGGTGATAACAACCCAAAAAACTGCCACCGCTGCAATGCTGTCACATATTTTCCAACTACATGTACAGGGGTGGCATACCTTGCCAAATAATTCACCATGAACATTATTCCTCTCTACAGTGTACCGACCAACCCACCCAGGCTGATGGCCTAAATTATACCCTTGTATTGCAACAGACTGGCATATTACATGTATGTGGATGTAGCAGAGTTTTCTAGTTAAAATCGCATGACGGATTACATCATGACCATAGTCCAATTTCATGGAGCTGCTGAGCACCAAAAATAAAATTGCTTAGCATGAAAATTCTTCCTTGGCAAAAACAGAGTTACAAACCAAATTTTCAGGTGATGTACATTGTTTGTGACTGATGTTCCGCTGTTTTTTTCTTCTCTTTAGCATGAAAAGCACATGTATTTTGGCTGGTGATCTGTTTTTACTGAGCAAGACTTTTTTGTGCTAAGCAAATTGTTTGTGCTTAGCAGCTCAATACAAATGTTGTGTTACATGATGGGATGCCCTGTCTTTTTGTGTTGCCTACCTTCAAATAAAACAAACAACAACAACAACATTTTACACCTTTTTATTAATATACTTAATGACTTGGTTGTCAGTCCGTCTGTATGTACATGTGTATGTGTCAATTTGGTTAAAGTTTCGACATTTTTTCTTACTGTATATGCAAAGTTGAAGTCCAATTGCAATCCAATATGCAATCATAATGTGGTCGTGTTAAGGTCAGGTACCGGGGTCAAAGGTAATTTAGGGTCAAAGGTAATTTAAGGTCAAGTTGTAAAATAGTGGCTGGAATTGTAAAACTTGTTGAATTTGAAAACTTCTAATTGAACCTCCAATTTCAATAAATCTTGGGTCAAGTTTCAAAAGAGCCTACAATTGTAAAATTGCAATCCAACTTGGGTCATAGATGCTACATGTATGAAAACTACATGTATATATAAGGGTGATATTAAAGGTGTTCTGGGGTAATCGCTAAAGCAGGCAAAACGAACAGTTTGTGAATCGCTTTGTGGTGAAGCACATTTGTTTTTTCAATTTTTTACATTTTGCCTGTAAAAGTGGAATGTCAACTTTGATTTTTGTTTTAATATCTAAACAGTAATAGATTTTTTTTTAAAGAAAAAAAAGAGAAAGACACACGAGCCAGCTGACTGAGCCACTATATGACCTGTCACCACAAAATGAGAGTAAAGTCGCACAATGTGATTTGGAGATATGGCCATCCAAAGTCAAAATATGACGGGGTGGTCAATTTTGCGAATTTGCGTAATTTGGAAAGCCTAAGTCCTCCTCTACATATTCCTATTTTTTAGGTGCAATCAGATGATCGAAAACCTCTTAATTTACGTGATTTTGTGTAGTGTTTGGTAGTTAGTGTTTGGATTAAAGTCCATCAGTGGTCTAATTAACAAGGTAATTAAATATGCAAATTAGGTCTTCGTAACTGTCCCACATTTTCAAAATGTTGATATTATGTTGATTATACAATAGTTTGTATGTGTCGGAAGTTTAAAGAAGAAATGATGATTAGAACATAGCCGTCGCTATGCTCAACCGAACCTTACTTGTCCTGTTTGGCAATCTTTTGTGTGTTTTGTATAGGATGTTTATAAGTAAGTTTTCTCAAAAACACGTTTTGTGAAACCCGTGACTTTCTAGAGCGCTGTAAAATGTATTTATCGCAAAACCCCCAAGTGTTATATACCATTGGAAAACTCACTCTTTCTCAAGAAATTGAAAATACCAATATCTCAATTTTCTATTTTTCCGACTTTACTCTCCTAATTATTGTGGTGACAGGTCACATATGCTTAGTACTTGAAATAATACTTAAGTCGGAGGATTCCTTAGATTATACATGTATGATGTATGCTAAAGCAGAAGATGTAATGCTTACATGTACACGTGTAAGAACACACAGCTCATTAACAAAACACAAGCAACAAAACGAAAAGGATAGTATTTGGGTATTGACATGAAACACATAAAGATGAAACTTGTATCATGCTGATAACTTTCTCTGATTTTTCCATCAACACGGTAAGTATGACGCTATTTAAATTTTGTAGTCCATGGTAAATCCTAGTTGTAGCATAGTTTTACACTGGAAGTGTGTACGTGTAGGTTCATGTTTTGTCTACAAGGCTGTGTAGATAAAACTGACTGAACATCTGTGTTTGTCATTTTTGAAATTTGTTTTAACTTTCATTCATAAATACCTGAGACAGTTTAGCCATTCCTATTGGTCGATAGCCTGACACGTGGGTGTGTTTAAATGGCTGATAAAACATGGCCCAGTCGATTTTAAAGGCTTTTAAGTGTTGCATTAAATTTGGACTCCTATGAAGTCTGGTCCATGACCCTTTCATTGGTTAAAACCTCCCACAGCATGCGCAATACAACCAATGAGTTCGTGATAGTCCCAATGACACTTCACACTTCTATCATGTATCTATCATGCACGCGTTTATCTCCGTAAGAGCACATGCGCAAGGCACATACCATTAAAATAGCGGGAGGGGTGATTTTCAAAACACCAGGTAAAATTGATGAACAAAATTGTTATAAAATTGAACATGTCGGTTTTAAAAACTTGTTCCAACTTTTTTACTGAAAGGTATTTATGAATGGGAATAACAAATGTGGTTGGCCGGTATTAAATCTACATGTAAAACAGGCTCATGGGCCTAGACATTGTTAATGCCCTCGCCTTAGACTTGGGCATTAAGGCATCCAGGCCCATGAACTGGTTTTAAACCAGCCAACCACATTTTTGTATTTCCTTTTCCCCTTCTATCTGACAATTTCAAGCACTCCATATTTTGTGCAAAATATTATTAGCCCTTTTGCTTCTCAAAAAAAAAAAAAAAAAATGAATATTCATTGTAGTAAAATATAGTAAAACTTTATTAGAACGTTAGATTGGGAATTTACATCTCATTGTAGGCCAACACCATTGCAAAGATGTTTTGTTCTTCCTTTTTCGTCAAACCATCGAAATCAGGAATAAGTCTCGAAATGACTTTTTGAGATATGCACATGGTGAGAAAGGGAACTTCATAAGCTTTCTAATGATACCCATCACAAGTGTGTATCTTCTTAGCTTAACGAGTTATGGTCTGATGAAGATGACAGGTGTATATTTATTTGCCGAATCCACATTCCGAGAAAAACAGCTTTGAAATAAACAAAATTGACCAAAATCATACAGACAGTGCACACAAATCCTCTTCATTTTCATCGTTATTGATCGTTTTTACATACAAGACATCATTGACAATAATTTGAGATAACTACACTTCAGAAAAACGACTTGGTCACGATTTTCACCCATGCGTTCATTTCAATGGCCGATTGCGTAAAACGGCCCCAGCGACTTATTCCTGATTACGATGGAGCGGGTCACATTTTTTCCAGCCGATTGCCTTTTTTAACATGAACTTAAAGGTAGAATATGCTATTTGTCAGTTGTTGTATTGTTCGAAGCAGCAAAAGTGCTAAAAAAAAAGATGTTTGACAAATTTGGTAAATTCTATTGGTCAAGAGCAGAGAGCCCCACGCATGTAGATAGTTTTAAACATTCCCAACCAGTTTTTAACCTTTTCCGGTCTCACAATAAATATGGACTTAAGAGCAGGTGGATTGCGTGCGTCATGTATAAATGTACCAAAAAGTAATTTTGTTTTGCTTGATTTGATTAAAAGGTATTTATGAATGGGAATAAATGTTGTAGGCCGGTATTAAACAAGCATGTTTTAAACCAGCTTATGGGCTTAGATGCATTAATCATGCCGAGATGAAAGCTCAGGCATTAATGTGTCCAGGCCCATTAGCTGCTATCAGACATACTTGTTTTATACCAGTGTCACATGAATATCCGACTCCCTTTTCCTATTATTGGTTGAACGCTCTCACGTAAACGGTTACTCTCCTAATAAGCCATTTGCGCGTGACCCCGAGTTAAATTTGAATAACATCTGGTACACTGACTTGCTCACACAGCTTGGCACAGTTTAACTTTAAATTCTCCAGACCAAAGACGCTGTTGCTATATCACGTGATTCGGGGCAAGCCTTACGCGTCATACGCTAGCAACCCCCAGCTCTGGAATGGTCTGGTGTCTTTTTGCCATTCTCACCCATTGTAAACAATGTATTGGTGCTGAGCGTCTCTTACGTAACTATGCAAAAGCTTGCCCCGAATCACGTGATATAGCAACAGTGTCTTTGGTCTGGAGAATTTAAAGTTAAACTGTGCCAAGCTGTGTGAACAAGTCAGTGTACCAGATATTATTTAAATTTAACTCGGGGTCACGCGCAAATGGCTTATTATCTCCACTTGAGCATGCGCAATATTACCAAGGAATCCGGAGTTCATGGAGTCTGAAATTCACGCTACACCGGCCAACCACATTTATTCCTTTATTTACAACATTGGAGTATTGTTTAATTATATAGGTTTTATAAAAGGTGTTTAGGTTGTGAAGAAAAAAAATACAAAATAAATGTTCATGAAAGGTTCTCCTGGTTTGTCAACTTTTCAATAAAATTAGCTTTATATCTGCCATAATACATGTAGCTGGAAGAATTGACTTGTTAATATTTAAACTGCGAAAAAAACCTGAAAACTATAAATCACCCCATGCCACCACCTGAGCTACACCTACATCTTGCCTTATGTTGGTGTTCTCCCAATTGTCAGTATCTTTGTTCGAGGGATATATAGTTATGTTTTGTACCAGTCCTACATACAGGGTGGTCCAAAAAAAACTATACCCAACTTTGGAGGCCATTTTGATATTGATGTTCCAGATACATGAAATTATATCATTTGTTGAACTAACTGAAATGAACAAAACCAGAAGCCTATCTATTAAAAAGTATTATTTATCCATTTTAGTGTAAATAAAAGAAGCTCTCGCAAAAACATTTGTCAAAGGACTATCGCGTCATTACATTATTGTGTCATATCACATCACATTCAAACATGTTGATGCATTGACAGCTCCCGTGGAAAAGCCATTTTTACACATACTCGCTAAAAATAGGAATATCTCCAAAAATATTAATGTAATATCTTCCCTATTTTCACCAATAATGCTCAACGATATATGCTTTAATAATATGCAAACTAAATTACTAAAATATTTTATCATCTAGGAGAAAATGGCCTCCAAAGTTGGGTATAGTTTTTTTTGGACCACCCTGTACATGTACTTGAAGCATAACAATATATTTTTCCTGTGGGCTTTGTTGCAAGTAACATTTATGTCGAGTGTTTTAATGTATTGGGTAACCATATACAATGGTCACAAAATGGATTGGCTGTGCATTTAATACATACAGTAGGCAGTTGTACATCCCAAATCTAGCAAGGGTTATGCCTAACTTATATGCATGTATTATTTACGTAACAAGAATAAGAAGTCGGCATTTTGGTGGTATTTGTCTACAAGCCAATTTCATGCAGCTGATTATTAATTTTTTTTTTTTTTGGGGGGGGGCGTTACAAAATCTCATGCATGGCTTGTGACGGGGACATCTACAGTCAAACACGTTTATAACAAGGCCCTTAGGAATACAAATTACCTTGTTAGAACTGATACCTTACTACCTTGTATTAAATAAAAAACAAGCACGTGGGACCTAATTTTGATCTTGTTCATCTGTATTTTTTGGCTTCGCACTTCTCTGAAATTGGCAATCAGTTGTGTTCTTAAAAGCAATGTCCATTTGTAAGCATGTCATATATTTTATTATTGGTCAAATCACAATTGTGCTACCACCTCAATGGCTTCTAAATATCCGCACCAGATGGAATTGAAAGTCTATATAAAGTGGAACCTTACTTTGTAATTGGTGGGACTACAATGTGAAACATGTTATTGTGTTTTTAGGAAACCAAACAACTACATGTACCTAATAAAATAAAAGCAATTACCTGAAGGAATCATTGGATGTTTTTATTTATGAAGGACTTCAAACCTGCCCTCCCCCCAAACAAAATCAAACAATCATTAACTAGAAGAATAAATAATTCTTTAAACTTGATCAAATGTATGCAATAAATACCGTTTTGGTAAACAAAATTTAATATACATTCTAGAAAAAGAGAGATCAAAAGCAGTACTGAATCTGTACATAACTAAGGAGGTTGGGGTTAAAGGTAGGATTTATCATGAATGGGTGGATTTGGGAGGTAGTAAATATCGTTTAACTGACCTGTTCAAAGTTTTACAATCATGGATGCTAAGGAAAGCAAGAAAAAACGGCATTCATTTTCAACCGGCGTCAGGCAGTGGTCTTTATGCGATTAAGTTTTTTTTAAATAAAATTCATTTCTCTGGATGCCTATGATCATTATTTACTTTCAAATATTTTGTATTAATTCAGTAGTAAACATTTTCAGTATCTGCAAATAATGAATCCCACCTTTAAGCCAATAGTGTTAACAAAAACATGACCTTTTAAAAATGAGGAAATTCTAATTGGACAAGACTTTGTATAAAGTGTTTACATTTCCATGCCGTTCCGTGAAATGAAATTAGCTGATCTGAAGACAAGTTGCATGCCTGGAAAACCTTTTCATAATCCAGGTAGTTAATTTAAAATGTTGGTGTCTCAAGCCATGTCCGAATCTATGGCTATAGAGCCTAGAAGTTGACCCCTCAAAGGAAAAATTGCGTGTAAAAATGTTTGAAAATATTGTTTGTACATTTCTTAAGAACATAACCCCCGGAAAAGGTATTTTCCATTCCATGGGAGTAAACAAATCCTGGCAAGAGAAAAGGTTCAGGTAAAGTACCTTGCCCGTGGACACGGCAAGAATGTTTGCATCACAAATCAAGGTCTTATCAGGACCACTTAGCTGCACAGTCCTGCCCACATACCACCACCTGGAATCACAAACTTGCCAATGTCTTCCTGGATGCTTCTACCGAGTTTTAGGAGGTTAGCATTGCTGTCAGACAGGGCGGTGTACTGCCAGGGATGGACATAGGTGCTTTTTCCTTTCTGGCCAGAAGGTAGGTCAAGGTCTTAACAGGACAACTTGGCTGCACAGTCCTGCCCGTATACCACCCCCTGGAATCACAAAATTGGCCTGTCGGACAGGGCGGTGTACTGCCAGGGATGGACATGGGTGCTTTTTCCCTTTCTGGCCAGAAGGTAGGTCAAGGTCTTAACAGGACTACTTGGCTGCACAGTCCTGCCCGTATACCACCCCCTGGAATCACAAAATTGCCAATGTCTTCCTGGATGCTTCTACTAATTTCTAGGAGGTTAGCATTGCTGTCAGACAGGGCGGTGTACCGCCAGGGATGAACATGGGTGCTCTTGCCCTGTCTGGCCAAAAGGTAGGTATCAGAGGCTGGAAAGACTCGTAAGACTGATTGTAGCATTTCCATGGTGTGGTCTGATGGCCTATCTGGATTATCAATGCTGATGTGGTACAGGTTGGGTGTGGCAGGATCCTGACGTATACATGTATCTCTGGAGTTTAGTT
The DNA here is from genome assembly GCA_037893245.1 of Crossaster papposus. Taxonomy (NCBI): domain Eukaryota; kingdom Metazoa; phylum Echinodermata; class Asteroidea; order Velatida; family Solasteridae; genus Crossaster; species Crossaster papposus. The sequence continues at coordinate 901,603 of JBAIAA010000321.1, forward strand.
CTGGAAAGTCAGCTCTGCTGCATTGCAGTAAAAAACCTATGAGAAAATTGAGACAAATTCGTAGAATTCCTTGGCAATCCTTGAAAAAACGAACAGTTAAAAGTCGTTATCTTCCAAGCAACTTGGTCCTGATTGGTCGATCCATGGCAACAAGTGATTTCACACTATATTGCATGGCTATATCAAACTCCACGTGTTGTACTGTTCTAACTCCACGTATTGCGCAGTGCTGCACAATCCATTTAAAATTAAAAAGCTGTGCGTTTGCGTCCCATGTGAATCTTCACATTCTGTGAACTGTTGGCAATGCGCGCATGTGGCACATTCCAGTTTCGCGCACAGCACCGTATGTGTTCCAGCTTTACTGCGAGTTTGCATGAAGATAAATTTGTTATCCGGCCCGCGCTCATGGAACACGGAAAATGTAGACGCACTACATTATTTTGGGTTCCCCTCGCACTCGCGGGATATAACTAATACTGTTATACCGCTGTTATGGATACTATATTTTTTATTAGTCTAGAACAATCGCGTGTCCGGTGTATAACAACGCATAGCACACTCCCTGTGTGAGTGTGTTATCACACGGCTGCTATCTGTTATCTCACTTAAGGCCGGTTCATACTTTACGCGAATGTCATGGCAAAGCGAATTTGTTAAGGTAACAGGGAACGTCACCAGGAAACTTCAACTGTTGACATCATGAAATATGAATCGGCCTTAAGCCGTGAACCCATGACAAAGGTAAACAAAATAATTGTTGACTGCTGTGATTTGTGAGATATGATGTTTTGAACACCCTCAGTGCTGCATAGCACCCGAGGCGAAGCTATGCCTCAACAATTGTATAATATACAAGTTATAATATAATATACAGTATATATAGTATATAATATACAAGTGGGATTCCAGTAAAAAATGTATCTACTGAATCCACCTAGACAATACACAAAACACTGTTTTTGTACAACAGTTGGATGGTTAGCACATTTTGTTCAAGAAAATGTTCATAAAAGGTAAAGTTTCACACACAAAATTCACACAAAATTTAATGTCATACCTGTGTGCATTGCAGTCCGTACGTGCATTCACCTTATTGGCGGGTATACATTAAATCTTTTCTTTTTTTCAACTTACAATGTTGATTGAAATGATCATTTCAATCAACATTGTAATTCCCAGATATCCACTGTGAAAGGCCGATGACCAAACTCTATCGTCAAGTTTTAAAAGCTTTATTATGTACATAAAACATAATCATTTTCACGGAGAGAAAAGTCAATCCGCTGAGAAAAAACATGTTTTGCATCGTGCATTTTGCTGTTATTTGGCACTCTTATCAGGAATGGGTGGATTTAGGGGGGGGGTTGTATTTTATAGTAAATATCGTTTAAATAACCTGTCCGAAGTTTCACAATCATGAATGCCGAGAAAAGCACTAAAAACAGCGTTTGTTTTTAACAGGCGTCGAGCAGTTATAATTCTTATGTTATATTTTGTTTTTTTGCAATCGCCGTCCGGCGATCGCGAATTTTTATTTATAAAATTATATTTGTTAGACTAATTAAAGAATATCTAGCGCAATCATTTTGCTGGATGCCTAGAATCATTATCAGATGAGTAAGATATTTCTTAATAATTCGGTAGTAAATTTTTTCGATATCTGCAAATGATGCCCCCAAAACCCACAAACTAACAATCACTGGAATTAATTATAACCGCTTAATTAGCAGTGAAGCATTTTATTTCTTCGTGAAAAACGCTAAAATGTGTTTGGCAGCAGTTTTGCCACCGACAAACTGACTGTTGCCTCTTCGTGAAAACAGGAATGTTTGCCACTTTTCTCTCTTCATAAAAACGGGCTACAGCTGAATAGGTTCTGGCCACTATAAATGGTAACTATATACAAGTAGAAAAGGTTTGTATTTATACCTGAAATGACAGCCCAGTGAGCTTTATGTCCCCTCAAGCAGCAGGGCTCACAGTTGCCATCTTTGTCATAACTTTAGAAATTAAGAAAATCAAAGCAACCAACAATTATCACTAATTGAGTTTGTAAACACAGGCGATCGTGGACGTCGGACAAAATAATTTTGGGGCAAACAATGGGTTCACGATTGACAGAAGGTCCACGATTCCAAATCGTGTACAAAACCTATGAAGGTCTTCCGAAAAAGTTTAGGGGCACAAACCAAAGAGGGATAACGGGAGGACAATGGGGGGTCCATCAAGGAAAGTAAAGTCAAACAATAGAGGTACCCCACAACCAATGGCGTGCCAAGTGTGGGTGCGTTTGTTTATGGTGTAAATGGAGGACACATGCATGGCAACAGGGTTAGAATCGAGGACGTCCTCGATTGAGATTCATGTACAAAAGCAATGAGAGCCGTTCGAACAAGTTAGAGTACAAACAAAGGAAATCATCGAGAGGAACAAAATAAACTACAAAAGTACACCATAAACAAACGCATGTGAGCGTGCGTTTGTATTGACCAGCAATCGTGGTCGTCGGACAAAAGAATTGGGAGGCAAAGAATGGGTCCACGATTGACACAACGTCCCCTACCTCAACTCGTGTACAAATCCTATGGCGATCATCCGAAAACGTTAGAATACAAACAAAAGAGGTAAGACGGTCGGACAATGCCCCGTCCACGATTGCCGGTCCATACTGACTGGGTGTGTGAGTTTGTTTTTGATTGAAATAGGGGACGTAGGACAAAGGGAACAATGGGGTCCCCTATTCCGCAAAGGTCCCCGATTCAGACTCGTGTGCAAATCCTATGGCGATCATCCGAAAACGTTAGAGTACAAACAAAAGAGGGAAGACGGTCGGACAATGCCCCGTCCCCTATTGACGGCATTTACCCACTTGCGTGTGTGTGTGTGGGTATAGGGGGGGGGGGGGGGGGGGGGGGGGGTAATAGAGAGGGGGGAGGAGGGTAATAGAGGGGGGGGGGGGGGGGGGGGGGAGGGTAATAGAGGGGGGGGGAGGGAAAGGGGGGAAGTGGGTTGACATTCATCTACAGCCTAACATCAGCCATCCCTGAGTGGGAACATCGATATCGACAAAACCTTGGGCTCTATTGGGTGGTTGATGGAGATGAGAGCACTCTGTTATTTACCAGTATATTGTTTACTAGGGTTATCTAAACTTTGACCAAGGATACGGCACCAGGACTGGCCATCCATTGATGAGATGGAGGAGGATGTCATCCCTGTAGTCCATCATGTTCCCTACCAGCACTTTGCCATTGACTCCACAGCTACAGCAAGCCAACTCTAGTAGATTTGTGGCTGTAAATAAAGAAGCACAAGACTTATAAAGGTAGTACGTACAAAATATGAAACTACCAGCATTGTTTCGCTGAGAAACAATAGTTGTAAAAGTATCTCGAGGGCGCCCTTAAGCGCACGTGAGCGCACCAAACGCGCACCCGCAGCGTCAATTCAAAGCCGACTAAGTTTAATTCAAATAGTACGCAGATTTAGTTTGCCTGGTTTAACGTTAACTGTATTTACGGTCTGTTTTCTGATCTGTTTCAGATGTGATGATCTAAAGTAAGTGTTAGAGTTTGATGATTTTCTAATGTATTTTACTTTGCTTAATGTGTACTGTTTGGCTATAATGTAAAGATTCTTTTTTGACGCGTTTCAGCTTGTCATTTAGCCTACATGTATCTGAGTTTCGATGCACTGATTTGTTTTCCCCATAAGTGGTAACTTATTTTTACCTGTACTTTTGTATTTATTGCGTGATTCCTGGTGTCAGTTAAGAATTATTTTGCGGATTGTTTTGCTGGGTTGTTTATGAAAAGTTACTGTTTTTCTTAGCTGAATCTGACTTTAAACTGCGCCTTTCTGAAGCAACTGCTGTATAATGTTACTGAATTAGCTGAATCTGACTGAGAACTGCTGATCTGACTACTGTGAATGCTACTGATGTTTCTATGGATTTGTTGGGGTGAAAATAATTACTAAACCTGTGTGCAGTTGTTAAGGTTTATTAGGTTTGGTATGAGAGCCCAGGGGGGTAGGGTTAAAAGCAATAAGCCTCTGTACTGATGACATCCTATTTTGTCTACATGTGCACTTTCTAATCGATCGACAATACGTATTCAAGTGAAAAACAGACCACGCAAGTTTAATCGCAAATTGGCAAAAAAAGACTATAGGTCAGCAGCCCCAATCTTCCTCTATGCTGAGATAATTTGTTAGTTTTTTTGACAAAATGGCAATCCTTTTGTCAAACCTTCAAATCATGAAAGTCACTATAAACTATCTCGTAATAGCGGTTCTTGTTGTACCGGTATTTTGTTAAGGCACTTAGGGAACCCATCCTCCATGGGTAACCTAACCTAGTTTTCCCTTCAGTCTTGCTTTATTGTCAAGATAATCCACATGAAAATTTGGCAAAGAAAAAGATAAACGTTTAATGATAGCAGGATTTGAACCACAGATCTTTTGAACCATAGCATCATCACCTCTCTACCAATAAGCTATTGGCAAGTTGGTTGAGGACAGCCGTTCTTTACAGTTCTTTAATGTAGCTGAGTCGCCATTCTTCTTTCTTATGAATACATCACGCACAACCCAGCTGCTGAACAAAAAATCGCGAACCGCTACACGGGTTAGTAAATTAGTGTCTTCCTTAAATCATGAACTGTTATTGGTCATTTTCTGGTTTACCTGAGAACATTTCCCCTTTAAAAGTGTATCGTTTCTCTTTGGCAGTTGTCATGACGTGTCTCTTATCTGCAGAGACTGACCCCAACATGTTGACAGCCATGCACAGGGCAGCTATACCACACCTGCCAAGAATCAAGAGTCGGGGCTTCAGACATGACAAAGGTTTTATAGTTTATACGATGTGAATACACAAACATAAATTATATGGACAATAATATACATTTTCAATTCATACTACATGTACATGTATGTAAGTGTGACTGGTGCGAAATACGGTAGCCTCTGGAGACTTGAACACAATGGGAACAATGGGAGTGAAAAGGTCTCCAAAGGGTAATTTCTATAGATGAAGGTCTCCACTAGGAATTTCACGAATTAGATTAATGGATTGTACTTAAATTACTCAAAAACTAGGATTAGGATGTGGGTTAGGGTTAGTGTTTGGGTACGAGTATAATGTAGGGTATCAGGGTTCGACCTTAACGGTGGTCCGCTAGCCAAATTCTAGTCAAAACAGCAGCGGTCTAGTCAAAACACTTTCTTAAGTAGTCCGGCGGTCTAGTGAAAAAAATGCCAAGATAAGCCCAAGTAAGCTTGGGCGATACCATGATATAATCGAAAATCGCAATACCAGTTCATAAAAGATTAGGATGACCCGACCGAGTTTCTTGAAAAGACCAACATCAAAGCCTCAGCACCGCTACACCACTTCCCCAGTGATGGATTGTTATCCAATCCTGAAGTCCAGTTAAAAAAAATCTTCATTGCCATTTGGTGTTGACTTTCTTCTATAACCACAGACTTTCTTCTTTAACCGCAGACTTTCTCTAACCACAAAGTGCTACTCAAAGAATGTTGTCCAGGCCCGTTATCTCCAACAAAGATACATGTATTTACTTTACACCAACCCTTGCCAGGCAGATACAGAATTTATTTAAAAGGCCCTGGTGGGTGTATTTCCGGAGCGAATTTATTTATCTCTAGATACTAGAGTAGCTCATGGTGGTTGAGTATGCACTTTATTGTACAGACCTAAACTCTTCAGGAATCCACTAATTGAAGGTCCAGGAACAATATTTGGTTGGTAACACATTTGCCACCGACGGCGAAATAGCTGAAATGGCCACACCCCTTTTGGGGCCACGCCCCCTTAACGCCGTGACTGTATCTACAGAACCGTTGGACCTAGGAGGTTGCCCGACCACTCAAAATTTGCGCAATGGCCACATTATGGGGGTCACAATACATTTTCATACAAGTCAATGTTTTTTTTAGATAATTGCCAAAAACCGATTTCAGCATGTTACGCACTACAATATTATTCGTAATTGTTCCTGTTCCTGTTCCTATTGTTCAATTACTTGATTCCTGAAGAGTCTAGACTAGACCAGAGTCTAGACTAGAGTCAAGACTAGAGTCTAGATACACAAACGAAGACCTACATGTAGCCCTCCTTTCTCAAAGGGGCCAGACTGGTGTTCGTCCTACCATATACTACCCACATGTCGCGCACCCAGCCCTCAAACGGGCTATCCTCAAACACTGGCCCTTGATTAGCGAAAACGAATATCTGAATAGGCTATTTGATACCCAACCCATCCTGGCATACAAACGGCACAAAAACATAAAAGATGAACTTGTTCGATCTAGGACTAAAGCATCTCCACAATCCAACCAAGAGGAACAAAATCTTGATGAGGAGAATCTGCAAATTCTATTGGAACTATTGAAAGAACAAAACAATGATCAAAGAAATGGATCTCAAGACTAAAACAAAATAAATAAGTCAAACCCCACCAATCCTCCCCCCCCCCCACCCTTTGTCCTTGCCACGCGTCATATAAACCGACACACAAATAAAAACAAGGAAAGTAAAATGAACTATAAGAGGATGACTGATGACGTGCATGATATAGCACAGAAAATATGCCCTGCTCCACTTCAAAAAAAGGAGAAAAAAGAGGGGACGGCATATTATCACCGGTAATAATCAATCACTGTGTGAACTAAAAACAAAGGGACCACTGTGGCAATACACAAACCAGTCATCGCGTCGCTAAAACCAGAGACAGGGTTTGAAACTCCCGCTTTTAGGGGATGTCTAACCTAATTGGCCTGCAGACGTTTGATGTATTTGCCCGTCCACGAACTCCAACCACGGACTGTCATCTAGCAGAGATAATGTGGCTAAAACTGACCCCCAGATGCGTGTCTTACAGAAAAAAAGAATTAAGAATTACGCTCTGGAGAGAACAGTCAAACAGCCACTTTCTAGCATACCCACTAGTTAACGTACAATTACAGATTTATCTCGGCAGATCAGTCACAAATACAATCCATATGATACTTGTCAGTAGAACCTTTTCCGCGTCTCAAAAAAATAACGAAAAGCACGGTGGGGTTCTTTTGAAACTTGTACACTTTAACAAAAACGTTCTATTTCGTGGAAATTGTAAGAGCTTGTTACATTTTTTTATTTATAATGGTTCGGTAGTGTAATTTTACATAATAAACGCTTTATAGTGCAAGAGGAATAAAGTAAAACCACGGGAGAATTATTCGGGAGTATTTTCCGAATATATTCCAATAGGGGCAAGAAATCCAGACAATGATTGACAGCTGACCTACAAAATGTACCAATTTGTAGCAAGCGGGCTAACATGTGGCCACCAGTACTTTGGAATTTCAATAGGCTGGTAAATGTCACTTTGTGGCATACAATTACACCCAATGAAAAGAAGAGATTGTTAAAAGGAAGAACAAGATTGTTTTTTGTTTTTTTTATGGGATGGTTTATTTTTGATGTGGGTAGGTAGGTACAGGGGGAGGGGGGGGGGGGGGGGGGGGGGGGGGGGGGACACACAGTCAATAACGAGACCATGCCATATATGTAACACTATTGTATTACATTGCCTTTGAGTGCAGTTCAGGGAGCTTAAAAGGTGAAAAAACACGCGGACCAATGAAAATGCTGGCGGGCTAGTAAAAAGTCGACACAACTGGTCCGACTGGCTAGTGAAAAAAAAAGTTAAGGGAAAACCCTGGGGTATATTAGGTCGAAATTTCAACCCCGGAAAATAATTGTGGTTAAAATGGGAGCATTTTGAAAAACGTGCTCGACTTTCTAACCATTTTGTACACGAGAACAAAGCCATGTCTCCACAGTGATACAAAAATGCGAATACGTGAATAGAGCGTGTAAGTTGACCTAAAGAACGTACGAGACTTTACGAAAAATCAAACTTTCGAGCACATCAAATAGGGGCTTCAACGTGTAAAGCGAGTAGTTTTCTTGAAATAATTTGTTTTGACGCTGTTCTTTTCACTGAAATGTTGATAACAACATTTAAATAAATATTATTTGTATATATTTATAAATTATTATATTGAAATATACGAAATTTGAACAATATTAGAGAAGTGAGTGAACAATTCTAGTTACTGTACATCATATCCATACATCATTCCATTGTTCTTGTTCACGCGCTAGTTTTTCTAAAAGCGTAGACCACATGCAGTATCGTCCGCACCAACATGCAGTATGTACAGGGATTTGGGGGGGGGGGGGAGGGCTTTTTCTTCCCGCCATAAGCTAATCACGTTGCAACTTGTACGCTCAGACCAACATTTTTACTGCTTTTCTTCAATAATTTAGACAGTCGTGCATGTTTTGATATATTGTAAAACTAAGTTTGAATTTATCATCCACTTTACTTATGGCCGTTTTATGGTTCGGATCTTCGTCAAACAAAGTATTATAGAAAACAAAATTAACCACACGTTAAAGTCCTATAGCCAGCGGCTAGGTTGCGCCTGAAAGTTCAATCGTGACCTAATTTGTGCTTGTGACTTACCTGTCTATTGTAAGGCAAGCTTTTCTTGTAGTACACTATTGTTCTCTAAAGGTCGTATACACCATTTGCAGACATCTTAACATTTTACTACCGAATTATTAAGAAATATCTTACTTGTATGAAAGACAGCCTATTATTTTTTATTTTTATGAAAGTAAATAATGATTGTAGGCATCCAGCAAAATGATTGTGCTAGGTATCCTGTCATTGTTCGGAATTTTATACAAAAGTGTGATGACCTTAATCCAACCTAATTTGTGCTTGTGACTTACCTGTCTATTGTAAGGCAAGCTTTTCTTGTAGTACACTATTGTTCTCTAAAGGTCGTATACACCATTTGCAGACATCTTAACATTTTACTACCGAATTATTAAGAAATATCTTACTTGTATGAAAGACAGCCTATTATTTTTTATTTTTATGAAAGTAAATAATGATTGTAGGCATCCAGCAAAATGATTGTGCTAGGTATCATGTCATTGTTTCGAATTATATACCAAAGTGTGATGACCTTAATCCAACAATTATGAAATGTAAGGGTGCACGGCGGTTCTTCATGAATGAATGAACTCCCATCTAAGTGGCCACGCCCCTTCTTGGCTATTGCTAACACATATATAGATAAAGGTTTTCTCGGTCAATTTCAGCAAATAAGCGTCCAATTTAATCAACAAGTCATTAGGTTTTGCACAAATTTAAATGCTGCTCCAAATCATCATTCAATTTCGTTTTGCGAGCACATAAAAAAATAGTTTTGGGTCATGCGATTTTGCATCTGATAACTTTCCATGCACTCAAACACGTATTCAAATTTCCAAACGAATTTGAATGCCAAACAAATTCGAATGTCTCTAAATGAAACCCTTATCATGACCCAAATCACTTGAATACGTACATTCAAAAATGAATTTGAATGTGTTTTTTTTACGAACTTGATCGAGAAACCATATTTTTTAGCCATCACACTTGTTCCATTCTTGTAGGTTACTTACTCTGGGCCTTGTTGAAGGATAGGAGCTGTGTGACGGTTACTTGCTAACCATACAGTGCCACCTTTTTCATTGCACATTCTCCTGCAGATCAAGCAATTGATTCCCAGTGCTTCTGTTATTGCCAACTTGACAGTAATATGCACAACCGACCCAAAACCAAAACCGACCCGATTAACGGGTTTAGGTCGGGTCGGGTCGGGTCGGGTCGGGTCGCGGGGTCGGTTTTACCATCATTTCACTCGGGTCGGTTTAGGTTTTGCATTTGTAATATTCGGGTCGGGTCATTTAAAGGTAGGATATACCATTTGCAGCTATCAAAAATATTTACTACCAAATTATTAAGAATTATCTTACTTATCTGAAAGTAAATAATGATTCTAGGAATCAAGCTACATTATATTGCGCTAGATATCCTATAATTGTTCAAAAAAAAAAAAATTATATTTTTAAAAATTCACGGCGATCGCGTAAAAAACAAGTAAAACATAAGAATAACTGCCCGACACCGGTCAAAAACGAATGCAGTTTTTCTTGCTTTTCTCAGCATCTACTGTATGATTGAAAAACTTTAGACCTGTAGGTCAGTTAAACGATATTTACTAAAAAATACAACCCCCCAAATCCACCCATTCAAGATAATTCAAACAATTACCAATGGTGTATCCTACCTTTAACCCAAAAGCTGCCACCGCTGCAATGCTATCACATATTTTCAAACTAACAGGGGTGCATAACTTGCCAAAAATCTCCATTCAGGAGCATTTTTTCCCTTTTGAGTTTGACACAACCAACCTCTTATCTGGGCTGATGGCCCATTGGCAGTTTTTTTGTAACCTTTTACAGCGGGGCTTATAACCAGTTCGCGCCGGGATTATTTTTAACAAAACTTGATTTGAGGCAGGTTCAGGCCGATGGTTCCCGGGGAGTCACACCCACGCATTTCCGGCCTTGCTCGCTGCTGACAGACATTTCCGGCCTCGGTCGTGACGTGTTTATGCGACATCCGTTTTGAATCTGGGGAAAACTTTGCGTGTGTATACGTCCTCCGGCGCGAACTGGTTAAATACAAACATCGAAATGCATACCATGAGAGCAACTTGTGAATCCCCCTTGAAATCTCATCCTTGCCTGCCACGGCGGAGGGCTTCCTAACATCAGCGGACAGAACACTTTGCACTAGATTGTTGGTTGGGTCCAACAATGATCCAAATCCACCCAGGGGAGGAGGTTGACCAGGGGGTGGGGGAGGTTGGCATGGTGGTGGGGGAGGTTGGCATGGTGGTGGGGGAGGTTGGCATGGGGGTGGGGAAGGTTGGCATGGGGATGGGGAAGGTTGGGATGGGGAAGGTTGGCATGGGGATGGGGAAGGTTGGCATGGGGGTGGGGAAGGTTGACATGGGGATGGGGGAGGTGGGGATGGGGGAGGTTGGCATGGGGGTGGGGGAGGTTGGCATGGTTGTGGGGGAGGTTGGCATGGGGGTGAGGGAGTCTGGCATGGGGATTGGGGAGTTGAAGGGCATGAGGTAGGCAGATTTGGATTGGGTGGAGAGACGACATCTGTGGATTCACATATCCGAGAAACGAAACCACACACGCTTCTCTGCCTGTCACTTATGTCCATAACTGAAGCTAAGAAAAGAGGACGAGATTTTTTTTTATTACAAAGTGGCTATTTTTACGTGATATAACTGGTTCCCGACATAGAAGGGAAACTCAATACGCGCTGAATGTATGAAGACCAGCGACAGTTGACAGCCATAATTTACCAAAATAAATGAATACAATCCTAGTTAATTGTATCAAAGTGGCTATTTTTACGCGACCGTAACCCTACTTTTTAACGTGATATAACTGGTTCCCAGCACAGACAAGGAAGGGAAACTCAATACGCGCGGAACGTACTATGACCGAGTAATGAATTAATTAATTTCAACTTCTGAATTTATAGGAGCGTCCCTCTCGTTGGAGTACATCATTATAATTTATTTATAGGCCTATTCCTAGAAAATTTGAAATTAAAAAGAAGTACGAGCACACACTAGTAAGGCCACGAGAATGAAAGTTATAGATTGTGTCCGGACTTTTTTGAAAACACATGAGGCTTTTTTTCATTATTCATTATTCATTATTTTTTAATGACGGTTGTTTTACATATATACGAGCAGTGGCGTAGCCAGAGTTTATACATGCACCCATGTACTATGTGAACAGGAATTTACACAAACACGCACATGATTCTCAATATGGAATAAATACTGAGGAGGCGATCGAAAACACCGCCGAACATCGATCAGTGATGAATCGTAAAATTTCGCATTTCGATCATGCCATCGATCAATATCAGTATATGCAATGTCATTGTCAATAAACTTCTTAGCCCTAATATTTCAACAATGACCCCGACGCCGCCGCAAGATATTGGCAAGATGATGATACTGCGTTCATAGCTGTTCATAGATCATCTTTCCGTTTATACTAGGGCGATTTTGAACAGAATTTATGTAATCAAATCAAAAAAAAAAAATTTGTGGACGCAAATCTATAATTTTTATTCTTTGTGGCCTAATCGTCAGACCTCGCTAAATCTGCGCACTCACAATTATTTTTGAATTAAAACGCGCGCGTCTTAATAATGACGTACCGGCTTCAGCCTTCAGAATCAGGCTTCACTCATCAGATCGTATACTTTGATCATAGTCTTAGTCTTAGAGCAAGGAACAGTTCCTTGCTCTATGCTTTGATGCACGAACTTTTACCAGCAGCCGGAAAAATGTGGAAAGTTAAGGCTTTACCGGTAAGTTAGGCCCCAAAATGAAAAAAAACCCCGGCTTTTTACAGCTAATTACTAAGTACAAATGCAGGAGGCTGCTTCCGAAAGTTTCGGGCCTGCAGAAGTCGAAAATATGACCTTACGGTGACCTTCAACTGTTGGTCGCCCTCTGTCGTCAGTAAAATGTTTTCACAGGAGTTTAAGACTTACGGTGCAACAAAAAAGACACGTTTCTTATTAATTTTTTTAAATTTTATTCTGTCATAATTACAATGGGAGTAACTATAGAATGCAGGGCCACGCGCGAACTTGAACCTTGGTTTTTTGGGGGGTTTAATTTGATGCGCGGTGGGTCGACCTCAACTCAAGTAACTTTTAATTCATTCTTTTGAAGTTCGATTAAATGGCTAAGTATAAACAACTGCACCAGTGGGCCGGGTACGGTCGACATGAACAGCGGGTGAACACAGCGAATCACTCATTTACAAGTAATAAGCTTAATAGACTAGGCACACAAAGGTGAAAAGTCATCTGGAAAGCAATGTAAGCAGCAAATCATGCTCAAAGTGGGCAACACATCTTTTAATGGTAATTTGACCCTGCTGATTATGAAAATGCCTGTTGCCAAAAAAACAAATCAACCGAAAGCCCAAATTCAAGATGGCGGCTAAAATGGCCGCTAAAACAGGAAAAACCATGACGCATGTCCTATTAGCGCAAAATATAGTTATTCGGATAGCCAACAAAATAAAAATGTGCTTGGGACAACATAATTATTATAACAAGCAGCTAAGTGTATTTTGTAAGTCAATGTTGAGGCCAAATTTGTTTTATTTTGTAGAGTTTGTATTTGGCGCCCTCTATTCCAGTAGCAGACGTATAACTGTGGTAGCCATCTTGCTCGGCAGCAGTCCTATGTGCCGGTCGTAATTAGGCGTTTTTTGGGCCATGTTTGAAGGCCAAATAAGAAATGTTTGAAGGCCAAATAAGAATTGTTTAGCAGTCTGGGTATCCATGTATGTTTATATTACGTATTTATGAAGTTGTATTGTTGAAGTTTGTTGTGTCGAGGAGAGGAGACAGTAGGCCTATACCTTTACTGTGCAGCGGGCAATTGGTCGTAGCCTACTGTTATACTGTAACTAGAAGCTGTGTCGCCATGAAAGCACACCTTAACTGCGCCAGAGCAAATGCAACCACGATAAAGTACAGCTATGCCCATATGAGATGCAGGAAATGAACAGAATTGTATCCAGGTGTAAAACCTTTCCCAGTTGACCCGTTATTTTTGTCTTTATACTTGATCTCATTATCCCAGACAAGTAGTTCACCTGACAAATTGACTCTTTAAAACTTGATGCCCAGGCCTGCTACGGCATTGGTAGCAGATGTATCCGGTATTGGACCGATAGCATAATACGTTGACCGTTTGCTGGGGTCGACAAACACACACAGGAAGAAGACTCAAGACAGGTATTCACTGGTTTCGGTGGTTCTTAGGCCGTTTATTCCAACTACTTCTGGGTCAAAGAAGTGACATGAAGTTATCGTTCCAACGCGGCACTAAAAACAGTCCGGCGAATGCGCTATCCGGAATGGGTTGCCTAGGCGTACTGGCAGGGCTCCACTAGGCGATTCCACCGTGGAATCGCTCTGGTGCTCTCTATCGGCCAACCGGCACAGACGCTACACAGCCCCCCTCGAGGACCTTGTTTGTCCCCAAACAGGACGGCGGACATTTGCCGCCGCGCACCCGGAAGACCCGGACCGGAAGGCCCACGACGCCAACAACAATACAACAACAACAGAAGGAAAATGAGAGTCAAAGTTCTCGTCTAGTAGGTGGGAAGTGGCCGGCGATGGAACTATGTCTGCCTAAACAGCTGCTTCCAGAACTCCGGTGGGACGTCGTCGGGGTAGCGCGGGGGGTGTTCACACAAGGGAACCTGCATGTGGGTTGCCGCTTACCTCATGCGGGGCGGCCGCCGTCCACCTCCAACTCGTCCAGGTCCCGTCCAGCAGCTCCACCTGGGACCCGGCCGGCAATTAGACCCTGGGCTGTCCACGCCACCGAAGCGTCGACATCCGAGGGGGCGTCGGGGGCTGCGTATGAGTCCCGCTTTCCGCCCGAGCTGGCGGGGATGGGTTGGCCGGGCTTTCTTCCTTCGGCCGGCTGGAGCGGTGTCCGCCCTTTCTGGCCTTGGCTTGGCTGGCTGGCCGACTCGTCCCGCTCCGAACGGGGAGGCCGGGAGGACCGCTCGAAGTGGGGGTGGTCCCCCAGCTCCCCCGCCGAAACTGGGCCCAGTCGTCTATTGGGCGGGGGTGGCAACAAAGGCCGGGCCGCTGCAGGGTTGTCCCGTCCGCCGTGGGGGAGGTCTGGGCTCCCTTGCCGGAAGAGGCGAGGCGGAGAAGGCCCTCGGCCGGCGGGATTGACGAGCTCCCTCTCGTCGCCGCTGGGGTGGATCTTCAGCGCATCCATCTCTGCCATCACTCCGGCCACCAAACCTTCTTGGCACGACCGATAGTGACGGCTCCTACTATCCTCCCGGTAGAACTCCCGCGCAGCCCGCAGCCCCTTACGCACACGTACTGGCGCTCCGGGTGGAGCTGCTCGCACGCGGTGCGCACGTGCCTACGGCGGTTGGTGTTACGGGTGCATTCAAAATTGTGGTTCGCGGGTATGGGTGGCATTTGATCAATTAAAAAGGCAGAAACTCTGGCCCATCCAAGGCCATTCTGTACTTTTTGCATTATTAACCTTTTGGGCATTATCCTTTTTTAAGCTTAAGACTTTTCTTTTTACAAAGGCATTCGTGTAAGATTTTACTATTGTTTATTATACATCTTGGTTTTAATTTCGTAATCATCGTTTGACATAACTTTTTGTACCGGTAATAAAAAATATTTTTAGACAGTAATGTTTTCATTTGATTAGTATCTGAATGTTACATGAGTGTCATGATAAAGGAATGAGTGGAATGTGATGACAAAGTGTCACTGTCAGTGTTTACCCTGGAGTTGCACTTGTAGAACACTTTCACCTGTTCACACAACTGAAGATTTATTTTCAGACATTCGGAGAAAAATTCTGCATCTTTGATTCCACTACCGCCAGCTAGTACTGTGTACATTGCAAGAAATGTAAAATGTATGGTGAGCTGATTCTACGAGACGAAGTTTGTAGTATTTAATACGCCCAATCATGCCATGCAGCCAATGAAGCGGATAAGTTTGCTTGAACGACGAAGTCTATTTGTTGTAATTCCTTAATACGCGAGAACAAAATCAAATTTGGCCTTTTTTCGACATAATACAGTCGGTAAAAACTGCAAGGAAACACAATGACTTGACCAGGGACTTGACCACGGACTTGACCACGATATTACATCGTTTCATCCGCCGTATACACTCCAGCTGGTATCCAATTCTATATCGACACGGTTATTGTGCATTTCCAAACATCCACCGATACAGCGCGAGTTTGCTACTGCGCATGCTCAGTACCGTGTAGCGTGTAGTGTAGCTACGCCATACAGGGTGTGTACTCCCGGTCCCATTGATGCTCCAAGGGTGCACCAGCCTAATTCAAGTCCCATTGAAAACAGTGTAAAATCAACAATGTTCACGACCAAGTTTCATGCACACCGACATCACTGGGGTTTCTCAAACAACAATCAGATTATTGTCTTGGTCTTTATCTTTCCATTTCTTTTCAATTTTTAGTAGGTTAGCCAATTACATTTTTTAATATTCACACTAAAAGAAACTCACCTCCCGAAAAGTGATTCCCGAGCCTGCAAGCAGCCATTTTACAAATGGCATCCCTCCACATTCTAGGGCAATTAGGACCCATTTTTCAACCGTAATTTTGTCAAGTCTGCCCTCAGATTGGAGCTCAAAAACCAGGGAGTTGATCCTATGCTATATTTACACAATCCCACCATTTATTTCACCAAACGGCATCCTTTTTCAAAAGAAATTGTGGGGGGCACATTTCATGCAGATGAGCTCGCGTAGAAATTCTCCTTTCAATTAGGGTGGTGCACCCCCAAATGACACTGGACGTCGCCATGTTTGATGACAAAATGTAGGTCATGTCATGACCGTCGACCTTGCACGGACGAGTTTGTGTCGGATTGGACAATTCGTAACACGTGATGCGAATGCGTCATTCGCGAACGGATTTTGTAATAAGGCGACTCGGAGGCCACGAAAATCTCTTATTTTTCAGAGGAAACGTGGTTGCATCCTAGGACACCGATCGAGGGAGCACTCCCGGTTCCCTGCGGTTAGTTATCATTATTATTAATACCGTTAATAATATTATTTATTGGCTTTAGTCGGGCGGGAGGGCAAGCGAGGTTCGAATGCTCAGACCACGAAGAAAGGCAATGAATGCAATGCCCACTTTTATAAGCTAAGAGCGTTGGGGCGTAACGAAAACGTTATGTAACGGCTCTATTGAGCCCACCTGTCGTTCGATACCGAAAAGAAATGGCATTTTCTTCCTACGTTCCTACGTCAGAAAATTAATTTCTTTTCTATATCTTCCTCATGTAATACTAGTAATAGAGTTCATAAACAGAAAGAAAAGGAAAAAGACAACAATGATTAATATTTTGGTGAACTATTGGGATGATAGATGCACTGGATGACTCGCTGATGAGAAACGCCAAAGAAAGGGAATATTACAAAACCTAGATTTGCCGTCAAATTAGGTTTTTTTCGACTAAACAGTCTTGTTCGATTGCCAAATAATTTTGGAACACAAATCAGTATGTCATTTGGTACTCAATCGACCGATAATGCAAAGCTAAGAATCAGCTGGACGTCTTTCAAATTGCGTCTCAACGGAAAACAATGTTTCCTCTTGGGGCCAAGCTCAGTATTTGCATGCAACAATCAAGTGATACTCTACCAAACAGACGTGTTTGATTGCCAAATAATTTTGGAACACAATTCAATGTCATTCGGTACTTAATCGGTCAATAATGCAAAGCTACAAATCAGCCTGACGTCTTACAAATTGCGTCTTAACGACGGCCTGAATGGCATGTCGTTCTTGTTGTTGTTGGAGTAGGTTTTTGTTGGCAAGTATGTCACATTGAAATGTGCCCTTTGTGCCACTATATGCGGCATGGCAGGTCGTTGCATAGAATGCCGTTTATATAGGCGACGCCACGCAACAGTGCCTCTATTTGAATAAAGGGCCCAACGCTAGGTGACCTAATTAATTATTACTTCACAATCGCACAAAACCCCATATGCACTGCGTGGTACAGTAATCGGCAAGCTATTACAAAAACTACATAAATGTACTGTGGTTTCGTCCATTTCGAAGTCAGACATTCGGGAACCAAGGGGACACATATGCTGCTTTGGCGACATCGACAAGATCATCAGCAAAGAAGATGCTTCTACTTGTGATGGCATTTCTGGGAATGATAGTGGCGTCGACGTCGCAGGCCACGTCCTCCCGTGAGTATATTTCATCTTTTCTGAAGTAACTATAGAATGCAGGGCCACGCGCGAACCTTGGTTTTTTTGGGGGTTGGATGCGCGGCCGGTGGGTCGACCTGAAGTAACTTTTAATTCAGAGATATGCATACAACTTTGATCGGATGTGTGTTGAAGTTCGATTAAATGGCTAAGTGCAAACAACTGCACCAGTGGGTACGGTCGACATGACCAAGGCCAACCAACAGCGGGTGCAACACAGCGAATCATTTACAAGTATAAGGTGGGGCTTTGGATTATCTGGGTTGCGCGGATATGCGCGGATGCGAGGTCGATCGGCATGGGCAAAAAGTCAATAGACCTAAGACGTAATATGTCTCTGTTTAAACATGCGCTTTCCTATGGGCTCGAACCCGGGAAGCTGTTGGTTCAATGGGTCTTAGAATTTAACGACGTAACAGCGACGGATAAGTCATTGAAGGGTGGTACAAAAACAACATCTCAGAGCGGCGAGTCCAAACCAGTCGTACAAAAGCGTACAAATTGGACGTGTAATTTGAAAAAATGAAGGTTAAATAAACAAGACAAAATGCACTACTTAAAGGTAATGCGTAACGTAGAATCTATCAAAGTGGAGTGTAAAACTAAAACTAAAAGTTTAAAAGTTTAAAAGTAAACATACAGAACTCGTAACAAAGATTATATGAAACGATGTAAACTCCCACCGACTTGGTGTAAAATAAACTAATACATATAATAATATGCACACACAAAATTAAATGTTTCGAACAAACATGTGCAGTATTATCCATTAAAATTAAGAATTTAAGAACAAACACATAAAACACAGACAGAAAATCGATAAATTATATAGAACCTAAAAATAAAATTAAATAATACATGTATAAGCAATTACGAAGTTCAAACTTAAAAACAGGAAAAGGGAACACTTTACTCTAAATTAAGCAGGAAGACTATTCCAAATGTTGGCTCCAGTGACAGCGAAGCTTCGGGAATAATATTGTGTTGCGTAAAATGTGAATACATAATTAAAACAAAATTACGGTCAATCTTTTTGAGTAAGGGAGCCATTTTAACGAATTGAACATATCAACAGAGGGTATATGATAATTATCTATGAGAAGGAAACCACGATAAGCTGCTCTCACACTGTGGCGAATATGCTAGCGAATATAAATATTTGAATTTCGCGGTGAATTCGCACAAAAATTACGATTGAATAGTGAATATTTTCATCTCGGTCACCCGTCGGTCGTCCCTCGACCTCTCCTTACCAATATCTTACGAATATATTACGAATGCTTACCAACGCTTGCCAATGCTTTCCAATGCCTTACGAATAGCTAACGAATGTTGCGAATGAGCTTACGGACGCTTTACCAACGTTACCAATGGCTTACTAATAATGCTTACGAAAATCGACGGCGAATGACCATCTTCACAACATTCGCTGAAATTTAGGAAGCGCTTCCTAAATTGACCGATCTTCGTAAGGAGGTGGAGAATGACTTGTGAACGTTCCGAATTTGTTACCAACGCTTACGAAGACACGGCAAATGTTGCGAAGTTTGAGCGATTGTCAAATATTTCCATTCGTAAGCATATTCACCACAGTGTGAGAGCATATAGTTACGTATGAAATTAAAGCATAAAACGGATACAAAAATAGACAACACAAAAGCCCGAGGGCCATTCTCACCCACGAACGCCGCGCTACCGAGGGTATTAACCGACTTAACACACCGCTGTTTCTGCCATTGTGTTTAGCGACATACAGTTGTGCGCATGTGCCATTTTCAAATCTAGATTAAATAAAATGCATTATTCATGAGCGGAGACCCGCGACAGAGAGGGACGATCAAAAAACGGAAATTACCGATGAATACTGACATTAGGGGCTTTTTTTATTTTGATGAGTTCATTCTTAAGAATATCCGTGATTTAATAAACCCCCAAAACCAAACAAAATTGGAATGACGCGCAAAATTTAAACTTACATACAGACGCTCCGTTTCGTTAGTCATTAAGGAAAGGATGGTTTTCAGGACAAATTTAACAGTGAAGATGAGTTTTTCCAAACTCAAAAAATGGTTTGTATAAAAAGCAGATTGTGATCTCTTTGAATCATGTGTTTTCGAAAGAGCAAACCCAGCAAGTGATAAACAAAACTAGGTTTGAATATTTAGTTTTTTCCATCTTGAACGGAGTTTTCCGCAACGCGACATTTTCTTTAATTCAAAAGTCTTTAATTTTCAGTAACAAAAAAAACACGTGTAAATTTACGAGCCTCAGCGCAACCTATTGTAATGTAATTATGTAAACATGTTGATAACATGGCGGATAGGCATCTGAAATGTGTAAATGTGAATAAAAAGACAGCAATGGGAAAAAAAGAAAAGAAAGAAAGAATCACTTTGTTCTCTATCATGTGTGTAATCATTACTGTGTTTTCTGTGAGATTTCATAGTTCAAAACATGAAACATACATGTAGCTATTTTTGTCGAGTACACTTGGCGTATGGGTGGCGCCATCTTGGCTTCATATAGGTTCCACTCACTAAATACTGCGCTCATTGTAACCAACACAAAAATAGAAAGAAAGAGCGCCGCCTGGTGACGCTCAGGAGTATAGGATGGCAATATTTGTTTGACTGGAAATTAAAGATTTGATTCTTTTCAAATTTTTGAGGGTTGACCGAATGAATTTTGTTACTCCCCTCCCAACAAACCACCTCTAAAATAGTGGCCCGTCTCTGGGCTCAGGTCTAAATGTAGCCGCCAGTCTCTATGCCAAGTAGACCCACGTATTGGTCTTTTTGTGAACGGAATCCCCGAGTTTGAAGCCACGGGTCACCAATTCTTGATTTCCACAGACAGAAATCGAAGTTTGTAACCTCATCTGTTGGGAAATTAAGCATACACAAAACCCCACTCACTGCAAAAAAACCGCCAGGCCAGCATAAACGGGTTTGGACAGCCAAAACTGTCGCACTCAAATCTTAAGATCAAAGTTTAATTATTCACAGCTTTTTTTTCAGGCATTGTTTTACCAGTTCATAGTGATTTGATTTCTTTTTGTGATTAATTATTCCAGTTAATTTACCTGTTGTATTAACAAAAGTATGTATTTTGATCAACACCAGCCCCAAAATTTAATGTTTAAAATTTAATGTGTACCATGACCGAAAAGAAAATATAAAAGTTTGTTGAAATACTTGCCATTCCTGACATTTATAGGAACATTATTCTATCTCAATTTATTACTTGTATTAGAATACAAAAAACAACTCATTGAGTAAAATAAAACACAGGAATTACCAAAGTTAAAAATGTTTGATTTGTTTTGATTGCCTTGAAGGGTCCTAGAAATGTGGTTTTTATTAGTTTAAATGAAAGATTATAACTAATTGAGTGATTTTCAGTTTAACCCTATCAATCCCAAGACACATTTCATCACACATGCTTTGGTTCCCACAGTTGTAGGCATAGCATGTTCAGTTATTTACCAGGCACATTTTAGAAAACTTTCAGTGTATAGCGCCCTCATTAGACAATCTCATGAATGAGACTCAAAATGATAATTGTTCTGGTAATTAGATGTAGATTGTTTTGTTCAGCGGTGGTTCCTAAAACCCAAGTTACTAATGGAATTGACATACAACATTTTGCAACTAGTGTCTATTTATTGTTGTTAAATGGAAGGGGAAAATATCGAAACCTTATGATTACTGGCCCCGCCAATTGTGGGAAAACATTTATGTTTCAGGCCCTGTCAAGTATATATAAAACATTCACTAATCCTGCAACTGGGACTTTTGCTTGGGTAGGGGCAGAATTAGATGAAGTTATTTTTTTGAATGATTTCCCTTGGAACCCCAAAGTCATTCCTTGGAATGATTTATTATTGTTGCTCGAAGGTCAACCAGTTCATTTACCGGCACCCTAGACACACGACATCAAAATTGACAAAAACACGGAAATATTTTGTACTGCCAAGCAACCCTTAGTGTACATAACTGGTACCCATATCGATGAGCGTGAGACGGAAATGATGAACGTGAGATGGAAAACATACTGATTTTCACACCACATCCCACAAATTTACAAAATAGATCTAAAACCATGTGGTTATTGTTTCGCCCATTTTGTACTAGACAAAAAAAACCCAATAATCCCGTTTATATAATATATAGGTGTTAATAACAATACAATTTCATAAGTTAAAGTGTAGGGTAGCAAAGTTATTCTGACAATTACAGTAGAATATACATGTAGATTGTTTTGGTCAGCGGCACTTCATAAATTCGAACTAACTACAAGTACTGGTTTTGTTTGCTATTTAGGAATGTTTGGGTAATTACTTAAACTTGACTACTACCACACCACCCCCCCCCCCCCCCAAACAATGTTGAAAAGATTGTTCTTCAAAGGTTGGGTCGCCGGTGGGCACACAATCTTTTCAACATTGTTTGGGGGGGGGGGGGGGGGGGGGCAGCTGGACCACAATCTAAAAATCTCCTAAATGTTGATCACAAACTGTGATACTTCTCAAAGCATGGCAGTACACACATTGGCTTTTTACACTTTTTACACATAGTACGAGTTTGCTTCCGCTTGGCTTTTGTACTACAAACGACACAGTTCTGCTTTTTGCCGGCCACACTTCTCCCAGGATAATGTTGACTCGAAAGACGTGACGCTTCATTGCCAAGGTGTGCTGGGCTTGAACGAAGAAGTCCCTCGATGACCTTCACCCGGAACTCCAAGCTAGTTAGTTTTTTGTTGCTCGGCAGGTAGTTAAAAAGGATAGTAGCGTTAAGCAAACTGATATCAAGGATATTTAGGAAAACGCGTTTCCACCATTTTAGGGATCTATGGTGGTGTGCATAGTACTGCCATAATTGGGCGGCTAAATCTGAACCACCCATAAACCTGTTATAATCCTGAACGACAGAAGGTTTGTGAATCTCACGAAGTCCGGTGGAACTGTTTTTGCAGCGAATTTCTTTTGTGTCCATACTGCAGTCGCCATAATTCGTCAGAAGTGTTACACGCTTTCTATCCTGCCAAACAATGCAGAGTTGCCCGGCTTTCGTGTAAAACTGGGGGTCATCGCCTTTCCGTATGGGAAACTTCTTGGGATTTGCAATCTCTGGAATCCCTTGTGATGTGTAGCGTACTGTTCCACGGGAACTAAATCCTAACTGCGATAATTTGTGTACGAGTGCAGGACTAGTATACCAATTATCCATAAAAACAATATGTCCTTTATGTTCTAGCCCTTTCAAAAGGTCGATGACTACTTGGCCTGATGCAAGGTTACGTGGATGGTTCGTGGTAGCATACGCGATCAAAGGCGGACTGAATTGGTCTGACTTGGCCTTGGACCCGGTAAAAACCTGCCAATTACAACAATACCCAGTTTCGGATTCACATAATGAGAAGCATTTTAACCCCCATTTGGCAGCCTTGCGTGGCATGTATTGTTTGAAACCCAGTCGCCCTTTAAATTTTATCATAAGTCTCGTCTGGTGAGAGGTTCCGTCCGGGTTTATAAATTTGACGAAACGAGGGCAATACGATGTCTAGCAGGGGGCGAACTTTAGACAGTTTGTCATCATCAGTGATAGTTTCATCAGCTCGATTGTTGGCAAGGTGGAAAAATCGCAGGATTGCGTCAAATCGGTTGCGGGACATGGTTGACGGATACACAGGGCTTCGCAGAACTTCTGACCTCGACCAGTGCATAGCATAGCGAGGCCTTTTGTTGATCCCCATACACAGAAGCAATGCCAAAAAACGCCTCATTTCTGGAACATTTGTTGGAGTCCAGGATGTATTTCCAGGCACGCTTTGATCGGCATATCGGTTCGTCTCGGTCACCATCAACTGCCAGACTGCATGGCAAAAAAAGAGTTCAAAGGTCTCCATCGGTGATAGTCCACTGAAATCTTGCGTAGGTCCAGCTTGTCCACTGAAATTCGCAGGTGGCCGCTTATAGGAGCTTGTTTTATGCCATCCAGACCTGAAGTGAGAATATTAACATATTAAGAAATGTCAGAGGGCGCTATATTGATTGGAGAAACTTCTTCCTAATGGTACTAGACAGCAAAGGCATAGCGCATACAACAATCATGAGTTCAAAAATAGTTTAATTTGAATAACAAATTAAAGGATTAGTGTGCACGAAAATCAACATTTTAATATTATTTTTCTAATCAGAAAATGGGTCTTCAAAGAAACACTGCCCTCACACATTATTCAATGTGCTTGGGTAAGCACATTGATAAATGTGTGAGGGCGCTGTTTGTTTGAAGACTCATTTTCTGAATAGGATTTTTTTGTGCACACAGCCTGTTCTACTTGATGCACATTTCTGATTTATTGTAACTAGTGAAAGGGAGGCATTTTCCCTTTTTTTTTGGCGAAATACATCTAGAGCCAGGGTATATTGTTACATTAATATAAATTCCCAACAAGTGTAGGCTCACACAATGTACTGTTTATTCGCTTTATTCCTGTGTAACTAAATTCACGTTCTCGAGTCGTACTCAGTCTCATCATAGCATTTTACTACTTATAATTATTAGTAACCTCTTTACCTGAAATTCGGCTTGTCGGATGACTTTGACTTTGAGCAGGTAGCGACAAACTCTTCCGAATCGTCACTTTCTTCTGTGGTGGATGATAAGGAAGTCTCATCAGATATATCATTATCAGAACCGCTATCCGCGAATATTTCGTCAAGAATGTCGGATGGATCCGCCATTATGACTGGTTTTCTGTGACGAGCGTCTCTATTTGGTGAATCCTAATCCTATAATATTTCATACCCACGCGCGCAAGAGGACGCGCGCTCGGGGTCTCCGCCAATCAGAGGCCGATCTCCAAAGTGAGGGCGCTATTTACATTTCAGTTCAATGCGAAATGGCAATGTGCCATAAGGGCCCAATGGGAATGAAATCCGATTGTATTTGTGTGACTTAAAGTCACAATGGTAACGAGAGTGTATGCTTCAATGAGTCCATATGGCACTCTTGGGGTTGATAGGGTTATACAAGTTTCATTTTTGGGTAATAAATATGAACAAAAAAATATAAAGTGCTTTGGGGGACCGGCCCCGCCCCCAGAATGGTAGCTTATTAACATGTACAATTTGCATAATTGTGACGTATGTTTGGGAAGACCTCGACGTCGCGACCAGCGTGCCCGTGCGCGCATATGCATGCATCATGTGCCACGCGTATCGATGCAAAATCATTTAGTCGATGGTCGACTTAAGTTATTGTCAAAGAAATTGTTCTGAGTTTTCTTATTTAAAGGTAGTATAGGCCTACACCATTTGCAGATTTCTAAAATATTTACTACCGAATTATTAAGAAATATCTTACTCATTTGAAAGTAAATAATGATTGCAGGCATCCAGCAAAATGATTGCGCTAGATATCTTGTAATTATTCCGAAAAATATAATTTTATAAAGAAAAATTCGCGATCGCCGGACGGCGAGCGCGAAAAAAACAAAGATAACATAAGAATAACTGCTCGACGCCGGTGAAAAACAAACGCTGTTTTTCGTGCTTTCCTCGGCATCCATGATTGTAAAACTTCGAACAGGTCAGTTAAACGATATTTACTATACAATACAACCCTCCAAATCTACCCATTCATGATAATTCAAGCAATTACTAATGGTGTATCCTACCTTTAAACGAAGAATGCCAGCCAGATGTGTTGCTGCAAGTTGCAGCAACACCAACAAAGATGGCGTGAGCATGCACGCATTTCCAACTGACCCAAAATATAGGCGGAATTGGACTGCCAAAGTCCGGCTTACTAGGGCGAAGTGGACAGACCCGACAACAAGCTCCACGCTATGCAGCGAACACTTCGAGCCGGATTTCTTCGAGCAAAATATGTACAAGTCGTTTGGCATAAAATTTAAAAAGTTGTTGAAACTGCAGTGCCAACAATATTTCTGATGATACTGCGGATATTTCGTCCGATTCTGTGGAATATGCGCTCCCCGGCCCCAAACTGTCGTCTTCACTCGCCAAGTCTGAACAAAATCTGCTGCGTGCGTACCCGCGTGCATGGCATCACGCATGTACATGTACATTGTACATGTATTTACGTACGCGGATCGCATGCTGCACGCACGCCGTGAAGCGGCACCGTACGGGGCTTACCCACTGACCTCTACACCTGGACGGACCATTGTCCATATTCTGCTGTGCTAACACTTGAAGTCGGCGCGAACTGGAAGTGCAACATGGCGGACCCGAGACGTCACTGCTGTGAGCCAATGAAATATCCAGGTGTGGAGGTCAGCGGATTTATTCTGTACATTTTGTATTTATAAACATTACGTAATACGTATCGTACCAACACCTGGACATTTCATTGGCTCACAGAGTCACGTCGTGGGTCCGCCATGTTGCACTTCTCCGCATGCCGACTTCAAAATGAAACAATGATGATCTGTCCATGTATAGAGGTCAGTGGGCTTACCTGGTGTCCAGGTGTTGTCAGGTACCAGACTATAATTTTGTTTCTTTTGGGGGGTTGCCGAATGTTCGTCACGAACAGCGCCACCATTTGTCAGTGTTTGAACATGTTAATGAGGGGGGCCAATTACATGTGCGGTGATTAACCCCAATTAATGTCATTTTATACAATTTTATCACCCCTGGTCTTGTTACTTACACACCAAGGCATATTTTAAATTATTAAACAGCAATTCTCCTTGAAAGGTCTGCGTAGAACCTTTAACTGCCATGGCTTAAATGTTTGCAACCTTAATAGACAACTGTTTTCTTATCGTCTCAATGTAAATGAAGGTCAATCACTGAATCAGTGCACAAATGTTTAAAAACCATAAAATAATCTGCATCCTGAGCCACGCAGCGCTTTTACGAGCTTTCTACTACTAGCGCTCAAACCCCTGCGGGTATTCGGCAAGATCCGTGGTTATTAGCGCAAAGATTCATGCGGCCAATCAGAGCCTCCGTTACAAACAGAACAAGGCCGTTTTCCAAACCCCTGGCTTTGGCTCCGTCTCCGGCTACAGCATATTGCTAAACTGTATGAATAAAGCCTGGGACGAAAACAAAGCTGGGGTTTGGAAAACAGCCCAAGGCATGCGAACCAACTTCGACCGCAACGCGCATTTTTTATTAGTCCATCTGCTTGAACATCTGAGGTGTTCTCACAAATGTTCATCCTATCGTGTAACAATTAAAATTAATTGGACAAATTGTAGAAATTAACGTATATAACGTATAGAAATAAAGCTTTGCTATTATATATAAAACAGAATAAGAAACATAAAAGACTGAAAAGCTACGTAAACGCCAATAAAATTAAGTATAGTGGTAGAAAATGTCATGTTACCAGGGGTGGACGTTCATATCATGTATTGGCCAACTTTTATTTCTCCATTCTCTCTCTTCTGTCTCCCTCTCCAGAAACCGTGAATACGTGTGAAGGCAACACGTTTTCAATCGATTGTAACTCAGGGTATGCTATCGATGTGGTGTATGCTTTATATGGACGGATTGGAAATGGAATAGATGACGATGTTTGCCGTGTAAACAACAACCTGACTCCATGCGGTAGCGCAACTTCGTCATTTCTAACTGTCAAGGGAATATGCCAATGGATGCAAACGTGCACAATTGACGTTGAAAACGATAACTTCGGTAGTAGTGATCCATGCGGAGGAATTGGGAAGTATCTTCAGGTTGTCTATGAATGCAAAGGTGCGGTTATCTTATTCTTTTTCTATCCACCATACGTTTTTAGGGGGACATGGTTAACACGTCTTACAAACAGTTTGTTAAATTTGTTTGACGAATAGGATGATGTGTTTTCGTGGTGCCAACTTTCGCAAATTGCGCTTGCTGTACCGAATGTTTAATATTTGATGGTGCGATTGATGTAAAAGTGGCGACAACTATTTTGTTTTAGGAGCCTGACCGACATCAAATGTCATGAAATAAGATGTCCGTAGTTTGTCGAGTTAATTGTTTGCAACTTTGTCGAATGCTTTTGAAGTATAACTGAGAAGCAAACAAATCTGGTTGCCATTTTAGTCTAGG
The DNA here is from genome assembly GCA_037893245.1 of Crossaster papposus. Classification (NCBI taxonomy): domain Eukaryota; kingdom Metazoa; phylum Echinodermata; class Asteroidea; order Velatida; family Solasteridae; genus Crossaster; species Crossaster papposus. Next base: position 929,485 of record JBAIAA010000321.1, read on the forward strand.
CAAAATACTTAATTTTGTTTTGTTGACCCCAACACAAATTGCAACAATAAATGTCACCACAGTGCACTAAGGTCTCTAGAATGACATACTAAAAAAGAAATCTCTAAAAATCCAAGTGGCGGTGATATGTATAATTTGCATACATTGTTAATCCCTGCCGTGTAATATGTTTATTTCCATATTTTGGTATATATTTAATTTTAATTTTTTGAAAAGTTTATTTTAGTGATTCTACTAACACATCCTTACTTCAATAACATTTTCTAAAGCATGTAAGTGACTGAATAATTATGAAAATACAGTAATGGTCTAAACTGACTGGAATTATACCCTATAATTTGCAATTTACCTATAATTTACCTTGTCTCCAGATATCATCAAGTAGTCAGTATTGACGAACTTTAAATTCACCAAGTTGCTTACTGGCACAGTTATCCGATTAAAACCTTATCGAAATCATATGAACAATGATAACATTGTGATATTTAGCCAAGCAAACAAAAACTGGGGAAAAATGGTGTGTCCATAAATAATGGGCTACAAGATAGGTGAAGGGTTGACGAAGGTGAGAGACTTGAACAAGTTCAAGGAAACCCCCCAAATTAAAGATTGTTGTTGCGTACAATTATCATATCTACGTTAAAATGTATTTTGGGGAATTTCTTAAACTTGTTCAAGTTTCCCATCTTATGCAACCCTTTAACTACTTTTTCGCCTAATTTATGGACAGACCAAAGTTTACCCGTTTTTGTTTGCTGGGCTAAATATCACAATGTTATAATTGTTCATATGATTTCCCATAAGGTTTTAATATTATAACTGTGCCATTGAAGCTCGCCAATACTGACTACTTGATGATATCTGGAGACAGTGTAATGTGCGCACATTTATGTGCGCACATTACACTGTTGACATTACTGCAACATTACACGTTGACCCTAATTTCACGAATTTCACGAAAGACCCATTTGTTTATCAAATTTATCAAATTTATCAAATTTATTATATTTATTCCCCCCTCAACCGAGTATAAACCTAGTAATAATAATCTAACTATATACTATTTACCTTGTCTGCCTTCTTTGATGCACCAAACAAAGGTTTTCTTCGAATGACAAACCACATTCACTCATGTGTGACAGCTAATAAGTGAGGCTGTACAGGGCACGTGGTACCCAATTTACCGCATCGCGTTTTTCCAATTTGGCTTTGCAAAACATGGTGCTAACTATTAATTTACAATGCTACCACAACGTTTATTTGTGCTTACCGAAAAGATAAGGTTATATTCTATCCAAACGCTGTATTTTTTACATTTGAATTCATTTAGCTGAGTCAGGGCGCTCATTTTGACAACTCTTCTCACAAATCAACGTTTACTTACGTTCGTGAATATGCCGCCATGATCGCTTATGCATTTTCTGATCGCTGATTGGTTAACCGCGAAACGTCACACTCATCCACTGTACATACCCGGGTGTACTTGTAAACAACCCTTTAAGTCCAGAGGGTGCGCTAACTAACAGCCACCACTGACCAATCAGAGAGGCCCGGTGACGTCATGCCGACCGCGATAATGTGATTAAAAAAGCCAGATGTAGTAGTACATGTACATGTAGAATAAAAAACACGCGTGTACATAAAGTTCACTGTAAAATCGGTAAAAAACCCGAAATCTCGCCAAAAGCAGAAGTAAATACGTTCCCACATGTCATCGCCCACACGCTAAAAATTATACTAAAAGATAGCTTGCACTTTAGTCTTTCGTTTGTTAGCAGTATTATATCCTCTTTTTATTTAGCTGGGTCAGGGCGCTGCAAACACAAAACTATCCCAAATCAATCCTTACAATACTCAAAATTTTCGGTTGTAAAGAAAATGCCGTACAATCACTCAAACTTGGAAAAATTGGTATCATTCGAATCGGCAAAATGTCCTACGTGCACTTACCACGCCATGTTAGATGCAAACTGAAGCATGTTAGCATCGTGCCCTGTGCCAAAAAGGTCTTCGAACTCTCGCAGATTATCGCGCAAATCTCGTTGTCGATTGTGCACGTTGGTCTGTGCAGATAAAACACGGGATTTGACCTCATTAACGCACGCAGTGCGGACTGACTGGTCTGCATATCAAAACTACATCAAAACAACTCACTTTAATGTGTGACCCCGAAACTCGTTCTACACAAGAAAAAAACCACAAAAAACGTCCAGTGCTCTTTCCGATGAACATCATCAAAACGCGTTTTCAGTGCAGTGTAGCCCGTCCAATTGGGCGACACGGATTCCAGGACATAGCCCGAGTGCCCAATCTATACTATAAAAGATGACAAATGCGCCATCTTGTCCCTGGGCGCCGCCATCTTGGAACGCAGGGCCGCGCCATCTTGGAACACAGGGCCGCGCCATCTTGGCGCGTGGTTGGCGCCATGTTGGCTTTTGGTCGGGCGACTCGTCGCCGCGCGTTTTTTTTTCCGTACCACTAACGCGTCAATTTGCCCGTTTCATTCGAATTGGGCGACTTGAATGGAGACCAAAGCGCACGCTTCAATACGAATCGATTTTGATACACGCGGAACGTATGAAGACCAACGACGTTGACAGCCATAATTAACCAAAATTAATGGATACAGTCCCTAGTTAATTGTATACAGTCCCTAGTTTTTCGTATACACGACTTTTATACCTTTTTCTATTAACCCAAATTATTGGTTAATAATCTCATCTAGATAGGGTCTTATAGAAAAGGTTATAAAAGTCTCTATTCAAGTCGCCCCATTCCAATGAAACGGGCAAATTGACGCGTTAGTGGTACGGAAAGAAAAAGGCTGCGGCGGGGTGCCGGATCGTTCGCGACGGGGAATCCCCCGGGGAATAAGATTTAAAAAAAAATCGTATTCGTCCGAAGTGAGATTTAAAAGAAACGGACGTTACCGATAAACGCGTAATCGCTTTTCGATTGCCTGTCGATGTCTGTGGGCCTTTTTGCGTGAACTATTGCGTTATTTTTGCATTGTCCTTGCCCGGAGTTCGGGCCGAAGCCTTCCCGAAATCGTACTACCGTAACTCGGTTGCCAAATTGTTGGCTGTTTGCGATTAAGCGGCGGCTACATGCGTTACGCGAAGCCTTCGCAAATTAATTGTATCCGCCTTGCTTGCGCGGTGGCCGAGTTGGTGCCGAGTTTGTTATTCGCCATTGGGCGGCCCCGTCACGTGTTATTTGAGCTGGTGCCCCGATTTATACTTCCTTGGTTTACTGCGGATTAAACATAGTACTAGTTGAGCGCCGGCTTCGTTTTCGGGTTCGAATTCGTGCGCGTCGACCCCGTTTCAGTCACAGCTTGGGAACGTTAAAAAATGATTTATTCCTTTCGTGTTGCCTTTTGGGCAAATTTCTTTGCTTCACATTGTCGATACTTAAATATTACAACATTATCTGTCTCAAAACACTCCGAAACATATCGCTATTGCCTCAATTTCAACTTTGATCGTGCAAAAATGTCGCGAAATTGTATGGCGATGGTGGATATGAATATGTAATTTCGAAACGTGACTGCATTACGTCAGTTGAGGGCGCACTGTCAGATGGCCGGCCTGTTGGGTTTTTTAATCAGGATTTTCACGATGATGTAAACTCAGAAATCCCGAAGTGGTTCGTATTGTTTCCCGTACGATTCCTGTTAAAAAATCACGAGGCGCAGGCAGCATGCAAGCGAAGATGGACTGCCTATTGAGTATTATTAGTTCGGAAGTCGGGAAGTATTTTTACAAAGATTGTTTGTTATTCAGAGTCGATGGTATTCTACGGAGCCCCTAAAAGGACATATGACGAATAAAAATCACCGTTACGAAATAATTTGAGTATTTTATTTCGTGCACTCGAAATGTGAGCTCGAAATGTTTTCGTGGCCACGAAATGACTTCGTGCGCTCCAAGAATATCTGTTCGTGAGCTCGAAATAATTTCGTGCGCTCGAAATACTTTCTAGCTGGTACTCTACTCGCTAAGTTTCGCGATTTGTTTGTCGTACAATCCATTATGTTTTTAAAACGTCAACAAGGTGTATCTATAAGTTACGATTTCACCCAGCTAGCAGGTGCCGCGCGAAGCGCGGCATCCTGCTAGTTTAATACAACTTGGCAACTTTGCCTTATACATGTACATAATATAAGTGTAACGCGACGAGTTGTTAGAAGAACACTAACACTGGGTACGAGACGCGTTAATTTGCATAAACGTCACAGCGCATGTGAGTAGCTATTTGAGCTATGGTTGAATGCCCTCGGAATTCCACGGGTCTTTTCGGCCTTTGCGACAAGCCCAGGGCCCGGTTGCTAGTGCTGTACTAAAGTTACGAACGAAAACAAATGGGTTGCACCATTGATGTCTTACGACATGTACCAACTTCTTTGCCATACGCATTCTGACTTACGTGTGGTGTAAGACAAGTTTCGTGCAACCAACAGAATTTACGACAAAACTGTTGCACCATCACAACTGACGCATTGGTAGGACATGGATTTACGCTATAAAATTACGTCTAGTGCGGAGGTGACTTAAATAATTAGGATTGCCATACGCGGCAATATATGCGGGTGGACGTACAGTTTCATTTATGATTTTGAAAACAAATATTGAAAACAATACATTTGCATGTTTTATCACTCATTTGGTTGTGAACAAAGGTTTGGAACAGGGGCGGATCTAAGATTTCTGAAAGGGAGGGTCCGAATAGCGCCGCGGATGCAAGCCGAGCACGCCTCTATTTTCGTATCTAAATATTTATGGTGAAATCGTGACTTCATCATGGCATAAAACTAAATCACAACAGTATCTAGTTTGTTGTGTAAGTAGGTTATTGTAGAATGTGTATGTTAATGTGTGAATGGTTATCAATGCTGTAAATTGTAAAATTGCAGTTAAAATGGTTACCCAGCTAAATTATTACAACGTACTGTATTTTGTTATACCCTGTGTTTTTACAGGAATGGCAAGACATTAACGGGGACAGTACGTAAACCGACAGCATTTGAAAGCCTTACAAACAAAACAGCCCGTCCCGTTCAAAATTGTCACCTGTCATTTTTACAGGAAAGTCCGGGCGTCCAACTGCAAGGAATCTTCCGTAAAATACGATTTATTGATTACAGTGTACGAAACTCTTATGTATTCGTTCTCCTCAATGTGTGATATATGCTCCCAAAAATTATACACCATAATATATATAAACAGTAGCTGCATTCTTTACTCCCCAATTTTCTTCGTTTCCCTCCGTAAACACACAACCACGTGCCACTCACCTACCCCGCCCACTCACAACTCCCCTCTCCTACTTGACCACTCCCCTCCCCCTACTCGACCACTTCCCTACTGAACCCTTTCCCTCCTGAACCCTTTCCCTCCTCAATCAATTCCCCTTCCTCAACCACTTCCATCCTTCACCAATCCCCACTACAAACTTCACTCATTTCCTTCCAGTTTCCCTCTGATAACCCTCTCCCCCACTGACCCCAGCTCTCCATTCCCCTTTACCTCTTGAATCATTCAGTCTTGCTATTCAAATGTAAGTTATTTTGATCGCATTGTCAATTTACTTACTTACAATATTTTCATGTACAGCTGTACATTTTATTTGCTTTGTCATTGTACTGTTTAAATGTTTTTGGCCGAATAAATAATAATAATAATAATAATGCTGCAAACTGACTGCAGCTTGGGTCCGGGTATAGCTGAGTTGGACTTAGCCCTAGTTTATGGCCCCGCACCATAGTAGAGACTAGAGTACACTCTGTGCTGTGTACTCTAGTGCAGAGCCATAGACTAGGGCTAAGTTGGACTGTGCCGGCGTCGCATGACTACAGCTCTAAACTTCGCAGGTTCAGACCTGGACATATTTCTTGCTCAACAATCATTTCTCCCTTCTTTCTCTTCTGTCTCCCTCTCCAGAAACCGTGAATACGTGTGAGGGCAAAACGTTTTCAATCGATTGTAACTCAGGGTACGCTATTGATGTGGTGTATGCTTTATATGGACGGATTGGAATGGGAATAGATGACGATGTTTGCCGTGTAAACAACAACCTGACTCCATGCGGTAGCGCAACTTCGTCACTTCTAACTGTCAAGGGAATATGCCAATGGATGCAAACGTGCACAATTGACGTTGAAAACGATAACTTCGGTAGTAGTGATCCATGCGGAGGAATTGGGAAGTATCTTCAGGTTGTCTATGAATGCAAAGGTGCGGTTATATCTTATTCTTTTTATATCCACCATACGTTTTTAGGGGGACATGGTTGACACGTCTTACAGATAGATTGTGAATTTTTTTTGAAGAATAGAATGATGTGTTTTTGTGGTGCCAACTTTTGAAAACTGCTCTTGCTGGGTGCACTGAATGTTTATTATTTGATGATGTGATTTATGTAAAAGTGACGACAACTATTTTGTTTTAGGAGCCTGATGACCGACATCAAATGTCATGAAATAAGATGTCCGTGGTTTTGCATGTTAATTGTTTGAAACTTTGTCAAATGCTTTTGAAGGATAACTGAGAAGCAAACAAATCATGTTGCCATTTGTATGGGCAGTTTTGTATGGTCGACTCGTGTGATGGTGCGTGGGTTCCAATAATGTTCGGTATTTGTGTACACCCACACACAAATAGAGATCCAAGGATGGTGTTCGGTATAGCGGTGTTCGGTATACCTAGCACGATATGGGACCGAGGGACTCCCTTTTAGTACCCCATAACTATACATGTACACTGCAAAAACTGCGGTGTTAGATTTAACACTCTTTAACACCATTGGTATTATGAGAGGACCAACGGTCCTCCTAAATTTAACAGCTCCGTGTTTGCAGTGTACAAACTATTGTTACCTAACGCATCTAAAAGAAATTCCTGAGAAACCACAACATTTCGCAAACACATTTACCACTACACATATAATATAATATGCCAAAAAGAAAAAGATGGTGTGTACATGTGTTTTTCAAGATGGCGGGCAGTGGCCATCTTGGAGTTTGAGCTTGGGATGACCTCTGACCTAAAAACTCACAATTTTGTATGGGTTTACCGTGCTAAAATAGTGGGAATTTGTTTGTACGTCTACCTAATCTGGAATCCAAAATATTTTTCAAAATGGCAGACGGCAGCCATCTTGGATTTTAAGCTCAAAATGACCTCCCTCCAAACTGAAAACGAACCATTTCATTGGGTTTGTCATGCCAAACTCGGTGGAAAAATAATAATAATAATAATAATAATAACCGAATAATAACCGAAAATGGTACATTTGGGAGACCTCTCCATAATGACGTGCACAAAATTGTCCATTCTTTATTGTAACCTAACCCGTTTTTACCTAGAGCTTTTTCCACGAAATTTCATATTTATGCATTTTGGACCCTACTCTATCGATATGGACTGTTAAATGTTTAAAAATGTATCTCCTTCCTGAAGTTGGAACGTTAGGGAGACCTCGAAATGTCTCTCTAATGACCAGGGTCTCCCTAATGTTGTTAAAATTACGCAAAATGGTCTCCCAAAGGGTACTTATTTCAAGATAAATTTCATATTGCGCAAATTCCATAAAAAAATTATGTTCAAATGCGCATAACAATGCAGTGTACTTACAATACAACTAAAGAGTTGGTTAAAATAAAAAGATACTAATTATTAATTAACACATAAAAAGTACGATAACATAGATCGATCGAATACCCTATAAATCAATCATTTATGCATATGCACTAAGGAACAAGTGTGTTTTTAACTTACGCTTAAAATCTACAAGAGTCGGAGCTGAGCGGACATTTTGGGGCAGTCGGTTCCATAAAGTGGGTGCAGCTACAAAAAATGCTCTGTCACCGAGTGTTTTTGAGATCTTTCCACTGGGTAGACTTAGCAGATTAGAAGTTTGAGATCGTAAGGAATAACGGGAATTCGCCCTAGACCACAAAGATATTTTGGAGCCTGGTTATGAAATGCTTTAAATGTCAGTAACAATACTTTAAATTGAATATGAGCTGGAATGGGAAGCCAGTGTAGTTTCTGTAACATGGGGGTAACGTGAGCGTACCTAGAAGCACCATATACAAGTCTTGCCGCTATATTTTGAACACGTTGTAGTTTATCCAAGTATGATTTTGGTAGGCCAAAATAACGACTGTTGCAGTAATCAAGTCGGGAAGTTATTAAAGCATGGACCAAAATGTTAAGGGTGTCTTTAGATAAAAAATTACGGATATGTCTAATATTGTGAATATGAAAAAAGCTTTTTGAACAAACACTGCTGATTTGTTTAGCCATACTAAACTTTGATTTAAACCAAATACCAAGATTGTGAGCTGTTAATACTGGTGAGATGTTGACATCGCCCGCTGACCCCTGCCTGTCAAATAAGACTTAAACCAGTCTAATGCTATACCGGTTATCCCGATCCTGGAATACAGACGGTCTAAAAGAATTGTATGATCGACCGTGTCGAAAGCAGCACTTAGATCTAAAAGTACAAGCAATGTAATACATTGTGAATTCATTTTCATTAAAATGTCATTATGTACCTTCAGTAAAGCTGTCTCAGTATGATTATTTCTATATGCCGATTGTAGCAATGGATACAATAAAAGACACCTCATTTGTATTTCTACCTAATTTGGAACCTAAGATAATTATTGAATGTTATATTTGTTTCTTTCAAAATGGCGTCGGCGGCCATTTTGAATATCACGCTCTGGCGGAGTTAGCCGTCATATTTGAAAGGGGGAATTCCGGAGCTCATTTTTTTCTAAAATGGTTCAGGTAGTCAAATCAATCATAAAAAGGGTAGAAAGAAAATGGTCACGGTCGAGGTCTATAGGGATATGACCCTACTATACAGTATAACTCAAGCAAAATAAAATCTAAACTGTTTTACCAAAAGCTAAAAAAAAAAAATAAAGACGGGGAAATAACCAAACAAATAAAATAAACCAGGAGACCATGCTGATCATGTTGAATAATCAAAACTAGTTGTTTTTATTCGTCTTCCACAAATCGATCACAAATGTATATATTAACTAAACTAAGTTATAGTAAATAAATGCAAAAAAAGCTCAAGAGAGAGTTTGCAAGTGTGATTTGATCTGTTCAACTGCTATAGTCGATCTGATAAATTTTCGGCGCGGAACACAACATGTGTCTAAAGCTATGGTCACATTACCCAAAAGTAGCCTGCTCGGCGGCCGAGCGGCGAGTTTTTAACCAATTCTGCCCGGCGGCCGCCCAGGCACCGCTCGTTTTTAGGGCATCGCTCGGTCGCCGCTGAAGTTTTAGCGCGGAGTTAAAATTTGAGCGGCACCTGCTCACTTTTCACTCGCCGCCCAAAATACGCTCGGTGCCTGGGCGGTCGCTGCCCCGGTCGCCGCTGGGAGATCAATCGGTCACTGGGAGGCGAGTTCAAAATCGGTCGGCGTCCAGCAGCGCCAGCTCCATTCACCGCGACGTCTAGCCGATAATGGCTGACAATTACCGTCGATGCCCCGTCCATTACCGGCCGGCCGCCGGGAAATTTCTTTAAAATCAGCCGGTGGCTGATGGGAGACCGCCCGGCAATCGGAGGGTCACCGGTCGGTCACTGCCGGGACACCGCGCGAAAAAGCTCCGCGATTTCGCCCAGTTTTTTCCTAAAATCGACCGGCGACCGACGGAAAATCGACAGGTCACCGCCCAGGCATCGCTGTCGCTCTACAGCCTGCTCGACTTCTCCAAAAATCGCTGGGCGATGCCTAAATTCCAGCAGCGACCGAGCAGGCTACTGATCGGTCGGTCGCTGCTCTGATTTGTGACCATAGCTTTAGTTGCACTATGTGCGCGCGCGCGACCCCTGGAAATCCAGTGCAGTCCTTATGGGCGCGCAAGCTAGCATACGCTGCTTCGCATACGGCTGTCCCGCGGACCATGATGAGGGTGTAGTGGTTGGGCTAATTAATGAGGTCTAGCGCACTCTAGTGCAGAATCATTCTCTGATCGCTGCTTCATTTGTCTTTCTCCTTTTAGCCGACTATTCATCCCCACCCCATTACGTTTTTTTCCAAACACAGACATAGAGTCTCCTACTATCACTTGTCCCGGTTCAGCCATTGTCATGGACACAGACCCACAACAAAATGTCGCTAATGTGACATTTGTCGTGACTGCTGATGACAATAGTGGAAATTTGACGGCCGTGTCATGCACCACAGCTTCGGGAACCAACTTCTCAGTCGGTGTGGAGAGTGTCATGTGTATCGCCACTGATCCCTCAAACAACATCACACCCTGCTCATTTGCAGTCTTGGTGTCAGGTAGGTGGTTAAACAAATTCAAGCTTTCAGTTTCGTACGCCTTCTAGATGTCTTTCTCTTCATTTTCATCACATTTTTGATTGCCCCGTGCACATACGTGTTCCGCCTTAATTGTTACATGTGTAATATTGGGGGGGGGGGAGGGGGGGGAGGGGGAAGGGGGAATGGGGGGGGGGGAGGGGGGATGGGGGGAGGGGGGGGGGAGGGGGGGGAGGGGGGGGGAGGGGGGGGGAGGGGGGGGGGGGAAGGGGGAAGGGGGAATGGGGGGGGGGGGAGTGGGGAGTTGTGATGTGGTTGTGGTATACGTACAGAGTTAACATTTTATAATTTGGTTCAATACAATTATGTGTGCAGCGCGCGCAGCATGCGTTCTATCTTAACTGGGGCCGTATTCGAACTCTGGGTTTCAGAACGTACCTTGAGGAGGTCGAGGGGGTCGAGGTTTTTTAGAACCACCATTATTGAGCCCACCACACACTGTCATTCTAAGCGCTGAACATCAAGAATATATCGTCCCACAAAGCATTACGAAGGCAAAAATGGAAGAACTTGTTATTATACCTCGATCATGCAGTTAGGGCAATCGAACCAACACAAACAACTGCGCTCTTTTAAAAAATACATCCCCTGTGGAAATAGAGCAAATTACGCACCAGGGCTTGCGTTTGAACTTGTTAGGACAGTCCGACCGAGAACAAATCACAATGTACCGGTAGCAGAACAGCTGGCTTTCATTTTTAGAAAAGGACAGCCAAGTAATGGAAAAATGCTGGTAAAAAAACGGTAGCTTAACGTACATCAACAAATCAATACAATATATCAAAAACCAATAAAATGTGTGTTTCTTAGACAATGCTGTTCACCATTATTTTAACGTCATTTACTATCTGCTCTCAGACAATGAAGATCCCGTCTTTAAAGATTGTCCACCTAACATCACAGTCAATGAAACGCTGGAGAAATTTGTCAACTTGACCATCGCGGTCGACTGGAAGGAGCCCAATGTGACCGACAACGTCAGAGTGACCCGACTAAATGTAACTAATGAACCAGGCAGTTTATTTGGCATTGGCAGTCACCTGGTTACGTACACAGCCTATGATGCTGCCGATAATATGGATACTTGTCAGTTCAACGTTTTTGTAAATGGTAGGCTCCTATATTATGTTCTTGTATTCTCACATTTGCTGTATTTCTAATGCATGCAGTTTAATAATGTCGCTCTGTTTGTGAAAGTTTGTACATACTTATATAGAGGGTAGATTGCGTGGGGCTTGCACCAACCAAAATGAAATAGTATCAGGATCCAGATATTTATCCGTGCACATTTTTCATCAATGTTTGGTCAGCTCATCGACGTACTGTTTTTCATTCACTCCCACAGATGTGCAGCCACCAGTTATCACCGGCTGTCCCATGAACGTTTCTAGCCCAACTGACCCCACTCTTAATACAACCAGAGCATTCTGGAATGAGCCACAGGCTTCAGACAACTCGGGCAGTGTAAATCTGTCCTCTAATTACAACATGTGTACTGCTTTCCCTGTCGGACCAACAGAGGTGTTGTACACCGCTGTGGACGGCAGTGGTAATGCCGTCCATTGCAAATTTGTGGTCCAGGTCTATGGTAGGTATAAAAACCAAGCATTAGAACTCGCAATAATGTGTATAATTTACTTTGAGATGAAAGGGTGTCACTGTGTGAATAAATCTTTCACCGGAGTTATTGCAATGTACTTTTTTTTACTCAAGTAGTTTTTCTGTAGTCTTACCAGTAGGGGACGTTGGGGTTAAAACTACATGTACCTTCTATAGACTATCTATACGTCTTATAAACGTTCTTGTATCACAGATAAGGATCCTCCTGCATTCACTGGCTGCCCCTTCCAAGGAGTCATCAATGAAACAAGTCCGCAGAGCAAACGTGGAGTAGCTTCATGGCTAGAACCACAAGGCACAGATAACGTGAAGGTAGCCAATGTACAGTCAGACTACCAGCCAGGAGATAGCTTCCCACTGGGTGAAACCTTCGTCACATACAATGTGACCGATACCGCAGGAATGGCCGCCAAATGTGCATTTAAGATTACCATTATAGGTAGGTTTAATCGTCTCTTCACTGCATCATTGGCTAGAAAGTCAAAGTATAACTCAAATTTAGGATATGTTCCTATAATAGACTTTGATCTTTAAGTGACAGCATCTGCTAACACTCAAAACGACTGAAACTTTGTTGACTAATTCTTAACACAAGAATAACTAATTCTTATTGTCCCAGGAAGGTAGAAATGCGGAGTTATGAGTGAAAAGGGCATATTTAACATCAAAGTTAGCAGTTAATTTTTTGTTTTGTTTGGTTTTTCGAAATAACAGACGGCGAGAGTCCTACTTTGACCAACTGCCCAACGAGTTTTACACGGACGGTAGAGTTAGCCACAAACAGAGCCGTTGCCATTTGGACCCCGCCGACTGCCTCGGACAACTCTGACATAGTGACTCTGTCTACGACTTTCGAACCCGGCCAGTCCCTTCTGCCTGGCGAATATAGCGTGGCGTACACGGCGACTGATCCGGCAGGCTGGACGGCAACGTGTCCTGTCTTCATTGTCACTGTGGAACCAAGTAAGATTTATAGAGACCAGAGCTTTGAAGGTTGACTGGAAAACATGTACCTGTACATACCTTGTATTCTGTCATTCACATTGAATAATAAAGACAGGTGAAAATTGATGCCGAGCGTGATGTAGAACGTGATGCAGAACTGGGAAGAGAGCAGAATTTAAGATAGTTGAAAGGAAACGGTCTATGATAGAATTCCTTAACTTGTTTCACAATGCAGTTCTCTGTCATTTGACTGTCACTTGCTTTCAGATCACAATGAATGTTCTCTGCCAGAAGTCATGGAGGAATGTTCATCTCAACAACTGATATGTGTCAATCAGCTGGACGGATACACATGTGACTGTCCTATCGGCTTTCTCAAACTCGGAATCTCTGATAACTGCCTGCGTACGTATGATGATTTAGACAGCTGTTTCCAAAGCGATCTAAAGTGAAGCACTGAAAAGTGCAGTCAATTTTAGAGTCAATTTTAGATTCAACTTTAGAGTTAATTTAATTTATTATTAAAATTAGGCGTGATTCCTGGCCACACAGTATTCGGGCATTTATTACTTCTAACTAGCGCCCTCGAACCAAGATAATACTTTTTAATCAAAGTTTTGAGACAGAAATACTTGGAAAGTACTCGGAAAGTACTTATTGAATGATTTTGTCTTAAAACCTTAATTCATTCAAGGTTCTGATTGTCCAAAGTATTTACTGTCCAGTGCCGTGTATTATGCAGCTTTATCTCTACCAAACCATCTTACAATCTGATATTTAAGCTGGTACTCGGAAAGTACATGATTATAACTCTGCCATTGTCTCATTGTTGCCCTTTGTTCCCGGTACCCCGTAAGTGCCAATTGCATGTACTTGTTTATAGTACATGTATACCCTCGATTGGGTGTAGTATTTTATTTTTCAAGAAGCCCGTTTTGTTAGAGATTGATATAAAAATACCACTTTTCTTGAAAATGATGACGGCACACCAGGTGCCATAATTTCACAGGATGCCTTAGACTGCCATTCACCAACAGTCCACTAATATATTTCATAATAATATCAAAATTTAATTATTTTTATTTTATTTGCAAAAGTGTATTCCTTTAGTATTATATTAATGTAGCAGTAACAACTTCCTCTTACACTCCGCTTAAAAATACGTGGTAAAAGTAACCACGTTATGGTCCTTTTTGGTAGATTTTGACAACAATCGTGGTTGAAATATAACCCCAATCCCGAGGTCATTTCGGAATAGCTCCATTTCCGTGGTCAGAAATTGTGACCACGTTATATGGATATGTTTATAAATCTATGGATATTTACTGGAAGGCTGTGGTATTAAACTAAATTTGAAAAGGTAATATGTAGGAATGCAACATAGCCCAAGTGGACTCCCCAATTACCTCTCTAGTATACGTCGTAGTGCAATGAACTGGGCTGTAGGATTATTTCACACAAGATTGACTGTAAATGTTTCTGGCTTTTGACACTAATCTCAATTTAAGCTCACATAACTGGATTAAGTCAACTTTTCAATACAACAACTCCAAATTAAGCATCATAAATGATACACTCCAAACTTTTTTTTTTACAAACAGAGGGGAAAATGTTCCGCGTTACTGCCGTCTTTGTGGAGATTAACAACATCCCAGCTGACTTCACCAATGACTTGACTGATCCCACCTCGGTTGCGTTTCTTTCGCATCAGAAAAACCTGAAGAACTTGGTAAGAGACTAATACAACATTAGGTCAGGAGCCTCGGCTCTAATGACATTCGACAAGTAATGTTTGAATGTGTCCCAAAGTATTGCCACCTGGCTTACACAATAAATAAACCTATGAGCAGGTTCAGGCGCGAACAATATAGTTCGACCATAATTGATCCAGTCTCTGCTTACCAACGCGCGAGATGCACATGCAGTTCGCTCGAGGAAGACCATAGATACTAACCAGTGTAGGGGTTCGCGATCTTTTTGTACTTGTAGCTGGGCGGTGCGTGAATGTATATTTATGAGAAAGAGCAATGGCAACTCGTATACTGTACATACTCATATGCATTAAAGAACTATACAGATTTATGAAGAATGGCTTTCTCAAACAACTCGCCAATAGCATAGTTGGTAGAGAGGAGAGCTATAGATAAAAAGATCTGTGGTTCGAATCCCACTATCGTTAACGTTTTTTTTTCTTCGACACATTTTTTTATGGTTTTATTTAACCATAGAACAAGGTTGAAGGAAAATCTGGGTTAGAGTATAAGTGCCTTGAAAAATATAACAAGAACCGCTACACTGATTATAGCCCCATGGTTTTTAGTGACTTCCTATTGTTAACAAAATGGCGACC
Organism: Crossaster papposus; assembly: GCA_037893245.1. Classification (NCBI taxonomy): domain Eukaryota; kingdom Metazoa; phylum Echinodermata; class Asteroidea; order Velatida; family Solasteridae; genus Crossaster; species Crossaster papposus. The sequence goes on from JBAIAA010000321.1 coordinate 944,766, forward strand.
GATTTGTTCCCATTCCTGGTATTGTTGTACGATGACAACATAAATAAGACGGATATCGGCGCTCTTCTCCCGCGCATAGTTAGGATAAGCTATAGTCATATTGGTCCAGGATTTGCCAGATTTTCACTAGCCCTAGTCTATGGCTGCACACTAGAGTAGACTCTGTGCTACAGCACAGAGTCTTAACTCTAGTGCGGGACCATAGACTATAGGGCTAGAGGTTATAAACTACCACCGGCCCGACTTGATCCGAGGCGGATTCAAGCCGATGGTACCGGGAAGCACACCCACGCATTTCTGGCGTTGCTCGCTGCTGACAGGCATTTCTGGCCTTGCTCGCTGCTGACAGACATTTCTGGCCTTGCTCGCTGCTGACAGACATTTCTGGCCTTGCTCGTGACGTGTTTATGCATCATCCGTTTTGAATCTGGGGAGAACTTTGCGTGTATGTAGTATACATCCGGCGCGAACTGGTTAACGTTATATTCTACCACCGGCCTTTTCCGCCGACGGCCGCCCCTTTTGTTCACGTCACTGGTTCTCACGGTGTTTTATTATGGAAAGAGGCTACTAGTAACCAGCGATGCAACCCTGCCCTGTAGATTATTCCAATTATCCTGCGTTTGAGTAAACTATGGGCTTTTCATAATCTTTTCTTCGGCTTCGCCTCCGAATTCCGTATCACTCAGAAGCAAATATGAATGGAAGCAAATGGAAATGGTCTAGATCGGGTTCACATCAATCGAGTAAATGTTTTTAAAACACGACAGGCATAATCAGAATGTGGCTGGAGATCTCGCAGTTGGAAATCTAAAATCGCCTTAAGCCGAAGGCGAAGACGAAGCCAGGGATTCAAAGAGGGCCTTTAGTTTGTGCCCAAACTCTATAATGACACCAGTCTTTTCCGGTGTCTGTTTTGTTACAGTTCAGTGTCGCCTTCGGCAATCTGAGCGAGTTTGGTGGCGTCGATATTCTGCACTTCTTCAGAGGCAGTGTAGGTGCGGCAGTGTTGATTACGCTGAACGGGAACTCTATAGCCACGCAATCTGACGTGGAAAATTATCTTGAAGCAGCCATCTCAACACATAATTTCCTCTTGAATTCGCAGTATAGGGCCGATACTAGCGCCACAACCGTTTTGGAAGGTACGTAGGATTAATAATGACCTTGTGGCAGTAATAACTACAAGCACTGTATGTTGAGTTATACAGTTCCATCTTCCAGCAAGACGTTTAGTTGTGCATTATGAATTTTAGATTTATTTTCATTTCAACAGAAGTTTGCGCGGATGGATTCTGCAAAAATGGAGGAAAATGTGAACCGAATGCTATCACCTATCTCAGCTCCTGCGTGTAAGTATAACCTGCTTGATTTCATCTGCTTGATAACCTGCCGGGATTATTTTAACATTCACCGAGCCAAAGCACAGGATTATTTTAAACCAAACTCGATCCGAGATGGTTTCAGTTATCGGGAATCACACCCGCGCATTTCTGGCCTTGCTCGTGACGTGTTTATGTGTCATCCGTTTTGAATCTCAGACAGTTGTTGTGTGTATACACGTCCTCCGGCGCGAACTGGTTAAAACATGGAAGAATGAATGATATATTTGTTAGCATTAAATGTATTGCTTAAGCTTTCAAACAATATGACACACAATAACTTACTCACACAATAGCAAAGGGGCTCCCGGTAAATGAACCGGGGTTATTACGCCCGCTCGCGTAACTGCACACACGATTAATTTGAATAAGTACTAATTAACTATTGAGTAATTCTAGTTGCGTAAATACATTTGTTGGTTATTTTTTATAGTAGATATTTTTCTTTCTACTTTTTGTGTTTTACGCGTGGTTCGGATTTGTCAAACGGGGGTCACTATATTTGCCGCTGCTATCCAAAATATGACATTCATAATCCCTCATATTCCTTCATTTCATTTTCTTCTAGATGTTTCTGCAGCAAATGCATTTATGATTGTTTTTAAAGGTCGTGTACACCATTTGCAGAAATGAACAATTTTACTACCGAATTATTGAGAATTATATCTTACTTATTTAAAAGTAAATAATGATTCTAGGCATCCAGCAACACTGACATTGCACTATAGGTATCATGTCATTGTGCCGGGAATGTGAATTAAACACAAAGTATTGATTGCTGGACGGCAATCACACAAAAAATAACATAAATACGAAGGTCACGTGCCCGACGGTTGGCAACTAACGCCATTTTTCTTGCTTTTTCTCGGCATTCATGATTGTAAAACTTCGGACAGGTCAGTTAAACCATAACGATGTTTACTATACAACCCCCAAATTCACCCATTCCTGATAATTTAAGCAATTACCAATGGTGTATCCTACCTTTACATCCACATATTCCTGATAATTCAAGCAATTACCAATGGTGTATCCTACCTTTACATCCACCCATTCCTAATAATTCAAGCAATTACCAATGGTGTATGCGTACGACCTTTAATATTTGCCATTCAGAAAATAAATGTTATATAACGGTTTCATTTTTCAGGTGTCCTGTGGGTTTCGATGGGGACAGATGTGAGACAGTGAGAGGTACGTGTAACCATAGCATTACAAAAGGGTTTAAAGATTTTTTTCATGTCAAAAATGTGTTTAATAAATAGAGCCTCCGTGTGTTCAATGCTGTTCGAAACATATTGCTAGTATGTTAATGACTACATAATAATAATCATCGTGCTTATATACAGCGCTTTCTATCGTATTAACGATCTCAAAGTGCTTTACAATTTATTATTACACCGTACATCATGCCCTGGTCCACGCTGCAGCCGTTTATAGGCGCTCAATCGGCCTCGACCCTCACAGATACCAATTGACACTCCTGGGTGGAGAAAGGCAATTGTGGTTAAGTGTGTTGCCTAAAGGCACAAACAACTTGTTCCTAGCAGGGTTCGAACGCCGTAACCACTGGGCCATGGCATTCTACATAAACATTCTACATTAAGGTGATCACATTTTCAATGCATCTGGGAAATAGGGCTCTTTTGAGTTAAAATGTTAATAAAGAATAATAATCAGGATTTCCCATGGTGAACAACACAATTTCCGGCAGTTTTGGGGTTCGTTCACAAAATCAAACACCCAAACATTAGTAAAACATGTCAAAACATTTTGTTTGTGTTTGTCTCAAGACAAACACTTTAACTACAAAGTAGTCAACGTCATTATAGTCAGAACTTTTCCCATTTTTGAAAAATGTGAAATCTGCTGCACGATTGGAGATAATCTCTCTGAAGTACAGGGTAAGTCAAACAAAACTGAACCGAAAAACAAACTAATATATTTCCTCTAAAACACAAAACTATGAAGCTCAAGCACCGACATTAGAAGCCTATTTATTAAACAACTTTTAAGTTAAAAAGTATTACTATTAAAAGGCAGGATACACCATTTGCGGATATCAATTTTGTTTAGTACGGAATTAATAGGAAATATCTTCCTTATTTAAAAGTTAAGAATGATTTCAGGCATCCAGCAAAAAGATTGCGCTAGATATCCTGTAATAGTCCCGAAAATTACGATCGCGATCGCTGGTTGGCGATTGCCAAAAAAACCACCGAAGAACAACATGATAACCAATGCCTGACGCCGGTTGAAAAACAACGCTGTTTTTTTTGCTTTTCTCAGCATCTATGATTGTAAAACTGTGGACAGGTCAGTTAAATGATAATTACTATAAAATACACACCGCCCCTCCAAATCCACCCATAATTCAAGCAATTACCAATGGTGTATCCTACCTTTAAACCAAACCCCCCTAAAAATCAGGTTCGTAAAATCAGTTTTGTGAAATGCGATTTCAAGAAGTGTCGTTACAATAATTGTCTTCAAACATCTTCAGCGCTAAAACCTCGGTTTAAAAGTTCCACTCGGTCCACTTAAGTCATGTACCAACACGTGTCCATACGTGTGACATTGCCAAATATTTTCTGATCGTTTATAAGACTAAACTCCATACTTCGAAACATAGAGGCTAAGGGAGGGGCTTGTTCATGACGCAACCCCATGTATTATGTTCAAACTCAAATTCAAATATTAGTAACGTTAGTTGGAAACTTGTTGATAGTGACCATCTCGGACATTAGATCGAGGTTACCCTTGCGATACTAAATAATGCAACATCACTGTGTTGTTTTGGTGAACAGATACCAGCCCGTCAACTGCAGCTACAGTGGCAATTGTCACTAGTATTTCGGCTCTTCTCCTCATTGTTGTCACTACCGGTATGATTGTGTTTCTGATACAAAGAGCAAGGACGCCCAAGCAGAGTGCCATCATGCGCCAATCTGATCAAGGCATGAAAATGCACAACAAATTCCCGCACCAAAAGATATACCTGGTGAGTGCTTATAGCTGTTTTGTTGTTGTCACCCTTTATTCTTTGAAGTAGTTTTGCTTCAACACTGAGTTTTTCATTTGTTCCGGGGCGCGCTGTCCGTCTATGTAGTTTATCAATCATCAATACTCCGAATACGGGTTTATTGGGGGCGCCCTCGATTGTCACGCAATTTGTTTTAAACTCAGTCTTGACGCAAGAGTCGAAAAGACCTGTGAAATTCCAAGAACATTCCAAGCATAGCTCGAGTTGTTTTCATTCAATGTAGTGTACAATACACGCTGTGTGTTTCCCATAAATTGCACACGGAACCATTGCAAAAATGTTGTTTCTTACACGTCCGCAAAAGTCGAACACTTTACAACGTGTAAGAAACCACATTTGCGCAATGGTGCCATGTGCAATTTATGGGAAACACACAGTGTGTAACGTACACTATACATTTAATGAAAACGACTTAGTAGCTATTTGAGCTATGCTTGGAATATCCTCGGAATTATATGGGTCTGTTCGACTCTTGCGTCAAGACTGAGTTCAGAAACAAATCGCGTGACAATCGAGGGCCTCCTCAATAAGCCCGTTTTCGGAGTATTGATGATTTATGAACTGCATAGACGTATGGCGTGCCCCGGAACAAATGAAAAACTTAGTCTTGGAGCAAGACTACGTATAACTGCCGATTACTAAAAACAAGATTTTTTGGGACATTCCTTATTCAGCCTCAGTAGGTCAGTAGGTCGCCATTGGTAATTGCTGGAATTGTCAGGAATGGGTGGATTTGGGGGGTTGTATTTAAATTTTTACTAAATATCGTTTAACTGGTTTGTCCGAAGTTTCACAATCATGGATGCCGAGAAAAAAAGCAAGAAAAACGGCGTTCGTTTTCAACCAGCGTTGGCCAGTTGCTCTTGTTCTTGTTTTTTTTTCGCGATTGCCGTCCAGCAATCGTAATTTGTTGGAACAAATACAGGATATCTAGCGCAATCATTTTGCTGGATGCCTAGAATCATTATTTACTTTCAAATACGAAGATATTTCTGAATAATTAGGTAGTCAACATTTTTGATATCTACAAATGTTGTATCTTACCTTTAACTCGATCGGTAAAAATTCAATACTGTGTTTACACAAAGCGCTACACCTATTTGCTTGTGTATACTAAGGCTGCATCTTCTGCGTCACATTTGGGGGTGGCCAACGCTGACATTCAGGCTAGCTTTGTAAAACTTATATATGTAGATATTAGGAGCCTCTAGTGCAGTGTTTATTTTGTAACTTGTGTTTGTTTAATAAGCCTTAACAAATATGTTTCTCATTTCATATGTCTATGTTATTGCAGAACCCAGGCTTCAATCCAGTATCCTTATCAGAATTCACCACCCCTTATGTCGTAGGTACGGGCAATCCGGTAAGTAACATCGATAGATAATCAGGATTCAAGTTTAACTTATTATTTTCAGTATAAAGATAAAGTTGAAAGACATGACAACAGTGGCTGCAAGGAGCAAGTTCGGGCGCGAACTATAGTCAACTATTAGTCAGCCTCTGCTTTACCAATGCGCATGCAGTTCGCTCGAACGGCTCAAGTCAAACTATTGTTGAGAAGATGGCAACCGCTTTGCGACATGAAGGAGATGGGTATTGACACTGTTCTCCCATGCATATAAGTAGGATAAGTCATAACGTTAGTCATGTTGGTCCAAAAACAAGAAACAAATAACATAAGGCTTGCCAGATTTTCACTTAAAATTCTGTTCCTTGCTCTATGCTCCGTCCGACTACTACCATCACATTTTCCACGTCACTTGTTCTTTCCATGTTTTCTTATGAAAAGAGGCTATTGTCAACCAGCGGCAACCGTGCCACGGGGTCTGGTTTCAAATAGTCGACTAGATAGTCTAACCATCTTGCGTTCGAGTGACGTTAGTCGAACTATGGTTAACTATAGTTTGCGCCCGAACTTGCTCAAGGACGTTAATACCTTGAAGACGAGGTCAACATGTTTCCCTTTCATACGCCACCGGAGTTGAGCTGTTCGGGTTCACACTATCCCCAACCCTGATTTGTCTTTGAACTGAATGGACAAAAATTACAAACATAACGTAAGACAAACCTGAGGAGGCAATATAACCCCTATCAGGCGGTAATTGAAGTTCTCCAAGTTACATATAAAAAAAAATGCGTGAAACAAAAAAGTAAACAGCTATGAGTATGATATGGAATGTGCATGATACATGTATATCCTGTATATCCTATTATGGAGAGTGCTGGTGTAAGCATTACAAACGGTAACAGACGGGCGTATACTCCAAGTTCGTTTACCGGGAGCCGATCGTATTAATAGCCTTTCTTTTATCGGCTCTCGCTTGAAAATGAAGCTGGTGAACTGTTTCACAGTACCATGGGAGGCTTGGCACTCCCAGCTGCGAATTTTTTTTTCCCGAACAGGTTTGCACAATTTCATGAATTATTCAGTAGTTTGGATGAGAAGTTATGTTTATTCATCGGAATAAAACATGACGTCACAGCATTGTTGTTATTAGTTAACTAGTTACAATAAATCACTTTAAAGAACAGCTGTTGTCGAGCTGCTATACGTAGTGTAGTGGATAGTGGGATTGGCTATGGATCAAAGATCCCGGGTTCGAATCCTGCTGTAGTAGGTCACCTCGTTTTTCCTAGTCAAATTGATATCTTTAGAGTATTTTTAATTTAAGGGGAAAAGGAGACCTAGAACCTAAGTGTTGTACAGCGATCAACGCAACTACTGAATAATTCATGAAATTGTGCAAACCTGTTTGGGAAAAAAAAAATCGCCTCCCGGCTCCCGATATACATTGCAATTTTATTTCGCATTCAAATAGTGGACGTAGAACAATAGAGAACAATAGGGTCCACGATTGACAGAGAGTCCACGATTGAACATAGTGTACAAAACCTGAGGGAAGCCTTCCCAAAACGTTAGTGTACAAACAAATGAGGGACAATAGGGGGTTCGCGATGGAAGGTGTTTACACATGTGAGTGCGTGGGTAGGCATACACCAAGTTATGGGGAAATCTGACCGAGTTGTGGGTATAATGAATAATAAAAAGGTATAATGAAAGAAAATGGAGAAGACAAATTAGGGAGATGTTGAACATTTTAGGTCAAAAGAAGCACACGAACCCTATGGAATGTCCCCATATCGTCATGTACTAAAATAATGTGTGTATGCAAAATGTGTTTCGCATGGATAAACTCCAGTGTTGAGTTAGCAGACTCTTTATCTTGAAGTCTGTTCATTTGTTTCTCTCTCCTTTAGCTTCGCAAGATGATGTCGAGTGACGAAAGCATGTACTACTAAAGCTCTTGATTTTCTTTGGCCAAAACTGAGGAAAAAGATCATCCTAATTAATTAAATACATGGTGGTACAAAAATAAATCCCCATACTTCAAAGATCAACGAACCTAAACATTGATGTGTGTGGCTAGGAAATCTTGTTATGCTAGGAGTCCACTGGGCCAGCGCCAGTTGGTGCCAGTTCGCGCCAAAGATTATGTGATTGGCGCGTAGTGGCTCGCTGTGGCGCCGAATTAATGTCCGCTTGGCATGTGTCGCCAAGTGGAATAAACTGGGTGTCATATGGCGTGCGCCAAATGCCACCCGGCTTGCTCCAAAATGTTGCGCCAGTTTGCGCTAGTTCGCGCCATTACACGGCCATTTGATTCCAAAATTCACCCTGTTGGCGCCATTCGCGCCAATAGACGGCTACTTTGCGCCACTTGGTGATTAGTTTGTGCCAAAGGTCGCCAAATTGGTTTGAACTTGCCGCCGCTTGGCGCTACTTGCCGACTATATAAATATCGGCCATCGGCTACCCGGTTCAGACCCCCCTCAGCTGCTGTATGAACAACATCTCTACTGGCGCCGAATGGCGGGCAACCAGGTGGCATTTGACGCGAAGTAGTCACCAATCGGGTGCCGTTTGGCTCGCGCCACTGCACATTTGGCGCGCTTTGGCGGGCTATCCGCCTCTGTTGGAATTATTTGGCGCGTAGTGGCGCAAACAAGGTGCGCCAAGTGGCGCCATGTGGCGCGAAATCTCATTGGCGCAACTTGGCGCGCGCCATTACAGTGGATTCCAATAGACGGATTGTTTGCGCCAAAGGGCGATATGTTCGCGCTATTTGGTGCCACTTGGCGGACACTTGGCGCTGATTGCTCGATGCAAGTGGCGCGACGAAAATTCTTGCCGCCACATTCAAATTTGGTGCCGTTACGGGCCACCACGAGCCAGTTGGGAGGCAGTTTGAGCCACTAGGCACCTTATTGGCGACACTAGGCGCCACAGCAAATTGCATTGGCGCAAACTGGCACCAACTGGCGCTGGCCCAGTGGACTCCTAGCATTAGAAGGAAAATTATGCGAATGCGAATCTTGTGCTAAAATCACATCCTGCTATACTGGCAGTGTCCACTTTGAGCTGTTCAACTGTTCAGGGGCGCGCCGTCCGCTATCCGGGCTTATTGAGGGCGCCTTTAATTATCTCCAGATTCAGTTCCCAGTACGGTCTTGGCGCAAGAGTCACGTGAACCCGTAAAATTCCGAGGGCATTCCAAGCATAGCTCTAATAGCTACTCGCCTCCGCATGCGCGCTGAGTCGTTTTCGTTCAATGTTGTGTACGATTATTATACACGCTGTGTGTTTCCCATAAATTGCACACGACACCATTGCACAAATGTGACCCAGCACGAGTAAATAAGACACTTTGAGGCAAAAATGAAAATTGAGATTTTGATTTCATCGTTTAAAGCTAAACAAGCTTTAAATGATGAAATCAAAATCTCAATTTTCATTTTTGCCTCAAAGTGTCTCATTTACTCGTGCTGGGTCACAAATGTGTTTTTGTACACGTCCGCAAAATGCGAAGATTTTTTGGCTGCCTTGGCACAATGATACACCCGGAAATTGTTCGCCGTTTGCGGACGTGTAAGACATTAGATTGGTTTTCTTTTACTAGATCTTCTGAAAATACGATAAGTAAACAATCCAATTTTCGAGGATTTCAGAACCTTGTACCCTTTTAAAGAGTATACACATATATTTTAGTTTCATATGTTTTAGTTTCAACAAAACTGAATGTAAACAAACTAAATTATAATAAGTTTATAAAGCACGCTGTAGCCCGTTAAAAGTAGGATACACTATTGGTAATTGCTTGAATTATTAGGAATGGGTGGATTTTATAGGGGGTTAGTAAATATTGTTTAACTGACCTTTTCGAAGTTTTACAATTATGGATGCCGAAGGAAAAAAGCAAGAAAAACGGCATTCCTTTTTAACCGGCTTCGGGCAGTTCTTCTTTTATATACAATTTAAGTTTAAGAATTACAGATGCCTAATGCAATCATTCGGCTGGATGCCTAAAATCATTATTTACTTTTATATAAGTAAGATATTTCTTAATAATTCGGTAGTAAAATTGTTCGATATCTGTAAATGTTGTATACTACCTTGAAGTTATGTTTTTAAACAAAACGTTGTCTGAGTGTATAGTGTGTACAATTATGGAGTGTTTAAGTTCTGGGCTGGCATACACTATACATGTACATGTACATGTATATTTTTGACGATTAGAAGCAGAATTTATTTTCCAAAATAAAAATGTGTGTGGATCTAATATACGGTAATGGTGAATAGTTTGTAAAGAAGTAGATGTTCAGAAGGAATCCGTAAAAAAATTAAAAAAATTAAGGAGTCGTGCATTTGTTTATTTGAACTTACTTTTTAGGAAGAGTTGTATAGGTTGTTTAATCTATGTTTTAAGATTTAAAGGTGTAATGCACATGTATAGTTTGGGATTTAGTGCAAAAGAGCTGTTTTAAAGTTTGAGTTTGTTGGTGGTTGTTATTTTGAATTGGAATTTGTGTTTTTCAAGATGTAATGAGGGAGGTGTCGATGGAGAAAGCATTAGGTGTAAGCCTGTTACATTTTGAGAGAAACTTTGTACTCTGTGTACAGTGTTTTGTTATTATTATTTGTAATGGTTTATTGTTAACATTTAAACATTGCAGCCAAAACGGCTGAATTGTGTTTAAAATCCATCATTCGAGTACAAAAACACTAAAAAGCTGACAAGGATTATATACTTGCGTCACACATAAAAATGTAAATTAAAATAGATAGAATTAAAATAGATATGCAAATATATATACTACGTTAAACCACAAAACAAGAGTCGCCACAAAAACGACATTACATTATTTTTGTTAAGTGAGTCAACCAGGGATGGGATACACCTAATTTTATACCGGTTTGTTCCATATTTAGTTGGATACATCTTATTTGCATTATAATTATGTAAGTTATTTCTTTTTGGTGGAAGCCAGTCCCTGTAGTTTTTAGAAACAAGGAGTTTTTTCTCCAAAGTTAAGAAAAAGCTGCTTAAGTCTATTTGAGATAGTGGCTAAACCAACCTGGTTACATATTTCGTCATAGGATTTAGTTGCATTGAAGTTGTCATCCAGTATGGTATGAAAGGATTTATTTTGTAACCGCTCCAAGTCTATTTCAGATAGTGGCTAAACCAACCTGGTTACATATTTCATCATAGGATTTAGTTGCATTGAATTTGTCAGCCAGTATGGTACGAAAGGATTTATTTTGTAACCGCTCAAAAGAAATACTGTGTGCCTTTGTCAATCCGGAATACCATACAGGACAGGCATAGGCCGTACATATACATAACATACACTGTTAGCAGATCCTTAATAGGAACAAAACATCGCTTAAGTTGACGTAACAAGAAAAACCTACGGTTAAAATTACGACACAGGTTAGTGATCTGGGTTTCCCACTTCAAGTTACTCTGTATATTAACACCTAAAAGCTTCAAGCAATCCGTTTGCTTAATTTGGGAATGAGATATATGTCAAAATAAGGTGTGTTAGGTGGGTTTAGTCGAAAACTAATTTTCATACATTGACATTTGTTTTATCTCAGTGGTATTGGGAACAAAATCATTGATCATGACTAAAAAAAAATTGGTTCAATGTTGGTTCCTTGAGGAACTCCAGCATGCAAAATGTCCCCAAAAGAAAGAAAACCACTGTACTGAACAGACTGGAAGCGATATGATAAGAAGCTACATAACCAAGGAATTAAGGATGATCTAACCCCCAATTGAATAAATTTAGTGTTGACAATATTGTGGTCAGCTCTATCAAATGCCTTACTGAAATCTGTGGCTATCAACATGGCAGAATTCTGTGAGTTATCAAGAGCACTATGTATATCATCCAAAAGTCTAATCAAACAATGGGATGTAGAATTACCCCTTAATGATTCAAATTGGCATTTATCAAGGGAAGCTCTGATATCATTCAGGATTCATTCAACAATAACATCTTCACAAATCTTTGAGAATATACACGTGAGTGAGATAGGACGAACACTGTCAATATTCAGAGGATTGGTTTTAGGTACGAGGACAACAACATTTTTCCCCAAATTTCAGGAACTGCACCTTCTCGGAGTGAACAATTAACAATTCTGGTCAAGGGAAACATATACTTCATAAGCAAAACATTTTAAGAGACGAGGCGGTAGACAATCAGGCCCCCCAGATTTACCTATAGTTTGATCTTTTTGAGTTTATTAAAAACTTAAATAGGTGTTACCACTTGAGCTAAACATTGTGAGGATAAGTATGCAGGTAATTTACCCAAGTCTAAACGAGGAATATCATCGGCCACAGAATTAACCTTTGTTTTAATTAAACTTCATTTATTTTGCTGGTAATCTCTACGGGCGAGGTACCAGGTATATCAAGGGTATGTTTGCACTCCATACCAGCCATTTCCTTTATTTGTTGGTGCCATTGTCTCGGGTTGCTTACTCTAAGTTTGACAATACTGGAATTATAGAAGGCAACCCTCGCTAGTTTAATAAACCTAATAACCTTATTGCGGAGAAGTTTCCCAAGGCTAGTTTTAGCACTCTTAGAAGCTTTCTGGCGTTTAATAATAAAAGATTTAATTTCAGGGTTCATCTACGGCTTGTCATTGTTGTGGAGACAAACAGTTTTAGTCAGAAAGTACTTATCCAAAGCACCTTGCAGAACTTGGTAAAACTCATCAGCTTGAACACAGGTTGAAGGTGCTGACGTAACGGCATTCCAGTCATATTTTGTTATCCACTGGCCGAATTCACGCCTGTCCGAGTCTCTAATGGGTCGCACCACCCTGCGTTGAGTAGAAGTTGGTTGATGAGGCAAATCAACAGGGAGCCAAAGGACCATTTTATGGTCACTTAGCCAATGGGTGAAGTTCTCTGCGGGGTACGGTAGTAACGCTTCAAATTCGTTATAATTGTATCCAGGGTAGCTTGTCCTCTTATAGGAGCATTAACGATCTGGACCAGACCGGTCAGACGACAGACAAGATTAGTATCCAGTTTATTACAATTCCCAAGGATGACAATTCCAGATGAGAGATGTTTAGATTGAAACGCATCCAAGGTAGATACCAAAATGTTCAATAAGTAGGTTATTATACGATGATGCTGGCGGTTGATAACATTCCCAAGGATGACAATTCCAGATGAGAGATGTTTAGATTGAAACGCAATCAAGGTAGATACCAAAATGTTCAATACGTAGGTCATTATACGATGATGCTGGCGGTTGATAAAATTCCCAAGGATGACAATTCCAGATGAGAGATGTTTAGATTGAAACGCATCCAAAGTAGATACCAAAATGTTCAATAAGTAGGTCATTCTACGATGATGCTGGCGGTTGATAAAATTCCCAAGGATGACAATTCCGGATGAGAGATGTTTAGATTGAAACGCATCCAAGGTAGATACCACAATGTTCAATAAGTAGGTCATTATACGATGATGCTGGCGGTTGATAAAATTCCCAAGGATGACAATTCCAGATGAGAGATGTTTAGATTGAAACGCATCCAAGGTAGATACCTTAATGTTCAATGAGTAGGTCATTATACGATGATGCTGGCGGTTGATAAAGGACAGCGACTAATATAAGCCAGAAACTGCCCTTGGTAGACGCGATGGCCTGGTCCATAACCATATACTTCAAGTTTATCACGTACCCTGATTTGCTCCAGAGTTCTCACTTGAATGCTATCACGCACATACAGGGCAACTCCTCCACCTCTTTTATGCTTTCGTGGTTTGCTATGTAGACTGTATCCAGAGATGCCAAAGTAACTAGGTTCCACATTTGCCGGGAACCAGGTTTCAGAAATTGCAGCAATATCAATATTATTTATTGACAAGATCACCGACAGTTCATCGATTCGTTTAACTAGTGATCTGGCATTTATTAGGGTAAACGATGGGAGTTTGACATTCCTCAGAACAGTTGATCCAATATCAACAGTCTTTTCAACAGTAAGATTAAATGGGTTACGATGTCAGGACGCTCTAATTCTCTGCAACTTACAGGATGGCGTTAGTAGGAAAGGTGTAGGCATGCATGGAGGGCCAGGCATGCGGTCGGACGAAACAATAACGGCAATTTTCTTTGTGATACTCCTTCCAGTTCCACCACGCTTGCCACATTTAGTCCGTTTTTCTTATATTTTCGAGATTCAGATTCATGATTTAAAATGCATTTAAAATCTATGACAGAAATGTAAGGGTAGGCCTAACATATACAAAAGTATGAATAAGGATAAAACTGCTGCAAACTGCTTACTGGCTGAAATGACCTGAAATATACAAATCAAATAAGTTAGAAGGCCTAATATTTCGATCTTAACAAGATCTTCTTCAGAGACTTAATGGCTGTGTACAAGAAACAAACATATATAGGGCAACATACAACATGATGCACATCATGGATGGAGGAAGAAACACAAAAGAAAAAAGCACAAAGTCCAATGGAACAATCAACAAAAGGAGGATTAGGCTGAGGGATTAAAGGGTGAGGTCAGTAAGGGTTAGGATCAAAGTCAGGGTAGGAACAAAAACAGAAGGGGTAAAACCACAAGGAAGGGGGTCCAGGGTGGAGATCAAAGGGAAGAACTAACAAAGAGGTATGAATAATAGGAAGGGGAGGGGGGGGGGGGGGGGTAGGAAAATAGACAGGAGAAACTTGAATCTGAAACAGATGACAAATAGAAGAACAAATTGAAGTTAATCATTTCCTAGTTGTACATGTATGTTAAGCCCATGTGGTTGAATAGTCCGAAGACGATTCATCCAAACTCTCTCCCGGCTGAGGCGGACCGGACTCATTCCGGTGGCCAAGTGATTCTATGCCCTGTAGAATCATATCAGAAATGCAATGGTTAGGCTGGTTAAAGTGATGTCCGACGGGGGTATCCAGTTTCTTGGTGTGGACAGTCGATCGATGACCGTAGAAACGCTTTTGTATGGCATTTTTGGTATCTCCGACATACTGAACTCAACAAAACCTGCAAGAGATGAGATATATGACATTAGATGTACTGCAAGTGATGTTACCAATAATTATATGAGTAGTACCAGAAGAGTGGCCAGAAAAGGAGTCAGACTCCTAGTTGTGGATCTGGCAGACCACACATCTGGAACTGCACTTGAAAGTTCCGTGCTGGATGGGAGGAGATGCATCCAAGCTGGGAACTTCGGCTCGAACAATGAGGTCTCGTAGATTACGAGGGCGTCTATACGCCAATACAGGGCTGTCGGGGATAGCGTGGACAAGGCGATCTGAAGTGTGGAGAATGTGATGGCTGTCGTTAGTAATTTTGCGAAGGGAATGGAGACTGGGGTGAAAGGTAGTTACCAGGGGGATCATGGATTTGGCATTAGTCTGGGGGGCCAAATTTCTGGGTACAGATTTGGCTCTGGCAATGGCACGTTGAACTTGGCGGGAGCTGTGACCCCTGGCAACCAAGTTGTTCTTCAGTATCTGTGAATGGCGGGAGAAGTTATAAGTCATTAGAACAAATCCTTTTGAGTCTGAGGGCCTGACTAAATGCTATACCAGTCTTACAATGCCCAGGGTGACAGCTGGAGGAGTGGAGTTTCTGGTGTGTGTCTGTGGGTTTAGAATACAGATCAGTGGTTATTACGTTATCCTCCTTGCAGATGGTGACATCCAGGAAGTGGGCCTGATGATGCGAGTGCTCTGATGTGAACTTGATGGTCCTGTTGAAGGAATTCATGTAATTAGTGAAAGTTAGCAGACTGTCCTCATCACTGGTCCAGATGAAAAATACACCATCAATGTATCTCCACCAGATCCAGGGACGGCACGGTGCTAAAGCAAGCATGCGTTCCTCGAGGTCACCCATGAAGAGGCATGCAAAGGAGGGTGCCATGCGAGTACCCATTGCAGTGCCATGTACCTGTAAATAGTGCTTATCTAGGAAGGAAAAAGTACGTATACATCAGAAAATATTGAAGGATTTATTGAGTAGGCCTATAAGCATTTCTTAGTTTTAGGTAAAGTCTGGTAAAGTCTGGTTTGAATATTACACATTTAAAAGGTGTATTAATAAAAAACTGTTTAACAATTTTGTTTTAAATTCCATTTCTTCTGAGACAGTTTGGTTTTAACAAACCTGTTATGATTATGTAAAGCCCATTTCACACTTGTCCGAATCGTCACTCCGTTCATGTTCCGAGTAAAAAATTATGGAATCGGTGTTTAATCGGTTTGAACTGAACTCAACGGATTTCTCTCGGTTTCCCTCGGTTTTCCAACGCTATATACTCGTGTACGTTCGGTGATGCACTGAGGAACTTGGAGAAATTATTGAACCTGTTTAATAATTTCTCCGAATTGTCGCGGCAACCTCAATACGGACGGTATCCGGTATACAAACGGAATATGCACGGAATGCACGGAATATACACTGTACTCGTTCGTTGCCATTCGTTGCAATGCGGAATAGATACGGAAGAGTACGGAACAGGCCTCCGATTCCGATCCATAACCGTATGTATTCAGAGTTCATTTCGAACCCACACCATTGTAATGCCGATCAAAAAACGGACGCACCGAATTGAAGGCCACTACTCCGATGATATACCGCATTACCACGATGTAATACCGCATATTAAACGAACATATTACGGAAGCTTAAAGTGACCATCCGCGTTTCCGCGTTTCTGAGATAATTTATTTCGGTAAGACGGAATACTGAGATAAAAAGACGTCTTTCCTAATATTGTATCTCAGAAAGACGTCTTCATGTGATAATCGTATCTCAAAAAGACGCCTTTCCATGATATCGTATCTTAGAAGGACGTCATTCCGTGATATTATATCTCGGAAAGACGTCTTTCTATGATAATCGTATCTCGGAAAGACGTTTTTCCATGATAATCGTATTTCGGAAAGACGTCTTTCCATGATAATCGTATCTCGGAAAGACGTCTTTCCATGATACTCGTATCTCTCAAGAAGACGTCTTTCAACGATATACTACGGTGGCCCACAACTGTCACTGCCAAAGTAAAACGTCGTGGCCAAAGCAAATGTACGGAAGCTTAAAGTGACCATCCGCGTTTCCGCGTTTCTGAGATAATTTATCTTGGAAAGACGGAATACTGAGATAAAAATATGTCTTTCCGTGATATCGTATCTCAAAAAGACGTCTTTTCTAATAATCGTATCTCAGAAAGACGTCTTTCCATGATAATCGTATCTCAGAAAGACGCCGTTCCATGATATCGTATCTTAGAAAGACGTCTTTCCGTGATATTATATCTCAGAAAGACGTCTTTCACTGATATCGTATCTCGAAAAAAAGACGTCTTTCCATGATAATCGTGTCTCTCAAGAAGACGTCTTTCAACAATATACTACGGTGGCCCACAACTGTCACGGCCAAAGTAAAGGCGTCGTGGCCAAAGCAAAAGCGTCACGGAAAAAGAAAAATGACTACCATACGGATTGATTAAAGGCCGACTTTAGTCTCGGTAAACCATGGAAAAATGAAATGTGGCAAATTGGTAAAACTGGTTCCCACCAAATTACATTTCAATAGACCCTGGTACTCCTGACGTCCAACTTACGTCGACGTGCGCTTTCTTATTGGGTTGTCTGCATGGTGGGTTCGAAGTTGAAACAAATCGTGACGTCTTTAGTACTTCCCAAAAATTATTGTGTTCTGTACAAAAGCACAATTGTGTTGCAATGCACCATGGGTAGGCCTACTATACTGGGATCAATAATTGTAGGCATTTAGTTGGACCGTAACTGCACGTCCGCAGTAATGATTTGGTTTAACATTATATTAAACGAATGCCAACTTGTTCACACACAAGTCAGCATTATCGCTGGTGAGGGCTATAGCATATTGAATTGCAACAAGACTCTTAATTACAGTAAGGTCTAGGCAACATAAATTTCGCGACCGAAAAAGCAACTTTTCAAACACCTTTCTTATTGACTTTACTAAAGACACTTTCTTACTAGAGAGTATTACCGTGGTGTTACCGCAAACTCCTATTGCCTTTTCACCAGGCAAACATTCAAATCTCATAAAGACACTGTTACCCAAGAGGAGATTGCGGACAATCTTAAAAAATTGCTTCTGGCAAGGCCCCTTGTTTCGACGGGTTGAATTCTTTTGTAATCAAACAGGCAAGGTATTTGTTTGCCAAACCTTTTATCATTTATCCTCAACAAAATGTTTAACACCAGTATATAGTATATATTTCCCGATGGATAAAACCAAAGTTATACCAATTTAAAAAAAAAGGTTGTAGGCATGATATTACTAATTATAGACCAATATCGGTTCTGTCGACATTCTCTAATCTATTTGAAAGGATAATATACATTCGATTAATATATTTTATTAATAAGAATGATATTATTTTTGAGCCACAATTTGGTTTCAGACAAAATCAGGTAACTGAATTATCAACATCACATGTACTCAGTAAAATATGTAATGCGATCGATCATAATAAATTCTCAATTGGCATATTCCTTGACTTATCTAAAGCCTTTGACACAGTCAATCATAATATATTAATTAGTAAGATGTAACATTACGGTGTGCGTGGGACTGCCCTAGACCTATTTAAATGTTTCATGACGATCAGACCTATCACCTGTCATTTAAAAACAAATCCGCGTTTTTGATGACATTATCACGGTGTCGCACATTTGTCGTGTATTTGTGTGACAAATTGATTATATATTTTTTATAAATTTAGCATATTGTGTTGATGAGATATGGCTTGAAAGTCCAATTCAACTCAAAAGTTCATATTTACGATGACGTCGTCATTACGTCGACACCTTATTTTTCTTTTTACATATAACACATCCCGGGATACCAACATACCAATTTTAAACCCAATCTAATAATTCCGAAGATACAAGGCCTTGAAAATTGCACCTTTAACTTGACGTTACATGACACTAGATGACGTCATTGTCTTTTGCAACACTGTGACACTTGACTTTTTCCGCAGTGCTTTTGTTTCTGCTGCGGGGCTTTTGCCGTGACAGTTGTGGGCCACCGTAATAATCGTGGGAAAGACGCCTTTCTATGATGAAAGACGTCTTTCCGACATAAAATATCGTGGGAAGACGTCTTTCCGAGATACGATTATCATGGAAAGACGTCTTTCTGAGATACGATATCAGGGACAGACATATTTTTATCTCAGTATTCCGTCTTTCCGAGATAAATTATCTCAGAAACGCGGAAACGCGGATGGCCACTTTAAGCTTCCGTAGTGATACGATTATCACAGGAAGACTTCTTTCCGAGATACGATATTACGGAAAGACGTCTTTCCGAGAAACGATATCACGGAAAGACATATTTTTATCTCAGTATTCCGTCTTTCCAAGATAAATTATCTTAGAAACGCGGAAACGCGGATGGTCACTTTAAGCTTCCGTAATAAATTTCCCGCAGATTAAACAACATCGCCCAGGATTCTTGCCCGGTTCCTCTGCCATCTTGGAGCCCACATGGATAAACCGTGCCGACGACTTGCCGACACGACTCCGAGATTAATTGCAAACACTTTCGGTACATTAAACCTGACCTATTCTACACTAGCTGTCGTATGTGCGCTTGCGTGAAGAACAAAAATTCTTCATTTACATACACAAATAGCGCATGCGCACTAGTTTTGTACCGTTTTCGGTAAACAAAATTACGAGATTCCAAAGATGTTGTTATAGTCCAGGAAAAATAAGTTTTGACCTCAAACAAATTGCAACAAATTGTTTTTCACCACAGTGCACTTCTATAAGGTTCCTAGAATTACATACTAAAAATCTACAAAAATCCAAGCGGTGGAAATATGTCTAATTCGCATAAATCGTTAATCCCTGCTGTGTAATATGTTTATTCCCATATTTGGGTATATATTTTATTTTTATTTTTTGAAAAGTTTATTTTGGTGATTCTACTTAAATATCCTTACTTCAATAACATTTGCTAAAGCATATAAGTGACTGAATAATTATGAGAACACAGTAATTATTCAAAATGACAACTTCGTGACCCTATAAAATGTGCGCACATTACACTGTCTCCAGATATCATCAAGTAGTCAGTATTGGTGAGCTTCAAATTCACCAAGTTGCTTACTGGCACAGTTATCATATTAAAACCTTATGAAAAATCATATGAACAATAATAACATTGTGATATTTAGCCCAGAAAACAAAAACTTGGGGAAAATGGTGTGTCTATAAATTGGGCTAAAAAGTAGTTAAAGGGTTGCCTAACATGGAAGACTTGAACAAGTTCAAGGAAATCCCCAAAATACATTTTAACGTAGATATGATTATTGTAAGCAACAACAATCTTAACAAAACAAAATTTGGGGGGGGGGGGGGGGGGGGGGGGTTTCCTTGAACTTGTTCAAGTCTCTCACCTTAGGCAACCCTTCACCTACTTGTTAGCCCAATTTAGGGACACATCATTTTTTCCAAGTTTTTGTTTGCTGGGCTAAATATCACAATGTTATCATTGTTCATATGATTTTCCATAAGGTTTTAATGGGATAACTGTGCCAGTAAGCAACTTGGTGAATTTGAAGCACTTCAATACTTACTACTTGATGATATCTGGAGACACGGTAAATGCGTGCAAATGATAGGGTATAATTGTACTCATTTTGGACCATTACTATATTTTCATAATTATTTAGTCACTTACATGCTTTAGAAAGTGTTATTGAAGTAAAGATGTTTAAGTATAATCGCCAAAATAAACTTTAAAACAAATACAAATTAAATATATTAAAATTAAAACTGTGTTCAAGGGCACTGATAGCAAGAAAATAACCTAGGGCAGAGGGTTAGTTACATACAAAAATGATAAAATTATGGCAACTTGTCTTCAATTTCATGATTGGTTCTTAGTCAATATAAAAACACCCAGGTCAGAAGGTTTGGTGACATAACAAAATGAGTCTTCATACTTTTTACTATAGGTTTTCCTGGCCAATTTCAGCAAAAGATCATTCAATTTCATTATTGCGCTTTCAAATTCACGCGATTTCTCTATCTCAATTAAACTAGGGTTACTCTTTCGATATTAATGCATTCAATTTCGTTTTCGTGCACCCATCATTCCTTTATTTTCATTCCATTTCGTTTATAGGCATTCAAGACTACAAGATCGCCATTCTTTTGTTGAATATCCACCACAGAGGTGCAATCAAATTCAGAGTCATGGAAGCGCAATGCGATTTTGGACCTATTGTTTTTTTCTTTTTCGTTTATGGGCAACGCATTTTAACATTTGAGCGTTCAAATTCAACATGAGTATGGTACGGCTAATATGCTTGCGTTTAAAGTTAGCGATAATGTTATTTTACTGGCAGTTGTGTAGCTTATCTGTCTTACGCGTTTCATTTAATATAGGATTTCCCGGACGATATCGCAAAATGTGCACATTCATTTGTAAAATATGTATTCAATTTCGCGCTGAATTTCAGAACGACGTATATCCGAGTTTCATTTTCGCAAAAACGAGCATTCAATTTTATTTTGTTTAATTCAAATAAATGAATGTGCTTAGCGTTTCATTTAAACGAAAACAAACACGTGATTGGGCTTTCGGTTTGACGTATGCGTGGCCGATTATTAAGAGTGTGCAATCTATTTCGCAGCAAATCGATTTTTCATTGTGTCAAGGCCTGAATTGAATATTCTTTTTCATTTGTTATAATTTAAATTCGCATATTCTGCGTTCAATTTCAATAAAGTACATATGGCTATATAACTCACGATACAACTTGGATTAAATCATTAATAAATCAATGTATCGTGGGACTAATTGATCATTTATGTGTTGGCTCTTAAATTTATTTTAACCCTAACCATCCCAAATCTTCCAAAATCCTCTTTGCAAATTGGAGGTTTTTGCAGGAATGAGGTCACTTGGAAGTTGATGCATCAGATGAATTTGCAGGATTGAGGCTACTTAGGAATTTATCCAAATGAGGATTTTGAAGAATTGAGGTTATTTTGTTTTTGTTAATGACTTCTCTATCATTTTATCAGTTCAATTGTCTATCCGTTAATGAATTGTCCACCAAGACATGAGTGGTTGATGTCCAGTCTATTTGCTACATCTAAGTAGTCCGCGTCGTCAGCCTCAAAGGCATCGATAAGACTATTTCGATCAACGTCCGAGACTCGTCTGTATCTCCCTCTTGAAGCCATTATTGGAAAATTTTAGGGGGCATAAAGTAAAGTTTAGCTATATGATGCGATCGTGGCAAATGCAGAGCAAAGAAAGATTTTTTTTCTTTAACTTAGTGGTTTATATAGCATTTATTCGGTAGTTTCAAAGACGAGACCACCTGGTTTAATTCCCAATAATGTTACTTTTGATAACACATTATGGATTCCAATGCTTCACCAGGCATACAAATGCGTAGAAAATCGGCTGCACATTTAGCGAAATTGATTGTTGATAAATTAAAAGGAAAACATGATTGCGGGTGTGCATTCAAATTCGCGCTAAAATGAACTATCAATATACTAAATTCAGTGCACATTCGGGAAATCGTGTGATGATTTCTTAGGACTGGATGCACCATTATGCAAAAACGAATTATCTATTGTTGAATAGAAAACGGGAATTTGAACGTTCATACTATTTCGCACAAAAACGAATGCATCAGTTACAAATTTATGTGCACATTTTGCGATATCGTCCGGGAAAACCTATACTTATTGTTAGTCTTAATTGCAGATGTGTTCCTTTTGCTTTGTTACCCCATTAATTAAACTTTAAAATGTGTCTAAAGAACGGCTGAATAAAGTTTTCTGGCACATAAACAAAACAACACACAATATTTGTCTTGCATTTGTTTGCATTGTAATCGTTTTAATTGGTCTTTAATTAACTTGTTTTTCTTCTTTATTCGTTAATGTTAAGACCATGCAAATTAAACATTAATTAATGTGATCGTTATAACATTTAATTGTTGTTTCCCTGTGGATTTTGTTCACAGGTCCTTTATTTCTTATACGTTTATATATCTGAAATTGTTTTCTTTAACCTTCAATGTTCTGACGTGTTAGGCATCTCGGCATGTAAGTTTGGCTGTTGTTGTACCATCTCACGCAATTTTCATGAGTTATTTGTCCCACATTCTGTTGAGCCACTTCTCGAGGCCTCTGTTGAGGTCACCCCTCCACTGTTGAAGATTCACTCCTGCGTTATGTGCTGCTTCCCGGTCCCCTACTCGTAGCTGCCATTCTGGGAGGGCTAAATCTCGTTTGACGCCAGCTTTGAATGACGAATGGGCCATTTCAGTCATATTCAGGAATGGGGAGTAGGG
The DNA here is from genome assembly GCA_037893245.1 of Crossaster papposus. Taxonomy (NCBI): domain Eukaryota; kingdom Metazoa; phylum Echinodermata; class Asteroidea; order Velatida; family Solasteridae; genus Crossaster; species Crossaster papposus. The sequence goes on from JBAIAA010000321.1 coordinate 967,930, forward strand.
TGGCAGACGCTTCAACTGGATCAGCTGGTTGATTCCTGCTGGGAGCTGGGCGCGTACATGGGGTCTAGCATTGTCGTACACAAGAAAGACTGGTTCGTCTGCGGGGAACATTATTTTCGCACTCACGAGCTGTGTCCGCCAGAAACTCTTCAAATCTTTCTCTCGTGACGGTCTCAAAAGCTATTCGATGGTGTACAAGACCAATCTCTCCAGAAACAGCGAATGTCACATTGCAGTTGCGTCCGCGTTGTGCGTGTACCACGCGTCTCGCTGGGATACCGCGAGGTGCTCTTCCAAAAGACCGCCTCGTCCATATGTTGTAGCCAGTTTCGTCAATGAACACGCAGTGGCCAACAACTCCGTACTGCATGAACCACTGCGCGTACTCTACACGCATATCCAGTACCCGTGGCGAGTTGCGGGCATCAGGCACGTCCTCTGCAAGTTTAAGGGCCATGAGCATGCCGTCCAGGGTTCTAGCTATGGTGCTGGGAGACACGGTTGGCTTGTCTGGCAGAGAACGTTGGAGCTCATCTTTCATCTGAGTGAGAGTTAGTAGAGGGTTGACGTCCAGCAATCGCTCAAGCTCATCTCGCATCTCCTCATCTACTTTAGTGTTGTGTGCCCCTCCTGTAGGCAACTTCTCATGACGACCGGTGCGCAAGTATGTTGCCACGATGGACCTTGCAGTAGACCTCTTGATTCCTAGAGTGTCTGCCAATTCTAAGTAGTCAGCATGGTTGCCCTCGAATGCTTCAATCAGCCTTCCTCAGTCTACATTGCTCACTCTTCTGTAATGACCACGGGCAGCCATTTTCGCTTCCAAATCGTATATTTATTGAGAGGTATAACTCGGCAACAGTGTAGAAGTGATTTGTACTCATAATATCCTGCCTTTATATAGGCAAATACGAACCAGAAAGCCCATACCACAGAAACGAATTTGAATGCAAACATTTTCAAAAATGTTTGCCAGTTCATGAACATGAATAGTCGACCAGCCCGTTGCTGCTGGCTGTGACGAAATTGAATGAACTAAGTGACCATTTCAAATTGAATGATTGTATTTGTCTTATGAATGCTCAAGTTTTGAAATTGAATGACTCTTTTTAACTGTTGAATGCTGATGTACCTGAGCATTTATTTTCAAGCGAAATTGAATGAGCCGGGTATTAACTCGAATGTTTTTTTGTTCAAATTGGCCGGGAAAACCTATATTATAATGTAATTAGCGACATGTGATATCAACTAAACTTTGACTTGGGTACTGATACGTGAAAAAAACCCAAATATGTGGGTCAGGGTGTTGGTTACGCTGTGATCAAACATTAGGAGTCTTCCAACTCCTGATTTGTTGTTTTTACTCTTAATACAATCATGTGACCGTATAAATCTCTTCGACTTCAAAATCATAGTTTGACCAACCCATCAAACTAAACTTGCACTCATACCATGGTTACAGTCAGGGGCGTCAATCCCATTTCAAATGTGGGGGGGGACATTACTGAAGTCAAGAATTATTAGAGGGGTTTAGCATGCACATTATACAAACGTCAACCCGAGTGCACATGTTGGCACAGCCAGCATATCATGCGGCCGGCATAATTATGACAAGCCCAGACGGCGAGCGTCTTCCAGCGAAGACCTAAAGGGGCACTCTTGGAATCCCCAAAAATCTCATGTTTTGGATGTTTACTTATCCTATTTCAAATGTCTGGTTGAAAGGAAACCAACCTCATGTTTTACCGTTCTCGAGAAAACCCTGTGGTTTACATCGGACACGATATAAGAGAGAACTTGAAGGGAGAACCACGTGTTTCTGGCCTGGGGGCGCCATACCCATACCCATACCCGTACCCGGGGGCGCAGTGGTCCCCTGACTTCAATGCTGCGTTCCAATCGCATCGTGTTTATCGTGTTCACGAGTTCACGAGTCGTATAATGGCGTTCTAATCGCCTGGTAACTCGTGTTCACCCGGGCCCAATTTTACGGCGCTGCTAAGCACACGATTTTCTGCTAACCGAGCCTCCGTCTATTTCATGGAGACCGTAAGCAGTAAGCACAGCAAAAGGCACGCTTAACCAAGCGGGAAAATTTGCTTAAATCAGTGACGTAACAATAGAATCTCCATGCGCGCGCAAACGTTAGCACAAAAAAGCCGTGAAATAGCACTTAAGGTTAGCAAATTTTTCTGCTAAAGTTAGCACAACTTTTCCGCTAACTGTTAAGCAGCGCCGTGAAATTGGGCCCAGTGGTGAACTCGAGGTGGATTTTTTTCTCCATGTTCACGACTTCATAAACGAATGAAATACTCGTACGAGTTCTTGAGCGATAAAGAATGTCCTTGCCGTACGACTAACTCGACTGTGCGCGTGCGTCTTGGTGAGTAGCGTTTGGAATGCAACCAGGGGCCAATTTCACGGAGCTACTAAGCACAAAAATTTGCTTAGCACAAAAAAGTCTTGCTCATTAAAAAATAAGTTATCAGCAAAAATTCGACGTGTTTTTCATGCTAAGCAAAAAAACAGCTGATTATCAATCAAAAACAATAAAGATCACGTGAAAATTTGGTCTGTAACCTTGTTTTTACCAAGGACAAATTTTCATGCTAAGCAAATTTTTGTGCTTAGCCGGCTCCGTGAAATTGGCCCCAGGGCCCAATTTCTTAGCTCTGCAACAACAGAATTCTGCGCTTACGGTCACCATTTTCCGCTAACCGCGCTAGCAGAACAAAATTGCGCTAACCCTGTAAGCACAGAATCCTTAGTTACGGGATGTACGCATGCTCAGAAAACAAAATTCCTCGCTAACGCGTGAAATACTTTTACCATAAGCACCGAATTTTCTGCTATAGTAAGCAGGGATTTTTCGCTAACGGTAAGCAGAGCCAAGAAATTGGGCCCCGATCGTGAACGTGGAGAAATTCACGGTGAACACGATAAAAACGACGCGATTGGAACGCAGCGTTATACTGCGATTTGATTGATTGTCAGCTTTGCGAAGGTTCGCTAGAGTTGAACACGATCAAGCACAGCCAATGGCACACGGCACTTCACTGAACTTTTGTACACACAAAACTTTCTCAAACTAGGCTACAACTTTACCAAAAAACACAGATTTTAACCACAGCCGAAGTCCACACACAACCTACATGTTCTACAGTATGAATATGGCTGCAAAACATAATTTACTGAATTATCCATTTCAGGGGCTATGTTACAGCAACAGATAAGATAAATTTAGGGAAAAGTGAGATTACGTCTGGACGAGATAACGCCTGTTTTCAGGCGAACAGTATGTTCACGTAATGTACATGCACACGTACGAACTACACGTGAAGATCGAGTTCGCGCGCACACATACGCCTGCATAGGGCGGCCAAACCCGCAGTAGTAGCGCGTTAATTTGTCCGGTTCTGTTCCGCAGCCGTTGTTGGACTTGGATGGACTCCGTTTAAATCCGTCATCACGCCGCCGCTCCGCTATTCTTGACAGTTTCCGCTACAGTAAATATTGCCCTATTATGAGATACGCGAGAATCCTTAGTTACGGGATGTACGCATGCTCAGAAAACAAAATTCCTCGCTAACGCGTGAAATACTTTTACCATAAGCACCGAATTTTCTGCTATAGTAAGCAGGGATTTTTCGCTAACGGTAAGCAGAGCCAAGAAATTGGGCCCCGATCGTGAACGTGGAGAAATTCACGGTGAACACGATAAAAACGACGCGATTGGAACGCAGCGTTATACTGCGATTTGATTGATTGTCAGCTTTGCGAAGGTTCGCTAGAGTTGAACACGATCAAGCACAGCCAATGGCACACGGCACTTCACTGAACTTTTGTACACACAAAACTTTCTCAAACTAGGCTACAACTTTACCAAAAAACACAGATTTTAACCACAGCCGAAGTCCACACACAACCTACATGTTCTACAGTATGAATATGGCTGCAAAACATAATTTACTGAATTATCCATTTCAGGGGCTATGTTACAGCAACAGATAAGATAAATTTAGGGAAAAGTGAGATTACGTCTGAACGAGATAACGCCTGTTTTCAGGCGAACAGTATGTTCACGTAATGTACATGCACACGTACGAACTACACGTGAAGATCGAGTTCGCGCGCACACATACGCCTGCATAGGGCGGCCAAACCCGCAGTAGTAGCGCGTTAATTTGTCCGGTTCTGTTCCGCAGCCGTTGTTGGACTTGGATGGACTCCGTTTAAATCCGTCATCACGCCGCCGCTCCGCTATTCTTGACAGTTTCCGCTACAGTAAATATTGCCCTATTATGAGATACGCGAGTTCAAAAACATGGGGGGGACATTTGATATTGTGTCCCCCACCCTTCAAAATATGGGGGGGACGTGTCCCCCTGTCCCCCCCAGGATTGACGCCCATGGTTACAGTCTGCTGGATCATGGTCCCACTGCCCCCCCCCCACCCTTTCCATGATGGCAACTGTATTTGGCTGTTCCTTTAAATTGCCCTCAAACAAATGTGGACAGCAAATATTTTGCGATCTATTTTTTCTCAAGGCCCATTTCTTTGTCTTTATTTTTACGAAGTAGTTATATAATTATTCACAAAAAGACTAGCCCAAATGACCCTGATCTCTTGTGGGTCAAACATAACTCCCTTTGTTCTACGAACTTTCTCTGATGTTAATGTTTTGCGATCATTTGCTTTTGTTGTAATTTTCAGAAATAGATGGATTTGGGGGTTGGTATGAATTATAGGAAATACACACCATTTTAACATGGTTTACACAATTGTATACTGAAAGGCTTCCGGTTTGGTTAGAATAAAATGAAGCTCGCGTCTAAACTCTTGAAATGTGCAATATGTTGAGGAAACTTAGAGCATGTATATGTGCAACAGGCCTTCTTGCAAACCCGTGAAGTTTTGTGAATTGCACCGTGATGCAATGAGGCATATGAGTGCTTGCCGTCACAAAGTAAAGACAGTAATAGCGGAGCATCGTTATCCAACAAAAGAACAAACTCTTTCAGAAAGTACATAACTCTGTCTTCTTCTGAGGTCAAGTCTGCAGATGCGGTCTATTACATTCCTAAGGCAATACCATCAATTACCTGCAGCAATATCTGCCTCAAGCTCATGTATTAACTGGTTGATCTAATGACTCCAATTAATGTAGCTGCAAAGGTAACTACTGCTATCAAGTCATCAGTTTGTGGCGTGCTTGTTTTAGTCAGAATGAGGGCTGATGGAACACGGGCTGCTGGTAGACTAGTTGCAGGTTCCTGGGAAATAGAAAAAAAGAGAACATTATCGATTCCTAGGCCTACATTAAAGGTAGGATACACCATTTTCAGATATCGAAAATATTTACTACCGAATTATTAAAGTATCTTACTTATTGGAAAGTAAATATTTATTATAGGCATCCAGCTAAATGATTGCGCTAGATATTCTGTAATTGTTCCGAATTTTTTAATTTTATTTACAAAAAAATCACGATCGCCGGACGACGATAGCAAAAACCAACATAAGAATAAGTGCCAGATGCCGGTTAAAAATTAAAGCTGTTTTTCTTGCTTTTTATCAGCATCCATGATTGTAAAACTTTGGTCAGGTCAGTTAAACAATAAAACACAACCCCCCCCAAAAAAAACAAAAAAAATCCGCCCATTTATGATAATTCAATCAATTATTAACTATTATGGTTGTTTCGTGGGCCCAATGGAAATTACCGGGATAATAATGTGACATCCTTTGCAATTGTGCACTTTTATTCATTGTTTATATTAGTGATCTTCTATTTTGTATTGCCCCAAACTGCAACTTATTTATGTATGCTGATGACTCCACATTAACGTGTAGCTCCTCCGACATTAATATAATAGAAAGTAGCTTAAATACAGCTCTTATTAGTTTTCACAACTGGTGCGTAAGAAACAAGCTAGCATTAAATGACACCAAAACCAAATGCATGCTTATTGGTACAGAAAATATCTAATGTTGATTTAAATGTATATGCATTGCTGGTAGTCGTATTGAAAATGTGAAGTCTTATAAATGTTTGGGTGTATTATTTATGAAGCATTAAGTTGGGGCCCACATGTCGAATACGTAAGGAAAACTGTTGTGTCTAAATTAGGTATACTATAAACAGAAACCGTGATTGTGTTTCTCAACACAGTATTTGTAAGTTTAGTTGTGCCAACATTAGAGTATTGTTGTACGGTGTGGGGAGGAAGGTACATATCTCACGATAATATGTTAAACAAATGTCTCAAAAGAGCCGCGCGGATAATCCTTAAATGTACCTTCCTCACCCCTTCAGAGGATATGTTTGCTCGTCTTAATTGGGTTCCTTTTTCAAAAAGAGTCAAGTCAAAAAAGGCTATTCTTGTCTTCAGTGGTCTCAACAAAATGACCCCTTTGTACATGACAAATATTTTCAAACCACTTACAGTTTTTTGCGAAACAAGGCAATCAACCCACACGGCACTGAAAGTTCCTTTCGCCAAAAAAGAATGCTACGCCACAAGTTTCGCTGTGAGTGGTGCAAATATTTGGAATAATCTGCCCGAACAATAATTGCGAACGTTGTACTCATCAAGCACATTTAAATCGGAGCTTCGACATGTCGTCCGTTAGCTATTATGCCAATTGCGCTGATCTACGGAGTTATACATTGGTTGCCACTATAATGTGGAGCCGGATGGGAATTTCCCGTTCTCTTTTTTTTGGGCGGGTTTTCGCCTATCTCATAAATCAGAATTAGTATTAATGTTTTGGATTCCTGTCAATATCCTGTCAATGTACGTCTGTATTATGATATTATATGTACTGTTATTTTATTTGATCATGTATGCTGGGCAATATGAAAACCAGTTTAAAACTGTTTGGGCACACCCTGGTTAAAGAAATGGAATAAATAAATAAATAAGATATATCATGGGTAAACTGTTTAGTGCAGTTTTTGCCATCTCTTTCATACTTATAACTGCAGTGACATGATCAGCGTCACGGGACATTTTTTTGTTTTAGACAAAACTAAAGCGACAAAGTTACCTCGGCGCCGTGAGTGACGGGTAGTACCCGACCGTCGCCTAAAAAGGCGACGGATATGCTCTGAAATGGCCGCACTGGGGGGAGCAGGAGCTGTCCCTGGACCTTCTGCAGCTGCGTTAGTTATAGTCCAGGCAATCTACCCAGTTTGGCCATTCAAAACGGAACAAATTGCAACATAATTTATTTGGATACAGATGTCAGCTATGAAGTGTTCTGAATAAAATACCAAAAGTCCTAAGAAATTACTGTTGCGGAAATGTGTTAAATTTGCAAAAATCCAAGATGGCCTCCATAAATTTGTAATGTATCATATCTCTGCTATTAGAAGAGAAATTTGAATGATTTAAAATTCTATTATATAGTCTTTGGACACAAGGAATCGTTTGGAATAGGTTAAAACTTGATTGAATGCAATATGGATAAAAGCCAATATGGGCGCCTAAAATCCATAGTTATCACACATTTGCATTGATATACAACTTATTTAATTGATGCCAATGCATGTACGTATGTTTCAAGTATTACAGACACAAACGTATTTACTATAGATGATGTGCCTCTGTTTACATCTGTATTCAAATGTGCCCGTCAATATGCGCACGAATCATGTTTTACATAAATTTGGTTAAGAGATGACATCAGAGGTCACATAATTCAAAGGCGATCTGACCTGCGACGTCAGTCTTTAAGCAAATTTTATGTAAAACACGATGGGTGCGCATCACTGCCGGGCACATTTGAATACAGATGTAAACACGTGACGTCAGAGGGCACATCGTCTATAGCAAACTTTAATAACATACACATCAATATTCATTCTAAATATCAACAGTATAACGATAAGGGCAGGTGACACCACATGATACTATTGTAACTACACTGATTGTGTTTATTGGGAAGTAGCGTTATGATACATGTTTTTTAATTATTAGAACGATTCTCGGTCACATGGGAAGGACATTAAAGTGAAGGACGTGTAATACTGGGTTATGTGGAATTTTCTTTCTTTTTCTGTGAGACTATTAGGTTTTTTAATTCAAATGGAGTGCTTTTGCAAGAAGGTAGCACAGAGAAACCGGTTTATGCAGGCATACTTCAAGGAATGATCAGTTTATTTGTTGTTGTTTGTTTGATCAATCCTAGAGTTAGCTGCCTTGAATCAGAACTCATTCTATATGGGAAGGGGAGGGTGTTTATGGGAGCTGTCACGAGTCAAAACTTTTTCTCATCGTTTTCGTTATTTTTTTGGGAGATGCTGAAGCAGTTCTGCTGCGTGAAGTATCATTGGATTTTAGGTGTGTGGCTGGTCTGCAGAGATAAATCTGTATAATTATGATTATGCCAGCAGTGTGGTTGCGTAACTATACTGCCCAATGCGTAATTCTTAATTTAAGTTTGTTTTCCTTAGTCATATACGCTTCATGGGAGGTCAGTTCAGGCCACATTTTTTCTGCGAGATTGCAGTCTGTAGGAATGGGGGGGGGGGGGGGGGGTGTTTCGTGTACAAGTTTCATCAGTCACCATTCTTGTAGTTCACTTTCCTTTCCTTGTTTTTATTTGTGTATCGGTTTATATGACAAGTGGCAAGGACAAATACCGGCTTTTTGGGGGGTGGGGGGGGGGGGGGGGGGGTGTCTTGACTTATTTATTTTGTTTTAGTCTTGAGATCCATTTCTTTGATCATTGTTTTGTTCTTCCAATAGTTCCAATATGATTTGCAGATTCTCCTCATCAAGATTTTGTTCCTCTTGGTTGGATTGTGGAGATGCTTTAGTCCTAGATCGAACAAGTTCATCTTGTGCCGTTTGTATGCCAGGATGGGTTGGGTATCAAATAGCCTATTTAGGTATTCGTTTTAATTAATCAAGGGCCAGTGTTTGAGGATAGCCCGTTTGAGGGCTGGGTGCGCAACATGTGGGTAGTATGGTAGGACGAACACCAGTGGGATATTGTTTTTGTTTTTTTCACGCTTAGGGTCCGCGGGAGTCTTGCCCCTTTGAGAAAGGAGGGCTAGGTCTTCGTTTGTGTATCCGCGCTTTTGAAGTTTGTCTTTGAAGAATTCAACCCTCTCCTCAAAGTCTTTTAAATGGGTACATATACGTTTGTATCTGGTCACTTCGCTCTTGATTAATCCGCCAAATACCGACTTGGGGTGTGCTGAATCTCCAGCTAGGTACTGAAATGTATCAGGTTTTTTTGGTAGCTACTCGAGTATCCAATATCCCTTCATGTATGAATCGTTCGCCTTTGTAGACAATAAGGTCGAGAAAAGTGATCGGTGAAGATTCACGTGCAAATGTATAATAAAATTTGGATTTGTGGCGGCCATATTGGATTTTATCCATGACCATTACCTCCAATCAAGTCGTAACCTATTCCAAATGATTTATTTTGCCTAGAAAAACACATAATAGAATTTCAAATAATTCAAATATCTCTTCTGACAGCGAATATATGATACATTACATATTTATGGCGGCCATCTTGGATTTTTTGCACATTTAACACATTTCCGCAACAGTAATTTCTTAGGACTTTTTATATGTTATTCAGGACACCTTATAGATGACCTCTGTGCCCAAATAAATTCTGTTGCATTTTTTTCCATTTCAAAAGTTAGTTTGCCTGGACTATTAGAGCATTTTCAGCTCGCCAAAGATTAGAAGCCTCTCCCCCGACTCCGACATTTTCTTGCCTCGCCAAAAAGGCCGCGCCCACGTTCACGTACGTGCAGTGCGTATTTGTTGTTGCATACATGTTTAAAACTGATGAGGGTACTAAAATCCATCGGCCAAGGGTACGACGCGTAGTGTCGGCGCGGACATCCCAGCCCTTAAGCTGGTAAATTTTTACAATTTGTAATAGAGATATCTCTATTTGTAATAGAGATATCCCTATTTGTAATAGATATATCTCTATTTGTAATAGAGATATCTCTACTAGGAATAGAGACATCTCTATTTGTAATAGAGATATCTATTATAATAAAGATATCTCTATTTGTAATAGAGATTCTCTATTACAAATAGAGATATCTCTATTCCTAGTAATAGGGATATCTCTATATAAATAGAGATATCTCTATTGCATGCAAATAGAGATATCTCTATTTCGAGTCTAATATAGATATATTTCTCTACTTTTAAAAGAGATATCTCTATTATTAAAAGAGATATCTCTATTAGAAATATAGATATCTCTATTTTGGATTAAATGTCAACTATGCATGCCATACATAGAGCTATTGTCAATGTGGTACGTGTGTACTTACGAATGCATATTGAGCCCGACTGTGCGTAGCCATTGCAGCATTCTCTTATGTCGCGATACTGCGTCTGAAGTCTCTGAACATATGCGACGCGATACCTTAGCCTGCAGACAAATGTGATGCGATCAAACAAAATTAGTCGGAAGTAGAGAAGGCCAGAATATGTGCCTGGGTGCAATTTTCAATACTTTTTTTCCTGGTTTTATTTGTCTTCTTCTTAAAAAAATAACAGGAACACTGTCCCAATTTGTTTTCTTCAAAACTCAAAGGTGGCGTGATTTCAAAGAATGCTTGAGACCGTTATTCACTTATTATAATTGAGTAGTTATGTTTTTTATATTTGCAAATATATAATACAAATTAAACCATTACCTCCTTCGTGTACAGCGGAACCATTTCATGATGTCAGTGCAGCTAGTGTAGTAAATCTGTTCAAAGCTTTTTGCCTCAGTAGCTTGAACTGTTATATGATAGCTGTATGTAGTAAACAAAATATTGAAGAAACTGAAATCTGTCATATTCAATTTGTTTAAATGTAATTTATCAATGACTAATTCATAAGATACTGTGCAAAAAACTATGCATTTTGAAAGAATGTAAAGGATAAGTTCAATTAATTATACTAATATACTCCCTAAAGGCCCAGTCACACCGGATTGGTGCGATTTGGCAGAGATACGACCAATCGCCAATGTTTGCGACGATCTTCGCATAGCGGTCGTATGCTGTGATTGCTCTTAGGAGTGGTACGTACGATTGGTGGCACGCTTGGTCGTGCGATCATAAGCAATTAAAGAGAATTGATCGCAAAATCAGTCGTAGGTAATTGTGCGACTAGTCCCAGGTACCCACGATTGATCGTACGAGCAATCGTGTATACCTGCGACCACTCGCACGATCAGTCGTGTATACCTACAACCAGTTGCACGACTAATCGTGCGACTGTGGGACCCGCGATCATCCATGACTGGTGGTGCGAGCATGCACGACTGGTGGTATGACCATGTAAGACCTGTCTGCAACCTCTTAAGGCCCAGTCACACCGGGCTTGCGACCAGGTTACGACCTAGCTGCGACCGAAACATGTTGCAATCCTGGGCAAATCGTACAAAGAGCGTGCGACTGGTCGCAGAGGTCGTGGGTCATCGCCACAGCAAAATCAGTCGCAGCAAGGTCGATGGTCATGTTCAAAACTTCTGACCTGCGATTCCAAATCGTAAGAGGTTGCAGACAGGTCTTACATGGTCGTACCACCAATCGTGCATGCTCGCACCACCAGTCGTGGATGATCGCGGGTCCCACAGTCGCACGATTAGTCGTGCAACTGGTTGTATAGGTATACCTACGACTGATTTTGCGATCAATCTTCTCCAATCGCTTGTGATCGCACGACCAAGCGTGCCACCAATTGTACGTACCAGTCTTAAGAGCAATCACAGCATACGACCGCTATGAAAATCGTCGCAAAACATTGGCGATTGGTCGTACCTCTGCTAAATCGCACCAATCGCACGATCCAGAAATCGTACGATCCGGTGTGACTGGGCCTTTACGATTTGGAATTGCGGGTCTGGAGTTTTGAACATGACCATCGATCTTGCTGCGACTGATTTTGCTGTGGCGATTACTCACGACCTCTGCGACCAGTCGCACGCTCTTTGTACGATTTGCCCAGGATTGCAATTTTTTTCGGTCGCAGCTAGGTCGTAACCTGGTCGCAAGCCCGGTGTGACTGGGTCTTAAAGTAAGACGGCGTTTATTTCTAACCTGCGTCGGGCAGTTGTTCTAGTTGTTTTGGGTTTGTTTTGGCCAGTTTGTACTCAAGGCAAAAACGAATGTGAATTTGTGACATCAATACACATTTTCGTGCTGCAATTTCGCAAAAGTTGAACACATTTCGACTCCCAGCAAACTTTCCCAGCGAATGTTTTGTGACGTCAAATTCGCTTCGCTTTCGTATTCGCGTGAAGTATGAACTGGCCTTTAAAATGTTCAACCTTTTTACAATCCTGCAATCAGCCAGAGATTGCTCAAAACAATTCAAAACTGGTTCCACAGTTTAGCAATTCCATTTTTTTTTCATTTCTAAAACATTGTCTAAAAGTACCTGACGTACACCTTGCCAGTTGAACAATGAAAGCAAAAATACAATGGTCTCTAGAACAACTCGGCCTCTAAAACAATTATATCTTATCTTACAAGAGACCTGACATGTGGTGAAGTTTTACAAACACTTGAAGATAAAACTGTTTCGTGTGGAATCAAACTTATCAAAACTTACTGGCATTACTTTTCTAAGAGATGTATCCTAAATCTTACAACAGTACAGTGAAATTGAAAGTTAACACTGCAAATTGGAAATTTTGTGAAACGAATTACATTTCCCATTCACATCCCCTTTTCCCATTTGCACATAATGTTTCCACCTATGTGAAAAGGTGTACATGTACATGTACAGGGTGTATCAAAAAAAAGGAAACCCAACCTAAAAGAGTCACTGTGGCAAAACTATACATTTTACAGGAGAAACCATGGTATCATCTAAAAGTAGACGACAAATGCTTTCCGACGATACTTCATTCATAAATTTTCGGTTACGCATCGCTGCGCAGCAGTGTGTTGGAATTTGGGTCAATTTTTGGACGTGGCTCACTCTGATATGCAACCAAATTAACACTGACTCGTGTTTTTTTCTTGAAATTTTATTCAAGAAATTTCCAAACACATTTCACTTTTTTCACTGTCCAATGCCCTCCACATGCCCCCCTCCGCTCTCAAGACATAGTTGGCATCGACGTCTCATGTCGTTCACGGCTCGTCGGATGGTACCTGGGTTCTGTCGCAAAACTTCAACCTCGTGGTCAATTCTCTGTTGCAAGTCCTGCAGGAGTTACAAACACTTTATCCTTCAAATACCCCACAGAAAAAAGTCACAAGGCGTCAGGTCGGGAGACCTGGGGGGCGTTCCACCGGGTGATAGAGTGCAATAACGCGCTCATTGAAAAGCTCTCTGAGGCGTTCGCGAACTGCAATGAGGCGATGAGCTGCGGCACCATCTTGAGCCCACCACACGTAACGGAACATTCCATTTTCATTTTATCTGTCAAAGTGGAGTTCCATCTGGGGTACAACCTCTTCGTCAATCATTCGGAGGTAGGCCTGGCCATTGACGTTCCGCTGAAAGAAAAATGGACCAATGATCCTGCCATTTCCACACATTCCGAGCCATACCGTCAGTTTCTTTCTGCTCATCCTTGTTTCAAAGTTGAAAGCAGGTGGCTGTCTTGCAGGGGCATATCGGACGGTGTTGTGGGCATTCACCTCACCATTCATCGCAAAGCCTGCTTCATCTCCTATCACGAAGTAGCGAAGAAATCTGGGGTTCCTGGCACACCGTTCAAGAAACCAAAAGCTCGTCTTCGCTCAAGGTCCGCTGGCAGCAGCTCATGACGGATGTGGATGTGGTAGGGATGATGATAAAGGTCGAGGCGGGTAATTCGATTAAATGTCGCAGGGGCCAGTCCAACTCCATTCCGTCTGGCACTTGTTTGCTCGGGATGTTCTGCCAATTGCTGTCGTACGGCTGCAATGTTTTCTTCAGTTCTTGCGGTCCTCCGCCTCCATGAGTGCTCCCTGTTACGGTTAAGGCTCGTTCCGTGGTCTTGATACTTTTTTACGTTTGACCAGATGGTTTTCTTTGTGGGTGGTTCTCGATCAGGGAAAGATTTTTTGCGAACGCATTCTTAGTGGCCTGAAAACTTCTGGTTTCGTGGTAAGTCTTCACCACAAAGATTATCTGTTCTGGTGTAAGCTGAACCATTGTGATCTCAGGTACACACACTGTCTGAAGGCCTGTCAGAGCTCTTAGGCTTATCCACAAGTGGTTGCATAATCAACAAAGACATTTCCAGTTACACCCAAATCAATTATGAAAGGAGTCACGTTGATTTCATTGACTTGGAAAGTGAGCCACGTCGAATAATTGACCTAAATTTCAAAACGCTGGTGCTCAGTGATGCGTAATCGTAAATTCATGTGTGAGGTATCACCGGAAAGCATTTGTTGTCTACTTTTAGATGGTAACATGGTTATAGCTAGAAAATGTATATCTTTGCCACAGTAGCTAGTTAAAGTTGGGTTTCCTTTTTTTTGATACACCCTGTATATGTACCAACCTTACAAACACTGTGTGGACTTGCAAACAAAAGATGTCCACACAACACACAAACTGAAAACCTTGTGTGGACTTATCCACGTCTACACAAGGTTTCTCCCTTTTTGAAAAAGAGCTCAAGAGTAAAATGGGTTAGGGTTATAAATAGGGAAAAGTGAAGAGGAACATTTGTATAACAGTCACAAATTTAGTATTTTGGTGAAATTTGGTGCAGGATTCCTAACTACACAAATTCAAAGGAATGTCCACACAAGGTATAGTCAGGGGTGTTAGGGATATTTTGGTTCAGATTCTTCCAAAAGCACCAAATTTGGCCCAGATGCTGCCCATACCATACCTTTCCGATTTTTGCCGGCCGCCAAGATGGGCGCCCTCTGGGGCGGCCATATTGGACAAATCCAATATGGCCGACATCTGGGTCAGAGGTCAATCGCAGTGAAGAAATTAAAAGAGCCAGAATCATATATGATACATTTTTTTAGGGGTTTTAGGGGTTGGGGAATCTGATTCTGACGTTATTTCAATGATTTGAGGGCACGTTGACCCCTCAAAATTACCAAAAATTATATTTTGGGGTCAAATCCAGTGTTTTAGGTGCGCGATCCCAAATCCCACCTACAAAATTTATAAACTGTATTGTATCTTATCATTTTGATATTGAAACATACCCTCGATGTCAATAAACAAATCAGTGAAGATTATATTCAAAAACAACTTTCATTGATATTTAAAAAATATTTTCCCCGTTCTCCTGCACACCTCACTGAACAAAAACCTGACCGAAAGAAAACATTGAGTGTGCTTGAGAATGGCGAGGAGAATCAACAAAAGCCAAAAAAATCACAAAACTAAAAAAGCAAGAGAAAGATCGTTCGAGTCTCGCAAAATAAGTAAAAAGCAAAACAAACAGACGAGAACGATCACTCTCGAAATGAGGGCCAAGAAAAGTATGCCTTATGTGAAAAATCTATGTAGCCAAATAAGGAGAAATCCACTGGGGGCGATTCCATGAATGTGGTCGAGGCTACTCAAATAGTAAATGAAGATGTGGAACGGGAAGTTGTATTTACAGTTATTTTATTACAACAACTTAAATTTCCAAAAGAACTAAAAGGCGCCGAAAGAACGGGCAGGCGCCGAAAGAACGACAGCCAATTGGATGTCTGTAATCAAGTCGCCTTGGACGACCAAGCTCGTGCCACACAACCCGTGTACGAATATATCAGTATTAAGGTGTGGCTATAACAAAAGTCAAAGGACCAATGCCTCAAACACTGCCTTGCGCCAACAAGAAAACTAAGCAAGCAATTAACAAAGCAAAATAATGTAAAGTATGCAACAATGGGCCTATTGTTTAATGCAGCACGCGAGGGCGCAATTACAAACAAAGTTGTTTAAGTTGTAGAGGGCAGTATTTCCTAAATTATAGAGGGAGCTATAATTATAGCTATGTCTATTGGAAACTCTCTCTATATATATATATATATGGGAAAATAGTCTGGGGCCTGTCGAGGAAGGCGACTGGTCACACTCACCCCCTAATTAAAAGAGAAAAAAAATCAACACGACTATAATAATTGTTTTCTTTCTATACGACTATGGAGATATGAACAACAAACAAACAAACTACACGACCATGTAGAAAATAGTGTTTGAATGATATATATACCGAGTTTCTATTATCTGCATCTAACCTACATGCACATTTTAACATAATGTCTGGAGAATAATGAATGGTATGAACCTATATATCAATATAAAGTCATTTGAATTATCTCGCGGTCCATACTTAGTATATAACTAAGAACGAGTTGACCTCATATGGACAAGTAAAGACTTTCTAAATGTACCATCAACAATTATTTAATATACAATTAGGATACTACCGGTATTTATCCAAAAGTCTTCCGACCTAATAGAATTATTTAGAAGGGTGTTATACAAAACAGTCCAATCTAGGATGTCCCTAGAAACGAGTTTACCTCACTAAACTGATGAGACCTTCTATTTCATTCTAAGAATAAAGACATGTACATGAGTAGGGCCGATATAAAGTAAACTCTGCAATATTTAACATTTGTTTCAACCTAACTTAGATTGCAGCTAATCACAAAGTATCAATATTTCTATATTTATTTTGTACACAGATGATCAACCTTCGATCCACTTCAAAAAAATCCCAATGTCAACAACTCTCATCCTGTGTCGCCAGCACCACTGAAAGCATGGCTGGATCAATATGACAAGTACGCATAATGGAAATAGCCAGATTAAATTAATATATCCGACTGTCTGTCCAATATTTCGAATAGACCTTATGGTTGTCGTTTTGGGTGGTGGTTGTCGTTTTGGATAGTAGTTGTCGTTTTTGATAATTAACAGTCATCGTTTTAAATAGCGGTTGTTGTGTTAAAATCGATTGTCATATTTGTATAGTTGTCATACCAAATTTGGTGGAAATATTGTAAATTGAATTGTCTATGCAATATCCAGTTTGCATATCAAATGTGTGCAACTGTTTGCAACTGTGCCAACTGTTGCCAAATTATATAAAAATCAATAAAATTGTAGATATATATTTTCTTCAAGAAAACAAGTTTGCTTTCCTGTCCTAAATTTGTGCAGTAGCCCTTCCGTTTCGGTTACGCCATTTTTGTAACCGAAACGGAAGGGCTACTGCACAAATTTAGGACAGGAAAGCAAACTTGTTTTCTTGAAGAAAATATATATCTACAATTTTATTGATTTTTATATAATTTGGCAACAGTTGGCACAGTTGCAAACAGTTGCACACATTTGATATGCAAACTGGATATTGCATAGACAATTCAATTTACAATATTTCCACCAAATTTGGTATGACAACTATACAAATATGACAATCGATTTTAACACAACAACCGCTATTTAAAACGATGACTGTTAATTATCAAAAACGACAACTACTATCCAAAACGACAACCACCACCCAAAACGACAACCATAAGGTCTATTCAAGGTTTATTAAACAACCCTGAAGACGCAACACTAAATGCCTCAACTCCAGAATCCAGTACCCGATCAAAGCGGCCCCACACCTCACATGCCTCCAAGAAGACGTGAAACTTGTCCTAAGACATAATATTTTTAATACCAACGTTCGCAAAGTGTGTGCAAATGCATGTGCATGTGCTGCGTTGCTGGCTCAGCTATAGAGTGACTCTCTGTAAGACCACGCGTCCAACAAGAAAACTAAGTGGAATGCAAGGAATTTATCAAAATAAAGCCCGAGCATTGTCATTCTAAAATCAGCCGACTATATACTACTACTAGCGCACAGCATGCCATATGTAAATCGATGACTATAGGGCGCCGCCAGGCGACTCAGTTATACAATAATAATTTCAATTGGTGGCGCTATTTACAGTACAAACAAAATAATCTACAAGTACCAGGCAGCGTAACAGTCTGGCTGGTTACAATCATCCAAAGATTAATTTTGACAAATAAATTTCTTCTGTTAGGATTATCACAATAATTACAATATACAAGCATTGGGAATATCTCAAGAAGTAAACTGATATAGTGCCCATTCCTACCAAAAGGAAATGAGATAACCTCAAATGAGCTATCAGTATATTATAAATTCGAGAGAATTCACAAAACTCTACATGAAACTATCAATCAAAATGCAACATGCAGATCACCGCAATAGTCAACAAAGTTGAGAATATCGAAGTAAGGGTGGATTACCCATAACTTGCACAACGCAAGCAACGAGATAACCTCTATATGGTCCACCACAATAAATAACTTCAAAATAAGAAGAAAACTTCTATAATCCAGACTCAACTTGCCTCCAAAGAGACTTCTGCAACACTAAATAAACGTCAATATATACCGTGTCAATCTCATCCAGGACAATATTCCTTCAGATGTTGTACAGCAGATTTGGTAAACATTTGTAATCAAATAATTGAAAGATTACACTAAGGCCGTACCGACCTGCAATAAAGTGTTAATTAAAAACTGCAGGACAGCTAAAAGGAATTAACTATTTAAAAGGAATGATTGCCTTGAGTTTTAAAAGACAATGCATATTTAAAAGGGACTGCTCATTTGAAAATTACTTCATCAGATTCTCAGAATAAAACTGGACCATCAATAGTATGTACATTATGGTCGAGAGTGCGATAAAAGATTGTCCATCACTAGTATTTGACTAGTAAATAGAGATAACCTCAAATGGACCTTAAATCTAAAAACTCCCAATTTGGCCATTATCAGACATACGAAAAATCCTAATAAAATGAAGATCTGATTAATTGTCTCCAAACAAACCATTCCCTAAAACCATCTATAATATCAGTATTAAGAAAACAAATCCAAGTATCTGGCTACACATAATGCATTTAAAATCAAATCTTCATATATTTACAGGGCCATTTTGAACCCTAACCTAAACATGTCTACCTATCCACGTTGGGTGTGCTAATTCCCAATAAAAGGTGGTTTTAGACGAAATTAGGATAAAAAGAAAATTCAGTTTACCAAGTACTGGTTATGCTATTAACACGGATAAAAATAGAATGCAAGCATTAAAACGATCTGAACAGGTTTAGATCTATCCCGGATTCAGATGAACAAGGGTCATTCCTCCTAAAGGACTTGATCGGTCTAAGGAGAAATTCATCATTTCATGCGGCTATGACTAAACACACAAATACACCAATGTACAATCACAATTTAAAGTTACTAAACAAAAATAGACTCTCTAAGCTTGGAAACACAACTATCCCAGTCAATTGATTTTGCTCACGCAAAAGATACTGGCTTCTCTGCAAAACAGTCCAGTTCTAGACTAAGCTGGCCCCCAGGCAAAGACGAAGCTGGCCCCCAGGCAAAAGACGAAGCTGGCCCCCAGGCAAAAGACGAAGCTGGCCCCCAGGCAAAAGACGAAGCTGGCCCCCAGGCAAAAGACGAAGCTGGCCCCCAGGCAAAAGACGAAGCTGGCCCCCAGGCAAAAGACGAAGCTGGCCCCGGCCAGATGTAGAATGGCTAGAGCTCAGCAAGGTCCAACAGTAGATCACCACTGGAGTAGTCTCGCCACCTGTAAAACCCTTTTGGCTGTCGTTTTATTATGATTTTATTTTAAATATTTGTATATGATTAGTTCAATCTTCGGACAGAAATCACAGATTGTAGAAAAGAATGCTTAAAATCCTATCCTGCCGACTACGCCATTTGTAGCCAAATAAGGAGGAATCCACTGGGGGCGATTCCATGAATGTGGTCGAGGCTACTCAAATAGTAAATGAAGATGTGGAACGGGAAGTTGTATTTACAGTTATTTTATTACAACAACTTAAATTTCCAAAAGAACTAAAAGGCGCCGAAAGAACGGGCAGGCGCCGAAAGAACGACAGCCAATTGGATGTCTGTAATCAAGTCGCCTTGGACGACCAAGCTCGTGCCACACAACCCGTGTACGAATATATCAGTATTAAGGTGTGGCTAGAACAAAAGTCAAAGGACCAATGCCTCAAACACTGCCTTGCGCCAACAAGAAAACTAAGCAAGCAATTAACAAAGCAAAAGAATGTAAAGTATGCAACAATGGGCCTATTGTTTAATGCAGCACGCGAGGGCGCAATTACAAACAAAGTTGTTTAAGTTGTAGAGGGCAGTATTTCCTAAATTATAGAGGGAGCTATAATTATAGCTATGTCTATTGGAAACTCTCTCTCTATATATATATATATGGGAAAATAGTCTGGGGCCTGTCGAGGAAGGCGACTGGTCACATCTATCAGACGCTCAACTCTCCAACATTGAACTGGTAGCATTGGGCAGGGGCCTTAACTTCATCCCGACCCCCCAAAAACCAAAAAGGTCGACCATCCTTCGCCATTCCCGATCCTTCTTCAGAAAGATGAGATTACGGTTAAGAATGGCAGGGAGAGTCAGACCTATAAGCTCACACCCGTTCAAACTACCTTCAACTTGGACTCCCCAACCTACCTTCAATCTAAACCTAGAGTCATATATTGAAGGCACTCTGGAGGAACTGTCCAGACTGAAAATTCAAAATGTCAAACTAAATATAACAAAAGCAGAACGTGTTGCGCTATCTGGCCTTAAGAAAAGACAGGATATTATCATCAAACAATTCGATAAAGGCCGCGGTGTGTGCGTCCTTAACAAACAAGACTACATACGTGAAGGGACACGACAATTAACGGCCCCCACTATGAAGAAATTAACAGGGACTTGACCGATGAAACCGCGGAATTAGTCTCTCAAGCCATACGCCAACTCTACGTGGACGGACTCATATCGAAAGACATATCGGAGTTTCTTAACCCCCGCAACCACGACATTAAAACACCTTGCCTTTACCTCCTACCGAAAGTTCACAAAAAAGTACCAGAAGGAACACGGTTCGTGGGGAGGCCAATCATTAGTGGTTGCGGAGGACCGACTCAATCCATATCCAAATACATAGACTATTTCTTGCTCCCAATTGTCAAACAGCAAAGCACATACACACGCGATTCTGGGCATGTGCTTGAAAAACTAAATAACCTGACATTGGAGCAAGATAACTTATTTATAACACTGGATATAGTATCCATGTACACTAACTGCCCACAAGATGAGGCAATTGAATCAGTTTGTGACGCACTTGCAATGGCCGATGACAGACTATACGCAATACCCAAGCCCACGACAGACCACGCGCGACGTCTCCTTGAACTCATTATGCGTCGAAACACGTTTGAATTTAATGGCAAGTTTTTCAGACAAAAAATTGGCGTGGCCATGGGCAGCGAATGCAGTCCGGAGATTTGTGACATAACTCTATTCAAATACGAACAAGACAAAATCCTCCCTCACAATCCCTCAATTGTGAGCTACATGAGATATAGGGACGATGTTCTTATAATCTTTAACGGAAATGAAAAGCAGGCTGCTGACCTAGTGCAATCACTTAATAAAATTCACCCTACGCTGAAGTTCACGTCTGAGATCTCGCACCGCCAAGTCACTTTTCTCGACCTTATTATCTACAAAGGCGAACGATTCATACATGAAGGGATATTGGATACTCGAGTCGCTACCAAAAAAACTGATACATTTCAGTACCTAGCTCGAGATTCAGCACACCCTAAGTCGGTATTTGGCGGATTAATCAAGGGCGAAGTGACCAGATACAAACGTATATGTACCCATTCAAAAGACTTT
Source organism: Crossaster papposus (assembly GCA_037893245.1). Taxonomy (NCBI): domain Eukaryota; kingdom Metazoa; phylum Echinodermata; class Asteroidea; order Velatida; family Solasteridae; genus Crossaster; species Crossaster papposus. Next base: position 989,647 of record JBAIAA010000321.1, read on the forward strand.
GAGGAGAGGGTTGAATTCTTCAAAGACAAACTTCAAAAGCGCGGATACACAAACGAAGACCTAGCTCTCCTTTCTCAAAGGGGAAAGACTCCCGCGGACCCTAAGCGTTTAAAACAAAACCAACAATATCCCACTGGTGTTCGTCCTACCATACTACCCACATGTCGCGCACCCAGCCCTGAAACGGGCTATCCTCAAACACTGGCCCTTGATTAGCGAAAACGAATATCTGAATAGGCTATTTGATACCCAACCCATAACGGCACAAAAACATAAAAGATGAACTTGTTCGATCTAGGACTAAAGCGTCTCCACAATCCAACCAAGAGGAACACAATCTTGATGAGGAGAATCTTCAAATTCTATTGGAACTATTGAAAGAACAAAACAATGATCAAAGAAATGGATCTCAAGACTAAAACAAAATACATAAGTCAAACCCCACCACCCCCCCCCCGCCCCCCTCCTTGTTCTTGCCATGCGTCATATAAACCGACACACAAATAAAAACAAGGAAAGCAAAATGAACTATATAAGAGGTTGACTGATGAAGTGCATGATATAGCACAGAAAATATGCCCTGCTCCCCTTCCAAAAAAGGAGAAAAAAGAGGGGACGGCATATTATCACCGGTAAAAATCAATCACTGTGTGAACTAAAAACAAAGGGACCACTGTGGCAATACACAAACCAGTCATCGCGTCGCCAAAACCAGAGACAGGGTTTGAAACTCCCGCTTTTAGGGAATGTCTAACCCAATTGGCCTGCAGACGTTTGATGTATTTGCCCGTCCACGAACTCCAACCACGGACTGTCATCTAGCAGAGATAAGGTGGCTAAAACTGACCCCCAGATGCGTGTCTTACGGAAAAAAAAGGAAAACAAGAGCTAAAAATCACGCTCTGGAGAGACCAGTCAAACAGCCACTCTCTAGCATACCCACTAGTTAACGTACAATTACAGATTTATCTTCGGCAGAACAGTCACAAATACAATCCATATGATACTTGTCAGCAGAACCTTTTCCGCGTCTCAAAAAAAATAACGAAAAGCACGGAGGGGTTCTGTTGAAACTTGTACACGAAACACCCTCCCCCCCCCCCCATTCCTACAGACTGCAATCTCGCAGAAAAAAATGGCCTGAACTGACCTCCCATGAAGCGTATATCACTGGAAAAAAACCTTAAATTAGGAATTACGCTCTGGGCGGGATAGTTACGCAACCACACTGCTGGAATACCAGCACACAATAAATCATGCAGATTTATCTCTGTAGACCAAAAACTACCTAAAATCCAATGATACCTTACGCAGCAGAACTGCTTCAGCATCTCCAAAAAAAATAACGAAAACGATGGGAAAAAGTTCTGACTTGTGAAAACTTCCATAAAACACCCTCTCCTTCCCAAATAGAATGAGTTCTGATTCACTGCAGCTAACTCTGGAATTGATCAAAAAAACACAAAAAGATTAACTGATCATTCCTTGAAGTATGCGTGCATAAACCGGTTTCTCTGTGCTATACCTTCTTGCAAAAGCACTCCATTAGAATTTAAAAACCTAATAGCCTCACAGAAAAAGAAAGAAAATTCCACAAAACCCAGTGTTACACGTCCTTCACATTAATGTCCTTCCCAGGTGACCGAGAATCGCTCTAAAAATTAAAAAACCTTGAGTGACATGTATGATTACGCTGCTTCCCAATAAACACAATACCATTTTTAAGGGGGGTGGCCAATACCATTTTTAAGGGGGGTGTGACCAATTCTTAAAACTTTGTACTGGGAGGGGCTCTGCATCACCCAACATACAGCAAATATAAGGGAAAGTTTTTTTTTAGGGATCTGGGATGATGCGTACCAGAAACAACAGGTTTGACCTCATAATGACCTTTACGATGACTTTGTGGGATAAAGTTGACCTCAAATCATTAAAATAACATCAGAATCAGATTCTCCAACCCCGAAAACCCCTAAAAAAATGTATCATTTATGATTCTGGCTCTTTTAATTTCTTCACTGCGATTGACCTCTGACCCGGATGTCGGCCATATTGGATTTTGGCCAAAATGGCCGCCCCGTGGGGCGCCCGTCTTGGCGCCCGGCAAAAATCGAAAAGGTATGCTATGAACAGCATCTGGGCCAAATTTGGTGCTTTTGGAAGAATTTGAACCAAACAGCCCCTATAGTGCCCTAACATCCCTGACTAGTATGAGGAATTCCGAATCTGAATCTCCCCCTCCCCTCTCCGAATCTCCTTTCCATTTTTCCTTGTTGAGGATACAGAAATTGTGGTACCGGTAGCTAAGTTTTGAAAAGTCATAAATTCACATTACCTTTCTGTTCTTGTGCAGACATGCGGCCCATTCTGGTCCAAAGTAGGAAGGCCTGAAACGTCGGCTATTCCCATAAGAACGACCAGAACCACAGGAGTAAGCATGGCATGCAGAGCCCCCATGATTGACTCGACTCCTAGACTACCGCCAGTTACTTCTAGACCTTCAATGCACCAACAAAAAACGAAGAAATATTTAATTTACATTTTAATTTAAATTTACTATACAACTACATTTCAGCTACCAGTATTTATATTTGTACCACATTTTCTGTCATTCAAGAAAATGGTAACATGGATATTCCTGTATACAAAAGATACACCATTGGTGTATGGATAGATTTGGGGATTGTATTTTATAGTAAATATCGTGTAACTGTCCTGTCCGAAGTTTTACAATGGATGCCGAGAAAAACACGGCGTCGAGCAGTTATTCTTTGTCTTTTCGCGATCGCCGTCAGTGGCGATCGTGAATTTTTTTAAATAAAATTCAATTTTCAGAACAATTACAGGATCTTTTGCGCAATCTTTTTGTTGGATGCCTACGGCGATCGGCGATCGCGAATTTTTCTTTATAAAATTAAATTTCTCGGAATAATGACATGATATCTAGCGCAATCATCTTGCTGGATGCCTAGAATTATTATTTACTTTCAAATGAGTAAGATATTTCTTAATAATTCAGGATGGGTGTCTTAAAAACAATTAGGGTGTCTCAAAAATTTTCTTTATAAAATTAAATTTTTCGTAATAATGACATGATATCTAGCGCAATCATCTTGCTGGATGCCTAGAATCATTATTTACTTTCAATTGAGTAAGATATTTCTTAATAATTCAGGATGGGTGTCTCAAAAACAATTCGGCTGTCTCAAAAAAAATACAACGCTCCTTTATACCCCAGTCACAATTGGCTTGCGATGGGTTTGCGATTAGTTTGCGGCGGATTTCTAGGCATTTTTGGCCAGGGCCCCACGGGACTCCTTGCGGCTGCCGGGTAATTTGTTGGCATCGGGCGGGCATCGAGTTACTTTTAACTCGGACTTAAAACCTGGTGCGGCGTTTCGCATCGCAAACTGATCGCCAATAAATCGGTCGATGCCTAGCCGATGTCCGGCAGGGCATCGCACACGTCAGGCGGGCGCCGAGCCAAATTTTGGACAACCCAGACAATCAATATATCGGCCAGGCGCCGTCCACACGCCGGCCGAGTCCCGCCAGGCGTCCGGCCGACTTGGCGGTGCCTGGCCGGAAATCGGCCGGGGGCCAGACGGCGCCCTGCCGGCGCCCTGCCTGAAATCGGTCATGCATCGGCCGGGGCTTGCAGGGTAAAACAAAGCGGCTCATCTACATCTACACACAGTTTATCACACAAGTTTCATAGTGCAAGTACTACATCTCTTCTTTAGCCACCAATGCAACAAGAACCAGGTTTAAGCGGTATAGCGTGCAAACGCCAACCTCTCCCTCAACCGGGCGACCTACACGCGCTGTGCAGGTGCCCGCAAGCGTTGTGGAGGTATCTACGGCATTTTCTTATTTAATGGCCCTGTCACACCAGAACATTTTAGGCCAACGCGTGAGTAGCGTGTTGTAATTTTGGCAACACGCTGGCAAACGCTAACCAACGCTAGGCCAGCGTTAGCAACACGATGAGCGCGTTACTCACACGCTGGGACACGCTGTCATACGCTGAGGAATTTTTTTTCTTTAAAATAGCTACAATTTCCAGCGTTTGCCAGCGTGTGACTGCACACGCTGGCGGCGCGTTTTAGATTCGTTACTCACGCGTCGAACACGTTAGGCGATCGTTATCAACCCGCTACTCACACGCTGGCGTACGCCGGCGTACGCTTGCGACACGCTGGTTATGGCCCTGCCACACCAGGACGTTTTAGGCCAATGCATGAGTAGCGCGTTAAAAATAGTTGATACGCTGGCAATTGCTGAACTTTTACAGAAAAAGTCAAGTGGAACCGTGATTTCAGCGTGTTCATACAGGTTGATAACGGGTTCATAGGGTATGCCGGCGCGTAAGTAGCGTGTGAGGAACGCGCTCAGCGTGTAATGAACGCATCACTGATTTATATAAAAAATACGACAGCGGGTCGCCAGCGTGAGAGTAGTGGGTTGGTAACGATCGTCTAGCGCGTTCGACGTGTAAGTAACGGCCTTCTTGCGCGCTGCTAGCGTGTGCAGTCACACGCTGGCAAACGCTCAATTTTTTTAGGTATGTTGAAAAACGTATTTTTGTCTCAGCGTGTGACAGCGTGTTCCAGCGTGTGGGTAACGCGCTCAGCGCGTTGCGAACGCTGGCCTAGCGTTGGTCAGCGTTTACCCGCGTGTTGCCGAAATTTCAACACGTTGGCCTAAATCGTTCTGGTGTGACAGGGCCATTACTGTAGTAGCGCGTCATATTTTTGTACAACTAATCATGTGTTCGTTGCCGTACGCTGGCGCGCGTTGGACTGCGCTACTCACGCGCTGGGCAGTCGTTCATCAGTCGTCGAGCGCGTTATTAACGCGTTATTCACGCGCTGGCGAACGCTATGAACCCGTTATTAACGCGTTATGGACACGCTGAAATCACGGTTCAACTTGACTTTTTCTGTGGAAGTTCAGCGTTTGCCAGCATATCAACTATTTTTAACGCGCTACTCACGCGTTGGCCTAAAACGTTCTAGTGTGACAGGGCCATTAAGAAGGTCAAAGGAGAGCTTCTGCCGCCGGCCGTTGATCGCTGGCCACTCGACAGGCACACTACAGATGCCCGTCCGGCCGCCGTACGATCTGTACGAATTGGTTGGCACCCTGCCGGATACCGCAGGGGTATCGCAAGGACATAACCAGGGCACCGGACGAGTGCCTGCCGGACACCAGCCGATAAACGGGCCAATAATTCGACCCCATTTCCAAGAAAGTCGGCCGATCGCCGGTCGGCGACCCCCCGGACCCCGTCATGGCAGCGTACGGGGCACTTTTAATTGTGACTGTGACCGCCATATCGCACGATCTTTCGCCGACCTCTACACGCCGGCCGATGCCTAGAAATCGCACACGCCGCCCGGGCTCCGCTTTAATTGTGACTGAGGTATCAGGTGATCGTAACAATTCAAACAATTCAATTGACAAAATAAAGTCAAATAAGTTGGCTATAGGCCTAATGTAAAGAAAACCGCGTTTGATTCGGTTCAGTAATCACGGAGAAATAAGCTATTACGTAAAAGTAGTCAAAGAACACTTCCATCCAAGTTTGCTCATATTGAGTGATTTAGACAACACAGACAAGAAATTAATCAATACCTCTTTCAATTCATAACTTTTTTCTTGTTCTTTTTTTCTTTTAATCTAAATAATATCCCCGGTGTTAACCAAGTTCAACATAATATTGTTATAGAGATAATTAAATTAAACAGTGCTGGCTAATTGAAAAGGAAAAGAGTAAGTAAACACCCATGTCAAACTCCGCGTACGTGTTGCGCTGTTCTAATTTCACGTACTGTGCATACGCAAAACACAGTGCTGCACAAACCATTGAAAATTCAAAAGCTGCGCGTTTGCGTCCCATGTGGATCGTCACATTTTGCGAACTGTCATTGATGTGCGCGTGTAGCACATTCTGGTTTCACGCACAGTACCAACGGTGTTCCATCTTTACTGCGCGTCATTAAGTTTGCGTGAAGATAAATTTGTTATCCTGCTGGCGCTCGTGGAACATGTAAAATGTAGTGCGTCTAGTCTGTGTCCCATAATTATATGAGACACAGACCATGGAGGAATACACAGACGTACATTATTCCAGGTTCCACTAATAATAATTCAGTAGCTCATTTTGTTATGTTTGCAAATACTTCCTAATAATGTACAACATAAACATAATGACCACATGTCCAGCTTTAAATTCCACACAGTATTTTAACTGATCATAAGCCAATTTCACAGAGCTGCTTATTAAGCAGGAAAATGTGCTCAAGCACAAACAAAACTTGCTTAGTAAAATTATGTTACAAGCCAAAATTTCACGTGATTGTTAATAATGCTAAGCTAAAAACAGCTAAATACCGATCACAAATAATGTATATCACAAGGATTTGCGGCTGTTAAGCTCATTTTACTAAGTAATTGAAGTTTTGTGCTTTTAAAAGCAATGTTTGTGCTTTAATAAGCAGCTTTATGAAATTGGCCCATGATGTAACAAGTAAATGAACAACTTTAACCTTTAAATACTGTAAGCACAAGCCTTATAAATGTAGTTATATACTGAACAGGTAACAAAGTGTTGCGTTCTGCATCACCCTGCTGTGCTAACTTTAGCCATTTGTCCTCTTCAATAAATGACAATCAACACTAGTGCTGTCATGCAAAGTGGGCATGACCATTACATCTTGGGGTGACAGGCAAACATATAAAATAAAACTGACAAAAGCTGGCATCAAGTTATACACAATACACAACCCGGAATACATTCTATCCCTCAAAAACGAAACAAATAAATTGTGTTACATGTATAATGTACAATCAAGATAAAGAAAACCTTACTTGATAATGAGATCTTTTATATCGTTTAATTTGTTCCCCCTCCTTCCATAAAATGAAAAAAGGCTTAACTATTCTTAATACCAGGGTTATAACAGCCACCTTCTTCCACAATCAAATGTCATCCCTATCCATGGTGCCTGATGAGCTTGCTTACAATCATATTTCCCGAATGTATACTTCAAGCCTGACAAAGTCTATAAACTGTTAGTTTCAGTGGAATTACCCTTTCGCTAAAAACTTCCAAAACGTTTCCCCCTATTTTTTGGGGGGTAACCTCCAAATCCATGAACTGAATAATTGTCCTGCCTGCCTGTTGTTGAGCGGTACAACAATGTATTAGGCCAAGCTTGAAGTACCCTTTCATTTTTGCTGAAGCTAGGTTCAAAAGGTGCAGATCCCGTATAATTGCCATATTTTATGGCCGAAGGATGCACTGTTGACATGTGTTTGAGGACAACTTTAGCAGTAACTAAGGATGTGACATATCGGCCACTTTCTTGCTAAAGGTTTCCTGTAGTCTTGTTTTTTAGATTGTGGTCACAATCAGGTTCATTTGGTTGTTTGTCAAGCACCTTTCCTTAAATTTGGAGCATTTTTTGCTGCTTCAAACGATTACAATGCACAACTGACAAATGGTATAAGTTTAGCAAATTTACGGTAAGTTTTTCAAAACAGAAAGTGCAATAAAATGGAAGGGACGTGCCAATCAGTTTAGCTTGGATTTTTAACTTCTATTACTTTTGATTTTTGCTTTCCAAATTAGTAATGCAACCAAAACCATCGTTTCATGTACGGTGGCCCAACTACCGGTACTTTAAAAACCTAAATGTACATACCGGGTACATATTCAAAGGGAATTTAGAACCTGATTACAAAAGACCCAGGTACCCGTTAAAGAAACCTAACCCCAAAAATCTCAGAAGTTCCTTTTCAGCTTGTTCATATAATGATCCGCAAATACTGCCATTTCAGTGAGTTAAAGGTAGAATACACAATTTGCAGATATCAAAAATATTTATTACCGAATTATTAAACAAATTCTTATTTATTTGAAAGTAAAGAATGATTATTTCTAGGCATCTAGCAAATAAATTGAACAAGAGATCCTGTAATTGTTCTGAACATTTGAATTTTATTTAAACAAATTCACAATCGCCACTGACGGCGATCGTAAAAAAAAAAGAACAACATAAGAACCCCTGCCTGACGCCTGTTAAAAACGAATGCCGTTTTTCTTGCTTTTCTCAGCATCCATGATTGTAAAACTTAGGACAGGTCAGTAAAACGATATTTACTATAAAAATACAACCCCCAAATCCACCCATTTATGATAATTCCAGCCAATGGTGTATCCTACCCCTTAATACAGCAAGATGGGTTTGTTTTAAGGTGTAAACTTAAAACAACGAGCATCCCCAATTTGATATATTTTGTTTTTCTATGTAGCCTGGTTTCATTTTCAAAATTCCCAACAAATGACATTCAAAACCTGTCGCTTTCATCATTTGAAAAGTTGCTATGTAGTTTATTGTTTTGGCTACAGTACTCGATTCCATAATCTGGAATCGATTCCCGACATCGACGGTCAGGTACTCGAGTACCCGATTCTGAGCCCTAGGAAAATTGTGTTTCAATTTCTGAAAAAGGTACAATTACATCAGAAAAGAGAACACATCACTGGATTCATCTTGCCACGACAACTGCTGGACCGGAAGACAATTTGGCAATCATAGTAGTTTAGGACACCTCCATTTTGTACTGGATTCATCTTGCCACGACAACTGCTGGACCGGAAGACATTTGGCAATCATAGTATCTTAGGACATTTTGTATTGACAGTAAATGTTAACAAATTATGCAACCTAATTTCTATTCCAACATGCCGTTTCAGTCTAAAGCAGACTATTTTCAATATATATATTTTTTTGTATTTGTTTTTATTCTGATTAATACTTTGTAGCAAACCCTCTTTGAAGCAAACTCAATAATGTCAGCTTCACAAATTAACTCTAATCTTTATGTTGTTCATGTTCTTTTCGCAAAGGCCCTCCGGCGATCGTGAATTTATTTTGGGTATAATTAACTCAATTTTTGTAACAATTTATTCGATATCTAGCGCAATCATTTTGATGGATGCCTACAATCATTATTTACTTTCAAATGAGTAAGATATGTCTTAACAATTTGGTAGTAAACATTTTTGAGATCTGCAAATGGTGTATCCTACCTTTAATGCAATCTTTGTTCCTGATCTGAAAATCACGTTGAAGAAATGTGCTGCCGAGTGCTGACATTTGTCCTATGCCTCCTTAGTCTATGCCGCATTTGTCCTATGCCTGTTCTACCAGCGGGACATCACAACAAGCCATAATTCTCCCTGAAGAAGGTGCGTTCGCACCGAAAGCGCGGTTTTATTTCCGGTGAGCACTGTTATATTTATATTTTCACATTTTATCTATATATATATATATATAAGAAATGGAAATGTTTGGAAATGTTTACTTCCCAGTCCACATGATAACAAATATGAATTTTTATGGATTTCTCTTCTTTTACAATTTGATAGTGTTATGTCATGTATGTGTAAATTTGTTTTGCAGCACAACAAAATGAATACAATTTTTATTTTTTTTAATTAGTTTTTTTTACGGTGTAAATATGTTTTTGTTTAAGTCTAGTATCTGTACCTGTCTACACATTGCTAGAAATGTTTACTTCCAAAGGTCATACATGTACATAACTTTAACTTAATGTGATTTATAGAGGTTTTGTCGAAAATAAATAAATTAAAATGTGTAACTGGTAGTACTCGGCTCCATAGGTTTTCAGACGGTTTGCCATCTAATCCCATAATGCTTTGAGAATGTTGATATTAAAGGTTTTCTGTGTTCCTTCCTCCATGCGGTAAAACGTATAGTTCAGGAAAAAGTTACGACCGTCGGCACAACATAAAACCATGCATTACAAGTACATGTACATGTACTGTACGTGTACATGTACATGCATTATGTACAGTACACGTCGACCGATCACAACAAATATCCAGGATTAAAAGCCTTGAAACCAAACCCCAAAACATACTACAAAACAAAAATAAATAGAATAGCATGATGTTGATGATGTAGCTTCTCAGAATTGTCAATAATTTGTATGCAAATTTACTTACCACATGAACTTCTTTTGCATGCCAAGTTGACTGGCTGCAGCTTGATTATTTCCAGTGTCTACCACCTTCGATATGGGTCAACTTTAGCGTATGCTTTGGGGGCAGATTAGTCGCACTACAAAAGTACGCCTCTGAGTTTCAGCACGTTCGTAAAAATTTAAACAGACACGTACAGCATAAAAATTAACAGGTACACGCATACCTATGAATGGATACCCGCCTTGATACGCTATGAATGGATGCGTACGTATTGACCGCCAATCGTGGTCGTTAAGGCCCAGTCCCACTGCACTTGCGCACGAATTACTCATGAATTGCGCATAAAATTTTCTTCGTGCGTGATTCGTCAGTGATGTGCGTAAATCCCACGTGTTTCACACGTGGAGCATCAGTTTTTGTAAGTGATTGTACGCGGAGACGGGTTTGTGCGCGATCGCCGGTTTTGAACGGTTCAAAAAATTATACGCAGTTTATGCGCAGTTTGTACGTAGTTTGGACGTGGAAGGTGCGTGATATGTCCGTGTTCTGTCAGTGTTCCGTCAGTGCTTGTGCGTCAGGAACTGGCTCCTAGCACGCACATCACTGACGAATCACTTACAGAACACGCACATATCACTTACAAAACACGCACAATCCACGTATGTTCCACTTACAATCACTTACCAAAACGTCAGAAATTGTATCGGGTTTGGGCTTGTGCGTGGAATGTTCTTTGTCAGTGATTGTAAGTGATACATGCGCAGTTTATACGCGATTCATCGGTGATTCTGACCACGCACAACCCCAGAAAATGACCAATTTCTCCACGAACAATCACGCACAAACCAATTTTATGCGTGATTTATGCGTGATTTATGCGTCATTGGCAATGGGACTGGGCCTTAAGACCATGGAGGAATATTCCTCCATGGTTAGACAAAAGAATTGGGTACGTCCACGATTGACAAAACGCCCACGATTCCAAATCGTGTACAAATCCAATGGAGGTCATCCGAAAACGTTAAGGAAACAAACAAAAGCAGGGAAGACGGTCGGACAATAGTCCAGGAAAAATAAGTTTTGACCTCAAACAAATTGCAACAAATTGTTTTTCACCACAGTGCACTTCTATTAGTTATTAGTCAGGGAGCTTATGGTGATCCGTAGGAAATGAATGATTAGAAGATCCCACCCACCTAGTCATGTTATTTAGGTACTAGAGAGCACAAAAAACATGTTGGCAATTTTGAAATTTTGGCAGAGGGCGGCCATCTTGGATTTTAAAATGGCCGCCATATACATCTTCATTATGCCATAACTCTGGCTCTGAATGCCGTGCAAAGCTGATTTTGGAGCCAAACCGTACATTTGCCATGACAAGGAAGTAGTTGAACATACATCTGATGTGATTAAAGTAAGTCATATTTGGATTTTAGCATTATTTATTCAAAAATGGTCACCAGTATGTCATATTTGAGTAGTGTATCCTATAAGCGTATCTTAGTATATGATAATGTATGCATTTAGACCTACATACGTAAAGGGAGGGGGTATGATCCAACTTGTCCGTGGCTATGACGTTATCTAGTCCTCTTCGTCATCACTGTACTCATCTTCGTCTGTTAGATTTGTTTCTACTGAATTCTCACAAGAATCCCAATCGTCAGAACAGCCGCAAAGGTCAGTGCAGTTCAGACCATTCTTCCTACATTTGCATTGATTGGTTGCACATCGTGTTTGTTTACAGGAACATTTCACCAGATCGATTACTGCTTGTGGAGCTGGAGGAAGAGAACTCATTACAAGTTTATTGTGTCCATCTACTAAATCTCTCCAAATCCTTCCAAACATCATGAGGGATAGAGATTACTGGCGCGGTGTTGTGAACGGAATCTCGGTTGAGGCCGCTAGATGATGATGATGATGACTAAATCCCAGCCAAATCCCTGTGGTTCTGGTAATGTGGGGTTTGCAATGATGTCACCATTCCAAATTAAGGCTTGGTAGTGAGCTCTTAGAATGGCAGGTCGCAGTGCAGCGAGGGTTGGGGGCAAACCTTCTGATGATTGGGCTTGCTTCTTCTTGAAGAGCCACCACATAACACCAGCTATACGGGAGATATAACCTGCAGATAAACGCTTCGATCGCAGTAAGCACAGATACAGGTAGCTCCTCAGTTTTCCCTAACAGCTTTCTGAGAACCTAGTGCACTGTAGACTGACTCAAGGGGTATCACCCTGTGTTTCTCAGCAGCCCCTGTGATGAAGGAAGTGTTTTCGCATAGACTTGGGTATCGTCTGGTGGCAAGCACAAGAACATCGGTGTCTGGTGAGTGGATATCTAGAGAAGTAGCACCATTAACAGTTGCATCAATGGAATGCAGGAGGATTGTTGTATCCGCTTATTTCTGAATGCTTGCAAGGTCCTCTATTGCTCTTTTTGCAGCCTGTGCCTTGTCCTTCCTGGCAACCACAAGGTACTTACCATTTATTTCGGCATGCATCAGCACTTTTTCAGCAAAGTATGCGGTGAGGGCATCTTTCGTCGATTCGTGGGCAATCAGACGGCTCATACATAGTTTTCAAATGTATGTTGAATCGGTGATGTGATACGCAATAGCCTTCCTGCCACCTAGATGTCTCTTACGAGTTTAAGCTTTCATAGATTCACCGATGTCATAGCGAGCAAAGAGTGCCCTGTCTTCCTGGAGTTCCACAATTTTGTCTTCACTCTTTATTTGGGATTTAATCCCACTTGCTGGTAGTTTCCAAAGCAAGAGATATTGACCTGAAATAAACTGTTGGTACTTATGAATTTTCAATTGTGACAAGGGCATTGTTTGCAGCAGATGGCCCACTCCTACATTCAACATCAAAGAGTGACTTGATATTCTTGAAAATCTGCCACAGAAGAAAGAAGTTCCCCAGGAAGACAATAACCAGTCAGATCATCAAGCCGACCCTCACTGCAAACGTGTCGTCATTGTCGATGCAATGGCTGATCTCCAAACACTGGACAAACCAGAGTGGATCGAAACCTGTCTTGACTTAGCAAATCACTTCATAGAACGTTACTGGAGGAAGTACGGGGAGTATCATGAGGTGCATTTGGTATTTGACCGCTATGACATCGTTGAATCTCTGAAAGCTTCAACTCATGAGAGACGTCTAGGTGGCAGGAAGGCTGTTGCATATCACATCACCGATTCAACATCAATTGGAAAACTAAGTATGAGCCGTCTGCTTGCTCACGAATCGATGAAAGATGTCCTTACCACATACTTTGCTGAAAAAGTGCTGATACTTGCCGAAACAAATGATGAGTGCATTGTGGTTGCCTGGAAGGACAAGGCATAGGCTGCAAACAGATCAATAGAGGACCTTGCAAGCATTTAGGAAGAAGCGGATACAACAATCCTCCTGCATTACATTGATGCAACTGTTAATGGTGCTACTTCTCTAGATATCCACTCACCAGACACCGATGTTCTTGTGATTGCCATCAGACATACCCAAGTCTATGCGAAAACACTTTCTTCATCACAGGGGCTGCTAAGAAATGCAGGGTGATACCCCTTGAGTCAATCTACAGTGCACTATAGGTTCCCAGACAGCTGTAGCTCAACCAGGAGTCCATGCTCTATCAGGGGCAGATGTAACTGGCAGATTTGCGGGGAAAGGAAAGGGATCTTGAAGGTTCTACAGGACCTAGGTCCAACTGATGAGAAAGTGCATGCCCTTACACTGTTAGGGAAAACGGAGGAGCTACCTGATTCTGTGCTTTATTATTATTATATTATTATTTCTTTTCGGCAATGAAACCGAGGATTCCTCAAAAGCGCCCAAGGCACTGTAGCTCGTAAGCCTTAAGAAACCAGTAGGAGGATGAACGAAATGCCAGAAACACCGGGGCCAACCCCTTCTCTTAGCGATAAGCGTGACTGGGTTCTTTTACGTGCGTGTCCAGGTTCAATATATACACAATACACACACACGGGACAAACGGCTTTAAGTCCCATTCGAAGGACGAAGCAATAGTGGTTTAATTGCCTTGCTTAAGGACACACGTGTCGACGGCCGGGATTCGAACTCGCGCTCTGTGGAACAGAAAACACACGCTCTTAACCACTTACTGCCATCGAAGCGTTTATCTGCAGGTTATATCTCCCTAATACAGACCTATCAAGTGTAGCTGATGTTAGTGGCTTCTTGCAACACGACCTGCCATTCTAAGAGCTCACTACCAAGCCTTAATTTGGAATGGTGACATCATTGCAAACCCCAAATTACCAGAACCACAGGGATTTGGCTGGGATTTAGTCATCATCATCATCATCTAGCGGCCTCAACCGAGATTCCGTTCACAACACCGCGCCAGTAATCTCTATCCCTCATGATGTTTGGAAGGATTTGGCTGGGATTTAGTAGATGGACACAAAAAACTTGTAATGAGTTCTCTTCATCCAGCTCCACAAGCAGTAATCGATCTGGTAAAATGATCCTGTAAACAAACACGATGTGCAACCAATCAATGCAAATGCAGAAAGAATGGTCTAAACTGCACTGACCTTTGCGGCTGTTCTGACGATTGGGATTCTTGTGAGAATTCAGCAGAAACAAATCTAACAGACGAAGATGAGTACAGTGATGACGAAGAGGACTAGATAACGTCATAGCCACGGACAAGTTGGATCATACCCCCTCCCTTTACATAAGGTCTAAATGCATACATTATCATATACCAAGATACGCTTAGGATACACTACTGAAATATGACATACTGGTGACCATTTTTGAATAAATAATGCTAAAAACCAAATATGACTTACTTTGATCACATTAGATGTATGTTCAACTACTTCCTTGTCATGGCAAATGTAGGGTTTGGCTCTAAAATCAGCTTTGCACGGCATTCAGAGCCAGAGTTATGGCATAATGAAGATGTATATGGCGGCCATTTTGAAATCCAAGATGGCCGCCCTCTGCCACACTTAACATTTTGCCAACATGTTTTTTCTTGTTCTTGAGGGTCTAATTTAGATTTCTAGCTAGGTGGCATGTTCTAATCATTCGGTGCCTACGGGACTTAATTTCGTGTCATAAGCTCCCTGACTAATACGTATTACGTTATTTTGCAAAACTATTGCGTTATTTCGCAAAACTATGGCGTTATTTTGCAAAACTATTGCGTTATTTCGCATCGAATAGTATTTCGTTATACTTATTTCGCAGAAGTATGGCGTTATTTTGCAAACTTTGCGTTATTTCGCAGTACATTTATTGCGTTATTTTGCAAAACTATTGCGTTATTTCACAAAACTGTTGCGTTATTTCGCAATAAAAATAGTTTTACACTGTTAAAACCTGGCACGATCGGGCTTCCGTAATAATGTCTTTTGGGATACACAATTTTGTTTAATCAACTTAAAGGATTTATTTTCAGTTACAATAACCGAATCTAAAATAACCTGTCTTAAGCTTGTTCGAAACTAGCCTGAATAATTCTAGAATCCATCAGGGGCCAATTTCACGGAGCTGCTAAGCACGAAAATTTGCTTAGCATAAAAATTTGTCCTTGGTAAAAAACAAGGTTACAGACAAAATGTTCACGTTATCTTTATTGTTTTTGATTGATAATCAGCTGTATTTTTGCTTCGCATGAAAAACACGTTTAATTTTGGCTGATAACTTGTTTTTAATGAGCAAAACAAAATTTTGCCCGGTGTTGAAGTATATACCGGCCTCGCTTATTAGCGTGGCAATTATAACAATGTTACCATAATATGTTAACTTGTAACGTGGCATTTTGACGTTAAAAGCCTCGTTTGTTAACGACGGTGGGTAGTCGGATTGGCTGAATGCCAAGATAAAATTAAAACATGAATGTTTAACGGGGGAAAGTACGGTTAGAAATCATTCAGTCAAACATTATAATAGCAAGAGAAAGGGCAACCCTGTGTAAAATGCCCATAGGAGGGTCATGAATGGGTCCAGCCGGAAGCGCAAAGACAAAATGTTAAACGTAACCTAATCCCCAACCTTAGCTCATAGCTTGGATTCAACTTCATAAAGAAGCGAAAGAAACATATCGATTAATATCCTACCTCCTCCGGACCGTAGTAGTCGGTACCAGCTCTTCCAATCAGAGTCATCGGGTATCGCGACGCTGTAGCCCCGTTCAACTCACAACGCCTCTCCCCTTCCAAGTATTGCAAAGAGAAGCAGCCATCATCGATGAAACACTCCCTGACGCACAGGACCCGCGACGGTATCGTCAGGTTGCGGTAGCCGTGGCCGGGCAGGACGCGGTTTGCTACGCGGTTGAAATCACGCTGCAGGCCCCACGAGCAACCTCTGGTGCACGGTTTCGATTGACCATCTTGGCAGTGGTTCCCAACAAAAGCCTCGGTCACCAGGCAAGCTATTGGGAGGAGAAGGAGCAAAAGTAGCATCTTCTTTTTGTTGTCGGTTTCACTGAATTCCGTATACTAGATCTTGTTCCAATAGTCTGTGCAGCTTCTCTTCTGAAACACACCGCGCTTATTTTATCGTGGCATTAATGGCTAAAACTACCAGTGTCATTGTTAAAACTACTGAATAATCATGACGCAAGGGGTCTAGAGACGCCTATTTATGATAATTACCCCTAACCATCCGATGAAAAAACAAAACGGCGTAGATTTCGTAGGATGTTTAGGAATAGTTATCTTAAATTTGCGTCTCTAGACCCCTCGCGTCATGATTATTCAGTGATTTTATCAATGACACTAATAATATTTCTTTCTCGACTTGTTACATGTAGGTCCGGTAGTACATTAAGTATTTTGAAGGAAAAAAACCCGGTTTCTATCGACCTCTCGCAGCAGTTTAGTAGATAATAATTGGGTCGTTCGAATACCAAGTAGTAAATATAGGAAGTATTGACAAAGAGTAAGATAATTTACTTGCAACTAGATGCATTCACTAAAAGCATCTCCTAGGTTTCCTATGAATAATCTGATTCTTTTACTGCAAAGCAATCACTAAATGATTTGTAGTAAATACTCCTGCAATCCTGCACTGCGCAATGGTCAAATGCAAAAGTTTATGTTTGTGTTGTAAAACCACGTTTACGTACAGCACACATCCGTACTAAAGCGATGCTAGTTTTAGCCAAAGGCGAATGCGTTTGGTCGTGTACGCATATGCATTTAATAAATACAATCTATACATGACATGCGTTCTGAAAACTGTTATCAAAATTGATTCGCGTATGGAATGTGCAAGTACGCAAAACCCGGTTCGTGAGTATAATGATTTGGCGCGATAGCGCCCTCTCGCGGCGGTGGGTTATTGAGGCGGCGGCTCATCGCGTATCTAACATAGCACTAGCAACGTCTTTCCCCAACCCTAGGTTTACACCTTAGTTTTGATCAGCTTTTCGCTGTTTTGTGGCCTGCAGTATTTGTTTATCAGATAATTGTTCATCCGACAACTTGGTCGTGAGAATTGTATCTGTCAATGAAGCAAGTTTGTCTCAAATTTTAGGACCAACTTTATTTTCTGCTTCATAGGCTCTATTCTTGCTGAATATCCTCACAAAATAATTTCATCGTCTGCAGAAATCCGATTACCTCACCAAGGAGGTGTTGGGGTCTTGTGTCAGTTTCTGTATTTGTGGCAGTATCGGGTGCATACACGACTGATTTCAGTCGTTTTGCGCGTGGATCAGGCACTTTGGTGCTTGAATGGCCATTGGTGCTTTGAATCACACATTGTGTTAGTGACATATAGTATAGTCTTGCCCAAGACCCTTGTGTTCGTTCGCGCCTCACGCGCGCGCGCCAGCGCTCACAGTAACGTCGTATCTTTCCCAAATCCTGGCTTCGTTGCGCTCTTGTCTCACGCATGCGTGGTTAACAAAATGCAGCTGGATCCACCTCGCACTGTAGCCGGCGTTTGACAAACGTCTTATGATTTTGGATCGGTTCGTTGCATACATCTAATAAAAGCTTAACACGACAGTATGTATACTTTTATCGTTGTAGTCATTGTTCTGAAAATAGGCCGCGTCACAGAACACACGCGTATTGCGAACGTGCGCCCTCCCCGCGCACGCCACGCACGCGTTGAGCGTTTCGCATCATGACTTCAATTTTCATAACAGTTTTGAAAATGTCTAGGTTTTACTAGTGTTCTTTCGTTTTAGACGGGTTCATACGACACGGTAAACGGTGTACGTCTCATATCCTATCAAAGGCCGTGCAAAACAATACGGCCCTCATACCAGGGCCTCGTCCAATCGTTGGCCAGGTGACGACCGGTCGTCACGTCAGGCTGTTGTTATTAGTACGGCAAAGATAATTGTTACATATGTCAGCATGACCTAATTTATTTAAATTAAGGAAGCTTTGTCTGCGGTTTGTTATAACAACATGTACAGGGTACTAGCGAAGATGCTCATCTAGCCGTGGAATGTTTCGTCTTTGTTCAGTTTTTATGGCTTGTATCGCGCCCGTTGGAGCCAGCCGGGAATTTAATTAGCCTGGACAAACGCACCCCTACAAGGATAGGCCATTGGTAGACATTTTCATTCATTTGGGTTTGATGGAAGCCAGGAAATAGGAGAGGGGGGGGGGGGGGGGGGTGGATGAGATGGGGGATTGGTGGATTGGTGGATGAGATGGGGGATTGGCGGGCGGGGCGGGGGGTAGGGGGGCCTAACTTTTCGCGTTGGATCTAATCTTTGGATATAACTTTTATATTGAGGCAAATGTACACATAAAACATGATAACAAGTAGTAAAGAAAATAAATACAGGATACATACAAACGCTTACAAAACAACAAATAAACAGGAAACCTGACAGTGAAGGGGTGCCATCGGAAATTTGCACGTGTTATTTTATTAGTCTGGTTCCCAGACCAAATATTTATATTTCTGATAAATTATTAGGTCCGGTAGCCGCCAATGTCACGTGACCAAAACTGAAAGAATTCCTTCAGTTTCGCTAATATTATATCCGAAGTTTTTCGAACACGTTTCGTTGACGGTCGGGTATTATCGTTAACGTTCGTGATGTTCGAGTGTTTCCGGGAGGATCAGAGTGAACTGATTGCAAAGTAAACAACGTTTATAACACACACACACCTAGCTGGTACTCTACTCCTAAGTTTCGCTGTTTGCTTGCCATACGATCACAGTGTTTTCAGGACCTCAACAAGGTTTATCTATAAGTTACGATTCCACCCAGCTAGCGGGTGCCGCCCGAAGCGCGGCATCCCCTAGTTGTTATAAAACCATCACAAATTTGCTCCGGTGTCTACCCATGGTGATGATATTTAAATGCGGTTGTGCTAGTTCAGTGTCGAACCGTAGTACATTATGTTGTTATTTATTGGGCGTTTATCTCATCCAGTCTGTGGTCTCCATAGTTGTAACGAGTCACTGAGTTTTGTGATCGAGTCAAGCCATTTTAAAGAAGTGACTCGAGTCCAGTTATGAGGTCATGATTGGCCGAGTACAGTCGAGTCAATAATCGAGTCTATAGTCAATTCGAGTCACCATAGTTTGAACACTATGTAATAAAATAATAAAGATAAGCGAGAAAGACTGTATCACTGTAACAACATCGACCTCCGTAAAATACGTACACACGAAAAAAAGGGGGGGGGGTTGAACATTGTGCAAACTATGCATACATGGCTCAAGGTCTGTAGGAGGGGGGGGGGGGGGGGGGGGGGGGCGAAACCAATGCAAATCGAAAAGGTGTCAAACCAATGCGTATACGTACGCAAACCGAAAAATATGTACTTCTAATAAATTGTCCTGAAATCATTGTACTTTCTTATATTAATACCTATCAGGACCAGCGTTTATGCATCGAAAATTGTTACAACACTACCCTTAAGCTCAACCATTTAGATTTGTTCCAAACGCCATCGCGAGTAAATGCCTTGAAGGGTACGTGAAATTCAAAACTTTAGTATGGCGAAATATACGCTTTAATAACGCTAATAACTGAACAAAAATCATATTTGTTTGTTTGCTCATTAATCGTGACCCTAAAATGAAAGCAATATGCACCGTGCCCCCTGCCCACAAAATATAACGTCACGTAAGAACATAGCATGGCTAAGTAGATAATTATACACCATTTACAAACATAAAGAAAACAAAGAACTACTGAATTATTATTAAATGAACCGCCTTGCCTCGTTCAAGCTTTTTTCCTATCCAGTATTGTGACCTTCGTGGTCTCTTGTTCTTTTTATTCTGTTAGTTCACCTGTTCTAGCTGCCTTTCTTCCTATCCAGTCTTCTGACCGTCGCGGTCTCTTGTTCTTTTTTAATCCGTCAGTTCGCCTCGTTCAAGCTTTGTTCCTATCCAGTCTTCATACCGTCGTGGTCTCTTGTTCTTGTTTAATCTGTCAGTTCGCCTCTTTCAAGCTTTGTTTCTTATCCAGTCTTCTGACCGTCGTGGTCTTTTGTAAATGTAAATCCTTCAGTTCGCCTCGTTCAAGCTTTCTTCCTATCCAGTCTTGTGACCGTCGCGGTCTTTTGTAAAATGTAAATCCTTCAGTTCGCCTCGTTCTAGCTTTCTTCATATCCAGTCTTCTGACCGTCGTGGTCTCTTGTTTTTTAAAAATCCGTCAGTTCGCCTCGTTCAAGCTTTGTTTCTTATCCAGTCTTGTGACCGTCGCGGTCTTTTGTAAATGTAAATCTGTAGTTCATCTCGAGGCTACTATGGCAGTTCGACAACTGCCAATGCTTAATTCTAAGAAATTTTGTTCGTGTCTCGTGAATAAACATTTTCCCATTAAAACAAATTCAACAGTGAAAATGTATTAGAAGGCCTTCGTTCAAGCAATAATTGTAATAAAATAAAGAAATATTGGAGGGTGTTAAGGAGGTATACACTCGGTAGCGCGCCGTTTTTGTGGGAGAGTAGCTTGCCCCTCATGCATGTATTATTCTTAACATTAACAGAGATAAGCCCCTTCAATCGCCGGAGGAATTACTTTCTGGCCTGAGCTGTCTTTTGAGAGCACAACTTAATGAAACATTTGCTTTTTCCCGTGCGCTGTACCCACCACGATATGAGACCGAGTGACTTCCCCCTTAGCCCCCATACCTATACACTCTCTAGACTAATGTTACCTGGAGCACCCCCACCCCCCCCCCAGCCCAGGCTCCCCTCTCACCCCAGCCCCTCTAAAAACCTAAACAGAATTCTTAAAAAAACGCAACATTCAGCAAACACCATGACCACCACAAAGAAGGGGAGGGGGGGGGGGGGGGGGGGGGGGGGGGGGGGGGGGGGGGGTGGGGGGGGGGGGGGTCTCTCGTCCCATATATTACTAAATATACGTTTTGTGCATTAATTTTCTTCATTGTGTTGGTTGTTTGCCTTTTAGCGTCGACACTGTTGGGCTGCCCCCCACCCCCCCCCCCCCCCCCTCCCCCACCCCCCTTGCTGTTTGGGTCTGCCGATAATAAGAATAAGCTTATAAGAATACTAGAATACTAATTAAACAGTTTGTATGTCAGAACAAATTTATGTTTGTACAGTTAGCTAATAACGCCTATAGTCTGTACCCATGTGCCACTTTAATCGGTCATTGGGAAAATGGACCCAAAAATGTCCGAGGGCTTGACGCTCGAACCAATATTGTTCTATAGAACCTTGCCTTCAAATTATAACTAGAAACGGAACTTTTACATGAATTTTAAATGAAAACCAAGGTAAACACCCATGCATGGTATCCCATTATATACCTGTAATGCAAGGAAGATAGATACTTTATTGTAATTGCAATTTGTGTGAGGTCTAAACTTATTTTCCCTGGACCAAAAGCACTAAACGAAATCACGATCCACGTGCCAATATAAAACGACAGTCCGAGTTCATTGTAATAAAAAGCTTGTATTTAAAGCAACCAACAATAAAACGCCTCATGACCAGTGTTTTCCTTGTACAAGCGTATTCTCGCTTAAGACCCACGTGAAAGTGAATATGCAATAGTATAGGTGATATTCATTAGTAACAAATATGCAAACACTGGGCGTGTTTCTAGTTTGGTACCGACACATGATTGGAGCAGCCTCGGTATACCGGGTCTATTGTCCACCTTGGCTTTTGATTGGATATTATACGTTGTCGTCTCGACACGTATTTTGAACGGTCTAAAACGAAAGAACACTACTTAGACGTCTATGGTTCGTTGCTGATATCGGTTCGTCTGGAGACAGCGCCCTCTATAACAGAGATGTCTCCCGCTCGTTGACGTTGACGTGATTGCAGAATAAACAACATATAGGTCTTGCCATGGTAGCAAGACTACCTTCAGTAATGCGCAGCTCCGCCAACCTTGCTTGCCTTGTTTGCATTGTTTGCTTGAGAGTTGCGGAATGTTGTGGTTTCTCAGGAATTCTTCTCAGGTTTTTATGGGGAGGGTGCGTCAGGTATAGCCTAACAACAGTCTAGAGAGTGTACATGTATATTGGGGACTCTACACTGCAAGAAAAAAAGGGTAAATTTTTGCCCAACTTTTACCCAATGTTGGTCCATTATTCAACATGCCCAGCTTTTGAGCGAACACAGCCCAAACTACTGTTGGGCAAAAAATGTACCTAAAAGTTGGGTAATATTGCAGACAAAACATTTGGGTACTTTTAATCATCCATGAGTTGGGTAAATGTAAAGAACCAATTGTTGGTGACAGTTTGGTGACCAGTTGTTGGTTAGTTCGTTTTCTCAATAATTGGGTACTATATTGTACAGATTTGCTCAATTTTAGGGAATTTTGTTGACCAATAGTTGGTGTTTGCGGTACGCCTATCTAAGGGATATCTTGAAAACGAGGCTTCTTTTTGTATATTTTATTGCAAACTGCATTATCAATTTGTAAAAATATAAATTTCAAAAGCTGTTCACTTTAGAAGGTTGGCAACAATTTGGAACACTTTTAAACTTTAAAAACCACTTTTTGAAAACACTAATATTGCAAAAGAACCCAATGAAACATTGAGAGGACAAGTCTCATACAAACACAACAATGAAAAATGTCGTCTATAAAGTAAATTTACCCCATGTAATTTTGCAATCAACACGTTTTTTGGTTCTTAGACTTAAGACAGGTTTTCTTCAAGCGTCTTATAAATAGAAAATAAAAGTAAGCATCATGTTTCATTCCAATGAACATTTTGCAATCTACCTCTCACCAGAACCAACTGCAATTTTATTTGTGGCTGCCTCAGGGTCAACTTGTTATGTGGCATTAACGTGGGCAACCAAAGGTTCTTGGCAGCAGCATGTTATTATTTACAAACACACGTCTGTAAGAAGATCCAACCCCCCCTGGTAGTTGATGATGATAGTCGAGGAAAAAGCCTGGTTTTCAGCAGACATCTATGCCTTTTTTGACAGACATACGGTTGTGGATGGGCCTCTCGATGAAAACGAAGACATTTCGTGAGTCAAGACGCTTGTGGAACGAGTAGTTGGGTATCTTCTGTATAAACAATAAACAATAAAAGAACTTTCAGTATACAATAGTTCACCACCAATTCTTGGGAAGAAAGTAACATGTATTCCAAACTTCATGTTTACGCTGATGACACCCAACTCTATACTGAATTTGATCCCAAAGTTGCAGGTGATTCCAATCGTGCTCTTTTTATTCTGTCCACGTGTATTTATAAGATTAATACCTGGATGGTGCAAAACAAGCTGCAGCTTAATCAAAACAAAACATAATTTTTTGTTTTTGGTTCCCCGAAGGTCATCAGTACTTTACCTAATCTTGTATTAAGAGTTGGAGACACTTGCATAAATCCTTCTACCACTGTAAACAATCTTGGGGTTACTCTTGACTCATCCTTGTTAATGAACAAACACATCAGTACAGTCTGCAGAAGTGTGAATTTTCATATTCGCAATTTGTGGCGTATATACGCCGTTTCCTCACCAAGGATGCTTGTCATAATGCTGTCAGATCATTGGTTCTTTCACGCATTGATTATGCCAACTCATTGTTATACGGAGCCAGGGAAGTGGACCTCAGACGAGTACAGCGCCTTCAAAATAAAGCTGCGCGTCTTGTGTTTGCATGCGCTAGAGATCAATTCTCATCAGCTCAATTACTCTGTGCTCACTTCACTGGCTCCCCGTCAAGGAAAGAATCACTTTCAAAATTCTCCTGTTTGTTTATACTTTTTTCCAACGGCAATCTCCAAGTTACATTTCTGACGGTCTAAATGTATATAATACTGTGGGGCCTGGAGGTCGCAGGGGGCTTCGCTCTTCTTCTGATGTCACCCGGCTGATTGTTCCGCGATCCAAAAAGAAGGCTGGGGACAGTTCATTCTTTGTTGTTGCCCCTAAATTGTGGAACAAGCTGCCTTGTGCTATCAGGGAAGCGACATACTGCGACCTTTAAGCGCCAACTCAAAACTCACCTATTTCCCAGCTTATGATTTGTTTGTTTTACTGCATTTTCTGTATTTCATTGTATTAATTCTGTTGTTGATGTGAGGCGCTGTGTTCTTTGTAGAGCGCCATATAAATGCCTTGTATTATTATGAACACATGCCCCTATGTATTAAGAAAGAAAAATGTGAGCTCATGTTCTCATAAGCCTTTGGGAGAACAGGAAAATATTGTTGGGCACACGAGAGCATTTTTACCAACATTTTGGAAGAGCAGAATACTCACTGTCTGAGGAACATGTGAGATTATACCCAATCTTGGGAGAAAATAGGAGCACATGTCAGTTCCATGTCAGTTCTACGTGTTTTTTTTATGTTCATATTTATGTCCCAAAATATTGGGGTGTGTTATTCCTCACAAGTAATGATTTATGTGTTTCTTCCTCCATGCTTACGTCAGAAAATGTATTTCTTTTCTAATTCTCCTTTATCAATAAAAGGTGAATTACGCTGTAATGAAACGCAAAACACGTTATTTCATGGTGTACAGCTGGTGTGGTCGTGAGTAAACCTTGCTGTAATTTGTTTTTCATTTCTCAATTTTTCGTTTTACAATTCGGAATTTACAACTCATATTGATAACATAAGTTAATACAAGAATATTTATGCGATATAATATTAGGTATAATTACATTAAGTTAAATTCCGACCGATTTGGACGGAAGGAGAGACGAAGTGTCGTCAAACTTAAAATAAGCATTTCTGGCGGTATCTGATTTCCATCTTCCTTGCTTCGAAATTAAAAGAGGTGGAACCTGGGCATTAAATGCCGCGCTAGCCCCGCCTGATCTCAAACTATGCAGGCCGTACAATGACACATTTGACACGTGTGGTTTGAGGGATTCTAACACGATTTATCTAGTGCGCGTGTAACTTAGAGGATGATTTGTGGGAATTAGCCCTTTACGGGATCTTGTAAATCTATGAATTAGTGGCAATTCGCAGTCGACAGGGTCACCAAGTGCGGTAAAAAAGCATTGTGCGATCGCTACAGGACAAGTAGCCTTAATTGACCTGGCTATCACAACATCAGTGCCGTTGCGAAATTGGTCAGTTTTGGAGGATGTGAGATGTATGGAGAGCCTATCTGGCGTAATGGTACAGTCTTTGCGTGTAATCTTGCTCAGATCGTTGAATCGCAGGAAGCCTGCGTAAGATACAAAACATATGAAAACGATGCGGAAATCAGCCAGGTCGGCGGCCGTGTGACCGTGGGCCGCAAACAGTTTTTCCATGATATCGGGGGTTATCGGCTCTTTCCTGTGTGTGGGCGTGGAGTTCATGCGTCTGAATCCCTGAAGAGCCGTCTTTGCTATAGTGTGTCGGTGGGCGAAGGTAAGTTGGACAAGGAATGAACCCATTTTATGGCTGCTGCTGCAGACTCGGCGGTTGATTTGTGGCCCATTGCGGCAAGGTGGGTGACGTACAAACAAAAATGCAGAGAGCTGACTGGAAATACAGTAACGTCTCGATGAGAAGATGCCCAGAGTTCCCACCGTGCCCATGATGCCATGTATTTCTTGGTAGTGGAAGTAGCCTTGGCTGACATCAGAAGGGCAGGTAGTTTAGTGGATGCTAGGTCTTTCAGCAATGGGTCGGCGATGGAATCAGAAAGGCTACTCCGTAATTCTGTTAGAACAAACACAAAAATAACCAAACAGTACGACTGTCTCTGGATGCAAAAGAGCATCTTTTAGTTCATACAATTCATTTGTACGTCATGTAATTATTCTTTATGCAACCTCCATTCATAACTGTTATCATACTGTAAATAACATGGGATCTTCGATTCGGTGTCGGGCGCCTACAGTGGCCACGAAAAACCCCGCGTGTGGGAAACGGGGGTGCATCCAGGACGCCCGGCGAGGGTGCACTCCCCCGGGACCGAGTCGAAGAGCGCAACGTTATACCAGGGAATTGGGAATTGGGCAACAAGGTTGACTGCTTGACTGAGAGTGAGCTAACAAAGCCCATACTTGGCTTTATATACACCACGCCGTTGTGTGCAACTGGACAATAGAGCATTGTCCTGAATGGTACAATGCACAAACAGATGTAATGCGAATACGAAAAGAAATACCGCTTTCTTCATCCATGCTTATGTCAGAAAATGTATTTCTTTTCTAATTCTCCTTTATCAATAAAAGGTGAATTACGCTGTATTAGTGTTCATGCGTTTTGCGCGTACGTAAGACGGTCATTAAGCTCTTGGCCAATGAAAAGCTCTGCTTTGCTGACTCCGCCCCAAGCTCCAACCCTATCCGACCGTCGACGTCTATAGAATTTCACAACGAGTTCGGTAGCCAATTGTTCAATTTCTTTTCACTCGTGGATTTGCAACAATGGGGATTAACAACACACTGCCTTCTATTACTTCAATGGTTGTCCGGCACTGAGAACTATTATAGTCTCGGCGATATTTAAAAAAAGGTCTCATCTAGGGCAAGAAGAGGCATCTTTTGAGTAGAAGTTTGTAACATAGCTATTTTGGAGTGCTGAATCCGAAAATGATGGCCACCAAGCTGGATTTTTAGTGGAAATATGCCTAACTTGCGTAAATCTGTAATACCTGTCGTGTAATACCATTTGTTCCCATTATTTGGATATATTATTATATATATATATTTTTTTGTTTGCAATTTTTTTGGGTGATAATACTTACAGTTCCTTACTTCAATAACATTTGGTAAAACATATAATTGACTGAATAATTATGAGAACACAGTAACGATCGAAATGGCTAAAAATCATACCCTTAAGTTGCGCGCATTTACCTTGGCTCCGTAATCATCAAGTAGTCTTGCCAAACCTCAGTATTGATAAGCTTCAAATTCACCAAGTTGCATGCTGGCACAGTTACCATATTATAACCTTATGGATAATCATATGAACAATGATAACAATGTAATATTTTAGCCCAGCAAACACAAATGTGAAAAAAATTAGGTGTCCGTAAATTGGGCTAAAAGTGGTCAAAGTTCAAGGAAATCACTAACATTATGTGTAAGAAACTATTTGACGTTGACATAATTATAAGCAATAATACTTTTATTTGGGGATTTCCTTGAACTTGTTTAAGTCTCCCACGTTAGGCAACCCTTCACCGACCTTTTCAAATGATACATCGTCTATACAAATGTAAAGTAAAAGACGTACCTAAAGGATTGTGAGTCTTTTCAAATGATACGTCGTGTATACAAATGTAAAGTAAAAGACGTACCTAAAGGATTGTGAGTCTTTTCAAATGTTACATCGTCTATACAAATGTAAAGTAAAAGACGTACCTAAATGATTGTGAGTCTTTTCAAATGATACGTCGTGTATACAAATGTAAAGTAAAAGACGTACCTAAAGGATTGTGAGTCTTTTCAAATGATACGTCGTGTATACAAATGTATAAAAGACGTACCTAAAAGATTGTGAGTCTTTTCAAATGATACATCGTCTATACAAATATAAAGTAAAATACGTATCTAAATGATTGTGAGTCTTTTCAAATGACACGTCGTCTATACAAATGTAAAGTAAAATAGGGTACCTAAAGGATTGTGAGTCTTTTCGAATGATACGTCTATGTAAATAACGATCACTTGGCGTACGTGGGACGATGTCTTCTGAAAATACAACTCGTCTTTAGAAATGAAAAACTTTCATATAAAAGGAAGTAACTCAACTGCAGGTGTTCACCAAGAACACCATTATGAAGCGCGATATGTGGCAGAAAAATCCCCCTTTTTGTGTTGACCACTGTGTTCCCGGTATCTTAGGAATTCCTTTTAGGTTTCAAGCGAGATGTGTTAGGTAAACATAGTTTGGACTGTGTGTATGGATAAGAGGGGGGTACCCCTCTGCCACATAACGAAATTGTTTAAACATCAATGTTCTATTTGAAATGAATTTGTATATCAAACAAATACGTGTATTCACCGTACGCGTACCAGGTCAACAGAAGCGGTCAGAATTGACCTTTCGTTGACATATGTGGCAGAAAAATCCCCCTTTTTGTGTTGACCACTGTGTTCCCGGTATCTTAGGAATTCCTTTTAGGTTTCAAGCGAGATGTGTTAGGTAAACATAGTTTGGACTGTGTATATGGATAAGAGGGGGCGGGGTACCCCTCTGCCACATATCGTGCTGGGTATAAAGAACACTCTTGAAGCCGCCGACTGTATACACGGTATATGTCTAACCTACGAGAAGTATGGATCCCATGACATTTTATTATTTGTGTGGTACAGTACCATTATTTCTACATTAAATCACCATTATTTACCCTGGAAAATGTGGGCCTTTTGGGGAAAAAAAGGGGTGGGGGTGCGTATGCACCCGTCGCACCCCCCTGTACTGTGCACCATACGGGCCTGCACTATCGCCATAAAGAGTCCTATAAGGCTACATACAAAAAATTGATTGTTTCTCATCAGCGGCCGGGCCAATTTTTCGTGCCGGGTGGATATTTTTTTATATTTTATAAACAAAATATAAATGTACCGGACGCCCGAAAATTCCGAGATTTTTATTTTTTTAATTTTGTATATGCTGTAAAAACACGCTGTTGAAAGCAATAACAGTTAAAACTCACGCGGGCCAAGTGAATGTTTTTAGTGGCCATACATGTTCCAGCAGAAGCAAGCCGGAAAAATCTAAATCGACGGCGGACAGGAGATCGGAGAAGCCGAGTATAATAGTAGTGAGAACGGTGTCTGTGGGCCTCTTTCATTAAAAAAACCTGGGGTGCTCAAAATTATATGGGAAAATAAATCGACTTAACTATATTTTTGTGTTTCTACCAACATTATTTGAGCTTTTATTCTATATGAAATGTGTGCATTGGTCAGTTTTGGAAAGTAAATCAACGAAAACAATTTGTAATTTAGATAAAGAATGCAATGTCCCAACGAAGTTTTTGTCAACTAGCGCTTTCACCCCCGCACGCGGTGGCGCCCATACTATAACTGGGCGCTGAAAAACACCTGACGAGCTTCATAGATTTCTGTGTAGAAAAACGCACGGCATTCTGGGTAGCGTACGTACTCTGCCGCGCAGCTGAGCCACGGAAGTAGTAACCTACGTTCGCAGGTCGCAACAAAAATTATCCAATCAGAGCTAAATGCACATCAGCGCTTACCACCAACGCCCGGTTCATCAACATGTACATGTACATGTATGTATATGCGGTAGGCACGAACGAAACCAGCGCGCCTGTAGTTGTTTAGTCAGATACCGGTTTCAAAGATTCGGCGACATTTTTATTCTATAAATTATAAAATATAAAATGCCCTGACGGACCATTTTTTCAAAAAGGTTCTGATGAGAAACAATTCATTTGTTCTATGTAGCCTAACCTCCGAGCCGTGAACAACTCGTCCTCTTCACGACCTTTGTTGCAAATCAACGGAGTGAAAGAAAACGAACAATGGCAGACAGGGCTCATTGTGGAATTCTAAGGACGTGGACAGTCGAAGGGAGTGACGCTTGGGGTGGAGCCTGCAAAGCAGAGCTTTTTATTGGCCAAGAGCTTAATGGCCGTCTTACGTACGTGCAAAACGCATGAACACTAATGAAACGCAAAACACGTTATTTCATGGTGTACAGCTGGTGTGGTCGTGAGTAAACCTGAGAACGCAAAAGAAAGCGAAATGGGTGGTTAAGACCGTAAAGCCGAAAATTAGCTAAGTGGTAAAATAATTACAACTCACTTGATCGAAGTAATATAACTTGATATAAATGTCGTAAAATAGAGTGCCGTTTAGAGCCGCAAATTTATTGCAATTTGTAAACCGCAAATCGGTTACCGATCTGAGCCGCAAATCGGCTGGTCATAATAAGGCCGCAAATCGGCTGGTCACTGGAGCCGCAAATCGGTCATATTGGGCTGCAAACCGGCTGGTCATATGGGGCCGCAAATCGGCTGGTTATATGGGGCCGCAAATCGGCCCGCAAGTCGATTGTCCGATTTGAACAATTTGCCAAGAAATTATCACTATCTAGGAAAATGCAAAGCATATCGTTGCGTTGTTCTGTATATTTACATGCGTAGTGATCAATCAAATTTAAGATTGAATACAATCTCTGCAATAGCCGAGATTGGATGAACAAAAACCGTTGTTCGATGCTCTGAGAGGAACAGTGTGGTCTATTCTTAACGCGAAAGACAACAAATTTGGTGTTGCGTTAAACGATGAATGCGGGGCAAGGGGGAAGATCGAGTCGAGTTGCAGTGTGCATTTCAGTAGAGTCGAGTGAGCAGTTTTTTGCCACCCGGCTTGGATATGGTGCTATAAGAATTCCTGGTTTGTTCCCGAAGCGTTGGTGGTATTGCGGTTAAAATAGTTGCCTCCAAAGCAATTGACCCGGGTTTAACTCCCAAACAACGCATTGTTTTAAATTGTGTATTTAATTTCGTGTTTAAAAACAAATGATGCTTATACGTATACGTCTCTTAGTGCAATGTGAACTGTGATAATTAACCGCAGTACAGCGACTTACTGTATTTCGTGACTCGGCTGCAGTTGAGCCGTTTGAAGGAAGTGACTCTAGTAGAATTGAGTCATTAGGTCAGGAAGGTCGAGTTGAGTCGCAGTGTGCATTTCAGTAGAGTCGAGTGAGCAGTTTTTGCCACCCGGCTTAGATATAGTGCTATGAATTCCAAACATGTTCCCAAAGCGTTGGTGGTATAGCGGTTAGAATAGTTGCTTTCCAAGCAATTGACCCGGGTTCAACTCTTTCTAACTCTGAGCCAAGCGGGAACTTCATCACGGCTGAGACTTTCTTCTAACGTGCTTGCCTGTCTCCGGACCTGATTTCTGAGGCCGGCCAGGCGGACGACCTCTGGCTTGGCGCGGCCGATTACGTTTTTGGCGTGCGGTTTGAGCATGATGAGCTGTTTTTGTTTGTTGTTTTGGTTTTGGTTTCTTCGACAGGGAGGAGGAAGAGGCTGCCGTTGTCCACAAGTAATTTCATCGTCGCTGAACAGCATCATGTCTTGGTCCATTTCCACTCCGGAACCAGGGGTGGGAGGGCAGATGAGATCAAGTAGGTCGTTATGGCTGTCCTTATTATCGCTAGGAGATATGGGAATAGAGCTCAAGTGCTAGGGCTCAAGTTTTTGTCAAGTTTTTCTCGCCCCTGGTCAGGGATTAGCACACATGTGTAGAATAGTCTATGATAAGCACAGGGCATTTGGCTCGGTTTGAAGTACCACAATGTACGCGGCCAGGGAGTTTTATCATTCTGATTGGTCCAAGATCAACATGTGACTCGATGACGTGTTATTGTGTGTGAGCTTACATGGATCGTTTTGAGCCAATATTCAACTCCAAAGATACAAATGCACGCCCCTTCGACAGCCGGACGGGTGGCCGGGTTAGAGTATCATCGTGTTTATTGGGAAGGAGCGTATTCATACATGCGGCTCAGGTTTTTTTTTTATTATTAGAACGATTCTCGGTCACATGAGGAAGGACGTGTAACGCTGGGTTATGTGGATTTGTTTTCTTTTTCTGTGAGACTATTATGTTTTTTAGTTAAAGATAAAGTTCTTTTGCAAGAAAATAGCAAGGAGAAGCCGGTTTATGCAGACAAACTTCAAGGAAAGAACAGGGTTGTTTTTGTTTTGTTTTATCAATCCTACAGTTAGCTGCAGTGAATCAGAACTCATTTTATATTACTTTTTCTCATCGTTTTTTGTAATTTTTGTTGGAGATGCTGAAACTGTTCTGCTGCGTGAGGTATCATAGGTTTTTATGTTTGTGGCTGGTCTGCAGAGATAAATCTGTATATTTATGATTTGCTGGTACGATTGCAGTGTGGTTGCGTAACTATACTGCCCAGAGCGTACATCTTAATTTAATTGTTGTTTTCTTATTGAGATACGCTTCTTGGAGGTCTGAGTTCTGATTCACTGCAGCTAACAAGGATTGATCAAACAAACAAACTTAAATTATTATTCCTTGAAGTATGCCTGCATAAACCGGTTTCTTCTTTTTGTTTTCTGGCAAAAGCCGTTCATCCTTAACTAAAAAACCTAATAGTCTCACAGAAAAAAAGGGAAAAAATCCATCTAATCCAAAGGCACTTCATCTTTAACTAAAAAACCTAATATAAAAAATCCACATAACCCAGCGTTACACGTCCTTCAATTTAATGTCCTTCCCATTGTGACCGAGACTCGTTCTAATAATAAAAACAAAAAAACGTGAGCCGCATAATATGATTACGCCCTTTCCAAAGATACACATAAGCACTTCATCTTTAACTAAAAAAACCAATAGTCTATCAGAAAAAACGAAAAAACAATCCACATAACCCAGCGTTACACGTCCTTTAATTTAATGTCCTTCCCATGTGACCGAGACTCGTTCTAATAATTAAAAGCAAAAACGTGAGCCGCATCTACGATTACGCTTCTTCCCAATAAACACAACAAAACAGGAAACCACGCAAAACCAGACATAAACATTGTCAGGTGACAATGTATTTTCCATGGTAATTTAAAGATAAAGACCTCTAGGACAATTTTCTCTTTAATTTTACTAGGGTTGACCTACTCAATTGTTGTTATTCCCCTCCCTCAAAACACCCATAAAATGGTTGTCAATCTCCGGGTCCAGGTCTAAATGTGGCCCTAAATGTAAAAAAAAAATCTCCCCAGTTGGGATACACAAGTCACAAATACTTGATCTCCACAACAATTTCTACAATCAGTCCCATTTATAGGCCACAGGACCTCTTTTTATTCAAAATTATCTGAGGGGATCACAAAATATTAATGACCTCACGCGTATATAATTCACGTAAATTGGTGTGGTGCACCTATATATAAACAAATCATGCACAGTGCGCTTGCGGTCGGATTGAAGGAAGCAAAGTAAGTCCACGGAGGTAAGTCCGACCATGAAGGCGAATCAGCTCGAGATTTGAAGATTGATATACCCAGACTTGCACAGGTATTTTTAGACTCTGTTGCGGAAACAAATATATGCTAATTTCCCTCGACAGCGTGCGCACGGGGCAAAAACATTTTAAACTGTTTTTAAAAATGTTACATACATGCTGGATAATAATTACCTATGACGATTTTAAAGGCATCTCTCATTCTCAAGGAAAAAAAAGCGAGAAATCTTGGACAAATGAATAAAAAATGACCCGAATGATTGGACCCTTGTACACTTTCAATAGGCGGCAATCCACTTCACCTCACAGACCTCAGTTACATAAATTATCATATTTATTAGGGTGAACAGGTCTATTCCCTGAAGCGAATGTTCGCAGTGAATACTTCGTGACGTCAAATTCGCATTCGCTTTTGCGTGAAGTATGATCCGACGATGAAGGCGTAAAAGGCTCTTAAAATATCACAGAATCACATAAATGTGCAACAAATAAATCGTGACTTTTTTAAGTTATAGGTTTAAGCTACCATTTATTTCAGGCTAAATTCACATGTTTCGAAAAGGTCGCTGTGTGGAAAATACAAAAAGTTTGTTGACAAATATAAGTTGAACAATAACTAGTCAGACAACATAATCTGCGAATTCTTTGTACTAGTAGTTTTCACACACACAAAAACTAACGGAAAGTGTTACAAATTGTAATGGTGAAAATTTAGTTGCACAGCGATCATTACGACGTCACGGCCCAATAACGCCCAGTCACGCTTAGGATGCAGCCAGTTCGGCATAGAATGCATGCTAAACAAGGATATTATTTGGCAAGCTGCCGTAAACAATTTGACGTCATAGGCGCATGACCAATCAGATGGCATTATGCTAATAAGCGGACACTATTTTGCACCGGATAGCTTTTGAGCGGCACAACACCTACCCTAAAATTGGAAAAATAACTCATTATTCTACCCCGTTATTAACTAAAAACAACTGCCTGCATTATTCTCGATGTTTGATAAATATACAACAACAAAAATAGCAATTTACAGTATACATGGGACTACTACCACGAGCTAAAAGAACACGAAACAATTTACAATATTTAATCCTATAATAGGCCCAGGAGGCAAAACTCCACGAAATGTTGTCCTAGGAAGTGGGGCTGTCAAGTGACTATTATGCACGTTGTGGCATGTTGGTTCTTCATGCCACTGAAGAAAATGTCAGATATGGAAAAATTTCATATTCGACTTCTGGTGACCTTTACATACTCTGCTAACACTTGTTCTTGAAAACTATGACACACTTGTTAAACATCAAGTCAGATATATTTAAGTCACCCAATTACATTTTTTGTAGGGTGTAGTGATTAAGATGTCAGTTTATGTACCTATATTAAAGAGAATATAGGGACTTTTCAATTTTGTATTAAATACATGTATATATTTCAAAAAAAACAAAAACATAACACTATGATTGTTAACTATATTGGTGCAATGTTTGTGTTGTTGCTAAATCTGACCGTGACGAGTTTTGGGGCTTTTAGCTGACAGAGGTCATTTTCTGGGCTGAAGGCCTACAATACACCAAAGCCAACACACATCTATGTTTACACCTTCTATTGTATATACTGCTTATTGTCCCTCTTGTGTACGTTAAAGGTGGGATACACCATTTGCAAATATCAAAAATGTTTACTACAAAATTATTAGGAAATATCTTACTTATTTGAAAGTAAATAGCAGCCAGCAAAAAGGTTTGCGCTAGATATCCTGTAATTGTTGCAAAAAAGTTTTTTTTATTAAAAAAACAAAAACATTCACGATCGTCAGACCGCGATCGCGAACAAATCTAGAACATAAGAACTGCCTGACGCCAGTTAAAAACGAAAGTCGCTTTTCTTGCTTTTCTCAGCATCCATGATTGTAAAACTTCGGACATGTCAGTTAAACGAGATTTACTCTAAAATACAACCCCCAAATCCGGGTGAAGTAAACCGAACGCGGTACTCGTAATTAAGTATAAACATTACTTCCATTATACACACAATAAGACAGTATATAAATATGTGCAGCATGGCAATAATACAGAAAGCATTATAAGAAGCCTGTTTAAAACTAAACTGCTACTCACTACAGCACATTAAGTTTGTCTCTTTTTATATAAACTAATGGTGTCTAAAAGTATGATGAATCATTTTGCGAGAATGGAATAAATTATTTCTACTAAACAAAATAATATAATCAAGAGAACAGAGTCATTTCGAAATGTCAAAAACAATTAATGCCAGAGAACAACATTTGGTAAGACGTTTGGTAAGACGCGGGTATAAATGTATACAGATTATGATAGTCGATGATAGTTGTATTTAATTTGAGCATTGTTTATTTTAGTATTTTTTATAGGTTTTCCTGACTATTTTAAAATATTTTTCATTCCAATTCACTAACTACATGTATCACAAATTTCGTCCGAGGAAAACATTCACACGTTTTAATATACCAATTCAATTTCAAATGTTTCTCAGTCGGGAATATTGGTAATTACATATTAAATTCGTCTAGGGTAGCGTTTTGAGATATAATTCGTTATATATCAATGAACAATTGGTCAATTTTCAAAGCATTACGTTGTGACGCAGGCCTCAATGATAAATATAACTATTACAAAGGAGTATATGGCAAATCGTAAACACGAACTTGGTGGACGTTCGTTTTGTTCATAAAGACATAACCTTGCCCCCATCCAAACTGTTGATAAACTGATGTTGATAAACTGATATTTTTTCTAATTAGTAACAGTCTGTTGGTTAGGGTTTCTTTTATCGCAGTAGTTGTACCGCTCATTTTTAGAATTACTGCAGCGGTACCGGGTGAACCGACATTTTCAGAAAGACATTCCTATAGATTGGTGTGCTAAGTATAGGAGAATACACGAGAAAGTGTGGATTCGTAATTACGAATTCACGAGGCGCGAAGCGCCGAGTGGATTCTTAAATACGAATCCACACTTGCGAGTGTATTCTCTGACTTAAACCATTGCGTCACGTCAAAAGAAGTATTGTTATTAACTAACCAGTTGAGTGGAGATGAAAAGGCATGCATGTATCGTGGCCATAGACGTAAATTACATAAGGCCAACTAAAAAAAAAATATGTTTAACGTCACCGCCCGCTTCTTTTTTTAGAGGCCGCCTCCTTTTTTTTTTTTTTCACAAAAATAATAAATTTTATTATCTTTAAAAAAATAAAATAATAATAACTAAAACTACGTCTGTTCGAGGAACAGAACATAGTGCCTTTTCGCATTTTTTTCCCCGTAAAAACCATTCAAAAGGAATTTTAAACACATTAAAAGTAATCAAAACGAATTTAGGTTATTCAAACAGATTAAAGGTAATTTA
The DNA here is from genome assembly GCA_037893245.1 of Crossaster papposus. Taxonomy (NCBI): domain Eukaryota; kingdom Metazoa; phylum Echinodermata; class Asteroidea; order Velatida; family Solasteridae; genus Crossaster; species Crossaster papposus. The sequence goes on from JBAIAA010000321.1 coordinate 1,026,422, forward strand.
AAGTGATTAAAACGATAACGTCACACATTTGTAAACTTTTTGTGAACTACCTAACCAACCCAATACACAATTATTTTAATTTTAGCATGATCCGTTGCTGAGATATGGCTTCAAGGTCTTAAAACGTAATAAATCACATACAATTGAATGATGGCTTCAAGTCTAACTTTTCATTCTAACTTCCGGTCTGGTGACGTCATATTTTTTTCTCCCGGTCAAATTGTTTCTAACATGAAGCTATTATATACATCAATTATAAAGTGATTTCAGCAAACTTCGCCACACACATCAACTAAATATTAATTTAGAACCTGCCGCCAGAGGGTGCTATAACATGTTATGACGTCGTCGGTAATTTTTTTGAAAAGTACATCTAGCCAAACACTAACATCGTTTAAAGTAAGTTCATATCATTTTCACTTTCAAATTATAAGGCACTTTCGGTTATGACCGAAAGGAAGGGTCACGTGATTTCTCACACACGAGATAAAATGAAGATCCTGGATTATCCTATCAATTGCCACAAACCTAAAGTCCCGGTCTTTTGCGCGTGATTTGTTATTGATTTTCAAAGATTAAATAAATGTAATATGACGTCACGTTACCCCCTGATGACGTCACCATGATGTCTGTCTGCTAGACACGAGTTCACTATAGGGTCTTCACTTGGGTAAAGTTTTGTTTGGATACGACTTGTTATGAAAAGTGCTTGTACGAAAGAACGTGTACAAAGTCTATTGCATTTTGGTCCCAAAAAGAAAAAGAAAAAAGAAGTAAAACAAAAATCAGAACAAAAACAAAGGCTTTTTCGCAAAATTGCGAAAAAGCCAATTAAAAAAGATAATACAATTTTAAGATCGTAATTTGGACTTTAGCATCACTGTGTACATGCTGTGAACATATATTTGTTTCTAATGGGAAGGCTAGGGTGTGACGTGTATGGTGCATACATGATCGACCCACATGAATTTTGATTTGTATTCGTGGGTGAGACGTGTTTTAATTTCAAATAGAAAGATAGGGCGTGACATGTTCACTACATGACCTATATTAAAATGTGTCGAGCGGCTATTAAAAAAGAAAAAAAAACAGGCCTCCTCCTTCCTTCTAAAAAAAAGACAAACATGTTTTGTTTGTTTTTTGGCCTAAAGGAGGTTCTCGAGGCTCTTACGTAATCAGGGTTGGATTAGGGTTGAGGAATTGAATAACCGTGGATTCGTAATTGTTACAAATGTAGGCAAGATAAAAACCGTTCCGAATCCACACTTTACTAAAGATTCGTAGATACGAATCCACTGTTATTGTCCAAAGCGTTGATTCTTAGATACGAATCCACACTTTTAACAATAGCGTGACGTCATAGCAATGGTTTAACTAAAACCAACCCAAAAACTTCTCAAAAACCTATTTGAAAATACAGTGGAACGCCGCTATATAACGAAAATCACGCGTGATCCACACATTTTGTTCGGTCACGGTTAGTGGCGCCTTACGGGGGGGGGGGGGGGGGGGGGGGGGGGGGGGGGGGTGGGGGGGGGGGGGGGATTTGCTACCCAAGTTGTTTCCTTGCCCCCCCCCCCCCCCCAGTTTCTCATAACACCTTATGATTTACCACAACTTGAAGTATGGTTGAAGATAGAAAGTGAATCATCGGTTCTGTGGACACATTTTTGGCCAATGAAAGCATTATAAAGATTGGTTTTGAAAAAAAATTACGTCACTGTTAAATCAATTGAAGGACACAAAATATTGCCTTTACTTGTAATAGTACGCATCCGTTATACAGGGGGCAATAACAACAACAATGCATTTTTAACAAACGAACCAAACAAGACAACTTGATGTCAGCGCCCTCTTGTGGTCGCTGACAGAAAAGCATTTATGCACAATAGATTTCCCCTGACTACAGTACTTTGGTAGACAAGACACGCCGCACATGCATACAGCTAACGTCTTTGTATTTTGTGCAGCCAACGTCAGTCTTTGAACATAATGTGTATACATGTGTTTGTTGATGGTGTAAATGGAGGACACATGCCTGGCGCCACGTAGGTGAATTGGGGTTAGTGTTAGAATGGAGGACGTCCTCGATTGAGATTCGTGTACAAAACCAATGAGAGCCATCGGAAAAAGTTTGTGGACAAACAAAGGACATCATCGCATCGAGAGGAACAAAAGAACTCCTCGATTTACACCATAAACAGTACATGCAATTTGATACATTTCTCATTCATAAAAACAGGCGTGTGTGATGTTGTGCCCGCGTACATGTACATGTACACACAAGTGGGTAAATGCCGTCAATAGGGGACGGGGCATTGTCCGACCGTCTTCCCTCTTTTGTTTGTACTCTAACGTTTTCGGATGATCGCCATAGGATTTGCACACGAGTCTGAATCGGGGACCTTTGCGGAATAGGGGACCCCATTGTTCCCTTTGTCATACGTCCCCTATTTCAATCAAAAACAAACGCATGTACACTCACATGGGGGTGTACATGAACAAACTATGTACATGTACGTACATGTACATGTACATAATGGCTATTTAGTTGGTACATTACTGCCAGGTTTATTCGCTGCATTGAAATTGTCTCGTGTTTGGCCGTGATGAGTACCCATTAACTACATAGTTGCAGCGTCAGAAACGTTTCCCGTGCACGCTCATTTTCGGCTTAAAAAGTCAGGGGAAAGTGGCCAGAAAATGCCTCAGATTGGACCACAGAGCATGATCTAGAACCTAAAATTTCCCGGGGCCATTAAGCGGGCCCCGGACCCCACGCCGTAAAGTCTTCGCGATCCGCGCTTGCAGTGTCTGCCCCCTGAATTTGATTCTTGCCCCTCCCCCCAAAAAAGAAAAGAAATTGCCCCCCCCCCCCGCCCCTAAAGGCCCAGTCCCATTGCCAATGACGCATAAATCACGCATAAATCACGCATAAATCACGCATAAAATTGGTTTGTGCGTGATTGTTCGTGGAGAAATTGGTCATTTTCTGGGGTTGTGCGTGGTCAGAATCACCGATGAATCGCGTATAAACTGCGCATGTATCACTTACAATCACTGACAAAGAACATTCCACGCACAATAATAATTTTGGTAAGTGATTGTAAGTGGAACATACGTGGATTGTGCGTGTTTTGTAAGTGATATGTGCGTGTTCTGTAAGTGATTCGTCAGTGATGTGCGTGCTAGGAGCCAGTTCCTGACGCACAAGCACTGACGGAACACTGACAGAACACGGACATATCACGCACCTTCCACGTCCAAACTACGTACAAACTGCGCATAAACTGCGTATAATCGCGCACGTTGTGCGTGGAAATTTTTTTGAACCGTTCAAAACCGGCGATCGCGCACAAACCCGTCTCCGCGTACAATCACTTACAAAAACTGATGCTCCACGTGTGAAACACGTGGGATTTACGCACATCACTGACGAATCACGCACGAAGAAAATTGTATGCGCAATTCATGAGTAATTCGTGCGCAAGTGCAGTGGGACTGGGCCTTTACCTGGAGAGTCTTGTGCCGCCACTGGTTACGGTATGTCGACACTGATCTCTATAACTGGATAGGTCGAGCGGCTCTGCACGTGAAGCCATCAGCGGCCATATTGGGATATTCAAAACATTGCAGGCGTACACACGTTTGTATAGCGCACGACCGAGAAAACTCATTTAATATCACAGGAAACGAAGTTAACGTCGCCAAAACGATCCAGTTTGATCAGGAAAATCAAGTTAAACATAATAACACCCAAGAATTACCTGTATACGCCAAGTTTCAATGTTAAATAGGCCTATTTTTTGGAAAAGATATGAGACATTCGTGTGAGACGATGCAATGCAGTGCAAAGTCTATGGGATATGTCGGACAAGTATTTTCAAGAATTTCCAACTTCTAAATTATTTTTTGTTGTTGTTTTTTTTGGGGGGAGGTGGGGGGAAGAAATCCACATCATAACCTTATGCACAAACCGGAACAAGGAAAAGGCAAAACGAGTTTTTTTGGATTAAGGAAATTCTTGAAATTGTTGCTTTAATTTTATATCCAGACACTAAAAAGTGCATTTTATAATAAAATAAAAAAATGTTGAAAAAATTGAACAAATGTCAGTGTGTTTCAGGAAAAATTAATTGGCACATCACGGTTTGTTCGTGGGGTTTTAAGGCAGTGTTCAGATTTGGAATCAACCTAATGTTTAGTAAATTTTTTAGAAAGGGTCCCAAAAATTCTTGCTGGACAAGTGGACAGAAAAAATTAATTATGTGGTTTTGAGCTTAAACCATAGAGCTGTATAATAAAGATACACCTCTATGGCTTAAACTATGAACTTGAGAAACTTGAAATAAATCACAATTAAAAATATCAATCACATGTGTAAATAATGACATAAGTCACACAATGGATTCAATTTTGCTTTATGCTTTTATTTTACATTGATACACTACATATAACATGTAATAACTACTGCCATAGTAACAATATGCTTATTATGTATTGTTTACTGATGTTATAAAACCAAATAAAAAACAATTAACCCCGGACTGTTTATGAATTTAAAACCAAAACAAAACTTGCGATGTCATTTTAGAATAATAATTGTTGATACTATGCAAAGATACATTTGGCAGCATTCTTCACAGGCCAAATTTTAATAGGACACCCTTGTACGGCTTTAACTTTGAATTGTGAGTGTTTCTAGATATTTGTGCGATATGAACACAATATTAAAGATTTGTACACCACAATTGTTGTTTTGTAAGAAAGCAAAATAAAACCATGATTGAAAAGCAAAATTTGACAGGGCGGCATAACATTTTAACAGGGCAGCATACAAATATGACAGAACAGCGTAACATGTACACAGGGCGGCCGCTACCCAGTGATTGTGGAGAACACTGACTGGGTAAATCCATGTCATTTTAACATCTGTATAATTTGCTTTGAATATTAACAATACAATTTTAACCAGATTTGTCAGTTTTCATAAAACACATGTTCAATATATTTCCATGTTACAAATTTAGGTTTGTGACTGTTGTGACTGTTTTATTATCTGTACTTATACTGTTAAAAAATGAAATGCCAAGATGCGCAGAGTTCTGCAATATATTTGCAGCACATCTAAGAAATGTGGAACACCGAGATAGCTTATCTTGGAAAACGTAGTTGGTCAATTAAGCTACCGTATTTACTGATGGTTAAACAAAATAAGTTTTGACATTCGCTGTCATCTGTTGTCCCTTTGTCATAATGGGAGCAGTTCGTCCTATGACTTGTCCAGCCGTAATAAGCTGTACAGCCTGACATCTTAGTAGCAAGAAGTGGACTTGGGTAAACCAATTAGCTGTAGTGTACAAAGAAAAAAAATATACAGGTATAAATTAAATGCCAAGGAAAGAATGTTGTAACATGACGCTATTTTAAAAACACAAAATTCTCAATTTATTTGGCATACCCATTTTTTCAGAGAGTGAAATTTAATTTGAGCACTGCAAGGAATGTCATCAGGACTACGTTTTTAAGAGAGATTTGTGGGCGAAAATGAAATTGTTCTGAAGTATTGGAAATACGTGTCTACATCCTAAGTTCCACCATGATAGCCTTGGCCTACACCATGCATTTAATAATACTATTATTATTATTAATAGGTGGCTCTACACTTCCAGAATTGTGAGAGAAAAAACTGTGATCATTGCGATATTGGGATAATTCTACAGAACATTAAATTTATGCACGTCAAATAGTTCATGACACAATATGTTGTGTACGAATGTGTACACAAATTACCACCATGAACTGTTTGACGTGCAAGTGATCAACGGGACAGTCTTCATAGAATGGGTACAAAATTGGTCTGAAAATACCTGTATTGTGGAATTCAATCATATTGTAAGGGTATCCTAGACCAACTGATTCTATAAATCTACTGTTCTTTCGAAATATCCCAGTTTTTCTTTCAGATAAAATGATGGATAGGACCACAATATGAAAAAATCCCGCTGGAATTCATGTGGAAACGAAAATATCGTTTTCGCCCAACAATGTTCTCCTAAATCTCTCTTAAAACCGTAGTCCTGACATTTTTTACAAAGATAGATACTGATCGCACAGTCTGCAAGTTTATTTAATAAATTTACTTATTTACAAAGGATTTTAATGCATTTTTACCCACCATCGCTGCTGCCACTGTCTCACTCTCGACGTGTCTACGCGTCTTTTGCATGCACGAAGGCAATGTTTTGAATATCCCATCATGGCCGCCGGTGACTTCACGGCTCGCTATCCCATCAATGTACGCTCGACCTATCCAGTTATAGAGATCAGTGTATGTCGATCGTTCGGTATCGTACCTATTATATAAAGATGTCATCCGTCCTTTTAAATAGCGCCCTGTTGTTACCTTCAGTGCACCTTCTTTTATTTACCACACCGAATTCTAAAGCAACTTTTGGTTTTTCTCTTCTATTCATTGGGGACCCGTCACTTAACATAAAGCACCAGCCGTTTGGCGTTTGGGAATGCGGCGTATTTTTTGCCGCATGAGGGCAAAATCCCCCTTATTGAAATAGTTTTAGTAATTTTACTTTATCTAAAAATTGAATATTAGGAAAACAATTTTTTTGGGGGAGCTGTAAGAATATGAAACTGACGTGGATTATCTCCTAATCACTTTTAATTATACCCCAAAATACCGTGACCACAGCGCCCTCTACGTTCAATAATACGGCCTATTAACATGGCCTATAAATAAGAGAATAAATGTGTGTTCGAGAGGTTTTAATCACTCTGTTTAATACCGCTTAGAGTCTGGGTGCTGATAATAATTACCCGAGCAATTTTTCGGTTTTTTTCCAATGATTATAGTACATTGAATTGAAACTAACAGATCGACAAATACGTCAATATTATCAGGTATTTTGACTGGCTGTAAACAAACATTGCGTAACATCTAGCAGACGATAATTGTTGTAAATTCTTAAACTTAATCTTGCAAACACTAATTCAAGCATCGCTTGGGGGTGCAATAACTAGCCGTAGGCTCTACCGTAGCCACGTCCGAATTACATTTGCCTTAGCGCCTACATAGACGGAGCTGTAGCTGTAGACGAAGGCCGTAGCTCTAGACAATCGTTTCGGACACGGCCTATTACTGCCATTGGCAACCCCGTTCCCAGGGTGTTGAGCTGTACGCGCCCAACACTACCCGCTCTTACTAATGGAGACGAGGTACGGTTGGAGATAAAATGAACCCTGAGGACGGGTATAATGCGACATCGCGTGACAGATTTTGTTGCCAGCAGGGCCCAATTTCTTGGCTCTGCTTACCGTTAGCGAGAAATCCCTGCTTACTATAGCAGAAAATTCGGTGCTTACGGTAAACGTATTTCACGCGTTAGCGAGGATTTTTTGTCTCTGAGCATGCGTACATCCCGTAACTATAAGGATTATGTGCTTACATGGTAAGCACATAATTTTTTCTGCTAGCGCGGTTAGCGGAAAATGGTGACCGTAAGCGCGGAATTCTGTGGTTAGCAGAGCCAAGAAATTGGGCCCTGGTTTTAAACACTTCCAGCCATGTCTTTATCGTCCGTTTAATACCGGCCATGTGACGGGCTCTCGACCAATAGGAATGCCTAAACTGTCCCAGGTATTTATGAATAGCGTTTGATATACCCAGTGGATAAAAATGTGTTGACATATTTTTAAAAAACAATGTTGAATATGATGGGACACACAAATCGGCAGCCGAGGAAAGTGTTCGGTATAGCTGAAAGTTCGGTATAGCGGTGTTCGGTATAGCGGCGTTCCACTGTAATAGTTTATTTTGACCAATATTTGTATTAAAATGACCCATATCAATGGTTATTTCTACCACTATTTTGGTTAAAATTGATTGGACACACATCTACCAATCAGTTGTTTATTTCAACCAATTTTTTTAGGGTGTAGTTATTAAGATGTCAGTTTATGTACCTATATTAAAGAGAATCTAGGGGCTTGTGTATTAAATACGTGTATATATATATTTGTAAAATTTGTAAAAAATACCATATGATTGTTTAATATATCAGTGCAATGTTTGTGTTGTTGCTAAATCTGATCGTGACGAGTTTCTGGGCTTTTAGCTAGCAGAGGTTATTTGCTGGGCTGACGGCCTACAATATATGGTGGACCTGGAGGGATATCGCAAAGTCGTAAAAATTGAGGTCAATATTCCTATTAAAATTTGCAATTTTCCCCCAAAGTCGTGAATCTAGTTCGCAACTCGTACACCAAAGCCACCACACATCTATGTGAACACCTTTCATTGTTTAAACTTCTTATTGTCCCTCTTGTGTTTGTACGTTAAAGGTAGGATAGCCTACACCATTTGCAAATATCAAAAATGTTTACTACAAAATGATTAGGAAATATCTTACTTATTTTAAAGTAAATAATGATCGTAGGCAGCCAGCAAAAAGGTTTGCGCCAGATATCCTGTAATTGTTGCGAAAAAAATATATATTTATAAACAAAAAACATTCACGATCGCAAGACCGCGATTGCGAAAAAATCAAAAACATATGAACTGCCTGACGCCAGTTAAAAACGAACGTCGTTTGTCTTGCTTTTCTCAGCATCCATGATTGTAAAACCTCGGACAGGTCAGTTCAACGATATTTACCCCCAAATCCACCCATTTATGATAATTCAAACAATTACCAATGGTGTATCCTACCTTTAACTTTTGTGAAAGGCCTCCGTAGGTTTTGTATATACACGATTTTCAATCGTGGACTGTCTGTCATTCGTGGACCATTTATGTCCTCTATTTTTGGTATACGTCAACTATTTGAATGCAGATTCAAACTCAACCATACCAGTATTAATAATAGCCAACTTGCACGCGAGACAACTCGAGCGCTGGAGGTCTCAGATAGTATGATCGTTTATCGTATGTAGCTTTTGAAGCCTGCAGGACCATATTAATTTACCAACCCAGGCGAAACCTGTACTGCTTAAGAATATTCATGTTCAGGTATCTTGTCTATACATACTCCAAGATATCAGATATTAAAACATGCTGACGAGTCAGTCAGTCAGTGCATGACATTTTGTCTCATGGGAAATAAAAATACAGCACTGCACAATATTCACTAATGGAAAACAAATATAGGTTTTCCCGGCTATTTTAAAACACTTCTCATTTAAATCCACAATCTCTCACATTTAATTTCGTCCGAGGTAAAAAATCTAACGCTTTTACGACATCAATGTAGTCATTTTGATCACTTTATTCAAACACTGTCTCGGGAATATTCGTCAATACAGATCAAGTTTGTCTAAGCTGTTGCCGGAAGCAGAGATCGAATTCGTCTTATTATTATCAATCAATTTCAAACTTATGTTAAATCAATTAGTCGGACGTGTGCTTGACACAATCACCAAAATGTTTTAAAACAGCCGGGGAAACCCATAGTAATGCACATACTAGTTGCTCACGTACAATACAAGATAGTTGGTGTATGAGTTGACCTGGTCGTCGACTGGTTTGTAATCAGTCTCGGTTTGGACAGCAGTAGGCATGTGCTCGTTCGTATGGTCGAGGCGTGTTTGGTATGGTACGTTGGTAACACTCGCTGCCAGCATGATGATGAGTGCATTCAACAACTGATGCATCGCGATTTGGTGTAGCTTGGTAGCACCATTCCGAACTTCGGTAGCCGTGATCATAAGCCACCTTTAGCTCGGCCAGGGTACAGAGATGAGCTGCTAACGCGGAGCAGCCGTTGATCTGCCCGGTACGGTCGGTGAGATTGTATCTCATCAGAGAGATGACTGGTTGTCGGTAGCTCACCGGGATGGAGCAGCACAGGCCGGGAGACGGGGCGGTCAGCGGCAGGTCGCGGTTGGTCAATCCGGTCTCAGTCAGCACGACCAAGCTGTCAGGATCGGCGTACCATGAGCCGTGGCCAGGTGTGGCCTGATAGCCCTCCTTGTAGGCGTGGTCAAGCTCCCATTTAAAGCAGAGGTGTTGGTCGGTCCTACGACAATCGGAGGCGGCTGATGCGTACGTGTGATACCAACAGTCAGTCAGGCTAAGTGGAACTGAAAAGATAACAGTAAGAAGCGAAATTGTGGCCTACGCTATAGACGATGTACCCTCTATTTACATCCGTATTCAAATGTGCCCGGAGGTATGCGTACGCATCATGGTTTGCATAATATTGGGTTAAAGGATGACGTCGCAGATCAGATCGCCTTTGAATTATGTGACGTGTCATCCTCAACCAAACTTTATGCAAAACATGATGCGTGCGCATACCGCCGGGCACATTTGAATACAATTGCAAACAGAGGGCGCATCGTCTATACATAGCTCTATAACTTTTTGTCTGTCGCTGTGAAGGATACACAAGACGATCAATATTTATTTATTGAAATATCTTTAAACAGGACAGCACAAGCTCAGCACAAGCTGTTTTCCATCAATGCCCTCTAAAAATGTATTTAAATGAGAACAATTAGCACAACAAATTACAATCATATAAAATAAGGTTTCTTATATAAACATTTATTGTTTTGGCATGTATATTTATTTTTCTCTTTCTATTCGGTACAAACTGGAAACATCTTACCTTCATCTCCATTTCTTAGCATCTCAGCCAACCTTGCCTGAAAACAAAATAGTCCAGACTTTTAAAAACGCAGCCAAGAATTTGAAGAAATTGTGCAATAGCAATATTTACCTTTAAAGAGAATGTACATCATTTGCTTTTGCTGTAATTTTCAGAAAAGAATGGATTCGGGGGTTGGTATGTTATAGCAAAATATTGTTACATTGACTTATTTGACGCTTTGGGTTCGTAGAAGCTGGAAAAATTAAGGAACCAATCATGTTCTTGTAGTCGGGTACCATGAAACGGAGCTACTTGTAGACGTTGGGGAATGGTAAGGTCAGATAATCAGTTGTACCCGACCCCTTGACAGATGTGTAGTCAATTGTAAAAAATAACTAAATATGAAAAATTAGAAGTATTTGAACAAAATATGTTTATTTTCAAACGCTGATCAATGTAAAATGAAAATGTAAGCACACCAGGAGGGGAGCCATTATTTAGCAGAATGATTCAGACTGCCATCATTCCCAGGAAAAATAATGTGGCCATTTATTTGTTTGCAAATATGTTTGTATATTTCCTTGTATATAACACAATAAACAAAATAAGACAATAGTATTGCGTTTTTTCGCAATAAAATTATGTTTACACTCTTAAGAGTGGGTCTACGTAAATATTTCATATAAGTGTCCTCGCATTTTTTAATATGAAAGGACTTTGTGAGCAAGTAACACAAATTGAAATGTTCTTTTTTCTATTGCCCGTTGCCACGGTAACAGGCCATTTTTTTTGGGGGGGGGGGGGGGGGGCATTTTGGGCCAGATTTGGGGCCGCAAACACTTTTTGTTTGCTTATTTAAAAAAAAGTCACCCAGCCAAAATACAAAATGTTATCACAAAATTAACTATATCATTACAAAGTATCATTCTTGCCCTTACTTGAGAAAAACAATGTTTTAAATGTCACCCTTATGCTATTTTTAGAACATGCATTAAGGCATGTTTTCAGAACTTGAAAATTGTAATTTTGAACCTATTTTTGTCCCTCAAAAAGTCAACTTGCCAGGGGTCTCAGAATATTTTCCTTTTGGATTTGATTAGAGCCAACATTTGTCCTTTTTATATCTGGTGAGAAAAGTACTGCATCAAAAATGGTCATTCCCCCCCCCCAAAAAAAAACAAAAATGAAATTTGAGCTTATTCTTCAGTTTGAAGTAATAATACACACAAACAATAATATTGTTATAAATCTGGCGCCTTTTTCAAATCGTAAGAGTGAGTTTTAGGCCTGTGAATTACTCCTACTGAACAAGCAGCATTTTTGACGGCGAAAATCTAGACTAACCCCCTCTACAACATTTCTTACATACACTTTTCTGATTACAATTTATTAGTGGCATTTAAAAAGAGGAAACAATACTGGTTGTGAACTAAAACATTATTTCTACAGAACCCAACTATTAAAGCATTATTTCTACAGAACCAGACAGCCCCTTTTTGCAAGCAAAATGCAAAATTGTATCACAGAATCAACTATTACAAAGTATCATTCTTGCCCTTACTTAAACAAATAATTCAATGTTTTAAATGTCATCCTTATGCGATCTTTAGAACATGCGTTAAAGAATGTTTTTAGAATTGGAAAATATTGAAATTGTTACCCTATTTTCCCCCTCAAATGGTCATTTTCCCAAAATTCTAGAAAAATGAAATTTGAGCTTTTCCTTCAGTTTGAAGTAATAATACACACACATTTTACTTTTATGAATCTGGCCCCTTTTTTAAATCATAAGAGTGAGTTGCAGGCCTGTAAGTTACTCCTATTGAATAAGCAGCATTTTTGACGGCAACAATCTAGACTAACCCCCTCCACAACATTTCTTACATTCTATTTTCTGATAACATTTTATTAGTGATATATATAAAGAGAAAACACTACTTGTTGTGAACTGAAACATTATTTCTACAGAACCCAACTAAAGCATTATTTCTAAAGAACCCAACAGCCCCTTTAAGCGTGTCACCCCTCAAAAACACAGCTTTAAGGCCTGCAAGTGTATCCAAAGTGATACGTTATAGCACTCCCTTAGAGCTATGTCAGTTCGAAGAACAAAACATAGAGCTTTTTCGCACTTGTGTTTTTATATTTGAACTATAACAACAGTTTATACCAAAACCACCCTTTAAAATCATTCCAAAAAAATATGTATGCACATTTAGTAAGTTTCCCTTGTGATTTATTTGTGTAGTATAAGATAACAAGTCGTATCCTCATTGAGTGATCCCCACAATGTCGCTTCCCAGGTTGTATCGTAAAATTGAGTGTGATCCATGGCCACACCGCATTCTGTGGTTTGTGACTTCTGACAGGCGCCCTCGAACAAAGATACTGACAATTTGGGAGACTGCCATTGTAGTTGGCAAGTTGACTTTTTGAGGGACAAAAATAGGTTCAAAATTACAATTTTACAAGCTCTGAAAACATGCTTCAATGCACGTTCTAAAAATAGCATAAGGGTGACATTTAAAATATTTTTTTTGTATCAAGTAAGGGCAAGGATGATAATTTGTAATGATATAGTTGATTTTGTGATACAAGTTTGTAATTTGGCTGGGTGATTTTGTTTTAATGCCCAAAACACAAAATGGCCTGTTACAATGGCAACGGGAAATAGAACAATTTTTTTTTTCAATTTTGGTTACTTGCTTACTTGCAAAAAAAGGCCGAGGACACTATATGAAATATTTACGTGGACCCACTCTTAAAACCTGGCACGATCGAGCTTCGGTAATAATGTCTTTTGGGATACACACTTTTTTAATGAACTTAAAGGACTTATTTTCATTTACAATAATCGAATCGAAAATAACATGTTTTAAAGCGTGTTCGAAACGAGCCTGAATAATTCTAAAATCCATCGGTTGTAGGTATAGGTAAAATCTCCGCGTTACTTATTCAGTGATAACACAAATAAGTGACTATTATTTACTTTTATTCATACTTTCCGAGTATTAAGCATTTAAATATCGATAGTTTATTTGTTTTTAAGACACCTGTATATGCCAACATTCACGCGGTGCATCAGTGGATATCTCCGTCACGGAATTCAGGTAATGCCGATGTCGCTAAGACAAGTTCCCTCTGAGACGCGACGAAACGAATCCTAAATGTATATCATTTTTGGTAATATCTATGTCATGAAGAGGAAATAAAAGTGTTTGGAAGAAGTATACGGACATTTTAGTTATCATCCCGTGGTATCAAAATAACAAAATACAAATCTATTTTTGCCTCTACCCTTATTAACCTGTCATCTAACCCTGTTAAACCTAATTCCCAATCTTATTTTCTGGCCATACTTTATATCTCATAGCTTTGATTCAACTTCATAAAGAAGCACAAGAAACAGATCGATTAATTTCCTACCTCCTCCGGACCGTAGTAGTCGGTACCGGCTTTTCCAGTCAGAGCTATCGGGTATCGCGACGCTGTAGCCCCGTTCAACTCACACCGCCTCTCCCCTTCCGAGTATTGCAAAGAGAAGCAGCGATCATCGATGAAACACTCCCTAACGCACAGGACCCGCGACGCTACCGTCAGGTTGCGGTAGCCGTGGCCGGGCAGGACGCGGTTTGCTACGCGGTTGAAATCACGCTGCAGGCCCCACGAGCAACCCCTGGTGCACGGTTTCGATAGACCATCTTGGCAGCATGACCCAAAGAAAGCCTCGGTCACCAGGCCAGGTATGAGAAGGAGCAAAACTAACATTTCATCTTTGTTTTCGGTTTGATTTTGTAGAATGTTGCCCCCAATACTCTACATGGACGGTCCTTCCTTTTTGAAGTACGCAGTTTAAATAATGATGGAGACTCCGAGGGGTATGGATTGGAAGGAAAATGAAGGAATCGATCATCTTAAATTGTCAACCTCGATGGTGGCAATAATGGCGTGACTGCTCGTTTTCTAAATTAAATTTCTTTATGGACAGCAGTAGAACAAAATCTAACAAAGAGATATTAATAAACGTGGATCCAATTATTAATCTCTATGGAAACCGCTGATAAACAGTACCACAATTGCAGCTCCAGAATAACAATATCGCGAACCGCTACACCGGTTAGTATTAGGTGCCTTCCGTATTGTGACGGTGAAGAAACCTTTAACGTTTTCATTTTATACAGATAACTAATGGCGAACTCAAGGACATTTTAGCTGATGTCGTCGGTTTTGTTCTGGGTTCCAGACACGAGACTCCTGAAACATTATATTATAGGGATGGTATATCTTGTGCAACTATCCATAAAAATAACCAACCAAACTATTGTTTAAAACTTACCTATAATGGAAATTGTTCAGTCTGGCATGCTGTCATTTTGAAGAAAATAATAGGCCTAAACGAAGAAAAAATTCGTCTCATGGACATATTTTTGGAAAATTTCCATTAGTAGTTGGTTCAAAATCGAAAACGTATGTTATTTTCTCGGAATATACAGCATCCTTGGTGCTAAAACTTCTCCATTACTTTCAATTGCCGCACATACTTGCATTATTTATTTTGCTTCACATTGTAATCTGTATTTTTTTCCCGCTGATTCTAGTTTGTATTGTGTACCCCCCTAAACCATTTTAGACCAGAAAGTAATACTGTAACGATTTCAGATACTATTCCGAAAACAAAATGGGGCAAATCTTAGATATATTGAGAGAAATTGACAAAGCTTTTTGAACCCCTGTACATTTTCAATGTGCCGATTTCGATTCCTAAAGACCGATCAATCGTTGAAAAGACCGATCGATCAATGTAAAAGACAGATCGGTCGATGTAAAAGACCAATCGGTCGATGTAAAAGACCGATCGATCAGTCGATATAAAAGACCAATCGATTGATGTAAAACAAAAAAATAGATCAATCGGTGAAAACATCTATCGATCGATGTAAAAGACCAATCGGTCGATGTAAAAGACCGATCGATCAATCGATATAAAAGACCGATCGATCGATGTAAAACTAAAAGACGAATCGAACGATTAAGGACCGATCGATCGATCGATCGATTGACGTCACGACTTCTGTTTCTCCAAACAAACGAGTACCATTTTGAAGAAGCCAACAATGGACACATTTATAGTGGTAAGTTGTTTGCACGTTTGTATAAACCGCTCGGCTTCCAGGGATACGGTGATGTACATACAGAAATGTTAAGCGATATGCATTTCGAGAGATATCTCGAATAAAATGCGTGCTGCTCGATCACACCATGGCTGTCAGGCCTTTGTCAGGGTCTACATAATGAGGCTGTATTAATAGTGACAACTAAGATAAAGACAATAGACTAAAGGGAGCTCATTACAGCCCCATTTGTAGATCATTTGAAGATCACCTTTCGGTCGTAGTTTATTTGCAGAATCCTTGAATTGAACCATATCCCTCTTATATACCGTGCAGTTACCATAAAGCTGTCAGACCTTTCAAAACCTTTCAAGTTTCCTGGACTAAAGGGTTTTGAAAGGTGAGAAAGCTGTCTGACAAAATAAACCTATGAAAGATTTTGAAAGGTAAAACAACTCGCTGAACAAACTGGTGTGAGGTTTTGGAAAGTCTGGCCGTTTTCTGATAGACTTCCCATACCTTTATCATAGGGGCATGCCATACCAAATAACAGTTGAAATGTTTTGAAATGTTTAGCTGTTTTCTGTGAGAGATATTCTATATAATGTGCTGGGGAGTAATCCTTAGCTACCTTTCAAAACATTTCAAAAGGTTTTGAAAGGTCAAACCATGTATGCATAGCAACTGTACTGATATTTGGTTGAGCAATAGCTCCACCTTCATTTCCTTTCGCAAGGTTTTGGAAGGTCTGGCCGTTTTCTGATAGACTTCCCATACCTTTATCATAGGGTATACCATAGCCCAGTTTTTCTACCTTTCAATTCCTTTCAAAAGGTATTGAAAGGTGTGGTAGTGCAGTAGCAACACATTCTAGAGCGTTTTGAACGGTTCATACTTGTTTATATCCATTTTGCCCCGTCGGCAGAGTTTGAAAGGTTTTGAAAGGTGAAACCATAGGAGGGATAATAGGTAGGATATGGCTAGGCTGTAGCTCCATGGTTATAGTTCGCGCAGTTTCGTTTTACTAGACGGGTTTGGGCGATAGCATCAGGTCCTTCTCTAGACTATTGTTATACCTGACGCACCCTGCCCCTAAAAACCTAAGAAGAATTCCTGAGAAACCACAACATTCCGCAACTCTCAAGCAAACAATGCAAACAAGGCAAGCAAGGTTGGCGGAGCTGCGCATTACTGAAGGTAGTCTTTCCACCATGGCAAGACTTTATGTTGTTTATTCTGCGATCGCGTCAACGTCAACGCGCGGTAGGCATCTCTGTTATAGAGGGCGCTGTCTCCAGACGAACCGATATCAGCAACGAACCATAGACATCTAAATAAAACCTAGACATTTTCAAATCTGTTCTGAAAATTGAAGTATGCGAAACGCTCAACGCGTGCGTGGCGTGCGTGTGGGCCCTCGCACGTTCGCAATACGCGTGTGTTCATCTACGTGGCCTATTTTCAGAACATTGACTACAACGATACAAGTATACATCGTGTTTAGCGTTTATGAGATGTCTATGCAACGAACAGATCCAAAATCATAAGACGTTTGTCAAACGCCGGCTACAGTGCGAGGTGGATCCAGCTGCATTTTGTTAACCACGCATGCGTGAGACAAGATCGACCGCAACGAAGCCAGGATTTTGAAAAGATACGACGTTACACGAGCGCAAGCGCGTTTGTTTTTGATTGAAATAGGGGACGTATGACAAAGGGAACAATGGGGTCCCCTATTCCGCAAAGGTCCCCGATTCAGACTCGTGTGCAAATCCTATGGCGATCATCCGAAAACGTTAGAGTACAAACAAAAGAGGGAAGACGGTCGGACAATGCCCCGTCCCCTATTGACGGCATTTACCCACTTGCGTGCGTGCGTGAGGCGCGAACGAACACAAGGGTCTTGGGCAAGACTATACTAAATGTCACTAACACAATGTGTGATTCAAGCACCAATGGCCATTCAAGCACCAAAGTGCCTGATCCACGCGCAAAACGACTGAATTCAGTCGTGTATGCACCCGATACTGCCACAAATACAGAAACTGACACAAAACCCCAACGCCTCCTTGGTGAGGTAATCGGCGTTCTGCAACGACCACACAATTAGTTGTATAAAAAGCCGACGCGCTACTACAGTAATGGCCCTGTCACACCAGAACGTTTTAGGCCAACGCTTGAGTAACGTGTTGGAATTTCGGCAACACGTGGGTAAACGTTGACCAACGCTAGGCCAGCGTTCGCAACACGCTGAGCGCGTTACCCACACGCTGGAACACGCTGTCACACGCTGAGACAAAAATACATTTTTCAACATACCTAACATTTTCAGCGTTTGCCAGCGTGTGACTGCACACGTTGGCGGCGCGCAGGAAGGTCGTTAATCACGCGTCGAACGCGCTAGACGATCGTTACCAACCCACTACTCACACGCTGGCGACCCGCTGTCGTATTTTTACTATAAATCAGTGATGCGTTCCTCACACTCTGAGCGCGTTCCTCATACGCTACTCACGGGCTGGCATACGCTATGAACCCGTTATCAACCTGTATGGATACGCTGAAATCACGGTTCCACTTGACTTTTTTCTGTGAAAGTTCAGCGATTGCCAACGTATCAACTATTTTAAACGCGCTACTCATGCATTGGCCTAAAACGTTCTGGTGTGACAGGGCCTTAACCAGCGTGTCGCCAGCGTGTGAGCAGCGGGTTGATAACGATCGTAAAGCGTGTTCGATGCGTGAGTAACGACCTTCCTGCGCGCCGCCAGCGTGTGCAGTCACACGCTGGCAAACGCTGGAAATTGTAGGTATGTTGACAAAAATATGTTTCCCTCATCGTGTGACAGCGTGTCCCAGCGTGTGAGTAACGCGCTCAGCGTGTTGCTAACGCTGGCCTAGCGTTGGTCAGCGTTTGTCAGCGTGTTGCCAAAATTACAACACGTTACTCACGCGTTGGCCTAAAACGTTCTGGTGTGACAGGGCCATAAGATACGCGATGAGCCGCCGCCTCCACAATAACGCCCATTTAGGATAACTATTCCTAAACATCCTACGAAATCTACGCCGTTTTGTTTTTTCATCGGATGGTTAGGGGTAATTATCATAAATAGGCGTCTCTAGACCCCTTGCGTCATGATTATTCAGTAGTTTTAACAATGACACTGGTAGTTTTAGCCATTAATGCCACGATAAAATAAGCGCGGTGTGTTTCAGAAGAGAAGCTGCACAGACTATTGGAACAAGATCTAGTATACGGAATTCAGTGAAACCGACAACAAAAAGAAGATGTTATTTTTGCTCCTTCTCCTCCCAATAGCTGGCCTGGTGACCGAGCCTTTTTTCGGGAACCACTGCCAAGATGGTCAATCGAAACCGTGCACCAGAGGTTGCTCGTGGGGCCTGCAGCGTGATTTCAACCGCGTAGCAAACCGCGTCCTGCCCGGCCACGGCTACCGCAACCTGACGATACCGTCGCGGGTCCTGTGCGTCAGGGAGTGTTTCATCGATGATGGCTGCTTCTCTTTGCAATACTTGGAAGGGGAGAGGCGGTGTGAGTTGAACGGGGCTACAGCGTCGCGATACCCGATGACTCTGATTGGAAGAGCTGGTACCGACTACTACGGTCCGGAGGAGGTAGGATATTAATCGATATGTTTCTTTCGCTTCTTTATGAAGTTGAATCCAAGCTATGAGCTAAGGTTGGGGATTAGGTTACGTTTAACATTTTGTCTTTGCGCTTCCGGCTGGACCCATTCATGACCCTCCTATGGGCATTTTACACAGGGTTGCCCTTTCTCTTGCTATTATAATGTTTGACTGAATGATTTCTAACCGTACTTTCCCCCGTTAAACATTCATGTTTTAATTTTATCTTGGCATTCAGCCAATCCGACTACCCACCGTCGTTAACAAACGAGGCTTTTAACGTCAAAATGCCACGTTACATATTATGGTAACATTGTTATAATTGCCACGCTAATAAGCGAGGCCGGTATAGACTTCAACACCAGGCAAAATTTGATCCTAATTTCCCTTGAAATAAAACAACTCAGACGGTACAACTTTTTGCAGGATATCAAAAGGAAGTATTTGGACGGATTCGAACCACGCACCCTCTGAACACTATAGTTCGTGAATTGCCATTACGACCGAGGATCCCCTATTGTGTTTTCCTTTATTCCTTTACTGAAACATAACCCTATTGCTTTGCGCTTATCCTGGCGATCGAGGACAAAGAAACCGTCCTTCGAGGATCTTTTGTTCCCTTTGTTTTCTTTTGTTTTTCGATCCTCGATTGCAAAAGGAAACAAGCACCAATAGGCCTACTTCTCTCTAACCACTATACTATACGCCAATATTTGTTTCTTTTGTATACAAAATATGCCTACCGATATACTGCCGTGCTTTGTGCGTTTCCATAATTACCACCACGCTTGTGTTTTATTACGTAAAAGCCACATAGTCGAATCGCGTGCGGCATTCCACAAGAAAAAAATTACGACCTATACACATCGGCATTTTCGTCCCTATGTCTCCTTTGTCAAGTTTGTTTTCACATCGCGTGCATGAGAAGAGAAATATGAGAAAGGCGCGAAAATTTTACTTTTTCCTTTACATCCTGATGGATTCTAGAATTATTCAGGCTCGTTTCGAACACGCTTAAGTTATTTTAGATTCGGTTATTGTAACTGAAAATAAATCCTTTAAGTTGATTAAACAAAATTGTGTATCCTAAAATACATTATTACGGAAGCCCGATCGTGCCAGGTTTTAACAGTGTAAAACTATTTTTATTGCGAAATAACGCAACAGTTTTGTGAAATAACGCAATAGTTTTGTGAAATAACGCAATAAATGTACTGCGAAATAACGCAAATTGTTTGCGAAATAACGCCATACTTCTGCGAAATAAGTATAACGAAATACTATTCGATGCGAAATAACGCAATAGTTTTGCAAAATAACGCCATAGTTTTGCGAAATAACGCAATAGTTTTGCAAAATAACGTAATACGTATTGCGAAATAGCCGTATTGCGTTATTTTACAATACTATTCTGTTATTTTTGCAATAAGAATATACAAAATAATATACAATATACGATAAGGGAATATACTGCATTGTGCGGCATTCCACAAGAACAAATTGTGATAAATCAGTTAGAAATGGGTAAACATTTATTTTACTCATACGACCTATACACATCGGGATGTTCGTCTCTAGGTCTCCTTGTTCGATCATGTTTGTTTTCACATCGCTTAAAAGCGAAAATATGAGAACGACGCGAACATTTTACCTATCCGATGAAAGCGTTTAAAAAACGCTTTAAAACAAGTCATTTGAGATTCGTTTGTAAATGAAAATAAGTCCTTTAAGTTGATTAAATTCTCGCCTGTTTTGTTTTCAGGCAAGGTTGACTGAGATGCTAAGAAATGGAGATGAAGGTAAGATGTTTCCAGTTTGTACTAAATAGAAAAAGACAAATAAATATATATATACAAAAACAATCTTGAATCAAAGTATAGTCCAGGCAAAATACATAATTTTGTTTTGTTGACCTCAAACAAATTGCAACAAATTGTTTTTCACCACAGTTCACTTCTATAAGGTTCCTAGAATTACATACTAAAAATCTACGAAAATCCAAGTGGTGGAAATATGTCTAATTTGCATAAATCGTTAATCCCTGCCATGTAATATGTTTATTCCCATATTTGGGTATATATTTTATTTTTATTTTTTGAAAAGTTTATTTTGGTGATTCTACTTACATATCCTTACTTGAATAACATTTGCTAAAGCATATAAGTGACTGAATAATTATGAGAACACAGTAATTATCAAAAATGACAACTTTGTGACCCTATAAATGTGCGCACATTACACTGTCTCCAGATATCATCATGTAGTCAGTATTGGTGAGCTTCAAATTCACCAAGTTGCTTACTGGCACAGTTATCATATTAAAACCTTATGAAAAATCATATGGACAATGATAACATTGTGATATTTAGCCCAGCAAACAAAAACTTTGAAAAAATGATGTGTTCCTAAATTGGGCTAACAAGTAGGTGAAGGGTTGCCTAAGGTGAGAGACTTCAAGTTCAAGGAAACCCCCCAAATTTAAGATTGTTGTTGCTTACAATAATCATATCTACGTTAAAATGTATTTTGGGGATTTCCTTGAACTTGTTCAAGTCTTCCATGTTAGGCAACCCTTTAACTACTGTTTAGCCCAATTTATAGACACACCATTTTTCCTAAGTTTTTGTTTTCTGGGCTAAATATCACAATGTTATCATTGTCCATATGATTTTTCATAAGGTTTTAATATGATAACTGTGCCAGTAAGCAACTTGGTGAATTTGAAGCTCACCAATACTGACTACATGATGATATCTGGAGACAGTGTAATGTGCGCACATTTATAGGGTCACAAAGTTGTCATTTTTGATAATTACTGTGTTCTCATAATTATTCAGTCACTTATATGCTTTAGCAAATGTTATTCAAGTAAGGATATGTAAGTAGAATCACCAAAATAAACTTATATAAAATATATACCCAAATATGGGAATAAACATATTACATGGCAGGGATTAGCGATTTATGCAAATTAGACATATTTCCACCACTTGGATTTTTGTAGATTTTTAGTATGTAATTCTAGGAACCTTATAGAAGTGAACTGTGGTGAAAAACAATTTGTTGCAATTTGTTTGAGGTCAAAACTTATTTTTCCTGGACTAGTAATTGTGAAATGCAACAGAAGTGAAAAGTTGGTCCACGTAAATATTTCATATTAGTGTCCTCGGCATTTTTTATTTATTTTTTAATATGAAAGGACTTGGTAAGCAAGTAACCAAAATGGAACTGTTTTTCTTTCTTTGGCCCGTAGCCATGGTAACAGGCCATTTTGTGTTTTGGGCATTTTTAACCAGTTTTGGGGCCGCCAAAACAGTTTTTTAGCTTGTTTATTCACCCAACCAAAATGCAACATTTTATTATAATTATTACAAAATCAACTAATCATTACAAAGAATCATCCTTGCCCTTATACTTGAGAAATTCATTACATGTTTTAAATGTCATCCTTATGCTATGTTTTTCTAATTATAAAAGTGAGTTGCAGGCCTGTGAATTACTCCTACTGAATAAGCAGCATTTTTGACGTCGAAAATCTAGACTAACCCCCTCCACAACATTTCTTACATACCATTTTCTGATAACATTTTATTAGTGGTATATATAAAGAGAAAACAATACTTGTTGTGAACTAAACCATTATTTCTACAGAACCCAACTAAACCATTATTTCGAAAGAGGCCCCTAAAAAACACACAGCTTTATTGCCTGCGAGTGTATCCGTGTTACGTTGTAGTGGTATTGAGGAGGACATCCATTCATACGTATGCATGTCCGTGTCCGTGTTTGTAAGAAATCGCTCACATGGAAAAACATTGCAAAGCTTCCATTGATTCGTTCCGTGTACGTGTCCGTGTCCGCGTCCGCGAGCAATCGCGGAGTGAGCGATTTTCACTGACACAGACTTGAAATTTTGAAGCTTGACAGGACCTCGATGATCTAAATTGCGACGAAGACACACCGAAAACTGAATAAAATGCCGAGGACACTCATATGAAATATTTACGTGGACCCACTCATGAGTAAATATTTCATATAAGTATTCTCGGCATATTGGTTTGTTTTTTTAATATGAAAAGACTTGATAAGCAAGTAACATCAACGCAACAAAGTTAACATACCCAATATTCGTATTGGAACATCTTCCGTACCTGTATCACAAGTAGTGCGCAACCTGGGAACCATATTAAATTCAGCCATGTCATACAGCGACCATATCTCGTCAGTCTGCAGGATTTCTTCATTTCACCTCCGCAACATAGGGCTTATAAGGAAATACCTTACCCTGGATGCTACAGAGAAACTCATTCACGCCTATGTTACCAGCCGCCTCGATATGGGGAATTATCTCATGTACTGTCTTCCAGATAACCAGTTGGGTCGTTTGAACCGCCTCCAGAACGTGGCTGCCCGAATCGTTACAAGGACTAAAGCCAGGGAACACATCACACCAGTTTTGAGAAAACTTCATTGGTTGCCAATAAAGGACAGAATTTCCTTCAAAATTCTTATGTATGTATACCGCTCGTTCAATGGCAGACTACCACCGTATCTATCAGAGTTGCTACAATTACATCATACAAACCGGGACTTTATGCGATCAAACAACAAACTTCTTCTCAAGAAAGTCCGGTCTAGGAGATCCTGGGGTGACAGGACATTTGCATCAGCAGCCGCAACATTATGGAACAAGATACCGGAACACATCAAACTCTCAACATCAATGGCCTCCTTTAAATCATCACTTAAAACATATTTTATGAAATTAGATTAATTTAATATTTTTGTACCTTGGTTGTGATATTTACATGTGTTTTTCATACTTGTGTGTTGCTGCGCCCTGAGCATCTTTCTGATGGATACCGGCGCATTACAAATATTCATTATTATTATTATTAACCAAAATTGATTTGTTTTTCTTTTTTATTGCCCGTTGCCATGGTAACAGGCCATGTTGTGTTTTTGGCATTTTTAACTATAGTTTGGGGACCGCAAAAAAAGTTGTTTTGCTTATTTAAAAACAATTACGTAGCCAAAATACAAAATGTTGTTACAAAATCAACTATATCATTACAAAGTATCATCCTTGCCCTTACTTGAAACAAAACAGTTTTAAATGTCACTCTTATGCATTTTTTTAGAACATGCATTAAAGCATGTTTCCAGAGCTTGAACAATTGTAATTTTTAGCCTATTTTTGAGTACTGCATCACAAATGGTAATTTCCCCCCAAATCAGGAAAAAATAGTAATAATACACACAAACAAGAATATTGTTTATGAATCTGGCGCTTTTTTCAAACGATAAGAGTGAATTGTAGGCCTGTGAATTACTCCTACTGAATAAGCGCAGAAATTAGGCCTCATTGAGCACGATAATACCGTGAACAAAAATATGCCATTTTGCACGGCAAAGTTTCGTTGTCTATCATTTTATTTTTGATACATGTAGTTGGTCCCCGCTGCACTATGCCATCAACATTTTGCTATTGATATCCAGCGCGACCAGTCGCAACCGCGGTAAATTGGTCGCGAATAGTCGACTAGGCTAGTTTAACTATATTGTCGACTAGCTTGATTTTGATCAGAGTTATATGGTAAAGTATCCTTCATCGAATTGCTCATAGTCTATGAAATATAATCGCTTACACACAAGCATCTGTTATTTGCGCAGTTATAGACAATTAAATTTGCAAAACAACACCTTGGGTTTGATCTCTGGATTCTTGCCATTCACCGGGTACTACTGTCGGGTCTTAAGGTAATTGTTGTATAACAACAACTTGGCAGCTAAATTGACCGATCGACACTGAGCTTAGTCCACAATTATTACCCGAAATGCATCACGTTATTTTAAGTCGGTTTACTATAGTGCATGGAGCCGCATACAATTGCATGCGCACATTATATCTGACGTTGAATACGGAATGGGCTCTGTTAAATTGGTGATACTCAAAAGATTAAAGCCCCGAGGATTCGCTATGATTCGCTTTGGAATTTAAGGGTTACTAAACAAATTAACACAAAGCAGCAAATTTCACGATTTAATACGAAGATGTAGGGATTGTTGGTGAATATTGATCGTTTTTGTTATCCTCCACGGCGAAAGGCAACCATTATGGAGCTATGTATATACGATGTGCCCTCTGTTTATGGCCCTGTCACACCAGAACATTTTAGGTCAACGCGTGAGTAGCGTGTTGTAATTTTGGCAACACGCTGGCAAACGCTGACCAACGCTAGGCCAGCGTTAGCAACAGGCTGAGCGCGTTACTCACACGCTGGGACACGCTGTCACACGCCGAGGAAACCATAATTTCCAGCGTTTGCCGGCGTGTGACTGCACACGCTGGCGGCGCGTTGGAGGTTCTTTACTCACGCGTCGAACACGCTAGATGATCGTTATCAAACCGCTACTCACACGCTGGCGTACGCTGGCGTACGCTTGCGGCACGCTGGTTATGGCCCTGCCACACCAGAACGTTTTAGGCCAATGAGTAGCGCGTTAAAAATAGTTGATACGCTGGCAATCGCTGAACTTTCACAGAAAAAGTCAAGTGGAACCGTGATTTCAGCTTGTCGATACAGGTTGATAACGGGTTCATAGCGTATGCAAGCGCGTGATTAGCGTGTGAGGAACGCGCTCAGCGTGTGAGGAACGCATCGCTGATTTATAGTAAAAATACGACAGCGGATCGCCAGCGTGTGAGTAGTGGGTTGGTAACGATCGTCTAGCGCGTTCGACGCGTGAGTAACGACCATCCTGCGCGCCGCCAGCGTGTGCAGTCACACGCTGGCAAACGCTGATTTTTTTTAGGTATGTTGAAAAATGTATTTTGGACTCAGCGTGTGACAGCGTGTTCCAGCGTGTGGGTAACGCGCTCAGCGCGTTGTGAACGCTGGCCTAGCGTTGGTCAACGTTTACCCGCGTGTTGCCGAAATTCCAACACGTTGGCCTAAAACGTTCTGGTGTGACAGGGCCATTACTGTAGTAGCGCGTCATTTTTTTGTACAACTAATCATGTGGTCGTTGCCGTAGGCTGGCGCGCGTTGGACCGCGCTACTCACGCGCTGGGCAGTCGTTCATCAGTCGTCGAGCGCGTTACTAACGCGTTATTCACGCGCGGGCGAACGCTATGAACCCGTTACCAACGCGTTATGGACACGCTGAAATCACGGTTCCACTTGACTTTTTCTGTGGAAGTTCAGCGTTTGCCAGCGTATCAACTATTTTTAACGCGCTACTCACGCGTTGTCCTAAAACGTTCTGGTGTGACAGGGCCATTACATGTGCCTGACGGTATGCGCGCGCATCATGTTTTGCATAACATTTGTGACCCGCTCTGCGAAAAAGGTTATTAAGGAACGCTATGCTATTTCACGTAAATAGCTGTTCTATGTGGAGAGGGTGAAAACATTTTCACAACGTGAATTTTTTTTGTGTTTTTTTTGGGGGGAGGTTATTGGCTTCTTCAATATTAATACTTTCATAATTTATTTACACAAATATTAATATTAATAAATAAATATGATAAACCAAACGTTGTGGTATCTCTTTTGTTCGTATTCTATGTGACTCTTGCTGTGTTTAAAAGGCTGTATCTCTAAAGGCACTCCTGGTAATTTGCACAATTTGATTATGCAAAAATCGGTATATCTCTAGAATGCAACATGCCACAGTGTTCAAACCTATACCAAATTAAAGCTTATAATGTAACTCATTTTTAAAAATGTCCCATATTACCCATTTGTGTGGAACTGGTCACATTTGGTTGAGGATGACGTCGCAGGTCACATAATTGAAAGGCGATCTGATCTGCAACGTCACCCTTAACCCAATATTATGCAAACCATGATGCATACCCATAGTGCCACCGGCACATTTGAATACGGATGTAAATGGAGGGTACATCGTCTATAGCGTAGGCCATAGTTTCGCTTCTTACTTTTATCTTTTCAGTTGCATTTAGCCTGACTGACTGTTGGTATCACACGTACGCATCAGCCGCCTCCGACTGTCGTAGGACCGACCAACACCTCTGTTTTAAATGGGAGATTTACCACGCCTACATGGAGGGCTATCAGGCCACACCTGGCCACGGCTCATGGTACGTCGATCCCGACAGCCTGGCCGTGCTGACTGAGACCGGAGTAACCTACCGCGACCTGGCGCTGACCGCCCCGTCTCCCGGCCTGTGCTGCTCCATCCCTGTGAGCTACCGACACCCATTTATCTCTCTGATGAGTTACAATCTCACCGACCGTACCGGGCAGATCAGCGGCTGCTCCGCGTTAGCAGCTCATCTCTGTACTCTGGCCGAGCTAAAGGAGGCTTATGATCACGGCTACCGAAGTTCGGAATGGTGCTACCTAGCTACACCAAATCGCGATGCAAAAGTTATTGGATGCACGTCGACTCATTCTGGCAACGAGTGTTACCAAAGTACCATACCAAACACGCCTCGACCGCAGGGAGACGAACATGCCTACTGCTGCCCTAATCGAGACTGATTACAAACCAGTCGACGACTTGGTCAACTCGTACACCAACTATCTTGTTTTGTATACGCGAGCCAACTCGTATGTGCATCACTATTGGTTTGTCTGGCTTAAAAACATTGTTCATTTAAACTCACAACTCTCACATTCAATCTCGTCCGAGGAGAAAAAATGAAACGCCTTTACCACCAATGTAGTCATTTTATTTGGTCACTCTATTTAAACACTCTCTGCATTCAAACAGTGGACGTATGGATTATTGTCCACGATTAACAGAAAGTCCACAATTGAAAATCGTGTACAAAACATATGGGAGGCATTTCCAAAACGTTCAAGTACAAACAAAAGAGGGACAATAGGGGGTATATACGATGAAAGGTGTTTACACACGTGTGGGTTTGTATGTGTACGTTGATGTACAGGCGGGTTAGTCCAGGGAAAATAAGTTTTGACCCCATACAAATTGCAATAGAATATTTTTCACCACAGTGCACTTCTACAAGGTTCCTAGAATGACATACTAAAAATCTCAACAAATCCAAGTGGTGGAAATATGACTAGTTTGCATAAATCGTTAATCCCTGCCGCGTAATATATTTATTCCTATATTTGGGTATATTATTATTATTTTAAAGTTTATTTTGGTGATTCTACTTACATATCCTTACTTCAATAACATTTTCTAAAGCATATATGTGACTGAATAATTATGTGAACATAGTAATTATCCAAAATGACAAATTTGTGAACCCATAAATGTGCGTACATTACATTGTCTCCAGTAGTCAGTATTGGTGAGCTTCAAATTCACCAAGTTGCTGAATGGCAGAGCTATCATATTAAAAAAAATTGGAAAATTTTGGCAAAAACAATTTTAACATTGTGATATTTAGCCCAGCAAACAAAAACTGGGGAAAAATGGTGTGTCCATAAATTGGGCTAAACGATAGGTGAAGGGTTTCCTAAGGTAAGAGACTTGAACAAGTTCAAGGAAACCCCCCCAATTCTTTTTTTTGCTTACAATAATCATATCTATACGTTAAAATGTATTTTGGTGATTTTCTTGAACTTGTTCAAGTCTCCCATGTTAGGCAACCCTTTAACTACCTTTTCGCCCAATTTATGGAAACATCATTTTTCCCAGTTTTTGTTTGTTGGGCTAAATATCACAATGTTATCTCTGTTCATTTGATTTTCCATAAGGTTTTAATATGATAACTGTGCCAGTAAGCAACTTGGTGAATTTGAAGCTCACCAATACTGACTACTTGATGATATCTGGAGACAGTGTAATGTGCGCACATTTATGGGTTCACGAAGATGTCATTTTGGATAATTACTTTATTCACATAATTATTCAGTAAGGATATGTATTAAGTAGAATCACCCAAAATAAACTTTTGAAAAAAATAAATAATAATAATATACCCAAATATAGGAATAAATATATTACGAGGCAGGGATTAACGATTTATGCAAATTAGTCATATTTCAAACACTTGGATTTTTAGTATGTCATTCTAGGGACCTTATAGAAGTGCACTGTGGTAAAAAATATTATATTGCAATTTGTATGTCAACAAAACAAAATTAAGTATTTTCCCTAGACTAGGTTGTCGCTTTGCAAAGTTGGGTTTGAAAGATACTATTGTGGTGGCCGTGGAGTGACATCGCAAATCGTGAATATTGACGTCAATATTCACGACTATAATTTCACGACTTGCCCCAAAAGTCGTTAATATTGACGTCAAAGTTGACGTCAATCTGTTTCAAATTTCACGACTTCACGATATTTAGTATAGATTTTAATTATTAGTAAGACTACTTTTTAAGCTATCTCTTAAAGGTAGGATACACCATTGGTATTTGCTCGAATTGTCATAAATGGGTGGATTTGGGGGTTGTATTTTATAGTAAATATCGTTTAACTTACGTGTTCGAAGATTTACAATCGTGGATGCCGAAGAAAGCAAGAAAATCGGCGTTCGTTTACAACCGGCGTCTGGCAGTGATTCTTATGTTGTTCTTGTTTTTTTCGCAATCGCCGTCCGGAACCATTATAGGATATCTAGCGCAATCATTTTGATGGATGCCTACCATCATGATTTACTTTCAAATTAGTGAGATATTTCCTAATAGTTCGGTAGTAAACATTGTCGATATCTGCAATAGATGTATCCTGTGTTGTGTTTAATTTAAAGATAACTTTTACAAATAAAACCTTTTTTCTCTCGCATTTCGCATTTACTGGATCATACCATTACAGCTGTAGAGATGGTCAGGATTTTCTCGCCACGCCGCGCCAAATTTCACACGTTAGCCTTCGGACACCTTTGACTATGTAGTTTTGAGTAGAAATTGTTTTTAATTTAACTTATGTTTTCTTTCGGTTACATTGATGTTACAATATAAAAAGTAAGTCTTTCAAATACATACTGTAGAAATACACTACGCGATTTGTGACCATTCTTGCATTCCTGTCTTCTCATCTAACCCATTCCAACGATGGAACTGCCCCACGGTATTAACGGTCAGTGGAGTGCGACCTTGTGCACGCCTCGGTCCTGTGGTAAATTTCTTTTATGAGACAAGTTCGGGAAAACGTTTTCATATACCAACTGATTGGTAGATATGTGTTCAACCATTGGTAAATGTTAACAAAAATAGTGGTCGAAATAACCAATGATATTGGTCATTTTAACAACACAATTGTAAAAATAACCAGTATTTTGGGTAAGATTTACCAGTAAAAATTATATTGGTTGCACACATATCTACCAATAAATTGTTTATTTTCAACCAATCTGTTTTTGAGGTGTATTACACATTCATATTAAATGCTAATTAATAGTGGACAATTTGAATCTAGAAGATTGTTTACAATCTAACGAGCGTACTAATATTTATGTCAAAGCATCTTGAAATGTAGCATCATTACGACATAGTACCTTATTGTTGTCACAAATACAGAGCGGCATATCAAGTGTTTCCCTAATGTTTTAACTATCCGCTTCTAGAACAAACTTTTCTATCATGATTGGGTAGATTTGGGGGGTTGTATTTTATAGTAAATATCGTTTAACTGACCTGTCCCAAGTTTTACAATAATGGATGACGAGAAAAGCACGAAAAACAGCGTTTGTTTTCAACCGGCGTCGAGCATTTATTTTTAGGTTATCTTTGTTTTTTCGCGATCGCCGTCTGGCAATCGCAAATTTTTCTTCATAATTTTTTATTTTTTTTTCAAAATAATTACAGGATATCTAGCGCAATCATTTTGCTGTATGCCTAGAATCATTATTTACTTTAAAGTAGGATATTTCTTAAAAATTCGGTAGTACGTATTTTCGATATCTGCAAATGGTGTATCCTACCTTTAAGCATTTTATGGCAGTAACATTTGTTCTATAGAAACGATTCCGTATATCATGTAGAAGACAATATATTTTTGAGAAGGGGAGTACAGTGGAACGCCGCTTCACCAAACACTGCTATACCGAACATTCGGCTATACCGAACATTTTTAGTGGCTCCCAATGTTACTGTTCAAACATACCTAACATTTTTTTAGAAATCCACTGTGTACATCAAGCACTATTTGTTGAATTCTCAAACGGCCGGTGTTTTATGTTAAAAGTGAAGGGTCGCTAATATTTGTCCCATTGAATAAAAGGGATAAGCCAATATGAAGCAAGAAATGAGACGGAAAGAATCTCCCCCCCCCCCCCCCCCCCCCCCCCTCCTCTCTTTGTGGTGGTCATTGTGCTTGCGTAAATTTATTTCCTTTCAGGAATTCTGTTTAGGTTTTTAGGGGCGGGGGAGCGTTAGTTATCAATAGTCTAGATAATGTATAGGTATGGGGGACTAAGGGGTCCCGTGTCTTGCTGGGTATAAAAAAGCCAACCGTTACTTTATAATTCGGTGTCGTTAAGAAAAGAATGTGCAATTATGTTTGTCGTTGGTTATTGTTAGCACAGAAATATATAGGAATGTCTCCTTTAAAATGTGAGAATGCTTGAATAATGACAATCATCCATTTTCCACTGTGTAACACTGTAATCGTCGTACAAGATAATGCGGACAAGTTGGTAATCCCATCTCTCCGGTAATGAGATCGTTGGTAATCGACTGACGTTATGGCCCTGTCATACCAGAACATTTTAGGCCAACGCGTGAGTAACGTGTTGTAATTTTGGCAACACGCTGGCAAACATATTTTGTTCAACATACCTACAATTTTCAGCGTTTGTCAGCGTGTGACTGCACACGCTGGCGGCGCGTTGGAGGTTCGTTACTCACGCGTCGAACACGCTAGACGATCGTTATCAACCCGCTACTCACACGCTGGCGTACGCTGGCGTACGCTTGCGACACGCTGGTTATGGCCCTGCCACACCAGAACGTTTTAGGCCAATGCATGAGTAGCGCGTTAAAAATAGTTGATACGCTGGCAATTGCTGAACTTTCACAGAAAAAGTCAAGTGGAACCGTGATTTCAGCGTGTCCATACAGTTTGATAACGAGTTCATAGCGTATGCCAGCGCGTGAGTAGCGTGTGAGGAACGCGCTCAGCGTGTAAGGAACGCATCACTGATTTATAGTAAAAATAAGACAGCGGGTCGCCAGCGTGTGAGTAGTGGGTTGGTAATGATCGTCTAGCGCGTTCGACGCGTGAGTAACGACCTTCCTGCGCGCCGCCAGCGTGTGCAGTCACACGCTGGCAAACGCTGAAAATGTTTAGGTATGTTCAAAAATGTATTTTTGCCTCAGCGTGTGGCAGCGTGTTCCAGCGTGTAGGTAACGCGCTCAGCGTGTTGCGAACGCTGGCCTAGCGTTGGTCAATGTTTACTCGCGTGTTGCCGAAATTCCAACACGTTACCCACGCGTTGGCCTAAAACGTTCTGGTGTGACAGGGCCATTACTGTAGTAGCGCGTCGGCTTTTTATACAACTAATCATGTGGTCATTGCCGTACGCTGGCGCGCGTTGGACCGCGCTACTCACGCGCTGGGCAGTCGTTCATCAGTCGTCGAGCGCGTTACTAACGCGTTATTCACGCGCTGGCAAACGTTATGAACCTGTTATCAACGCGTTATGAACACGCTGAAATCACGGTTCCACTTGACATTTTTGTGTGGAAGTTCAGCGTTTGCCAGCGTATCAACTATTTTTAACGCGCTACTCACGCGTTGGCCTACAACGTTCTGGTGTGACAGGGCCATTAAGTATACATGTTTTATATTGTTGAGAACGACAACGAACGTGGTTTTTAAAGCACAATATGTTTTCTTAAATCTTTTTTATTTTTAAGTATGTATTTTTTGGAACACAGAATAATCCTCAAGAACGGGCCTGTATGCGACTATGACAGTTGTTGTTTTCGACCGTGATCATGCAAAAAGTATCATACAGAATGTGACCGATCCTATCCTAAAAATACACATCCCACCAATCCTGGTACAATTTCCCTTTTTCCGGGTTTCTTAAATATTTAAAATAATGACAATTACGACAATTAAAGTCTCTGCTGGTCTACCATTGGATATATTATTAAGTACGGCCATCACTTGATGCATTAGGTTCGATGTCTGACGCAAGTTTGGAATTCGCTGCGCTTTTAGCGAACCGACACGATTTGTGTTCGACACGGCAGACGCAAGAACGCAAAAACTAATACATCACTGATCTAAATTTCTGAGTAAACAATATCAATATATTTTAGTCAAAATAACGTTAATTGGTCATATGAGGCATCATTTTCAATAATTTTTGTCAAAATGATGCCTCCTAATGACTAACCTATACGCTATTTTAACAAATATGTTGACAGTGAATCGATTAGCCTTGGTTGCACTCGCAACATATAAATAATTGATTACACAGTGTACTGGAGGTAATGTACATGTATATGCACTACACGTACAACATGCATGGTGAGCAAAGTGAGCGGGGCCTCTAAACGTATAGACGAGACAAAAGGGCCTACACGCATATTATTTTAATAATACATCTGAAGGCGGTAACAGCGAAGGCGATATTATTAGTAGCGCGGGCAGAATGCATATTGCCATGCCATGACAACGCGGTAATAAACAAGGCATGAATGGACAGACAGACGTACAGAAGACGACAATACAGAGACAGTGTCAGTATTTGTAATAAAATAAAGTGGACAACACCCCCGGCAGACAAAAATGAGGATATTAAAATTGTAGCGAGGGAAGAGCTACGCCTATGTAACGGTAAATCAACCCCACTATTAAAATGTTTAATGTTCCATACTTCCATTGTACAGAAGTTAATAAGGAGTGACAATAGTTTACTGGAGTAGATTAGTGTGAGTTTGATCAGGGTTATACTATCATACGCACCTCGTACATGTATATAATACAAACAAAGATATGCAAGCGCCGTAAAAAACAGCTCCAGTTTTGGGGTCACTTTTGTGGACCCCCAAAACTCTTTCTACACTTAGGCACAAGAGCACAAAAACGCCCAGTTGTTAAAAAATGGTTGTGTGGGTGTTTATATCCTACTTTTAAAAGCTCTTTGCGACTAACATCATTTCGTTCAAAACGCGTTTTGTAGTTCAATTGAGCGCTTCCAGGACGTAATACGCTCGGTTTAAAGGCATCGCACAGCATTGTTGTTTGGCCATTAAAGTAATCCATATTTTATATAAATAAAGATAGGCCCTATATGTAGTAAAATTCCCTTGTAAAGTTTTAGCCTCATTGTTTTACTCATTTCTCAACGACTATAGCATTTTAGGCAAAACTATTCCATGGGAAGTTTTTTAACATCATCATGTATACCGTGTAAGTTATTTGTAAATATGGGAGCACTATATAGGTTTCCCCGGCTATATGAATCAAGATATGGGACGGAGACCCCCCCCCCCCCCCCCCCCCCCTACCCTCCCTTTTTGGTGGTGGTCATTGTACTTGCGGAAGTTTGTGTTTTTTTAGAAATTATTTGGAGGTAATGTACATGTACATGTATATTTGTTGTGTGCTACACGTACATGAAGTTGATTTGAAATATATGTTTTCCCGGCTATTTTAAATGATTTCTCATTCAAATACACAAATTCTCACATTAAATTTCGTCCGAGAAAAAGATTCACGCGCTTTTACCAAACCAATTTTAGTCGTTTGCCATTCAATTTTAAATGTTTGTCAGTCGGGAATATTGGCCATTACAGATCAAATTTGTCTAAGCTGTTGTGGAAAGGCAGCGTTCAAAGATCGAATTCGCCTATCTGATCCATTTCGAACTTATGTTTGCTCGACTCAATCACCCACCAGACTTTGCATAAGTTTGAATTTGATTGATATAAGACGAATTATGTGTCTGAACGCTACGGGCTGTAACTACGAAAGCTGTTTATCTTTATGCGAGTGTAGTATATAGACGTGGATAAATCCAAGTTACACGCGTCTTCCTAAACACCTGAATTAAACAACTCTTACTAAATATCTTAAATGGTTGTTTAGTTATCCTCGAATCTAAACTTATTGACCGTGGTCCCTATTGTTAATTACATTGTAATATAGAGGATTGTGCAACAGCATGAACATACGATAGGCCTCGTAGACAGGGCCCAGACCAGGAAAAACTAAGGGTTTTGCCTGTCAAGGTTTTCTCAACGGTTTCATCATCCTGAACCTCAACCATTTGATATTAGCTTGGGGGCCACCCTGATTTTTGCCCCTAATTTAAAATGGCCGCCAAAATCCAAAATGGCCGCTAAAATTACATAAATTACGTATATACTGCTAATTACCTTTAATATCAACGTTTTTGTGTGTGATTCTGTCATCTTGAATGTACACCCATTGAATTTAGCTCCAGCGCCACACAGAATTTGGCCTCAAATCCAAGATGGCCGCCAAAATCTAAAATGGCTGCCAAAATTACATAAAATACATATATACTGCTAATTACGTTTAATATCAACGTTTTTTATGTGATTTTGTCATCTTGAATGTACACCCATTGAATTTGGCTCCAGAGCCACCCAGAATTTGAACTGGCTACGAGAAGGCGAGTTGCTTGGATCCATTGTTGCAAGTACTGCAAATGCAAGGGAGTTGATGGTTGTAAGAACCCATCACTGAATGAACACTGCTCATAATTCTCATACCTGGACTCTGTTGTCTTACTTTATAATAATTAAATGCTTGTTTTATTTCTCTAAAAATCCTTGTATTGTTTAAATTCCGAATTGTCAGTTAAACTCTAGTAGATGACACAAATGTTCTGACTTTGCTCTAAGTTTGGAAAGTTTAATTAATAAATATATATGGAAATTCCCGGTGTATGTATTTATTTGTACGGTAATAATTTGACCGAATGGTATTTAGAAATGTTCTTGTAAAATATCCAATGAACATCTTGAGCACATCAGAAAATGTCTAGCTCCAACGGTTTAGAAGATACAGCTATGTCGGAAGTAGCACTTCCGATAAAAAGGGCGTGGTCATTTTAAAAAGGGCATGGTCATTTAAAAAAGGGCGTGGTCATTTCCGGGCTGTTCGTCCCGGATAGAGATTTTGGCACACATCCCAAGTTGTTCCTTGGGGTCATATCAGCCTAGAACAGTTGAGTTTTCCTCTCCTAAATAATGTGCATACATGGGTGAGCCAGGTCTTTTACTAAATTATGGGGGATAAATAAGAGACCGTTTAAATCTGATTATGGTCATTTTGGTAGCCATTTTGGATTTGGGCGGACAAATCTTGGGTAGCCACAAGTTAATTTCAAAAGGCTTAGGTTCAGGACGCCACAATGAAACCAACTTTAGTGAGCTTTAACAAGACAAAATGAAGATGTACTTTAAATTTAAGTAAGATGCTTTTGATGGCCATTTTGGCAGCCATTTTGGCAGCCATTCGCGTTCGTTTATACCTCTATTAATAATAATTTAAAGGTAGTATACACCATCGGTAATTGCTTGAATTATTATGAATGGGTGATTTTGGGGGGTGGGGGGGGGGGGGGGGGGGGGGGTGGTTGTAATTTATTTTTCAACTGGCGTCGGCAGTGGCTCTTATTTATAATGTTCTGGTTTTTTTCTTCGCGATCGCCGTCGGGAATTATGAAATGTATTTTTTCGGAACAAATACAGGATATCTAGCGCAATCATTTTGCTGGATGCCTACAATCATTCTTTACTTTCAAATAATACAAGAAATGGGGATAAAACTGTTTGTTTGTTTACTGTAACATGCGAGCTTTGCGCTCGCATTTTACAGTTTTGGGTGTGCCCCCCCGTCTAAAAAATTCGTGGATCCGCGCTTGCACTCTTTCAACAATCAACGGTCGTTTTAGATTCGTTTGTAAATGAAAATAAGTCCTTCAAGATTATGAGAAAGAAATATTGTGTCCCAAAAGACGGGATAAGTTTTTATCCAATGATCGCCAAAAAATTATTTAATAAATTTTCCTCTTTGTACAAGTGCTTCGATTCCACATGTATTTTAGATTTTCGAAATTGATAGGTCAAGTTTTGGCTCGATATTTTTCTTCCGCGTCGCGCAATTGTTTAGTTTCCATATTTAGCCCAACCACAGTCGCCAGAATTACTTTTGATTAAATACACCTTTCAACAGTGTCATACACTAGATAAATTAATGGAAGCAGTCAACCCTTTCACCCAAATAACTACTGTACATTATAAGGTGTCAACCTGAGTGATAGAACAAATACCTAAAAACCTGTCGTTGAGACTCATTCGAGGGATTCGGTCACATAATAGTGCTAGCAGCAATTTTCCAGGGGTGATTTTATTAGGAAATCATTGTACCAAAAATAATGTTAAAATCAATATTTTATTTGAGGGGTCTGGAAGCACGCCACCAGTCAACGTTCAGGCTCTACCTCAGTTCATTTTCACAAAGGTTTGTTAAATACTCAACTTGAACAGGGAAAGGAGGAAAAGGAGTGAAATAAGACGGGCAGGCCACCTAAATAATTAAATTTATCGAATTTTATACAAAACGTTATGCACGGCATGCTTTACATTCACAGTCACCGCGTTTGTTAATATAAAGCTCATTTATTGGTTCGTCAAAATAACGAGAGCAACTGGCAATAACTGAGAATAAGTGCATGGTGTTTGTGGTCTATGCGCGTCTTAAGTCATACTGAGCGATCCGACTTTGGCTTAGATAAACAATTTTTGGCTTAGATAAACAATATTTGTTGTTATATATTAATGTTATACAGAACGTAGTTATGTGTCTAAGACAGTTAATGGAGTTCCATGGTCATTTAAAAAAGGGCGTGGTCATTTCCAGGCTTTTCGCCCCGGATAGAGATGTTGGCACACATCCCAAGTTGTTCCTTGGGGTCATATCAGCCTAGAACAGTTGAGTCATCCTCTCCTAAATAATGTGCATACATGGGTGAGCCAGGCCTTTTACTAAATTATGGGGGATAAACAAGAGACCGTTTAAATCTGATTAAGGTCATTTTGGTAGCCATTTTGGATTTGGGCGGACAAATCTTGGGTAGCCACAAGTTAATTTCAAAAGGCTTAGGTTCAGGACGCCACAATGAAACCAACTTTAGTGAGCTTTAACAGGACAAAACGAAGATGTACTTTAAATTTAGGTAAGATGCTTTTGATGGCCATTTTGGCAGCCATTTTGGCAGCCATTTTGACAGCTATTTTGGCAGCCATCTTGGATTAGACGATAAATCCTGAGTATTTCCCAGACTAATCCTAAAGGCCTTGGGCTTAGAATGACGGAATCACTGAAAACAACTCTGACAGAAAAAAACAAGAAGCAGTATAAACCTGATTAGGGTAATTTTGACAGCCATTTTAGATGTTGGCGGCCATCTTGGATTTGAGGCCAAATTCTGGGTGGCTCTGGCGCTAAATTCAATGGGTGTACATTCAAGATGACAGAATCACAAAAAACGTTGATATTAAACGAAATTAGCAGTGTATATGTATTTTATGTAATTTTGGCAGCCATTCTAGATGTTGGCGGCCATCTTGAATTTGAGGCCAAATTCTGGGTGGCTCTGGAGCTAAATTCAATGGGTGTACATTCAAGATGACAGAATCACACAAAAAACGTTGATATTAAACGAAATTAGCAGTGTATATGTATTTTATGTAATTTTGGCAGCCATTTTAGATGTTGGCGGCCATCTTGAATTTGAGGCCAAATTCTGGGTGGCTCTGGAGCTAAATTCAATGGGTGTACATTCAAGATGAGAGAATCACTAAAAAAAAACCGTTGATATTAAACGTAATTAGCAGTATATATGTAATTTAAGTAATTTTAGCGGCCATTTTGGATTTTGGCGGCCATTTTGAATTAGGGGCAAAAATCAGAGTGGCCCCCAAGCTAATATCAAATGGTTGAGGTTCAGGATGATGAAACCGTTGATAAAACCTTGACAGGAAAACCCTTAGTTTTTCCTGGTCTGGGCCCTGTCTATCAGTAGATAAATCTTCAGCAGGTCTTTACTTAGATACTCTACAGCTATATGGCTAATACCAAAACGCAACGCTGTGACAGTTTCACTGCTGTCGAAATAATGGCCCTCGTTGAGACCATGAGGAACTTTAATTCCATTATTGGTGAAAAACGATGTGATACTAAAGCCAACCAGAAAAAAGTTGATGCCTGGAAAGCTATCACTTCAGAAATGTCCATCTCGTGTCCTGACCGTAAACGCCGATCTGCTATAAGGACAACAAAGAATTGGGTGTTCTAAATACAATCCGAGAAGTCCAAGTAAATCGTTCAACGTGTCTTTGCTAACTCTGAAACGTCTGATGAAATGTTCCTCGTCATACTCTTCTAAGGGATTCACCTTGTCCCTAAAAACTATTGGTGCACGTTGGTGTTGGCGACCATCTTGTTAGTTGGCCTCCTCTTGTGCAATTAAGAAGATTTGAAGCGCATCCATCCTGTCCACCTTTCCATCTTTCTGTGTACATATGTGGCTTCTAAATGGCTCAGAATACTCACTAAACAACCCCCGTACCCTGTTTTAAGAATTGCTATTGTTTGTTATAAACACATGTTTAACTCCAATGGTCATTTAAACGCGGCTAACTCAAAACAAGCTTTGTAGTACTTGTTTGAAGTTAGACACCAGGTTTAAACAGTGACTACTAAGTTATACGCATCTAATGGCAGCTTTCGTAGTTACAACCCTACATTTCCGCAACAACTTAGATAGTTTGGGTAACATCTGACCAATACTTTCCTTTTTTTATTAGCAGACATAATGATGCAACTTGAATAGAAGGCTATCAGACTTTCTTTACAACTAAATATGTACAAATGTCTAAGGTATCCACCCATGTGTAAATATTATAGTCTGTTGTATCTAGGTGGGCTTTTGTAACCAAATTTTAACTGTTGCACCTGCGTCTGCCCTTTAAAGGTAGGATACACCATTTGCAGATATCAACAAACATTTCTACTGAATTATTATGAAACATCTTACTTATTTAAAAGTAAATAATGATTCCTGGCATCCAGCAAAATGATTGCACTAGATATCCTGTAATTGTTCCGAAAATTGAATTCTATAAACAAAAATCACCATCGCCGGACGGCGATTGCAAACAAAACAAGAACAACAAGAACTGCCCGAAGCCGGTTGAAAACGAACGCCGTTTGTCTTGCTTTTTTTCTCGGCATCCATGATTGTAAACCTTTGGACATGTTAAATGTTATTTACTATACAATACAACCCTCCAAATCCACCCGATAATTTAAGCAATTACCAATGGTGTATCCAACCACTAAAAAGAGCAATGGAGATCAGGGGTCATGACAAAGTTGTCTTTAGGGTCTAGATTTATGTAGATCAATAGGTGAAACGGCTTGTATGTGTTACTATAGTCTTTGGGAAAGACGTAGTCTGGTTCCCCGACCTGACAATTTGTTTAGGCCCAGACGTCTGAATTGTAGGTCAAGTAGCCGCCGGCGACAAAAATGAATAATGACGCAATACAAGCTGCGTAGCTATTATTTTATTAACGTTACCTTACAACCACTCAACTCCCGGAAACACTCGAACATCGCGAACGTTAACGATAATACGAGACCGTCAATAGAACGTGTTCGAGCAACTTCAAACATTTTCAGAAACTGGAGGAATTCCTCCAGTTTTGATTGCGTGACATCGGCGGCTACCGGACTTAATATTTAATTAGAAATAATCCAAAATATTTTAGTCTGGGAACCAGACTAGGCAAGACGTTGCCTAACCTACCGCCGCGGGAGGGCGCTATCGCAACAAATCATTATCACCCACGCACCACAGACATGTGATACAAACCGATTAGATCGGTTCGTGTGTGATAGTGGTCTGTCGCGATAGCGCACTCTCTCGGCGGTGGGTTAAGCAACGTATTGCCCAACGCTAGACTATAGTGTTACTAGATAAATTAGCTAAGTGGAATTGCTTGTATCGTTGTAGACAACAAGGTATGTGTAATGTTTATGCTAGGGCTTTTGCTTATGCAGATGATTTAAATTTATTGTCTTAAATAAAATAGTCGAGTATTTGTGAAGTATGCTATTGTGAAAAGTCTGTTTTAGTATCAAGCCAACACAAGCCAAAGTTGTTGATATCATATTTTTCACCATTGGCACTTTTTGTCTACTAAAATGTTTGATTATGTTGGCACAAATTGAAGTATGTTAACGATTGTAATCGTCAGTGTAATTTTTCTTTTCCTGGTTTCAAGTACACTAGTTGTACAAAATACCCCTTTTCTTAAATATTAGGTACCAGCTTTTGTGGAACGCAGGGCCGTACGTGTTTTGGCGAGGACAATCAAGACCTGTTTAGGCCATCGGTCTTTGCCCCGGTTACTCGTTTTGGCGACCTCGCGATCGGTTGTGCTGTGATCATGTGATTGTTTTGACCAAAGTTGAGCCGAGAGTCGGGGTTGGTTCGCATTCGAAATTATAGATGGCAAAAGGGTAAACATACTGCGAAATTATTCGAAAATCACTTTTGTTCTTTAGTTTGTAGAGTTGTTGGATTTTATTTAGCTAGACGTGTTCCCGTTGACTTTTTGTTTTATATTGTGTACAACAACTGTATTTTGTCAACAATTAGTTATTGTTATGCAGTGATATCTGGGAGTGATACCAACTCATGATAAACTCACAATAAATAAAACTGGAGATACTTCACACTTCTCATCGTTTAATTGATTTATCTATTTGTACAATGTGTCGTATTTGAGGCTTCTGGTTTTGTGCACCTATAATGTTATTTAGGAATTGAATGGCTTTTGTTGTATAGTCACAATAATTACTATACCATATGAATCCCTTAACTCATCCATTTTCGAAATTTACAGTCAAAACTAAATGTGTATACACTTTAAAGCGGTCGCAGTGCAGACCGACGCTTACGAAAGCAATAGGGGGCGCTTTGGTTGTTTACTCGAAAACAAAATCTAATTTGTGTAATTGGAATCAGTTACGAAATAAGAAAACATTATACGAGGCAGGCCTAATTCGCGAGATACAGCGGTCCCGATCCCTGTAATAAACCACAACGCCTTTAGAACATTCATTTTTTGACATTTAATATATCTCTAAGGATAAGAAACTTATCAAAGCAGATAAAATAGAAACTTGCATTGGCAAATTTTAACACGCGGCAAGACGAATAATAAGGTTATATGCCTTTTGGGGAAAAGCCGTATTATAATTTGAATTTCTACCTTTGCCTCAAAAGGTTTTCTGTTGTCAGAAGGCAAACCGAGGGGTGCACCAAATTGGTACGTTATGACATGTTTGACCAAGGACTTGGCTACAGTTTCAGCACGCTGATTTCTGGTAGGAACTGCCCAAGTGTACTTATAACAACACCAGTTAATACATAGAGGTCCTCGTATCCATCAAATGAGGGCTTCAATACGGTGATGTTTACAGCGAGAACTTTTAAAAGAGCCGTGGCACGTAGCGTCCCCATCGGTGGCTTAATTAGTGTGTCTACTTGGTGGTTTGTAAATTCCAAACCTTTTACATCTTCCGCACCAGGCCTTCACCCGCCCCATTCGCAGCCGGAAGAAGAGCGGCCTAATCAAATGTAGTGTTCTGTGAACACCGAAGTGGGCTGCATCACTATGGAAACACTACCAGAGAGGACGGGACAACCATTCGTTTACCGGGAACCATGGTCACGTTACATCTAGCGGCAGAAAAGAACACCATCTTTCCAGTACAACTGCCCCTAATGCTCATGAAGGCGTGCTACATCTCCATGATAATATGTATCCCGCTCTTATTTTGTTAGTCTTTGATCCCTCGCATAATAGGCAATAACCCTCCGGAGGGGGTCCAGCCCACCTTTCTCCCCATTCCCAACTGGGGTGTCTTTATCGATCAAAGTTAATGTTTCAACATGCATTACACCCAGGACTCTTGAAAAAGCCCCATGTTCAATTTAAGGCAATTTTCTTTATAACAAGAAATAAAACGGCGTTGGGGGGGGGGGGGGGAGCGTTGATTTTAGTTATGTGCATTTTATTTCGTTTTGGGGCAAATAATACATAATACGCAGCATTCCTAAATTAGATGCTTGCTTCCATTTGACGGTTAATTCATTCAAATTCACGAATGCTGGTGAGCATGTGACATAATATCGTCAGCGTTTTCACGAAGAGACGAATTTGGCCACGGAGGGTTGCACATTGGTTTTGAGAAAATCGATTTTAAGTTGGTCACTTAAACAAAAAGAGATTTCGCCTATTTTAAAGCACATATTTAACTTATATTTGGTACGTACAGAAAGGTGAGATCTAAAACGTTAACAATATACCTAATGAATTAACGAGTAATTAATGTAGATATAAATTCGTCTGTTCGTGAAAATTCAAAATCTCCGGTTGCTTTTTTGCCCATAGCGCGCGGAATTCGTCTCTTTGTGAAAACTCAAAAACTTGTTTTGCCCATATTTGTCTCTTCGTGAATGTATATACAATGTATATATATTGTACGCGCGTTGTTTTTGCACTCGGAGCAACGTTATTTCTATATCTACGCAGACACAAATTATTATAAATCGTTTGTTCGTGAAAATTCAAAATCTACGGTGGTGGCTTTTTTGCCTATAGCGCGCCGAATTCGTCTCTTCGTGAAAACTCAAAAAATTGTTTTTCTTGCATTCCTCTCTTCGTAAATGTATATACAATGTATATACATTGTACGCGCGTTGTTTTTTGCACTCAAAGCAACGTTATTTCCATCTACGCAGGGACAAATTATAATTCGTCTCTTCGTGAAAACCTGATTTGGGTGAAGTTTCCCCCTGTATGATTTTCGTAATCTTAATGATTTAAACTGATTTTGACAATATTAACCTCGCAAAAATGTTCGTTGCTATCCCCAAAAATCGAATTTTGTAAAAATAGTTATTTTGGCCAAATTCGTCTCTTGAATATTTACCATACTTTTCTTTACTTTTTTGTTTATGTGCAATCGTTTTCATCGTTAGGCCATTCAAATTAAAACAAAATAGATGAATAAAGTTACCAGTTTTTGCTTAGGTTCAAAATCGGTGTGTCTTAAACATTTCTATCAAACAGACATGTTTGATATAACGATCTAACGAAATAATAAAACGAAAAGGGACGGGGTTTTCTTTTTAACTGTTGATTTTGTCTACTTGAT
Source organism: Crossaster papposus (assembly GCA_037893245.1). Classification (NCBI taxonomy): domain Eukaryota; kingdom Metazoa; phylum Echinodermata; class Asteroidea; order Velatida; family Solasteridae; genus Crossaster; species Crossaster papposus. The sequence goes on from JBAIAA010000321.1 coordinate 1,070,961, forward strand.
TGTAAGTCCTTAGGGGGCATTTTTATGCTGACATGTTTTTAACCCTTTGAGGTTTGTTTATTGTCTCTTGTTCGCTCTGGTTTTGTAAGCTGAATTACCCATCAATCTCTTGACGTGCAAGACATCGTGGCATGTATGTTTGGCAGTTGTAATACCACCGGGAACACTTCTCTTGGGTAATTTGTCCTATGTTTTCTTGGGCCAATTCCATCAGACTATCACATCTCCAATAATGTAGGTTCATTCCTACTTCTTGCGCGGCTTGTCGACCTTCTACTCTTTGTTGCCACTCTGGAAGGGCTAGATCTCTCTTGACTCCGGCTTTGAAGGCAGAGTGAGCCATTCCAGTCATGTTTAGGAATGGGGAGTAGGGAGGGAGTCGCTTTAACTGGATCAGGGGTGGGGAATCTGGTGGTAGCTCTGAGTTCACGTTCACAAACAAGATCGGATCATTGTGGGAAAACATATTCTCGCGCTGGCGTGTTGTTTCCGCCAGGAACCCCTTAAACCTCACTCTTGTGACGGTTTCAAACGAAATGCGACGATGGACCAGTCCTATCTCACCAGAAACTGCAAAGGTTACATTGCAGTTGCGACCACGTAGGCCTATCCCTTTAACCACTCTTCTAGCTGGGACTCCACGAAGGGCTCGTCCGAACGAACGTCTCGTTCCAGATATTATAGCCTGTCTCGCCGATGAAGACACAGTGGGCCAACACACTATGTTGGAAAAACCACTGGCCGTACTCGAAGCGCAAGTCAATTACGCGAGGGGAGTTCCTTACTTCAGGCACGTCTTCTGCTAGCTTCAGAGTTATCAACATGCCGTCCAACGCTCGAGCAATGGTGCTGATGGGAGAAACATGCGGCTTCCCAATCAGGGCATGCTATAGGTCTTTCTTCATTTGCTTTAGAGTTAGAAGAGGGTTCAAGTCTAGCAGGCGCTGTAGCTCGTTCATCATTTCCTCGTCTATCTTGGTGTTATGGGCTCCTCCTTTGGTCAGACTTTGACGGCGACCAGTGCGAACATAATTGGCAACAATGGACCTTGCAGTCGCTCTTTTGACTCCCATAGTATCTGCAAGCTCTAGATAATCGGCGTTGTTATTCTCGAATGCGTCGATCAACCTTTACCTATCCACATTTTGTACCCTACTGTAATGTCTACGCCACGGGCCGCCATATTTATGTCTGAACACATAATTAAGAGACAGATATAAAGGTGTACACACACTGATTGCAGACGTTTGATTATGATTACGCTGAGATAGCCCAGGCTTCCAGATTATAGGAATAAGGATATGCAGGAATGTCCTACAATAGTTCTGCAATCAGCGCACAAGAACATATGTGTATGGAATGCGCGCTATATAAATGTAATTATTATTAATATTATTATTAATACGGATATGCAAGAATGTCCTACAATAGGACTAGAAACATTTGGAATATGTTTGCCCATTTATATAATTGAATACTCGATCAACCCCTTGCTCCCGTTCAGACGAAATTAAATGATCAAAGCCATACTTTTAATTTGAATACAGCTGGACCGCGATAGAATGCTCGAGAGCAAGATTGAATGATTCTTTGTAATTGTTGAATAACGCTATGCACGATTTTTCATTTTCAATATAAATTGAATGAGCCAGGGATTCAAATGAATACAAAAATGAAAATGGCCGGGAAAACCTATATTATTATACCTGTATACAAAAATGTGCATTTGTACAACTTAGCAACAGTCATTTTTGAAATGTACACCCTTGAAACGATACATAGACCAATTTTCATGTTCTGCACTAGTGGGCACCACGAATTAAAAAAAAAATAAGCTGAAATGTTAATTCATCCAATGGACAAAGAGGGCCTGGTCAACAAGACACCACTGCATCACCCGTTGGAAAGTAGCTGGACTGTTACAAAGGCCAAAGGAAAGCCTCCGCGTACTCCCACAGCCCGAATAGTGTTATGAAGGCTATATTTTCTATATCTTTTTCTGCCATGGCTACCTGGCAGTAGCCGGATGTTATATCAAGCGCGCCTGTCAACCCGGGGCAGAGGGAAAGAACTATTGGACGTCACTGCATTAAGCCTGCGATAATCCAAACATACGCGTATGGATTTGCTCTTTTTCCTCACAACTTTATTGGGAACATCAAAGGGCTGTTGCTCTCTCAAATTACGCATGTAAACATTAACTTTTTGATTTGTTGTCGGAGGAAGAGACCGGTAGTGCTTTATGGGCGGTGTGTCCCAGGTGTCGATTGTATGCTTGACCGCATCTGCATATTCAAGGTCAATGTCGTGTTTGGGAATACCCCATCATATTTCTGAATCAGAAGGCCGAACTTTTCCTTCTCCTTTATGTGGTGCGTCACTCTTCCAGGTCCAATGTGCCCAACACTACAGATTCCGGTTAGCCGCAGTTAGCACTAACTGAAGCAGACTGTACGTCGTGGCCCCTCTGCGAGAATTTCGTTGGTTCATGTTTGCAGGCCTGTACCTCATCAAGGTGATGCAAAGTACCGACGCACGTGTGGGGAGGTAGTATAGCCTCTTGGTCAGTCTTATTTGTTAGGGCCACCGCAAATTTACCTTTCACAACACGGACGAGCTCACACTTTAGACCAATGGCTGGTGGCAAGTTAGAACATCCATCTGACTGTAGGAGGGCTTGGTAGCTCAAACCATTTGGACCAGGCTAAGCTGATGCCTGAAAAACTTGTCGTGGTGGTACAGCTAGGGTTGTGTCACGGGGTAGATAGCCTCGGCTGATGAGTCCAATGGTCGTCTCGAATTTGAAGTGCTTTTTGCTGCAGTCGTTGCCCTATTCCATACCCGCTTCACAGCTTATAGTCGAGCCATTTTTATTAAGTCACCCGAGTCGAATTGAGTCATTAGGTCGGAAAGATCGAGTCGAGTTGTAGTGTGCATTTCAGTAGAGTCGAGTAAGCAGTTTTTTGCCACCCGGCTTGGATATGGTGCTATAGGAATTATTGGTTTGTTCCCGAAGCGTTGGTGGTATTGCGGTTAAAATAGTTGCCTCCAAAGCAATTGACCCGGGTTTAACTCCCAGACAACGCATTGTTTTAAATTGTGTATTTAATTTCGTGTTTTTTTTTAAATGATGCTTATACGTATACGTCTCTTAGTGCAATGTGAACTGTGATAATTAACCGCAGTACAGCGACTTACTGTATTTCGTGACTCGGCTGCAGTTGAGCCGTTTGAGGGAAGTGACTCTAGTAGAATTGAGTCATTAGGTCAGGAAGGTCGAGTTGAGTCGCAGTGTGCATTTCAGTAGAGTCGAGTGCGCAGTTTTTGCCACCCGGATTAGATATAGTGCTATGAATTCCAAACATGTTTGTTGTTTTTGTTTTTGTTTCTTCGACGGGGAGGAGGAGGAGGCTGCCGTTGTCCACAAGTAATTTCATCGTTGCTGAACAGCATCATGTCTTGATCCATTTCCACTCCGGAACCAGGGGTGGGAGGGCAGATGAGATCAAGTAGGTCATTATGGCTGTCCATTATTATCGCTAGGAGATATGGGAATAGAGCTCAAGTGCTAGGGCTCAAGTTTTTGTCAAGTTTTTTCACGCCCCTGGTCAGGGATTATCACACATGTGTATAATAGTCTACGATAAGCACAGGGCATTTGGCTCGGTTTGAAGTACCACAATGTACGCGGCCAGGGAGTTTTATCATTCTGATTGGTCCAAGATCAACATGTGACTCGATGACGTATTATTGTGTGTGAGCTTACATGGATCGTTTTGAGCCAATATTCAACTCCAAAGATACAAATGCACGCCCCTTCGACAGCCGGACGGGTGGCCGGGTTAGAGTATCATCGTGTTTATTGGGAAGGAGCGTATTCATACATGCGGCTCAGGTTTTTTTTTTATTATTAGAACGATTCTCGGTCACATGAGGAAGGACGTGTAACGCTGGGTTATGTGGATTTGTTTTCTTTTTCTGTGAGACTATTATGTTTTTTAGTTAAAGATAAAGTTCTTTTGCAAGCAAATAGCAAGGAGAAGCCGGTTTATGCAGACAAACTTCAAGGAAAGAACAGGGTTGTTTTTGTTTTGTTTTATCAATCCTACAGTTAGCTGCAGTGAATCAGAACTCATTTTATATTACTTTTTCTCATCGTTTTTTTGTAATTTTTGTTGGAGATGCTGAAACTGTTCTGCTGCGTGAGGTATCATAGGTTTTTATGTTTGTGGCTGGTCTGCAGAGATAAATCTGTATATTTATGATTTGCTGGTACGATTGCAGTGTGGTTGCGTAACTATACTGCCCAGAGATTACATCTTAATTTAATTGTTGTTTTCTTATTGAGATACGCTTCTTGGAGGTCTGAGTTCTGATTCACTGCAGCTAACAAGGATTGATCAAACAAACAAAACAAAATTAAATTATTATTCCTTGAAGTATGCCTGCATAAACCGGTTTCTTCTTTTTGTTTTCTTGCAAAAGCCGTTCATCCTTAACTAAAAAACCTAATAGTCTCACAGAAAAAAGGGGAAAAAATCCATCTAATCCAAAGGCACTTCATCTTTAACTAAAAAACCTAATATAAAAAATCCACATAACCCAACGTTACACGTCCTTCAATTTAATGTCCTTGCCATTGTGACCGAGACTCGTTCTAATAATAAAAAAAAAAAAACGTGAGCCGCATAATATGATTACGCCCTTTCCCAAGATACACATAAGCACTTCATCTTTAACTAAAAAACCCAATAGTCTATCAGAAAAAAAGAAAAAACAATCCACATAACCCAGCGTTACACGTCCTTTAATTTAATGTCCTTCCCATGTGACCGAGACTCGTTCTAATAATTAAAAGCAAAAACGTGAGCCGCATCTACGATTACGCTTCTTCCCAATAAACACAACAAAACAGGAAACCACGCAAAACCAGACATAAACATTGTCAGGTGACAATGTATTTTCCATGGTAATTTAAAGATAAAGACCTCTAGGACAATTTTCTCTTTAATTTTACTAGGGTTGACCTACTCAATTGTTGTTATTCCCCTCCCTCAAAACACCCATAAAATGGTTGTCAATCTCCGGGTCCAGGTCTAAATGTAGCCCTAAATGTAAAAATAAAATCCCCCCAGTTGGGATACACAAGTCACAAATACTTGATCTCCACAACAATTTCTACAATAATTTTTTGTTTAGTCCCATTTATAGGTCACAGGACCTCTTTTTATTCAAAATTATCTGAGGGGATCACAAAATATTAATGACCTCGCGTGTATATAATTCACGTAAATTGTTGTGGTGCACCTATATATAAACAAAGCATGCACAGTGCGCTTGCGGTCGGATTGAAGGAAGCAAAGTAAGTCCACGGAGGTAAGTCCGACCATGAAGGGGAATCAGCTCGAGATTTGAAGATTGATATACCCAGACTTGCACAGGTATTTTTAGACTCTGTTGCGGAAACAAAATAATGCTAATTTCCCTCGACATCGTGCGCACGGGGCAAAAACATTTTAAACTGTTTTTAAAACTTTTACATACATGCTGGATAATAATTACCTATGACGATTTTAAAGGCATCTCTCATTCTCAAGGAAAAAAAAGCGAGAAATCTTGGACAAATGAATAAAAAATGACCCGAATGATTGGACCCTTGTACACTTTCAATAGGCGGCAATCCACTTCACCTCACGGACCTCAGTTACATAAATTATCATATTTATTAGGGTGAACAGGTCTATTCCCTGAAGCGAATGTTCGCAGTGAAATTTTCGTGACGTCAAATTCGCATTCGCTTTCGCGTGAAGTATGATCCGACGATGAAGGCGTAAAAGGCTCTTAAAATATGACAGAATCACATAAATGTGCAACAAATAAATCGTGACTTTTTTAAGTTATAGGTTTAAGCTACCATTTATTTCAGGCTAAATTCACATGTTTCGAAAAGGTCGCTGTGTGGAAAATACAAAAAGTTTGTTGACAAATATAAGTTGAACAATAACTAGTCAGACAACATAATCTGCGAATTCTTTGTACTAGTAGTTTTCACACACACAAAAACTAACGGAAAGTGTTACAAATTGTAATGGTGAAAATTTAGTTGCACAGCGATCATTACGACGTCACGGCCCAACAACGCCCAGTCACGCTTAGGATGCAGCCAGTTCGGCATAGAATGCATGCTAAACAAGGATATTATTTGGCAAGCTGCCGTAAACAATTTGACGTCATAGGCGCATGACCAATCAGATGGCATTATGCTAATAAGCGGACACTATTTTGCACCGGATAGCTTTTGAGCGGCACAACACCTACCCTAAAATTGGAAAAATAACTCATTATTCTACCCCGTTATTAACTAAAAACAACTGCCTGCATTATTCTCGATGTTTGATAAATATACAACAACAAAAATAGCAATTTACAGTATACATGGGACTACTACCACGAGCTAAAAGAACACGAAACAATTTACAATATTTAATCCTATAATAGGCCCAGGAGGCAAAACTCCACGAAATGTTGTCCTAAGAAGTGGGGCTGTCAAGTGACTATTATGCACGTTGTGGCATGTTGGTTCTTCATGCCACTGAAGAAAATGTCAGATATGGAGGAATTTCATATTCGACTTCTGGTGACCTTTACATACTCTGCTAACACTTGTTCTTGAAAACTATGACACACTTGTTAAACATCAAGTCAGATATATTTAAGTCACCCAATTACATTTTTTGTAGGGTGTAGTGATTAAGATGTCAGTTTATGTACCTATATTAAAGAGAATATAGGGACTTTTCAATTTTGTATTAAATACTTGTATATATTTCAAAAAAAACAAAAACATAACACTATGATTGTTAACTATATTGGTGCAATGTTTGTGTTGTTGCTAAATCTGACCGTGACGAGTTTTGGGGCTTTTAGCTGACAGAGGTCATTTTCTGGGCTGAAGGCCTACAATACACCAAAGCCAACACACATCTATGTTTACACCTTCTATTGTATATACTGCTTATTGTCCCTCTTGTGTACGTTAAAGGTGGGATACACCATTTGCAAATATCAAAAATGTTTACTACAAAATTATTAGGAAATATCTTACTTATTTGAAAGTAAATAGCAGCCAGCAAAAAGGTTTGCGCTAGATATCCTGTAATTGTTGCAAAAAAGTTTTTTTTATTAAAAAAACAAAAACATTCACGATCGTCAGACCGCGATCGCGAACAAATCTAGAACATAAGAACTGCCTGACGCCAGTTAAAAACGAAAGTCGCTTTTCTTGCTTTTCTCAGCATCCATGATTGTAAAACTTCGGACATGTCAGTTAAACGAGATTTACTCTAAAATACAACCCCCAAATCCGGGTGAAGTAAACCGAACGCGGTACTCATAATTAAGTATAAACATTACTTCCATTATACACACAATAAGACAGTATATAAATATGTGCAGCATGGCAATAATACAGAAAGCATTATAAGAAGCCTGTTTAAAACTTAACTGCTACTCACTACAGCACATTAAGTTTGTCTCTTTTTATATAAACTAATGGTGTCTAAAAGTATGATGAATCATTTTGCGAGAATGGAATAAATTATTTCTACTAAACAAAATAATATAATCAAGAGAACAGAGTCATTTCGAAATGTCAAAAACAATTAATGCCAGAGAACAACATTTGGTAAGACGTTTGGTAAGACGCGGGTATAAATGTATACAGATTATGATAGTCGATGATAGTTGTATTTAATTTGAGCATTGTTTATTTTGGTATTTTTTATAGGTTTTCCTGACTATTTTAAAATATTTTTCATTCCAATTCACTAACTACATGTATCACAAATTTCGTCCGAGGAAAACATTCACACGTTTTAATATACCAATTCAATTTCAAATGTTTCTCAGTCGGGAATATTGGTAATTACATATTAAATTCGTCTAGGGTAGCGTTTTGAGATATAATTCGTTATATATCAATGAACAATTGGTCAATTTTCAAAGCATTACGTTGTGACGCAGGCCTCAATGATAAATATAACTATTACAAAGGAGTATATGGCAAATCGTAAACACGAACTTGGTGGACGTTCGTTTTGTTCATAAAGACATAACCTTGCCCCCATCCAAACTGTTGATAAACTGATGTTGATAAACTGATATTTTTTCTAATTAGTAACAGTCTGTTGGTTAGGGTTTCTTTTATCGCAGTAGTTGTACCGCTCATTTTTAGAATTACTGCAGCGGTACCGGGTGAACCGACATTTTCAGAAAGACATTCCTATAGATTGGTGTGCTAAGTATAGGAGAATACACGAGAAAGTGTGGATTCGTAATTACGAATTCACGAGGCGCGAAGCGCCGAGTGGATTCTTAAATACGAATCCACACTTGCGAGTGTATTCTCTGACTTAAACCATTGCGTCAAAAGAAGTATTGTTATTAACTAACCAGTTGAGTGGAGATGAAAAGGCATGCATGTATCGTGGCCATAGACGTAAATTACATAAGGCCAACTAAACAAAAATATGTTTAACGTCACCGCCCGCTTCTTTTTTTAGAGGCCGCCTCCTTTTCTTTTTTTTTCACAAAAATAATAAATTTTATTATCTTTAAAAAAATAAAATAATAATAACTAAAACTACGTCTGTTCGAGGAACAGAACATAGTGCCTTTTCGCATTTTTTTCCCCGTAAAAACCATTCAAAAGGAATTTTAAACACATTAAAAGTAATCAAAACGAATTTAGGTTATTCAAACAGATTAAAGGTAATTTAAAGTGATTAAAACGATAACGTCACACATTTGTAAACTTTTTGTGAACTACCTAACCAACCCAATACACAATTATTTTTATTTTAGCATGATCCGTTGCTGAGATATGGCTTCAAGGTCTTAAAACGTAATAAATCACATACAATTGAATGATGGCTTCAAGTCTAACTTTTCATTCTAACTTCCGGTCTGGTGACGTCATATTTTTTTCTCCCGGTCAAATTGTTTCTAACATGAAGCTATTATATACATCAATTATAAAGTGATTTCAGCAAACTTCGCCACACACATCAACTAAATATTAATTTAGAACCTGCCGCCAGAGGGTGCTATAACATGTTATGACGTCGTCGGTAATTTTTTTGAAAAGTACATCTAGCCAAACACTAACATCGTTTAAAGTAAGTTCATATCATTTTCACTTTCAAATTATAAGGCACTTTCGGTTTGGACCGAAAGGAAGGGTCACGTGATTTCTCACACACGAGATAAAATGAAGATCCTGGATTATCCTATCAATTGCCACAAACCTAAAGTCCCGGTCTTTTGCGCGTGATTTGTTATTGATTTTCAAAGATTAAATAAATGTAATATGACGTCACGTTACCCCCTGATGACGTCACCATGATGTCTGTCTGCTAGACACGAGTTCACTATAGGGTCTTCACTTGGGTAAAGTTTTGTTTGGATACGACTTGTTATGAAAAGTGCTTGTACGAAAGAACGTGTACAAAGTCTATTGCATTTTGGTCCCAAAAAGAAAAAGAAAAAAGAAGTAAAACAAACATCAGAACAAAAACAAAGGCTTTTTCGCAAAATTGCGAAAAAGCCAATTAAAAAAGATAATACAATTTTAAGATCGTAATTTGGACTTTAGCATCACTGTGTACATGCTGTGAACATATATTTGTTTCTAATGGGAAGGCTAGGGTGTGACGTGTATGGTGCATACATGATCGACCCACATGAATTTTGATTTTTATTCGTGGGTGAGACATGTTTTAATTTCAAATAGAAAGATAGGGCGATACGAATCCACTGTTATTGTCCAAAGCGTTGATTCTTAGATACGAATCCACACTTTTAACAATAGCGTGACGTCATAGCAATGGTTTAACTAAAACCAACCCAAAAACTTCTCAAAAACCTATTTGAAAATACAGTGGAACGCCGCTATATAACGAAAATCACGCGTGATCCACACATTTTGTTCGGTCACGGTTAGTGGCGCCTTACGGGGGGGGGGGGGGGGGGGGGGGGGGGGTGGGTGGGGGGGGGGGGGAAGGGGGGGGGGGGGGGGATTTGCTACCCAAGTTGTTTCCTTGCCCCCCCCCCCCCCCCCCCCCAGTTTCTCATAACACCTTATGATTTACCACAACTTGAAGTATGGTTGAAGATAGAAAGTGAATCATCGGTTCTGTGGACACATTTTTGGCCAATGAAAGCATTATAAAGATTGGTTTTGAAAAAAAATTACGTCACTGTTAAATCAATTGAAGGACACAAAATATTGCCTTTACTTGTAATAGTACGCATCCGTTATACAGGGGGCAATAACAACAACAATGCATTTTTAACAAACGAACCAAACAAGACAACTTGATGTCAGCGCCCTCTTGTGGTCGCTGACAGAAAAGCATTTATGCACAATAGATTTCCCCTGACTACAGTACTTTGGTAGACAAGACACGCCGCACATGCATACAGCTAACGTCTTTGTATTTTGTGCAGCCAACGTCAGTCTTTGAACATAATGTGTATACATGTGTTTGTTGATGGTGTAAATGGAGGACACATGCCTGGCGCCACGTAGGTGAATTGGGGTTAGTGTTAGAATGGAGGACGTCCTCGATTGAGATTCGTGTACAAAACCAATGAGAGCCATCGGAAAAAGTTTGTGGACAAACAAAGGACATCATCGCATCGAGAGGAACAAAAGAACTCCTCGATTTACACCATAAACAGTACATGCAATTTGATACATTTCTCATTCATAAAAACAGGCGTGTGTGATGTTGTGTTCCGAAATACGGTACCCTCTGGAGACATGAACACAATGTGTACAATGGAGACAAAACGTCGCCGGAGGGTAAATTTCTATAGATGAATAGGTCTACATTGGGAATTTCACGAATTAGATTTTTGGATTTTACTTAAATTACTCAAAAACCAGGATTAGGATGTGGGTTAGGGTTAGTGTTTGGGTTAGGGTATAATATAGGGTATATTGGGTCGAAATTTCAACCCAGGAAAAAAATTATGGTTAAAATGGGAGCATTTTGAAAAACGTGCTCGACTTTCTAACCATTTTGTACACGAGAACAAAGCCATGTCTCCACAGTGATACAAAAATGCGAATACATGCCCGCGTACATGTACATGTACACACACACTCACATGGGGGTGTACATGAACAAACTATGTACATGTACGTACATGTACATGTACATAATGGCTATTTAGTTGGTACATTACTGCCAGGTTTATTCGCTGCATTGAAATTGTCTCGTGTTTGGCCGTGATGAGTACCCATTAACTACATAGTTGCAGCGTCAGAAACGTTTCCCGTGCACGCTCATTTTCGGCTTAAAAAGTCAGGGGAAAGTGGCCAGAAAATGCCTCAGATTGGACCACAGAGCATGATCTAGAACCTAAAATTTCCCGGGGCCATTAAGCGGGCCCCGGACCCCACGCCGTAAAGTCTTCGCGATCCGCGCTTGCAGTGTCTGCCCCCTGAATTTGATTCTTGCCCCTCCCCCCAAAAAAGAAAAGAAATTGCCCCCCCCCCCCGCCCCTAACCTGGAGAGTCTTGTGCCGCCACTGGTTACGGTATGTCGACACTGATCTCTATAACTGGATAGGTCGAGCGGCTCTGCACGTGAAGCCATCAGCGGCCATATTGGGATATTCAAAACATTGCAGGCGTACACACGTTTGTATAGCGCACGACCGAGAAAACTCATTTAATATCACAGGAAACGAAGTTAACGTCGCCAAAACGATCCAGTTTGATCAGGAAAATCAAGTTAAACATAATAACACCCAAGAATTACCTGTATACGCCAAGTTTCAATGTTAAATAGGCCTATTTTTTGGAAAAGATATGAGACATTCGTGTGAGACGATGCAATGCAGTGCAAAGTCTATGGGATATGTCGGACAAGTATTTTCAAGAATTTCCAACTTCTAAATTATTTTTTGTTGTTGTTTTTTTGGGGGGGAGGTGGGAGGAAGAAATCCACATCATAACCTTATGCACAAACCGGAACAAGGAAAAGGCAAAACGAGTTTTTTTGGATTAAGGAAATTCTTGAAATTGTTGCTTTAATTTTATATCCAGACACTAAAAAGTGCATTTTATAATAAAATAAAAAAATGTTGAAAAAATTGAACAAATGTCAGTGTGTTTCAGGAAAAATTAATTGGCACATCACGGTTTGTTCGTGGGGTTTTAAGGCAGTGTTCAGATTTGGAATCAACCTAATGTTTAGTAAATTTTTTAGAAAGGGTCCCAAAAATTCTTGCTGGACAAGTGGACAGAAAAAATTAATTATGTGGTTTTGAGCTTAAACCATAGAGCTGTATAATAAAGATACACCTCTATGGCTTAAACTATGAACTTGAGAAACTTGAAATAAATCACAATTAAAAATATCAATCACATGTGTAAATAATGACATAAGTCACACAATGGATTCAATTTTGCTTTATGCTTTTATTTTACATTGATACACTACATATAACATGTAATAACTACTGCCATAGTAACAATATGCTTATTATGTATTGTTTACTGATGTTATAAAACCAAATAAAAAACAATTAACCCCGGACTGTTTATGAATTTAAAACCAAAACAAAACTTGCGATGTCATTTTAGAATAATAATTGTTGATACTATGCAAAGATACATTTGGCAGCATTCTTCACAGGCCAAATTTTAATAGGACACCCTTGTACGGCTTTAACTTTGAATTGTGAGTGTTTCTAGATATTTGTGCGATATGAACACAATATTAAAGATTTGTACACCACAATTGTTGTTTTGTAAGAAAGCAAAATAAAACCATGATTGAAAAGCAAAATTTGACAGGGCGGCATAACATTTTAACAGGGCAGCATACAAATATGACAGAACAGCGTAACATGTACACAGGGCGGCCGCTACCCAGTGATTGTGGAGAACACTGACTGGGTAAATCCATGTCATTTTAACATCTGTATAATTTGCTTTGAATATTAACAATACAATTTTAACCAGATTTGTCAGTTTTCATAAAACACATGTTCAATATATTTCCATGTTACAAATTTAGGTTTGTGACTGTTGTGACTGTTTTATTATCTGTACTTATACTGTTAAAAAATGAAATGCCAAGATGCGCAGAGTTCTGCAATATATTTGCAGCACATCTAAGAAATGTGGAACACCGAGATAGCTTATCTTGGAAAACGTAGTTGGTCAATTAAGCTACCGTATTTACTGATGGTTAAACAAAATAAGTTTTGACATTCGCTGTCATCTGTTGTCCCTTTGTCATAATGGGAGCAGTTCGTCCTATGACTTGTCCAGCCGTAATAAGCTGTACAGCCTGACATCTTAGTAGCAAGAAGTGGACTTGGGTAAACCAATTAGCTGTAGTGTACAAAGAAAAAAAATATACAGGTATAAATTAAATGCCAAGGAAAGAATGTTGTAACATGACGCTATTTTAAAAACACAAAATTCTCAATTTATTTGGCATACCCATTTCTTCAGAGAGTGAAATTTAATTTGAGCACTGCAAGGAATGTCATCAGGACTACGTTTTTAAGAGAGATTTGTGGGCGAAAATGAAATTGTTCTGAAGTATTGGAAATACGTGTCTACATCCTAAGTTCCACCATGATAGCCTTGGCCTACACCATGCATTTAATAATACTATTATTATTATTAATAGGTGGCTCTACACTTCCAGAATTGTGAGAGAAAAAACTGTGATCATTGCGATATTGGGATAATTCTACAGAACATTAAATTTATGCACGTCAAATAGTTCATGACACAATATGTTGTGTACGAATGTGTACACAAATTACCACCATGAACTGTTTGACGTGCAAGTGATCAACGGGACAGTCTTCATAGAATGGGTACAAAATTGGTCTGAAAATACCTGTATTGTGGAATTCAATCATATTGTAAGGGTATCCTAGACCAACTGATTCTATAAATCTACTGTTCTTTCGAAATATCCCAGATTTTCTTTCAGATAAAATGATGGATAGGACCACAATATGAAAAAATCCCGCTGGAATTCATGTGGAAACGAAAATATCGTTTTCGCCCAACAATGTTCTCCTAAATCTCTCTTAAAACCGTAGTCCTGACATTTTTTACAAAGATAGATACTGATCGCACAGTCTGCAAGTTTATTTAATAAATTTACTTATTTACAAAGGATTTTAATGCATTTTTACCCACCATCGCTGCTGCCACTGTCTCACTCTCGACGTGTCTACGCGTCTTTTGCATGCACGAAGGCAATGTTTTGAATATCCCATCATGGCCGCCGGTGACTTCACGGCTCGCTATCCCATCAATGTACGCTCGACCTATCCAGTTATAGAGATCAGTGTATGTCGATCGTTCGGTATCGTACCTATTATATAAAGATGTCATCCGTCCTTTTAAATAGCGCCCTGTTGTTACCTTAAGTGCACCTTCTTTTATTTACCACACCGAATTCTAAAGCAACTTTTGGTTTTTCTCTTCTATTCATTGGGGACCCGTCACTTAACATAAAGCACCAGCCGTTTGGCGTTTGGGAATGCGGCGTATTTTTTGCCGCATGAGGGCAAAATCGCGTTTATTGAAATAGTTTTAGTAATTTTACTTTATTTAAAAATTGAATATTAGGAAAACCATATTTTTGGGGGAGCTGTAAGAATATGAAACTGACGTGGATTATCTCCTAAACACTTTTAATTATACCCCAAAATACCGTGACCACAGCGCCCTCTACGTTCAATAATACGGCCTATTAACATGGCCTATAAATAAGAGAATAAATGTGTGTTCGAGAGGTTTTAATCACTCTGTTTAATACCGCTTGGAGTCTGGGTGCTGATAATAATTACCCGAGCAATTTTTCGGTTTTTTTCCAATGATTATAGTACATTGAATTGAAACTAACAGATCGACAAATACGTCAATATTATCAGGTATTTTGACTGGCTGTAAACAAACATTGCGTAACATCTAGCAGACGATAATTGTTGTAAATTCTTAAACTTAATCTTGCAAACACTAATTCAAGCATCGCTTGGGGGTGCAATAACTAGCCGTAGGCTCTACCGTAGCCACGTCCGAATTACATTTGCCTTAGCGCCTACATAGACGGAGCTGTAGCTGTAGACGAAGGCCGTAGCTCTAGACAATCGTTTCGGACACGGCCTATTACTGCCATTGGCAACCCCGTTCCCAGGGTGTTGAGCTGTACGCGCCCAACACTACCCGCTCTTACTAATGGAGACGAGGTACGGTTGGAGATAAAATGAACCCTGAGGACGGGTATAATGCGACATCGCGTGACAGATTTTGTTGCCAGCAGGGCCCAATTTCTTGGCTCTGCTTACCGTTAGCGAGAAATCCCTGCTTACTATAGCAGAAAATTCGGTGCTTACGGTAAACGTATTTCACGCGTTAGCGAGGATTTTTTGTCTCTGAGCATGCGTACATCCCGTAACTATAAGGATTATGTGCTTACATGGTAAGCACATAATTTTTTCTGCTAGCGCGGTTAGCGGAAAATGGTGACCGTAAGCGCGGAATTCTGTGGTTAGCAGAGCCAAGAAATTGGGCCCTGGTTTTAAACACTTCCAGCCATGTCTTTATCGTCCGTTTAATACCGGCCATGTGACGGGCTCTCGACCAATAGGAATGCCTAAACTGTCCCAGGTATTTATGAATAGCGTTTGATATACCCAGTGGATAAAAATGTGTTGACATATTTTTAAAAAACAATGTTGAATATGATGGGACACACAAATCGGCAGCCGAGGAAAGTGTTCGGTATAGCTGAAAGTTCGGTATAGCGGTGTTCGGTATAGCGGCGTTCCACTGTAATAGTTTATTTTGACCAATATTTGTATTAAAATGACCCATATCAATGGTTATTTCTACCACTATTTTGGTTAAAATTGATTGGACACACATCTACCAATCAGTTGTTTATTTCAACCAATTTTTTTTAGGGTGTAGTTATTAAGATGTCAGTTTATGTACCTATATTAAAGAGAATCTAGGGGCTTGTGTATTAAATACGTGTATATATATATTTGTAAAATTTGTAAAAAATACCATATGATTGTTTAATATATCAGTGCAATGTTTGTGTTGTTGCTAAATCTGATCGTGACGAGTTTCTGGGCTTTTAGCTAGCAGAGGTTATTTGCTGGGCTGACGGCCTACAATATATGGTGGACCTGGAGGGATATCGCAAAGTCGTAAAAATTGAGGTCAATATTCCTATTAAAATTTGCAATTTTCCCCCAAAGTCGTGAATCTAGTTCGCAACTCGTACACCAAAGCCACCACACATCTATGTGAACACCTTTCATTGTTTAAACTTCTTATTGTCCCTCTTGTGTTTGTACGTTAAAGGTAGGATAGCCTACACCATTTGCAAATATCAAAAATGTTTACTACAAAATGATTAGGAAATATCTTACTTATTTTAAAGTAAATAATGATCGTAGGCAGCCAGCAAAAAGGTTTGCGCCAGATATCCTGTAATTGTTGCGAAAAAAATATATATTTATAAACAAAAAACATTCACGATCGCAAGACCGCGATTGCGAAAAAATCAAAAACATATGAACTGCCTGACGCCAGTTAAAAACGAACGTCGTTTGTCTTGCTTTTCTCAGCATCCATGATTGTAAAACCTCGGACATCATCGCATCGAGAGGAACAAAATAACTCCTCGATTTACACCATAAACAGTACATGCAATTTGATACATTTCTCATTCATAAAAACAGGCGTGCGTGATGTTGTGCCCGCGTACATGTACATGTACACACACACTCACATGGGGGTGTACATGTACAAACTATGTACATGTACGTACATGTACATGTACATAATGGCTATTTAGTTGGTACATTACTGCCAGGTTTATTCGCTGCATTGAAATTGTCTCGTGTTTGGCCGTGATGAGTACCCATTAACTACATAGTTGCAGCGTCAGAAACGTTTCCCGTGCACGCTCATTTTCGGCTTAAAAAGTCAGGGGAAAGTGGCCAGAAAATGCCTCAGATTGGACCACAGAGCATGATCTAGAACCTAAAATTTCCCGGGGCCATTAAGCGGGCCCCGGACCCCACGCCGTAAAGTCTTCGCGATCCGCGCTTGCAGTGTCTGCCCCCTGAATTTGATTCTTGCCCCTCTCCCCAAAAAAGAAAAGAAATTGCCCCCCCCCCCGCCCCTAACCTGGAGAGTCTTGTGCCGCCACTGGTTACGGTATGTCGATCGTTCGGTATCGTACCTATTATATAAAGATGTCATCCGTCCTTTTAAATAGCGCCCTGTTGTTACCTTAAGTGCACCTTCTTTTATTTACCACACCGAATTCTAAAGCAACTTTTGGTTTTTCTCTTCTATTCATTGGGGACCCGTCACTCAACATAAAGCACCAGCCGTTTGGCGTTTGGGAATGCGGCGTATTTTTTGCCGCATGAGGGCAAAATCGCGTTTATTGAAATAGTTTTAGTATATTTGTATTAAAATGACCCATATCAATGGTTATTTCTACCACTATTTTGGTTAAAATTGATTGGACACACATCTACCAATCAGTTGTTTATTTCAACCAATTTTTTTTAGGGTGTAGTTATTAAGATGTCAGTTTATGTACCTATATTAAAGAGAATCTAGGGGCTTGTGTATTAAATACGTGTATATATATATTTGTAAAATTTGTAAAAAATACCATATGATTGTTTAATATATCAGTGCAATGTTTGTGTTGTTGCTAAATCTGATCGTGACGAGTTTCTGGGCTTTTAGCTAGCAGAGGTTATTTGCTGGGCTGACGGCCTACAATATATGGTGGACCTGGAGGGATATCGCAAAGTCGTAAAAATTGAGGTCAATATTCCTATTAAAATTTGCAATTTTCCCCCAAAGTCGTGAATCTAGTTCGCAACTCGTACACCAAAGCCACCACACATCTATGTGAACACCTTTCATTGTTTAAACTTCTTATTGTCCCTCTTGTGTTTGTACGTTAAAGGTAGGATAGCCTACACCATTTGCAAATATCAAAAATGTTTACTACAAAATGATTAGGAAATATCTTACTTATTTTAAAGTAAATAATGATCGTAGGCAGCCAGCAAAAAGGTTTGCGCCAGATATCCTGTAATTGTTGCGAAACAAATATATATTTATAAACAAAAAACATTCACGATCGCAAGACCGCGATTGCGAAAAAATCAAAAACATATGAACTGCCTGACGCCAGTTAAAAACGAACGTCGTTTGTCTTGCTTTTCTCAGCATCCATGATTGTAAAACCTCGGACAGGTCAGTTCAACGATATTTACACTGTCTCGGGAATATTCGTCAATACAGATCAAGTTTGTCTAAGCTGTTGCCGGAAGCAGAGATCGAATTCGTCTTATTATTATCAATCAATTTCAAACTTATGTTAAATCAATTAGTCGGACGTGTGCTTGACACAATCACCCAAATGTTTTAAAACAGCCGGGGAAACCCATAGTAATGCACATACTAGTTGCTCACGTACAATACAAGATAGTTGGTGTATGAGTTGACCTGGTCGTCGACTGGTTTGTAATCAGTCTCGGTTTGGACAGCAGTAGGCATGTGCTCGTTCGTATGGTCGAGGCGTGTTTGGTATGGTACGTTGGTAACACTCGCTGCCAGCATGATGATGAGTGCATTCAACAACTGATGCATCGCGATTTGGTGTAGCTTGGTAGCACCATTCCGAACTTCGGTATCCGTGATCATAAGCCACCTTTAGCTCGGCCAGGGTACAGAGATGAGCTGCTAACGCGGAGCAGCCGTTGATCTGCCCGGTACGGTCGGTGAGATTGTATCTCATCAGAGAGATGACTGGTTGTCGGTAGCTCACCGGGATGGAGCAGCACAGGCCGGGAGACGGGGCGGTCAGTGGCAGGTCGCGGTTGGTCAATCCGGTCTCAGTCAGCACGACCAAGCTGTCAGGATCGGCGTACCATGAGCCGTGGCCAGGTGTGGCCTGATAGCCCTCCTTGTAGGCGTGGTCAAGCTCCCATTTAAAGCAGAGGTGTTGGTCGGTCCTACGACAATCGGAGGCGGCTGATGCGTACGTGTGATACCAACAGTCAGTCAGGCTAAGTGGAACTGAAAAGATAACAGTAAGAAGCGAAATTGTGGCCTACGCTATAGACGATGTACCCTCTATTTACATCCGTATTCAAATGTGCCCGGAGGTATGCGTACGCATCATGGTTTGCATAATATTGGGTTAAAGGATGACGTCGCAGATCAGATCGCCTTTGAATTATGTGACGTGTCATCCTCAACCAAACTTTATGCAAAACATGATGCGTGCGCATACCGCCGGGCACATTTGAATACAATTGCAAACAGAGGGCGCATCGTCTATACATAGCTCCATAACTTTTTGTCTGTCGCTGTGAAGGATACACAAGACGATCAATATTTATTTATTGAAATATCTTTAAACAGGACAGCACAAGCTCAGCACAAGCTGTTTTCCATCAATGCCCTCTAAAAATGTATTTAAATGAGAACAATTACCACAACAAATTACAATCATATAAAATTAGGTTTCTTATATAAACATTTATTGTTTTGGCATGTATATTTATTTTTCTCTTTCTATTCGGTACAAACTGGAAACATCTTACCTTCATCTCCATTTCTTAGCATCTCAGCCAACCTTGCCTGAAAACAAAATAGTCCAGACTTTTAAAAACGCAGCCAAGAATTTGAAGAAATTGTGCAATAGCAATATTTACCTTTAAAGAGAATGTACATCATTTGCTTTTGCTGTAATTTTCAGAAAAGAATGGATTCGGGGGTTGGTATGTTATAGCAAAATATTGTTACATTGACTTATTTGACGCTTTGGGTTCGTAGAAGCTGGAAACATTAAGGAACCAATCATGTTCTTGTAGTCGGGTACCATGAAACGGAGCTACTTGTAGACGTTGGGGAATGGTAAGGTCAGATAATCAGTTGTACCCGACCCCTTGACAGATGTGTAGTCAATTGTACAAAATAACTAAATATGAAAAATTAGAAGTATTTGAACAAAATATGTTTATTTTCAAACGCTGATCAATTTAAAATGAAAATGTAAGCACACCAGGAGGGGAGCCATTATTTAGCAGAATGATTCAGACTGCCATCATTCCCAGGAAAAATAATGTGGCCATTTATTTGTTTGCAAATATGTTTGTATATTTCCTTGTATATAACACAATAAACACAATAAGACAATAGTATTGCGTTTTTTCGCAATAAAATTATGTTTACACTCTTAAGAGTGGGTCTACGTAAATATTTCATATAAGTGTCCTCGCATTTTTTAATATGAAAGGACTTTGTGAGCAAGTAACACAAATTGAAATGTTCTTTTTTCTATTGCCCGTTGCCACGGTAACAGGCCATTATTATTTTTTATTTTTTTTGGGGGGGGCATTTTGGGCCAGATTTGGGGCCGCAAACACTTTTTGTTTGCTTATTTAAAAAAAGTCACCCAGCCAAAATACAAAATGTTATCACAAAATTAACTATATCATTACAAAGTATCATTCTTGCCCTTACTTGAGAAAAACAATGTTTTAAATGTCACCCTTTTGCTATTTTTAGAACATGCATTAAGGCATGTTTTCAGAACTTGAAAATTGTAATTTTGAACCTATTTTTGTCCCTCAAAAAGTCAACTTGCCAGGGGTCTCAGAATATTTTCCTTTTGGATTTGATTAGAGCCAACATTTGTCTTTTTTATATCTGGTGAGAAAAATACTGCATCAAAAATGGTCATTCCCCCCCCCCCCCCCCCCAAAAAAAAAAATGAAATTTGAGCTTATTCTTCAGTTTGAAGTAATAATACACACAAACAATAATATTGTTATAAATCTGGCGCCTTTTTCAAATCGTAAGAGTGAGTTTTAGGCCTGTGAATTACTCCTACTGAACAAGCAGCATTTTTGACGGCGAAAATCTAGACTAACCCCCTCTACAACATTTCTTACATACACTTTTCTGATTACAATTTATTAGTGGCATTTAACAAGAGGAAACAATACTGGTTGTGAACTAAAACATTATTTCTACAGAACCCAACTATTAAAGCATTATTTCTACAGAACCAGACAGCCCCTTTATGCAAGCAAAATGCAAAATTGTATCACAGAATCAACTATTACAAAGTATCATTCTTGCCCTTACTTGAACAAATAATTCAATGTTTTAAATGTCATCCTTATGCGATCTTTAGAACATGCGTTAAAGAATGTTTTTAGAATTGGAAAATATTGAAATTGTTACCCTATTTTCCCCCTCAAATGGTCATTTTCCCAAAATTCTGGAAAAATGAAATTTGAGCTTTTCCTTCAGTTTGAAGTAATAATACACACACATTTTACTTTTATGAATCTGGCCCCTTTTTTAAATCATAAGAGTGAGTTGCAGGCCTGTAAGTTACTCCTACTGAATAAGCAGCATTTTTGACGGCAACAATCTAGACTAACCCCCTCCACAACATTTCTTACATTCTATTTTCTGATAACATTTTATTAGTGATATATATAAAGAGAAAACAATACTTGTTGTGAACTGAAACATTATTTCTACAGAACCCAACTAAAGCATTATTTCTAAAGAACCCAACAGCCCCTTTAAGCGTGTCACCCCTCAAAAACACAGCTTTAAGGCCTGCAAGTGTATCCAAAGTGATACGTTATAGCACTCCCTTAGAGCTATGTCAGTTCGAAGAACAAAACATAGAGCTTTTTCGCACTTGTGTTTTTATATTTGAACTATAACAACAGTTTATACCAAAACAACCCTTTAAAATCATTCCAAAAAAATATGTATGCACATTTAGTAAGTTTCCCTTGTGGTTTATTTGTGTAGTATAAGATAAAAAGTCGTATCCTCATTATAAAGTGATCCCCACAATGTATAGTAAAATTGAGTGTGATCCATGGCCACACCGCATTCTGTGGTTTGTGACTTCTGACAGGCGCCCTCGAACAAAGATACTGACAATTTGGGAGACTGCCATTGTAGTTGGCAAGTTGACTTTTTGAGGGACAAAAATAGGTTCAAAATTACAATTTTACAAGCTCTGAAAACATGCTTCAATGCACGTTCTAAAAATAGCATAAGGGTGACATTTAAAATATTTTTTTTGTATCAAGTAAGGGCAAGGATGATAATTTGTAATGATATAGTTGATTTTGTGATACAAGTTTGTAATTTGGCTGGGTGATTTTGTTTTAATGCCCAAAACACAAAATGGCCTGTTACCATGGCAACGGGAAATAGAACAATTTTTTTTTTCAATTTTGGTTACTTGCTTACTTGCAAAAAAAGGCCGAGGACACTATATGAAATATTTACGTGGACCCACTCTTAAAACCTGGCACGATCGAGCTTCGGTAATAATGTCTTTTGGGATACACACTTTTTTAATGAACTTAAAGGACTTATTTTCATTTACAATAATCGAATCGAAAATAACCTGTTTTAAAGCGTGTTCGAAACGAGCCTGAATAATTCTAAAATCCATCGGTTGTAGGTATAGGTAAAATCTCCGCGTTACTTATTCAGTGATAACACAAATAAGTGACTATTATTTACTTTTATTCATACTTTCCGAGTATTAAGCATTTAAATATCGATAGTTTATTTGTTTTTAAGACACCTGTATATGCCAACATTCACGCGGTGCATCAGTGGATATCTCCGTCACGGAATTCAGGTAATGCCGATGTCGCTAAGACAAGTTCCCTCTGAGACGCGACGAAACGAATCCTAAATGTATATCATTTTTTGTAATATCTATGTCATGAAGAGGAAATTAAAGTGTTTGGAAGAAGTATACGTACATTTTAGTTATCATCCCGTGGTATCAAAATAACAAAATACAAATCTATTTTTGCCTCTACCCTTATTAACCTGTCATCTAACCCTGTTAAACCTAATTCCCAATCTTATTTTCTGGCCATACTTTATATCTCATAGCTTTGATTCAACTTCATAAAGAAGATCAAGAAACAGATCGATGAATATCCTACCTCCTCCGGACCGTAGTAGTCGGTACCGGCTCTTCCAGTCAGAGCCATCGGGTATCGCGACGCTGTAGCCCCGTTCAACCCACACCACCTCTCACCTTCCGAGTAGTGCAAAGAGAAGCAGCGATCATCGATGAAACACTCCCTGCCGCACAGGACCCGCGACGCTACCGTCAGGTTGCGGTAGCCGTGGCCGGGCAGAACGCGGTTTTCTACGCGGTTGAAATCACGTCGCAGGCCCCACGAGCAACCCCTGGTGCACGGTTTCGATAGACCATCTTGGCAGCATGACCCAAAGAAAGCCTCGGTCACAAGGCCAGGTATGAGAAGGAGCAAAACTAACATTTTATCTTTGTTTTCGGTTTTATTTTGTAGACTTTTGCCCCAATAGTCTACATGGACGGTCCTTCCTTTTTGAAGTACGCAGTTTAAATAATGATGGAGACTCCGAGGGGTATAATTGAAATGAAGGAATCGATCTTCTTAAATTGTCAACCTTGATGGAGGCAATAATGGCGTGACTGCTCGTTTTCTAAATTAAATTTCTTTATGGACAGCAGTAGAACAAATTCTAACAAAGAGATATTAATAAACGTGGATCCAATTATTAATCTAAACCGCTGATAAACAGTACCACAGTTGCAGCTCCATAATAACAATATCGCGAACCGCTACACCGGTTAGTATTAAGTATCTTCCGTATTGTGACGGTGAAGAAACCTTTAACGTTTTCATTTTATACAGATAACTAATGGCGAACTCAAGGACATTTTAGCTGATTTCGTCGGGTTTTTTCTGGGTTCCAGACACGAGACTCCTGAAACATTAAAGGGATGGTATATCTTGTGCAACTATCCATAACAAATATCCAACCAAACTATTGTTTAAAATTTACTTAACGGAAATTGTTCCCTCTGGCATGCTGTCATTAAAAAAAAAATAATAGGCCTAAAAATGCGTCTCACAGAGACATATTTTGGGGAAATTTCCATTAGTAGTTGGTTCAAAATCAAACACTTAGAATGTTATTTTCTCGGAATATACAGCATCCTTGGTGCTAAAACTTCTGCATTATTTTCAATTGCCGCACATACTTGCATTATTTATTTTGCTTCACATTGTAATTGTAATCATTTTTTTTCTGCTTATTTCCCTCGACTTTGTACGCTCGAGACAAACTCTTTCTTTATCTAGTTTGTATTGTGTACCCCCCTAAACCATCTTAGACCAGAACGTAATACTGTAACAATTTCCGATACTATTCCGAAGACAAAATGGGACAAATCTTAAGACATTGGGAGAAATTGACACACTTTTTGAACCTCTGTACATTTTCAATGTGAAGATTTCGCTTCTTGCCCCCTGTGTATTTAATATGCCTTGTAAAACTGAATGACCGATCAATCGGTGAAACTGAGACCGATCGATCGATGTAAAAGACAGATCGGACGATGTAAAAGACCGATCGGTCGATGTAAAAGACCGATCGATCAATCGATATAAAAGACCGATCGTTCGATGTAAAACTAAAAGAGCGATCAATCGGCGTGTGTTCTGTGACGCGGCAAAACAATGACTACAACGATACAAGTATTATGTCGTGCCTAGCTTTTATTAGATGTCGATACAACGAACCAATCCAAAATCATATACGTTTGTCAAACTGGACTACAGTGTGCGGTGGTTTCAGCTGCATTCTGTTAACCTGGCATGCGTGAGACAAGAGCACAACGAAGCCAGGATTTGGGAAAGATACGACGTTACTGCGAGCGCTGGCGCGCGCGCGTGAGGCGCGAACGAACACAAGGGTCTTGGGCAAGACTATACTAAATGTGACTAAAGGCCCAGTCACACCGGATCGTACGATTTCTGGATCGTGCGATTGGTGCGATTTGGCAGAGATACGATTTGCCCGCGATTGCAACATTTTTCGGTCGCAGCTAGGTCGTAACCTGGTCGCAAGCCCGGTGTGACTGGGCCTTAACACAATGTGTGATTCAAGCACCAATGGCCATTCAAGCACCAAAGTGCCGGATCCACGCGCAAAACGACTGAAATCAGTCGTGTATGTACCCGATACTGCCACAAATACAGAAACTGACTCAAAACCCCCAACGCCTCCTTTCGGAAGGTGAGGTAATCGGCGTTCTGCAGATGACGAAATTTGTTGGGATGTACAGCAAGAATAGGGCTTATGAAGCAGAAGATAAAGTTGGTCCTATAAACTTGCTTCATTGACACAATTCTCGCGACCAAGTTGTCGGATGAAAAAATTATCTGATAAACAAACACTGCAGGCCACAAAACCGCCGTGAGAGGGCGCTATCGCGATAAACCATTATCTCCACAGATCATCACCCACGAACCGCGTTTCGCGTACTTGCACATTCCATACGTAAATCAATTTGATAACAGTTTTGAAAACGAATGTCATGTCTAGATGTTATTTATTAAATGTCTATACCTACACGATCAAACGCATTCGTCTTTGGCAAAAACTATCATCGCGTGAGTACAGGTGTGGACTGTACGTAAACGTGGTTTTACAACACAAACATTTGCATTCGACCACTGCACAGTATTTACTACAAATCATTTAGTGATTGCCTTGCCGTAAAAGAATAAGATTATTCATAGGAAACCTACAAGATGCTTTTAGTGAATGCTTCTAGTTGCAAGTAAATTACTTTACTCTTTGTCAATACTTCCTAGTATTTACTGCTTTGTATTCATACGACCCAATTATTATCTACTAAACTGCTGCGAGAGGTCGACAGAAACCGTGTTTTTGTTCTCAAAATACTTAATGTACTACTGGACCTACTTGTAACGAGTAGACTGAGCAATAACAATAATATTAGTGTTATTGTTAAAATCACTGAAAAATCATGACGCGAAGGGTCTAGAGAATAACTATTTCTAGCCTTCCTACAAAATCTACGCCGTTTTTTTCTTCTTTTCGTCGGATAGTTAGGGGTAATTATCACAAATGGGCGTCTCTAGACCCCTTGCGTCATGATTATTTATTAGTTTTAACAATGACACTATAGTTTTTGCCAATAATGCCACGATAAAATCATCCTGAGCCACGCAGAGTTTAACGGGCTTTTGAATTAGCGCCCTTAAACCCTGCGGACATTCGCAGCAATCATTAAACAAGTTGGCCAATACATGATATGAACCTCTACCCCTGGTAAAATGACAATTTCTACCACTATATTTAATTGTATTGGCGTTTACATAGCTTTTGAGTCTTTTATGTTTCTTCTTCTCTATAATATAATAGCAGGGCTTTATTTCACGTTATGTACGTTAATTTCTACAATTTTCCGATTAATTTATATTTTTACGTGGGAGGATAAACATTTGTGAGAACGCCTCAGATGTCCAAGCGAATGGACCAATAGAAATGCGCGTTGGTTCGCATGCCTTTGGCTGTTCTTCGAACCCCAGATTTGTCTTCGTCTCAGGCTTCATTCATACAGTTTATCAATAGGCTGTAGCCGGAGACGGGTTTAAAGCCCGGGTTTGGGTAATGCCGCTATTAGTGGAAAGCGCGTAAAAGCGCTGCGTGGCTCAGGATGCGATACAATAAGCGTGGTGTGTTTCAGAAAGGAAGTTGCACAGACTATTGCAACAAGATCTAGTATACGGAATTCAGTGAAACCGACAACAAAAAGAAGATGTTATTTTTGCTCCTTTTCCTCCCAATAGCTGGCCTGGTGACCGAGGCTTTCGTCGGGAACCACTGCCAAGAT
This sequence comes from Crossaster papposus, assembly GCA_037893245.1. Lineage (NCBI taxonomy): Eukaryota > Metazoa > Echinodermata > Asteroidea > Velatida > Solasteridae > Crossaster > Crossaster papposus. Next base: position 1,097,819 of record JBAIAA010000321.1, read on the forward strand.
GGTCAATCGAAACCGTGCACCAGAGGTTGCTCGTGGGGCCTGCAGCGTGAGTTCAACCGCGTAGCGAGCCGCGTCCTGCTCGGTCACAGCTACCGCAACCTGTCGGTAGCGTCGCGGGTCCTGTGCGTCAGGGAGTGTTTCATCGATGATCGCTGCTTCTCTTTGCAATACTCGGAAGGGGAGAGGCGGTGTGAGTTGAACGGGGCTACAGCGTCGCGATACCCGATGGCTCTGACTGGAAAAGCCGGTACCGACTACTATGGTCCAGAAGAGGTAGGATATTCATCAATCTGTTTCTTGTGCTTCTTTAAGAAGTTGAATCAAAGCTACGAGACAAAGTATGGTCACAAAAATAGGGTTGGGATTAGGTTACGTTTAACAAGTGTTACCGAGAGGTGATTTTTAGATGAGGAAGGGTCTAGAATCTGGAAGTAATCTTACCAATAATGGCATACCACCGTCCAGACCCTAAATAAATTTTAAAGAAACAGTTATGCACAGTAAAGAACATTGAAGGACAATGATTTAGGAAAAATAGATGTATTGGTGATTTTAATTGAATTTTCTCACACAAAATATACAAGTGAATTCTAATAATAACAATTAACCCCTAACATTTGTAAAAGTTATCAACCACTAACCCCATTATCAAGGTTGCAATTCACAATAATTAACCCCAATTTACACAAGGGTCGAATGAATTTAAATTGCAAAAATTTATGTTCAATACAAGTAAATACAGTTAATGTTTTTGACCCCAAATTACACGATTATTCAAATAATCCCCAAGTTAAAGGACAGTCAAATTTTACCCCAAGTTAAACGACAGTCAAGTGGCATGACAATCTGTAATTTTAAGGAGAAAATGTACACACATTTTAAATGATTCAACACTGTCAATATTTCACAGTTGGAAGAAAAGGTAATATTGCTAGAAAACTAGTCCATTACATATGTTTGGAAATTCCAAACATCTTTATATACTTCCTATAAGACTTGACAGTGTCAAAATATTATAAATTATTATAAGATACAATACCAATAATCAAAATACATTAAACACAATTTGTACTACACAAAGCAGCATGGTGCTCAAACAAACTAGTTGCTCAAGCTCCAGGTGTAGGTGCAAGTGCAAATACATAGGTGATGACGGTAGCATCCACTGTAATTAATAAATATCAATTGACATAATACCAAGCCAAACATCAAATACACAAATTTTCATAACGACATTATCAATTACCCTAAATATGTTCAAAATACAAAGTGTGGACTACCTGCATCCAGGCGTCAAACTTTACAACACTAATCGGTATCAATTCTTCCAATGCATACAAGTATGCCACAATTCCAAATCAATGCACTACCACCAATATAGGTGCAATGTTAACAGGAATGCCAAAACATACAACAATGTACAATATATATATTGCAAAGGACCAAATAATTATTAAAGTTAGATATACTCACTCACCAAGGGTCCACTGCAAACTGCCTGGCTGCCCACACTTGGCTAATTTCAACATTGCCATTCGGCAACAAGCCGAAAACAACAGGCTAAACAGCCCACGGCCCAAATATCGGGCTAGCGTTATGTGTTATTAAAATGTCATCGACAAGTATAGACGAAACAGTTGATGGGGTGAGCAGCGCTAAACTGATAGCAGCAACATGGAAGTATGGATACATCCAAGGCAAGAAGCATGAAAGAACAAGGCTCCGCAAGATGCCAGTTTATATACCATTACCAAGTCAAATAAAAGCTTGACCCACAATGTGGAGAACCCCACCTAAGTTACATAACTCCTACAAAGGAACAATGCAAACTCGAGGAACGAATGCATTCCTCGAGCGCCGCAGCAGTGACGTTTTTACACACGAGAGGGCGCACCATATGTTTTTATTTTTATATATACTTTTTAAAAATATTTTCACAACTACGTGATCGTTGACGATAAAGTCGACTGGTCACACAAGGTTAACAATTTGTCTTTGCGGTTCCGGCCGGACTCATCCATGACCCTCCTATGGGCATTTTACACGGGGTTGCCCTTTCTCTTGCTATTATTATTAAAAATTCCACGTTACAAGTGAATATGGGTAACAGTGTTATAATTGCCACGCTAATAAGCGAGACCGGTAGACTTCAACACCACGCAAAATGTGATCCTATTTTCCCTTGAAATAAAACAACTCAGACAGTACAACTTTTTGTAGGATATTAAAGTGAAGTATTTGGACGGATTCGAACCACGCACCCTCTGAACACCAATAGGCCTACTTCTCTCTAACCACTTTACTACATGCCAATATGTTGTTCTTTGCTATATACCCTCCAAGTAATGCTGCTGTGCATCGTACGTATCATTCCGTGTTCCAATAATATATTACCACCACGCTTGTGTTTTTTTACTTAAAAGCCTCGCTTATTAACGACGATGGGAATAGTCGAATCGCGGGCGGCATTACAAAAGAAAACAATTATGATGAATCAGTTGAAAATGGGTAAAAATTGATTTTACTTATACGACCTATACACATCGGGATTTTCGTCCCTAGGTCTCCTTGTTCGATCACGTTTGTTTTCACATCGCGTGAGAAAGAAAATGAAAACGCCACGAAGATTGTACCTATACATATACATCTGATGGATTCTAAAATTATTCAGGCTCGTTTCGAACACGCTTTAAGACAGGTTATTTTAGAGTTGATTACACAAATTTGTGTATACCAAAAGACATTGTTATGGAAGCCCTATCGTGGCAGGTTTTAACAGTGTAAAACTGTTTTTATTGCAAAATAACGCAATAGTTTGGCGAAAAAACGCAATAAATGTACTGCAAAATCACGCATTTGTTTTGCGGAATAACGCAATACTTCTGCGAAATAAGTATAACGCAATACCATTAAATGCGAAATAACGCAATAGTTGAGGGAAATAACGCAATAAATGTACTGCGAAATAACGAAAAAGTTTTGCAAAATAACGCCATACTTTTGCGAAATAACGCAATAGTTTTTCGAAATAACGGAATTCTTATTGCGAAATAACCATATTGCGTTATTTTTGCAATACAAATATACAAGGGAATATACAATATACGATAAGGGAAAATACTGCATTTTCAAACATACACAAACAAATGACACCCTAAAAACAAAGTGGTTGAAAATAACCAATTAATTTGTAGATATGAGTGATATACTGCCGTGCTGGGGTGGGAGATGACAACCCTCAACGCGGTCCACCCTGTTTTCACTAATGTCACCAAACGTATGCAGCAACAAGTTAAGCTTCTCATCATACGAAAGAAGAAGAAGACTGCCGTGCTTAATTTGTGCGTATCATTTCGTGTTACCATAATAATTACCACTCATTTTTCGTAAAAGCCTCGCTTATTAACGACGATGGGAATAGTCGAATCGGGTGCGTCATTCCACAAGAAAAAAATGTGATAAATCAGTTAGAAATGGGTAAAAATTAGTTTACTTATACGACCTATACACATCGGAATTTGTGTCCCTAGGTCTCCTTGTTCGATCATGTTTGTTTTCATATCGCTTGAAAACTAAAATATAAGAACGATGCGAAGGTTTTACCTATCCGATAAAAGCGTTTCGAAAAAGCTTTAAAACAAGTCATTTTAGATTCGTTTGTAAATGAAAATAAGTCCTTTAAGTTGATTAAATTATCGCCTGTTTTGTTTTCAGGCAAGGTTGACTGAGATGCTACGAAATGGAGATGAAGGTAAGATGTTTCCAGTTTGTACTGAATAGAAAGAGAAAAATTATATATATATATACTCAAACAATCTTGTGTCAAAGTAATTGTGAAATGCAAAATAATTGTTTAAGAGTGGGTCCACGTAAATATTTCATATTAGTGTCCTCTGCATTTGTTATTTTTTTTTAATATGAAAGGACTTGGTAAGCAAGTAACCAAAATTTAAAAAAATTATATGGCCCGTAGCTATGATAACAGGCCATTTTGTGTTTTGCCAGTTTTAGGGCCGCCAAAACTGTGTTTTAGCTTATTTAACCAAAAAATACCCTACCAAAATGCAAAATTATATCACAAAATCATTACAAAGTATCATCCTTGTCCTTGAGAAAATAAAATGTTTTAGATGTCATCCTTATGCTACGTTTAGAACATGCGTTAAAGCATGTTTTTAGAACTAGTACAATTGTAATTTGTAGCCTATTTTTGTCCCTCGAAAAGTCAACTTGCCAGGGGTCCCAGAATATTTTTCATTTGGATTTGATTAGAGCCAACATCGGTCTTTCCATATCTGGTGAGGACAGTTTGGGAGATTTTGGGAGATTGAAAAATGAAATTTGAGCTTTTCCTCAGTAGTATCGATACACACACAAATTGTACTTTTATTATTCTGGCGCCTTTTTCAAATCATAAGAGTGAGTTGCAGGCCTGTGAATTACTCCTACTGCATAAGCAGCATTTTTGACGTCGAAAATCTAGACTATGTTAATATAGGCACCGCTTCTTCACGCATTCAACTACCATTCAACGTTCGCGCTGGCCTGCGTTGCTTATCTAATTTGCGCTGCTTCCTTAGAGGGGCTGTTGGGTTCCGTAGAAATAATGCCTTAGTTGTTTTTTTTAGAAATAATGTTTTAGTTCACAACAAGTAGGCCTATTGTTTCCTCTTTTTATAAGCCACTAATAAAAATGTTATCAGAAAATGGTATGTAAGAATTGGTGTGGAGGGGGTTAGTCTAGATGTTCGCCGTAACAAATGCTGTGTATTCAGTATGAGTAATCCACAGGCCTGCAACTCACTCTTATATTTTGAAAAAAAGGCGCCTGAATCATACAAGTACAATTTGTGTGTGTATTATTACTACAAACTAAAGGAAAAGCTCAATTTTTTTTCAGATTTTGGTGAAAATTGACATTTGCGATGCAGTACTGCCTAAAGAAGATACAATATCCCAAATATTTTCCCACCAGATATGGAAAGACCAATGTTGGTTCTAATCAAATCCAAAAAGAAAATATTCTGAGACCCCTGGCGAGTTGATTTGTTTGTGGGACAAAAATATATATAGGCTAAACATTACAATTTTACAAGTTCTAAAAACATGCTTTAACGCATGTTCTAAACATAGCATAAGGATGACATTTAAAATATTTAATCATTTTCTCAAGTAAGGGCAAGGATGATACTTTGTAATGATACAGTTGATTTTGTGATATAATGCTGCTTTTTGGTTGGGTGATTTTTTTTTAAATAAGCTAAAAAACAGTTTTGGCGGCCTCAAAACTGGCTAAAAATGTCCAAAACACAAAATGGCCTGTTACCATGGCTACGGGCCATATAAAAACAATTAAGTTCAATTTTGGTTACTTGCTTACCAAGTCCTTTCATATTAAAACAAACTTAAAAATGCAGAGGACACTAATGTGAACTATTTACATGGACCCACTCTTAAAGCACAGAAATTAAGCCTCATTGAGCAAGTTCGATCAAGAACCAGTTTGTGAAGTACCTATTAAGCGCATGTGCCATGAAGTTAGAACTTTTGTGGCGCTGAAACATCGTACTGACACCAACCACCCAAAAATATCCCAACACGATAATACCGTAATTGTTTTCGTACAGCGGTGACAAAATCACAAACTAACGTGAACAAAATGCCATTTTGCACGGCAAAATTTCGTTGTATGTCATTTTATTTTTGATACATGACTGTGGTTGGTCCATGCTGCACTATGCCATCAACATTTTGCTATTCATATCCAGAGCGACCAGTCGCAACCGCGGTAAATTGGTCGTAAATAGTCGACTAGACTATTCAATAGAACAATTCAATAGAACATTTATTTCCATTCCTTCAATAATAGTGAATACGGAACAAAAATATATAAACACTTATGTAATGCTAAGTGAATGACAACAAAATATACAAGAAAGAAACAAAAATACTGAAATTGAAATAAATTAAATTAAATTAAATAAATATATAAGTAAATCATTATACAAAAGTGTTTAATATGAAAAAAGATGAAGGTATGGAGGCACTTTCAAGAAGCCAAGGCTTGTATAGAAATGCCTTTTATGTAACAATATTGATTGACAATTATATTAAACATGTATACATGTACGACAAAACAAGACACACGACAAGATGACTATAGGACAGGACAAACAAAAACAAAAACACCACAGACAGATATACTAGGACTGACAAGACACTAAATTGATTTCGAAAAAAACAAGTAGCATAACTGACAAGTCATTATAAAGACTGTTGCAGAATAAACCAAAACAATAAAAAGAGTAAAGAAGCTATGTCACGTAATGAGAGATGAGAGACCGTTTATACAATCGTTTGAATCGACCCACGGACGGCTGGGTTTTTGTAACTAGACTGATACTGTTCCAAAGTCGAGGTCCGTAAAATCGTATGGTGTCAAGTGAATATGAGGTGCGGGTGTATGGTAAAAACAAATTGTGTTTGGTGCGAGACCTGGTGGAATATTGATGAGATTCATTAATAGATGTGAAGAATGAGGAGAAGGACCGTGGGAGTAAGTTGTTAGTAAACTTATACATGAATATACCAGTATGGAGTTTATTAATGTCAGTTGGAGTGAGAGTGTTTAGCTGAGTGAATAGTGGTGCAGTATGTTCGCGGGGATGGGAAGATGTACAAATTCTAATAGCCCGTTTTTGAGTAATAGTTAGTGAGTGAAGCTTATTGTTAGAGGTGTGCGCCCAAACAATGTTACAATAGTTAAGATATGGAAGAATAAGAGAGTTGTAAAGAAGGACCATGGAAGCCCGAGGAAGAAATGGGCGGAGCTTGGCAAGGACCCCAGTATTACGAGAAATAATTTTAGTGATAGATGAAATATGGTCAGACCAGGACAGATGTTCATCAACTATAACTCCAAGGAATTTAGTAGATGAAGTTCTAGATAAAGGAATGTTGTCGATATAGATACGACTAATATCAGGGGAAGAATTTGAAGACCTCGAAAAAAACATATATTTAGTTTTGGCATGATTCAGAGAAAGTCTGTTGGCTCTAAACCAAGAAGAAACTTTGATGAGTTCAGAATTTAAGGGCCAGACTGCAAAATTGTCGTGTCGTCAGCAAAGAGAGTAAATGAAAGAATGCGAGAGGAGGAGTGTAGATCATTAATATAAAGTAAAAAGAGAAGAGGACCCAAAATAGAACCCTGAGGAACGCCATGGCAGATGTTTTGATAGGATGAGTGAGAATTAAGAATAGAAGTGAATTGTTGTCTTTCACTGAGGTAGCTGGAAAACCATTGCAACGTAACACCTCTGATTCCATAGTAATCAAGTTTGGATAAGAGGATAGAATGATCAATAGTATCAAAGGCTTTCGATAAGTCGATAAAGATTCCGATGGCCGACATCTTGTTGGTAACCGCATGGGTGAGTTTGTCAATCAGCTGAATGAGAGCCATATCAGTCGAATGATTAGCACGAAAGCCATACTGTTGATCAGAAAGAAGATTGAAGCGAGAGATGAAGGTAATAAGACGATTGTACATGAGTCTTTCTAGAATTTTAGAGAAACAAGGAAGAATAGATATGGGTCTATAGTTATGAATATCGTTTCGGTCTCCAGATTTATAGATGGGAATAACTTTAGCAATCTTGAGGTTTGATGGAAAAGAACCAGTGAGAAAAGAAAGACTGAAGATATAAGTTAGAGGATGAGAAATAAATGAAATGACAGATTTAACCACCAAGGAACTGATGTCATCAAATCCACAACTCTTGCTGTTTTTAAGTTCCCTTCCAACTTTGATGACTTCGAAGCAGTTTGTCGGTGAACAGAAGAAAGATGTACTATTGGGATCATGTAAGTAATCGGTGAAGAGAGAATTAGTGGATACAATTTTGCTAGCCAATGACGCACCAATGTTAGAGAAGTAATTATTAAAGGAATCAGCAATTTCGGGTGGAGTTGTGAAGGAACGCTGTCCATCTGAAAAATCGTCCGGGAGATCAGCCTTTTTCTTGCTCCCTAGGATATTATTAATCTCACGCCAGACATTCTTGACATTAGCTTTACTGGTGTCGAGCTTTCGAGCATAGTAATTCTGTTTAGCTACACGGATGATAGCTGTCAGCGTATTACGATAGGCTTTATATTTACGCTCGTTGGCCGGCGTTGGGTTATGTAGAAAACTCTTGTAAAGCCTGTTTTTATAATTACAAGAATTGATGATAGACCGGTTGATCCAAGGTTGATTCCTAGATGATTTACCGACTGTTTTGACATGATATGGAAAATGGAGGTTGTAAAGGCTGTTGAAAACGGAAAGGAAAGTATTGTAAGCGGTGTCAGCTTGGTCAGCTTCATATACCTCACTCCAGTCTGCAATCTGGATGTCTGAAATGAACGAATTTATAGTGTTGGTGTTAATTTCCCTGGTGATGTAAGTAGTCTGGGGTGGTGCTAAGTTCTGAAAGCAATTAGGAGTAATCTGAAAAAGAGGAAAATGATCCGTTATGTCAGAATAAAATAAACCGGAAGAAATATCATGGTCGTTGTTAGTAAGAATGTTGTCTATTAAGGTGGCACTGGAAGGGGTGACGCGGGTGGGTTTGTCTATCAACGGCCGGAAACCATAGGAACAAAAAGTGTTAACAAAGTCGTCCGTGGATTGATGATCTGAGGTGAGAAAATTCAGGTTAAAGTCGCCCATTATGTAACACAGCTTCTTATCCTTTGTTATGGTGTTAAGACAGGAGTCAAAAGACATTTGAAAAGTATCTATTGAAGTACCAGGAGCCCTGTACACGTTGCCAACAATCAGGTTACTTGCGTGGTCACGCTGAATTTCTATAAAAACACATTCGTAGTCATCAGATGGGGACATAAGGTCGTCACGAATGTGGAATTTCAGCGTGTTATTTACAAGTATGGCGGCTCCTCCCCCGATTTTGTTGGAACGGGAAGAATGAACAAGAGAGTAATTGTTCATGTGGACGTATGGGGGAGGGGCTCCTTTAAACCATGTTTCTGTGAAGCCATAAACGGAAAATTGGTGTTTGAGGGAAGACAGGAAATCCTGAATATCGAAGAAATGTGCACAAAGGCTCCTGGCATTCATGTAAAAAATGGAAAAACAGCCTGACAAAGGAAAGTTTAAATTACAGAAATCACTACAATCAAAATATGTACATGTGGAGTGCAACTCGTCAGCAGATGATTCGGCAGTTACACCGGAGAACATGATTGAGACGAAACAAACAAACAAGAAACAAGAAACACAAATAACAAGATAATATGCAAAGTAAAGGATTATTAGATATAACAGTGAATCACTCAAATAAAGGTAAAAACGGCAACGTAGAAGTGAAAGTACATGAATCGAGCTATTTAAAAAGATGATGATAAGGCCAAATCATAATTAAGCAGTAATGATAGGCTGTACATGGACCAGGAGCACAATATTATTGGATAGATGCCATGAAAACAGAATGAACCAAACAAAAATTACTTAATTTAAAAAAAAAGCAAGTGGACAAAAACATGCATAGCAAGCCAAAACATGCAAGCCAGAACCAATGACGCAAAAGAAAAACAAACAAAAAACTAAAGCAGAAATAAGGCAAATGAAAGTTTTAATGAGTAGCTGGCATTATTATGGATGTGTTTTACAGGGTTCAGGTGACATCAAACTAGTCTAAATATATCGTCGACTAGCTTGATTTTGATCATAGACTGGTTGAGATCTGAGATATTGTGCAGTATAACTGACCCACGGTAGGAATCAATACCATTTTGTTTTCTCATCATTTTTAACCATTTTCAGGTATGGGGAGTCCAATGCCGAGTGGTGCCAAGCCGAAAAATTATTCTAAAGGGGTATATTTGGCAATTCAAAATATGCCCTAAATGGCTCCTAATTCACACATAACCTTAACATCATGTAATCATTGAGGCCATTTTACCTGCATTTATATTCATTTATGATAAGGTAACATACTTCCAAGCCATGTCAACCTGCTTTGCTGTTGATATGGTGTCAAAATCCAAGAAGGCCTAGTAAACAAATGTAATAATCATAACGGAGGAACCCCTGGCTCGATTTTGATGTTCTTGGGGTATGGGATGTATTTGTGCAAGATGCTAAGTTTATTGCTGCATGTTTCAAAGTGATTGGGGATCAGGGTCACATGGTTTCAGCTGAGATCAATGTCATTCGAGCCCCATATTACACTGATTACACTAATATATCGCTATCTTGGCAGCTAATCATGGAATATGCAGATTTTATAACATCAGTTGAAAGGTGGGTATTAGTCATAATTTATCTAATGATCTTCTGCATGACACCATATTTTAGATGAAGACCTTCATGCACAGTTTACACAAACACCAGGTGGAAGTTTCTTATGGCAGAGGCGCGAGCAATGTAGTCTCTCCTTGAAACATTTGCACCTCATACTGTTGCAACCTGTGCTGCATGACTGACAAGCGATTATCTCGCGGATGGCTTTAGGAATAGGATCCTTGGTCATCAAGAGAAGTTGTAGCTTGCCTTATTTTGCTGACCAGCCAGCTCCAGGGGACGTGGGAGTTGGGATGTTTGGCAGGGTTATATTAGCTATTGATTATTATCTTGGATTGGTAAAATGCTCTCTGCATGTGGAACTTGAGTGCATCGGATGTGGGGGGGGGGGGGGGGGGGCATGAGTTCAGGCTTGGAACTACTGAGGAGCATGGTTTCACGCAGTCTGTCCGTTTTGTGGAGTGTTTTGCTTCCATAGAGTTTGCAGACAAAATGTTTCATTTTGGTCAGCGCTTCGTCGTTCAGTTGTGGCAGGTGCGATATCCCCTGCAGCATATCAGGGTTCTCTTGCAATGTCTTAATCGCTGTCGGCTTTCCAATACCATACAGGAACGACACAGTGTCACATCCCGTCAGGGAGTGAAATAGAAGCAGAGAGTCACATATTTCGGGGCCAAGCTTTGCGGCCAATGTCCCAATATTCAGATATTGCTTGTTTCCCATGATCACATAGACTGACTTGTTTGAGAACCTATGTTGGTGGGCACAGAGTATCACTATAATGTCAGTGTCACGGGCAGCGATGAGAACAAAATCACTCTGACTATGAACACAATGCAACACTATTCGTGTGTCTGCCTCCTCATGATTCGCGCACAGATCTCAAGTATCTACGGCTTGCTGTGAACAGCAGACCTCCTTCTCATCTTCAAACACAGCAAGAATCAGTTTATCTACAGGAGCCTGTGCGAGCAACTCTCCTGCAATAAATTGTTGAAGTTAGATCTTGTTCTCCTTCACGGAGAGGAAAGCATCAAAGTCCTTCTTAGTGGCTGGAAACGGGACATCTCGTGTATAAATAGCCTTTCGAACACCAGGTGGCTTGGACTTGGCTCGCTTTATACGCGTGCAGTCCTTGATTGAGGTATCCCAATATCTGTCTCCCACTGCCTCAATTCGATGGAAGTCACGCCCACTGGCCAAAACAGATGCAACAAACAAATCTGCAAGATCCCCAAAGGTTGAAGCTAGCTTGGGTAAACCAATGGATTGTACCCGGGCCATCATGTCCAGAATCAAGGTAGAGGTATCTGGTGAATGCAGTGGTAGAGGAGTGTACTGAAGATCACCTTTCAAAGGATGGATCATTGTCGATTTGATGCCAGAACGAACACTGCCATTTGGTTGAAAGATGGTGATGGGCACACTCATGAGTTCGTGAGCTGCAACCTCCTTGAGGTCGACTGGTCGCTTTGCATCATACGCTGTGACCAGGCGTTGCTGCATCCTACAATGACCGCTCAAAGATCTCTGTCACTACCAAGTCGTGGTATGGAGTCTCCCAGATCAAGCAGTACTCAGCCACACCGAGACAACTAAAGGAGGACGAGGCATACGAGCAGAGACTGTACGAGGAGGTTGTGTCAGCTGGAGTTTTCAACCCCTCTGTCCACCCAAACGACTTGTATAACATAGCCACGAAGGATCTCGCCACTGCTGCCATCGAGGAGTCATTACTGCATTCACCAGATACCTCTACCTTGATTCTGGACATGATGGCCCGGGTACAATCCATTGATTTACCAAAGCTAGCTTCAACCTTTGGGGATCTTGCAGATGTATTTGTTGCATCTGTTTTGGCCAGTGGGCGTGACTTCCATCGAATTGAGGCAGTGGGAGACAGATATTGGGATACCTCAATCAAGGACTGCACGCGTATAAAGCGAGCCAAGTCCAAGCCACCTGGTGTTCGAAAGGCTATTGATACACGAGATGTCCCGCTTCCAGCCACTAAGAAGGACTTTGATGCTTTCCTCTCCGTGAAGGAGAACAAGATCTAACTTCAACAATTTATTGCAGGAGAGTTGCTCGCACAGGCTCCTGTAGATAAACTGATTCTTGCTGCTGGTATGTTTGAAGATGAGAAGGAGGTCTGCTGTTCACAGCAAGCCGTAGATACTTGAGATCTGTGCGCGAATCATGAGGAGGCAGACACACCAATAGTGTTGCATTGTGTTCATAGTCAGAGTGATTTTGTTTTCATCGCTGCCCGTGACACTGAAATTATAGTGATACTCTGTGCCCACCAACACAGGTTCTCAAACAAGTCAGTCTATGTGACCATGGGAAACAAGCAATATCTGAATATTGGGACATTGGCCGCAAAGCTTGGCCCCGAAATATGTGACTCTCTGCTTCTATTTAACTCCCTGACGGGATGTGACACTGTGTCGTTCCTGTATGGTATTGAAAAGCCGACAGCGATTAAGACATTGCAAGAGAACCCTGATATGCTGCAGGGGATATCGCACCTGCCACAACTGAACGACGAAGCGCTGACCAAAATGGAACATTTTATCTGCAAACTCTATGGAAGCAAAACACTCCACAAAACGGACAGACTGCGTGAAACCATGCTCCTCAGTAGTTCCAAGCCTGAACTCATGCCCCCACATCCGATGCACTCAAGTTCCACATACAGAGAGCATTTTACCAATCCAAGATATGGCAGTGCGCTAATAACCCTGCCAAACATCCCCAACTCCCACGTCCCCTGGAGCTGGCTGGTCAGCAAAAGAAGGCAAGCTACAACCTCTCTTGATGACCAAGGATCCTATTTCTAAAGCCATCCGCGAGATAATCGCTTGTCAGTCATGCAGCACAGGTTGCAACAGTATGAGGTGCAAATGTTTCAAGGAGAGACTACATTGCACGCGCCTCTGCCATAACAAACTTCCACCTGGTGTTTGTGTAAACTGTGCATGAAGGTCTTCATCTGAAATATGTTGTCATGCAGAAGATCATTAGATAAATTATGACCAATACCCACCTTTCAACTGATGTTATATAATGTGCATATTCCATGATTAGCTGCCAAGATAGCGATATATTAGTGTAATCAGTGTAATATGGGGCTCGAATGACATTGATCTTAGCTGAAACCATGTGACCCTGATCCCCAATCACTTTGAAACATGCTGCAATAAACTTAGCATCTTGCAAAAATACATCCCATACCCCAAGAACATCAAAATCGAGCCAGGGGTTCCTCCGTTATGATTATAACATGTGTTTTCTAGGCCTTCTTGGATTTTGACACCATATCAACAGCAAAGCAGGTTTACATGGCTTGGAAGTATGTTACCTTATCATAAATGAATATAAATGCAGGTAAAATGGCCTCAATGATTACATGATGTTAAGGTTATGTGTGAATTAGGAGCCATTTAGGGCGTTTTTAGGGCATTTTTAGGGCATATTTTGAATTGCCAAATTTACCCCTTTAGAATAATTTTTCGGCTTGGCACCACTGGGCATTGGACTCCCCATACCTGAAAATGGTTAAAAATGATGAGAAACCAAAATGGTATTGATTCCTACCGTGGGTCAGCATATTCTCGGATTTCAACCAGTCTATCAGAGTTATATGGTAAAGTATCCTTCATCGAATTGCTCATAGTCTATGAAATATAACCGCTTGCACACAAGCATCTGTTATTTGAGCAGTTAGACAATTAAATTTGCAAAACAACACCTTGGGTTTGATCTCTGGATTCTTGCCATTCAGTGGGTACTACTGTCCGGTTTTAAGGTAATTGTTGTATAACAACAACTTGGCAGCTAAATTGACCGATCGACACTGAGCTTAGTCCACAATTATTACTCGAAATGCATCACGTTATTTTAAGTCGGATGACTAGTGCATGGAGCCGCATACAATTGTATGCGCACATTATATCCTACGTTGAATACGAAGTGGGCCCTGTTAAATTGGTGATGCTCAAACGATTAAAGCCCCGAGGATTCGCTATGATTCGCTTTGGAATTTAAAGGTTACTAAACAAATTAACACAAAGCAGCAAATTTCACGATTTAATACGAAGATATAGGCCGATTGTTGGTGAATATTGATCGTTTTTTCTTATCCTCCACGGCGAAAGGCAACCATTATGGAGCTACTATATACGATGTGTCCTCTGTTTACATGTGCCTGGCGGTATAACATTTATGACCCGCTCTGCGAAAAAGGGTATTAAGGAACGCTATGCTATTTCACGTAATGAGCTGTACATGTCAATACCGCAAATGGAGGGCTTTTATGTAAGTACATACTCGCATACTGAGGACACCTTGCAAACCGAGCGCGTCCTCGGTATGAAATATTGTGAAAAATGGCACTTTCGTGGCCGTTTTTGACTGTTGGTTAAATATCAAAGCGTTTGGGAGGAGTCCTCGGTTGACGCATAAGACCTGACGTGAGGCAGTATGCACATTTTTTACCCCGTCAAATAAAACGCAAACAGTATTAACCTGAATGGCATAGCGCCCTCCTTTGGTTGCGCGTGTGACAACGACGTAAATACATGTATACATGTACATTACATGTTATGTACATTACATGTACATTACATGTCTCTAATTAAACTAGTCCAGACATGTCTTAACTATTATAACGTTGTTTTGGCCTAAGTGCATATTGTAGTTTATGCGAAGACGTGGTTATTTGCAGCTAGCTAGGTGTACCATGGAGCTGGAATAAATGGTAAGTAGAGCAATTGTATTTGGAAGCTTGCATAGCTCACTCTATGACATATATGACATGCTAATTTACGTTGTAAGGTAATTTGTAGTCATGGCCTCGATCTCTCACTCTAGTCTATAGGATGATGTGGGAAGTGAATATGCCTAATTTCAGAATAATATAGAAGTTATAACCAAATGTAACTGCTTTATTTTGCCAACGCAAGCATGAGTTGTTGAGCACCGTGCGAACAAGAAATAGTTAATTGTAGTTATTGTATAAATAATAAAATAAATAAGTAGCCACAATTATTAATATTTACTTGTATTATCAGTTTAACGGTATATTGTTGTTGTATTGTTGTCTTGTTACAGCTAGCTAGCTAGTCTAGGTGTGGCTGACAGAACTACCATAACAAACATGAAACGAAGTAGTCGTCTTGATGGAACCTTGACAAATTACCAGTATCATGAAGGGGAGAACGTAATCGCACTGTGGCCTCCAGATTCATCATGGTATCCTGCCGTAATAATCTCCTTCACCAAAGGTAAGTGCGGAGCCTCTAAAAGGACATATGACGAAAACAAATGGAATGCCCTCGTAATTTGTGGGTTCACGTTAACCTTGCGTCAAGACCGTGCTGTAAAACATATTTACTTAACCGATTTCTAACAATTGCACAAAATGATTTCGAGCGCAGGAAATTATTTCAAGCGCACAAAAAATAAATTATTTCGAGCACACAAATTATTTCGAGCTCATGAAATTATTTTTTTCGAGCGCACGGGAAATGATTTCGTGGGCACAACATGATTTTATGGGCACGAAATGATTTCGTGGGCAAGAAATACAAAACTAAATTTATTTTGTCACGGTGATTACTATTCGTCACGGTGATTACTATTCGTCATATGTCCCATTAGGGGTTCCGTAGGTAAAAAATGTAATCCATAATGTAGAATCCCATTTGTCACACATAAATTAAGACAGCTGTATACCCTCTTACATCCCCCCATGACATGTACCACATGTAAATAAACAATGCCATTTTTCCTAAACTTGATTCCTCCCCCCCCCCTTCAGAACCAAAAATATATATGATCTGTAAACAACAATTCACTCCCAATTGCATGTAATCCCTTTAAAGTTTAATTAGTTGAATTTGTGGCTTTCTTATCAGGAAAGTACTGCGTCCGGTACACTAATGGTGTGACACGCTGCCTATTTGAGCACCAGGTGAGAAAATTACCATAGAATGCATTAATTAACAACAGACAGGTTAGGAAGAATACAAATGAAATGCGTAATTCTTCCAAATAGGCACTTGGGGAGACAAATTAGCGTACGTTTTTAGGTAATAAGGAGACAGTGGCACTTAGGAAGACATTTTAGTGTCTCCCTAAGTGTCTACCTACCCTAAAAAAAATATTTGGGAGTTATTTTTGTCCTAGAACGACAGATTTTGGTCTAAATAGCAAATGTTGAAGATCTTAGACAAAAGGGTTAGTGTAAACAAGTTAGGACTGTTTTAAGTTTGTGTACATCTCTATGGGATTGTCTCCCCAAGTGCCTATTTGGAGGTATAATAATAATAATTACCATTATTATTATTATTAATATGAACAACGCCTGTATTGTACGCTGACTACAAGTATTTAATTAGTGAACTGCTCAGTCTTAGAAGTCATATAATGAATGCACATGACACAAATTCTCATTTGAATTACATATCTTTTTATGAAGAGGATAAATACCGGTATGTCGTCATTTAAGTTGCACATCAAGGGCGAATGTTGTTGCTTGTGATGGTGTTAAAATGAATAGTATATTTTAGAGATAACCCAAAGAAATTGTTATTTGTTTAAAATTAAATGTGATTTTGATTTGATTTCTATGCCAGGTGGCCCATCCGATTTTTTCTAGTCCGCACTTAAATGGTTCAGACAGTCTACAAAGCAGTTCCAGTTGGGATGATGGCCCACAGGCTGATTCTGGTACAGGACCTGCCGTTTGTCCTCCTCCATATGAGGTAATTCACACACACTCAACTTGTTTTCAGAACCCTATCAAATATTCACTCTGGGTGCCCAGAAGCCAGAAACAAATTTATAAATCAAGTGTTTTTTGCAAGCACCCCCCCCCCCCCTTCACCCCCCGCCCCCCCCCCCCCCCCACACCCACCCCTCCCCTCGCCCTCTCCTTCAGAGGGGCAACTAGTCCGAGGCAATTAGGCATATGCGTCTACCCCTAAAGAAAATAACAGTGGTGTTTGGGGTTTTTTTCACTCGTTCTAAATCATAAACGTTTTCTGCATCCGGCAACATAGAAAGTAGTAAGATTTTGATTCATTAGTGAACTTGTTTTCTGAACCCCATCAAATATTCACTCTGGGTGCCCAGAAGCCAGAAACAAATTTGTAAATAAAGTGTTTTTTGCAAGCACCATCCCCCCCTCCCCCCTCCCCCCTCCCTAAGTATTTAATTAGTGAACTGCACAGTCTTAGAAGTCTTATAATGAATGCACATGACACAAATTCTCATTTGAATTACATATCTTTTTATGAAGAGGATAAATACCGGTATGTCGTCATTTAAGTTGCACATCAAGGGCGAATGTTGTTGCTTGTGATGGTGTTAAAATGGATAGTATATTTTAGAGATAACCCAAAGAAATTGTTATTTGTTTAAAATTAAATGTGATTTTGATTTGATTTCTTTGCCAGGTGGCCCATCCGATTTTCTCTAGTCCGCACTTAAATGGTTCAGACAGTCTACAAAGCAGTTCCAGTTGGGATGATGGCCCACAGGCTGATTCTGGTACAGGACCTGCCGTTTGTCCTCCTCCATATGAAGCATCAAGTGCCGAGTCACAGAGATCATCAACCGAGGCTACCGAGACCGGTCACATAACAGTCATGGAGACCAGCAATGAAAGTGGGCACAGGAAATGGGACAAGAAACACTTTTGCTTTTACTGTGAAGTACCTCAATCTAAGTTGCCCCGTCATCTCCAGTCATGTCACAAAGAAGAGAGCGAAGTTGTAGAGATTGCGTCTGAGACCAACCCAAGTGCCCGTAAGATACTTCTGTGGAAAATCCGCAATGTTGGTAATCATAGGCACAATTGCCAAGTCCTTCGGAAAGGCCGGGGTGCACTTATTGTAGGATATAGGCCTAATCATAAGGTAGCTCCACATGCATACGGACCGTGCATATATTGTTATGGCTATTATGTGCGAAGTGATCTCTGGCGTCACCAGTGCCCACTGAAACCTGCACTCCCTGCACACTCGCATGATAGCACTACCACAACTCCTCTGCGTAGACGTGTTGCTCACAAGAGTGATTTGTTAAAGCATCCACCTGTCGGTGTGTCTTTCCAGTTGAACCAGGTTCTTATTCCGATGAGTGTGTTTATAGACCTCAGTAAAGCATTTGATTGTGTTGATCATGAAATCTTACTAAAGAAACTAGAAAGGATGAACATGTCATCTTCTGTAATAAATTGGTTTAAGTCGTACCTAAGTGAACGTAGTCAGTCTGTGAATATTGGCGGCACCATATCAAAGGTCCTGTCCGTAAACACTGGTGTTCCACAGGGGTCGATACTAGGTCCACTTTTATTCATTGTTTATACTAGTGACCTTCCATTTTGTATTGCCCCAAACTGCAACTTATTTATGTATGCAGATGACTCAACATTAACGTGTAGCTCCTCCAACATTAATATAATAGAAAGTAGCTTAAATACAGCTCTTACTAGTTTTCACAACTGGTGCGGAAGAAACAAGCTAGCTTTAAATGCCACCAAAACCAAATGCATGCTCATTGGTACTAGGCAGAAAATATCTAATGTTAATTTAAATGTATGCATTGCTGGTAGTCGTATTGAAAATGTGAAGTCTTATAAATGTTTGGGTGTAATTATTGATGAAGCATTAAGTTGGGGCCCACATGTCGAATACGTAAGAAAAAATGTGGTGTCTAAATTAGGTATACTAAGAAGAATCCGTGATTGTATTCCTCAGCACAGCTTGCACACACTATTTGTAAGTCTAGTTATGCCAACATTAGAGTATTGTTGTACTGTGTGGGGAGGAAGGTACACATCTCACGATAATATGTTAAACAAATGTCTCAAAAGAGCCGCGCGGATAATCCTTAAATGTACCTTCCTCACCCCTTCAGAGGATATGTTTGCTCGTCTTAATTTGACCCCTTTTTCAAAAAGAGTCAAGTCAAAAAAGGCTATTCTTGTCTTCAAAAGTATCAACAAAATGACTCCTTTGTACATGACAAATATTTTCAAACCACTTACAGTAATTCGCGAAACAAGGCAATCAACCCACACGGCACTGAAAGTTCCTTTCGCCAAAAAAGAATGCTACGCCACAAGTTTCGCTGTGAGTGGTGCAAATATTTGGAATAATCTGCCCGAACAATTGCGAACATTGGACTCATTAAGCACATTTAAATCAGAGCTCCGACATGCCATCTGAGTGTTAGATATTATGCCAATTGCGCTGATCTACGGAGTTAGAACTTGGTTGCCACTATAATGTGGAGCCGGATAGGAATTTCCCCTTCTTATTTTTCACCTAAAAGGTTTTTTATTTGGCGGGTTTTCGCCTATCTCGTAAATCAGAATTAGTATTAATGTTTAGAATTCCTGTAATATCCTTGTATTTATAATATGTACTGTTATTTTATTAATTTTTGATGATGTATGCAGGGCCCCAATGAAAACCAGTTTTAAACTGTTTGGGCACACCCTGGGTAAAGAAATGGAATAAATAAATAAATGAAGAGAGATGAGGTGACTCTGCTGGCCAAGAATGACACTTTGATTGTGGAAGTAGCCAAGCGGGAATACGCGAAACTCGTGCACGATGTAGATCAACATGGCTACATCCGAAACAAGATACGGGAATTGGGTCGTCTTGTCATACAACTCCGCAAGAATACACACCAGCCAAATGCATCACTTGAATTATTTGTCCACCCCCACTACGTGAATGATATCATCAAGGCTGTTCACGGTATTGCTGGCTTTAATGAAGACAAGCAGTTGTATGATGTTCCGTCTCTAGCTTTAAAGATTGGACATTCCATCAAGAAGTGTGCACTCATACTTAAAGGAAATGCTCTAGAGTCTGGCCAAAAGCAAAAAGCGCAACACGCTGAAGAATTTCTGCAGTTGTGCGAACTGACCTGGCGAGACCGTGTATCCACCCATGCACACAGAACACTGTACCAAGAAAAGCGCAACAAACCTAAAATTCTGCCGACAAATGCTGATGTTGTGAAAATGTCGGCGTTCCTCCATGAAGCTGGCAACAGGGAAGTGGAACTTGTCCAGGATGCTCGGGGCGAAAAAATTGGACCAGCTTGGAAGAGATTGAATGAAGTCGCACTGTGCCACCTTATTATGTTCAACCGCAGAAGGCAAGGGGAGGTATCAAAGATGAAACTAGAAGACTTTCAGAAGCACACAACAGCTAGTGTCAACGGGGAATGCCTGCTGACTGATCTTGAACGGCATCTGTGCAAGATGTTCAGAGTTGTCGAAATAGTTGGCAAGAGGGGTCGAACTGTTCCTGTGCTTCTCAGCAATGAGGTGGTGGCGTGGTTGAGTGCTCTGATTGCAAATAGAAATGAAGCTGGAGTCGCCCACGACAACACCTACTTGTTTGCACGATGTTCTTATGGAGGTACAGGTCATATAAGAGGATGTGACTGTATAAGAGTGTACGCAGACATGGCGGGCCTTGACAATGCTGCCAGCATCCGGTCTACAAAACTTCGTAAGCACGTGGCAACCGCTTCGCAAATTCTTGCCTTGAAGGAACATCAACTTGAAACACTTGCAAACTTCATGGGTCATGATTTGCGTGTCCATCGTGAATACTACCAGTTGCCAGATACTGGGCAGAGGGTCACCAAACTTTCTCGACTTTTTCTCAGCTTGGAGAGGGGAAACTTGCCTTCCCAGCAGGGAAAATCCCTGGATGAACTGCATGTCACTGGTGGTAAGGACACAGTCGCTTTAAATTATTTACTCAACAGCAAAAGAAAGACATTAATGATTGCTTTTGTTGAAAAATACTTGATCAGTAATTACTATTCACTAATACATCTTCATGCAACAGCGAAAGAATTGCAAGAAATAACATTTTGTTATCAGTTCACAATATATGATAACAAATGGTATACGTGTTTTTGTGCATTTCTTTTGCTATTGCTCCTGCATTACATCAGCTCCAGCAGAGATTGACCAACTGTCAGGTATGTGTGCATTAATCTAACAAAAACTGCTCTTTGTGACTTGCAGAAGGCTTCACTAGTGACGAAGACAGCGATGATAGCAGTGACAATTCCTGTGATGTGCCCAGTGAAAACAGTAAGTTTAGGCTTTTATGTGTCTGTATTTTAAGTCGGGCTGTCTTTAAAAAAACAATTGTCTGTCTGTCCATTTGTTTGTTCATCTGGCTATCGGGCTGTCTGAATTAAAAGTGCCTAAATATCTGTTTTATATCGACTTGTTTCCTATTTGACATTAGGTACTCGACAGGCTCCTATCAGTGTTCCATCTGGAAGTCTGGCATCTCTGAACAACTCGAGACGATGAAACGTCGTCCCTGGACTGCCAAGGAGAAGGGAGACGTTACGAAGGGTTTGCAGAAATTCTTTCTGCTGAAGAAGCTTCCTGGCAAACGAGACATCGAAACATCCTGTCCTGTGGCACTGAAGACACGAAGCTGGAGGAACATCAAAGACTTTTGTCGGAACAAAATGAAGCTTCATCAAAGCTAAGCAGGGTGTTTTGTCAGTTCACATACATGTACGGATGCGTCAGAGTACTTGACTATTTACAATTTGCAATCGCAATGATGACTTTAGAATGCACATCAATATGAAACCAATAAACAACCAGCATTTTAGTGTCGTGTCCTCACTTTGATAGGTGTAATTCACACACACTGAAGTGTCCTCCATTGGATAGAATGACAAGTATGCCCTCAGTGTGGTAGTGTCTACATGTATGCGTGTTCTATGTGGAGAGGGTAAAAACATTCCCAACTTGAATTATTTGTTTTTATATTTTTTTTTTTTTTTTGGGGGGGGGGGGGGGGGTCATTGGCTTCTTTAATATTGTAACGTAGATTTCTCTGGGTTCTACACCACACACAAGAAGGACTCTTGACTCAAGTATTCTGTATTTCCGGTGATTCTCTCTGGTTTATTGTGACCTCTTGCCGACCAAAACATGGACTTCAGGCTCCCGCAATCACGCGGCACCCGAACTGGTTAGAACTGGTTCGGCGCTTGCGCAATCCAAAGGCGGGTTTCCGGGGCGCACCAGCAGGAGCCACCAGGGCGATCCCACCACCGTGGAATCGCTCCAGCGCCCTCTACCGCCCAACCGGCACGGGCGTTACACAGCCCCCCACGAAGACCTTGTTTGCCCCCAAACAAGACCATGGGCGCTGCTGCCGCACCCCGGCCAACCGCCCTGGAAAACGCATAACGCTAATAATTACACAACAATTTACATAACAAAAAAAATAAAAAGTTCAACAGTTCCCGCCTAGTAGGTGGGAGGTGGCCTGAAGCTGCTCCCAGAATTCCGGTGGAATGTCTCTCCACGCCTGGGCCGTCTCCCCGAGGCGCGTGCGTGGTCCGACTCCGTCGCGCATGCGTGGTCCGACTCCGTCGCGCATGCGTGGTCCAACTCCGAGGCGCATGCGTGGTCCGACTCCAAGGCGCATGCGTGGTCCGACTCCGTCGCGCACGCGTGGTCCGCCAGACGACCCCAAGCTCTGGCACCCCCAGCTCCGGCACACCCCCAGCTGTCAAGACTTGACTGGCTCCTGTGACTGGCTCCTGTGACTGGCTCTTGTGACTGATTCCTGTGACTGGCTCTTGTGACTGATGACTGGCTTAGAGAGCGTGGGCGTCCCGGCGAGGCCCCGCCCCCGCTGCGCCGATGGGCACGGCTCGGGCTCGCTCCGAGTGTTGCGAGCCGTCTGCCGCGCCGCCGTCTACAGCATGGGCCGGGCCCCCCCCCCGACTCGGTTTCATTCCTGCAGAAGATCCAGAGAATGTCTCGACGAGGCCCCGCCCCCCACTGCATCCACGGGCACAGCTTGGGATTGTTCCGCGTGGAACCATCCGTCTGCTGCGCCGCCGTCTACAGCATGGGGCGGCCTCCCGACAGACCTGGTAGCGGACCCGGACAAATATGGAGAAGGGCGCCCTCTCTCCAAATCGGAGTGGACGCACTGAAGCCCCCAGCCATTGGCGCATGTCCCGAAAATTCCCGCTATCCTTCTCCAACTCCTCCCCCAGGAAACATCCAGACTCCCAAGTCCCCATAACCTCCCTAGAGTTCCCCAGAGCTCTCTGGTATATCCTTGAAAAAGGCCTCTAACTCCTCTGGCGTAATGCACGGAGTGCCTGAAAGCTTCCTGGACTGGTCCCCGTTCCCTGGGCCCATGCCCTGGCCTGCCCTCTCGCCGTGGGGCGAGTTGGCTGCCGTGCTATCGTGGTTTTCTGAAAACATGAACACTTCACCTGGTCTTTTCCCGTCCTTCCGTATGCCGACCGCTGCCACCAATGTAACGTAGATTTCTCTGGGTTCTACACCACACACAAGAAGGACTCTTGACTCAAGTATTCTGTATTTCCGGTGATTCTCTCTGGTTTATTGTGACCTCTTGCCGACCAAAACATGGACTTCAGGCTCCCGCAATCA
Source organism: Crossaster papposus (assembly GCA_037893245.1). NCBI lineage: Eukaryota > Metazoa > Echinodermata > Asteroidea > Velatida > Solasteridae > Crossaster > Crossaster papposus. The sequence goes on from JBAIAA010000321.1 coordinate 1,121,623, forward strand.
CGCGGCACCCGAACTGGTTAGAACTGGTTCGGCGCTTGCGCAATCCAAAGGCGGGTTTCCGGGGCGCACCAGCAGGAGCCACCAGGGCGATCCCACCACCGTGGAATCGCTCCAGCGCCCTCTACCGCCCAACCGGCACGGGTGTTACAATATTAATACTTTCAAAATATTGTTACACAAATATTAATATTAATAAATAAATATGATAAACCAAACGTTTTGGTGTCTCTTTTGTTTGTATTCTGGGTGACTCTTGCTGTGTTTAAAAGGCTGTATCTCTGAAGGCACTCCTGGTAATTTGTACAATTTGATTATGCAAAAATCGGTATATCTCCAGAATGCAACATGCCACAGTGTTCAAACCTATATCAAATTAAAGCTTATAATGTAACTCATTTTAAAAAATGTCCCATATTACCCATTTGTGTGGAGCTGGTCATATTTGGTTGAGGATGACGTCGCAGATCACAGAATTGAAAGGCGATCTGATCTGCAACGTCACCCTTAACCCAATATTATGCAAACCATGATGCATACCCATAGTGTCACCGGGCACATTTGAATATGGATGTAAATGGAGGGTACATCGTCTATAGCGTAGGCCACAGTTTCGCTTCTTACTTTTATCTTTTCAGTTGCACTTAGCCTGACTGACTGTTGGTATCACACGTACGCATCAGCCGCCTCCGACTGTCGTAGGACCGACCAACACCTCTGCTTTAAATGGGAGATTTACCACGCCAACAAGGAGGGCTATCAGGCCACACCTGGCCACGGCTCATGGTACGTCGATACGACAGCCTGGCCGTGCTGACTGAGACCGGATTAACCTACCGCGACCTGGCGCTGACGGCCCCGTCTCCTGGCCTGTGCTGCTCCATCCCTGTGAGCTACCGACACCCAGTCATCACTCTGATGATATACAATCTCACCGACCGTACCGGGCAGATTAGCGGCTGCTCCGCGTTAGCAGCTCATTTCTGTACTCTGGCCGAGCTAAAGGAAGCTTATGATAACGGCTACCGAATTTCGGAATGGTGCTACCTAGCTACACCAAATCGCGATGCAAAAGTTATTGGATGCACGTGGACTCATTCTGGCAACGAGTGTTACCAAAGTACCATACCAAACACGCCTCGACCATACGAACGAACACGTGCCTACTGCTGCCCAAATCGAGACTGATTACAAACCAGTCGACGACCTGGTCAAATCGTACACCAACTGTCTTGTTTTGTATATACGCGAGCCAACTCGTATGTGCATTACTATTGGTTTGTCTGGCTTAAAAACATTGTTCATTTAAACTCACAACTCTCACATTCAATCTCGTCCGAGGAGAAAAAATGAAACGCCTTTACCACCAATGTAGTCATTTTATTTGGTCACTCTATTTAAACACTGTCTCTGCATTCAAACAGTGGACGTATGGATTATTGTCCACGATTAACAGAAAGTCCACGATTGAAAATCGTGTACAAAACATATGGGAGGCATTTCCAAAACGTTCAAGTACAAACAAAAGAGGGACAATAGGGGGTATATACGATGAAAGGTGTTTACACACACTTGTATGGGTTTGTATGTGTACGTTGATGTACAGGCGGGTTAGTCCAGGGAAAATAAGTTTTGACCCCATACACATTGCAATAGAATATTTTTCACCACAGTGCACTTCTACAAGGTTCCTAGAATGACATACTAAAAATCTCAACAAATCCAAGTGGTGGAAATATTACTAGTTTGCATAAATCGTTAATCCCTGCCGCGTAATATATTTATTCCTATATTTGGGTATATTATTATTATTATTTTTTAAAGTTTATTTTGGTGATTCTACTTACATATCCTTACTTCAATAACATTTTCTAAAGCATATAAGTGACTGAATAATTATGTGAACATAGTAATTATCCAAAATGACAAATTTGTGAACCCATAAATGTGCGTACATTACACTGTTAGAAAAGGGGTGTTATATCAACACCGAAAAACAGTGTTCACTGAACACCGTTTTTCAGGGTTCATTAGTTGCCATCACCAATTTTCGGTGTTGGCCCTGAACACCGATAATCGGTGTTGAGTGATCACCGCTGGACAGTGTCCATTTTTGAACACCGTTAAATAGTGTAGCTTGAACACTGCATGATCAGTGTCAAGTGAACACCGAACAACGGTGTAGCTCACCTGGACACTGAAAACTAGGGTTTATTCAACACCCTTGGGCGGTGTACATCCTTACTCGACACCGAGAAACAGTATTGATCCAACGCCAATATTCGGTGCAGAATGAACACCGAAAGATAGTGTTGAATTTAGTGGACACCATTTTTGAACACCAAAAAATGGTGTTCAATCAAGTGAACACCATTTTGAACACCGACAAATAGTGTTCAATTGGGTGGACACCATTTTGAAAGCAGAAAACGGTGTTCAATCAAGTGAACACCGTTTTGAATACCGAAAAGTAGTGTTCAAATGAAGTGAACACTGTTTTTCGGTGTTGGGGTAACACTACTTTTCTAACAGTGTACATTGTCTCCAGTAGTCAGTATTGGTGAGCTTCAAATTCACCAAGTTGCTGAATGGCAGAGCTATCATATTAAAACATTTTGGAAAATTTTGGAAAAACAATTTTAACATTGTGATATTTAGCCCAGCAAACAAAAACTGGGGGGAAATGGTGTGTCCATAAATTGGGCTAAACGATAGGTGAAGGGTTTCCTAAGGTAAGAGACTTGAACAAGTTCAAGGAAACCCCCCAAATTAAAGATTTTTGTTGCTTACAATAATCATATCTACGTTAAAATGTATTTTGGGGATTTTCTTGAACTTGTTCAAGTCTCCCATGTTAGGCAACCCTTTAACTACCTTTTCGCCCAATTTATGGAAACATAATTTTTCCCAGTTTTTGTTTGTTGGGCTAAATATCACAATGTTATCTCTGTTCATTTGATTTTCCATAAGGTTTTAATATGATAACTGTGCCAGTAGCAACTTGGTGAATTTGAAGCTCACCAATACTGACTACTTGATGATATCTGGAGACATTGTAATGTGCGCACATTTATGGGTTCACGAAGATGTCATTTTGGATAATTACTTTATTCACATAATTATTCAGTAAGGATATGTATTAAGTAGAATCACCCAAAATAAACTTTTGAAAAAAATAAATAATAATAATATACCCAAATATAGGAATAAATATATTACGAGGCAGGGATTAACGATTTATGCAAATTAGTCATATTTCAAACACTTGGATTTTTAGTATGTCATTCTAGGGACCTTATAGAAGTGCACTGTGGTAAAAAATATTATATTGCAATTTGTATGTCAACAAAACAAAATTAAGTATTTTCCGTAGACTAGGTTGTCGCTTTGCAAAGTTGGGTTTGAAAGATACTATTGTGGTGGCCGTGGAGAGACATCGCAAATCGTGAATATTGACGTCAATATTCACGACTAATTTCACGACTTGCCCCAAAAGTCGTTAATATTGACGTCAAAGTTGACGTCAATCTGTTTCAAATTTCACGACTTCACGATATTTAGTATAGATTTTAATTATTAGTAAGACTACTTTTTAAGCTATCTCTTAAAGGTAGGATACACCATTGGTATTTGCTCGAATTGTCATAAATGGGTGGATTTGGGGGTTGTATTTTATACTAAATATCGTTTAACTTACGTGTTCGAAGTTTTACAATCGTGGATGCCGAAGAAAGCAAGAAAATCGGCGTTCGTTTACAACCGGCGTCTGGCAGTGATTCTTATGTTGTTCTTGTTTTTTTCGCAATCGCCGTCCGGCGATCGTGAATTTAAATTTAAATTTTTTTTCGGAACCATTATAGGATATCTAGCGCAATCATTTTGATGGATGCCTACCATCATTATTTACTTTCAAATTAGTGAGATATTTCTTAAAAGTCCGGTAGTAAACATTGTCGATGTCTGCAATAGATGTATCCTGTGTTGTGTTTAATTTGAAGATAACTTTTACAAATAAAACCTTTTTTCTCTCGCATTTCGCATTTACCGCATTTACCATTACAGCTGTAGAGATGGTCAGGATTTTCTCGCCACGCCGCGCCAAATTTCACACGTTAGCCTTCGGACACCTTTGACTATGTAGTTTCGAGTCGACATTGTTTTTAATTTAAGTTATGTTTTCTTTCGTTTACATTGATGTTATAATCAGAAAAGTCTTTCAAATACATACTGTAGAAATACACTACGCGATTTGTGACCATTCTTGCATTCCTGTCTTCTCATCATGCTACTGTTTATCCATTCCAACAAGGAAACTGCCCCACAGTATTAACGGTCAGTGGAGTGCGACCTTGTACACGCCTCGGTCCTGTGGTAAATTTATTTTATGGGACAAGTTCGGGAAAACGTTTTCATATACCAACTGATTGGTAGATATGTGTTCAACCATTGGTAAATGTTAACAAAAATAAATGTCGAAATAACCAATGATATTGGTCATTTTAACAACAAAATTGTAAAAATAACCAGTATTTTGGGTAAGATTTACCAGTAAAAATTATATTGGTTGCACACATATCTACCCATAAATTGTTTATTTTCAACCAATCTGTTTTGAGGTGTACTACACATTCATATTAAATGCTAATTAATAGTGGAAAACTTGAATCTAGAAGATTGTTTACAATCTAACGAGCGTACTAATATTTATGTCAAAGCATCTTGACATGTAGCATCATTACAACATGGTACCTTATTGTGGTCACAAATACAGAGCGGCATATTAGTTAGGGCATTATATAATTTTTTTGAAAAATCTGTGAAAAAATTGCTTACCAATAGCTTTCTTCACAATGTGTTCAGGTAGGTGTCTACAAACACCTCTCAATTTATTCATTCCCAAATCCTTGGGGAAAAGTCATAATTCAAAATGGCGTCCAAAATGGTCGCCAAAATTTGAATATTTTTAAAAATCATATATTTACCAAAAATAACCATTAATATGGAGATAAATCCACAATATATTGTTCTAGGGCCATTGTAAACTCTTTCCAAGCATATTTTCTTGCTTCAAATCCAAGATGGCGGCCAAAATGGCCGTCTAAATGAAAAAAATGTGGATAAAGTCAGTTTGGCCAGAAATGTAATAATTAATATGGGTAAGAAACCACCAAAACATTGTTCTTGGACAATTGTGAACTCTTGCTAAGCATTATGTTTTATTATCTTGCTTTATATATAAGATGGTGGCCAAAATGCCATCCAAAATGCCGCCAAAATGGAAAAAATTGTTGATAAAGTCATAGTTTGGCCAGGAATTGTATAATAAATATAGGGAAGAAACCACAAAAACATTGTTCATTGCCCTGCTAAGTATATTTGTATTACTATCTTGCTTAAAATCTAACTGTCTACTAACACCTCTAAATTTGTTCAATCCAAAATCCTTGTGAAACATTATAGGAGCCAATCAAAGTTGGGTACCCGGATGGCTTGGGCAAAACAATGGAAAAAAAAAAATTTGCAAATATTAGCTTGTGGAATGTCTCACTAGGTCTTTTTTTTTTGGGGGGGGGGGGGGGGGGTACAAATGACTCCCTGGCCATAACAAATATATTAAATAGAAATGTATCTCAATTGAAAACTTGGGTAGTCAGTTTTCTAGTTCACTCTACTCACTCTACTCATTCTACTCCCCGGCATCTCCCTTACTTCTCTCGTCATCTGGCTGGTTGATGTTCTGGCAAGAGTTACCATGACAGTTGCCGCAGGCAGAAATACACTTGACTCCTTGCTTTTTACAGCAGCACCTGAGTGTGCTACATTCCCCCTCACAGTTGCAGCAGACAGACTTTAGAAGATAGTCCGGTGCGATGGGGTCTGTTGTAGGGACCAGCGCATAACCTTGGTCACGGAGCTTCCATCCATAGTCCAGGACACCAAATAATGGAGTTTGCAGCAGCAGTCAATCTCTAGTCTGGAGACAAGCCCGGAGATAGTGCTGTGCTGCATGCTTCCGTTGTCGGGGGCAGTTTCTCAGGTTTTATGCTTCCAGCAGCGGCCCGCTTGCTGAAGATGTCAAATCTCAAGTCCCCTAAGTCTTCGGATGGTTTCCCGCGGAACATGAGCTTGAGTAGTTCACAGCCGGCTTTGATGATGTCATCTTTCTCGACTCAGATGTCCAGAAACACGTCCGTGGCCCTCTCCGCTTTGTCAGTCTTGCAGAGCTTGGTTAGCAAAGTTGATTTGCTAAACCCAGAAATCGCAGACACTGTACCGCAGCCGGAAAAGCTGTGCAAGAAGATCAGATACTTCCGGTATCTCTCTTGGAGGGCCTTCCGGATCTTGCCGACATCGTAAGATGTTTCTTTGGCTGTTGTGAGGAAGATCGGGTGGTCTGCAGCATGACAAATCAGTAAAACCATGATGTCGGTGTCTTCAGCCTTCACCTTAACAGGGGTATCTCTTGCCTCATCTAGACCTGCCCGAACCATAGAGGTGTCCGCATCATCGGGGCATTTCTATACACTGACCCCATTTCTACCGAATGTCTCAGCAAGTAGCCAAATTAACTGGGTCTTGTTGCTCTTGTTGTCGAGGAACTTTTCTCTTGGAACGAGGCTTTTGATGTCTGGGCGAATCAGAATGTCGCAGCATGCGTTCTTTGTTCGTCTCTGGTGATCTGTGTGGAGCTGCCGTATCCGTCAAAGACCACAGTGATCCTGAGGCACTGTCTCCCAATGGACTTTACAAGCTGGAGGTAGCTCTCGGCGATGTCCTTCCATGTAAGGTTAGCCTCCCATCTGACGTTGTGCAGGAGCCACCCTTCATCAATCACAAGGCTCGTGCAGGGGTGTTGGTCAACGGGTTCCACAAATGCTTTCGGGACCATTACTAGGGCAGCCTTGTCTGGCTTTCGCAACCTTTGGTCTTTGTCAAATAGATATATCGGTGTCGGCGTCAACTTAAATCGCAGGGCGTGTTTGGTCTTGACTTCACGCTCATTGATGACAATCAGGCGGTTGAAGAACATGAGTGAGTCAATAACCAGCTTTTTACCATTCACTTTGGGTCTACTTCTGAGGCTCTGTAATGATTTGACCTTGTGCTTATATAGTTTCCATTGTATCAAAAACAGTTTTTGCATCCATCTTGGTCTGCATAGCTCTGCCAACCTCCTCTGCCTCCTCTGGGTCCTCGGGAGTGCTACTAAACCCCATGGAGAAGGATACCATGGTCTTCGAGTCCCGTGTTGCATCAAAGGGGTTCACCTCCTCCAACCATCTAACAAGCGCGTTGACAGCATCATCGTCTTTTTCATCTGGGCTCTTGTGACGTCTATGTGAACAGGTACTCCACGTTTTTTCATACCTCCTTCCAGCTCCTGGTGAATGAACGAGAAGTGGTTTAGCGTCTGAACCCAAGACTCATAGGCAGATTCATTTCGGAAGCGTCCTCTGTTTAGACCGCCTGAGGATTTGGCATCACACATTAGTGTCGTTTCTATCGTGATGTCTATCTATGGCCCATGTGCCTGACCACTCATGGTCTGAGAACTTGATTGCGTGGTTGCCGTACACGGTGAATTTAATTAAAGATCCTGGAACACCGGACTGTCATGTCGCTGCTGCATCAGCTGTACGTACAGCCTTGCTCCCTTCGCATACTGATGGTGGCCCGCTGCTGCGAAGGTGTTCAGCATTGCAATGATGCAGCTAAGGTGACCTGTGTGATCCGGGATATGCTCACACCTGATGAACACCTTAATAAGGTCGATTCTGCCGTGGTACCAGACCCAGAGTGAAGGTGTCTTTCCTCCCTCAGCAAAGGTCTTCAACCTCTCCTCCATCCTTTTCTTGAACACAGTGACTATCCTTGCTGCGTACGTTGTACCTGTTGAAAATTAAAAGTTTGAAATTGATATTAATTATATAATATGAACAGATATTATTTGGCACGGCAATTTGAGTAATTAGAGATAATTGGAGATTTACAGATTGGGGAGATTGCAATTACCTGTTTTCTCATCTGCTGCATTCTTGGTGAAGTCCTCCATGTCTTTGAACTCTTGCTCGCTGAACACAACATCTCTCAGCTCGAACTTGGTAAATCCCACAGGGAAACCATCCGAAGACTTGGGGGACTTGAGATTTGACATCTTCCGCAAGCGGGCCGCTGCTGGAAGCATCAAACCTGAGAAACTGCCCCGACAACAGAAGCTGCAACACAGCATTCTCTCCGGGCTTATCTCCAGACTAGAAATTGGCTGCTGCTGCAAACTCTATCTTTGGATGTCCGGGACTATGGATGGAAGCTCGGTGACCAAGGTTATGCGCCGGTCCCTACAACAAACCCTATCGCACTGGACTATCTTCTAAAGTTTGTCTGCTGCTGTAAAAAGCACGGAGTCAAGTGTATTTCTGCTTGCGGCAACTGTCATGGTAAATCTTGCCAGAACATCAACCAGCCAGACGACGAGAGCAGTGAGGGAGATGCCGGGGAGTAGAATGAGTAGAGTGAACTAGAGAACTGGAACTTTGGGAATGAATAAATTGAGAGGTGTTTCTAGACACCTACCTGAACACATTGTGAAGAAAGCTATTGGTAAGCAATATTTTCACAGATTTTTCAAAAAAATTATGTAATGCCCTAACTATATCAAGTGTTTCCCTAATGTTTTAACTATACCGCTTCTAGAACAAACTTTTCTATCATGATTGGGTAGATTTGGGGGGTTGTATTTTATAGTAAATGTCGTTTAACTGACCTGTCCGAAGTTTTACAATCATGGATGACGAGAAAAGCACGAAAAACAGCGTTTGTTTTCAACCGGCGTCGAGCATTTATTCTTAGGTTATCTTCTTTTTTTTCGCGATCGCCGTCTGGCGATCGCAAATTTTTCTTCATAAAAATTGTTGTTTTTTAAAATAATTACAGGATATCTAGCGCAATCATTTTGCTGTATGCCTAGAATCATTATTTACTTTAAAGTAGGATATTTCTTAAAAATTCGGTAGTACGTATTTTCGATATCTGCAAATGGTGTATCCAACCTTTAAGCATTTTATGGCAGTAACATTTGTTCTATAGAAACGATTCCGTATATCATGTAGAAGACAATATATTTTTGAGAAGGGGAGTACAGTAGAACGCCGCTTCACCAAACACTGCTATACCGAACATTCGGCTATACCGAACACTTTTCGTGGCTCCCAATGTTACTGTTCAAACATACCCAACATTTTTTTGAAATCCACTGTGTACATCAAGCACTATTTGTTTAATTCTCAAACGGCCGGTGCTTTATGTTAAAAGTGACGGGTCGCTAATATTTGTCCCATTGAATAAAAGGGATAAGCCAATATGAAGCAAGAAATGAGACGGAAAGAATCCCCCCCCCCCCCCCCCTCTTTGTGGTGGTCATTGTGCTTGCGTAAATTTATTTCTTTTCAGGAATTCTGTTTAGGTTTTTTAGGGGCGGGGGAGCGTTAGTTATCAATAGTCTAGAGAATGTATAGGTATGGGGGACTAAGGGGTCCCGTGTCTTGCTGGGTATAAAAAAAAAGCCAACCGTTACTTTATAATTCGGTGTCGTGAAGAAAAGAATGTGCACTTAAGTTTGTCGTTGGTTATTGTTACACACACATATATAGGAATGTCTCCCTTAAAATGTGAGAATACTTGAATAATGACAATCATCCATTTTCCACTGTGTAACACTGTAATCTCTGTACAAGATGATGCGGATAAGTTGGTAATCCCATCTCTCGGGTAATGAGATCGTTGGTAGTCGACTGACGTTAAGTATACATAAGTTTTATATTGTTGAGAACGACAACGAACAAAGCACCAATATGTTTTCTTAAATCTTTTTTATTTTTAAGTATGTATTTTTGGAACACAGAATAATCCTCAAGAACGGGCCTGTATGCGACTACGACAGTTGCTGTTTTCGACCGTGATCATGCAAAAAGTATCATACAGAATGTGACCGATCCTATCCTAAAAATCCCACACATCCCACCAATCCTGGTACAATTTCCCTTTTTCCCGGGTTTCTTAAATATTTAAAATATTTAAAATTACGACAATTAAAGTCCCTGCTGGTCTGCCATTGGATACATTATTAAGTACAGCCATCACGTGATGCATTAAGTTCGATGTTTGACGCAAGTTTGGAATTCGCCGCGCTTTTAGCGAACCGACACGATTTGTATTCAACACGGCAGACGCAGGAACGCATAACTAATATATATCTGAATTTAATTTCTGAGTAAACACTGCCAACATATAATAGTCAACATAACGTTAATTGGTCATATGAGGCATCATTTAAAAAAAAAAAATTGTCAAAATGATGCCTCATAATGACTAACTTATGTTATTTTGAAAAATATGTTGACAGTGAATCGATTAGCCTTGGTTGCACTCGCAGCATATAAATAATGGAATACCCAGTGTACTGGATGTAATGCATATGTGGGGGTGCGTTAGGTAACAATAGTCTACATAGTGTATAGGTATGGGGGACTAAGAGGGAAGTCCGTCGGTCCCCTCTCTTGCTTGGTATACAAAAGCCAACCGTTACTTTAGAATTCGGTGTGGTGAAGATCAGAAGGTGCACTTAAGTGTTTTGTTTGTTATTGTTAGCGCACAAATATATAGGAAAGTTTCCCTTAACATTTCGGTTCACCCTGTACCGCTGCAGTAATTATGCTCAGAGCGGTATAATAATTGTATAATTACTGAGGTGTTTATCAACAGTTGCCATGTAGATTAATGGAGGCAAGGTTACTGCCAAGATTTACGATTTGCCATATAATCTTATAATATTTATCCTTGACGCCTGCGTCACAACGTCATGCTTTTAAATTGTCTATTAAATACGACAGTAGCACGAATGAAACTGCAGCATCTCCTATAATGTGGAAACATCCAACTCGTCAAAAGTTTAGCGCATGGAGGGATTATTTCCTATGTTGTTGTTCCCATAAATCAATGGACAGCAAAATAATTGAATCGTGTGAAATTTCGAGGGAAAACAATACCTTTCTTAAAACCCACCAACCTCACAGATCCCACAAGAACAACCAAAAAATCTTGCTCGGCACTTGATTGGAATCATGACAATTTGACCATTTTCCACTGTGTAACACTGTATTCTCCGTACAAGATGATGCGGACAAGTTGGTAATCGCATCTCTCGGGTAATGAGATCGTTGGTAATAATTGACTGACGTTAAATATAAATGTTTTATATTGTTGATAACGAAAATGAACGTGGTTTTTAAAGCACAAACATGTTTTCTTAAATCTTTTTTATTTTTTAGTATGTATTTTTGGAACCAAGAATAATCCTCAAAAACGGATCTGTATGGCGGCTACGACGTTTTGGGTGAATGTGACCGATCCTATCCTAAAATACACATCGCAACAATTTCTGGTAACATTCCCCTTTTTCAGGGTTTCTTAAATATTGAAAATAATGAACATTACGACAATTAAAGTCTCTGTTGGTCTGCCATTGGTACATTATTAAGTACGGCCATCACTTGATGCATTAGGTTCGATGTCTGACGCAAGTTTGAAATTCGCTGCACTTTTAGCGAACCGACACGATTTGTGTTCGACACGGCAGACGCAAGAACGCAGAACTAATACATCACTGAATTTAATTTCTGAGTAAACACTGCCAACATATAATAGTCATATGAGGCATCATTTTTAATATTTTTTGTCAAAATGATGCCTCATAATGACTAACTTATGTTATTTTGAAAAATAATTATGTTGACAGTGAACCGATTAGCCTTGGTTGCACTCGCAACATATAAATAATGGATTACCCAGTGTACTGGAGGTAATGTACATGTATATGTACTACACGTACAACATGCATAGGGTCTTTGAAGTTGATGGTTTTCGAGATTCCCAAAAGTGAGCGGGGCCTCTAAACGTATAGACCAGACGAAATTCAATGTACAGAGGCCTACACGCATATTATTTTAATAATACCTCTGAAGGCGGTAACAGCGAAGGCGATATTATTAGTAGCGCGGGCAGAATGCATATTGCCATGCCATGCCAACGCGGCAATAAACAAGGAATGAATAGACAGACACACGTACAGAAGACGACAATACAGAGACAGTGTCAGTATTTGTAATAAAATAAAGTGGACAACACCACCGGCAGACAAAAATGAGGATATTAAAATTGTAGCGAGGGAAGAGCTACGCCTATGTAACGGTAAATCAACCCCACTGTTAAAATGTTTAATGTTCCATACTTCTATTGAACAGAAGTTAATATGGAGTGACAATAGTTTACTAGAGTAGTACATGTATCGTCGATTAGTGTGAGTTTGATCAGGGTTATACTATCATACGCACCTTGTACATGTATAGAATACAAACAAAGATATGCAAGCGCCGTACAAAACAGCTCCAGTTTTGGGTCACTTTTGTGGACCCCAAAAACTCGTTCTACACTAAGGCACAAGAGCACAAAAACGCCCAGTTGTTAAAAGATGGTTGTGTGGGTGTTTATATCCTACTTTTAAAAGCTCTTTGCGACTAACATCATTTCGTTCAAAACGCGTTTTGTAGTTCAATTGAGCGCTTCCAGGACGTAATACGCTTGGTTTAAAGGCATCGCACAGCATTGTTTATTGGCCATTAAAGTAATCCATATTTTATACAAATAAAGATAGGCCCTATATGTAGTAAAATTCCCTTGTGAAAGTTTCAGCCTCATTGGTTATTTCATGTCCAAGAAACAAGCGAACATTTTCTGAACGATTTCTCACCGGCATCAGCAGATTAAATCTCGTCTCATGAGACCAAAACTAACTGTTTTACTCATTTCTCAACGACTATAGCATTTTCAAAAACTATTTCATGGGAAGTTTTCTAACATCATCATGTATACCGTGTAGGTTATTTGTAAATATGGGAACATTTTATAGGTTTCCCGGCTATATGAATCAAGATATGGGACGGAGATATTTGGCACACAATCGACCGAGTGTTCCCTAAGTCGTGGCGCCGCAAAAGTGACTCAATTCTTAGAAAATCCAAGTTTAATATTTACGAACTTCTTTTAATAGTAAATGTCATTTATGACCCATGTGAGGTTTTAGTCAATAAAGGGTGAAAGACACTAGATTTCACCGGCGTCTACATTTATTGTGACACTATAAAAATTGTTTAAAACTGGTTGGTTTCTAAATTAACATTGCAGGATTCAGGAATGTTGAGGTTTAACGCCCATATAGTAATTATGTGAACAAAGTGTTTGTGTGTAAAGCCCCAAATTTACATTTGATGTCCAAAAATAAAATAAAAAATGCAAAAAGAATATTGCTTGTATGAATTGGCCCCAGAAAATATTTACTGTATGGCATTCAAATATATGGCATTCGAATAAAGCTTCAGTCGTGCCTAACCGGTTTTCTAAGGAGCTTAATACACTTAAAGTGCAGGAAAGAAAATCTAGTTTTATGATTGGCTATTTTTGTATTAAGTATTTCCCCACACTTTTTTTCCGAACACTAACTATCTGTTTTCCTTCCTCCATGATATAGCTAACGTTAGTCTTACGCGAGAGCTCGGAAGCCATTATTGACAAATTTCCGCAAAACGCCCTCTTCGGTTGATTTTCGTCAATTCATGACAGAGGCTAATTGTGCTTGCGGAAGTTTGTGGTTTTTTAGGAATTATTTGGAGGTAATGTACATGTACATGTATATTTTTTGTGCTACACGTACATCATGCACAGGGCCTTTGAATTTGATTTAAAATATATGCTTTCCCGGATATTTTAAATAATTTTTCATTCAAATACACAAACTCTCACATTAAATTTCGTTCGAGAAAAAGATTCACGCGCTTTTACCAAACCAAATGTAGTCGTTTACCGTTCAATTTGAAATGTTTGTTAGTCGGGAATATTGGCCATTACAGATCAAATTCGTCTAAGCTGTTGCGGAAAGGCAGAGTTCAAAGATCGAATTCGCCTATCTGATCAATTTCAAACTTATGTTAAAGAGGTTTGATGTTTGCTCGACTCAATCACCAACCAGACTTTGCATAAGTTTGAATTTTATTGATATAAGACGAATTATTTTTCTGAATGCTACATTTCCGTAACAACTTAGATAGTTTGGGTAACATCTGACCACTATTTCCCTGTTTGTATTAGCAGACATATGATGCAACTTGAATAGAAGTCTATCAGACTTTCTTTACAACAAAATATGTACAAATGTTTAACAGTATCCACTCATGTGCAAATATTATAGTATGTTTTATCTAGGTGGGCTTTTGTAACCACATTTTAACTGTTGCACCTGCGTCTGCCCTTCAAAGGTAGGATACACCATTTGCAGATATCAACAAATATTACTACCGAAGTATTAGAAAACATCTTACATGTACTTATTTAAAAGTAAATAATGATTCTAGGCATCCAGCAAAATTATTGCGCTAGATATCCTGTAATTGTTCCGAAAATTGAATTCTATAAAACAAATTCACGATCGCCGGACGGCGATTGCGAACAAAACAAGAACAAAAAGAACTGCCCGAAGCCGGTTAAAAACGAACGCTGTTTTTCTTGCTTTTTTCTCGGCATCCATGATTGTAAAACTTCGGGCAGGTTAAGTTATATTTACTATACAATTACTATACAATACAACCCTTAAAAAGAGCAATGGAGATCAGTGGTCATGACAAAGTTGTCTTTGGGGTCTGAATTCATAATATGATGTAGAATAATAGGTGAAACGGATTGTATGTGTTACTATAGTCTTTAGGCAAGACGTAGTCTGGTTTCCCGATCTGACAATTTCTTTAGGCTTATACGTCTACATTGTTTAGTCAGGTAGCTGCCGGCGACAACAGATAATAATGACGCAATACAAGCAGCGTAGCTATTTTTAGACTACGCAACAATTCAAATGTTAACGGCTCTTTCCCAAAATAGCACAATAACTACAATGACTGTGATATTATTAGGCATTTTGTCTGGTGTTGACTTTTGCCAATGCGAGTTTTATTTTTTTTTAAACCAGTAAACTTTGTCACACAGAACACGTCATATGAAATCGCTTGCGCGCGTGTAGTTGATGCATGTATTTTACAGGCGATCCTGAACTAGGAAAAAATGAACGTTCAGTCTTTGGCAGATTGTTTAATACTGGGGACTTTTAGACTTATTTTTACTTATGTATCAAGAAGCTTGTATGTTTCTTTTCAAAATGCACTTCATCTAAACAAATAGTATTGGAGACCAAGCCATAACAAGGTAGGTTTTTATTTGAAGCGATCCGGAACTAGGAAAAATCCGGAACTAGGAAAACAACTGTACCACTGCTAAACTACATGAACAAAGCCAAAATACGGAAACGAAGCTGCGTTTGTAAAACGGCCTAGAAGAAGCCGCGAAGTCGCGAAATTCGGAGTATTTTCACAATTTTTCTCGTTAAAAAGGTATTTATTAAAGGTAATAACAGTGCGAGAACCCAGTTATTACTGCGTGGTAATGACCGGGTTAGGGGGTGACCGTTGGTAATGGATCGAGCCGAAGGCGTGACGTTACATCAATGTAGGCGTGACGTATTCCTATTGTTCCTGCACGACAATACTAGCCGGTAATGGCTTGTTGGACACAATAACTCATCGTTACGAACACAATAACTCATCGTTACCAACACAATAACTCATCGTTACCAACACAGTAACTCATCGTTACCAATACAATAACTCATCATTACCAATACAATGATATTAAACACAATTGCTGTCCATTATCAAGTAAACAAACAGTACTGTATCACTGTGCCAACCAAATGAACATAATATGTGTCATAGAATGGATACTCTATATAGTTCACACTGCGGCATTGTGCGGTGTCGTCAATAATCCACATCGCAGGCCCGTACGCCGGGGATGCGACGGGTACGTACACACCCCCCGAAATTACCAAAAGGTCTACAATTTCCAGGGTAAATAATGGTATTTTGATGTAGAAATAACGGTATTGGCACACACAAATGGACTTGGCTTAGGCGATAATGCCAACAACAAAAATCGCACCCCCATAAAAAAATCCTGCGTACGGGCCTGTGTGATTGGCAGTGCACTTACATTGTAACCTCATTGTACTTTGTCTTTGTTGTTCACATTCCCATTAACAATGGGAGTCTGGATTTTACATAGGCTAATAGCTTCGGAACACGCCAATACCAGCGATAATCAGATAATCTCTAAGGATAAGAAACTTATCAAAGCCGATAAAAAAACTTGCATTGGCAAATTTTAACACGCGGCAAGACGGAAAAAGCCGTATTATAATTTGAATTTCTACCTTTGCCTCAAAAGGTTTTCTGTTGTCAGAGGGCAAACGGGGGGAGGGGGGGGGGGTGTACCAAATTGGTACGTTATGACATGTTTGACCAAGGCCTTGGCCACAGTTTCAGCACGCTGATTTCTGGTGGGCACTGCCCAAGTGACGTACTTATTAAAACATCAGTTAATACCTATAGGTCCTCGTATCCATCGGATGAGGGCTCCAACACGGTGATGTCCACAGCGAGTACTTCTAAAAGAGCGGTGGCACGTAGCATCCCCATCGGTGGCTTAATTATAGTGTCTACTTGGTGGTTTGTAATATTCAAACCTCTTACATCTTCCGCACCAGGCCTTCACTGCAGCCCCATTCGCAGCTGGAAGAAGAGCGGCCTAATCAAATGTAGTGTTCTGCGAACACCGATGTGGGCTGCATCATTATGGAAACACTACCAGAAAGGACGGGACAACCAGTCGCTCACCGGGAACACGGTCATGTTACATTTAGCGGCGGAAAAGAACTCCATCTTTCCGGTACAACTGCCCCTAATGCTCAAGAAGGCCTGCTACATCGCCATGATATGTCTCCCGCTCTTATTTTGTTAGTCTTTGATCCCTCGCATAATAGGCAATAACCCTCTGGAGAATCACATCTTGCCATTGTACTTGTCTAATATTTATACCTCGGCAAGCTCCGGTTTACCTCACTGTCGTTGACGCGAATGTGATGACACAGTGCCAGCCCGTTCTGGCATTGGTGTTTCAAACAAGGGCAGAGAGGGCACTGGGGGACACCCATCGGAGCTCTGTGGCACTCAGGTTTGCTGTGTCCAGTTAAGAGGGTTATGGTCAGTGAGCACGACGTTTCTGTTCTCCGTAATGAAGTCATGAAAGGCTTGGCACACGGCCTAGCGGATGGCCCATAGTTCCAGCTTTATTTTTGAGGTGTTGTTTGAAAGACAGCCTTCTGTTCAGCCTCACATTAAGGTACGAATCTCCAGAAAATCAGGTTTTAAGTTGGTCACTTTTTGAAAAAGAGATTTCGACTATTTTTAAAGCACATAATGACTTATATTTGGTACACACAGAAGGTGAGATCTAAAACTTTAACAATATACCTATTAAAGAACACTACAAAACCTAAATAACGAGTAATTATTAAATGTAGATATAAATTCGTCTGTTTGTGAAAATTCAAAATCTACGGTGGTGACTGTTTTGCCTATAGCGCGCCGAATTCATCTCTTCGTGAAAACTCAAAAACTTGTTTTGCGCATAATGTCTCTTCGTGAATGTATATACATTGTATATACATCGTACGCGCTTTTTTTTGCACTCAAAGCAACGTTATTGCCATCTACGCAGGGACAAATTGTCTCTTCGTAAAAACTGACAATATGATTTGGGTGAAATTTCTCCATGTATGATTTTCGTAATCTTAATGATTCAAACTGATTTTGACAATATTAACTTTGCCAGAATGTTCGTTTCTATCCACAAAAAAACGAATTTTGTAAAAATAATGATTTCGGCCAAATTCGTGTCTTCCTCAAAACGCTGATGGTTATTTACCATACTTTTCTTTACTTTTTCGTTTATGTGCAATCGTTTTCATCATTTGGCCATTCAAATGAAAACAAAATAGATGACTAAAGTTACCAGTTTTTGCTTAGGTTCAAAATCTGTGTGTCTGAAACATTTCTATCAAATAGATATGTGTAATATAACGATCTAACGAAATAATAAAACGAAAAGGGACGGTGGTTTTCTTTTTAACTGTTGAACTTTTCTACCTGATTGTAAGTTTTAACAAATCTTTAGGGGGCATCTTTATGCTGACATGTTTTTAACCCTTTGACGTTTGTTTACTGTCTCTTGTTCGCTCTGGTTTTGTAAGCTGAATTACCCATCAATCTCTTGACGTGCAAGACATCGTGGCATGTATGTTTGGCAATTGTAATACCACCGGGAACACTTCTAGTGGGTAATTTGTCCAATGTTTTCTTTGACCAATTCCATCAGACGATCACATCTCCAATCATAGGTTCATTCCTTCTTCATGCGCGGCTTTTCGACCCCCTACTCTTTGTTGCCATTCTGAAAGGGCTAGATCTCTCTGGACCCTGGCTTTGAAGGCAGAGTGAGCCATTTCAGTCATGTTTAGGAATGAGGAGTAGGGAGGGAGTTGATTTAACTGGACCAGGGGAGGGGCATCTGGTGGTAGCTCTGCGATCACGTGTGGGCGGGCGTTATCATAGACAAAAAAGATCGGATCATCATGGGGAAACATATTCTCGCACTGGCGTTTCCGCCAGGAACCCCTTAAACCTCACTCTTGTGACGGTTTCAAATGCAATGCGCTGACGGACCAGTCCTATTTCAACAGAAACTGCAAAGGTTACATTGCAGTTGCGACCACGTTGCCCATAAACCACTCTTCTAGCTGAGACTCCACGAAGGGCTCGTCCGAACGAACGTCTCTTCCAGATATTATAGCCTGTCTCGTCGATGAAGACACAGTGGGCCAACACACTATGTTGGGAAACAACTGGCCGTACTCGACGCGCATGTCAAGTACGCGAGGGGAGTTCCTCACTTCAGGCACGTCTTCTGCTAGCTTCAGAGTTATCAACATGCCATCCAACGCTCGAGCAACGGTGCTGAGGTGAAAAACATGCGGCTTCTCAATCAGGGCATGCTATAGGTCTTCTTTCATTTGCTTTAGAGTTAGAAGGCGGTTCAAGTCTAGCAGGCGCTTTAGCTCGTTTCTCATTTCCTCGTCCATCTTGGTGTTATAAGCTCCTCCTTTGGACAGACTTTGACGGCGACCAGTGCGAACATAATTGGCAACAATGGACCTTGCAGTCGCTCTTTTGACTCCCAGAGTATCTGCTAGCTCTAGATAGTCGGCGTTGTTATTCTCGAATGCGTCGATCAAGTTTACCTATCCACATTTTGTACCCTACTGTAATGTCTACGGGCCGCCATATTTATGTCTGAACACATAATTAAGAGATAGATATAAAGGTGTACACACACTGATTGCAGACGTATGATATGATTACGATGAGATAGCCCAGGCTTCCATATTATAGGGATACGGATATGCAGGAATGTCCTACAATAGTTCTGCAATCAGCGCACATGAACATATTTGTATGGAATGCGCGCTATATAAATGTAATTATTATTAATATTATTATTAATACGGATATGCAGGAATGTCCTACAATAGGACTAGAAACATTTAGAATATGTTTGCCCATTTATGGAATTGAATGCTCGATCAACCCCTTGCTCCCGTTCAGACGAAATTGAATGATAAAAGCCATACTTTTAATTTGAATACAGCTGAACCGCGATAGAATGCTCGGAGAGCGAGATTGAATGATTCTTTGTAATTGTTGGATAACGCTCTGCACGATTTTTCATTTTCGATCTAAATTAAATGAGCCAGGGGTTTAAATGAATGTACGAAAAATTGAAAATGGCAGGAAAACCCTATATTATTATACCTCTATACAAAAATGTGCCTTTTTACAGCTTAGCAACAGTCATTTTGAAATGTACACCCTTGTAAACCATACATATAGACCAATTTTCATGTGCTGCACTAGTGGGCACCACGAATTTAAACAAAAAATAGGCTGAAATGTTAATTCATCCCATGGTCAAAGAGGGCCTGGTCAACAAGACACCACTGCATCACCCGTTGGAAAGTAGCTGGACTGTTACAAAGGCCAAAGGAAAACCTCCGCGTATACTCCCACAGTCCGAATAGTGTTATGAAGGCTATATCTTTTTCTGCCATGGCTACCTGGCAGTAGCCGGATGTTGTATCAAACGCGCCTGTCAACCAGGGGCAGAGGGAAAGACCTATTGGACGTCATTGCATTGAGCCTGCGATAATCCAAACATACGCGTATGGATTGGCTCTTTTTGTTTCCACAACTTTATCGGGAATGTCCAAGGGCTGTTTCTCTCTGGAATTATGTATGTCAACATTAACTTTTTGATTTGTTGTCGGACTTCTCGATGTTGTGACGGAGGAAGAGATCGGCAGTTCTTTATGGGCGGTGTGTCGCGGGTGTCGATTGTGTGTTTGACCGCATCTGCATATCCAAGGTCAGAGTCGTGTTTGGGAATAGCCCATCATATTTCTGAATCAGAAGGCCGAACTTTTTCTTCCTAGTCCAATGTGCCAAAACACTACAAATTCTGGTTCGCCGCATTTAGCACTAACTGAAGCAGACTGTAGGTCGTGGCCCCTCTGCGAGAATTTCTTTGGTTCATTTTTGAAGGCCTGTACTTCATCAACGTGGTGCAACTTTCCGACGCACGTGTGGGGGGGTAGTACGTATACCCAGCTAACAATCGGACGTTTTCTGAACGTTTTTTTAACGTTTTAAATTGGTTTTTTAAACGTTCAAAAAAAACGTTTTTTAAACGTTTTTTTGTGGTAGGTTTTGGACGTTTAAAAAACGTTTTTATTGAACGTTTAAAAAACCAATTTAAAACGTTTAAAAAACCAATTTAAAACCTTATCTCGTATTCGTTTTCCAGACCAGCTCTCCAGAAAACATTTAGACGTTTAGAAAACCTTTTAAGAACGTTTAGAAAACCTTTAAGAACGTCTAGAAAACCTTTAAGAACGTCTAGAAAACCTTTTTAGAACGTTTAGAAAACCCTTTAAGAACGTCTACACTGCAAAAAAATTGGGTGTTGAATAACACCAGTTTGAGGATCATACCGTTTTAACACTATAATTTTGTACATATTAACTGCATGGACAAATTACGTAATGAAATATTACAAAGAACTGACTTATTACACATTACACATCCATATACAATAATAATCTATTCCTACTGAATACGTACTACACACATAGCCATTGCCGTTGTTAGTTTTATACTACGCTTTTTTGTCCACGACGAAGTCGCAGCTAGTTTTTATGAATAATGTCAAAATTTGAAAACGAATAAAATGTAACGCGAATTTTTAACTATGTTTGCACAAAAATCAAAATTCAATCATGGAATCGTTTAAATAATTACATATTATGGTAAAATAAATGGGTTTTTGGACTAAATACAACAATTTAACATCGACTATTGTTAACATATACCATAATTCCTTATCGACCAATCAGAGGGCTTTATTTCACACACGCATGCGCACTAGGTCAAATTTAACACCAAAAGTACGTAACACCAGTACTTGATTTGAAACTAATACTTCAAGAATCATTTTACTTCATTTTAACACCAATGTTCATTCCAAAAGATTTAAAAAACATTGGTGTTAAAATTTTAACACCACAGTTTTTGCAGTGCCTTTTTAGGACGTCTAGAAAACCTTTAGACGTTTAAAAAACCTTTTAAGAACGTCTAGAAAACCTTTTAAAAACGTTCAAAAAACCTTTTAAGAACGTTCAGAAAACCTTTTAAGAACGTCTAGAAAACCTTTTAAGAACGTTCAGAAAACCTATTCAGAACGTTCAGAAAACCTTTCAAGAACATCCAACATAGCGTTTGAATATAAACGATGGCATGCACGCTGTACGTAGGCGGCCAGCCAGGCCGCGCCGGCGCACCGCATGATATCGATGTCACAAAATATAACAATTACGTACATCAACGACGTCGACAACGACCATATGGGCCACACGATGAGGATGACGATCATGATCATCATCATAATCATAATCATCATCGATCATCATAATCATAATCATCATCATAATCACCATCATTAGGCTACTCAATTTAATCATCAAAATAATAATCATATTAAATCATAATATTAAAAAACAATAATTAATTACAATTAGTTTTTATTTGACTTGGACGTAAAGAAAACGTTTTTTAAACGTCCAGAAAAAAAATCGTCTTTTTCAAACGTTTCGTAAACGTTTTGTAAACGTTTTAAAAAAACCTTTGCTTTGGGGCAAATATTAGGTCAAAATTAGATGTTCTCCAAACGTTTTTTAAACGTTTGTTAAAAATCAAGACGTAGCGGACGTTTAAAAAACGTTTTTTAAACGTTTATTTAGGACGAAGACCTAGCGGGCCTAATTAAACGTTTAAATAACGTTTTTTAAACGTTTATTTAGGACGAAGACCTAGCGGACCTACTTAAACGTTTAAAAAACGTTTTTTAAACGTTTTGTGTTTGCTGGGTAGCCTCTTGGTCAGTCTTATTTATTAGGGCCACCACACATTTACCTTTCACAACACGGACGAGCTCACACCGTAGACCAATGGCTGGTGGCAGGTTAGAACATCCATCTGGCTGTAGGAGGGCTTGGTAGCTCAAACCATTTGAACCAGGCTGAGCTGATGCCTGAACACAACTTGTCGCGGTGGTACAGCTAGGGTTGTGTCACAGGGTAGATAGCCTCGGCTGATGAGTCCCATGGTCGTCTCGAATTTAAATTGCTTTTTGCTGCAGTCGATGCCCTATTCCATACCCCCTTCACAGCTTACAGTCGAGCCATTTTTATTAAGTCACTCGAGTCGAATTGAGTCATTAGGTCGGAAAGATCGAGTCGAGTTGTAGTGTGCATTTCAGTAGAGTCGAGTGAGCAGTTTTTTTGCCACCCGGCTTGGATATGGTGCTATAGGAATTCCCGGTTTGTTTCCAAAGCGTTGGTGGTATTGCGGTTAAAATAGTTGCCTTCAAAGCAATTGACCCGGGTTTAACTCATTGTTTGAAATTGTGTATTCAATGTCGTGGTTTGTTCAAATGATGCTTATACGTATACGTCTATTAGTGCAATGTGAACTGGGATAATTAACCAAAGTACAGCGACTTACTGTATTTCGTGACTCGGCTGCAGTCGAGCCGTTTGAAGGAAGTGACTCTAGTAGAATTGCGTCATTAGGTCAGGAAGGTCGAGTTGAGTCGCAGTGTGCATTTCAGTAGAGTCGATTGAGCCGTTTTTGCCACCCGGCTTAGATATTGCTTCTAGGAATTCAAAACCTGTTCCCAAAGCGTTGATGGTATAGCGGTTAGAATAGTTGCTTTTCAAGCAATTGACCGGGATTCAACTCTTTCTAACTCTGAGCCAAGCGGGAACTTCATCACGGCTGAGACTTTCTTCTAACGTGCTTGCCTGTCTCCCTTTTTAAGGCCGGCCAGGCGGACGACCTCTGGCTTGGCGCGGCCAATTACGTTTCTGGCGTGCGGTTTGAGCATGATGAGCTGTTTTTGTTTGTTGTTTTGTTTTGTGTTTCTTCGACGGGAAGGAGGAGGAGGCTGCAGTTGAGATGAGATCAAGTAGGTCGTTATGGCTGTCCATTATTATCGCTAGGAGATATGGGAATATAGCTCAAGTGCTAGGGCTCAAGTTTTTGTCAAGTGTTTCTCGCCCCTGGTCAGGGATTAGCACACATGTGTAGAATAGTCTAAGATAAGCACAGGGCATTTGGCTCGGTTTGAAGTACCACAATGTACGCGGCCAGGGAGTTTTATCATTCTGATTGGTCCAAGATCAACATGTGACTCGATGACGTGTTATTGTGTGTGAGCTTACATGGATCGTTTTGAGCCAATATTCAAATCCAAAGATACAAATGCACGCCCCTTCGACAGCCGGACGGGTGGCCGGGTTAGAGTATCATCGTGTTTATTGGGAAAAAGCGTATTCATACATGCGGCTCACGTTTTTTGTTATTATTTGAACGATTCTCGGTCACATGAGGAAGGACGTGTAACGCTGGGTTATGTGGATTTGTTTTCTCTTTCTGTGAGACTATTATGTTTTTTAGTTAAAGATAAAGTTCTGTTGCAAGGAAATAGCAAGGAGAAACCGGTTTATGCAGGCATACTTCAAGGAAAGAACAGGGTTGTTTTTGTTTTGTTTTATCAATCCTACAGTTAGCTGCAGTGAATCAGAACTCATTTTATATGGGAAGGGGATGGTGTTTATGAGAGTTTTCACAAGCCAGAACTTTTTCTCATCGTTTTTTGTAATTTTTGTTGGAGATGCTGAAACGGTTCTGCTGCGTGAGGTATCATAGGATTTTATGTTTGTGGCTGGTCTGCAGATATAAATCTGTATATTTATGATTTGCTGGTACGATTGCAGTGTGGTTGCGTAACTATACTGCCCACAGCGTACATCTTAATTTAATTGTTGTTTTCTTATTGAGATACGCTTCTTGGAGGTCTGAGTTATGATTCACTGCAGCTAACTAGGATTGATCAAACAAACAAAACAAAATTAAATTATTATTCCTTGAAGTATGCCTGCATAAACCGGTTTCTTTTTTTTGTTTTCTTGCAAAAGCCGTTCATCCTTAACTAAAAAACCTAATAGTCTCACAGAAAAAAGGGGAAAAAATCCACCTAATCCAAAGGCACTTCATCTTTAACTAAAAAACCTAATATAAAAAATCCACATAACCCAGCGTTACACGTCCCTCAATTTAATGTCCTTCCCATTGTGACCGAGACTCGTTCTAATAATAAAAAATAAAAAACGTGAGCCGCATAATATGATTACGCCCTTTCCCAAGATACACATAAGCACTTCATCTTTAACTAAAAAACCCAATAGTCTATCAGAAAAAAAGAAAAAACAATCCACATAACCCAGCGTTACACGTCCTTTAATTTAATGTCCTTCCCATGTGACCGAGACTCGTTCTAATAATTAAAACCAAAAACGTGAGCCGCATCTACGATTACGCTTCTTCCCAATAAACACAACAAAACAGGAAACCACGCAAAACCAGACATAAACATTGTCAGGTGGCAATGTATTTTCCATGGTAATTTAAAGATAAAGACCTCTAGGACAATTTTCTCTTTAATTTTACTAGGGTTGACCTACTCAATTGTTGTTATTCCCCTCCCTCAAAACACCCATAAAATGGTTGTCAATCTCCGGGTCCAGGTCTAAATGTAGCCCTAAATGTAAAAAAAAAAAAACCAGTTGGGATACACAAGTCACAAATACTTGATCTCCACAACAATTTCTACAATCAGTCCCATTTATAGGCCACAGGGCCTCTTTTTATTCAAAATTATCTGAGGGGATCACAAAATATTAATGACCTCGCGCGTATATAATTCACGTAAATTGGTGTGGTGCACCTATATATAAACAAAGCATGCACAGTGCGCTTGCGGTCGGATTGAAGGAAGCAAAGTAAGTCCACGGAGGTAAGTCCGACCATGAAGGCGAATCAGGTATTTTTAGACTCTGTTGCGAAAAAAAAAAATGCTAATTTCCCTCGACATCGTGCGCACGGGGCAAAAACATTTTAATTTTTTTTAAAAACTTTTACATACATGCTGGATAATAATTACCTATGACGATTTTAAAGGCATCTCTCATTCTCAAGAAAAAAAAGCGAGAAATCTTGGACAAATGGATAAAAAATGACCCGAATGATTGGACCCTTGTACACTTTCAATAGGCGGCAATCCACTTCACCTCACGGACCTCAGTTACATAAATTATCATATTTATTAGGGTGAACAGGTCTATTCCCTGAAGCGAATGTTCGCAGTGAATACTTCGTGACGTCAAATTCGCATTTGCTTTCGCGTGAAGTATGATCCGACGATGAAGGCGTAAAAGGCTCTTAAAATATGACAGAATCACATAAATGTGCAACAAATAAATCGTGACTTTTTTAAGTTATAGGTTTAAGCTACCATTTATTTCAGGCTAAATGCACGTGTTTCGAAAAGGTCGCTGTGTGGAAAATACAAAAAGATTGTTGACAAATATAAGTTGAACAATAACTAGTCAGACAACATAATCTGCGAATTCTTTGTACTAGTAGTTTTCACACACACAAAAACTAACGGAAAGTGTTACAAATTGTAATGGTGAAAATTTAGTTGCACAGCGATCATTACGACGTCACGGCCCAACAACGCCCAGTCACCGCGCTTAGGATGCAGCCAGTTCGGCATAGAATGCATGCTAAACAAGGATATTATTTGGCAAGCTGCCGTAAACAATTTGACGTAATAGGCACATGACCAATCAGATGGCATTATGCTAATAAGCGGACACTATTTTGCACAGGACAGCTTTTGAGCGGCACAACACCTACCCTAAAATTGGAGAAATATTTTACACCGCTATTAACTAAAAACAACTGCCTGAATTATTCTCAATGTTTGATAAATGTACAATAACAAAAATAGCAATTTACAGTACATGGGACAACTACCATGAGCTAAAAGAACACGAAACAATTTACAATATTTAACCCTATAATAGGCCCAGGGGGCAAAACTTCACGAAATGTTGTCCTAAGTAGTGGGGCTGTCAAGTGACTATTATGCACTTTGTGGCATTTCGGTTCTTCATGCCACTGAAGAAAATTTTAGATATGGAGGCATTTCATATTTGACTCCTGGTTACCTCTGAGAGGTCAATGACCTTTACATACTCTATTTATAGCACTTGTTCTTGAAAACTATGACACACTTGTTAATCATCAAGTCAGATATATTTAGGTCACCCAATTACATCATTTTTTAGGGTGTAGTGATTAAGATGTCAGTTTATGTACCTATATTACAGAGAATCTAGAGACTTTTCAATTTTGTATTAAATACATGTATATATTTAAAACAAAACAAAAAACATAACACTATGATTGTTAAATATATCGGTGCAATGTTTGTGTTGTTGCTAAATCTGACCATGACGAGTTTTGGGGCTTTTAGCTGACAGAGGTCATTTTCTGGGCTGAAGGCCTACAATACACCAACCCCAACACACATCTATGTTTACACCTTCCATTGTATATACTTCTTATTGTCCCTCTTGTGTTTGTACGTTGAAGTGGGATACACCATTTGCAAATATCAAAAATGTTTACTACAAAATATTAGGAAATATCTTACTTATTTGAAAGTAAATAATGATTGTAGACAGCCAGCAAAAAGGTTTGCGCTAGATATCCTGTAATTGTTGCAAAAAAGCTTTTTTTTATTTAAACAAAAACAAAACATTCACGATCGCCAGAACGCGATCGCGAAAAAACCTAGAACATAAAAACTGCCTGACGCCAGTTAAAAACGATAGTCGTTTTTCTTGCTTTTCTCAGCATCCATGACTGTAAAACTTCGGACAGGTCAGTTAAACGATATTTACTCTAAAATACAACACCCCAAATCCGGGTGAAGTAATCGAACGCTGTACTCATAATTAAGTATAAACATTACTTCCATTATACACACAATAAGAAAACATACATGCAGCATGGCAATATACAGAAAGCATAAGAAGAAGCCTGTTTAAAACTAAACTGATACTCACTACAGCACACATAGTTTGTCTCTTTTTATATAAACTAATGGTGTCTAAAAGTATGATGAATCATTTTGCGAGAATGGAATAAATTATTTCTACTAAACAAAATAATATAATCAAGAGAACAGAGTCATTTCGAAATGTCAAAAACAATTATTGCCAGGGATCAAAATTTGGTAAGACGTTTGGTAAGGCGCGAAGGGTATAAATGTATACAGATTATGTTAGTCGATTATAGTTGTATTTAATTTGAGCATTGTTTATTTGGGTATTTTATAGGTTTTCCTGACTATTTTTAAATATTGTTCATTCCACTTCACCAACTATCACAAATTTCGTCCGAGAAAAACATTTACACGTTTTAATATACCAATTCAATTTCAAATGATTGTCAGTCGAGAATATTGGTCATTACATATCAAATTCGTCTAGGGTAGCATTTAGAGATATAATTCGTCTGATATCGATGAACAATTGGACAATTTTCAAAGCATGACGTTGTGACGCAGGCCTCAATGATAAATATAACTAGCATAAAGGAGTATATGGCAAATCGTAAACACGCACTTGGTGGACGTTCGTTTTGTTCATAAAGACATAACCTTGCCCCCATCCAAACTGTTGATAAACTGATGTTGATAAACTGATATTTTTTCTAATTAGTAACAGTCTGTTGGTTAGGGTTTATTTTATCGCAGTAGTTGTACCGCTCAGTGCAGAATTACTGCAGCGGTACCGGGTGAACCGACATTTTCAGAAAGACATTCCTATAGATTGGTGTGCTAACTAAAACCAACCCAAAAACTTCTCAAAAACCTATTTGAAAATACAGTGGAACGCCGCTATAACGAAAATCACGCGTGATCCACACATTTTGTTCGGTCACGGTTAGTGGCGCCTTACGGGGGGGGGGGGGGGGGGGGGGGGGGGATTTGCTACCCAAGTTGTTTCCTTGCCCCCCCCCCCCCCAGTTTCTCATAACACCTTATGATTTACCACAACTTGAAGTATGGTTGAAGATAGAAAGTGAATCATCGGTTCTGTGGACACATTTTTGGCCAATGAAAGCATTATAAAGATTGGTTTTGAAAAAAAAATTACGTCACTGTTAAATCAATTGAAGGACACAAAATATTGCCTTTACTTGTAATAGTACGCATCCGTTATACAGGGGGCAATAACAACAACAATGCATTTTTAACAAACGAACCAAACAAGACAACTTGATGTCAGCGCCCTCTTGTGGTCGCTGACAGAAAAGCATTTATGCACAATAGATTTCCCCTGACTACAGTACTTTGGTAGACAAAACACGCCGCACATGCATACAGCTAACGTCTTTGTATTTTGTGCAGCCAACGTCAGTCTTTGAACATATGTGTGTATACATGTGTTTGTTTATGGTGTAAATGGAGGACACATGCCTGGCGCCACGTAGGTGAATTGGGGTTAGTGTTAGAATGGAGGACGTCCTCGATTGAGATTCGTGTACAAAACCAATGAGAGCCATCGGAAAAAGTTTGTGGACAAACAAAGGACATCATCGCATCGAGAGGAACAAAAGAACTCCTCGATTCACACCATAAACAGTACATGCAATTTGATACATTTCTCATTCATAAAAACAGGCGTGCGTGATGTTGTGCACACACACACACGGCAAGTGGGTAAATGCCGTCAATAGGGGACGGGGCATTGTCCGACCGTCTTCCCTCTTTTGTTTGTACTCTAACGTTTTCGGATGATCGCCATAGGATTTGCACACGAGTCTGAATCGGGGACCTTTGCGGAATAGGGGACCCCATTGTTCCCTTTGTCATACGTCCCCTATTTCAATCAAAAACAAACGCATGGGTGTGTGTACATGTACAAACTATGTACATGTATACATAATGGCTATTTAGTTGGTACATTACTGCCAGGTTTATTCGCTGCATTGAAATTGTCTCGTGTTTGGCCGTGATGAGTACCCATTAATTAACTACATAGTTGCAGCGTCAGAAACGTTTCCCGTGCACGCTCATTTTCGGCTTAAAAAGTCAGGGGAAAGTGGCCAGAAAATGCCTCAGATTGGACAACAGAGCATGATCTAGAACCTAAAATTTCCCGGGGCCATTAAGCGGGCCCCGGACCCCACGCCGTAAAGTCTTCGCGATCCGCGCTTGCAGTGTCTGCCCCCTGAATTTGATTCTTGCCCCTCCCCCCAAAAAAGAAAAGAAATTGCCCCCCCCACCCCCCCCCCCCCCCCCCCCCCCCGCCCCTAACCTGGAGAGTCTTGTGCCGCCACTGGTTACGGTATGTCGATCGTTCGGTATCGTACCTATTATATAAAGATATCATCCGTCCTTTTAAATAGCGCCCTGTTGTTACCTTAAGTGCACCTTCTTTTATTTACCACACCGAATTCTAAAGCAACTTTTGGTTTTTCTCTTCTATTCATTGGGGACCCGTCACTTAACATAAAGCACCAGCCGTTTGGCGTTTGGGAATGCGGCGTATTTTTTGCCGCATGAGGGCAAAATCGCGTTTATTGAAATAGTTTTAGTAATTTTACTTTATCTAAAAATTGAATATTAGGAAAACAATTTTTTGGGGGGAGCTGTAAGAATATGAAACTGACGTGGATTATCTCCTAATCACTTTTAATTATACCCCAAAATACCGTGACCACAGCGCCCTCTACGTTCAATAATACGGCCTATTAACATGGCCTATAAATAAGAGAATAAATGTGTGTTCGAGAGGTTTTAATCACTCTGTTTAATACCGCTTGGAGTCTGGGTGCTGATAATAATTACCCGAGCAATTTTTCGTTTATTTTTCAATGATTATTATAGTACATTGAATTGAAACTAACAGATCGACAAATACGTCAATATTATCAGGTATTTTGACTGGCTGTAAACAAACATTGCGTAACATCTAGCAGACGATAATTGTTGTAAATTCTTAAACGTAATCTTGCAAACACTAATTCAAGCATCGCTTGGGGGCGCAATAACTAGCCGTAGGCTCTACCGTAGCCACGTCCGAATTACATTTGCCTTAGCGCCTACATAGACGGAGCTGTAGCTGTAGATGAAGGCCGTAGCTCTAGACAATCGTTTCGGACACGGCCTATTACTGACATTGGCAACCCCGTTCCCAGGGTGTTGAGCTGTACGCGCCCAACACTACCCGCTCTTACTAATGGAGACGAGGTACGGTTGGAGATAAAATGAACCCTGAGGACGGGTATAATGCGACATCGCGTGACAGATTTTGTTGCCAGCAGGGCCCAATTTCTTGGCTCTGCTTACCGTTAGCGAGAAATCCCTGCTTACTATAGCAGAAAATTCGGTGCTTACGGTAAACGTATTTCACGCGTTAGCGAGGAATTTTTGTCTCTGAGCATGCGTACATCCCGTAACTATAAGGATTATGTGCTTACATGGTAAGCACATAATTTTTTCTGCTAGCGCGGTTAGCGGAAAATGGTGACCGTAAGCGCGGAATTCTGTGGTTAGCAGAGCCAAGAAATTGGGCCCTGGTTTTAAACACTTCCAGCCATGTCTTTATCGTCCGTTTAATACCGGCCATGTGACGGGCTCTCGACCAATAGGAATGCCTAAACTGTCCCAGGTATTTATGAATAGCGTTTGATATACCCAGTGGATAAAAATGTGTTGACATATTTTTAAACAACAATGTTGAATATTATGGGACACACAAATCGGGAGCCGAGGAAAGTGTTCGGTATAGCTGAAAGTTCGGTATAGCGGTGTTCGGTATAGCGGCGTTCCACTGTAATAGTTTATTTTGACCAATATTTGTATTAAAATGATCCATATCAATGGTTATTTCTACCACTATTTTGGTTAAAATTGATTGGACACACATCTACCAATCAGTTGTTTATTTCAACCAATTTTTTTTAGGGTGTAGTTATTAAGATGTCAGTTTATGTACCTATATTAAAGAGAATCTAGGGGCTTGTGTATTAAATACGTGTATATATATATTTGTAAAATTTGTAAAAAATACCATATGATTGTTTAATATATCAGTGCAATGTTTGTGTTGTTGCTAAATCTGATCGTGACGAGT
Organism: Crossaster papposus; assembly: GCA_037893245.1. Classification (NCBI taxonomy): domain Eukaryota; kingdom Metazoa; phylum Echinodermata; class Asteroidea; order Velatida; family Solasteridae; genus Crossaster; species Crossaster papposus. The sequence continues at coordinate 1,153,340 of JBAIAA010000321.1, forward strand.
TTCTGGGCTTTTAGCTAGCAGAGGTTATTTGCTGGGCTGACGGCCTACAATATATGGTGGACCTGGAGGGATATCGCAAAGTCGTAAAAATTGAGGTCAATATTCCTATTAAAATTTGCAATTTTCCCCCAAAGTCGTGAATCTAGTTCGCAACTCGTACACCAAAGCCACCACACATCTATGTAAACACCTTTCATTGTTTAAACTTCTTATTGTCCCTCTTGTGTTTGTACGTTAAAGGTAGGATAGCCTACACCATTTGCAAATATCAAAAATGTTTACTACAAAATGATTAGGAAATATCTTACTTATTTGAAAGTAAATAATGATCGTAGGCAGCCAGCAAAAAGGTTTGCGCCAGATATCCTGTAATTGTTGCGAAAAAAATATATATTTATAAAAAAAAAACATTCACGATCGCAAGACCGCGATTGCGAAAAAATCAAAAACATATGAACTGCCTGACGCCAGTTTAAAACGAACGTCGTTTGTCTTGCTTTTCTCAGCATCCATGATTGTAAAACCTCGGACAGGTCAGTTCAACGATATTTACCCCCAAATCCACCCATTTATGATAATTCAAACAATTACCAATGGTGTATCCTACCTTTAACTTTTGTGAAAGGCCTCCGTAGGTTTTGTATATACACGATTTTCAATCGTGGACTGTCTGTCATTCGTGGACCATTATTGTCCTCTATTTTTGGTATACGTCCACTATTTGAATGCAGATTCAAACTCAACCATACCAGTATTAATAATAGCCAACTTGCACGCGAGACAACTCGAGCGCTGGAGGTCTCAGATAGTATGATCGTTTATCGTATGTAGCTTTTGAAGCCTGCAGGACCATATTAATTTACCAACCCAGGCGAAACCTGTACTGCTTAAGAATATTCATGTTCAGGTATCTTGTCTATACATACTCCAAGATATCAGATATTAAAACATGCTGACGAGTCAGTCAGTCAGTGCATGACATTTTGTCTCATGGGAAATAAAAATACAGCACTGCACAATATTCACTAATGGAAAACAAATATAGGTTTTCCCGGCTATTTTAAAACACTTCTCATTTAAATCCACAATCTCTCACATTTAATTTCGTCCGAGGTAAAAAATCTAACGCTTTTACGACATCAATGTAGTCATTTTGATCACTTTATTCAAACACTGTCTCGGGAATATTCGTCAATACAGATCAAGTTTGTCTAAGCTGTTGCCGGAAGCAGAGATCGAATTCGTCTTATTATTATCAATCAATTTCAAACTTATGTTAAATCAATTAGTCGGACGTGTGCTTGACTCAAACACACACCGGACTAATTTGCTTAGCATAAGTTTATAACATTGATTGATGTAAGACAAATGTTATCTCTTAATGCTGCCTTTCGGCAACAACTTAAAAGGAATTTGATCTAGAATGACGAATATTCCCCCCAAAATGTTTAAAATAATATGAGTGACCAAAATTCGAAATTGAATGGTAAATTATTAAATTGATTTATAGGTAAAACAAGCGTATGAAATTCCAACGAAATTAAATGTGAGAGTTTGAATGAATTTATTTTTAAACAGCCGGGAAAACCCATAGTAATGCACATACGAGTTGGCTCACGTACAATACAAGATAGCTGGTGTATGAGTTGACCAGCTGGTGGTCGACTGGTTTGTAATCAGTCTCGATTTGGGCAGCAGTAGGCATGTTCGTCTCCGTACGGTCGAGGCGTGTTTGCTATGGCACCTTCGTAACACTCGTTGTCTTGAGCCATGCATCCATTAACCTTTGCATCGCGATTTGGTGTAGCTAGGTAGCACCAATCCGAACTTCGGTAGCCGTGATCATAAGCCTCCTTTAGCTCGGCCAGGGTGCAGAGATGAGCTGCTAACGCGGAGCAGCCGCTGATCTGCCCGGTACGGTCGGTGAGATTGTAACTCATCAGAGAGATGAATGGTTGTCGGTAGCTCACCGGGATGGAGCAGCACAGGCCCGGAGACAGGGCGGTCAGCGGCTGGTCGCGGTAGGTCAATCCGGTCTCAGTCAGCACGGCCAGGCTGTCAGGATCGGCGTACCATGAGCCATGGCCAGGTGTGGCCTGATAGCCCTCATTATAGGCGTAGTGAAGCTCCCATTTAAAGCAGAGGTGCTGGTCGGTCCTACGACAGTCGGAGGCGGCCGATGCGTACGTGTGATACCAACAATCAGTCAGGCTAAGTGAAACTGAAAAGATAATAGTAAGAAGCGAAACTGTGGCCTACGCTATAGACGATGTGCCCTATATTTACATCTGTATTCAAATGGCCTGGCGATATGCGCACGCATCATGGTTTGCATTGGGTTAAGGGGGACGTCGCAGATCAGATCAACTTTGAATTATGTGACCTGCGATGTCATCCTCAACCAAATGTTATGATGCGTGCCCATACCGCCGGGCACAAAAGCAAACAGAGGTCACATCGTCTATACATAACTCCATAATAATGTTAGCCTGTCGCGCGCTGTGGAAGATACAAAGGACGATCAATATTTATTTGTTTTATATTTATTTATTGAAATAGGGTAACAAGATCAGCACAAGCTGTTTTCCATCAATGCTCTCTTAAAATTTATTTACAACAGGACAATTAGCACAACAATACAACAAATTACAATCATATAAAATAAAGTTTCTTATTGTTTTGGAATGTATATTTATTTTTCTCTTTCTATTCGTTACAAACTGAACATATCTTACCTTCATCTCCATTTCTTAGCATCTCAGCCAACCTTGCCTGAAAACAAAATAGTAAATAGAATTTTAAAACCGCAGCCAAAGTTTTGAAAAGAATTTGAAGAAATTCAGTGCAAGAGCAATATTTACCTTTAACCCTCTTATATACCGTGCAGTTACCATAGAGCTGTCAGACCTTTCAAAACCTTTCAAGTTTCCTGGACTAAAGGGTTTTGAAAGGTGAGAAAGCTGTCTGACAAAAGAAACCTATGAACGATTTTGAAAGGTAAAACAACTCTCTGAACAAACTGGTGTGAGGTTTTGGAAAGTCTGGCCGTTTTCTGATAGACTTCCCATACCTTTATCATAGGGGCATACCATACCAAATAAAAGTTGAAATGTTTTGAAATGTTTAGCTGTTTTCTGTGAGAGATATTCTATATAATGTGCTGGGGAGTAATTCTACCTTTCAAAACATTTCAAAAGGTTTTGAAAGGTCAAACCATGTATGCATAGCAACTGTACTGATATTTGGTTGAGCAATAGCTCCACCTTTCATTTTCTTTCGCAAGGTTTTGGAAGGTCTGGCCGTTTTCTGATAGACTTCCCATACCTTTATCATAGGGTGTACCATAGCCCAGTTTGTCTACCTTTCAATTCCTTTCAAAAGGTATTGAAAGGTGTGGTAGTGCAATAGCAACAAATTCTGGAGCGTTTTGAAAGGTTCATACTTTTTTATATCCATTTTGCCCAGTAAGCAGATTTTGAAAGGTTTTGAAAGGTGAAACCATAGGAGGGTCAATGTACATCGCAGGGGGGTGGGGGGGGGGGGGGGGGGGGGCGGAGGGGGGCCCTTCGAGGCTGCAATTGCGAAACGCTGTGGTACCGTCCATTATCAAAATAGGGGGGAACAATTTTTTCTTGCGAAAAATAAAGAGTTTTTGGCATCAAATCTTAACATCTTGTCTTTTGTAGTTGAAAAAAGTTGTTATTTACCTTAATTTGTATCATCCAATGACAAAAATTGTATTAAAAATAAAAAAAGCAGTCGAAAAAAATGAACGTTGACGTTGCTGTACGTGGAGATTGTGCACAAATACCCAACCGACGTCAACAAATACCTCGCCTAAAAAGGGCAATAATAATCGATAAATTGTGAAAAATGCTGCTTCGAACCCACTAATTTTTTTCCATGGATACGTTAAAAAAGGAAGTAGCAGTGATATAATGAATTTGTAAAAAAATCTGTCTGTGAACCCCAAATTGTAAGCACACCAGAAGGGGACCCATTATTTTACAGAATGATTCAGACACTGCCATCATTCCCAAACAGTCCAGTAAAGATAATTTGGTCATTTATTTGTTTGATGTTTGCAAATATGTTTGTATATTCACTTGTATATAATTTTTGCAAAAATAACGCAATAGTATTGCAAAATAACACAATAGTATTGCGTTTTTTTGCAATAAATATTGAGTTATTTTGAAAAAAACTATTGCGTTATTTCGCAATAAAAATATGTTTACACTGTTAAGAGTGAGTCCACGTAAATATTTCATATGAGTGTCCTCGGCATTTTTGATTTTTTTGTAATATGAAAGGACTTGGTAAGCAAGTAACAACAATAAAAAAAAACGATTTTTATTGCCCGTTGCCATAGTAACAGGCCACTTTGGGCCTTGTAGGCCTGTGAATTACTCCTACTGAATAAGCAGCATTTTTGACGGCGAAAATTTAGACTAACCCCCTCCACAACATTTCTTACATACCATTTTCTGATAACATTTTATTAGTGGCATATAAAAAGAGGAAACAATACTGCAACTCAATCTTATGATTTGAAAAGGCGCCAGATTCATAAAAGTAAGATTTGTGTGTGTATTACTTCAAACTGAAGGAAAAGCTCAAATTCCATTTTTCCAGATTTTTGGGAAAATGACCATTTGAGGGGGGAAAATAGGTTAAAAATTACAATTTTACAAGCTCTGAAAACATGCTTCAATGCATGTTCTACAAATAGCATAAGGGTGGCATTTAAAACATTAAATTTTTGTCTCAAGTAAGAGCAAGGATGATGCTTTGTAATGATATAGTTGATTTTGTGATAAAAGTTTGTAATTTTGCTGGGTGATTATTTTAAAATAAGCAAAAACAACCTGTTTTTGCGGCCCCAAAATTGGCCAAAAATATTTCATATTAAAAAAAAAAAAAAAAATGCCGAGGACATTTATATAAAATATGTACGTGGACCCACTCTTCAAACCTGGCACGATCGGGCTTCGGTAATAATGTCTTTTGGGATACACACTTTGTTAATCAACTTAAAGGACCTTTTTTCATTTAAAATAATCGAATCGAAAATAACCTGTTTTAAAGCGTGTTCGAAACGAGCCTGAATAATTCTAGAATCCATCGGTTGTAGGTATAGGTAAAATCTTCGCGTCACTTATTTAGTGATAACACAAGCTTACTCCTGTCACAACACTAACTGGTGTTAGTTACTATTATTCATACTTTCCGAGTAATAAGCATTTAAATCTCGCTAGTTGCTCTTTTTAAGACACCTGTATATGCCAACATTCACGCGGTGCATCAGTGGATATCACCGTCACGGAATTCAGGTAATGCCGATGTCACCAAGAAAAGTTCCCTCTGAGACGCGACAAAACGAATTCTAAATTTATATCATTTAAAAAAAAAAAAAATGTCATGAAGAGGAATTAAATGTGTTTAAAAGGAGTATAGGAACATTTTTTATTGATCATCCCATGGTATCAAAATAACCTGGTAACACCATACAAATCCATTTTTGACTCTACCCTTATTAACCTGTCTAACCCTGTTAAACCTAATTCCCAGTCTTGTTTTTCTGACCATACTTTATCTCATAGCTTTGATTCAACTTCATAAAGAAGATCAAGAAACAGATTGATGAATATCCTACCTCCTCCGGACCGTAGTAGTCGGTACCGGCTCTTCCAGTCAGAGCCATCGGGTATCGCGAGGCTGTAGCCCCGTTCAACTCACACCGTCTCTCCCCTTCTGAGTAGTGCAAAGAGAAGCAGCCATCATCGATGAAACACTCCCTAACGCACAGGACCTGTGACGCTACCGTCAGGTTGCGGTAGCCGTGACCGGGCAGGATGCGGTTTGCTACGCGGTTGAAATCACGCTGCAGGCCCCACGAGCAACCCCTGGTGCACGGTTTCGATAGACCATCTTGGCAGCATGACCCAAAGAAAGCCTCGATCACCAGGCCAGGTATGAGAAGGAGCAAAACTAACATTTTATCTTTGTTTTCGGTTTTATTTTGTAGAGTTTTGCCCAAATAGTCTACATGGACGGTCCTTCCTTTTTGAAGTACGCAGTTTAAATAATGATGGAGACTCCGAGGGGTATGAATCGGAATTGAAATGAAGGAATCGATCTTCTTAAATTGTCAACCTTGATGGAGGCAATAATGGCGTGACTGCTCGTTTTCTAAATTAAATTTCTTTATGGACAGCAGTAGAACAAATTCTAACAAAGAGATATTAATAAACGTGGATCCAATTATTAATCTCTATGGAAACCGCTGATAAACAGTACCACAATTGCAGCTCCAGAATAACAATATCGCGAACCGCTACACCGGTTAGTATTAAGTGTCTTCCGTATTGTGACGGTGAAGAAACCTTTAACGTTTTCATTTGATACAGAGAACTAATGGCGAACTCAAGGACATTTTAGCTGATGTCGTCGTGTTTTTTTCTGGGTTCCAGACACGAGACTCCTGAAACATTAAAGGGATGGTATATCTTGTGCAACTATCCATACAAATTACAACCAAACTATTGTTTAAAACTTACTTAATGGAAATTGTTCTCTCTGGCATGCTGGCATTTTGAAGAAAATAATAGGCCTAAACGAAGACAAAAATGCGTCTCAGAGACATATTTTTGGGAAATTTCCATTAGTAGTTGGTTCAAAATCAAAAACTTAGAATGTTATTTTCTCGGAATATACAGCATCCTTGGTGCTTGGTACGCCAGCGTACACCAGCGTGTGAGTAGCGGGTTGATAACGATCGTCTAGCGTGTTCGACGCGTGAGTAACGAACCTCGAACGCGCCGCCAGCGTGTGCAGTCACACGCTGGCAAACGCTGGAAATTGTAGGTATGTTGAAAAAAATATGTTTTCCTCAGCGTGTGAAAGCGTGTCCCAGCCTGTGAGTAACGCGCTCAGCGTTTGCTAACGCTGGCCTAGCGTTGGTCAGCGTTTGCCAGCGTGTTGCCAACATTACAACACGTTACTCACGCGTTGGCCTAAAATGTTCTGGTGTGACAGGGCCATAACGTGTTGTAATTTTGGCAACACGATGGCAAACGCTGACCAACGCTAGGCCAGCGTTAGCAACACGCTGAGCGCGTTACTCACACGCTGGGACACGCTGTCACACGCTGAGGAAAACATATTTTTGTCAACATACCTACAATTTTCAGCGTTTGCCAGCGTGTGACTGCACACGCTGGCGGCGCGTTGAAGGTTCGTTATTCACGATACTCATACGCTGGCGTACGCTGGCGACACGCTAGTTATGGCCCTGTCACACCAGAACGTTTTAGGCCAATGCATGAGTAGAGGGTTAAAAATAGTTGATACGCTGGCAATCGCTGAACTTTCACAGAAAAAGTCAAGTGGAACCGTGATTTCAGCGTGTCCTACAGGTTGATAACGGGTTCATAGCGTATGCCAGCGCTCAGCGTGTGGGGAACGCATCACTGATTAATAGTAAAAGTACGACCGCTGGTCGCCAGCGTGTGAGTAGTGGGTTGGTGACGATCGTCTAGCGCGTTCGACGCGTGAGTAACGACCTTCATGCGCGCCGCCAGCGTGTGCAGTCACACATTGGCAAACGCTGAACATTTTAGGTATGTTGAAAAATGTATTTTTGCCTCAGCGTGTGACAGCGTGTTCCAGCGTGTGGGTAATGCGCTCAGCGTGTTGCGAACGCTGGCCTAGCGTTGGTCAACGTTTACCCGCGTGTTGCCGAAATTCCAACAAGTTACTCACGCGTTGGCCTAAAACGTTCTGGTGTGACAGAGCCATTACTGTAGTAGCGCGTCGGCTTTTTATACAACTAATTATGTGGTCGTTGCCGTACGCTAGCGCGCGTTGGACCGCGCTACTCACGCGCTGGGCGGTCGTTCATCAGTCGTCGAGCGCGTTACTAACGCGTTATTTACGCGCTGGCGAACGCTATGAACCCGTTATCAACGCGTTATAGACACGCTGAAATCACGGTTCCACTTGACCCTTTCTGTGGAAGTTTAGCGTTTGCCAGCGTATCAACTATTTTTAACGCGATACTCGCGCGTTGGCCTAAATTTCTACCACTACATTTAATTGTATTGGCGTTTACGTAGCTTTTCAGTCTTTTATGTTTCTTCTTCTCTATAATATAATAGCAAGGCTTTATTTCACGTTATGTACGTTAATTTCTACAATTTTTCCGATTAGTTTTAATTTTTACGTGGGAGGATAAACATTTGTGAGAACACCTCAGATGTCCAAGCGAATGAACCAATAGAAATGCGCGTTGGTTCGCGTGCCTTTGGCTGTTTTTCGAACCCCAGCTTTGTCTTCGTCTCAGGCTTTATTCATACAGTTTAGCAGTATGCTGTAGCCCGAGACGGATTCAAAGCAGGGTTTGGGAAATGGCCTTGGTCTGTTTGTAACGGAGGCTCTGATTGGGCGCATGATTTAACGCAGGGGTTTGAGCGCTATAGTAGAAAGCGCGTAAAAGCGCTGCGTGGCTCAGGATGCGATACAATAAGCGTGGTGTGTTTCAGAAAGGAAGTTGCACAGACTATTGGAACAAGATATACGGAATTCAGTGAAACCGACAACAAAAAGAAGATGTTATTTTTGCTCCTTTTCGTCCCAATAGCTGGCCTGGTGACCGAGGCTTTCGTCGGGAACCACTGCCAAGATGGTCAATCGAAGCCGTGCACCAGAGGTTGCTCGTGGGGCCTGCAGCGTGATTTCAACCGCGTAGCGAGCCGCGTCTTGTCCGGTCACGGCTACCGCAACCTGACGGTAGCTTCGCGGGTCCTGTGCGGCAGGGAGTGTTTCATCGATGATCACTGCTTCTCTTTGCAATACTCGGAAGGGGAGAGGCGGTGTGAGTTAAACGGGGCTACAGCGTCGCGATACCCGATGACTCTGACTGGAGAAGCTGGTACCGACTACTACGGTCCGGAGGAGGTAGGATATTCATCGATCTGTTTATTTTGCTTCTTTATGAAGTTGAATCCAAGCTATGAGATAAAGTATGATCCAAAAAATAAGGTTGGGGATTAAGGTTGCGCTACCGACTGGACCCATTCATGACCCTCCTATGGGCATTTTTTACAGGGTTGCCCTTTCTCTTGCTATTATAATGTTTGACTGAATGATTTCTAACCGTACTTTTCCCCGAGAAACATTCATCTTTCAATTTTATCTTTGATTTCAGCCACTCCGACTACCCACCGTCCTTAATAAGCGAGGCTTTTAACGTCAAAATACCACGTTACAAGTTGATATAATGTTATAATTGCCACGCTAATAAGCGATAGACTTCAACATCAGGCCAAATGTGATTATATCCCTTGAAATAAAACAACTCAGACGGTACAACGTTTTGCAGGATATCAAAAGAAAGTATTTGGACGGATTCGAACCACGCACCCTCTGAACACCAATAGGCCTACTTCTCTCTAACCACTTACTATATGCCGATATTTTGTTCTTTTGTATAACAATTATACCCACCAATATACTGCCGTGCTTCGTGCGTATCATTCCGTGTTCCCATATTACCACCACACTTTTGTTACGTAAAAGCCACGCTTATTAACGACGATGGGAATAGTCGAATCGCTGGCGGCAACAAGAACAAAATTATGATTAATCTGTTAAAATATGAGTAAAAATTGATTTCCCTACGACCTATACACATCGGGATTTTTGTTCCTAGGTCTTCTTTGTCAAATTTGTTTTCACATCGCGTGCATGAGAAGGAAAATATGAGAAAGGCGCGAAGATTTTACTTTTTCCTTTACATCCTGATGGATTCTAGAATTATTCAGGCTCGTTTCGAACACGCTTAAGACGCTTAGGTTTTTTTAGACTCAGTTATTGTAAATACAAATATATCCTTTAAGTTGATTTAAACAAAAAGGGGTATCCCAAAAGACATTATTAATATTACGGAAGCCCAATCGTGCCAGGTTTTAACAGTGTAAACTATTTTTATTGAGAAATAACGCAATACTTTTGAGAAATAAGCATAACGAAATACCATTCGATGCGAAATAATGCAATAGTTTTGCGAAATAACGCCATAGTTTTGCGAAATAACGTATTTTTCGTAAAAGCCTCGCTTATTAACGACGATGAGAATAGTCGAATCGGGTGCGGCATTCCACAAGAACAAATTGTGATAAGTCAGTTAGAAATGGATAAACTTTTATTTTACTTATACGACCTATATACATCGGGATTTTCGTCTGTAGGTCTCTTTGTTCGATCATGTTTGTTTTCACATCGCTTAAAAACGAAAATATGAGAACGACGCGAAATTTTACCTATCTGATGAAAGCGTTTTAAAAACGCTTGAAAACAAGTTCTTTTAGATTCGTTTGTAAATGAAAATAAGTCCTTTAGGTTGATTAAAATATCGCCTGTTTTGTTTTCAGGCAAGGTTGGCCGAGATGCTAAGAAATGGAGATGAAGGTAAGATGTTTCCAGTTTGTACTAAATAGAAAAAGAAAAATAATTATATATACTAAAACAATCTTGTGTCAAAGTAATTGTGAAATGCAACAGAAGTGTTTAAAAGTTGGTCCACGTAAATATTTCATATTAGTGTCCTCTTTATTTTTATTTTTTTTTAATATGAAAGGACTTGGTAAGCAAGTAACCAAAATACAACTGTTTTTCTTTCTTTGGCCCGTAGCCATGGTAACAGGCCATTTTGTGTTTTGGGCATTTTTAACCAGTTTTGGGGACGCCAAAACAGTTTTTTAGCTTTTTTATTATAATTATTACAAAATCAACTATATCATTACAAAGAATCATCTTTGCCCTTATACTTGAGAAATTGATTAAATGTTTTAAATGTCATCCTTATGCTATGTTTTTCTAATCATAAGAGTGAGTTGCAGGCCTGTGAATTCCTCCTACTGAATAAGCTGCATTTTTGACGTCGAAAATCTAGACTAACCCCCTCCACAACATTTCTCACATACCATTTTCTGATAACATGTTATTAGTGGCAAATAAACAGAGGAAACAATACTTGTTGCGAACTAAAACATTATTTCTACAGAACCCAACTAAAGCATTATTTCGAAAGACGCCCCTAAAAACACAGAAGAGCTTTACCTTACATACGCACTGTGGACATTCCTTTGTCTTCGTGTAGTTAACAAACTTTGACTAAATACTCATTTTTCTCGCTTCCCCAAAACAAATTTACCCTCAAATTTGGATTATGGGCCTCTCAGCTGTCCCTTCTATCTTTTCTATATATAACCCTAACCCGTTTTTCCTCTAGCGCTCTTTTTCGGAAACTAAAAAACGGATTGTGGACGTGTGCAAGTCCACAAACCGTAACCTCTTCCCGCATCGTGTGGACCTATATTGTTCGGAGGTCCACAGTGCGTATGCAAGACTAACTCAGCTTTATTGCCTGCGAGTGTATCCGTGTTACGTTATAGCGCTATTAAGGAGGGCATCCATTCATACGTACTATAGTCCGTGTCCGTGTTTTTAAGAAATCGCTCACATGGAAAAACATTGCAAAGCTTCCATTGATCCGTTCCGTGTACGTGTCCGTGTCCGCGTCCGCGAGCAATCGCGCAGTGAGCGATTTTCACTGACACGACTTGAAGTTTTGAAGCTTGGCAGGACCTCGATGATCTAAATTGCGACGAAGAGACACCGAAAACTGAAAAAAATGCCGAGGACACTCATATGAAATATTTACGTGGACCCACTCATGAGTAAATATTTCATATAAGTATTCTCGGCATATTGGGGTTTTTTTATATGAAAAGACTTGATAAGCAAGTAACCATGTTGTGTTTTGGGCATTTTTAACCAGTTTGGGGGCCGCAAAACAAGTTTTTTGGCTTATTTAAAAACAATTAAGTAGCCAAAATACAAAATGTTGTTACAAAATCAACTATATCATTACAAAGTATCATCCTTGCCCTTACTTGAAACAGTTTTTTTAAATGTCACCCTTATGCTATTTTTTAGTACATGCATTAAATCATATTTTCAGAGCTTGTAAAATTGTAATTTTTTGCCTTTTTTGAGTACTGCATCACAATTTTAATGGTCATTTTCACCTAAATCAGGAAAAATGAAATTTGAGCTTTTACTTCAGTTTGAAGTAATAATACACAAAAACAAGAATATTTTGTATGAATCTGGCGCTTTTTTCAAATCATAAGAGTGATTTGCAAGCCTGTGAATTACTCCTACTAAATAAGCAGCATTTGTTTACGTCGAAAATCTAGACTAACCCCATCCACAGCATTTCTTACATTCTATTTTCTAATAACATTTTATTATTGATATATATAAAGAGAAAACAATACTTGTTGTGAACTAAAGCGTTATTTCTACAGAACCCAACTAAAACATTATTTCTACAGAACCCAAAACAGCCCCTTTAAGCACGACGCCCCTAAAAAACACAGCTTTATTGCCTGCAAGTGTATCCCAAGTGTTGCGTTATAGCGCCTCCTATAGGCAGGACTCGAACCCGCGACCGCCATAATAACGGACCGGCGCTCTACCAACTGAGCTATCTTGCCCCTAACAGTCTTTGCCAACGAACACTGCATTTGACAGTGCGACCGCTAACGACACGATTTGTATTCCCATCAACCAACTTCCTCGATCACGCAATGGTCTTTCCAAATTGCTTAAATGGGGCGTGTCACATTTTAATTTAAATTCGAATATAGGCATAGTTTCTTCACGCACGCAGTCAACTACAATTCAACGGTCGCGCTGGCCTGCGTTGCATATCTAATTTGCGCTGCTTCATTAAGGATATTCGTGCGTGTTGATAATCGCCGTTTTGTGATAGCTGATTGGCTCCCTAGGAAAGCCTGCAGAGAAATAAGGAACAAGTTAAACCGCTAAAAGCAATTTGCAAAGTCGTATAATGATGTGAGCGAGGAAGCTGGTCTATAATCGTGTCGTTAGCGGGCGCAATGCATGAAGAGAATACGCGACGTACACGATCGATCAAATGTATTCGTCTTTGGCAAAGACTATCTTGCCCTATGTTGGCGGTCTCCCGAATTGTCAATATCTTTGTTCGAGGGCCCCAGTCAAAAGTCATAAACACCAGAATTCCGTGTGGCCATGGATCACACTCAATTTTACGATACAACCTGGAAAGCGACATTGTGGGGATCACTCAATGAGGATACGACTTTTTATCTTTATACTACACAAATAAACCACAAGGGAAACTTACTAAATGTGCATACATTTCTTCGTTTTGAATGGTTTTAAATGGTTGTTATGGTATATTAGTTCAAATATAAAAATATACAAGTGCGAAAAAGCCCAATGTTTTGTTCTTTGCACTGACGTATAGCTCTAAGAGAGCGCTATAACGTAACACGGATACACTTGCAGGCAATAAAGCTGTGTTTTTGAGGGGCGTCATGCTTAAAGGGGCTTTTGGGTTGTTTAGAAATAATGCTTTAGTTGGGTTCTGTAGAAATAATGTTTTAGTTCACAACAAGTATTGTTTTCTCTTTATATAATACCACTAATAAAATGTTATCAGAAATAGAACGTAAGAAATGCTGTGGTGGAGGTTAGTCTTTTTTTTTCGTCGTCAAAAATGCTTCTTATTCATTATTACGAGTAATTCACAGGCCTGCAACTCACTCTTATGATTTGAAAAAGGCGCCAGAATCATAAAAGTACGATTTCTGTGTGTATTATTACTTCCCATTTTTTTTTTTTTCTGATTTGGGGGAAAATGACCATTTGCGATGCACTACTGCCTAAAGAAGAAAATATTCTGAGACCCCTGCAGGGCAAGTTGACTTTTTGAGGGACAAAATTAGGCTAAAAATGTTAATTTTATAAGTTCTAAAAACATGCTTTAACGCAGGTTCTAAACATAGCACAAGGATGGCATTTAAAACATTTAATTATTTTCTCAAGTAAGGGCAAGGCTGATACTTTGTAATGATAAAGTTGGTTTGTGATATAATTTTGCATTTTAGTTGGGTAATTTCTTTAAAATAAGCTAAACAACAGTTTTGGCGGCCTCAAAACTGGCTAAAAATGCCCAAAACAACAAATGGCCTGTTACCATGTCTACGGGCTATAGAACAAATTATAGTTCAATTTTGGTTACTTGCTTACCAAGTCCTTTCATATTAAAAAAATAAAATAAATGCCGAGGACACTAATATGAAATATTATGAAATATAGCACAGAAATTAAGCCTCATTGAGCACGATAATACCGTAATTGTTCTCGTACAGCGCGCTGTCAAAAATAAAATGACAGACAACGAAACCGTGCATGCCGTGCAAAATGGCATATTTTTGTTCACGTTAGCTTGTGATTTTGTCACCGCTTCAACAAAAATATGTCATTTTGAACGGCAAAGTTTCGTTGTCTGTCATTTTATTGTTGATACATGTAGTTGGTCCCCGCTGCACTATGCCATCAACATTTTGCTATTGATATCCAGCGCGACCGCAATCGCAACCGCGGTAAATTGGTCGCGAATAGTCGACTAGGCTAGTCTAACTATATCGTCAACTAGCGTGAGTTTGATCAGAGTTAGTCGAACTATATGGGAAACTATCCTTCATCGAATTGCTTATAGTCTATGAAATATAGCCGCTTGTACACAAGCATCTGTGATTTGCGCAGTAAGGCAATTAATTTTGCAAATCAACACCTTGTCTTGAACTCTCGATTCTGGCCATTCAGCGGGTACTACCGTCGGGTCTTAAGGTAACCTGTTGTTGTACAATAAAAACTTGGCAGCCAAATTGACCAATCGACACTGAGCTTAGTCCCCAATTATTACCCGAAATGCATCACGTCATTTTAAGTCGGTTTACTACTGCACGGAGCCGCATACAATTGCATGCCCACATTATATCCGACGTTGAATACGGAGTGGGCTCTGTTAAATTAGTGATAGGCCTACTCAAACGATTAAACCCCCGATGATTCGCTATGATTTGTTTTGGAATTTAAGGGTTAGTAAACAAATCAGCACAAAGCATCAAATTTCCCGATTGATGACAAAGATATAGGGATTGTTGGTGAATATTGATCGTCCTTTTTATCCTCCACGACAAAAGAAAAAAATTATGGAGCAATGTATATACGATGTGCCCTCTGTTTACATGTGCCTGGCGGTATGCGCACGCATCATGTTCTGCATAACATTTTGGTTGAGGATGACGTCGCAGGTCACATAAGGCGATCTGATCTGGGACGACACCCTTTAATCCAATGCAAACCATAATGCGTGCGCATACCGCTGGGGACATTTGGATACGAATGTAAACAGAGAGCACATTATCTTTTCAGTTTCAATTAGCCTGACTGACTGTTGGTATCACACGTACGCATCAGCCGCCTCCGACTGTGGTAGGACCGACCAACACCTCTGCTTTAAATGGGAGCTGAACCACGCCTACATTGAAGGCTATCAGGCCACACCTGGCCATGGCTCATGGTACGCCGATCCTGACAGCCTGGTTGTGCTGACGGAGACCGGATTGACCTACCGCGACCTGCCGCTGACCGCCCCGTCTCCCGGCCTGTGCTGCTCCAACCCGGTGAGCTACCGACAGCCATTCCCCACCCCGATGAGCTACGTGCTGGCTGACCGTACCGGGCAGATCAGCGGCTGCTCCGCGTTAGCAGCTCATCTCTGTACCCTGGCCGAGCTAAAGGAGGCTTATGATCACGGATACCGAAGTTCGGAATGGTACTACTTAGCTACACCAAATCGCGATGCAACAGTTGGTGGATGCACATATCGTCCTATTGGCAGCGAGTGTTACCTAGGTACCATAGCAAACACGCCTCGACCATTCGAACAAGCACATGCCTACTGCTGCCCTAATCGAGGCTGATTACAAACCAGTCGACGACTTGGTCAACTCGTACACCAACTATCTTGTTATGTATACGCAATCAACTCGTATGTGCATCACTATTGGTTTGTCTGGCTTTAAAACATTGTTCATTCCAACTCACAACTCTCACATTCAATCTCGTCCGAGGAGAAAAAATGAAACGCCTTTACCACCAATGTAGTCATTTTATTTGGTCACTCTATTTAAACACCGTCTCTGCATTCAAACAGTGGACGTATAGATTATTGTCCACGATTAACAGAAAGTCCATGTTTGAAAATCGTGTACAACACATATGGGAGGCATTTCAAAAACGTTCAAGTACAAACAAAAAAGGGACAATAGGAGTATACGATGGAAGGTGTTTACACACGTGTGGGTTGACTGGCGTTTGTTTATGGTGTAAATGGAGGACACATACCTGGCGACACGAAGGTGAATTGGGGTTAGGGTTAGAATCGAGGATGACCTCGATTGAGATTCGTGTACAAAACCAATGAGAGCCGTCGGAAAAAGAGTACAAACAAAGGAAATTTTTCGAGAGGAACAAACTAAGGAAACTCCTCCATTTACATCATAAACAAACGTGTGTGTGTACGACAATGTACGGGCAGGTTGTCGCTTTGCAAAGTTGGGTTTGAAAGATTGTATTGTGGGGGCCGTGAAGGGACATCGAAAATCGTGAATATTGACGTCAATAATTTACGACAAATTTCACGACTTGCCCCAAAAGTCGTGAATATTGACGTCAAAGTTGACGTCAATCTGTTTCAAATTCCACGACTTCACGATATTTAGTATAGATTTTAATTGTTAGTAAGACTACTTTTTAAGCTGTCTCTTAAAGGTAGGATACACCATTGGTATTTGCTCGAATTGTCATAAATGGGTGGATTTGGGGGTTGTATTTTATCGATATCGTTTAACTTACGTGTTGGAAGTTTTACAATCGTGGATGCCGAAGAAAGCAAGAAAATCGGCGTTCGTTTACAACCGGCGCCTGGCAGTGATTCTTATGTTGTTCTTGTTTTTTTCGCAATCGCCGTCCGGCGATCGTGAATTTAAATTTAAAAATTTTTTTTGTTCTTAATAGTTCGGTAGTAAACATTGTCGATATCTGCAAATGATGTATCGTGTGTTGTGTTTAATTTAAAGATAACTTTTACAAATAAAACCTTTTTTCTCTCGCATTTTGCATTTACTGGATCATACCATTACAGCTGTAGAGATGGTCAGGATTCTCTCGCCAAGCCGCGCCAAATTTCACACGTTAGCCTTCTGACATCTTTGACTATGTAGTTTCGAGTCGACATTGTTTTTAATTTAAGTTATGTTTTCTTTCGGTTACATTGATGTTACAATAAGAAAAGTAAGTCTTTCAAATACATACTGTAGAAATACACTACGCAATTTGTGACCATTCTTGCATTCCTGTCTTCTCATCATGCTACTGTTTATTTACCCATTCCATCTATTGAACTGCCCCACAGTATTAACGGTCAGTGGAGTGCGACCTTGTGCACGCCTCGGTCCTGTGGTAAGTTTCTTTTATGAGACAAGTTCGGGAAAACGTTTTCATATACCAACTGATTGGTAGATATGTGTTCAACCATTGGTAAATGTTAACAAAAATAGTGGTCGAAATAACCAATGATATTGGTCATTTTAACAACAAAATTGTAAAAATAACCAGAATTTTGGGTAAGATTTACCAGTAAAAATTATATTGGTTGCACACATATCTACCCATAAATTGTTTATTTTCAACCAATCTGTTTTTGAGGTGTATTACACATTCATATTAAATGCTAATTAATAGTGGAAAACTTGAATCTAGAAGATTGTTTACGATCTAACGAGCGTACTAATATTTATGTCAAAGCATCTTGACATGTAGCATCATTACAACATGGTACCTTATTGTGGTCACAAATACAGAGCGGCATATCAAGTGTTTTAACTATACCGCTTCTAGAACAAACTTTTCTATCATGATTGGGTAGATTTGGGGGGTTGTATTTTATAGTAAATATCGTTTAACTGACCTGTCCGAAGTTTTACAATCATGGATGACGAGAAAAGCACGAAAAACAGCGTTTGTTTTCTACCGGCGTCGAGCATTTATTCTTAGGTTATCTTTGTTTTTTCGCGATCGCCGTCTGGCGATCGCAAATTTTTCTTCTTAAAAATGATTTTTTTTTCCAAAATAATTACAGGATATCTAGCGCAATCATTTTGCTGTATGCCTAGAATCATTATTTACTTTAAAGTAGGATATTTCTTAAAAATTCGGTAGTACGTATTTTCGATATCTGCAAATGGTGTATCCTACCTTTAAGCATTTTATGGCAGTAACATTTGTTCTATATAGAAACGATTCCGTATCATGTAGAAGACAGTATATTTTTGAGAAGGGGAGTACAGTAGAACGCCGCTTCACCAAACACTGCTATACCGAACATGCGGCTATATCGAACACTTTTCGTGGCTCCCGATGTTTCTGTTCAAACATACCTAACATTTTTTTGGAAATCCACTGTGTACATCAAGCACAATTTGTTTAATTCTCAAACGGCCGGTGCTTTATGTTAAAAGGGACGGGTCGCTAATATTTGTCCCATTGAATAAAATGGATAAGCCAATATGAAGCAAGAAATGAGACGGAAAGAATCCCCCCCCCCCCTCCTCTCTTTGTGGTGGTCATTGTGCTTGCGTAATTTTTTTCAGGAATTCTGTTTAGGTTTTTAGGGGCGGGGGAGCGTTAGTTATCAATAGTCTAGAGAATGTATAGGTATGGGGGACTAAGGGGTCCCGTGTCTTGCTGGGTATACAAAAGCCAACCGTTACTTTATAATTCGGTGTCGTGAAGAAAAGAATGTGCGCTTCAGTTTGTCGTTGGTTATTGTTAGCACACAAATATATAGGAATGTCTCCCTTAAAATGTGAGAATACTTGAATACTGCCAATCATCATTTTCCACTGTGTAACACTGTAATCGTCGTAAAAGATGATGCGGACAAGTTGGTAATCCCATCTCTCGGGTAATGAGATCGTTGGTAATCGACTGACCTTAAGTATACTTGTTGAGAACGACAACGAACGTGGTTTTTAAAGCACCAATATGTTTTCTTAAATCTTTTTTATTTTTAAGTATGTATTTTTGGAACAGAGAATAATCCTCAAGAACGGGCTACGACAGTTGTTGTTTTCGACCGTGATCATGCAAAAAGTATCATACAGAATGTGACCGATCCTATCCTAAAAATACACATCCCACCAATCCTGGTACAATTCCCCTTTTCCCGGGTTTCTTAAATATTTAAAATATTGAAAATTACGACAATTAAAGTCCCTGCTGGTCTGCCATTGGATACATTATTAAGTACAGCCATCACTTGATGCATTAAGTTCGATGTTTGACGCAAGTATGGAATTCGCCGCGCTCTTAGCGAACCGACACGATTTGTATTCAACACGGCAGACACAGGAACGCATAAGTAATATATCACTGAATTTAATTTCTGAGTAAACACTGCCAACATATAATAGTCAACATAACGTTAATTGGTCATATGATGCATCATTTTCAATATTGTTTGTCAAAATGATGCCTCATAATGACTAACTTATGTTATTTTGAAAAATATGTTGACAGTGAATCGATTAGCCTTGGTTGCACTCGCAGCATATAAATAATGGAATACCCAGTGTACTGGAGGTAATGTATATGTATATTTTATGTGCGGCACGTACACCACGCACAGGGTCTTTGAAGTTGATTTGAAATAGTTTTCACGGCTATATGAATCAAGATATAGGAAGGACCCCCCCCCCCCCCCCTCCTCCCCCTCCATTCTTTGTGGTGGTCATTGTGCTTGCGGACGTTTTTTTTAGGAATATTTGTTAGGTTTATAGGGAGGGGGTGCGGGGGGGGGGGGGGGGGGGGGGGGGTGCGTTAGGTAACAATAGTCTAGAGAGTGTATAGGTATGGGGGACTAAGAGGGAAGTCCGTCGGTCCCCTCTCTTGCTTGGTATAAAAAAGCCAACCGTTACTTTAGAATTCGGTGTGGTGAAGAACAGAAGGTGCACTTAAGTGTTTTGTTTGTTATTGTTAGCACACAAATATATAGGAAAGTTTCCCTTAAAATTTCGGTTCACCCTGTACCGCTGCAGTAATTATGCTCAGAGCAGTATAATTGTATAATTACTGAGGTGTTTATCAACACTTGCCATGTAGATTAATGGAGGCAAGGTTACTGCCAAGATTTACGATTTGCCATATAATCTTATAATATTTATCCTTGACGCCTGCGTCACAACGTCATGCTTTTAAATTGTCTATTAAATACGACAGTAGCACGAATGAAACTGCAGCATCTCCTATAATGTGGAAACATCCAACTCGTCAAAAGTTTAGCGCATGGAGGGATTATTTCCTATGTTGTTTTTCCAATAAATCAATGGACAGCAAAATAATTGAATCGTGTGAAATTTCGAGAAAAACAATACCTTTCTTAAAACCCACCAACCTCACAGATCCCACAAGAACAACCGAAAAGTCTTGCTCGGCACTTGATTGGAATCATGACAATCGTCCATTTCCCACTGTGTAACACTGCAATCTCCGTACAAGATGATGCGGACAAGTTGGTAATCGCATCTCTCGGGTAATGAGATCTTTGGTAATAATTGACTGACGTTAAATATAAATGTTTTATATTGTCGATAACGAAAATGAACGTGGTTTTTAAAGCACAAACATGTTTTCTTAAATCTTTTTTATTTTTTAGTATGTATTTTTGGAACCAAGAATAATCCTCAAAAACGGACCTGTATGGCGGCTACGACGTTTTTGGTGAATGTGACCGATCCTATCCTAAAATACACATCGCAACAATCTCTGGTAACATTCCCCTTTTTCCGGGTTTCTTAAATTTTAAAATATAATGAAAATTACGGCAATTAAAGTCGTTGCTGGTCTGCCATTGGTACATTATTAAGTACGGCCATCACTTGATGCATTAGGTTCGATGTCTGACGCAAGTTTGGAATTCGCTGCGCTTTTAGCGAACCGACACGATTTGTGTTCGATACGGCAGACGCAAGAACGCAGAACTAATACATCACTGAATTTAATTTCTGAGTAAACAATGCCAACACATTTTAGTCAAAATAACGTTAATTGGTCATATGAGGCATCATTTTCAATAATTGTTGTCAAAATGATGCCTCCCAATGACTAACCTATACGCTATTTTAACAAATATGTTGACAGTGAATCGATTAGCCTTGGTTGCACTCGCAACATATAAATAATTGATTACCCAGTGTACTGGAGGTAATGTACATGTATATGTACTACACGTACAACATGCATAGTGAGCAAAGTGAGCGGGGCCTCTAAACGTATAGACGAGACGAAATTCAATGTACAGGGGCCTACACGCATATTATTTTAATAATACATCTGAACATCTGAAGGCGGTAACAGCGAAGGCGATATTATTAGTAGCGCGGGCAGAAAGCATATTGCCATGCCATGACAACGCGGCAATAAACAAGGCATGCATAGACAGACAGACGTACAGGAGACGACAATACAGAGACAGTGTCAGTATTTGTAATAAAATAAAGTGGACAACACCACCAGCAGAAAAAAATGAGGATATTAAAATTGTAGCGAGGGAAGAGCTACGCCTATGTAACGGTAAATCAACCCCACTGTTAAAATGTTTAATGTTCCATACTTCCATTGTACAGAAGTTAATAAGGAGTGACAATAGTTTACTAGAGTAGTACATGTATCGCCGATTAGTGTGAGTTTGATCAGGGTTATACTATCATACGCACCTCGTACATGTATAGAATACAAACAAAGATATGCAGGCGCCGTACAAAACAGCTCCAGTTTTGGGGTCACTTTTGTGGACCCCCAAAACGCGTTCTACACTAAGGCACAAGAGCACAAAAACGCCCAGTTGTTAAAAGATGGTTGTGTGGGTGTTTATATCCTACTTTTAAAAGCTCTTTGCGACAAACATCATTTCGTTAAAAACGCGTTTTGTAGTTCAATTGAGCGCTTCCAGGACGTATTACGCTCGGTTTAAAGGCATCGCACAGCATTGTTTATTGGCCATTAAAGTAATCCATATTTTATACAAATAAAGATATATGTAGTAACATTCCCTTGTAAAAGTTTCAGCCTCATTGGTTATTTCATGTCCAACAAACAAGCGAAAATGTTCTAAACGATTTCTCACCGGCATCAGCGGATTAAATCTCGTCTCATGAGACCAAAACTAATTGTTTTAGTCATTTCTCAACGACTATAGCATTTTAGGCAAAACTATTCCATGGGAGGTTTTCTAACATCATCATGTATACCGTGTAAGTTATTTGTAAATATGGCAACATTTTAGAGGTTTTCT
Organism: Crossaster papposus; assembly: GCA_037893245.1. Taxonomy (NCBI): domain Eukaryota; kingdom Metazoa; phylum Echinodermata; class Asteroidea; order Velatida; family Solasteridae; genus Crossaster; species Crossaster papposus. The sequence goes on from JBAIAA010000321.1 coordinate 1,175,658, forward strand.
CGGATATATGAATCAAGATATGGGACGGATACCCCCCCCCCCCCTCCCCCTCCCCCTCCCCCTCCCTTCTTTGTGGTACACTGTAAAAAATATATGTAATTTAACAGAGAATTTTTAACAGATCTTCATTGTAATTTACTTTTACAGCCCTTTTGATGTAGAAATTACTATTTTCCACACATTAAATGTATTTTTACAGCGTAATTTGTATAAATAGTAATACATAGTAATTTGTTTGGTTAAAATACGTGTGTTGATGTTAAATGTACAGGAAATGTGATGTTTTATCAATATATGTAATTTCACTGAAAAAAAAGACAATTTAACAGATCATTTTTAACAGATCTTCGTTGTAATTTACTTTTACAGCACTGTTGATGTTAAAACTACAATTTTCTACGATTTTGTTGGTGTTTTAACGGAATTTTAAATTTGTACAGTGTAATTTGTAATAGTAATACATAGTAATTTGTTTGGTTAAAATACGTGTGTTGATGTTAGATTTAAAGGGAAATAGGATGTTTTATCAGTCTACGCAATTTCACTGTAAGCAAATGACAATTTTACAGAGACTTTTTAACCGATCTGCATTGTAATTTACTTTTATAGCAGTTTTGATGTAAACATTACAATTTGTCACACATTTTCTGTGTTTTAATGGAATTTAGTACTTTTACAGTGTAATTTGTATAAATAGTAATACATAGTAATTTGTTTTGGTTAAAATACGTGTGTTGATGTTAAATTTGCAGGAAATGTGATGTTTTATTAATATATGCAATTTCACTGTAAACAAATGACAATTTAACAGAGACTTTTTAACAGATCTGCATTGTTATTTTTTTTTACAGCACGGTTAAAGTAAAAATTACATTTTTTCGCAAAATGTCAGTGTTTTAACTGAAGTTACAAACATGTTAAATCATTTTGCCAAAATACATGTGTTGATGTTACATTTTCAGCATTTTGATGTTAAAATTACAATTTTAAAAGTGTTTATGTTTTAACGTAATTGTGTGATTTACAGTGTAATGTGTAAAAATAGTAAAACATGATAAACATTTTGCATTATAATACGTTATAATACACGAAAATTATGTTTTACAGAGAATGGAACGGATCTTCATTAGGCCTATAATTATTTTGACCAGCTGTGATGGTAGTCAATTTAACTTAGGTAAGGTAAAAGCTAATTACATTTTTCTGCATAAACAATTTACAGACGAAAGTAATTTTACAAATAAGTGCACTCTTATTTTATGCAAATTTTGCAAAACGTTCCTACTCTCCAAATGCAAAAGAGTGAAAACGCCACTCTCTCGCCCGAGTGTTAACGGTTTAACTCTTTTGTGAGTGGGATTCACTCTGATTCGAGTAAAGAAATGATACAAAGTCGTCTAGGGGTAATCACTTTTTATCGAGTGAGCCACTATACCACTCACTTTTTGGAGTGATTCCGATGACCACTCTTTTTTTAGAGAGCGCCCTATATTATTTGCCTATTCGCGGTATATGTGCGGCGAATGCAGCAAGCATTTTACATGCTCGAATTTTACAAACAGCCGTTATTCCAACTTGCATTGAACTTTCTATTAAATTTGCATTCAAAAATTCGAAATAAAGATTTGTTTGTTTCCGACCCACACTGCAAAAAACTGTGGTGTTAAACATTTAACACCAATGTTTTTTAAAATCTTTTGGAATGAAAATTGGTGTTAAAATGGAGTAAAATGATTCTTGAAGTATTAGCTTCAAATCAAGTACTGGTGTTAGGTACCTTTAGTGTTAAATTTGACCTAGTGCGCATGCGTTTGTGAAATAAAGCCCTCTGATTGGTCGATAAGAAATTATGGGATATCGCTGTGTTAACAATAGTCGATGTTGAATTGTTGTATTTAGTCAAAAAAATCATGTTTTTACCATAATATGTAATTATTTAAACAATTCCATGATTGAATTTTGATTTTTGTGCAAACATAGTTAAAAATTCGCGTTACATTTTATTCGTTTTCAAATTTTGACATTATTCACACAAAAATTGCTGTGACTTCATCGCGGACAAAAAAGCGCAGTATAAAACTAACTAACGGCAATGGCTATGTTTGTAGTACGTATTTAGTAGGTAATATCTAACAGGAATAGGTTATTATTGTATGGATGTGTTATGTGTAATAAGTTAGTTCTTGGTATTATTTTATTACGTAATTTGTCCATGCAGTTAATATGTACGCAATTATAGTGTTAAAATACAACTTCTGATGTAAGCAAAGTAAAAGGTGTAAGGTAAATGCTAATTACATTTTTCCTGCATAAAAAAATTACAGACGAAAGTAATTTTACAAATAAGTGCACTCTTAATTTACGCAAATTTTGCAAAACGTTTTTACAACTTTTTATGTAAACAAAGATAACGGTGTAAGGTAAATGCTAATAACAGTTTTCTTCATAAACAATTTACGGACGAAAGCAATTTGACAAATAAGTGCAAATTTTGCAAAACGTTTCTACAACTTTTGATGTAAAAACAAAAAACAGCACATTGTCTGGCAACGCTGCTGCCAACACTTGATGTAAAATAACGGACCTTTTTTTACAGATAATAGTAATTGTACAAATAAAATGTATAAATATTTTACGCAAATGTTTCAAAACTTAACTACAACATTTGATGTAACAATAAAAAACAGCAAAATGTCTGGCGTCTCTGCTGCCATCACTTTTGATGTAAAATAACATATATATTTGTTACAGTGTAGTCATCGTGCTTGCGGAAGTTTGTGTTTTTTAAAGAATTATTTGGAGGTAATGTACATGTATATTTTATGTGCTACACGTACATCATGCACAGGGCCTTTGAAGTTGATTTAAAATATATGCTTTCCCGGCTATTTTAAATCATTTTTCATTCAAATACACAAACTCTCACATTAAATTTCGTCCGAGAAAAAGATTCACGCGCTTTTACCAAACCAATTTTAGTCTACCAATTTTAGTTTACCGTTCAATTTGAAATGTTTGTCAGTCGGGAATATTGGCCATTACAGATCAAATTCGTCTAAGCTGTTGCGGAAAGGCAGAGTTCAAAGATCGAATTCGCCTATCTGATCAATTTCAAACTTATGTTAAAGAGGTTTGATGTTTGCTCGACTCAATCACCAACCAGACTGTGCATAAGCTTGAATTTGATTGATATAAGACGAATTATTTTTTCTGAATGCTACATTTCCGCAACAACTTAGATAGTTTGGGTAACATCTGACCACTATTTCCCTTTTTTTATTAGCAGACATATGATGGAACTTGAATAGAAGGCTATCAGACTTTCTTTACAGCTAAATATGTACAAATGTTTAACAGTATCCACTCATGTGCAAATAATATAGTCTGTTGTATCTAGGTGGGCTTTTGTAACCACATTTTAACTCTTGCACCTGCGTCTGCCGTTTAAAGGTAGGATACACCATTTGCAGATATCAACAAATATTTATACCGAATTATTATGAAACATCTTACTTTTTTAAAAGTAAATAATGATACTAGGCATCCAGCAAAATGATTGCGCTAGATATCCTGTAATTGTTCCAAAAATTGAATTTGAAAAAAAAAACAATTATAAAAACAATTCACGATCGCCGGACGGCGATTGCGAACAAAACAAGAACAAGAAGAACTGCCCAAAGCCGGTTGAAAACGAACGCCGTTTTTTCTCAGCATCCATGATTGTAAACCTTTGGACAGGTTAAATTATATTTACTATACAATACAACCCTCCAAATCCACCCTATAATTTAAGCAATTACCAATGGTGTATCCTACCGTTAAAAAGAGCAATGGAGATCAGTGGTCATGACAAGGTTGTCTTTGGGGTCTGAATTCATAATATGATGTAGATTAATAGGTAAAACTGCTTGTATGTGTTACTATAGTCTTTGGGCAAGACGTAGTCTGGTTTCCCGACCTGATAATTTGTTTAGGCCTAGACGTCTACATTGTAAGTCAGGTAGCCGCCGGCGACACAAATAAATAATGACGCAATACAAGCTGCGTAGCTATTATTTTATTAACGTTACCTTACAACCACTTAACTCCCGGAAACACTCGAACATCGCAAACGTTAACGATAATACCCGACTGTCAATAGAACGTGTTCGAGCAACTTTGGACATTTTCTGAAACTGGAGGAATTCCTCCAGTTTTGATCACGTGACATCGGCGGCTACCGGACTTAATATTCAATTAGAAATAATCAGAAATATTTTGGTCTGGGAATCAGACTATGCAAGACGTTGCTTAACCTACCGCCGCGGGAGGGCGATATCGCGACAAATCATGATCACCCACGAACCACAGACATGTGCTACAAACCTATATTGATCGGTTCGTGGGTGACAAAGGTTTGTCGCGATAGCGCAATCTCACGGCGGTGGGTTAAGTAACGTTAGTGCCCAAAGCTAGACCAGTGTTACTAGATAAATTAGCTAAGTAGAATTGTTTGTATCGTTGTAGACAACAAGATTATGGGTAATGTTTATGTTAGGGCTTTTGCTTATGCAGATAATTTCAGTTTATTGTCTTAAATAAAATAGTCGATATTTGTGAAGTATGCTATTGTAAAGAGTCTGTTTTGGTATCAAATTTAATAAAGCACAAGCCAAAGTTGTTGATAATATTATTCACCATGGGCACTTGTTGTCTAATAAAACATGTTTTATTATGTTGGCACAAATTGAAGTATGTTAACAATTGTAATCGTCAGTGTAATTTTATTTTCCTGGTTTAAGTACACTAGTTATAATATTGTAATACTTTTTTTTCTTAAATATTGAGTACCAGTTTTTATGGAACGCAGGGCCGTTCGTGTTTTGGCGAGGACAACCAATACCTATTTAGGCCATCGGTCATTGCCCCGGTTGAGCGTTTTGGCGACCTCGCGATTGGTTGTGCTGTGATCACGTGATTGTTTCGACCAAAGTTGAACCGAGGGTCGAGGTTTGTTGGCACTCAAAAATAAAGATGGCAAAAAGGTAAACATATTGCGAATTTATTCGAAAATCATTATTTTTCCTTAGTTTGTATAGTTTTATTTAGCTAGACGTGTTCCCATTGACTTGTTGTTTTATTTTGTGTACAACAACTGTATTTTGCCAACAATTGTTTATTGTTATGCAGTGATATCTTGGAGTGATACCAACTCATAATAAACTCACAATAAATAAAACTGGAGATAATTTACACTTCTCATTGTTTAATTTATTTATCTATTTGTACAATGTGTCGTCATTATAGGTTTTAGTTTATTTTAGGCTTCTAGGCCTATAACATGGTTTTGTGCACTTCTAATGTTATTTAAGAATTTGGGGAGTTATTTTTGTCCTAGAACGAAAGATTTTGGTCTCAATAGCATAAATCTCGAAGATCTTAGAGAAAATGGTTAGGGTAAACAAGTTAGGACTGTTTTAATGTTGTGTACATCTCTATGGGATTGTCTACCCAAGTGCCTATTTGGAGGTACATGTATATGTGAATCCCCTAACTCATCCATTTTCGAAAATTACAGAAAAAACTAAATGTGTATACACTTTATAGCGGTCGCAGTGCACCAAGACGCTTACGAAAGCAAGAGAGGGCGCTTTGGTAATTGTTTACTAAATTGAAAACTAAATCTAATTTGTGTAATTGGGATCAGTTACGAAATAAGAAAACATATACGAGGCAGGCCTAATTAGCGAGATACAGCGGTCCCGATCCCTTTAATAAACCACAACGCCTTTAGAACATTCATTTTTGACATTTAATATATCTCTAAGGATAAGAAACTTATCAAAGCCGATCAAATAGAAACTTGCATTGGCAAATTTTAACACGCGGCAAGACGAATAATAAGGTTATGCCTTTTTTGGAAAAGCCGTATTATAATTTGAATTTCTACCTTTGCCTCAAAAGGTTTTCTGTTGTCAGAGGGCAAACGGAGGGGTGCACCAAATTGGTACGTTATGACATGTTTGACCAAGGCCTTGGCCACAGTTTCAGCACGCTGATTTCTGGTAGGCACTGCCCAAGTGTACTTATTAAAACATCAGTTAATACATAGAGGTCCTCGTATCCATCCAAATGAGGGCTTCAATGCGGTGATGTTTACAGCGAGAACTTTTAAAATAGCTGTGGCACGTAGCATCCCCATCGGTGGCTTAATTAGTGTGTCTACTTGGTGGTTTGTAAATTTCAAACCTCTTACATCTTCCGCACCAGGCCTTCACTGCAGCCCCATTCGCAGCCGGAAGAAGAGTGGCCGAATTCAAGATTATGGAAACACCAGAGAGGACGGGACAACCAGTCGCTCACCAGGAACACGGTCATGTTACATCTAGCAGCTGAAAAGAACACCACCTGTCCGGTACAACTGCCCCTAATGCTCAATAAGGCGTGATACATCTCAATGTCTCCCGCTCTTATTTTGTTAGACTTTGATCCCTCGCATAATAGGCAATAACCCTCTGGAAAATCACATCTTGCCATTGTACTTGTCTAATATTTATACCTCGGCAAGCTCCGGTTTCCCTCACTGTCGTTGACGCGAATGTGATGACACTGGACAGGGGGCCAGCCCGTTCTGGCATTGGTGTTTCAAACAAGGGCAGAGAGGGCACTGGGGGACACCCATCGGAGCTCTGTGGCACTCAGGTTTGTTGTGTCCAGATACTTTAGAGGGTTATGGTCAGTGAGCACGACGTTTCTGTTCTCCGTAATGAAGTCATGAAAGGCTTGGCACTTGGCCTAGCGGATGGCCCATAGTTCCAGCTTTATTTTTCATGTGTTATTTTAAAGACAGCATTCTGTCCAGCTTTACATTGAGGTAAGAGTCTCCACCCCCCCCCCCCCCCCCTCCCTCCACCCCTCCCACCTTTCTCCCCATTCCCCACTCCTGGGGTGTCTTTATCGATCAAAGTTAATATTTCAACATGCATTACACCCAGGACCTTTGAAAAGCCACATGTCAAATGTAAGGCAATTTTCTGTATAAACAATAATATACAAACACTACGGGGGGGGGGGGGGGGGGGGGGGGGGGAGGAAGGGGGGGGGGGGGGGGGGGGGTCTCGCCCACCTTTTCCCCCCATTCCGAACTTCTGGAGTGTCTTTATCGATCAAAGTTAATGTTTCAACATGCATTACACCCAGGACTCTTGAAAAAGCCCCATGTCCAATTTAAGGCCATTTTCTGTATACAAAGAATGCAGACACGGTGTGGGAAGAGAGAAGGGAGAGGAGTGTTGTCTTCGCAAACCTCCCAATCCCCCACTCCTGGGGTGCCTTTATCAATTAAAGTTAATGCCTCATCCAGCTTCATTACATTCAGTACCTGTGGAATTACTAGGACCAACATTGAGGTGATCGTTAATTGAAACTCCTAAAACGTGTATTTAGATTGGTTTTACAGGTATTTTACGATTATTTTGTATATTATAGGTTTTCCCGGCGAGTTTACAAATTGTTCTGATCATTTGCATATCCGATCAAATTTGTGTTTCTTTTTAATTGCTGGGCATTCAATTTAGATTTTTTTGCACTCCTTTTTATTTTTCGGAGCGTTCAGTTTAGTTCTGTGCATTTTATTTTGTTTTGGGGCCCACAATACTTAATACGCAGCATTTGTCAAAGTTGTCAAACTTGTCATACTTCTAGGAAAGATCAGTTTGTTGGGTTGTTGTGTGTTTTTTTATCAATCCTAGAGTTAGCTGCAGTGAATCAGAACTCATTGTATATGGAAAGGAGAGGGTGTTTATGGGAGTTTTCACAAGCCAGAACTATTTCTCATCGTTTTCGTAACAAAATTGTGAGATGCTGAAACGGTTCTTCTGCGTGAGGTATTATAGGATTTTATGTTTGTGGCTGGTCTGCAGAGATACATCTGTATATCTATGATTTGCTGGTACGCCAGCAATGTGGTTGCGTAACTTTACTGCCCAGAGCGTAATTCTTAATTTGTTTTGTTTTGTTCTTATTGAGATATGCTTCTGGGAGGTCTGAGTTCTGATTCACTGCAGCTAACTCTAGGATTGATCAAACAAACACACAACAAATTAAATGATTATTCCTTAAAGTATGCCTGCATAAACCGGTTTCTCCTTTCATCTTTAACTAACAAACATAATAGTCCCACAGAAAAAAAGTGGAAAAAATCTACATAACCCAGCGTTACACGTCCTTCAATTAACTGTATTTTCCATGTGACCGAGAATCGTTCTAATAAATTAAAAAAACGTAAGCCGCATGTATGATTACGCCCCTTTCCAATAAACATAAACATACAATCCTATGATACCTCACGCAGCAGAACCGTTTCAGCATCTCCAAAAACCATAACGAAAACGATGAGAAATAGTTCTGGCTTGTGAAAACTCCCACCACATACACATCCTCCCCTTCCCATATAAAATTAGTTATAATTCACTGCAGCTAACTCTAGGATTGATCAAACAAACACACACACACAAAATAATTATTCCTCGAAATATGCCTGCATAAACCGGTTTTTCCTTGCTATTTTCTAGCAAAAGCACTTTATCTTTAACCCTTTCACTCCCAGCCACTATGCAAGAGATTACCCTTGTTTACCACAGATATTAGGAGCTCAGTGTGACTCTAGCCCCATTGGTATTTGAGCAATTTCATTGAAGTGCGCCCTCAACACACTGTGTTTACATGCATACTATACATATACACTTGCTGAGATATTTGTATGTAAAACTGATTGCAAAAATAAGTGTACAAGGAAAACAAATTGTGTGCATCTATTTATTTTGTAAGTGTAAAAGCACAATAATGAAATAATTAGATACGTATTTACACTCGGGGAAAAAGTAATACAAACCGGTAATAATTCAAAACATGTGATAAATACGGCACATGTTTCAGATTTTGTTTACATGTGGAAAAACAATAACTTGTATGAGAATTTTTGTTTTTAATTCCTTTGTTATTTTCTTGAAAATGAACCATTTACTTGTATTCGGTGCATACACATGCATCAAAAGCCATTATAAAATTTTTTTCCTGGAAACAAACTATTTACTTGTACATGTATTTACTGTACAGACATACATCATAAGTAATTATACCCCCCCCCCCCCCCCCCCTCCCCCCCTCCCCCCTCCCCCCAAATTAATGTTGGTTTGGAGTGTAATCTGCAGTGCGTCCGACGCCTCATTTTCTTAACATTGATTTTTTTTTTGGGGGGGGGGGGGGGTTGTTGGCAAATACATGTAGTACAATCAAGTGGTATGGTAATTCTCAAAGCAAGGAACTATGCACATAGGCTTCATGCATTGCTTACATATAATCACCGTTTGTTTTCGCCGGCCTAATTTGCGGTAACTGCAAACAATGCAGTCGGGTTTCTTTCCATTGCGGTTTTTGCCAGGAAAGTGCTGTTGTCTTGCCAAATCAATAGGAATATGGTATCTCAACTGACTTGTTGCATTACGTTCCCAACCCAATAGCAAGCCCTGTACAATCCCTATACGAAAATCAAGGTTACTGACATTTTTGCTCCCTGCTGTGCTGTTAAATATGACTCTGCTATTGACAATACATATATTGAGAAGATGGTAAAAAACTCGTTTCCACCATTTCAAGCTTCTGTGGGTATGATTGTAGTACTGAAAACACTGGTCTGCTAAATCTGTGCCTCCCATATTTAAATTGTAAGATGAAATACATTCGGGCTTCATAACTTCACGAAATCCAGAAGTGCTCTTTTTACATCGAGTTTGCTTTTTTGACACTGCAGTGCTGCCGACATTAGTTAAAAATGTTACAGATTTTTTGTCTTGCCAAACCATGCACAATTGCCCATCTTTTACCAAAAATATTGGGTTGCTACCTTTCTTCATTTTATGATTTTTTGGATTTGCGACCTCGGGTATTCCCTTAGCAGTATATCGAGCAGTTCCGCAACATCCAAAGCCTTGTTCAGACAGTTTTGCTATCAGCGACGGATTGTATAGTAATTATCACAGTATATGACGTGTCCCTTATTCTGAAGTGGTTTGACTAATTCTATAACCACTTTTCCAGGGACTGTCAGGTTTGGTGGATGGCAGTCTGATGACTCGGAATCTACATGTACCTTATCCTTTACAGTTGTTGTGTTGTCAGCACCTGTGTACAGTTCCCAATTGCACGTGTATCTGGATTTACTACAATTTAATGAAAATGCTTTCATCCCACGTTTTACTGGTTTGTTGGGTATGTACTGAATAAAACTTAAGCGTCCCTTAAATTTCAACATACTCTCGTCTGGAGACAGATTCTGCGCAGGTTTATACAGGTTAAGAAACTTCGGGATAATGACTTCTATCAAGGGCCGAACTTTGGAAAGTTTGTCTTGTTTAGCCGAGGATTCACGAGGAATTTGGTTATTGGAGATGTGGAGAAACCGAAGAATTGAACTGAAACGATTTCTCGACATTACCGACGGAAAAAGGGAATTTCAAAATTTCTGACGTTGACCAATACATTCTATATTGAGGTGATTTGTTTATGCCCAAAGCAATGATAAGTGCTACAAATGCCATCATTTCGGGAACGTTGGTTGGGTACCAGGAGAACTGTTGTTCAGGATTTGAGTCTATTGTTTGCTGTGCATAGCGATTAGTCTCGTCGACGAGCAAATCCCACACGAGTTGGCAAAAATACAGCATGAAGATCTCCACTGCCGAGAGTGTTCCGCAGTCGCCAGTTGGGCCAGGATTTCCAGTGAACTGCACAGTCCCACAATCGTAGTGGTCTCGTCGTTCCCAACCAGATCGGAAATTGGCTTTTCCGGTTCTTGATTTGGAAGAACTTGGATGGCCGTCATCTTGGGTAGGCTGCAAAAGAAGCAAGATCAAATTTGATTATCGGTCCTATATTTGTTAATGCTAATTTGCAGCACATGCCTAAAATGAATATTGCGCTGAGAAAAGAACGATCATGGTGGTCTCAATAGTCGTTGCAGATATGTCATGAATGTGAATGCCTTGTGTATGGTATTGACTGTGATTGGCATAGTGAATCATCTTCTAAATTCTTGCCAAATATAATACATAATAATACGGAGTCTAAATACCAGGCCAAACGGCCTACGAAGCTATTCTTATTTGAGGTTAAGACTACTACTACTGCATCTTTTTGGATGCAAAATTGCACGACAGGCTATACCATGTTTATGGGTGGAGGTAAATTTATATAGGACTGTAATCTGTATTCATTTGATGTACATGCACTGCCACTGGCACTGTACATACATCAAATAAATACAGTTATACTCTAATTTCCGTTATACTCGAGGGCACCTACTCAAGCCTGTATCATGCGCTTACCTCTTGAAATTCTGCTGTGTTTTCGCCGAGCATGCTCTCGTCGTCCGAAGACTCTTCAGTGTCATCATTTAAGTCAGATCCGGAATCACTATCTGCTAAAATCTCAGCCAAAATGTCATCATTGAGGATTTGTTCCATTCCGATTGCAAAAACACAGCGATACGTATAACCTACTTCGACCGCAATGGATATGCATGGGACGCGACGCTATAATGTCGCGCGTCGCGTCAGTCACGTGACCGGTAGCTAACCTATTCACGTACACGTACACCACTGCCTGCATGCAATGCATATGGATATGGCGCGCTAACTTCAAAAACTTTATTCTGTCAGCAGAGGGCGCCAAACCAATAACTCTCAAGCAGTGTTTTCGCTGGTGAGATAAGTTGCCTTGGTCTCCAAGCTCATGGCAAATCGTGGGAACTTTTTGTCGCCCACGGGTTCCAAGCATATCACAACAAAGGCTCTTTTTGGAACCCGTGGGATTGAAAGGGTTAACTAAAAAACCTAATAGTCTCACAAAAAAAGAAAGAAAAAATCCACATAACCCAGCGTTACACGTCCTTCCTCATGTGACCGAGAATCGTTCAAATAATAACAACAAACGTGAGCCGCATGTATGAATACGCTTTTTTCCAATAAACACGATGATACTCTAACCCGGCCACCCGTACGGCTGTCGTAGGGGCGTGCATTTGTATCTTTGGATTTGAATATTGGCTCAAAACGATCCATGTAAGCTCACACACAATAACACGTCATCGGGTCACATGTTGATCTTGGACCAATCAGAATGATAAATTAAATTAAATTTAATGTTCTTCCCATATGACCGAGAATCGTTCTAATAATAAAACAAAACGTGAGCCGCATGTATGATTACGCTCTTTCCCAAAAAACACAACAAAACAGGAAACAACCCAAAACAAGACATAAACAGCGCCGCCTAGCGACGCTCAGTGGGTCGGGTGGCAATGTATTTTCCATAGGAATTTAAAGATAAAGACCTCTAGGACAATTTTCTCTTTAATTTTATTAGGGTTGACCTACTCAATTTTTGTTATTTCCCTCCCCCAAAACACCTATAAAATCGTCGTCATTCTTCGGGTCCAGGTCTAAATGTAGCCCTAAATGTAAACAAAATCCCCCCAGTTGAGTCACAACTACTTGATCTTAACACAAATTTCTACAATCAGTCCCATTTAGAGGGCACAGGACCTCTTATTCAAAATTATCTGAGGGGATCAGACAAAATTAATGACCTCGCGCGTATATAGTTCACGTGAATTGGTGAGGTGCACCCATATAAACAAAGCATGCACAGTACGCTTGCGGCCGGATTAAAGGAAGCAAAGTAAGTCCATGGAGGTAAGTCTGACCATGGAGGCAGGCGAATCAGCTCGAGATTTGTGATACCCAACCTCGCACAGGTATTTGTAGACACTATTGCGGAAAAAAGCCTTTCTAATTTCCATTGACATCGTGCGCACGGGACGAAAACATTTTTAACGTAATTGTTTACATACATGCTGGATAATAATTACCTATGACGATTTTAAAGGCATCTCTCATTCTCAAGAAAAAAAAGCGAGTAATCTTGGACAAATTGATAACAAATGACCCGAATGATTGGACCCTTGTACACTTTCAATGGGCCGCAATCCACTTTACCTCACGGACCTCATGTACATAAATTATCAGAATTATTAGGATAAACAGGTCTATTCCCTGCAGCGAATGTTCGCAGCGAATACTTCGTGATAGACCACAGGGCATGGCTGCAAAATGTGCTCAGAAATTGATTTTTTCGGCACACCTCTTGAATCTAAGTGGAAGCACTGCAGTCTGTTAGCTGGGATCATGTGGATCACAAAAAACTAAAATCGCCAATCGCAAGTTTACCAATTAATTAAATATTTGCATTTTAATCACCTGTATATAAAGGGCGCCCTCTATTGACCAGGATTGGAAAGCTGTGTACATTTTCAATAGGAAAATATTACTTATTGCTGTTGCTTGCTAAAAAGGGACTACATGTATATAGAGACAGAATTCGATTAAGGAGGAATTAGGGTGTGTTTTAAAGTCCCAATACAAATTTTCATTTTGTTTATTGCCATATTTTGAACTTTTTAAAAGAGTGTCATTTTCTTTGTTTTTTTAATGTTTTTTTATTATAATTTTCTTTTTATATGCTTACCTTTTCGCGGATGGGATGACCGTTTGCAGTATGTTTACGACATTGGGATGACCACCGACGTTAGGATGACCGTTTGGTGGTCGTCCTACCACCCAAGTACTCGATAAAATTTCATTTTTTAAAATGTTATTGAGTATGTCGATAGATTTCGGTACATTACCCTATAGATTTTTAATTTTGTGGCAAAAGCTTCAGGTAAAAACGGGTTAGGTTACAAATAAAAAAGTAAATTTTACCGTACGTTTCTATGGACCGGTCATCCTATCCCCGGATTGGTCGTTATACATATATATATATATATATATATATATATATATTTGTTTTTTAATTTTTTTTTTTGGGGGGGTTAAAAATCTAAATATAAATGGTTTGAATACATATATACACGACCAGAGGGTTTTCTAGCTTTAGTCTTTGATACATGTTTATTCTTAACGGTAAAACTGAAATTTGTCCACGTCTTTAACAATGTACATTTGAGTGGGTGAACAACAACTCGTACTGATTAACATTTAATACACAATTCTGTTATAACAAACATTTTGCCCATTTCCAGCTGAGTTTGTATTAAGGAGAGTCGGATGGAAAGCAGACTGTGTGATACATTGTTTCTATGGTGACAACATCCTTCCCCTCGATCTATGAGAGCAGCCACTGATCTTCTTTTTTCCTCGCTGCTTCCAGAATTTTTCCTGCAGTGAGCGTCTGGCATTTGTGAAAGTTTGTCAAGGACAAGTTGTTCGGGTCTTCTTGTCTAAACTCCACCTCTGTGTCTTGTTGCAGATGATGCATATACGTGGCAGTATTGTGAAGTTTTTTTGGTTTCTTGGAAGGAAGCCAGATGCTGAACGAAGTTTTCTCCTTGGGGGCTCAGTGCTGCATTCGCATGTGTCTCTTTCCGCCGTATCTGCATCTGAGAATATTTGTCGTGAGGGGGGAGGGGATGGAAATATGTATATATAGAGTGCCCGATGAATTGAAATCTGGAGATAAATTAATGAGTAAGATTATACATAAAACAAAATCGAAAAATGTTGGACAGATATGCTTCACTCCACTCTATTAGAGTGGAGGGAAGCATATCTGTCCACAATTTATCAGAACACAGGTATAAACACAAACAATGAATGCACTTTTTGTTTATGAGAAAATCATTCTTAGAGGTTGTTATTTCCAAAGTACAGGTTCCAGGAATGCCGTATTTTTCACTTTGAAACTATGGAACCCTGACTAAAACTTTAAACGTGTAGCGGAAGACTACATTGTATCTCCAGCCGACACTTGCTCTATGTATTTTTATTATATTTTTCGTGCTCAGTCATGCAAAATATACTTCATAAATGTTGCATTCTTGCTTCGCCTCGTAGAATGTAACATTTCCTCTTTCAACTCGTACTATTATACTTTTCTGGGCATTGTGTGCTCACAGGAAGGTAAATAAATGCAATTGGAGGGAAAAGGGGTTAAGGAATACAATTAGACAAGCAGGCAGGTGTTTTGTGGGGTTTTTCCAGGAAAAAAAGGCAAGGAAATAAAAAAATACTGACAAATAATACGAGCTTCCGGGTTAAGAATGGATAAATGTATAAATGTGCCCCCCCCCCCCCCCCCCTTCTCCCCCCCCCCCTAATAACTGCCTACAGTACTAGTGACAAGTTACATGTATATTTCTGTACCTACCCTAGTTTCAATGTCCATGTGACCAAGTTGCATGCCTATTTAGAACTGGAAGCAGAACTATTTTGTTTTGCCCTTATGGACTTGAAGGAGATTGCTTGAGGTTTAAAAACCCTCTAAGAATTATGGGTTCCGAATTATGACCCGACAGAAATTGTCAAAAATGGTCATAACTCTTTTTAAACTCCATTAAGAACGGGATAAGTGGTTCTAGGATTTTTAAAAAATCCGTAAAAAGTCCTATTCCTTTTTTTTTAACGGCATCTACTCAACTACATCATCCCGTACCTTTGACAATGATTCCGGCGGTACATCAACCAATGCGTGTACGATTGAAATGTCGATATGATCATCTCGGCAATTTATGCTTTGGTAAAAGTAGAAACATTCTTCCACCTACCGGCACAAGCGAGGATTTTTTTCCAACTTCTTTCAGAGAACGGCACAAATCTGGAATCTGAATCTGAAACGTGCATAGTATATTTAGACTAGGCACAAAAATGATAAATCATAATGTAAGCGGCAAATCATGCTCAAAGTTGGCAACACACATTTTTAGGGTAATTCCACCCTGCTGATTACGAAAATTGCTGTTGCCAAAAAATATTTTGATCAGAAAGCTGAAATTCAAGATGGCTGACAAAATGGCTGCCAAAAACTGGTAAAATCACATTCGAAGAACTATTTATGCTAAATATAAAATTAAAATGCATCAATTATGGTTTTTGGAGTTAGCAATTTAAAAATCTAACCTTTGGTATTATGTAGAACAATCATTTCTGCAGATGGTTGTCAACAATTCAAGATGGCAGACAATTACAAAATGGCCGCCAAAATAGGAAAATCCATATCTCATGCTCTTTTGAGCTATATGTAGAATTAAATAAGAAACTAACCAAAGTCGCACCCGACGGCCGAGCATGAGCATGAACTTGGTGCTGTCGTGCTGGGAGGAACGGTACGCCATCATGACGCATGGGAGGTGTTCGTCCCAGTCATCCTGGTTCTCCTGCACGAACAGGCTCAACATCGTCTTGACGGTGCGGTTGAACCGCTCCACCATTCCATCGGATTTAGGGTGGAACGGCGTAGTGCGGATATTGTGTACGCCCAGTAAACGGCAGGTGTCCTGGAAAAGTCGGTCCTCGAACTCCTTCCTCTGATCCGTGTGGATCTCGAGTGAGGTGCCGAACCGGGTGGCGACTTGCTCCACGAGGGTTTGGCCACGGTGCGCGCTGTCTGATCCGGAATCGGAAAAACCTCCACCCACTTGGTGAAATAGTCGGCCACCACCATGATGCTCGTATTCCCAGCCTTGGTTTTGGGGAACCGGCCCGTGAGGTCGATCGCAAGGCGCTCCATTAGCGCACCCACCAAGTACTACTGCAGTGGGGCCCGGAGGGGTCGAGGGGCCCGGTCGGCTTCTTGGATCCACATTTGTGGCACATCCGGCACCACTCCTCCGCCTGACGTCGCATCCCCCGGAAGTACACAGGCGCCTGTCTCAGCCGAGCATCCATCCGGGCGACCCCCAAGTGCCCCGATGTTCTGCCATCATGGGTCAAATGCAAGACGTTCTCCATGCACCTGCGTCCGCGGGACTACTATCTTCCACGTCGGGGGTCCGCCTTGGGGATGCTTCCACCTTATCTGCAACACGTACGCCATGGAACAGTCGCAGGGTCTCTCACTTCGCCAACCAGAACTTCGTGCTCTCGTTTAGGGCCAACACGTCCGACCAGCCGGGTCTAGAAACCCCATCCTCTAGCCACTTGGCGATCCGGCCCAACTCCGAGTCGTCGTGTTGGTCCCGCTTCAGCTCCTCGGGGTCCCAAGCCACTAGGAGTCCCTCCACAGTGGTGGTCTCCTCCCGCTCAGCTTCCTCAATGGCTCCCAGCAGGGGCCCCTTGGTGTAGCACTCGTGGCTGACCTCGCCCGAACGTCTACACTGACCGCACGGGATCCTGGAAACGCCGTCGGCGTTCGTGTGCTTCTTGCCCGCCCGGTGTTCCATGTCGAACTCGTAGCACCCCAACCTCTGGATCCACTTGGCCGTCTGCCCCTCCGGCTCCCGGAAGTTAAACCGTTTGCCGATGAGGTAGTGTTTGAAGTAGTGCACAAAGTGGACCACGGCCAGCAACTCTCTCCGAGTGGTGCAGTAGTTGCGTTCGGCCTTTGACAAGGTGCGGTTCCCGTACGCGATCACCTGCTCACCCTATAATTCCCCTTCCTGTGCAAACACTGCTCCGGTGGTGCAGTTGCTGGCGTCCGTATCTAAGATGTAATGGTGCTATGTCTCCGGGTAACCCAGCACCGGCACCGTGGTCAACGCGTCCTTCCGATGTTCGAACGCTGACTGGCAAGCAACCGACCAAGAGAACGTACTCTGGCTCTTGGTGGTCAGGGCGTGGAGGGGCCGGGCGGGCGATCTCGGCGAAGTTCACGATGATCCGCATATAGTAGGAGGCAAAGCCCAGGAAACTCCGGACTTGGGTCAGGTTCGCGGGTTGCGGCCAGCTCCTGATGACCGCGACCTTCTCCGGGTCGGTCCTTGTTACTCCTTCGGCTGACACGAAATGGCCCAGGAAGGACACCTCCTTCTTAAAGAGGCTACACTTCTTTGGCTCGAGTCTCAACCCCGCGGCTCGTTCCAGGACGCCGCCAACCTCCTCTGGTGTTCCTCGAAGTCCGTTCCCACACAATCACGTCATCCACATAAACTACCGCCACTTGCCATTGCAGTATGCCCTCAGCACCTGTTCCATCAGGCGCTCAAACGTCGCCGGAACGTTACACAGCCCGAACAGCATCATTGTGAACTGGTACAGCCCGTTCTGCATGCCGAAGGCTGTCTCCTCCCGGTCCTCCTTCTCCATTCTGACCTGCCAGTAGCCGCTGGCCAGGTCGAGGGGGCTGAACCACTTCGCTCCGCTGAACGCGTCAAGGTTGTCCTCGATCCTGGGGATGGGGTATGCGTCCTTAATTGTCACCTCGTTGACCCTCCGGTAGTCCACGCAGAAACGAATCGTCCCGTCCTTCTTCCGGACCAGCACCACCAGCGACGACCAGGGGCTACCGGAGGGTTCCACAGATGGCTACCACAGCAACAGTGACAAATTCCTTTCACTCAGCTATTCACTACAAACTCTACAAAATAAAATTTGGTCTCAACACTGACTTACAAATACATTTAGCTGCTGGTTGTCCCAAGCACGTTTTCTTTTGGCTATCAGAATAACATTTGTTTGCGCCAATAGGACATGAGTCATGTTTTTTCCTGTTTTGGCGGCCATTTTAGCCGCCATCTTGAATTTGGGCTTTCGGTTGAAAATATTTGTTGGCAACAGACATTTTCATAATCAGCATGGTCAAATTACCATTAAAAAATGTGTTGCCCACTTTGAGCATGATTTGCTGCTTACATTGCTTTCCAGATGACTTGTAACCTTCGTGTGCCTAGTCTAATTCTTCGTGTTCGAATCGCTGTCATCTGAGCAGCTCTTGGCGTCTGCCATCTTGCTGTAAACAGTGCCTACGCTCGCTCTATTTTACAGCGCCCGCTATTGGTCCATTTGCCCACTATTCGCACAAACGTACCGCACCACGACAGAAGGGCCTCGTTGATTGGTCGTTTGAAAAAAATGATGTGATTGTTCACTGGGCATTTTGTTTGCATCAAAACGGGGAAAACATAAATTTTAAATGAAGATTTTATCGAATGCTGGTTCGCAGACCGTCTGAGGATTTTATTTGTGAGTTTCCCAACAACTTGCTAATTAGTTTAAAGTAAAATGTATACACTGTTAAAAAGCTGGGCGAAATAGTACTGGGTAAACTTCATCAGCCAATTGTTGGTGAAATTTTGTTCAACTATTGAGTACATTTGGTAGTTGGGTAAGCAAAAACATCGACAACGTAGTTAGTCATGTTAGCTGGGCAAACATTGCCCAACTATTTGTATTATTATTTTTCTTGATCTAACCACGAATTGTTGGGTAGAAAGTGGAGTAACAATCTCAACAGATGGGCATTACGGTATGACGTTATCAGATTGTCCGGAATGTTATCATTGGGCACACGCCGTTTTGTCGGCCAGACATAATGCAGCCTATATCCTGCAAGGTGCACCACCCTAATTGAAAGGAGAATTTCTACGCGAGCTCATTTGCATGAAATATGCCCCCACAATTTCTTTTGAAAAAGGAGGCCGTTTGGTAAAAGAAATGGTGGGAGTGTGTAAACATAGCATAGGATCAACTCCCTGGTTTTTGAGCTTCAATCTGGGGGCAGACTTGGCAAAATTACGGTTGAAAAATGGGTCCTAATTGCTCTAGAACGTGGAGGGATGCCATTTGTAAAATGGCTGCTTGCAGGCTCGGGAAGTATCACTTTTCGGGAGGTGAGTTTCTTTTGGTATGAATATTTAAAAAATGTAATTGGCTAACTCACTACAAATTGAAAAGAAATTGAAAGATTAAGGCCAAGACAATAACTGATTGTTGTTTGAGAAACCCCAGTGATGTCGGTGTGCATGAAATTTGGTCCTGAACATTGTTGATTTTACACTGGTTTCAATGGGACTTGAATTAGGTTGGTGCACTCTGCAGCAGTAGCTGGCCATGAACAAACAACTGAGAGGCGTATATGTCTCTCATGCGTATTATGTATCTCAGTGCATTAACTGTGATAATTAACCAGAGTATTACGACTTACCGTATTAAGTGATTCGGCTGCAGTCGAGCCGTCTTAGGGAAATCACTCGAGTCGAGTTGAGACATAAGGGTCAGTATAGGGTCGAATAAAGTCGCAGTGTGCATTTTAGTAGAGTCGAGTGAGCAGTTTTTGCCACCCGGCTTGGATATGGTGCTAGGCATTCCGTATCCCCTCCCGAAGCGTTGGTGGTATAGCGGTTAGAATAGTTGCCTTCCAAGCAATTGACCCGGGTTCAACTCCCGGCCAACGCATTTTGTTTAATTTTGTATTTAATTTCGGTTTCTTTAAATGGTGCTCGTGCGTATTATGTATCTCAGTGCATTAACTGTGATAATTAACCAGAGTATTAAGACTTACCGTATTAAGTGATTCGGCTGCAGTCGAGCCGTCTTAGGGAAATCACTCGAGTCGAGTTGAGACATAAGGGTCAGTATAGGGTCGAATAAAGTCGCAGTGTGCATTTTAGTAGAGTCGAGTGAGCAGTTTTTGCCACCCGGCTTGGATATGGTGCTAGGCATTCCGTATCCCCTCCCGAAGCGTCGGTGGTATAGCGGTTAGAATAGTTGCCTTCCAAGCAATTGACCCGGGTTCAACTCCCGGCCAACGCATTTTGTTTAATTTTGTATTTAATTTCGGTTTCTTTAAATGGTGCTCGTGCGTATTATGTATCTCAGTGCATTAACTGTGATAATTAACCAGAGTATTACGACTTACCGTATTAAGTGATTCGGCTGCAGTCGAGCCGTCTTAGGGAAATCACTCGAGTCGAGTTGAGACATAAGGGTCAGTATAGGGTCGAATAAAGTCGCAGTGTGCATTTTAGTAGAGTCGAGTGAGCAGTTTTTGCCACCCGGCTTGGATATGGTGCTAGGCATTCCGTATCCCCTCCCGAAGCGTTGGTGGTATAGCGGTTAGAATAGTTGCCTTCCAAGCAATTGACCCGGGTTCAACTCCCGGCCAACGCATTTTGTTTAATTTTGTATTTAATTTCGGTTTCTTTAAATGGTGCTCGTGCGTATTATGTATCTCAGTGCATTAACTGTGATAATTAACCAGAGTATTACGACTTACCGTATTAAGTGATTCGGCTGCAGTCGAGCCGTCTTAGGGAAATCACTCGAGTCGAGTTGAGACATAAGGGTCAGTATAGGGTCGAATAAAGTCGCAGTGTGCATTTTAGTAGAGTCGAGTGAGCAGTTTTTGCCACCCGGCTTGGATATGGTGCTAGGCATTCCGTATCCCCTCCCGAAGCGTTGGTGGTATAGCGGTTAGAATAGTTGCCTTCCAAGCAATTGACCCGGGTTCAACTCCCGGCCAACGCATTTTGTTTAATTTTGTATTTAATTTCGGTTTCTTTAAATGGTGCTCGTGCGTATTATGTATCTCAGTGCATTAACTGTGATAATTAACCAGAGTATTACGACTTACCGTATTAAGTGATTCGGCTGCAGTCGAGCCGTCTTAGGAAAATCACTCGAGTCGAGTTGAGACATAAGGGTCAATATAGGGTCGAATAAAGTCGCAGTGTGCATTTTAGTAGAGTCGAGTGAGCAGTTTTTGCCACCCGGCTTGGATATGGTGCTAGGCATTCCGTATCCCCTCCCGAAGCGTTGGTGGTATAGCGGTTAGAATAGTTGCCTTCCAAGCAATTGACCCGGGTTCAACTCCCGGCCAACGCATTTTGTTTAATTTTGTATTTAATTTCGGTTTCTTTAAATGGTGCTCGTGCGTATTATGTATCTCAGTGCATTAACTGTGATAATTAACCAGAGTATTAAGACTTACGGTATTAAGTGATTCGGCTGCAGTCGAGCCGTCTTAGGGAAATCACTCGAGTCGAGTTGAGACATAAGGGTCAGTATAGGGTCGAATAAAGTCGCAGTGTGCATTTTAGTAGAGTCGAGTGAGCAGTTTTTGCCACCCGGCTTGGATATGGTGCTAGGCATTCCGTATCCCCTCCCGAAGCGTTGGTGGTATAGCGGTTAGAATAGTTGCCTTCCAAGCAATTGACCCGGGTTCAACTCCCGGCCAACGCATTTTGTTTAATTTTGTATTTAATTTCGGTTTCTTTAAATGGTGCTCGTGCGTATTATGTATCTCAGTGCATTAACTGTGATAATTAACCAGAGTATTACGACTTACCGTATTAAGTGATTCGGCTGCAGTCGAGCCGTCTTAGGGAAATCATTCGAGTCGAGTTGAGACATAAGGGTCAGTATAGGGTCGAATAAAGTCGCAGTGTGCATTTTAGTAGAGTCGAGTGAGCAGTTTTTGCCACCCGGCTTGGATATGGTGCTAGGCATTCCGTATCCCCTCCCGAAGCGTTGGTGGTATAGCGGTTAGAATAGTTGCCTTCCAAGCAATTGACCCGGGTTCAACTCCCGGCCAACGCATTTTGTTTAATTTTGTATTTAATTTCGGTTTCTTTAAATGGTGCTCGTGCGTATTATGTATCTCAGTGCATTAACTGTGATAATTAACCAGAGTATTAAGACTTACCGTATTAAGTGATTCGGCTGCAGTCGAGCCGTCTTAGGGAAATCACTCGAGTCGAGTTGAGACATAAGGGTCAGTATAGGGTCGAATAAAGTCGCAGTGTGCATTTTAGTAGAGTCGAGTGAGCAGTTTTTGCCACCCGGCTTGGATATGGTGCTAGGCATTCCGTATCCCCTCCCGAAGCGTTGGTGGTATAGCGGTTAGAATAGTTGCCTTCCAAGCAATTGACCTGGGTTCAACTCCCGGCCAACGCATTTTGTTTAATTTTGTATTTAATTTCGGTTTCTTTAAATGGTGCTCGTGCGTATTATGTATCTCAGTGCATTAACTGTGATAATTAACCAGAGTATTACGACTTACCGTATTAAGTGATTCGGCTGCAGTCGAGCCGTCTTAGGGAAATCACTCGAGTCGAGTTGAGACATAAGGGTCAGTATAGGGTCGAATAAAGTCGCAGTGTGCATTTTAGTAGAGTCGAGTGAGCAGTTTTTGCCACCCGGCTTGGATATGGTGCTAGGCATTCCGTATCCCCTCCCGAAGCGTTGGTGGTATAGCGGTTAGAATAGTTGCCTTCCAAGCAATTGACCCGGGTTCAACTCCCGGCCAACGCATTTTGTTTAATTTTGTATTTAATTTCGGTTTCTTTAAATGGTGCTCGTGCGTATTATGTATCTCAGTGCATTAACTGTGATAATTAACCAGAGTATTACGACTTACCGTATTAAGTGATTCGGCTGCAGTCGAGCCGTCTTAGGGAAATCACTCGAGTCGAGTTGAGACATAAGGGTCAGTATAGGGTCGAATAAAGTCGCAGTGTGCATTTTAGTAGAGTCGAGTGAGCAGTTTTTGCCACCCGGCTTGGATATGGTGCTAGGCATTCCGTATCCCCTCCCGAAGCGTTGGTGGTATAGCGGTTAGAATAGTTGCCTTCCAAGCAATTGACCCGGGTTCAACTCCCGGCCAACGCATTTTGTTTAATTTTGTATTTAATTTCGGTTTCTTTAAATGGTGCTCGTGCGTATTATGTATCTCAGTGCATTAACTGTGATAATTAACCAGAGTATTAAGACTTACCGTATTAAGTGATTCGGCTGCAGTCGAGCCGTCTTAGGGAAATCACTCGAGTCGAGTTGAGACATAAGGGTCAGTATAGGGTCGAATAAAGTCGCAGTGTGCATTTTAGTAGAGTCGAGTGAGCAGTTTTTGCCACCCGGCTTGGATATGGTGCTAGGCATTCCGTATCCCCTCCCGAAGCGTCGGTGGTATAGCGGTTAGAATAGTTGCCTTCCAAGCAATTGACCCGGGTTCAACTCCCGGCCAACGCATTTTGTTTAATTTTGTATTTAATTTCGGTTTCTTTAAATGGTGCTCGTGCGTATTATGTATCTCAGTGCATTAACTGTGATAATTAACCAGAGTATTACGACTTACCGTATTAAGTGATTCGGCTGCAGTCGAGCCGTCTTAGGGAAATCACTGGAGTCGAGTTGAGACATAAGGGTCAGTATAGGGTCGAATAAAGTCGCAGTGTGCATTTTAGTAGAGTCGAGTGAGCAGTTTTTGCCACCCGGCTTGGATATGGTGCTAGGCATTCCGTATCCCCTCCCGAAGCGTTGGTGGTATAGCGGTTAGAATAGTTGCCTTCCAAGCAATTGACCCGGGTTCAACTCCCGGCCAACGCATTTTGTTTAATTTTGTATTTAATTTCGGTTTCTTTAAATGGTGCTCGTGCGTATTATGTATCTCAGTGCATTAACTGTGATAATTAACCAGAGTATTACGACTTACCGTATTAAGTGATTCGGCTGCAGTCGAGCCGTCTTAGGGAAATCACTCGAGTCGAGTTGAGACATAAGGGTCAGTATAGGGTCGAATAAAGTCGCAGTGTGCATTTTAGTAGAGTCGAGTGAGCAGTTTTTGCCACCCGGCTTGGATATGGTGCTAGGCATTCCGTATCCCCTCCCGAAGCGTTGGTGGTATAGCGGTTAGAATAGTTGCCTTCCAAGCAATTGACCCGGGTTCAACTCCCGGCCAACGCATTTTGTTTAATTTTGTATTTAATTTCGGTTTCTTTAAATGGTGCTCGTGCGTATTATGTATCTCAGTGCATTAACTGTGATAATTAACCAGAGTATTACGACTTACCGTATTAAGTGATTCGGCTGCAGTCGAGCCGTCTTAGGGAAATCACTCGAGTCGAGTTGAGACATAAGGGTCAGTATAGGGTCGAATAAAGTTGCAGTGTGCATTTTAGTAGAGTCGAGTGAGCAGTTTTTGCCACCCGGCTTGGATATGGTGCTAGGCATTCCGTATCCCCTCCCGAAGCGTTGGTGGTATAGCGGTTAGAATAGTTGCCTTCCAAGCAATTGACCCGGGTTCAACTCCCGGCCAACGCATTTTGTTTAATTTTGTATTTAATTTCGGTTTCTTTAAATGGTGCTCGTGCGTATTATGTATCTCAGTGCATTAACTGTGATAATTAACCAGAGTATTACGACTTACCGTATTAAGTGATTCGGCTGCAGTCGAGCCGTCTTAGGAAAATCACTCGAGTCGAGTTGAGACATAAGGGTCAATATAGGGTCGAATAAAGTCGCAGTGTGCATTTTAGTAGAGTCGAGTGAGCAGTTTTTGCCACCCGGCTTGGATATGGTGCTAGGCATTCCGTATCCCCTCCCGAAGCGTTGGTGGTATAGCGGTTAGAATAGTTGCCTTCCAAGCAATTGACCCGGGTTCAACTCCCGGCCAACGCATTTTGTTTAATTTTGTATTTAATTTCGGTTTCTTTAAATGGTGCTCGTGCGTATTATGTATCTCAGTGCATTAACTGTGATAATTAACCAGAGTATTACGACTTACCGTATTAAGTGATTCGGCTGCAGTCGAGCCGTCTTAGGGAAATCACTCGAGTCGAGTTGAGACACAAGGGTCAGTATAGGGTCGAATAAAGTCGCAGTGTGCATTTTAGTAGAGTCGAGTGAGCAGTTTTTGCCACCCGGCTTGGATATGGTGCTAGGCATTCCGTATCCCCTCCCGAAGCGTTGGTGGTATAGCGGTTAGAATAGTTGCCTTCCAAGCAATTGACCCGGGTTCAACTCCCGGCCAACGCATTTTGTTTAATTTTGTATTTAATTTCGGTTTCTTTAAATGGTGCTCGTGCGTATTATGTATCTCAGTGCATTAACTGTGATAATTAACCAGAGTATTAAGACTTACCGTATTAAGTGATTCGGCTGCAGTCGAGCCGTCTTAGGGAAATCACTCGAGTCGAGTTGAGACACAAGGGTCAGTATAGGGTCGAATAAAGTCGCAGTGTGCATTTTAGTAGAGTCGAGTGAGCAGTTTTTGCCACCCGGCTTGGATATGGTGCTAGGCATTCCGTATCCCCTCCCGAAGCGTTGGTGGTATAGCGGTTAGAATAGTTGCCTTCCAAGCAATTGACCCGGGTTCAACTCCCGGCCAACGCATTTTGTTTAATTTTGTATTTAATTTCGGTTTCTTTAAATGGTGCTCGTGCGTATTATGTATCTCAGTGCATTAACTGTGATAATTAACCAGAGTATTACGACTTACCGTATTAAGTGATTCGGCTGCAGTCGAGCCGTCTTAGGGAAATCACTCGAGTCGAGTTGAGACATAAGGGTCAGTATAGGGTCGAATAAAGTCGCAGTGTGCATTTTAGTAGAGTCGAGTGAGCAGTTTTTGCCACCCGGCTTGGATATGGTGCTAGGCATTCCGTATCCCCTCCCGAAGCGTTGGTGGTATAGCGGTTAGAATAGTTGCCTTCCAAGCAATTGACCCGGGTTCAACTCCCGGCCAACGCATTTTGTTTAATTTTGTATTTAATTTCGGTTTCTTTAAATGGTGCTCGTGCGTATTATGTATCTCAGTGCATTAACTGTGATAATTAACCAGAGTATTACGACTTACCGTATTAAGTGATTCGGCTGCAGTCGAGCCGTCTTAGGGAAATCACTCGAGTCGAGTTGAGACATAAGGGTCAGTATAGGGTCGAATAAAGTCGCAGTGTGCATTTTAGTAGAGTCGAGTGAGCAGTTTTTGCCACCCGGCTTGGATATGGTGCTAGGCATTCCGTATCCCCTCCCGAAGCGTTGGTGGTATAGCGGTTAGAATAGTTGCCTTCCAAGCAATTGACCCGGGTTCAACTCCCGGCCAACGCATTTTGTTTAATTTTGTATTTAATTTCGGTTTCTTTAAATGGTGCTCGTGCGTATTATGTATCTCAGTGCATTAACTGTGATAATTAACCAGAGTATTACGACTTACCGTATTAAGTGATTCGGCTGCAGTCGAGCCGTCTTAGGGAAATCACTGGAGTCGAGTTGAGACATAAGGGTCAGTATAGGGTCGAATAAAGTCGCAGTGTGCATTTTAGTAGAGTCGAGTGAGCAGTTTTTGCCACCCGGCTTGGATATGGTGCTAGGCATTCCGTATCCCCTCCCGAAGCGTTGGTGGTATAGCGGTTAGAATAGTTGCCTTCCAAGCAATTGACCCGGGTTCAACTCCCGGCCAACGCATTTTGTTTAATTTTGTATTTAATTTCGGTTTCTTTAAATGGTGCTCGTGCGTATTATGTATCTCAGTGCATTAACTGTGATAATTAACCAGAGTATTACGACTTACCGTATTAAGTGATTCGGCTGCAGTCGAGCCGTCTTAGGGAAATCACTGGAGTCGAGTTGAGACATAAGGGTCAGTATAGGGTCGAATAAAGTCGCAGTGTGCATTTTAGTAGAGTCGAGTGAGCAGTTTTTGCCACCCGGCTTGGATATGGTGCTAGGCATTCCGTATCCCCTCCCGAAGCGTTGTTGGTATAGCGGTTAGAATAGTTGCCTTCCAAGCAATTGACCCGGGTTCAACTCCCGGCCAACGCATTTTGTTTAATTTTGTATTTAATTTCGGTTTCTTTAAATGGTGCTCGTGCGTATTATGTATCTCAGTGCATTAACTGTGATAATTAACCAGAGTATTACGACTTACTGTATTAAGTGATTCGGCTGCAGTCGAGCCGTCTTAGGGAAATCACTCGAGTCGAGTTGAGACATAAGGGTCAGTATAGGGTCGAATAAAGTCGCAGTGTGCATTTTAGTAGAGTCGAGTGAGCAGTTTTTGCCACCCGGCTTGGATATGGTGCTAGGCATTCCGTATCCCCTCCCGAAGCGTTGGTTGTATAGTGGTTTGAATAGTTGCCTTCCAAGCAATTGACCCGGGTTCAACTCCCGGCCAACGCATTTTGTTTAATTTTGTATTTAATTTCGGTTTCTTTAAATGGTGCTCGTGCGTATTATGTATCTCAGTGCATTAACTGTGATAATTAACCAGAGTATTACGACTTACCGTATTAAGTGATTCGGCTGCAGTCGAGCCGTCTTAGGGAAATCACTCGAGTCGAGTTGAGACATAAGGGTCAGTATAGGGTCGAATAAAGTCGCAGTGTGCATTTTAGTAGAGTCGAGTGAGCAGTTTTTGCCACCCGGCTTGGATATGGTGCTAGGCATTCCGTATCCCCTCCCGAAGCGTTGGTGGTATAGCGGTTAGAATAGTTGCCTTCCAAGCAATTGACCCGGGTTCAACTCCCGGCCAACGCATTTTGTTTAATTTTGTATTTAATTTCGGTTTCTTTAAATGGTGCTCGTGCGTATTATGTATCTCAGTGCATTAACTGTGATAATTAACCAGAGTATTACGACTTACCGTATTAAGTGATTCGGCTGCAGTCGAGCCGTCTTAGGGAAATCACTCGAGTCGAGTTGAGACATAAGGGTCAGTATAGGGTCGAATAAAGTCGCAGTGTGCATTTTAGTAGAGTCGAGTGAGCAGTTTTTGCCACCCGGCTTGGATATGGTGCTAGGCATTCCGTATCCCCTCCCGAAGCGTTGGTGGTATAGCGGTTAGAATAGTTGCCTTCCAAGCAATTGACCCGGGTTCAACTCCCGGCCAACGCATTTTGTTTAATTTTGTATTTAATTTCGGTTTCTTTAAATGGTGCTCGTGCGTATTATGTATCTCAGTGCATTAACTGTGATAATTAACCAGAGTATTACGACTTACCGTATTAAGTGATTCGGCTGCAGTCGAGCCGTCTTAGGGAAATCACTCGAGTCGAGTTGAGACATAAGGGTCAGTATAGGGTCGAATAAAGTCGCAGTGTGCATTTTAGTAGAGTCGAGTGAGCAGTTTTTGCCACCCGGCTTGGATATGGTGCTAGGCATTCCGTATCCCCTCCCGAAGCGTTGGTGGTATAGCGGTTAGAATAGTTGCCTTCCAAGCAATTGACCCGGGTTCAACTCCCGGCCAACGCATTTTGTTTAATTTTGTATTTAATTTCGGTTTCTTTAAATGGTGCTCGTGCGTATTATGTATCTCAGTGCATTAACTGTGATAATTAACCAGAGTATTACGACTTACCGTATTAAGTGATTCGGCTGCAGTCGAGCCGTCTTAGGGAAATCACTCGAGTCGAGTTGAGACATAAGGGTCAGTATAGGGTCGAATAAAGTCGCAGTGTGCATTTTAGTAGAGTCGAGTGAGCAGTTTTTGCCACCCGGCTTGGATATGGTGCTAGGCATTCCGTATCCCCTCCCGAAGCGTCGGTGGTATAGCGGTTAGAATAGTTGCCTTCCAAGCAATTGACCCGGGTTCAACTCCCGGCCAACGCATTTTGTTTAATTTTGTATTTAATTTCGGTTTCTTTAAATGGTGCTCGTGCGTATTATGTATCTCAGTGCATTAACTGTGATAATTAACCAGAGTATTACGACTTACCGTATTAAGTGATTCGGCTGCAGTCGAGCCGTCTTAGGGAAATCACTCGAGTCGAGTTGAGACATAAGGGTCAGTATAGGGTCGAATAAAGTCGCAGTGTGCATTTTAGTAGAGTCGAGTGAGCAGTTTTTGCCACCCGGCTTGGATATGGTGCTAGGCATTCCGTATCCCCTCCCGAAGCGTTGGTGGTATAGCGGTTAGAATAGTTGCCTTCCAAGCAATTGACCCGGGTTCAACTCCCGGCCAACGCATTTTGTTTAATTTTGTATTTAATTTCGGTTTCTTTAAATGGTGCTCGTGCGTATTATGTATCTCAGTGCATTAACTGTGATAATTAACCAGAGTATTACGACTTACCGTATTAAGTGATTCGGCTGCAGTCGAGCCGTCTTAGGGAAATCACTCGAGTCGAGTTGAGACATAAGGGTCAGTATAGGGTCGAATAAAGTCGCAGTGTGCATTTTAGTAGAGTCGAGTGAGCAGTTTTTGCCACCCGGCTTGGATATGGTGCTAGGCATTCCGTATCCCCTCCCGAAGCGTTGGTGGTATAGCGGTTAGAATAGTTGCCTTCCAAGCAATTGACCCGGGTTCAACTCCCGGCCAACGCATTTTGTTTAATTTTGTATTTAATTTCGGTTTCTTTAAATGGTGCTCGTGCGTATTATGTATCTCAGTGCATTAACTGTGATAATTAACCAGAGTATTACGACTTACCGTATTAAGTGATTCGGCTGCAGTCGAGCCGTCTTAGGGAAATCACTCGAGTCGAGTTGAGACATAAGGGTCAGTATAGGGTCGAATAAAGTCGCAGTGTGCATTTTAGTAGAGTCGAGTGAGCAGTTTTTGCCACCCGGCTTGGATATGGTGCTAGGCATTCCGTATCCCCTCCCGAAGCGTTGGTGGTATAGCGGTTAGAATAGTTGCCTTCCAAGCAATTGACCCGGGTTCAACTCCCGGCCAACGCATTTTGTTTAATTTTGTATTTAATTTCGGTTTCTTTAAATGGTGCTCGTGCGTATTATGTATCTCAGTGCATTAACTGTGATAATTAACCAGAGTATTACGACTTACCGTATTAAGTGATTCGGCTGCAGTCGAGCCGTCTTAGGGAAATCACTGGAGTCGAGTTGAGACATAAGGGTCAGTATAGGGTCGAATAAAGTCGCAGTGTGCATTTTAGTAGAGTCGAGTGAGCAGTTTTTGCCACCCGGCTTGGATATGGTGCTAGGCATTCCGTATCCCCTCCCGAAGCGTTGTTGGTATAGCGGTTAGAATAGTTGCCTTCCAAGCAATTGACCCGGGTTCAACTCCCGGCCAACGCATTTTGTTTAATTTTGTATTTAATTTCGGTTTCTTTAAATGGTGCTCGTGCGTATTATGTATCTCAGTGCATTAACTGTGATAATTAACCAGAGTATTACGACTTACTGTATTAAGTGATTCGGCTGCAGTCGAGCCGTCTTAGGGAAATCACTCGAGTCGAGTTGAGACATAAGGGTCAGTATAGGGTCGAATAAAGTCGCAGTGTGCATTTTAGTAGAGTCGAGTGAGCAGTTTTTGCCACCCGGCTTGGATATGGTGCTAGGCATTCCGTATCCCCTCCCGAAGCGTTGGTTGTATAGTGGTTAGAATAGTTGCCTTCCAAGCAATTGACCCGGGTTCAACTCCCGGCCAACGCATTTTGTTTAATTTTGTATTTAATTTCGGTTTCTTTAAATGGTGCTCGTGCGTATTATGTATCTCAGTGCATTAACTGTGATAATTAACCAGAGTATTACGACTTACCGTATTAAGTGATTCGGCTGCAGTCGAGCCGTCTTAGGGAAATCACTCGAGTCGAGTTGAGACATAAGGGTCAGTATAGGGTCGAATAAAGTCGCAGTGTGCATTTTAGTAGAGTCGAGTGAGCAGTTTTTGCCACCCGGCTTGGATATGGTGCTAGGCATTCCGTATCCCCTCCCGAAGCGTTGGTGGTATAGCGGTTAGAATAGTTGCCTTCCAAGCAATTGACCCGGGTTCAACTCCCGGCCAACGCATTTTGTTTAATTTTGTATTTAATTTCGGTTTCTTTAAATGGTGCTCGTGCGTATTATGTATCTCAGTGCATTAACTGTGATAATTAACCAGAGTATTACGACTTACCGTATTAAGTGATTCGGCTGCAGTCGAGCCGTCTTAGGGAAATCACTCGAGTCGAGTTGAGACATAAGGGTCAGTATAGGGTCGAATAAAGTCGCAGTGTGCATTTTAGTAGAGTCGAGTGAGCAGTTTTTGCCACCCGGCTTGGATATGGTGCTAGGCATTCCGTATCCCCTCCCGAAGCGTTGGTGGTATAGCGGTTAGAATAGTTGCCTTCCAAGCAATTGACCCGGGTTCAACTCCCGGCCAACGCATTTTGTTTAATTTTGTATTTAATTTCGGTTTCTTTAAATGGTGCTCGTGCGTATTATGTATCTCAGTGCATTAACTGTGATAATTAACCAGAGTATTACGACTTACCGTATTAAGTGATTCGGCTGCAGTCGAGCCGTCTTAGGGAAATCACTCGAGTCGAGTTGAGACATAAGGGTCAGTATAGGGTCGAATAAAGTCGCAGTGTGCATTTTAGTAGAGTCGAGTGAGCAGTTTTTGCCACCCGGCTTGGATATGGTGCTAGGCATTCCGTATCCCCTCCCGAAGCGTTGGTGGTATAGCGGTTAGAATAGTTGCCTTCCAAGCAATTGACCCGGGTTCAACTCCCGGCCAACGCATTTTGTTTAATTTTGTATTTAATTTCGGTTTCTTTAAATGGTGCTCGTGCGTATTATGTATCTCAGTGCATTAACTGTGATAATTAACCAGAGTATTACGACTTACCGTATTAAGTGATTCGGCTGCAGTCGAGCCGTCTTAGGGAAATCACTGGAGTCGAGTTGAGACATAAGGGTCAGTATAGGGTCGAATAAAGTCGCAGTGTGCATTTTAGTAGAGTCGAGTGAGCAGTTTTTGCCACCCGGCTTGGATATGGTGCTAGGCATTCCGTATCCCCTCCCAAAGCGTTGTTGGTATAGCGGTTAGAATAGTTGCCTTCCAAGCAATTGACCCGGGTTCAACTCCCGGCCAACGCATTTTGTTTAATTTTGTATTTAATTTCGGTTTCTTTAAATGGTGCTCGTGCGTATTATGTATCTCAGTGCATTAACTGTGATAATTAACCAGAGTATTACGACTTACTGTATTAAGTGATTCGGCTGCAGTCGAGCCGTCTTAGGGAAATCACTCGAGTCGAGTTGAGACATAAGGGTCAGTATAGGGTCGAATAAAGTCGCAGTGTGCATTTTAGTAGAGTCGAGTGAGCAGTTTTTGCCACCCGGCTTGGATATGGTGCTAGGCATTCCGTATCCCCTCCCGAAGCGTTGGTGGTATAGCGGTTAGAATAGTTGCCTTCCAAGCAATTGACCCGGGTTCAACTCCCGGCCAACGCATTTTGTTTAATTTTGTATTTAATTTCGGTTTCTTTAAATGGTGCTCGTGCGTATTATGTATCTCAGTGCATTAACTGTGATAATTAACCAGAGTATTACGACTTACCGTATTAAGTGATTCGGCTGCAGTCGAGCCGTCTTAGGGAAATCACTGGAGTCGAGTTGAGACATAAGGGTCAGTATAGGGTCGAATAAAGTCGCAGTGTGCATTTTAGTAGAGTCGAGTGAGCAGTTTTTGCCACCCGGCTTGGATATGGTGCTAGGCATTCCGTATCCCCTCCCGAAGCGTTGTTGGTATAGCGGTTAGAATAGTTGCCTTCCAAGCAATTGACCCGGGTTCAACTCCCGGCCAACGCATTTTGTTTAATTTTGTATTTAATTTCGGTTTCTTTAAATGGTGCTCGTGCGTATTATGTATCTCAGTGCATTAACTGTGATAATTAACCAGAGTATTACGACTTACCGTATTAAGTGATTCGGCTGCAGTCGAGCCGTCTTAGGGAAATCACTCGAGTCGAGTTGAGACATAAGGATCAGTATAGGGTCGAATAAAGTCGCAGTGTGCATTTTAGTAGAGTCGAGTGAGCAGTTTTTGCCACCCGGCTTGGATATGGTGCTAGGCATTCCGTATCCCCTCCCGAAGCGTTGGTGGTATAGCGGTTAGAATAGTTGCCTTCCAAGCAATTGACCCGGGTTCAACTCCCGGCCAACGCATTTTGTTTAATTTTGTATTTAATTTCGGTTTCTTTAAATGGTGCTCGTGCGTATTATGTATCTCAGTGCATTAACTGTGATAATTAACCAGAGTATTACGACTTACCGTATTAAGTGATTCGGCTGCAGTCGAGCCGTCTTAGGGAAATCACTCGAGTCGAGTTGAGACATAAGGGTCAGTATAGGGTCGAATAAAGTCGCAGTGTGCATTTTAGTAGAGTCGAGTGAGCAGTTTTTGCCACCCGGCTTGGATATGGTGCTAGGCATTCCGTATCCCCTCCCGAAGCGTTGGTGGTATAGCGGTTAGAATAGTTGCCTTCCAAGCAATTGACCCGGGTTCAACTCCCGGCCAACGCATTTTGTTTAATTTTGTATTTAATTTCGGTTTCTTTAAATGGTGCTCGTGCGTATTATGTATCTCAGTGCATTAACTGTGATAATTAACCAGAGTATTAAGACTTACCGTATTAAGTGATTCGGCTGCAGTCGAGCCGTCTTAGGGAAATCACTCGAGTCGAGTTGAGACACAAGGGTCAGTATAGGGTCGAATAAAGTCGCAGTGTGCATTTTAGTAGAGTCGAGTGAGCAGTTTTTGCCACCCGGCTTGGATATGGTGCTAGGCATTCCGTATCCCCTCCCGAAGCGTTGGTGGTATAGCGGTTAGAATAGTTGCCTTCCAAGCAATTGACCCGGGTTCAACTCCCGGCCAACGCATTTTGTTTAATTTTGTATTTAATTTCGGTTTCTTTAAATGGTGCTCGTGCGTATTATGTATCGCAGTGCATTAACTGTGATAATTAACCAGAGTATTACGACTTACCGTATTAAGTGATTCGGCTGCAGTCGAGCCGTCTTAGGGAAATCACTCGAGTCGAGTTGAGACATAAGGGTCAGTATAGGGTCGAATAAAGTCGCAGTGTGCATTTTAGTATAGTCGAGTGAGCAGTTTTTGCCACCCGGCTTGGATATGGTGCTAGGCATTCCGTATCCCCTCCCGAAGCGTTGGTGGTATAGCGGTTAGAATAGTTGCCTTCCAAGCAATTGACCCGGGTTCAACTCCCGGCCAACGCATTTTGTTTAATTTTGTATTTAATTTCGGTTTCTTTAAATGGTGCTCGTGCGTATTATGTATCTCAGTGCATTAACTGTGATAATTAACCAGAGTATTACGACTTACCGTATTAAGTGATTCGGCTGCAGTCGAGCCGTCTTAGGGAAATCACTCGAGTCGAGTTGAGACATAAGGGTCAGTATAGGGTCGAATAAATTCGCAGTGTGCATTTTAGTAGAGTCGAGTGAGCAGTTTTTGCCACCCGGCTTGGATATGGTGCTAGGCATTCCGTATCCCCTCCCGAAGCGTTGGTGGTATAGCGGTTAGAATAGTTGCCTTCCAAGCAATTGACCCGGGTTCAACTCCCGGCCAACGCATTTTGTTTAATTTTGTATTTAATTTCGGTTTCTTTAAATGGTGCTCGTGCGTATTATGTATCTCAGTGCATTAACTGTGATAATTAACCAGAGTATTACGACTTACCGTATTAAGTGATTCGGCTGCAGTCGAGCCGTCTTAGGGAAATCACTCGAGTCGAGTTGAGACATAAGGGTCAGTATAGGGTCGAATAAAGTCGCAGTGTGCATTTTAGTAGAGTCGAGTGAGCAGTTTTTGCCACCCGGCTTGGATATGGTGCTAGGCATTCCGTATCCCCTCCCGAAGCGTTGGTGGTATAGCGGTTAGAATAGTTGCCTTCCAAGCAATTGACCCGGGTTCAACTCCCGGCCAACGCATTTTGTTTAATTTTGTATTTAATTTCGGTTTCTTTAAATGGTGCTCGTGCGTATTATGTATCTCAGTGCATTAACTGTGATAATTAACCAGAGTATTACGACTTACCGTATTAAGTGATTCGGCTGCAGTCGAGCCGTCTTAGGGAAATCACTGGAGTCGAGTTGAGACATAAGGGTCAGTATAGGGTCGAATAAAGTCGCAGTGTGCATTTTAGTAGAGTCGAGTGAGCAGTTTTTGCCACCCGGCTTGGATATGGTGCTAGGCATTCCGTATCCCCTCCCGAAGCGTTGTTGGTATAGCGGTTAGAATAGTTGCCTTCCAAGCAATTGACCCGGGTTCAACTCCCGGCCAACGCATTTTGTTTAATTTTGTATTTAATTTCGGTTTCTTTAAATGGTGCTCGTGCGTATTATGTATCTCAGTGCATTAACTGTGATAATTAACCAGAGTATTACGACTTACTGTATTAAGTGATTCGGCTGCAGTCGAGCCGTCTTAGGGAAATCACTCGAGTCGAGTTGAGACATAAGGGTCAGTATAGGGTCGAATAAAGTCGCAGTGTGCATTTTAGTAGAGTCGAGTGAGCAGTTTTTGCCACCCGGCTTGGATATGGTGCTAGGCATTCCGTATCCCCTCCCGAAGCGTTGGTTGTATAGTGGTTAGAATAGTTGCCTTCCAAGCAATTGACCCGGGTTCAACTCCCGGCCAACGCATTTTGGTTTAATTTTGTATTTAATTTCGGTTTCTTTAAATGGTGCTCGTGCGTATTATGTATCTCAGTGCATTAACTGTGATAATTAACCAGAGTATTACGACTTACCGTATTAAGTGATTCGGCTGCAGTCGAGCCGTCTTAGGGAAATCACTCGAGTCGAGTTGAGACATAAGGGTCAGTATAGGGTCGAATAAAGTCGCAGTGTGCATTTTAGTAGAGTCGAGTGAGCAGTTTTTGCCACCCGGCTTGGATATGGTGCTAGGCATTCCGTATCCCCTCCCGAAGCGTTGGTGGTATAGCGGTTAGAATAGTTGCCTTCCAAGCAATTGACCCGGGTTCAACTCCCGGCCAACGCATTTTGTTTAATTTTGTATTTAATTTCGGTTTCTTTAAATGGTGCTCGTGCGTATTATGTATCTCAGTGCATTAACTGTGATAATTAACCAGAGTATTACGACTTACCGTATTAAGTGATTCGGCTGCAGTCGAGCCGTCTTAGGGAAATCACTCGAGTCGAGTTGAGACATAAGGGTCAGTATAGGGTCGAATAAAGTCGCAGTGTGCATTTTAGTAGAGTCGAGTGAGCAGTTTTTGCCACCCGGCTTGGATATGGTGCTAGGCATTCCGTATCCCCTCCCGAAGCGTTGGTGGTATAGCGGTTAGAATAGTTGCCTTCCAAGCAATTGACCCGGGTTCAACTCCCGGCCAACGCATTTTGTTTAATTTTGTATTTAATTTCGGTTTCTTTAAATGGTGCTCGTGCGTATTATGTATCTCAGTGCATTAACTGTGATAATTAACCAGAGTATTACGACTTACCGTATTAAGTGATTCGGCTGCAGTCGAGCCGTCTTAGGGAAATCACTCGAGTCGAGTTGAGACATAAGGGTCAGTATAGGGTCGAATAAAGTCGCAGTGTGCATTTTAGTAGAGTCGAGTGAGCAGTTTTTGCCACCCGGCTTGGATATGGTGCTAGGCATTCCGTATCCCCTCCCGAAGCGTTGGTGGTATAGCGGTTAGAATAGTTGCCTTCCAAGCAATTGACCCGGGTTCAACTCCCGGCCAACGCATTTTGTTTAATTTTGTATTTAATTTCGGTTTCTTTAAATGGTGCTCGTGCGTATTATGTATCTCAGTGCATTAACTGTGATAATTAACCAGAGTATTACGACTTACCGTATTAAGTGATTCGGCTGCAGTCGAGCCGTCTTAGGGAAATCACTGGAGTCGAGTTGAGACATAAGGGTCAGTATAGGGTCGAATAAAGTCGCAGTGTGCATTTTAGTAGAGTCGAGTGAGCAGTTTTTGCCACCCGGCTTGGATATGGTGCTAGGCATTCCGTATCCCCTCCCAAAGCG
Source organism: Crossaster papposus (assembly GCA_037893245.1). Classification (NCBI taxonomy): domain Eukaryota; kingdom Metazoa; phylum Echinodermata; class Asteroidea; order Velatida; family Solasteridae; genus Crossaster; species Crossaster papposus. Next base: position 1,212,930 of record JBAIAA010000321.1, read on the forward strand.
TTGTTGGTATAGCGGTTAGAATAGTTGCCTTCCAAGCAATTGACCCGGGTTCAACTCCCGGCCAACGCATTTTGTTTAATTTTGTATTTAATTTCGGTTTCTTTAAATGGTGCTCGTGCGTATTATGTATCTCAGTGCATTAACTGTGATAATTAACCAGAGTATTACGACTTACTGTATTAAGTGATTCGGCTGCAGTCGAGCCGTCTTAGGGAAATCACTCGAGTCGAGTTGAGACATAAGGGTCAGTATAGGGTCGAATAAAGTCGCAGTGTGCATTTTAGTAGAGTCGAGTGAGCAGTTTTTGCCACCCGGCTTGGATATGGTGCTAGGCATTCCGTATCCCCTCCCGAAGCGTTGGTGGTATAGCGGTTAGAATAGTTGCCTTCCAAGCAATTGACCCGGGTTCAACTCCCGGCCAACGCATTTTGTTTAATTTTGTATTTAATTTCGGTTTCTTTAAATGGTGCTCGTGCGTATTATGTATCTCAGTGCATTAACTGTGATAATTAACCAGAGTATTACGACTTACCGTATTAAGTGATTCGGCTGCAGTCGAGCCGTCTTAGGGAAATCACTGGAGTCGAGTTGAGACATAAGGGTCAGTATAGGGTCGAATAAAGTCGCAGTGTGCATTTTAGTAGAGTCGAGTGAGCAGTTTTTGCCACCCGGCTTGGATATGGTGCTAGGCATTCCGTATCCCCTCCCGAAGCGTTGTTGGTATAGCGGTTAGAATAGTTGCCTTCCAAGCAATTGACCCGGGTTCAACTCCCGGCCAACGCATTTTGTTTAATTTTGTATTTAATTTCGGTTTCTTTAAATGGTGCTCGTGCGTATTATGTATCTCAGTGCATTAACTGTGATAATTAACCAGAGTATTACGACTTACCGTATTAAGTGATTCGGCTGCAGTCGAGCCGTCTTAGGGAAATCACTCGAGTCGAGTTGAGACATAAGGATCAGTATAGGGTCGAATAAAGTCGCAGTGTGCATTTTAGTATAGTCGAGTGAGCAGTTTTTGCCACCCGGCTTGGATATGGTGCTAGGCATTCCGTATCCCCTCCCGAAGCGTTGGTGGTATAGCGGTTAGAATAGTTGCCTTCCAAGCAATTGACCCGGGTTCAACTCCCGGCCAACGCATTTTGTTTAATTTTGTATTTAATTTCGGTTTCTTTAAATGGTGCTCGTGCGTATTATGTATCTCAGTGCATTAACTGTGATAATTAACCAGAGTATTACGACTTACCGTATTAAGTGATTCGGCTGCAGTCGAGCCGTCTTAGGGAAATCACTCGAGTCGAGTTGAGACATAAGGGTCAGTATAGGGTCGAATAAAGTCGCAGTGTGCATTTTAGTAGAGTCGAGTGAGCAGTTTTTGCCACCCGGCTTGGATATGGTGCTAGGCATTCCGTATCCCCTCCCGAAGCGTTGGTGGTATAGCGGTTAGAATAGTTGCCTTCCAAGCAATTGACCCGGGTTCAACTCCCGGCCAACGCATTTTGTTTAATTTTGTATTTAATTTCGGTTTCTTTAAATGGTGCTCGTGCGTATTATGTATCTCAGTGCATTAACTGTGATAATTAACCAGAGTATTAAGACTTACCGTATTAAGTGATTCGGCTGCAGTCGAGCCGTCTTAGGGAAATCACTCGAGTCGAGTTGAGACACAAGGGTCAGTATAGGGTCGAATAAAGTCGCAGTGTGCATTTTAGTAGAGTCGAGTGAGCAGTTTTTGCCACCCGGCTTGGATATGGTGCTAGGCATTCCGTATCCCCTCCCGAAGCGTTGGTGGTATAGCGGTTAGAATAGTTGCCTTCCAAGCAATTGACCCGGGTTCAACTCCCGGCCAACGCATTTTGTTTAATTTTGTATTTAATTTCGGTTTCTTTAAATGGTGCTCGTGCGTATTATGTATCGCAGTGCATTAACTGTGATAATTAACCAGAGTATTACGACTTACCGTATTAAGTGATTCGGCTGCAGTCGAGCCGTCTTAGGGAAATCACTCGAGTCGAGTTGAGACATAAGGGTCAGTATAGGGTCGAATAAAGTCGCAGTGTGCATTTTAGTATAGTCGAGTGAGCAGTTTTTGCCACCCGGCTTGGATATGGTGCTAGGCATTCCGTATCCCCTCCCGAAGCGTTGGTGGTATAGCGGTTAGAATAGTTGCCTTCCAAGCAATTGACCCGGGTTCAACTCCCGGCCAACGCATTTTGTTTAATTTTGTATTTAATTTCGGTTTCTTTAAATGGTGCTCGTGCGTATTATGTATCTCAGTGCATTAACTGTGATAATTAACCAGAGTATTAAGACTTACCGTATTAAGTGATTCGGCTGCAGTCGAGCCGTCTTAGGGAAATCACTCGAGTCGAGTTGAGACATAAGGGTCAGTATAGGGTCGAATAAAGTCGCAGTGTGCATTTTAGTAGAGTCAAGTGAGCAGTTTTTGCCACCCGGCTTGGATATGGTGCTAGGCATTCCGTATCCCCTCCCGAAGCGTTGGTGGTATAGCGGTTAGAATAGTTGCCTTCCAAGCAATTGACCCGGGTTCAACTCCCGGCCAACGCATTTTGTTTAATTTTGTATTTAATTTCGGTTTCTTTAAATGGTGCTCGTGCGTATTATGTATCTCAGTGCATTAACTGTGATAATTAACCAGAGTATTACGACTTACCGTATTAAGTGATTCGGCTGCAGTCGAGCCGTCTTAGGGAAATCACTCGAGTCGAGTTGAGACATAAGGGTCAGTATAGGGTCGAATAAAGTCGCAGTGTGCATTTTAGTAGAGTCGAGTGAGCAGTTTTTGCCACCCGGCTTGGATATGGTGCTAGGCATTCCGTATCCCCTCCCGAAGCGTTGGTGGTATAGCGGTTAGAATAGTTGCCTTCCAAGCAATTGACCCGGGTTCAACTCCCGGCCAACGCATTTTGTTTAATTTTGTATTTAATTTCGGTTTCTTTAAATGGTGCTCGTGCGTATTATGTATCTCAGTGCATTAACTGTGATAATTAACCAGAGTATTACGACTTACCGTATTAAGTGATTCGGCTGCAGTCGAGCCGTCTTAGGGAAATCACTCGAGTCGAGTTGAGACATAAGGGTCAGTATAGGGTCGAATAAAGTCGCAGTGTGCATTTTAGTAGAGTCGAGTGAGCAGTTTTTGCCACCCGGCTTGGATATGGTGCTAGGCATTCCGTATCCCCTCCCGAAGCGTTGGTGGTATAGCGGTTAGAATAGTTGCCTTCCAAGCAATTGACCCGGGTTCAACTCCCGGCCAACGCATTTTGTTTAATTTTGTATTTAATTTCGGTTTCTTTAAATGGTGCTCGTGCGTATTATGTATCTCAGTGCATTAACTGTGATAATTAACCAGAGTATTACGACTTACCGTATTAAGTGATTCGGCTGCAGTCGAGCCGTCTTAGGGAAATCACTCGAGTCGAGTTGAGACATAAGGGTCAGTATAGGGTCGAATAAAGTCGCAGTGTGCATTTTAGTAGAGTCGAGTGAGCAGTTTTTGCCTCCCGGCTTGGATATGGTGCTAGGCATTCCGTATCCCCTCCCGAAGCGTTGGTGGTATAGCGGTTAGAATAGTTGCCTTCCAAGCAATTGACCCGGGTTCAACTCCCGGCCAACGCATTTTGTTTAATTTTGTATTTAATTTCGGTTTCTTTAAATGGTGCTCGTGCGTGTTATGTATCTCAGTGCATTAACTGTGATAATTAACCAGAGTATTACGACTTACCGTATTAAGTGATTCGGCTGCAGTCGAGCCGTCTTAGGGAAATCACTCGAGTCGAGTTGAGACATAAGGGTCAGTATAGGGTCGAATAAAGTCGCAGTGTGCATTTTAGTAGAGTCGAGTGAGCAGTTTTTTCCACCCGGCTTGGATATGGTGCTAGGCATTCCGTATCCCCTCCCGAAGCGTTGGTGGTATAGCGGTTAGAATAGTTGCCTTCCAAGCAATTGACCCGGGTTCAACTCCCGGCCAACGAATTTTGTTTAATTTTGTATTTAATTTCGGGTTCTTTAAATGGTGCTCGTGCGTATTATGTATCTCAGTGCATTAACTGTGATAATTAACCAGAGTATTACGACTTACCGTATTAAGTGATTCGGCTGCAGTCGAGCCGTCTTAGGGAAATCACTCGAGTCGAGTTGAGACATAAGGGTCAGTATAGGGTCGAATAAAGTCGCAGTGTGCATTTTAGTAGAGTCGAGTGAGCAGTTTTTGCCACCCGGCTTGGATATGGTGCTAGGCATTCCGTATCCCCTCCCGAAGCGTTGGTGGTATAGCGGTTAGAATAGTTGCCTTCCAAGCAATTGACCCGGGTTCAACTCCCGGCCAACGCATTTTGTTTAATTTTGTATTTAATTTCGGTTTCTTTAAATGGTGCTCGTGCGTATTATGTATCTCAGTGCATTAACTGTGATAATTAACCAGAGTATTAAGACTTACCGTATTAAGTGATTCGGCTGCAGTCGAGCCGTCTTAGGGAAATCACTCGAGTCGAGTTGAGACACAAGGGTCAGTATAGGGTCGAATAAAGTCGCAGTGTGCATTTTAGTAGAGTCGAGTGAGCAGTTTTTGCCTCCCGGCTTGGATATGGTGCTTGGCATTCCGTATCCCCTCCCGAAGCGTTGGTGGTATAGCGGTTAGAATAGTTGCCTTCCAAGCAATTGACCCGGGTTCAACTCCCGGCCAACGCATTTTGTTTAATTTTGTATTTAATTTCGGTTTCTTTAAATGGTGCTCGTGCGTGTTATGTATCTCAGTGCATTAACTGTGATAATTAACCAGAGTATTACGACTTACCGTATTAAGTGATTCGGCTGCAGTCGAGCCGTCTTAGGGAAATCACTCGAGTCGAGTTGAGACATAAGGGTCAGTATAGGGTCGAATAAAGTCGCAGTGTGCATTTTAGTAGAGTCGAGTGAGCAGTTTTTTCCACCCGGCTTGGATATGGTGCTAGGCATTCCGTATCCCCTCCCGAAGCGTTGGTGGTATAGCGGTTAGAATAGTTGCCTTCCAAGCAATTGACCCGGGTTCAACTCCCGGCCAACGAATTTTGTTTAATTTTGTATTTAATTTCGGGTTCTTTAAATGGTGCTCGTGCGTATTATGTATCTCAGTGCATTAACTGTGATAATTAACCAGAGTATTACGACTTACCGTATTAAGTGATTCGGCTGCAGTCGAGCCGTCTTAGGGAAATCACTCGAGTCGAGTTGAGACATAAGGGTCAGTATAGGGTCGAATAAAGTCGCAGTGTGCATTTTAGTAGAGTCGAGTGAGCAGTTTTTGCCACCCGGCTTGGATATGGTGCTAGGCATTCCGTATCCCCTCCCGAAGCGTTGGTGGTATAGCGGTTAGAATAGTTGCCTTCCAAGCAATTGACCCGGGTTCAACTCCCGGCCAACGCATTTTGTTTAATTTTGTATTTAATTTCGGTTTCTTTAAATGGTGCTCGTGCGTATTATGTATCTCAGTGCATTAACTGTGATAATTAACCAGAGTATTAAGACTTACCGTATTAAGTGATTCGGCTGCAGTCGAGCCGTCTTAGGGAAATCACTCGAGTCGAGTTGAGACACAAGGGTCAGTATAGGGTCGAATAAAGTCGCAGTGTGCATTTTAGTAGAGTCGAGTGAGCAGTTTTTGCCACCCGGCTTGGATATGGTGCTAGGCATTCCGTATCCCCTCCCGAAGCGTTGGTGGTATAGCGGTTAGAATAGTTGCCTTCCAAGCAATTGACCCGGGTTCAACTCCCGGCCAACGCATTTTGTTTAATTTTGTATTTAATTTCGGTTTCTTTAAATGGTGCTCGTGCGTATTATGTATCTCAGTGCATTAACTGTGATAATTAACCAGAGTATTACGACTTACCGTATTAAGTGATTCGGCTGCAGTCGAGCCGTCTTAGGGAAATCACTCGAGTCGAGTTGAGACATAAGGGTCAGTATAGGGTCGAATAAAGTCGCAGTGTGCATTTTAGTAGAGTCGAGTGAGCAGTTTTTGCCACCCGGCTTGGATATGGTGCTAGGCATTCCGTATCCCCTCCCGAAGCGTTGGTGGTATAGCGGTTAGAATAGTTGCCTTCCAAGCAATTGACCCGGGTTCAACTCCCGGCCAACGCATTTTGTTTAATTTTGTATTTAATTTCGGTTTCTTTAAATGGTGCTCGTGCGTATTATGTATCTCAGTGCATTAACTGTGATAATTAACCAGAGTATTACGACTTACCGTATTAAGTGATTCGGCTGCAGTCGAGCCGTCTTAGGGAAATCACTCGAGTCGAGTTGAGACACAAGGGTCAGTATAGGGTCGAATAAAGTCGCAGTGTGCATTTTAGTAGAGTCGAGTGAGCAGTTTTTTCCACCCGGCTTGGATATGGTGCTAGGCATTCCGTATCCCCTCCCGAAGCGTTGGTGGTATAGCGGTTAGAATAGTTGCCTTCCAAGCAATTGACCCGGGTTCAACTCCCGGCCAACGCATTTTGTTTAATTTTGTATTTAATTTCGGGTTCTTTAAATGGTGCTCGTGCGTATTATGTATCTCAGTGCATTAACTGTGATAATTAACCAGAGTATTACGACTTACCGTATTAAGTGATTCGGCTGCAGTCGAGCCGTCTTAGGGAAATCACTCGAGTCGAGTTGAGACATAAGGGTCAGTATAGGGTCGAATAAAGTCGCAGTGTGCATTTTAGTAGAGTCGAGTGAGCAGTTTTTGCCACCCGGCTTGGATATGGTGCTAGGCATTCCGTATCCCCTCCCGAAGCGTTGGTGGTATAGCGGTTAGAATAGTTGCCTTCCAAGCAATTGACCCGGGTTCAACTCCCGGCCAACGCATTTTGTTTAATTTTGTATTTAATTTCGGTTTCTTTAAATGGTGCTCGTGCGTATTATGTATCTCAGTGCATTAACTGTGATAATTAACCAGAGTATTACGACTTACCGTATTAAGTGATTCGGCTGCAGTCGAGCCGTCTTAGGGAAATCACTCGAGTCGAGTTGAGACATAAGGGTCAGTATAGGGTCGAATAAAGTCGCAGTGTGCTTTTTAGTAGAGTCGAGTGAGCAGTTTTTGCCACCCGGCTTGGATATGGTGCTAGGCATTCCGTATCCCCTCCCGAAGCGTTGGTGGTATAGCGGTTAGAATAGTTGCCTTCCAAGCAATTGACCCGGGTTCAACTCCCGGCCAACGCATTTTGTTTAATTTTGTATTTAATTTCGGTTTCTTTAAATGGTGCTCGTGCGTATTATGTATCTCAGTGCATTAACTGTGATAATTAACCAGAGTATTACGACTTACCGTATTAAGTGATTCGGCTGCAGTCGAGCCGTCTTAGGGAAATCACTCGAGTCGAGTTGAGACATAAGGGTCAGTATAGGGTCGAATAAAGTCGCAGTGTGCATTTTAGTAGAGTCGAGTGAGCAGTTTTTGCCACCCGGCTTGGATATGGTGCTAGGCATTCCGTATCCCCTCCCGAAGCGTTGGTGGTATAGCGGTTAGAATAGTTGCCTTCCAAGCAATTGACCCGGGTTCAACTCCCGGCCAACGCATTTTGTTTAATTTTGTATTTAATTTCGGTTTCTTTAAATGGTGCTCGTGCGTATTATGTATCTCAGTGCATTAACTGTGATAATTAACCAGAGTATTACGACTTACCGTATTAAGTGATTCGGCTGCAGTCGAGCCGTCTTAGGGAAATCACTCGAGTCGAGTTGAGACATAAGGGTCAGTATAGGGTCGAATAAAGTCGCGGTGTGCATTTTAGTAGAGTCGAGTGAGCAGTTTTTGCCACCCGGCTTGGATATGGTGCTAGGCATTCCGTATCCCCTCCCGAAGCGTTGGTGGTATAGCGGTTAGAATAGTTGCCTTCCAAGCAATTGACCCGGGTTCAAATCCCGGCCAACGCATTTTGTTTAATTTTGTATTTAATTTCGGTTTCTTTAAATGGTGCTCGTGCGTATTATGTATCTCAGTGCATTAACTGTGATAATTAACCAGAGTATTACGACTTACCGTATTAAGTGATTCGGCTGCAGTCGAGCCGTCTTAGGGAAATCACTCGAGTCGAGTTGAGACATAAGGGTCAGTATAGGGTCGAATAAAGTCGCAGTGTGCATTTTAGTAGAGTCGAGTGAGCAGTTTTTGCCTCCCGGCTTGGATATGGTGCTAGGCATTCCGTATCCCCTCCCGAAGCGTTGGTGGTATAGCGGTTAGAATAGTTGCCTTCCAAGCAATTGACCCGGGTTCAACTCCCGGCCAACGCATTTTGTTTAATTTTGTATTTAATTTCGGTTTCTTTAAATGGTGCTCGTGCGTGTTATGTATCTCAGTGCATTAACTGTGATAATTAACCAGAGTATTACGACTTACCGTATTAAGTGATTCGGCTGCAGTCGAGCCGTCTTAGGGAAATCACTCGAGTCGAGTTGAGACATAAGGGTCAGTATAGGGTCGAATAAAGTCGCAGTGTGCATTTTAGTAGAGTCGAGTGAGCAGTTTTTTCCACCCGGCTTGGATATGGTGCTAGGCATTCCGTATCCCCTCCCGAAGCGTTGGTGGTATAGCGGTTAGAATAGTTGCCTTCCAAGCAATTGACCCGGGTTCAACTCCCGGCCAACGCATTTTGTTTAATTTTGTATTTAATTTCGGTTTCTTTAAATGGTGCTCGTGCGTATTATGTATCTCAGTGCATTAACTGTGATAATTAACCAGAGTATTACGACTTACCGTATTAAGTGATTCGGCTGCAGTCGAGCCGTCTTAGGGAAATCACTCGAGTCGAGTTGAGACATAAGGGTCAGTATAGGGTCGAATAAAGTCGCAGTGTGCATTTTAGTAGAGTCGAGTGAGCAGTTTTTGCCACCCGGCTTGGATATGGTGCTAGGCATTCCGTATCCCCTCCCGAAGCGTTGGTGGTATAGCGGTTAGAATAGTTGCCTTCCAAGCAATTGACCCGGGTTCAACTCCCGGCCAACGCATTTTGTTTAATTTTGTATTTAATTTCGGTTTCTTTAAATGGTGCTCGTGCGTATTATGTATCTCAGTGCATTAACTGTGATAATTAACCAGAGTATTACGACTTACCGTATTAAGTGATTCGGCTGCAGTCGAGCCGTCTTAGGGAAATCACTCGAGTCGAGTTGAGACATAAGGGTCAGTATAGGGTCGAATAAAGTCGCGGTGTGCATTTTAGTAGAGTCGAGTGAGCAGTTTTTGCCACCCGGCTTGGATATGGTGCTAGGCATTCCGTATCCCCTCCCGAAGCGTTGGTGGTATAGCGGTTAGAATAGTTGCCTTCCAAGCAATTGACCCGGGTTCAAATCCCGGCCAACGCATTTTGTTTAATTTTGTATTTAATTTCGGTTTCTTTAAATGGTGCTCGTGCGTATTATGTATCTCAGTGCATTAACTGTGATAATTAACCAGAGTATTACGACTTACCGTATTAAGTGATTCGGCTGCAGTCGAGCCGTCTTAGGGAAATCACTCGAGTCGAGTTGAGACATAAGGGTCAGTATAGGGTCGAATAAAGTCGCAGTGTGCATTTTAGTAGAGTCGAGTGAGCAGTTTTTGCCTCCCGGCTTGGATATGGTGCTAGGCATTCCGTATCCCCTCCCGAAGCGTTGGTGGTATAGCGGTTAGAATAGTTGCCTTCCAAGCAATTGACCCGGGTTCAACTCCCGGCCAAAGCATTTTGTTTAATTTTGTATTTAATTTCGGTTTCTTTAAATGGTGCTCGTGCGTATTATGTATCTCAGTGCATTAACTGTGATAATTAACCAGAGTATTACGACTTACCGTATTAAGTGATTCGGCTGCAGTCGAGCCGTCTTAGGGAAATCACTCGAGTCGAGTTGAGACACAAGGGTCAGTATAGGGTCGAATAAAGTCGCAGTGTGCATTTTAGTAGAGTCGAGTGAGCAGTTTTTTCCACCCGGCTTGGATATGGTGCTAGGCATTCCGTATCCCCTCCCGAAGCGTTGGTGGTATAGCGGTTAGAATAGTTGCCTTCCAAGCAATTGACCCGGGTTCAACTCCCGGCCAACGCATTTTGTTTAATTTTGTATTTAATTTCGGGTTCTTTAAATGGTGCTCGTGCGTATTATGTATCTCAGTGCATTAACTGTGATAATTAACCAGAGTATTACGACTTACCGTATTAAGTGATTCGGCTGCAGTCGAGCCGTCTTAGGGAAATCACTCGAGTCGAGTTGAGACATAAGGGTCAGTATAGGGTCGAATAAAGTCGCAGTGTGCATTTTAGTAGAGTCGAGTGAGCAGTTTTTTCCACCCGGCTTGGATATGGTGCTAGGCATTCCGTATCCCCTCCCGAAGCGTTGGTGGTATAGCGGTTAGAATAGTTGCCTTCCAAGCAATTGACCCGGGTTCAACTCCCGGCCAACGAATTTTGTTTAATTTTGTATTTAATTTCGGGTTCTTTAAATGGTGCTCGTGCGTATTATGTATCTCAGTGCATTAACTGTGATAATTAACCAGAGTATTACGACTTACCGTATTAAGTGATTCGGCTGCAGTCGAGCCGTCTTAGGGAAATCACTCGAGTCGAGTTGAGACATAAGGGTCAGTATAGGGTCGAATAAAGTCGCAGTGTGCATTTTAGTAGAGTCGAGTGAGCAGTTTTTGCCACCCGGCTTGGATATGGTGCTAGGCATTCCGTATCCCCTCCCGAAGCGTTGGTGGTATAGCGGTTAGAATAGTTGCCTTCCAAGCAATTGACCCGGGTTCAACTCCCGGCCAACGCATTTTGTTTAATTTTGTATTTAATTTCGGTTTCTTTAAATGGTGCTCGTGCGTATTATGTATCTCAGTGCATTAACTGTGATAATTAACCAGAGTATTACGACTTACCGTATTAAGTGATTCGGCTGCAGTCGAGCCGTCTTAGGGAAATCACTCGAGTCGAGTTGAGACATAAGGGTCAGTATAGGGTCGAATAAAGTCGCAGTGTGCATTTTAGTAGAGTCGAGTGAGCAGTTTTTGCCACCCGGCTTGGATATGGTGCTAGGCATTCCGTATCCCCTCCCGAAGCGTTGGTGGTATAGCGGTTAGAATAGTTGCCTTCCAAGCAATTGACCCGGGTTCAACTCCCGGCCAACGCATTTTGTTTAATTTTGTATTTAATTTCGGTTTATTTAAATGGTGCTCGTGCGTATTATGTATCTCAGTGCATTAACTGTGATAATTAACCAGAGTATTACGACTTACCGTATTAAGTGATTCGGCTGCAGTCGAGCCGTCTTAGGGAAATCACTCGAGTCGAGTTGAGACATAAGGGTCAGTATAGGGTCGAATAAAGTCGCAGTGTGCATTTTAGTAGAGTCGAGTGAGCAGTTTTTGCCACCCGGCTTGGATATGGTGCTAGGCATTCCGTATCCCCTCCCGAAGCGTTGGTGGTATAGCGGTTAGAATAGTTGCCTTCCAAGCAATTGACCCGGGTTCAACTCCCGGCCAACGCATTTTGTTTAATTTTGTATTTAATTTCGGTTTCTTTAAATGCTGCTCGTGCGTATTATGTATCTCAGTGCATTAACTGTGATAATTAACCAGAGTATTACGACTTACCGTATTAAGTGATTCGGCTGCAGTCGAGCCGTCTTAGGGAAATCACTCGAGTCGAGTTGAGACATAAGGGTCAGTATAGGGTCGAATAAAGTCGCAGTGTGCATTTTAGTAGAGTCGAGTGAGCAGTTTTTGCCACCCGGCTTGGATATGGTGCTAGGCATTCCGTATCCCCTCCCGAAGCGTTGGTGGTATAGCGGTTAGAATAGTTGCCTTCCAAGCAATTGACCCGGGTTCAACTCCCGGCCAACGCATTTTGTTTAATTTTGTATTTAATTTCGGTTTCTTTAAATGGTGCTCGTGCGTATTATGTATCTCAGTGCATTAACTGTGATAATTAACCAGAGTATTACGACTTACCGTATTAAGTGATTCGGCTGCAGTCGAGCCGTCTTAGGGAAATCACTCGAGTCGAGTTGAGACATAAGGGTCAGTATAGGGTCGAATAAAGTCGCAGTGTGCATTTTAGTAGAGTCGAGTGAGCAGTTTTTGCCACCCGGCTTGGATATGGTGCTAGGCATTCCGTATCCCCTCCCGAAGCGTTGGTGGTATAGCCGTTAGAATAGTTGCCTTCCAAGCAATTGACCCGGGTTAAACTCCCGGCCAACGCATTTTGTTTAATTTTGTATTTAATTTCGGTTTCTTTAAATGGTGCTCGTGCGTATTATGTATCTCAGTGCATTAACTGTGATAATTAACCAGAGTATTACGACTTACCGTATTAAGTGATTCGGCTGCAGTCGAGCCGTCTTAGGGAAATCACTCGAGTCGAGTTGAGACATAAGGGTCAGTATAGGGTCGAATAAAGTCGCAGTGTGCATTTTAGTAGAGTCGAGTGAGCAGTTTTTGCCACCCGGCTTGGATATGGTGCTAGGCATTCCGTATCCCCTCCCGAAGCGTTGGTGGTTTAGCGGTTAGAATAGTTGCCTTCCAAGCAATTGACCCGGGTTCAACTCCCGGCCAACGCATTTTGTTTAATTTTGTATTTAATTTCGGTTTCTTTAAATGCTGCTCGTGCGTATTATGTATCTCAGTGCATTAACTGTGATAATTAACCAGAGTATTACGACTTACCGTATTAAGTGATTCGGCTGCAGTCGAGCCGTCTTAGGGAAATCACTCGAGTCGAGTTGAGACATAAGGGTCAGTATAGGGTCGAATAAAGTCGCAGTGTGCATTTTAGTAGAGTCGAGTGAGCAGTTTTTGCCACCCGGCTTGGATATGGTGCTAGGCATTCCGTATCCCCTCCCGAAGCGTTGGTGGTATAGCGGTTAGAATAGTTGCCTTCCAAGCAATTGACCCGGGTTCAACTCCCGGCCAACGCATTTTGTTTAATTTTGTATTTAATTTCGGTTTCTTTAAATGGTGCTCGTGCGTATTATGTATCTCAGTGCATTAACTGTGATAATTAACCAGAGTATTACGACTTACCGTATTAAGTGATTCGGCTGCAGTCGAGCCGTCTTAGGGAAATCACTCGAGTCGAGTTGAGACATAAGGGTCAGTATAGGGTCGAATAAAGTCGCAGTGTGCATTTTAGTAGAGTCGAGTGAGCAGTTTTTGCCACCCGGCTTGGATATGGTGCTAGGCATTCCGTATCCCCTCCCGAAGCGTTGGTGGTTTAGCGGTTAGAATAGTTGCCTTCCAAGCAATTGACCCGGGTTCAACTCCCGGCCAACGCATTTTGTTTAATTTTGTATTTAATTTCGGTTTCTTTAAATGCTGCTCGTGCGTATGATGTATCTCAGTGCATTAACTGTGATAATTAACCAGAGTATTACGACTTACCGTATTAAGTGATTCGGCTGCAGTCGAGCCGTCTTAGGGAAATCACTCGAGTCGAGTTGAGACATAAGGGTCAGTATAGGGTCGAATAAAGTCGCAGTGTGCATTTTAGTAGAGTCGAGTGAGCAGTTTTTGCCACCCGGCTTGGATATGGTGCTAGGCATTCCGTATCCCCTCCCGAAGCGTTGGTGGTATAGCGGTTAGAATAGTTGCCTTCCAAGCAATTGACCCGGGTTCAACTCCCGGCCAACGCATTTTGTTTAATTTTGTATTTAATTTCGGTTTCTTTAAATGGTGCTCGTGCGTATTATGTATCTCAGTGCATTAACTGTGATAATTAACCAGAGTATTACGACTTACCGTATTAAGTGATTCGGCTGCAGTCGAGCCGTCTTAGGGAAATCACTCGAGTCGAGTTGAGACATAAGGGTCAGTATAGGGTCGAATAAAGTCGCAGTGTGCATTTTAGTAGAGTCGAGTGAGCAGTTTTTGCCACCCGGCTTGGATATGGTGCTAGGCATTCCGTATCCCCTCCCGAAGCGTTGGTGGTATAGCCGTTAGAATAGTTGCCTTCCAAGCAATTGACCCGGGTTAAACTCCCGGCCAACGCATTTTGTTTAATTTTGTATTTAATTTCGGTTTCTTTAAATGGTGCTCGTGCGTATTATGTATCTCAGTGCATTAACTGTGATAATTAACCAGAGTATTACGACTTACCGTATTAAGTGATTCGGCTGCAGTCGAGCCGTCTTAGGGAAATCACTCGAGTCGAGTTGAGACATAAGGGTCAGTATAGGGTCGAATAAAGTCGCAGTGTGCATTTTAGTAGAGTCGAGTGAGCAGTTTTTGCCACCCGGCTTGGATATGGTGCTAGGCATTCCGTATCCCCTCCCGAAGCGTTGGTGGTTTAGCGGTTAGAATAGTTGCCTTCCAAGCAATTGACCCGGGTTCAACTCCCGGCCAACGCATTTTGTTTAATTTTGTATTTAATTTCGGTTTCTTTAAATGCTGCTCGTGCGTATTATGTATCTCAGTGCATTAACTGTGATAATTAACCAGAGTATTACGACTTACCGTATTAAGTGATTCGGCTGCAGTCGAGCCGTCTTAGGGAAATCACTCGAGTCGAGTTGAGACATAAGGGTCAGTATAGGGTCGAATAAAGTCGCAGTGTGCATTTTAGTAGAGTCGAGTGAGCAGTTTTTGCCACCCGGCTTGGATATGGTGCTAGGCATTCCGTATCCCCTCCCGAAGCGTTGGTGGTATAGCGGTTAGAATAGTTGCCTTCCAAGCAATTGACCCGGGTTCAACTCCCGGCCAACGCATTTTGTTTAATTTTGTATTTAATTTCGGTTTCTTTAAATGGTGCTCGTGCGTATTATGTATCTCAGTGCATTAACTGTGATAATTAACCAGAGTATTACGACTTACCGTATTAAGTGATTCGGCTGCAGTCGAGCCGTCTTAGGGAAATCACTCGAGTCGAGTAGAGACATAAGGGTCAGTATAGGGTCGAATAAAGTCGCATTGTGCATTTTAGTAGAGTCGAGTGAGCAGTTTTTGCCACCCGGCTTGGATATGGTGCTAGGCATTCCGTATCCCCTCCCGAAGCGTTGGTGGTATAGCGGTTAGAATAGTTGCCTTCCAAGCAATTGACCCGGGTTCAACTCCCGACCAACGCATTTTGTTTAATGTTGTATTTAATTTCGGTTTCTTTAAATGGTGCTCGTGCGTATTATGTATCTCAGTGCATTAACTGCGATAATTAACCAGAGTATTACGACTTACCGTATTAAGTGATTCGGCTGCAGTCGAGCCGTCTTAGGGAAATCACTCGAGTCGAGTTGAGACATAAGGGTCAGTATAGGGTCGAATAAAGTCGCAGTGTGCATTTTAGTAGAGTCGAGTGAGCAGTTTTTGCCACCCGGCTTGGATATGGTGCTAGGCATTCCGTATCCCCTCCCGAAGCGTTGGTGGTATAGCGGTTAGAATAGTTGCCTTCCATGCAATTGACCCGGGTTCAACTCCCGGCCAACGCATTTTGTTTAATTTTGTATTTATTTTCGGTTTCTTTAAATGGTGCTCGTGCGTATTATGTATCTCAGTGCATTAACTGTGATAATTAACCAGAGTATTACGACTTACCGTATTAAGTGATTCGGCTGCAGTCGAGCCGTCTTAGGGAAATCACTCGAGTCGAGTTGAGACATAAGGGTCAGTATAGGGTCGAATAAAGTCGCAGTGTGCATTTTAGTAGAGTCGAGTGAGCAGTTTTTGCCACCCGGCTTGGATATGGTGCTAGGCATTCCGTATCCCCTCCCGAAGCGTTGGTGGTATAGCGGTTAGAATAGTTGCCTTCCAAGCAATTGACCCGGGTTCAACTCCCGGACAACGCATTTTGTTTAATTTTGTATTTAATTTCGGTTTCTTTAAATGGTGCTCGTGCGTATTATGTATCTCAGTGCATTAACTGTGATAATTAACCAGAGTATTACGACTTACCGTATTAAGTGATTCGGCTGCAGTCGAGCCGTCTTAGGGAAATCACTCGAGTCGAGTTGAGACATAAGGGTCAGTATAGGGTCGAATAAAGTCGCAGTGTGCATTTGAGTAGAGTCGAGTGAGCAGTTTTTGCCACCCGGCTTGGATATGGTGCTAGGCATTCCGTATCCCCTCCCGAAGCGTTGGTGGTATAGCGGTTAGAATAGTTGCCTTCCAAGCAATTGACCCGGGTTCAACTCCCGGCCAACGCATTTTGTTTAATTTTGTATTTAATTTCGGTTTCTTTAAATGGTGCTCGTGCGTATTATGTATCTCAGTGCATTAACTGTGATAATTAACCAGAGTATTACGACTTACCGTATTAAGTGATTCGGCTGCAGTCGAGCCGTCTTAGGGAAATCACTCGAGTCGAGTTGAGACATAAGGGTCAGTATAGGGTCGAATAAAGTCGCAGTGTGCATTTTAGTAGAGTCGAGTGAGCAGTTTTTTTCACCCGGCTTGGATATGGTGCTAGGCATTCCGTATACCCTCCCGAAGCGTTGGTGGTATAGCGGTTAGAATAGTTGCCTTCCAAGCAATTGACCCGGGTTCAACTCCCGGCCAACGCATTTTGTTTAATTTGGTATTTAATTTCGGTTTCTTTAAATGGTGCTCGTGCGTATTATGTATCTCAGTGCATTAACTGTGATAATTAACCAGAGTATTACGACTTACCGTATTAAGTGATTCGGCTGCAGTCGAGCCGTCTTAGGGAAATCACTGGAGACGAGTTGAGACATAAGGGTCAGTATAGGGTCGAATAAAGTCGCAGTGTGCATTTTAGTAGAGTCGAGTGAGCAGTTTTTGCCACCCGGCTTGGATATGGTGCTAGGCATTCCGTATCCCCTCCCGAAGCGTTGGTGGTATAGCGGTTAGAATAGTTGCCTTCCAAGCAATTGACCCGGGTTCAACTCCCGGCCAACGCATTTTGTTTAATTTTGTATTTAATTTCGGTTTCTTTAAATGGTGCTCGTGCGTATTATGTATCTCAGTGCATTAACTGCGATAATTAACCAGAGTATTACGACTTACCGTATTAAGTGATTCGGCTGCAGTCGAGCCGTCTTAGGGAAATCACTCGAGTCGAGTTGAGACATAAGGGTCAGTATAGGGTCGAATAAAGTCGCAGTGTGCATTTTAGTAGAGTCGAGTGAGCAGTTTTTGCCACCCGGCTTGGATATGGTGCTAGGCATTCCGTATCCCCTCCCGAAGCGTTGGTGGTATAGCGGTTAGAATAGTTGCCTTCCATGCAATTGACCCGGGTTCAACTCCCGGCCAACGCATTTTGTTTAATTTTGTATTTATTTTCGGTTTCTTTAAATGGTGCTCGTGCGTATTATGTATCTCAGTGCATTAACTGTGATAATTAACCAGAGTATTACGACTTACCGTATTAAGTGATTCGGCTGCAGTCGAGCCGTCTTAGGGAAATCACTCGAGTCGAGTTGAGACATAAGGGTCAGTATAGGGTCGAATAAAGTCGCAGTGTGCATTTTAGTAGAGTCGAGTGAGCAGTTTTTGCCACCCGGCTTGGATATGGTGCTAGGCATTCCGTATCCCCTCCCGAAGCGTTGGTGGTATAGCGGTTAGAATAGTTGCCTTCCAAGCAATTGACCCGGGTTCAACTCCCGGCCAACGCATTTTGTTTAATTTTGTATTTAATTTCGGTTTCTTTAAATGGTGCTCGTGCGTATTATGTATCTCAGTGCATTAACTGTGATAATTAACCAGAGTATTACGACTTACCGTATTAAGTGATTCGGCTGCAGTCGAGCCGTCTTAGGGAAATCACTCGAGTCGAGTTGAGACATAAGGGTCAGTATAGGGTCGAATAAAGTCGCAGTGTGCATTTTAGTAGAGTCGAGTGAGCAGTTTTTGCCACCCGGCTTGGATATGGTGCTAGGCATTCCGTATCCCCTCCCGAAGCGTTGGTGGTATAGCGGTTAGAATAGTTGCCTTCCAAGCAATTGACCCGGGTTCAACTCCCGGCCAACGCATTTTGTTTAATTTTGTATTTAATTTCGGTTTCTTTAAATGGTGCTCGTGCGTATTATGTATCTCAGTGCATTAACTGTGATAATTAACCAGAGTATTACGACTTACCGTATTAAGTGATTCGGCTGCAGTCGAGCCGTCTTAGGGAAATCACTCGAGTCGAGTTGAGACATAAGGGTCAGTATAGGGTCGAATAAAGTCGCAGTGTGCATTTTAGTAGAGTCGAGTGAGCAGTTTTTGCCACCCGGCTTGGATATGGTGCTAGGCATTCCGTATCCCCTCCCGAAGCGTTGGTGGTATAGCGGTTAGAATAGTTGCCTTCCAAGCAATTGACCCGGGTTCAACTCCCGGCCAACGCATTTTGTTTAATTTTGTATTTAATTTCGGTTTCTTTAAATGGTGCTCGTGCGTATTATGTATCTCAGTGCATTAACTGTGATAATTAACCAGAGTATTACGACTTACCGTATTAAGTGATTCGGCTGCAGTCGAGCCGTCTTAGGGAAATCACTCGAGTCGAGTTGAGACATAAGGGTCAGTATAGGGTCGAATAAAGTCGCAGTGTGCATTTTAGTAGAGTCGAGTGAGCAGTTTTTTCCACCCGGCTTGGATATGGTGCTAGGCATTCCGTATCCCCTCCCGAAGCGTTGGTGGTATAGCGGTTAGAATAGTTGCCTTCCAAGCAATTGACCCGGGTTCAACTCCCGGCCAACGCATTTTGTTTAATTTTGTATTTAATTTCGGTTTCTTTAAATGGTGCTCGTGCGTATTATGTATCTCAGTGCATTAACTGTGATAATTAACCAGAGTATTACGACTTATCGTATTAAGTGATTCGGCTGCAGTCGAGCCGTCTTAGGGAAATCACTCGAGTCGAGTTGAGACATAAGGGTCAGTATAGGGTCGAATAAAGTCGCAGTGTGCATTTTAGTAGAGTCGAGTGAGCAGTTTTTGCCACCCGGCTTGGATATGGTGCTAGGCATTCCGTATCCCCTCCCGAAGCGTTGGTGGTATAGCGGTTAGAATAGTTGCCTTCCAAGCAATTGACCCGGGTTCAACTCCCGGCCAACGCATTTTGTTTAATTTTGTATTTAATTTCGGTTTCTTTAAATGGTGCTCGTGCGTATTATGTATCTCAGTGCATTAACTGTGATAATTAACCAGAGTATTACGACTTACCGTATTAAGTGATTCAGCTGCAGTCGAGCCGTCTTAGGGAAATCACTCGAGTCGAGTTGAGACATAAGGGTCAGTATAGGGTCGAATAAAGTCGCAGTGTGCATTTTAGTAGAGTCGAGTGAGCAGTTTTTGCCACCCGGCTTGGATATGGTGCTAGGCATTCCGTATCCCCTCCCGAAGCGTTGGTGGTATAGCGGTTAGAATAGTTGCCTTCCAAGCAATTGACCCGGGTTCAACTCCCGGCCAACGCATTTTGTTTAATTTTGTATTTAATTTCGGTTTCTTTAAATGGTGCTCGTGCGTATTATGTATCTCAGTGCATTAACTGCGATAATTAACCAGAGTATTACGACTTACCGTATTAAGTGATTCGGCTGCAGTCGAGCCGTCTTAGGGAAATCACTCGAGTCGAGTTGAGACATAAGGGTCAGTATAGGGTCGAATAAAGTCGCAGTGTGCATTTTAGTAGAGTCGAGTGAGCAGTTTTTGCCACCCGGCTTGGATATGGTGCTAGGCATTCCGTATCCCCTCCCGAAGCGTTGGTGGTATAGCGGTTAGAATAGTTGCCTTCCATGCAATTGACCCGGGTTCAACTCCCGGCCAACGCATTTTGTTTAATTTTGTATTTATTTTCGGTTTCTTTAAATGGTGCTCGTGCGTATTATGTATCTCAGTGCATTAACTGTGATAATTAACCAGAGTATTACGACTTACCGTATTAAGTGATTCGGCTGCAGTCGAGCCGTCTTAGGGAAATCACTCGAGTCGAGTTGAGACATAAGGGTCAGTATAGGGTCGAATAAAGTCGCAGTGTGCATTTTAGTAGAGTCGAGTGAGCAGTTTTTGCCACCCGGCTTGGATATGGTGCTAGGCATTCCGTATCCCCTCCCGAAGCGTTGGTGGTATAGCGGTTAGAATAGTTGCCTTCCAAGCAATTGACCCGGGTTCAACTCCCGGCCAACGCATTTTGTTTAATTTTGTATTTAATTTCGGTTTCTTTAAATGGTGCTCGTGCGTATTATGTATCTCAGTGCATTAACTGTGATAATTAACCAGAGTATTACGACTTACCGTATTAAGTGATTCGGCTGCAGTCGAGCCGTCTTAGGGAAATCACTCGAGTCGAGTTGAGACATAAGGGTCAGTATAGGGTCGAATAAAGTCGCAGTGTGCATTTTAGTAGAGTCGAGTGAGCAGTTTTTGCCACCCGGCTTGGATATGGTGCTAGGCATTCCGTATCCCCTCCCGAAGCGTTGGTGGTATAGCGGTTAGAATAGTTGCCTTCCAAGCAATTGACCCGGGTTCAACTCCCGGCCAACGCATTTTGTTTAATTTTGTATTTAATTTCGGTTTCTTTAAATGGTGCTCGTGCGTATTATGTATCTCAGTGCATTAACTGTGATAATTAACCAGAGTATTACGACTTACCGTATTAAGTGATTCGGCTGCAGTCGAGCCGTCTTAGGGAAATCACTCGAGTCGAGTTGAGACATAAGGGTCAGTATAGGGTCGAATAAAGTCGCAGTGTGCATTTTAGTAGAGTCGAGTGAGCAGTTTTTGCCACCCGGCTTGGATATGGTGCTAGGCATTCCGTATCCCCTCCCGAAGCGTTGGTGGTATAGCGGTTAGAATAGTTGCCTTCCAAGCAATTGACCCGGGTTCAACTCCCGGCCAACGCATTTTGTTTAATTTTGTATTTAATTTCGGTTTCTTTAAATGGTGCTCGTGCGTATTATGTATCTCAGTGCATTAACTGTGATAATTAACCAGAGTATTACGACTTACCGTATTAAGTGATTCGGCTGCAGTCGAGCCGTCTTAGGGAAATCACTCGAGTCGAGTTGAGACATAAGGGTCAGTATAGGGTCGAATAAAGTCGCAGTGTGCATTTTAGTAGAGTCGAGTGAGCAGTTTTTTCCACCCGGCTTGGATATGGTGCTAGGCATTCCGTATCCCCTCCCGAAGCGTTGGTGGTATAGCGGTTAGAATAGTTGCCTTCCAAGCAATTGACCCGGGTTCAACTCCCGGCCAACGCATTTTGTTTAATTTTGTATTTAATTTCGGTTTCTTTAAATGGTGCTCGTGCGTATTATGTATCTCAGTGCATTAACTGTGATAATTAACCAGAGTATTACGACTTATCGTATTAAGTGATTCGGCTGCAGTCGAGCCGTCTTAGGGAAATCACTCGAGTCGAGTTGAGACATAAGGGTCAGTATAGGGTCGAATAAAGTCGCAGTGTGCATTTTAGTAGAGTCGAGTGAGCAGTTTTTGCCACCCGGCTTGGATATGGTGCTAGGCATTCCGTATCCCCTCCCGAAGCGTTGGTGGTATAGCGGTTAGAATAGTTGCCTTCCAAGCAATTGACCCGGGTTCAACTCCCGGCCAACGCATTTTGTTTAATTTTGTATTTAATTTCGGTTTCTTTAAATGGTGCTCGTGCGTATTATGTATCTCAGTGCATTAACTGTGATAATTAACCAGAGTATTACGACTTACCGTATTAAGTGATTCGGCTGCAGTCGAGCCGTCTTAGGGAAATCACTCGAGTCGAGTTGAGACATAAGGGTCAGTATAGGGTCGAATAAAGTCGCAGTGTGCATTTTAGTAGAGTCGAGTGAGCAGTTTTTGCCACCCGGCTTGGATATGGTGCTAGGCATTCCGTATCCCCTCCCGAAGCGTTGGTGGTATAGCGGTTAGAATAGTTGCCTTCCAAGCAATTGACCCGGGTTCAACTCCCGGCCAACGCATTTTGTTTAATTTTGTATTTAATTTCGGTTTCTTTAAATGGTGCTCGTGCGTATTATGTATCTCAGTGCATTAACTGTGATAATTAACCAGAGTATTACGACTTACCGTATTAAGTGATTCGGCTGCAGTCGAGCCGTCTTAGGGAAATCACTCGAGTCGAGTTGAGACATAAGGGTCAGTATAGGGTCGAATAAAGTCGCAGTGTGCATTTTAGTAGAGTCGAGTGAGCAGTTTTTGCCACCCGGCTTGGATATGGTGCTAGGCATTCCGTATCCCCTCCCGAAGCGTTGGTGGTATAGCGGTTAGAATAGTTGCCTTCCAAGCAAATGACCCGGGTTCAACTCCCGGCCAACGCATTTTGTTTAATTTTGTATTTAATTTCGGTTTCTTTAAATGGTGCTCGTGCGTATTATGTATCTCAGTGCATTAACTGTGATAATTAACCAGAGTATTACGACTTACCGTATTAAGTGATTCGGCTGCAGTCGAGCCGTCTTAGGGAAATCACTCGAGTCGAGTTGAGACATAAGGGTCAGTATAGGGTCGAATAAAGTCGCAGTGTGCATTTTAGTAGAGTCGAGTGAGCAGTTTTTGCCACCCGGCTTGGATATGGTGCTAGGCATTCCGTATCCCCTCCCGAAGCGTTGGTGGTATAGCGGTTAGAATAGTTGCCTTCCAAGCAATTGACCCGGGTTCAACTCCCGGCCAACGCATTTTGTTTAATTTTGTATTTAATTTCGGTTTCTTTAAATGGTGCTCGTGCGTATTATGTATCTCAGTGCATTAACTGTGATAATTAACCAGAGTATTACGACTTACCGTATTAAGTGATTCGGCTGCAGTCGAGCCGTCTTAGGGAAATCACTCGAGTCGAGTAGAGACATAAGGGTCAGTATAGGGTCGAATAAAGTCGCATTGTGCATTTTAGTAGAGTCGAGTGAGCAGTTTTTGCCACCCGGCTTGGATATGGTGCTAGGCATTCCGTATCCCCTCCCGAAGCGTTGGTGGTATAGCGGTTAGAATAGTTGCCTTCCAAGCAATTGACCCGGGTTCAACTCCCGGCCAACGCATTTTGTTTAATTTTGTATTTAATTTCGGTTTCTTTAAATGGTGCTCGTGCGTATGATGTATCTCAGTGCATTAACTGTGATAATTAACCAGAGTATTACGACTTACCGTATTAAGTGATTCGGCTGCAGTCGAGCCGTCTTAGGGAAATCACTGGAGTCGAGTTGAGACATAAGGGTCAGTATAGGGTCGAATAAAGTCGCAGTGTGCATTTTAGTAGAGTCGAGTGAGCAGTTTTTGCCACCCGGCTTGGATATGGTGCTAGGCATTCCGTATCCCCTCCCGAAGCGTTGGTGGTATAGCGGTTAGAATAGTTGCCTTCCAAGCAATTGACCCGGGTTCAACTCCCGGCCAACGCATTTTGTTTAATTTTGTATTTAATTTCGGTTTCTTTAAATGGTGCTCGTGCGTATTATGTATCTCAGTGCATTAACTGTGATAATTAACCAGAGTATTACGACTTACCGTATTAAGTGATTCGGCTGCAGTCGAGCCGTCTTAGGGAAATCACTCGAGTCGAGTTGAGACATAAGGGTCAGTATAGGGTCGAATAAAGTCGCAGTGTGCATTTTAGTAGAGTCGAGTGAGCAGTTTTTGCCACCCGGCTTGGATATGGTGCTAGGCATTCCGTATCCCCTCCCGAAACGTTGGTGGTATAGCGGTTAGAATAGTTGCCTTCCAAGCAATTGACCCGGGTTCAACTCCCGGCCAACGCATTTTGTTTAATTTTGTATTTAATTTCGGTTTCTTTAAATTGTGCTCGTGCGTATTATGTATCTCAGTGCATTAACTGTGATAATTAACCAGAGTATTACGACTTACCGTATTAAGTGATTCGGCTGCAGTCGAGCCGTCTTAGGGAAATCACTCGAGTCGAGTTGAGACATAAGGGTCAGTATAGGGTCGAATAAAGTCGCAGTGTGCATTTTAGTAGAGTTGAGTGAGCAGTTTTTGCCACCCGGCTTGGATATGGTGCTAGGCATTCCGTATCCCCTCCCGAAGCGTTGGTGGTATAGCGGTTAGAATAGTTGCCTTCCAAGCAATTGACCCGGGTTCAACTCCCGGCCAACGCATTTTGTTTAATTTTGTATTTAATTTCGGTTTCTTTAAATGGTGCTCGTGCGTATTATGTATCTCAGTGCATTAACTGTGATAATTAACCAGAGTATTACGACTTACCGTATTAAGTGATTCGGCTGCAGTCGAGCCGTCTTAGGGAAATCACTCGAGTCGAGTTGAGACATAAGGGTCAGTATAGGGTCGAATAAAGTCGCAGTGTGCATTTTAGTAGAGTCGAGTGAGCAGTTTTTGCCACCCGGCTTGGATATGGTGCTAGGCATTCCGTATCCCCTCCCGAAGCGTTGGTGGTATAGCGGTTAGAATAGTTGCCTTCCAAGCAATTGACCCGGGTTCAACTCCCGGCCAACGCATTTTGTTTAATTTGGTCTTTAATTTCGGTTTCTTTAAATGGTGCTCGTGCGTATTATGTATCTCAGTGTATTAACTGTGATAATTAACCAGAGTATTACGACTTACCGTATTAAGTGATTCGGCTGCAGTCGAGCCGTCTTAGGGAAATCACTCGAGTCGAGTTGAGACATAAGGGTCAGTATAGGGTCGAATAAAGTCGCAGTGTGCATTTGAGTAGAGTCGAGTGAGCAGTTTTTGCCACCCGGCTTGGATATGGTGCTAGGCATTCCGTATCCCCTCCCGAAGCGTTGGTGGTATAGCGGTTAGAATAGTTGCCTTCCAAGCAATTGACCCCGGTTCAACTCCCGGCCAACGCATTTTGTTTAATTTTGTATTTAATTTCGGTTTCTTTAAATGGTGCTCGTGCGTATTATGTATCTCAGTGCATTAACTGTGATAATTAACCAGAGTATTACGACTTACCGTATTAAGTGATTCGGCTGCAGTCGAGCCGTCTTAGGGAAATCACTCGAGTCGAGTTGAGACATAAGGGTCAGTATAGGTTCGAATAAAGTCGCAGTGTGCATTTTAGTAGAGTCGAGTGAGCAGTTTTTGCCACCCGGCTTGGATATGGTGCTAGGCATTCCGTATCCCCTCCCGAAGCGTTGGTGGTATAGCGGTTAGAATAGTTGCCTTCCAAGCAATTGACCCGGGTTCAACTCCCGGCCAACGCATTTTGTTTAATTTTGTATTTAATTTCGGTTTCTTTAAATGGTGCTCGTGCGTATTATGTATCTCAGTGCATTAACTGTGATAATTAACCAGAGTATTACGACTTACCGTATTAAGTGATTCGGCTGCAGTCGAGCCGTCTTAGGGAAATCACTCGAGTCGAGTAGAGACATAAGGGTCAGTATAGGGTCGAATAAAGTCGCATTGTGCATTTTAGTAGAGTCGAGTGAGCAGTTTTTGCCACCCGGCTTGGATATGGTGCTAGGCATTCCGTATCCCCTCCCGAAGCGTTGGTGGTATAGCGGTTAGAATAGTTGCCTTCCAAGCAATTGACCCGGGTTCAACTCCCGGCCAACGCATTTTGTTTAATTTTGTATTTAATTTCGGTTTCTTTAAATGGTGCTCGTGCGTATGATGTATCTCAGTGCATTAACTGTGATAATTAACCAGAGTATTACGACTTACCGTATTAAGTGATTCGGCTGCAGTCGAGCCGTCTTAGGGAAATCACTGGAGTCGAGTTGAGACATAAGGGTCAGTATAGGGTCGAATAAAGTCGCAGTGTGCATTTTAGTAGAGTCGAGTGAGCAGTTTTTGCCACCCGGCTTGGATATGGTGCTAGGCATTCCGTATCCCCTCCCGAAGCGTTGGTGGTATAGCGGTTAGAATAGTTGCCTTCCAAGCAATTGACCCGGGTTCAACTCCCGGCCAACGCATTTTGTTTAATTTTGTATTTAATTTCGGTTTCTTTAAATGGTGCTCGTGCGTATTATGTATCTCAGTGCATTAACTGTGATAATTAACCAGAGTATTACGACTTACCGTATTAAGTGATTCGGCTGCAGTCGAGCCGTCTTAGGGAAATCACTCGAGTCGAGTTGAGACATAAGGGTCAGTATAGGGTCGAATAAAGTCGCAGTGTGCATTTTAGTAGAGTCGAGTGAGCAGTTTTTGCCACCCGGCTTGGATATGGTGCTAGGCATTCCGTATCCCCTCCCGAAACGTTGGTGGTATAGCGGTTAGAATAGTTGCCTTCCAAGCAATTGACCCGGGTTCAACTCCCGGCCAACGCATTTTGTTTAATTTTGTATTTAATTTCGGTTTCTTTAAATTGTGCTCGTGCGTATTATGTATCTCAGTGCATTAACTGTGATAATTAACCAGAGTATTACGACTTACCGTATTAAGTGATTCGGCTGCAGTCGAGCCGTCTTAGGGAAATCACTCGAGTCGAGTTGAGACATAAGGGTCAGTATAGGGTCGAATAAAGTCGCAGTGTGCATTTTAGTAGAGTTGAGTGAGCAGTTTTTGCCACCCGGCTTGGATATGGTGCTAGGCATTCCGTATCCCCTCCCGAAGCGTTGGTGGTATAGCGGTTAGAATAGTTGCCTTCCAAGCAATTGACCCGGGTTCAACTCCCGGCCAACGCATTTTGTTTAATTTTGTATTTAATTTCGGTTTCTTTAAATGGTGCTCGTGCGTATTATGTATCTCAGTGCATTAACTGTGATAATTAACCAGAGTATTACGACTTACCGTATTAAGTGATTCGGCTGCAGTCGAGCCGTCTTAGGGAAATCACTCGAGTCGAGTTGAGACATAAGGGTCAGTATAGGGTCGAATAAAGTCGCAGTGTGCATTTTAGTAGAGTCGAGTGAGCAGTTGTTGCCACCCGGCTTGGATATGGTGCTAGGCATTCCGTATCCCCTCCCGAAGCGTTGGTGGTATAGCGGTTAGAATAGTTGCCTTCCAAGCAATTGACCCGGGTTCAACTCCCGGCCAACGCATTTTGTTTAATTTTGTATTTAATTTCGGTTTCTTTAAATGGTGCTCGTGCGTATTATGTATCTCAGTGTATTAACTGTGATAATTAACCAGAGTATTACGACTTACCGTATTAAGTGATTCGGCTGCAGTCGAGCCGTCTTAGGGAAATCACTCGAGTCGAGTTGAGACATAAGGGTCAGTATAGGGTCGAATAAAGTCGCAGTGTGCATTTGAGTAGAGTCGAGTGAGCAGTTTTTGCCACCCGGCTTGGATATGGTGCTAGGCATTCCGTATCCCCTCCCGAAGCGTTGGTGGTATAGCGGTTAGAATAGTTGCCTTCCAAGCAATTGACCCCGGTTCAACTCCCGGCCAACGCATTTTGTTTAATTTTGTATTTAATTTCGGTTTCTTTAAATGGTGCTCGTGCGTATTATGTATCTCAGTGCATTAACTGTGATAATTAACCAGAGTATTACGACTTACCGTATTAAGTGATTCGGCTGCAGTCGAGCCGTCTTAGGGAAATCACTCGAGTCGAGTTGAGACGTAAGGGTCAGTATAGGTTCGAATAAAGTCGCAGTGTGCATTTTAGTAGAGTCGAGTGAGCAGTTTTTGCCACCCGGCTTGGATATGGTGCTAGGCATTCCGTATCCCCTCCCGAAGCGTTGGTGGTATAGCGGTTAGAATAGTTGCCTTCCAAGCAATTGACCCGGGTTCAACTCCCGGCCAACGCATTTTGTTTAATTTTGTATTTAATTTCGGTTTCTTTAAATGGTGCTCGTGCGTATTATGTATCTCAGTGCATTAACTGTGATAATTAACCAGAGTATTACGACTTACTGTATTAAGTGATTCGGCTGCAGTCGAGCCGTCTTAGGGAAATCACTCGAGTCGACTTGAGACATAAGGGTCAGTATAGGGTCGAATAAAGTCGCAGTGTGCATTTTAGTAGAGTCGAGTGAGCAGTTTTTGCCACCCGGCTTGGATATTGTGCTAGGCATTCCGTATCCCCTCCCGAAGCGTTGGTGGTATAGCGGTTAGAATAGTTGCCTTCCAAGCAATTGACCCGGGTTCAACTCCCGGCCAACGCATTTTGTTTAATTTTGTATTTAATTTCGGTTTCTTTAAATGGTGCTCGTGCGTATTATGTATCTCAGTGCATTAACTGTGATAATTAACCAGAGTATTACGACTTACCGTATTAAGTGATTCGGCTGCAGTCGAGCCGTCTTAGGGAAATCACTCGAGTCGAGTAGAGACATAAGGGTCAGTATAGGGTCGAATAAAGTCGCATTGTGCATTTTAGTAGAGTCGAGTGAGCAGTTTTTGCCACCCGGCTTGGATATGGTGCTAGGCATTCCGTATCCCCTCCCGAAGCGTTGGTGGTATAGCGGTTAGAATAGTTGCCTTCCAAGCAATTGACCCGGGTTCAACTCCCGGCCAACGCATTTTGTTTAATTTTGTATTTAATTTCGGTTTCTTTAAATGGTGCTCGTGCGTATGATGTATCTCAGTGCATTAACTGTGATAATTAACCAGAGTATTACGACTTACCGTATTAAGTGATTCGGCTGCAGTCGAGCCGTCTTAGGGAAATCACTGGAGTCGAGTTGAGACATAAGGGTCAGTATAGGGTCGAATAAAGTCGCAGTGTGCATTTTAGTAGAGTCGAGTGAGCAGTTTTTGCCACCCGGCTTGGATATGGTGCTAGGCATTCCGTATCCCCTCCCGAAGCGTTGGTGGTATAGCGGTTAGAATAGTTGCCTTCCAAGCAATTGACCCGGGTTCAACTCCCGGCCAACGCATTTTGTTTAATTTTGTATTTAATTTCGGTTTCTTTAAATGGTGCTCGTGCGTATTATGTATCTCAGTGCATTAACTGTGATAATTAACCAGAGTATTACGACTTACCGTATTAAGTGATTCGGCTGCAGTCGAGCCGTCTTAGGGAAATCACTCGAGTCGAGTTGAGACATAAGGGTCAGTATAGGGTCGAATAAAGTCGCAGTGTGCATTTTAGTAGAGTCGAGTGAGCAGTTTTTGCCACCCGGCTTGGATATGGTGCTAGGCATTCCGTATCCCCTCCCGAAACGTTGGTGGTATAGCGGTTAGAATAGTTGCCTTCCAAGCAATTGACCCGGGTTCAACTCCCGGCCAACGCATTTTGTTTAATTTTGTATTTAATTTCGGTTTCTTTAAATTGTGCTCGTGCGTATTATGTATCTCAGTGCATTAACTGTGATAATTAACCAGAGTATTACGACTTACCGTATTAAGTGATTCGGCTGCAGTCGAGCCGTCTTAGGGAAATCACTCGAGTCGAGTTGAGACATAAGGGTCAGTATAGGGTCGAATAAAGTCGCAGTGTGCATTTTAGTAGAGTCGAGTGAGCAGTTTTTGCCACCCGGCTTGGATATGGTGCTAGGCATTCCGTATCCCCTCCCGAAGCGTTGGTGGTATAGCGGTTAGAATAGTTGCCTTCCAAGCAATTGACCCGGGTTCAACTCCCGGCCAACGCATTTTGTTTAATTTTGTATTTAATTTCGGTTTCTTTAAATGGTGCTCGTGCGTATTATGTATCTCAGTGCATTAACTGTGATAATTAACCAGAGTATTACGACTTACCGTATTAAGTGATTCGGCTGCAGTCGAGCCGTCTTAGGGAAATCACTCGAGTCGAGTTGAGACATAAGGGTCAGTATAGGGTCGAATAAAGTCGCAGTGTGCATTTTAGTAGAGTCGAGTGAGCAGTTTTTGCCACCCGGCTTGGATATGGTGCTAGGCATTCCGTATCCCCTCCCGAAGCGTTGGTGGTATAGCGGTTAGAATAGTTGCCTTCCAAGCAATTGACCCGGGTTCAACTCCCGGCCAACGCATTTTGTTTAATTTTGTATTTAATTTCGGTTTCTTTAAATGGTGCTCGTGCGTATTATGTATCTCAGTGCATTAACTGTGATAATTAACCAGAGTATTACGACTTACCGTATTAAGTGATTCGGCTGCAGTCGAGCCGTCTTAGGGAAATCACTCGAATCGAGTTGAGACATAAGGGTCAGTATAGGGTCGAATAAAGTCGCAGTGTGCATTTGAGTAGAGTCGAGTGAGCAGTTTTTGCCACCCGGCTTGGATATGGTGCTAGGCATTCCGTATCCCCTCCCGAAGCGTTGGTGGTATAGCGGTTAGAATAGTTGCCTTCCAAGCAATTGACCCCGGTTCAACTCCCGGCCAACGCATTTTGTTTAATTTTGTATTTAATTTCGGTTTCTTTAAATGGTGCTCGTGCGTATTATGTATCTCAGTGCATTAACTGTGATAATTAACCAGAGTATTACGACTTACCGTATTAAGTGATTCGGCTGCAGTCGAGCCGTCTTAGGGAAATCACTCGAGTCGAGTTGAGACGTAAGGGTCAGTATAGGTTCGAATAAAGTCGCAGTGTGCATTTTAGTAGAGTCGAGTGAGCAGTTTTTGCCACCCGGCTTGGATATGGTGCTAGGCATTCCGTATCCCCTCCCGAAGCGTTGGTGGTATAGCGGTTAGAATAGTTGCCTTCCAAGCAATTGACCCGGGTTCAACTCCCGGCCAACGCATTTTGTTTAATTTTGTATTTAATTTCGGTTTCTTTAAATGGTGCTCGTGCGTATTATGTATCTCAGTGCATTAACTGTGATAATTAACCAGAGTATTACGACTTACCGTATTAAGTGATTCGGCTGCAGTCGAGCCGTCTTAGGGAAATCACTCGAGTCGAGTTGAGACGTAAGGGTCAGTATAGGGTCGAATAAAGTCGCAGTGTGCATTTGAGTAGAGTCGAGTGAGCAGTTTTTGCCACCCGGCTTGGATATGGTGCTAGGCATTCCGTATCCCCTCCCGAAGCGTTGGTGGTATAGCGGTTAGAATAGTTGCCTTCCAAGCAATTGACCCGGGTTCAACTCCCGGCCAACGCATTTTGTTTAATTTTGTATTTAATTTCGGTTTCTTTAAATGGTGCTCGTGCGTATTATGTATCTCAGTGCATTAACTGTGATAATTAACCAGAGTATTACGACTTACCGTATTAAGTGATTCGGCTGCAGTCGAGCCGTCTTAGGGAAATCACTCGAGTCGAGTTGAGACATAAGGGTCAGTATAGGGTCGAATAAAGTCGCAGTGTGCATTTTAGTAGAGTCGAGTGAGCAGTTTTTGCCACCCGGCTTGGATATGGTGCTAGGCATTCCGTATCCCGTCCCGAAACGTTGGTGGTATAGCGGTTAGAATAGTTGCCTTCCAAGCAATTGACCCGGGTTCAACTCCCGGCCAACGCATTTTGTTTAATTTTGTATTTAATTTCGGTTTCTTTAAATGGTGCTCGTGCGTATTATGTATCTCAGTGCATTAACTGTGATAATTAACCAGAGTATTACGACTTACCGTATTAAGTGATTCGGCTGCAGTCGAGCCGTCTTAGGGAAATCACTCGAGTCGAGTTGAGACATAAGGGTCAGTATAGGGTCGAATAAAGTCGCAGTGTGCATTTTAGTAGAGTCGAGTGAGCAGTTTTTGCCACCCGGCTTGGATATGGTGCTAGGCATTCCGTATCCCCTCCCGAAGCGTTGGTGGTATAGCGGTTAGAATAGTTGCCTTCCAAGCAATTGACCCGGGTTCAACTCCCGGCCAACGCATTTTGTTTAATTTTGTATTTAATTTCGGTTTCTTTAAATGGTGCTCGTGCGTATTATGTATCTCAGTGCATTAACTGTGATAATTAACCAGAGTATTACGACTTACCGTATTAAGTGATTCGGCTGCAGTCGAGCCGTCTTAGGGAAATCACTCGAGTCGAGTTGAGACATAAGGGTCAGTATAGGGTCGAATAAAGTCGCAGTGTGCATTTTAGTAGAGTCGAGTGAGCAGTTTTTGCCACCCGGCTTGGATATGGTGCTAGGCATTCCGTATCCCCTCCCGAAGCGTTGGTGGTATAGCGGTTAGAATAGTTGCCTTCCAAGCAATTGACCCGGGTTCAACTCCCGGCCAACGCATTTTGTTTAATTTTGTATTTAATTTCGGTTTCTTTAAATGGTGCTCGTGCGTATTATGTATCTCAGTGCATTAACTGTGATAATTAACCAGAGTATTACGACTTACCGTATTAAGTGATTCGGCTGCAGTCGAGCCGTCTTAGGGAAATCACTCGAGTCGAGTTGAGACATAAGGGTCAGTATAGGGTCGAATAAAGTCGCAGTGTGCATTTTAGTAGAGTCGAGTGAGCAGTTTTTGCCACCCGGCTTGGATATGGTGCTAGGCATTCCGTATCCCCTCCCGAAACGTTGGTGGTATAGCGGTTAGAATAGTTGCCTTCCAAGCAATTGACCCGGGTTCAACTCCCGGCCAACGCATTTTGTTTAATTTTGTATTTAATTTCGGTTTCTTTAAATGGTGCTCGTGCGTATTATGTATCTCAGTGCATTAACTGTGATAATTAACCAGAGTATTACGACTTACCGTATTAAGTGATTCGGCTGCAGTCGAGCCGTCTTAGGGAAATCACTCGAGTCGAGTTGAGACATAAGGGTCAGTATAGGGTCGAATAAAGTCGCAGTGTGCATTTGAGTAGAGTCGAGTGAGCAGTTTTTGCCACCCGGCTTGGATATGGTGCTAGGCATTCCGTATCCCCTCCCGAAGCGTTGGTGGTATAGCGGTTAGAATAGTTGCCTTCCAAGCAATTGACCCGGGTTCAACTCCCGGCCAACGCATTTTGTTTAATTTTGTATTTAATTTCGGTTTCTTTAAATGGTGCTCGTGCGTATTATGTATCTCAGTGCATTAACTGTGATAATTAACCAGAGTATTACGACTTACCGTATTAAGTGATTCGGCTGCAGTCGAGCCGTCTTAGGGAAATCACTCGAGTCGAGTTGAGACATAAGGGTCAGTATAGGGTCGAATAAAGTCGCAGTGTGCATTTTAGTAGAGTCGAGTGAGCAGTTTTTGCCACCCGGCTTGGATATGGTGCTAGGCATTCCGTATCCCCTCCCGAAGCGTTGGTGGTATAGCGGTTAGAATAGTTGCCTTCCAAGCAATTGACCCGGGTTCAACTCCCGGCCAACGCATTTTGTTTAATTTTGTATTTAATTTCGGTTTCTTTAAATGGTGCTCGTGCGTATTATGTATCTCAGTGCATTAACTGTGATAATTAACCAGAGTATTACGACTTACCGTATTAAGTGATTCGGCTGCAGTCGAGCCGTCTTAGGGAAATCACTCGAGTCGAGTTGAGACATAAGCGTCAGTATAGGGTCGAATAAAGTCGCAGTGTGCATTTTAGTAGAGTCGAGTGAGCAGTTTTTTCCACCCGGCTTGGATATGGTGCTAGGCATTCCGTATCCCCTCCCGAAGCGTTGGTGGTATAGCGGTTAGAATAGTTGCCTTCCAAGCAATTGACCCGGGTTCAACTCCCGGCCAACGCATTTTGTTTAATTTTGTATTTAATTTCGGTTTCTTTAAATGGTGCTCGTGCGTATTATGTATCTCAGTGCATTAACTGTGATAATTAACCAGAGTATTACGACTTACCGTATTAAGTGATTCGGCTGCAGTCGAGCCGTCTTAGGGAAATCACTCGAGTCGAGTTGAGACATAAGGGTCAGTCTAGGGTCGAATAAAGTCGCAGTGTGCATTTTAGTAGAGTCGAGTGAGCAGTTTTTGCCACCCGGCTTGGATATGGTGCTAGGCATTCCGTATCCCCTCCCGAAGCGTTGGTGGTATAGCGGTTAGAATAGTTGCCTTCCAAGCAATTGACCCGGGTTCAACTCCCGGCCAACGCATTTTGTTTAATTTTGTATTTAATTTCGGTTTCTTTAAATGGTGCTCGTGCGTATTATGTATCTCAGTGCATTAACTGTGATAATTAACCAGAGTATTACGACTTACCGTATTAAGTGATTCGGCTGCAGTCGAGCCGTCTTAGGGAAATCACTCGAGTCGAGTTGAGACATAAGGGTCAGTATAGGGTCGAATAAAGTCGCAGTGTGCATTTTAGTAGAGTCGAGTTAGCAGTTTTTGCCACCCGGCTTGGATATGGTGCTAGGCATTCCGTATCCCCTCCCGAAGCGTTGGTGGTATAGCGGTTAGAATAGTTGCCTTCCAAGCAATTGACCCGGGTTCAACTCCCGGCCAACGCATTTTGTTTAATTTTGTATTTAATTTCGGTTTCTTTAAATGGTGCTCGTGCGTATTATGTATCTCAGTGCATTAACTGTGATAATTAACCAGAGTATTACGACTTACCGTATTAAGTGATTCGGCTGCAGTCGAGCCGTCTTAGGGAAATCACTCGAGTCGAGTTGAGACATAAGGGTCAGTATAGGGTCGAATAAAGTCGCATTGTGCATTTTAGTATAGTCGAGTGAGCAGTTTTTGCCACCCGGCTTGGATATGGTGCTAGGCATTCCGTATCCCCTCCCGAAGCGTTGGTGGTATAGCGGTTAGAATAGTTGCCTTCCAAGCAATTGACCCGGGTTCAACTCCCGGCCAACGCATTTTGTTTAATTTTGTATTTAATTTCGGTTTCTTTAAATGGTGCTCGTGCGTATTATGTATCTCAGTGCATTAACTGTGATAATTAACCAGAGTATTACGACTTACCGTATTAAGTGATTCGGCTGCAGTCGAGCCGTCTTAGGGAAATCACTCGAGTCGAGTTGAGACATAAGGGTCAGTATAGGGTCAAATAAAGTCGCAGTGTGCATTTTAGTAGAGTCGAGTGAGCAGTTTTTGCCACCCGGCTTGGATATGGTGCTAGGCATTCCGTATCCCCTCCCGAAGCGTTGGTGGTATAGCGGTTAGAATAGTTGCCTTCCAAGCAATTGACCCAGGTTCAACTCCCGGCCAACGCATTTTGTTTAATTTTGTATTTAATTTCGGTTTCTTTAAATGGTGCTCGTGCGTATTATGTATCTCAGTGCATTAACTGTGATAATTAACCAGAGTATTACGACTTACTGTATTAAGTGATTCGGCTGCAGTCGAGCCGTCTTAGGGAAATCACTGGAGTCGAGTTGAGACATAAGGGTCAGTATAGGGTCGAATAAAGTCGCAGTGTGCATTTTAGTAGAGTCGAGTGAGCAGTTTTTGCCACCCGGCTTGGATATGGTGCTAGGCATTCCGTATCCCCTCCCGAAGCGTTGGTGGTATAGCGGTTAGAATAGTTGCCTTCCAAGCAATTGACCCGGGTTCAACTCCCGGCCAACGCATTTTGTTTAATTTTGTATTTAATTTCGGTTTCTTTAAATGGTGCTCGTGCGTATTATGTATCTCAGTGCATTAACTGTGATAATTAACCAGAGTATTACGACTTACCGTATTAAGTGATTCGGCTGCAGTCGAGCCGTCTTAGGGAAATCACTCGAGTCGAGTTGAGACATAAGGGTCAGTATAGGGTCGAATAAAGTCGCAGTGTGCATTTTAGTAGAGTCGAGTGAGCAGTTTTTGCCACCCGGCTTGGATATGGTGCTAGGCATTCCGTATCCCCTCCCGAAGCGTTGGTGGTATAGCGGTTAGAATAGTTGCCTTCCAAGCAATTGACCCGGGTTCAACTCCCGGCCAACGCATTTTGTTTAATTTTGTATTTAATTTCGGTTTCTTTAAATGGTGCTCGTGCGTATTATGTATCTCAGTGCATTAACTGTGATAATTAACCAGAGTATTACGACTTACCGTATTAAGTGATTCGGCTGCAGTCGAGCCGTCTTAGGGAAATTACTCGAGTCGAGTTGAGACATAAGGGTCAGTATAGGGTCGAATAAAGTCGCAGTGTGCATTTTAGTAGAGTCGAGTGAGCAGTTTTTGCCACCCGGCTTGGATATGGTGCTAGGCATTCCGTATCCCCTCCCGAAGCGTTGGTGGTATAGCGGTTAGAATAGTTGCCTTCCAAGCAATTGACCCGGGTTCAACTCCCGGCCAACGCATTTTGTTTAATTTTGTATTTAATTTCGGTTTCTTTAAATGGTGCTCGTGCGTATTATGTATCTCAGTGCATTAACTGTGATAATTAACCAGAGTATTACGACTTACCGTATTAAGTGATTCGGCTGCAGTCGAGCCGTCTTAGGGAAATCACTCGAGTCGAGTTGAGACATAAGGGTCAGTATAGGGTCGAATAAAGTCGCAGTGTGCATTTTAGTAGAGTCGAGTGAGCAGTTTTTGCCACCCGGCTTGGATATGGTGCTAGGCATTCCGTATCCCCTCCCGAAGCGTTGGTGGTATAGCGGTTAGAATAGTTGCCTTCCAAGCAATTGACCCGGGTTCAACTCCCGGCCAACGCATTTTGTTTAATTTTGTATTTAATTTCGGTTTCTTTAAATGGTGCTCGTGCGTATTATGTATCTCAGTGCATTAACTGTGATAATTAACCAGAGTATTACGACTTACCGTATTAAGTGATTCGGCTGCAGTCGAGCCGTCTTAGGGAAATCACTCGAGTCGAGTTGAGACATAAGCGTCAGTATAGGGTCGAATAAAGTCGCAGTGTGCATTTTAGTAGAGTCGAGTGAGCAGTTTTTTTCCACCCGGCTTGGATATGGTGCTAGGCATTCCGTATCCCCTCCCGAAGCGTTGGTGGTATAGCGGTTAGAATAGTTGCCTTCCAAGCAATTGACCCGGGTTCAACTCCCGGCCAACGCATTTTGTTTAATTTTGTATTTAATTTCGGTTTCTTTAAATGGTGCTCGTGCGTATTATGTATCTCAGTGCATTAACTGTGATAATTAACCAGAGTATTACGACTAACCGTATTAAGTGATTCGGCTGCAGTCGAGCCGTCTTAGGGAAATCACTCGAGTCGAGTTGAGACATAAGGGTCAGTATAGGGTCGAATAAAGTCGCAGTGTGCATTTTAGTAGAGTCGAGTGAGCAGTTTTTCCACCCGGCTTGGATATGGTGCTAGGCATTCCGTATCCCCTCCCGAAGCGTTGGTGGTATAGCGGTTAGAATAGTTGCCTTCCAAGCAATTGACCCGGGTTCAACTCCCGGCCAACGCATTTTGTTTAATTTTGTATTTAATTTCGGTTTCTTTAAATGGTGCTCGTGCGTATTATGTATCTCAGTGCATTAACTGTGATAATTAACCAGAGTATTACGACTTACCGTATTAAGTGATTCGGCTGCAGTCGAGCCGTCTTAGGGAAATCACTCGAGTCGAGTTGAGACATAAGGGTCAGTATAGGGTCGAATAAAGTCGCAGTGTGCATTTTAGTAGAGTCGAGTGAGCAGTTTTTGCCACCCGGCTTGGATATGGTGCTAGGCATTCCGTATCCCCTCCCGAAGCGTTGGTGGTATAGCGGTTAGAATAGTTGCCTTCCAAGCAATTGACCCGGGTTCAACTCCCGACCAACGCATTTTGTTTAATTTTGTATTTAATTTCGGTTTCTTTAAATGGTGCTCGTGCGTATTATGTATCTCAGTGCATTAACTGTGATAATTAACCAGAGTATTACGACTTACCGTATTAAGTGATTCGGCTGCAGTCGAGCCGTCTTAGGGAAATCACTCGAGTCGAGTTGAGACATAAGGGTCAGTATAGGGTCGAATAAAGTCGCAGTGTGCATTTTAGTAGAGTCGAGTGAGCAGTTTTTGCCACCCGGCTTGGATATGGTGCTAGGCATTCCGTATCCCCTCCCGAAGCGTTGGTGGTATAGCGGTTAGAATAGTTGCCTTCCAAGCAATTGACCCGGGTTCAACTCCCGGCCAACGCATTTTGTTTAATTTTGTATTTAATTTCGGTTTCTTTAAATGGTGCTCGTGCGTATTATGTATCTCAGTGCATTAACTGTGATAATTAACCAGAGTATTACGACTTACCGTATTAAGTGATTCGGCTGCAGTCGAGCCGTCTTAGGGAAATCACTCGAGTCGAGTTGAGACATAAGGGTCAGTATAGGGTCGAATAAAGTCGCAGTGTGCATTTTAGTAGAGTCGAGTGAGCAGTTTTTGCCACCCGGCTTGGATATGGTGCTAGGCATTCCGTATCCCCTCCCGAAGCGTTGGTGGTATAGCGGTTAGAATAGTTGCCTTCCAAGCAATTGACCCGGGTTCAACTCTCGGCCAACGCATTTTGTTTAATTTTGTATTTAATTTCGGTTTCTTTAAATGGTGCTCGTGCGTATTATGTATCTCAGTGCATTAACTGTGATAATTAACCAGAGTATTACGACTTACCGTATTAATTGATTCGGCTGCAGTCGAGCCGTCTTAGGGAAATCACTCGAGTCGAGTTGAGACATAAGGGTCAGTATAGGGTCGAATAAAGTCGCAGTGTGCATTTTAGTAGAGTCGAGTGAGCAGTTTTTGCCACCCGGCTTGGATATGGTGCTAGGCATTCCGTATCCCCTCCCGAAGCGTTGGTGGTATAGCGGTTAGAATAGTTGCCTTCCAAGCAATTGACCCGGGTTCAACTCCCGGCCAACGCATTTTGTTTAATTTTGTATTTAATTTCGGTTTCTTTAAATGGTGCTCGTGCGTATTATGTATCTCAGTGCATTAACTGTGATAATTAACCAGAGTATTACGACTTACCGTATTAAGTGATTCGGCTGCAGTCGAGCCGTCTTAGGGAAATCACTCGAGTCGAGTTGAGACATAAGGGTCAGTATAGGGTCGAATAAAGTCGCAGTGTGCATTTTAGTAGAGTCGAGTGAGCAGTTTTTGCCACCCGGCTTGGATATGGTGCTAGGCATTCCGTATCCCCTCCCGAAGCGTTGGTGGTATAGCGGTTAGAATAGTTGCCTTCCAAGCAATTGACCCGGGTTCAACTCCCGGCCAACGCATTTTGTTTAATTTTGTATTTAATTTCGGTTTCTTTAAATGGTGCTCGTGCGTATTATGTATCTCAGTGCATTAACTGTGATAATTAACCAGAGTATTACGACTTACCGTATTAAGTGATT
The DNA here is from genome assembly GCA_037893245.1 of Crossaster papposus. Classification (NCBI taxonomy): domain Eukaryota; kingdom Metazoa; phylum Echinodermata; class Asteroidea; order Velatida; family Solasteridae; genus Crossaster; species Crossaster papposus. Next base: position 1,251,675 of record JBAIAA010000321.1, read on the forward strand.
CGGCTGCAGTCGAGCCGTCTTAGGGAAATCACTCGAGTCGAGTAGAGACATAAGGGTCAGTATAGGGTCGAATAAAGTCGCATTGTGCATTTTAGTAGAGTCGAGTGAGCAGTTTTTGCCACCCGGCTTGGATATGGTGCTAGGCATTCCGTATCCCCTCCCGAAGCGTTGGTTGTATAGCGGTTAGAATAGTTGCCTTCCAAGCAATTGACCCGGGTTCAACTCCCGGCCAACGCATTTTGTTTAATTTTGTATTTAATTTCGGTTTCTTTAAATGGTGCTCGTGCGTATTATGTATCTCAGTGCATTAACTGTGATAATTAACCAGAGTATTACGACTTACCGTATTAAGTGATTCGGCTGCAGTCGAGCCGTCTTAGGGAAATCACTCGAGTCGAGTTGAGACATAAGGGTCAGTATAGGGTCGAATAAAGTCGCAGTGTGCATTTTAGTAGAGTCGAGTGAGCAGTTTTTGCCACCCGGCTTGGATATGGTGCTAGGCATTCTGTATCCCCTCCCGAAACGTTGGTGGTATAGCGGTTAGAATAGTTGCCTTCCAAGCAATTGACCCGGGTTCAACTCCCGGCCAACGCATTTTGTTTAATTTTGTATTTAATTTCGGTTTCTTTAAATGGTGCTCGTGCGTATTATGTATCTCAGTGCATTAACTGTGATAATTAACCAGAGTATTACGACTTACCGTATTAAGTGATTCGGCTGCAGTCGAGCCGTCTTAGGGAAATCACTCGAGTCGAGTTGAGACATAAGGGTCAGTATAGGGTCGAATAAAGTCGCAGTGTGCATTTTAGTAGAGTCGAGTGAGCAGTTTTTGCCACCCGGCTTGGATATGGTGCTAGGCATTCCGTATCCCCTCCCGAAGCGTTGGTGGTATAGCGGTTAGAATAGTTGCCTTCCAAGCAATTGACCCGGGTTCAACTCCCGGCCAAAGCATTTTGTTTAATTTTGTATTTAATTTCGGTTTCTTTAAATGGTGCTCGTGCGTATTATGTATCTCAGTGCATTAACTGTGATAATTAATCAGAGTATTACGACTTACCGTATTAAGTGATTCGGCTGCAGTCGAGCCGTCTTAGGGAAATCACTCGAGTCGAGTTGAGACTTAAGGGTCAGTATAGGGTCGAATAAAGTCGCAGTGTGCATTTTAGTAGAGTCGAGTGAGCAGTTTTTGCCACCCGGCTTGGATATGGTGCTAGGCATTCCGTATCCCCTCCCGAAGCGTTGGTGGTATAGCTGTTAGAATAGTTGCCTTCCAAGCAATTGACCCGGGTTCAACTCCCGGCCAACGCATTTTGTTTAATTTTGTATTTAATTTCGGTTTCTTTAAATGGTGCTCGTGCGTATTATGTATCTCAGTGCATTAACTGTGATAATTAACCAGAGTATTACGACTTACCGTATTAAGTGATTCGGCTGCAGTCGAGCCGTCTTAGGGAAATCACTCGAGTCGAGTTGAGACATAAGGGTCAGTATAGGGTCGAATAAAGTCGCAGTGTGCATTTTAGTAGAGTCGAGTGAGCAGTTTTTGCCACCCGGCTTGGATATGGTGCTAGGCATTCCGTATCCCCTCCCGAAGCGTTGGTGGTATAGCGCTTAGAATAGTTGCCTTCCAAGCAATTGACCCGGGTTCAACTCCCGGCCAACGCATTTTGTTTAATTTTGTATTTAATTTCGGTTTCTTTAAATGGTGCTCGTGCGTATTATGTATCTCAGTGCATTAACTGTGATAATTAACCAGAGTATTACGACTTACCGTATTAAGTGATTCGGCTGCAGTCGAGCCGTCTTAGGGAAATCACTCGAGTCGAGTTGAGACATAAGGGTCAGTATAGGGTCGAATAAAGTCGCAGTGTGCATTTTAGTAGAGTCGAGTGAGCAGTTTTTGCCACCCGGCTTGGATATGGTGCTAGGCATTCCGTATCCCCTCCCGAAACGTTGGTGGTATAGCGGTTAGAATAGTTGCCTTCCAAGCAATTGACCCGGGTTCAACTCCCGGCCAACGCATTTTGTTTAATTTTGTATTTAATTTCGGTTTCTTTAAATGGTGCTCGTGCGTATTATGTATCTCAGTGCATTAACTGTGATAATTAACCAGAGTATTACGACTTACCGTATTAAGTGATTCGGCTGCAGTCGAGCCGTCTTAGGGAAATCACTCGAGTCGAGTTGAGACATAAGGGTCAGTATAGGGTCGAATAAAGTCGCAGTGTGCATTTTAGTAGAGTCGAGTGAGCAGTTTTTGCCACCCGGCTTGGATATGGTGCTAGGCATTCCGTATCCCCTCCCGAAGCGTTGGTGGTATAGCGGTTAGAATAGTTGCCTTCCAAGCAATTGACCCGGGTTCAACTCCCGGCCAACGCATTTTGTTTAATTTTGTATTTAATTTCGGTTTCTTTAAATGGTGCTCGTGCGTATTATGTATCTCAGTGCATTAACTGTGATAATTAACCAGAGTATTACGACTTACCGTATTAAGTGATTCGGCTGCAGTCGAGCCGTCTTAGGGAAATCACTCGAGTCGAGTTGAGACATAAGGGTCAGTATAGGGTCGAATAAAGTCGCAGTGTGCATTTTAGTAGAGTCGAGTGAGCAGTTTTTGCCACCCGGCTTGGATATGGTGCTAGGCATTCCGTATCCCCTCCCGAAGCGTTGGTGGTATAGCGGTTAGAATAGTTGCCTTCCAAGCAATTGACCCGGGTTCAACTCCCGGCCAACGCATTTTGTTTAATTTTGTATTTAATTTCGGTTTCTTTAAATGGTGCTCGTGCGTATTATGTATCTCAGTGCATTAACTGTGATAATTAACCAGAGTATTACGACTTACCGTATTAAGTGATTCGGCTGCAGTCGAGCCGTCTTAGGGAAATCACTCGAGTCGAGTTGAGACATAAGGGTCAGTATAGGGTCGAATAAAGTCGCAGTGTGCATTTTAGTAGAGTCGAGTGAGCAGTTTTTGCCACCCGGCTTGGATATGGTGCTAGGCATTCCGTATCCCCTCCCGAAGCGTTGGTGGTATAGCGGTTAGAATAGTTGCCTTCCAAGCAATTGACCCGGGTTCAACTCCCGACCAACGCATTTTGTTTAATTTTGTATTTAATTTCGGTTTCTTTAAATGGTGCTCGTGCGTATTATGTATCTCAGTGCATTAACTGTGATAATTAACCAGAGTATTACGACTTACCGTATTAAGTGATTCGGCTGCAGTCGAGCCGTCTTAGGGAAATCACTCGAGTCGAGTTGAGACATAAGGGTCAGTATAGGGTCGAATAAAGTCGCAGTGTGCATTTTAGTAGAGTCGAGTGAGCAGTTTTTGCCACCCGGCTTGGATATGGTGCTAGGCATTCCGTATCCCCTCCCGAAGCGTTGGTGGTATAGCGGTTAGAATAGTTGCCTTCCAAGCAATTGACCCGGGTTCAACTCCCGGCCAACGCATTTTGTTTAATTTTGTATTTAATTTCGGTTTCTTTAAATGGTGCTCGTGCGTATTATGTATCTCAGTGCATTAACTGTGATAATTAACCAGAGTATTACGACTTACCGTATTAAGTGATTCGGCTGCAGTCGAGCCGTCTTAGGGAAATCTCTCGAGTCGAGTTGAGACATAAGGGTCAGTATAGGGTCGAATAAAGTCGCAGTGTGCATTTTAGTAGAGTCGAGTGAGCAGTTTTTGCCACCCGGCTTGGATATGGTGCTAGGCATTCCGTATCCCCTCCCGAAGCGTTGGTGGTATAGCGGTTAGAATAGTTGCCTTCCAAGCAATTGACCCGGGTTCAACTCCCGGCCAACGCATTTTGTTTAATTTTGTATTTAATTTCGGTTTCTTTAAATGGTGCTCGTGCGTATTATGTATCTCAGTGCATTAACTGTGATAATTAACCAGAGTATTACGACTTAACGTATTAAGTGATTCGGCTGCAGTCGAGCCGTCTTAGGGAAATCACTCGAGTCGAGTTGAGACATAAGGGTCAGTATAGGGTCGAATAAAGTCGCAGTGTGCATTTGAGTAGAGTCGAGTGAGCAGTTTTTGCCACCCGGCTTGGATATGGTGCTAGGCATTCCGTATCCCCTCCCGAAGCGTTGGTGGTATAGCGGTTAGAATAGTTGCCTTCCAAGCAATTGACCCCGGTTCAACTCCCGGCCAACGCATTTTGTTTAATTTTGTATTTAATTTCGGTTTCTTTAAATGGTGCTCGTGCGTATTATGTATCTCAGTGCATTAACTGTGATAATTAACCAGAGTATTACGACTTACCGTATTAAGTGATTCGGCTGCAGTCGAGCCGTCTTAGGGAAATCTCTCGAGTCGAGTTGAGACATAAGGGTCAGTATAGGTTCGAATAAAGTCGCAGTGTGCATTTTAGTAGAGTCGAGTGAGCAGTTTTTGCCACCCGGCTTGGATATGGTGCTAGGCATTCCGTATCCCCTCCCGAAGCGTTGGTGGTATAGCGGTTAGAATAGTTGCCTTCCAAGCAATTGACCCGGGTTCAACTCCCGGCCAACGCATTTTGTTTAATTTTGTATTTAATTTCGGTTTCTTTAAATGGTGCTCGTGCGTATTATGTATCTCAGTGCATTAACTGTGATAATTAACCAGAGTATTACGACTTACCGTATTAAGTGATTCGGCTGCAGTCGAGCCGTCTTAGGGAAATCACTCGAGTCGAGTTGAGACATAAGGGTCAGTATAGGGTCGAATAAAGTCGCAGTGTGCATTTGAGTAGAGTCGAGTGAGCAGTTTTTGCCACCCGGCTTGGATATGGTGCTAGGCATTCCGTATCCCCTCCCGAAGCGTCGGTGGTATAGCGGTTAGAATAGTTGCCTTCCAAGCAATTGACCCGGGTTCAACTCCCGGCCAACGCATTTTGTTTAATTTTGTATTTAATTTCGGTTTCTTTAAATGGTGCTCGTGCGTATTATGTATCTCAGTGCATTAACTGTGATAATTAACCAGAGTATTACGACTTATCGTATTAAGTGATTCGGCTGCAGTCGAGCCGTCTTAGGGAAATCACTCGAGTCGAGTTGAGACGTAAGGGTCAGTATAGGTTCGAATAAAGTCGCAGTGTGCATTTTAGTAGAGTCGAGTGAGCAGTTTTTGCCACCCGGCTTGGCTATGGTGCTAGGCATTCCGTATCCCCTCCCGAAGCGTTGGTGGTATAGCGGTTAGAATAGTTGCCTTCCAAGCAATTGACCCGGGTTCAACTCCCGGCGAACGCATTTTGTTTAATTTTGTATTTAATTTCGGTTTCTTTAAATGGTGCTCGTGCGTATTATGTATCTCAGTGCATTAACTGTGATAATTAACCAGAGTATTACGACTTACCGTATTAAGTGATTCGGCTGCAGTCGAGCCGTCTTAGGGAAATCACTCGAGTCGAGTTGAGACATAAGGGTCAGTATAGGGTCGAATAAAGTCGCAGTGTGCATTTTAGTAGAGTCGAGTGAGCAGTTTTTGCCACCCGGCTTGGATATGGTGCTAGGCATTCCGTATCCCCTCCCGAAGCGTTGGTGGTATAGCGGTTAGAATAGTTGCCTTCCAAGCAATTGACCCGGGTTCAACTCCCGGCCAACGCATTTTGTTTAATTTTGTATTTAATTTCGGTTTCTTTAAATGGTGCTCGTGCGTATTATGTATCTCAGTGCATTAACTGTGATAATTAACCAGAGTATTACGACTTACCGTATTAAGTGATTCGGCTGCAGTCGAGCCGTCTTAGGGAAATCACTCGAGTCGAGTTGAGACATAAGGGTCAGTATAGGGTCGAATACAGTCGCAGTGTGCATTTTAGTAGAGTCGAGTGAGCAGTTTTTGCCACCCGGCTTGGATATGGTGCTAGGCATTCCGTATCCCCTCCCGAAGCGTTGGTGGTATAGCGGTTAGAATAGTTGCCTTCCAAGCAATTGACCCGGGTTCAACTCCCGACCAACGCATTTTGTTTAATTTTGTATTTAATTTCGGTTTCTTTAAATGGTGCTCGTGCGTATTATGTATCTCAGTGCATTAACTGTGATAATTAACCAGAGTATTACGACTTACCGTATTAAGTGATTCGGCTGCAGTCGAGCCGTCTTAGTGAAATCACTCGAGTCGAGTTGAGACATAAGGGTCAGTATAGGGTCGAATAAAGTCGCAGTGTGCATTTTAGTAGAGTCGAGTGAGCAGTTTTTGCCACCCGGCTTGGATATGGTGCTAGGCATTCCGTATCCCCTCCCGAAGCGTTGGTGGTATAGCGGTTAGAATAGTTGCCTTCCAAGCAATTGACCCGGGTTCAACTCCCGGCCAACGCATTTTGTTTAATTTTGTATTTAATTTCGGTTTCTTTAAATGGTGCTCGTGCGTATTATGTATCTCAGTGCATTAACTGTGATAATTAACCAGAGTATTACGACTTACCGTATTAAGTGATTCGGCTGCAGTCGAGCCGTCTTAGGGAAATCTCTCGAGTCGAGTTGAGACATAAGGGTCAGTATAGGGTCGAATAAAGTCGCAGTGTGCATTTTAGTAGAGTCGAGTGAGCAGTTTTTGCCACCCGGCTTGGATATGGTGCTAGGCATTCCGTATCCCCTCCCGAAGCGTTGGTGGTATAGCGGTTAGAATAGTTGCCTTCCAAGCAATTGACCCGGGTTCAACTCCCGGCCAACGCATTTTGTTTAATTTTGTATTTAATTTCGGTTTCTTTAAATGGTGCTCGTGCGTATTATGTATCTCAGTGCATTAACTGTGATAATTAACCAGAGTATTACGACTTACCGTATTAAGTGATTCGGCTGCAGTCGAGCCGTCTTAGGGAAATCACTCGAGTCGAGTTGAGACATAAGGGTCAGTATAGGGTCGAATAAAGTCGCAGTGTGCATTTGAGTAGAGTCGAGTGAGCAGTTTTTGCCACCCGGCTTGGATATGGTGCTAGGCATTCCGTATCCCCTCCCGAAGCGTTGGTGGTATAGCGGTTAGAATAGTTGCCTTCCAAGCAATTGACCCGGGTTCAACTCCCGGCCAACGCATTTTGTTTAATTTTGTATTTAATTTCGGTTTCTTTAAATGGTGCTCGTGCGTATTATGTATCTCAGTGCATTAACTGTGATAATTAACCAGAGTATTACGACTTACCGTATTAAGTGATTCGGCTGCAGTCGAGCCGTCTTAGGGAAATCACTCGAGTCGAGTTGAGACATAAGGGTCAGTATAGGGTCGAATAAAGTCGCAGTGTGCATTTTAGTAGAGTCGAGTGAGCAGTTTTTGCCACCCGGCTTGGATATGGTGCTAGGCATTCCGTATCCCCTCCCGAAGCGTTGGTGGTATAGCGGTTAGAATAGTTGCCTTCCAAGCAATTGACCCGTGTTCAACTCCCGACCAACGCATTTTGTTTAATTTTGTATTTAATTTCGGTTTCTTTAAATGGTGCTCGTGCGTATTATGTATCTCAGTGCATTAACTGTGATAATTAACCAGAGTATTACGACTTACCGTATTAAGTGATTCGGCTGCAGTCGAGCCGTCTTAGGGAAATCACTCGAGTCGAGTTGAGACATAAGGGTCAGTATAGGGTCGAATAAAGTCGCAGTGTGCATTTTAGTAGAGTCGAGTGAGCAGTTTTTGCCACCCGGCTTGGATATGGTGCTAGGCATTCCGTATCCCCTCCCGAAGCGTTGGTGGTATAGCGGTTAGAATAGTTGCCTTCCAAGCAATTGACCCGGGTTCAACTCCCGGCCAACGCATTTTGTTTAATTTTGTATTTAATTTCGGTTTCTTTAAATGGTGCTCGTGCGTATTATGTATCTCAGTGCATTAACTGTGATAATTAACCAGAGTATTACGACTTACCGTATTAAGTGATTCGGCTGCAGTCGAGCCGTCTTAGAGAAATCTCTCGAGTCGAGTTGAGACATAAGGGTCAGTATAGGGTCGAATAAAGTCGCAGTGTGCATTTTAGTAGAGTCGAGTGAGCAGTTTTTGCCACCCGGCTTGGATATGGTGCTAGGCATTCCGTATCCCCTCCCGAAGCGTTGGTGGTATAGCGGTTAGAATAGTTGCCTTCCAAGCAATTGACCCGGGTTCAACTCCCGGCCAACGCATTTTGTTTAATTTTGTATTTAATTTCGGTTTCTTTAAATGGTGCTCGTGCGTATTATGTATCTCAGTGCATTAACTGTGATAATTAACCAGAGTATTACGACTTACCGTATTAAGTGATTCGGCTGCAGTCGAGCCGTCTTAGGGAAATCACTCGAGTCGAGTTGAGACATAAGGGTCAGTATAGGGTCGAATAAAGTCGCAGTGTGCATTTGAGTAGAGTCGAGTGAGCAGTTTTTGCCACCCGGCTTGGATATGGTGCTAGGCATTCCGTATCCCCTCCCGAAGCGTTGGTGGTATAGCGGTTAGAATAGTTACCTTCCAAGCAATTGACCCGGTTTCAACTCCCGGCCAACGCATTTTGTTTAATTTTGTATTTAATTTCGGTTTCTTTAAATGGTGCTCGTGCGTATTATGTATCTCAGTGCATTAACTGTGATAATTAACCAGAGTATTACGACTTACCGTATTAAGTGATTCGGCTGCAGTCGAGCCGTCTTAGGGAAATCACTCGAGTCGATTTGAGACATAAGGGTCAGTATAGGGTCGAATAAAGTCGCAGTGTGCATTTTAGTAGAGTCGAGTGAGCAGTTTTTGCCACCCGGCTTGGATATGGTGCTAGGCATTCCGTATCCCCTCCCGAAGCGTTGGTGGTATAGCGGTTAGAATAGTTGCCTTCCAAGCAATTGACCCGGGTTCAACCCCCGACCAACGCATTTTGTTTAATTTTGTATTTAATTTCGGTTTCTTTAAATGGTGCTCGTGCGTATTATGTATCTCAGTGCATTAACTGTGATAATTAACCAGAGTATTACGACTTACCGTATTAAGTGATTCGGCTGCAGTCGAGACGTCTTAGGGAAATCACTCGAGTCGAGTTGAGACATAAGGGTCAGTATAGGGTCGAATACAGTCGCAGTGTGCATTTTAGTAGAGTCGAGTGAGCAGTTTTTGCCACCCGGCTTGGATATGGTGCTAGGCATTCCGTATCCCCTCCCGAAGCGTTGGTGGTATAGCGGTTAGAATAGTTGCCTTCCAAGCAATTGACCCGGGTTCAACTCCCGGCCAACGCATTTTGTTTAATTTTGTATTTAATTTCGGTTTCTTTAAATGGTGCTCGTGCGTATTATGTATCTCAGTGCATTAACTGTGATAATTAACCAGAGTATTACGACTTACCGTATTAAGTGATTCGGCTGCAGTCGAGCCGTCTTAGGGAAATCACTCGAGTCGAGTTGAGACATAAGGGTCAGTATAGGGTCGAATAAAGTCGCAGTGTGCATTTTAGTAGAGTCGAGTGAGCAGTTTTTGCCACCCGGCTTGGATATGGTGCTAGGCATTCCGTATCCCCTCCCGAAGCGTTGGTGGTATAGCGGTTAGAATAGTTGCCTTCCAAGCAATTGACCCGGGTTCAACTCCCGACCAACGCATTTTGTTTAATTTTGTATTTAATTTCGGTTTCTTTAAATGGTGCTCGTGCGTATTATGTATCTCAGTGCATTAACTGTGATAATTAACCAGAGTATTACGACTTACCGTATTAAGTGATTCGGCTGCAGTCGAGCCGTCTTAGGGAAATCACTCGAGTCGAGTTGAGACATAAGGGTCAGTATAGGGTCGAATAAAGTCGCAGTGTGCATTTTAGTAGAGTCGAGTGAGCAGCTTTTGCCACCCGGCTTGGATATGGTGCTAGGCATTCCGTATCCCCTCCCGAAGCGTTGGTGGTATAGCGGTTAGAATAGTTGCCTTCCAAGCAATTGACCCGGGTTCAACTCCCGGCCAACGCATTTTGTTTAATTTTGTATTTAATTTCGGTTTCTTTAAATGGTGCTCGTGCGTATTATGTATCTCAGTGCATTAACTGTGATAATTAACTAGAGTATTACGACTTACCGTATTAAGTGATTCGGCTGCAGTCGAGCCGTCTTAGGGAAATCACTCGAGTCGAGTTGAGACATAAGGGTCAGTATAGGGTCGAATAAAGTCGCAGTGTGCATTTTAGTAGAGTCGAGTGAGCAGTTTTTGCCACCCGGCTTGGATATGGTGCTAGGCATTCCGTATCCCCTCCCGAAGCGTTGGTGGTATAGCAGTTAGAATAGTTGCCTTCCAAGCAATTGACCCGGGTTCAACTCCCGGCCAACGCATTTTGTTTAATTTTGTATTTAATTTCGGTTTCTTTAAATGGTGCTCGTGCGTATTATGTATCTCAGTGCATTAACTGTGATAATTAACCAGAGTATTACGACTTACTGTATTAAGTGATTCGGCTGCAGTCGAGCCGTCTTAGGGAAATCACTCGAGTCGAGTTGAGACATAAGGGTCAGTATAGGGTCGAATAAAGTCGCAGTGTGCATTTTAGTAGAGTCGAGTGAGCAGTTTTTGCCACCCGGCTTGGATATGGTGCTAGGCATTCCGTATCCCCTCCCGAAGCGTTGGTGGTATAGCGGTTAGAATAGTTGCCTTCCAAGCAATTGACCCGGGTTCAACTCCCGGCCAACGCATTTTGTTTAATTTTGTATTTAATTTCGGTTTCTTTAAATGGTGCTCGTGCGTATTATGTATCTCAGTGCATTAACTGTGATAATTAACCAGAGAATTACGACTTACCGTATTAAGTGATTCGGCTGCAGTCGAGCCGTCTTAGGGAAATCACTCGAGTCGAGTTGAGACATAAGGGTCAGTATAGGGTCGAATAAAGTCGCAGTGTGCATTTTAGTAGAGTCGAGTGAGCAGTTTTTGCCACCCGGCTTGGATATGGTGCTAGGCATTCCGTATCCCCTCCCGAAGCGTTGGTGGTATAGCGGTTAGAATAGTTGCCTTCCAAGCAATTGACCCGGGTTCAACTCCCGGCCAACGCATTTTGTTTAATTTTGTATTTAATTTCGGTTTCTTTAAATGGTGATCGTGCGTATTATGTATCTCAGTTCATTAACTGTGATAATTAACCAGAGTATTACGACTTACCGTATTAAGTGATTCGGCTGCAGTCGAGCCGTCTTAGGGAAATCACTCGAGTCGAGTTGAGACATAAGGGTCAGTATAGGGTCGAATAAAGTCGCAGTGTGCATTTTAGTAGAGTCGAGTGAGCAGTTTTTGCCACCCGGCTTGGATATGGTGCTAGGCATTCCGTATCCCCTCCCGAAGCGTTGGTGGTATAGCAGTTAGAATAGTTGCCTTCCAAGCAATTGACCCGGGTTCAACTCCCGGCCAACGCATTTTGTTTAATTTTGTATTTAATTTCGGTTTCTTTAAATGGTGCTCGTGCGTATTATGTATCTCAGTGCATTAACTGTGATAATTAACCAGAGTATTACGACTTACCGTATTAAGTGATTCGGCTGCAGTCGAGCAGTCTTAGGGAAATCACTCGAGTCGAGTTGAGACATAAGGGTCAGTATAGGGTCGAATAAAGTCGCAGTGTGCATTTTAGTAGAGTCGAGTGAGCAGTTTTTGCCACCCGGCTTGGATATGGTGCTAGGCATTCCGTATCCCCTCCCGAAGCGTTGGTGGTATAGCGGTTAGAATAGTTGCCTTCCAAGCAATTGACCCGGGTTCAACTCCCGGCCAACGCATTTTGTTTAATTTTGTATTTAATTTCGGTTTCTTTAAATGGTGCTCGTGCGTATTATGTATCTCAGTGCATTAACTGTGATAATTAACCAGAGTATTACGACTTACCGTATTAAGTGATTCGGCTGCAGTCGAGCCGTCTTAGGGAAATCACTCGAGTCGAGTTGAGACATAAGGGTCAGTATAGGGTCGAATAAAGTCGCAGTGTGCATTTTAGTAGAGTCGAGTGAGCAGTTTTTGCCACCCGGCTTGGATATGGTGCTAGGCATTCCGTATCCCCTCCCGAAGCGTTGGTGGTATAGCGGTTAGAATAGTTGCCTTCCAAGCAATTGACCCGGGTTCAACTCCCGGCCAACGCATTTTGTTTAATTTTGTATTTAATTTCGGTTTCTTTAAATGGTGCTCGTGCGTATTATGTATCTCAGTGCATTAACTGTGATAATTAACCAGAGTATTACGACTTACCGTATTAAGTGATTCGGCTGCAGTCGAGCCGTCTTAGGGAAATCACTCGAGTCGAGTTGAGACATAAGGGTCAGTATAGGGTCGAATAAAGTCGCAGTGTGCATTTTAGTAGAGTCGAGTGAGCAGTTTTTGCCACCCGGCTTGGATATGGTGCTAGGCATTCCGTATCCCCTCCCGAAGCGTTGGTGGTATAGCGGTTAGAATAGTTGCCTTCCAAGCAATTGACCCGGGTTCAACTCCCGGCCAACGCATTTTGTTTAATTTTGTATTTAATTTCGGTTTCTTTAAATGGTGCTCGTGCGTATTATGTATCTCAGTTCATTAACTGTGATAATTAACCAGAGTATTACGACTTACCGTATTAAGTGATTCGGCTGCAGTCGAGCCGTCTTAGGGAAATCACTCGAGTCGAGTTGAGACATAAGGGTCAGTATAGGGTCGAATAAAGTCGCAGTGTGCATTTTAGTAGAGTCGAGTGAGCAGTTTTTGCCACACGGCTTGGATATGGTGCTAGGCATGCCGTATCCCATCCCGAAGCGTTGGTGGTATAGCGGTTAGAATAGTTGCCTTCCAAGCAATTGACCCGGGTTCAACTCCCGGCCAACGCATTTTGTTTAATTTTGTATTTAATTTCGGTTTCTTTAAATGGTGCTCGTGCGTATTATGTATCTCAGTGCATTAACTGTGATAATTAACCAGAGTATTACGACTTACCGTATTAAGTGATTCGGCTGCAGTCGAGCCGTCTTAGGGAAATCACTCGAGTCGAGTTGAGACATAAGGGTCAGTATAGGGTCGAATAAAGTCGCAGTGTGCATTTTAGTAGAGTCGAGTGAGCAGTTTTTGCCACCCGGCTTGGATATGGTGCTAGGCATTACGTATCCCCTCCCGAAGCGTTGGTGGTATAGCGGTTAGAATAGTTGCCTTCCAAGCAATTGACCCGGGTTCAACTCCCGACCAACGCATTTTGTTTAATTTTGTATTTAATTTCGGTTTCTTTAAATGGTGCTCGTGCGTATTATGTATCTCAGTGCATTAACTGTGATAATTAACCAGAGTATTACGACTTACCGTATTAAGTGATTCGGCTGCAGTCGAGCCGTCTTAGTGAAATCACTCGAGTCGAGTTGAGACATAAGGGTCAGTATAGGGTCGAATAAAGTCGCAGTGTGCATTTTAGTAGAGTCGAGTGAGCAGTTTTTGCCACCCGGCTTGGATATGGTGCTAGGCATTCCGTATCCCCTCCCGAAGCGTTGGTGGTATAGCGGTTAGAATAGTTGCCTTCCAAGCAATTGACCCGGGTTAAACTCCCGGCCAACGCATTTTGTTTAATTTTGTATTTAATTTCGGTTTCTTTAAATGGTGCTCGTGCGTATTATGTATCTCAGTGCATTAACTGTGATAATTAACCAGAGTATTACGACTTACCGTATTAAGTGATTCGGCTGCAGTCGAGCCGTCTTAGGGAAATCACTCGAGTCGAGTTGAGACATAAGGGTCAGTATAGGGTCGAATAAAGTCGCAGTGTGCATTTTAGTAGAGTCGAGTGAGCAGTTTTTGCCACCCGGCTTGGATATGGTGCTAGGCATTCCGTATCCCCTCCCGAAGCGTTGGTGGTATAGCGGTTAGAATAGTTGCCTTCCAAGCAATTGACCCGGGTTCAACTCCCGGCCAACGCATTTTGTTTAATTTTGTATTTAATTTCGGTTTCTTTAAATGGTGCTCGTGCGTATTATGTATCTCAGTGCATTAACTGTGATAATTAACCAGAGTATTACGACTTACCGTATTAAGTGATTCGGCTGCAGTCGAGCCGTCTTAGGGAAATCACTCGAGTCGAGTTGAGACATAAGGGTCAGTATAGGGTCGAATAAAGTCGCAGTGTGCAGGTTTCTTTAAATGGTGCTCGTGCGTATTATGTATCTCAGTGCATTAACTGTGATAATTAACCAGAGTATTACGACTTACCGTATTAAGTGATTCGGCTGCAGTCGAGCCGTCTTAGGGAAATCACTCGAGTCGAGTTGAGACATAAGGGTCAGTATAGGGTCGAATAAAGTCGCAGTGTGCATTTTAGTAGAGTCGAGTGAGCAGTTTTTGCCACCCGGCTTGGATATGGTGCTAGGCATTCCGTATCCCCTCCCGAAGCGTTGGTGGTATAGCGGTTAGAATAGTTGCCTTCCAAGCAATTGACCCGGGTTCAACTCCCGGCCAACGCATTTTGTTTAATTTTGTATTTAATTTCGGTTTCTTTAAATGGTGCTCGTGCGTATTATGTATCTCAGTTCATTAACTGTGATAATTAACCAGAGTATTACGACTTACCGTATTAAGTGATTCGGCTGCAGTCGAGACGTCTTAGGGAAATCACTCGAGTCGAGTTGAGACATAAGGGTCAGTATAGGGTCGAATAAAGTCGCAGTGTGCATTTTAGTAGAGTCGAGTGAGCAGTTTTTGCCACCCGGCTTGGATATGGTGCTAGGCATTCCGTATCCCCTCCCGAAGCGTTGGTGGTATAGCAGTTAGAATAGTTGCCTTCCAAGCAATTGACCCGGGTTCAACTCCCGGCCAACGCATTTTGTTTAATTTTGTATTTAATTTCGGTTTCTTTAAATGGTGCTCGTGCGTATTATGTATCTCAGTGCATTAACTGTGATAATTAACCAGAGTATTACGACTTACCGTATTAAGTGATTCGGCTGCAGTCGAGCAGTCTTAGGGAAATCACTCGAGTCGAGTTGAGACATAAGGGTCAGTATAGGGTCGAATAAAGTCGCAGTGTGCATTTTAGTAGAGTCGAGTGAGCAGTTTTTGCCACCCGGCTTGGATATGGTGCTAGGCATTCCGTATCCCCTCCCGAAGCGTTGGTGGTATAGCGGTTAGAATAGTTGCCTTCCAAGCAATTGACCCGGGTTCAACTCCCGGCCAACGCATTTTGTTTAATTTTGTATTTAATTTCGGTTTCTTTAAATGGTGCTCGTGCGTATTATGTATCTCAGTGCATTAACTGTGATAATTAACCAGAGTATTACGACTTACCGTATTAAGTGATTCGGCTGCAGTCGAGCCGTCTTAGGGAAATCACTCGAGTCGAGTTGAGACATAAGGGTCAGTATAGGGTCGAATAAAGTCGCAGTGTGCATTTTAGTAGAGTCGAGTGAGCAGTTTTTGCCACCCGGCTTCGATATGGTGCTAGGCATTCCGTATCCCCTCCCGAAGCGTTGGTGGTATAGCGGTTAGAATAGTTGCCTTCCAAGCAATTGACCCGGGTTCAACTCCCGGCCAACGCATTTTGTTTAATTTTGTATTTAATTTCGGTTTCTTTAAATAGTGCTCGTGCGTATTATGTATCTCAGTGCATTAACTGTGATAATTAACCAGAGTATTACGACTTACCGTATTAAGTGATTCGGCTGCAGTCGAGCCGTCTTAGGGAAATCACTCGAGTCGAGTTGAGACATAAGGGTCAGTATAGGGTCGAATAAAGTCGCAGTGTGCATTTTAGTAGAGTCGAGTGAGCAGTTTTTGCCACACGGCTTGGATATGGTGCTAGGCATGCCGTATCCCATCCCGAAGCGTTGGTGGTATAGCGGTTAGAATAGTTGCCTTCCAAGCAATTGACCCGGGTTCAACTCCCGGCCAACGCATTTTGTTTAATTTTGTATTTAATTTCGGTTTCTTTAAATGGTGCTCGTGCGTATTATGTATCTCAGTGCATTAACTGTGATAATTAACCAGAGTATTACGACTTACCGTATTAAGTGATTCGGCTGCAGTCGAGCCGTCTTAGGGAAATCACTCGAGTCGAGTTGAGACATAAGGGTCAGTATAGGGTCGAATAAAGTCGCAGTGTGCATTTTAGTAGAGTCGAGTGAGCAGTTTTTGCCACCCGGCTTGGATATGGTGCTAGGCATTACGTATCCCCTCCCGAAGCGTTGGTGGTATAGCGGTTAGAATAGTTGCCTTCCAAGCAATTGACCCGGGTTCAACTCCCGACCAACGCATTTTGTTTAATTTTGTATTTAATTTCGGTTTCTTTAAATGGTGCTCGTGCGTATTATGTATCCCAGTGCATTAACTGTGATAATTAACCAGAGTATTACGACTTACCGTATTAAGTGATTCGGCTGCAGTCGAGCCGTCTTAGGGAAATCACTCGAGTCGAGTTGAGACATAAGGGTCAGTATAGGGTCGAATAAAGTCGCAGTGTGCATTTTAGTAGAGTCGAGTGAGCAGTTTTTGCCACCCGGCTTGGATATGGTGCTAGGCATTCCGTATCCCCTCCCGAAGCGTTGGTGGTATAGCGGTTAGAATAGTTGCCTTCCAAGCAATTGACCCGGGTTAAACTCCCGGCCAACGCATTTTGTTTAATTTTGTATTCAATGTCGGTTTCTTTAAATGGTGCTCGTGCGTATTATGTATCTCAGTGCATTAACTGTGATAATTAACCAGAGTATTACGACTTACCGTATTAAGTGATTCGGCTGCAGTCGAGCCGTCTTAGGGAAATCACTCGAGTCGAGTTGAGACATAAGGGTCAGTATAGGGTCGAATAAAGTCGCAGTGTGCATTTTAGTAGAGTCGAGTGAGCAGTTTTTGCCACCCGGCTTGGATATGGTGCTAGGCATTCCGTATCCCCTCCCGAAGCGTTGGTGGTATAGCGGTTAGAATAGTTGCCTTTCAAGCAATTGACCCGGGTTCAACTCCCGGCCAACGCATTTTGTTTAATTTTGTATTTAATTTCGGTTTCTTTAAATGGTGCTCGTGCGTATTATGTATCTCAGTGCATTAACTGTGATAATTAACCAGAGTATTACGACTTACCGTATTAAGTGATTCGGCTGCAGTCGAGCCGTCTTAGGGAAATCACTCGAGTCGAGTTGAGACATAAGGGTCAGTATAGGGTCGAATAAAGTCGCAGTGTGCATTTTAGTAGAGTCGAGTGAGCAGTTTTTGCCACCCGGCTTGGATATGGTGCTAGGCATTCCGTATCCCCTCCTGAAGCGTTGGTGGTATAGCGGTTAGAATAGTTGCCTTCCAAGCAATTGACCCGGGTTCAACTCCCGGCCAACGCATTTTGTTTAATTTTGTATTTAATTTCGGTTTCTTTAAATGGTGCTCGTGCGTATTATGTATCTCAGTGCATTAACTGTGATAATTAACCAGAGTATTACGACTTACCGTATTAAGTGATTCGGCTGCAGTCGAGCCGTCTTAGGGAAATCACTCGAGTCGAGTTGAGACATAAGGGTCAGTATAGGGTCGAATAAAGTCGCAGTGTGCATTTTAGTAGAGTCGAGTGAGCAGTTTTTGCCACCCGGCTTGGATATGGTGCTAGGCATTCCGTATCCCCTCCCGAAGCGTTGGTGGTATAGCGGTTAGAATAGTTGCCTTCCAAGCAATTGACCCGGGTTCAACTCCCGGCCAACGCATTTTGTTTAATTTTGTATTTAATTTCGGTTTCTTTAAATGGTGCTCGTGCGTATTATGTATCTCAGTGCATTAACTGTGATAATTAACCAGAGTATTACGACTTACCGTATTAAGTGATTCGGCTGCAGTCGAGCCGTCTTAGGGAAATCACTCTAGTCGAGTTGAGACATAAGGGTCAGTATAGGGTCGAATAAAGTCGCAGTGTGCATTTTAGTAGAGTCGAGTGAGCAGTTTTTGCCACCCGGCTTGGATATGGTGCTAGGCATTCCGTATCCCCTCCCGAAGCGTTGGTGGTATAGCGGTTAGAATAGTTGCCTTCCAAGCAATTGACCCGGGTTCAACTCCCGGCCAACGCATTTTGTTTAATTTTGTATTTAATTTCGGTTTCTTTAAATGGTGCTCGTGCGTATTATGTATCTCAGTGCATTAACTGTGATAATTAACCAGAGTATTACGACTTACCGTATTAAGTGATTCGGCTGCAGTCGAGCCGTCTTAGGGAAATCACTCGAGTCGAGTTGAGACATAAGGGTCAGTATAGGGTCGAATAAAGTCGCAGTGTGCATTTTAGTAGAGTCGAGTGAGCAGTGTTTGCCACCCGGCTTGGATATGGTGCTAGGCATTACGTATCCCCTCCCGAAGCGTTGGTGGTATAGCGGTTAGAATAGTTGCCTTCCAAGCAATTGACCCGGGTTCAACTCCCGACCAACGCATTTTGTTTAATTTTGTATTTAATTTCGGTTTCTTTAAATGGTGCTCGTGCGTATTATGTATCTCAGTGCATTAACTGTGATAATTAACCAGAGTATTACGACTTACCGTATTAAGTGATTCGGCTGCAGTCGAGCCGTCTTAGGGAAATCACTCGAGTCGAGTTGAGACATAAGGGTCAGTATAGGGTCGAATAAAGTCGCAGTGTGCATTTTAGTAGAGTCGAGTGAGCAGTTTTTGCCACCCGGCTTGGATATGGTGCTAGGCATTCCGTATCCCCTCCCGAAGCGTTGGTGGTATAGCGGTTAGAATAGTTGCCTTCCAAGCAATTGACCCGGGTTCAACTCCCGGCCAACGCATTTTGTTTAATTTTGTATTTAATTTCGGTTTCTTTAAATGGTGCTCGTGCGTATTATGTATCTCAGTGCATTAACTGTGATAATTAACCAGAGTATTACGACTTACCGTATTAAGTGATTCGGCTGCAGTCGAGCCGTCTTAGGGAAATCACTCGAGTCGAGTTGAGACATAAGGGTCAGTATACGGTCGAATAAAGTCGCAGTGTGCATTTTAGTAGAGTCGAGTGAGCAGTTTTTGCCACCCGGCTTGGATATGGTGCTAGGCATTCCGTATCCCCTCCCGAAGCGTTGGTGGTATAGCAGTTAGAATAGTTGCCTTCCAAGCAATTGACCCGGGTTCAACTCCCGGCCAACGCATTTTGTTTAATTTTGTATTTAATTTCGGTTTCTTTAAATGGTGCTCGTGCGTATTATGTATCTCAGTGCATTAACTGTGATAATTAACCAGAGTATTACGACTTACCGTATTAAGTGATTCGGCTGCAGTCGAGCCGTCTTAGGGAAATCACTCGAGTCGAGTTGAGACATAAGGGTCAGTATAGGGTCGAATAAAGTCGCAGTGTGCATTTTAGTAGAGTCGAGTGAGCAGTTTTTGCCACCCGGCTTGGATATGGTGCTAGGCATTCCGTATCCCCTCCCGAAGCGTTGGTGGTATAGCGGTTAGAATAGTTGCCTTCCAAGCAATTGACCCGGGTTCAACTCCCGGCCAACGCATTTTGTTTAATTTTGTATTTAATTTCGGTTTCTTTAAATGGTGCTCGTGCGTATTATGTATCTCAGTGCATTAACTGTGATAATTAACCAGAGTATTACGACTTACCGTATTAAGTGATTCGGCTGCAGTCGAGCCGTCTTAGGGAAATCACTCGAGTCGAGTTGAGACATAAGGGTCAGTATAGGGTCGAATAAAGTCGCAGTGTGCATTTTAGTAGAGTCGAGTGAGCAGTTTTTGCCACCCGGCTTGGATATGGTGCTAGGCATTCCGTATCCCCTCCCGAAGCGTTGGTGGTATAGCGGTTAGAATAGTTGCCTTCCAAGCAATTGACCCGGGTTCAACTCCCGGCCAACGCATTTTGTTTAATTTTGTATTTAATTTCGGTTTCTTTAAATGGTGCTCGTGCGTATTATGTATCTCAGTGCATTAACTGTGATAATTAACCAGAGTATTACGACTTACCGTATTAAGTGATTCGGCTGCAGTCGAGCCGTCTTAGGGAAATCACTCGAGTCGAGTTGAGACATAAGGGTCAGTATAGGGTCGAATAAAGTCGCAGTGTGCATTTTAGTAGAGTCGAGTGAGCAGTTTTTGCCACCCGGCTTGGATATGGTGCTAGGCATTCCGTATCCCCTCCCGAAGCGTTGGTGGTATAGCGGTTAGAATAGTTGCCTTCCAAGCAATTGACCCGGGTTCAACTCCCGGCCAACGCATTTTGTTTAATTTTGTATTTAATTTCGGTTTCTTTAAATGGTGCTCGTGCGTATTATGTATCTCAGTGCATTAACTGTGATAATTAACCAGAGTATTACGACTTACCGTATTAAGTGATTCGGCTGCAGTCGAGCCGTCTTAGGGAAATCACTCGAGTCGAGTTGAGACATAAGGGTCAGTATAGGGTCGAATAAAGTCGCAGTGTGCATTTTAGTAGAGTCGAGTGAGCAGTTTTTGCCACCCTGCTTGGATATGGTGCTAGGCATTCCGTATCCCCTCCCGAAGCGTTGGTGGTATAGCGGTTAGAATAGTTGCCTTCCAAGCAATTGACCCGGGTTCAACTCCCGGCCAACGCATTTTGTTTAATTTTGTATTTAATTTCGGTTTCTTTAAATGGTGCTCGTGCGTATTATGTATCTCAGTGCATTAACTGTGATAATTAACCAGAGTATTACGACTTACCGTATTAAGTGATTCGGCTGCAGTCGAGCCGTCTTAGGGAAATCACTCGAGTCGAGTTGAGACATAAGGGTCAGTATAGGGTCGAATAAAGTCGCAGTGTGCATTTTAGTAGAGTCGAGTGAGCAGTTTTTGCCACCCGGCTTGGATATGGTGCTAGGCATTCCGTATCCCCTCCCGAAGCGTTGGTGGTATAGCGGTTAGAATAGTTGCCTTCCAAGCAATTGACCCGGGTTCAACTCCCGGCCAACGCATTTTGTTTAATTTTGTATTTAATTTCGGTTTCTTTATATGGTGCTCGTGCGTATTATGTATCTCAGGGCATTAACTGTGATAATTAACCAGAGTATTACGACTTACCGTATTAAGTGATTCGGCTGCAGTCGAGCCGTCTTAGGGAAATCACTCGAGTCGAGTTGAGACATAAGGGTCAGTATAGGGTCGAATAAAGTCGCAGTGTGCATTTTAGTAGAGTCGAGTGAGCAGTTTTTGCCACCCGGCTTGGATATGGTGCTAGGCATTCCGTATCCCCTCCCGAAGCGTTGGTGGTATAGCGGTTAGAATAGTTGCCTTCCAAGCAATTGACCCGGGTTCAACTCCCGGCCAACGCATTTTGTTTAATTTTGTATTTAATTTCGGTTTCTTTAAATGGTGCTCGTGCGTATTATGTATCTCAGTGCATTAACTGTGATAATTAACCAGAGTATTACGACTTACCGTATTAAGTGATTCGGCTGCAGTCGAGCCGTCTTAGGGAAATCACTCGAGTCGAGTTGAGACATAAGGGTCAGTATAGGGTCGAATAAAGTCGCAGTGTGCATTTTAGTAGAGTCGAGTGAGCAGTTTTTGCCACCCGGCTTGGATATGGTGCTAGGCATTCCGTATCCCCTCCCGAAGCGTTGGTGGTATAGCGGTTAGAATAGTTGCCTTCCAAGCAATTGACCCGGGTTCAACTCCCGGCCAACGCATTTTGTTTAATTTTGTATTTAATTTCGGTTTCTTTAAATGGTGCTCGTGCGTATTATGTATCTCAGTGCATTAACTGTGATAATTAACCAGAGTATTACGACTTACCGTATTAAGTGATTCGGCTGCAGTCGAGCCGTCTTAGGGAAATCACTCGAGTCGAGTTGAGACATAAGGATCAGTATAGGGTCGAATAAAGTCGCAGTGTGCATTTTAGTAGAGTCGAGTGAGCAGTTTTTGCCACTCGGCTTGGATATGGTGCTAGGCATTCCGTATCCCCTCCCAAGCGTTGGTGGTATAGCGGTTAGAATAGTTGCCTTCCAAGCAATTGACCCGGGTTCAACTCCCGGCCAACGCATTTTGTTTAATTTTGTATTTAATTTCGGTTTCTTTAAATGGTGCTCGTGCGTATTATGTATCTCAGTGCATTAACTGTGATAATTAACCAGAGTATTACGACTTACCGTATTAAGTGATTCGGCTGCAGTCGAGCCGTCTTAGGGAAATCACTCGAGTCGAGTTGAGACATAAGGGTCAGTATAGGGTCGAATAAAGTCGCAGTGTGCATTTTAGTAGAGTCGAGTGAGCAGTTTTTGCCACCCGGCTTGGATATGGTGCTAGGCATTCCGTATCCCCTCCCGAAGCGTTGGTGGTATAGCGGTTAGAATAGTTGCCTTCCAAGCAATTGACCCGGGTTCAACTCCCGGCCAACGCATTTTGTTTAATTTTGTATTTAATTTCGGTTTCTTTAAATGGTGCTCGTGCGTATTATGTATCTCAGTGCATTAACTGTGATAATTAACCAGAGTATTACGACTTACCGTATTAAGTGATTCGGCTGCAGTCGAGCCGTCTTAGGGAAATCACTCGAGTCGAGTTGAGACATAAGGGTCAGTATAGGGTCGAATAAAGTCGCAGTGTGCATTTTAGTAGAGTCGAGTGAGCAGTTTTTGCCACCCGGCTTGGATATGGTGCTAGGCATTCCGTATCCCCTCCCGAAGCGTTGGTGGTATAGCGGTTAGAATAGTTGCCTTCCAAGCAATTGACCCGGGTTCAACTCCCGGCCAACGCATTTTGTTTAATTTTGTATTTAATTTCGGTTTCTTTAAATGGTGCTCGTGCGTATTATGTATCTCAGTGCATTAACTGTGATAATTAACCAGAGTATTACGACTTACCGTATTAAGTGATTCGGCTGCAGTCGAGCCGTCTTAGGGAAATCACTCGAGTCGAGTTGAGACATAAGGGTCAGTATAGGGTCGAATAAAGTCGCAGTGTGCATTTTAGTAGAGTCGAGTGAGCAGTTTTTGCCACCCGGCTTGGATATGGTGCTAGGCATTCCGTATCCCCTCCCGAAGCGTTGGTGGTATAGCGGTTAGAATAGTTGCCTTCCAAGCAATTGACCCGGGTTCAACTCCCGGCCAACGCATTTTGTTTAATTTTGTATTTAATTTCGGTTTCTTTAAATGGTGCTCGTGCGTATTATGTATCTCAGGGCATTAACTGTGATAATTAACCAGAGTATTACGACTTACCGTATTAAGTGATTCGGCTGCAGTCGAGCCGTCTTAGGGAAATCACTCGAGTCGAGTTGAGACATAAGGGTCAGTATAGGGTCGAATAAAGTCGCAGTGTGCATTTTAGTAGAGTCGAGTGAGCAGTTTTTGCCACCCGGCTTGGATATGGTGCTAGGCATTCCGTATCCCCTCCCGAAGCGTTGGTGGTATAGCGGTTAGAATAGTTGCCTTCCAAGCAATTGACCCGGGTTCAACTCCCGGCCAACGCATTTTGTTTAATTTTGTATATAATTTCGGTTTCTTTAAATGGTGCTCGTGCGTATTATGTATCTCAGTGCATTAACTGTGATAATTAACCAGAGTATTACGACTTACCGTATTAAGTGATTCGGCTGCAGTCGAGCCGTCTTAGGGAAATCACTCGAGTCGAGTTGAGACACAAGGGTCAGTATAGGGTCGAATAAAGTCGCAGTGTGCATTTTAGTAGAGTCGAGTGAGCAGTTTTTGCCACCCGGCTTGGATATGGTGCTAGGCATTCCGTATCCCCTCCCGAAGCGTTGGTGGTATAGCGGTTAGAATAGTTGCCTTCCAAGCAATTGACCCGGGTTCAACTCCCGGCCAACGCATTTTGTTTAATTTTGTATTTAATTTCGGTTTCTTTAAATGGTGCTCGTGCGTATTATGTATCTCAGTGCATTAACTGTGATAATTAACCAGAGTATTACGACTTACCGTATTAAGTGATTCGGCTGCAGTCGAGCCGTCTTAGGGAAATCACTCGAGTCGAGTTGAGACATAAGGGTCAGTATAGGGTCGAATAAAGTCGCAGTGTGCATTTTAGTAGAGTCGAGTGAGCAGTTTTTGCCACCCGGCTTGGATATGGTGCTAGGCATTCCGTATCCCCTCCCGAAGCGTTGGTGGTATAGCGGTTAGAATAGTTGCCTTCCAAGCAAATGACCCGGGTTCAACTCCCGGCCAACGCATTTTGTTTAATTTTGTATTTAATTTCGGTTTCTTTAAATGGTGCTCGTGCGTATTATGTATCTCAGTGCATTAACTGTGATAATTAACCAGAGTATTACGACTTACCGTATTAAGTGATTCGGCTGCAGTCGAGCCGTCTTAGGGAAATCACTCGAGTCGAGTTGAGACATAAGGGTCAGTATAGGGTCGAATAAAGTCGCAGTGTGCATTTTAGTAGAGTCGAGTGAGCAGTTTTTGCCACCCGGCTTGGATATGGTGCTAGGCATTCCGTATCCCCTCCCGAAGCGTTGGTGGTATAGCGGTTAGAATAGTTGCCTTCCAAGCAATTGACCCGGGTTCAACTCCCGGCCAACGCATTTTGTTTAATTTTGTATTTAATTTCGGTTTCTTTAAATGGTGCTCGTGCGTATTATGTATCTCAGTGCATTAACTGTGATAATTAACCAGAGTATTACGACTTACCGTATTAAGTGATTCGGCTGCAGTCGAGCCGTCTTAGGGAAATCACTCGAGTCGAGTTGAGACATAAGGGTCAGTATAGGGTCGAATAAAGTCGCAGTGTGCATTTTAGTAGAGTCGAGTGAGCAGTTTTTGCCACCCGGCTTGGATATGGTGCTAGGCATTCCGTATCCCCTCCCGAAGCGTTGGTGGTATAGCGGTTAGAATAGTTGCCTTCCAAGCAAATGACCCGGGTTCAACTCCCGGCCAACGCATTTTGTTTAATTTTGTATTTAATTTCGGTTTCTTTAAATGGTGCTCGTGCGTATTATGTATCTCAGTGCATTAACTGTGATAATTAACCAGAGTATTACGACTTACCGTATTAAGTGATTCGGCTGCAGTCGAGCCGTCTTAGGGAAATCACTCGAGTCGAGTTGAGACATAAGGGTCAGTATAGGGTCGAATAAAGTCGCAGTGTGCATTTTAGTAGAGTCGAGTGAGCAGTTTTTGCCACCCGGCTTGGATATGGTGCTAGGCATTCCGTATCCCCTCCCGAAGCGTTGGTGGTATAGCGGTTAGAATAGTTGCCTTCCAAGCAATTGACCCGGGTTCAACTCCCGGCCAACGCATTTTGTTTAATTTTGTATTTAATTTCGGTTTCTTTAAATGGTGCTCGTGCGTATTATGTATCTCAGTGCATTAACTGTGATAATTAACCAGAGTATTACGACTTACCGTATTATGTGATTCGGCTGCAGTCGAGCCGTCTTAGGGAAATCACTCGAGTCGAGTTGAGACATAAGGGTCAGTATAGGGTCGAATAAAGTCGCAGTGTGCATTTTAGTAGAGTCGAGTGAGCAGTTTTTGCCACCCGGCTTGGATATGGTGCTAGGCATTCCGTATCCCCTCCCGAAGCGTTGGTGGTATAGTGGTTAGAATAGTTGCCTTCCAAGCAATTGACCCGGGTTCAACTCCCGGCCAACGCATTTTGTTTAATTTTGTATTTAATTTCGGTTTCTTTAAATGGTGCTCGTGCGTATTATGTATCTCAGTGCATTAACTGTGATAATTAACCAGAGTATTACGACTTACCGTATTAAGTGATTCGGCTGCAGTCGAGCCGTCTTAGGGAAATCACTCGAGTCGAGTTGAGACATAAGGGTCAGTATAGGGTCGAATAAAGTCGCAGTGTGCATTTTAGTAGAATCGAGTGAGCAGTTTTTGCCACCCGGCTTGGATATGGTGCTTGGCATTCCGTATCCCCTCCCGAAGCGTTGGTGGTATAGCGGTTAGAATAGTTGCCTTCCAAGAAATTGACCCGGGTTCAACTCCCGGCCAACGCATTTTGTTTAATTTTGTATTTAATTTCGGTTTCTTTAAATGGTGCTCGTGCGTATTATGTATCTCAGTGCATTAACTGTGATAATTAACCAGAGTATTACGACTTACCGTATTAAGTGATTCGGCTGCAGTCGAGCCGTCTTAGGGAAATCACTCGAGTCGAGTTGAGACATAAGGGTCAGTATAGGGTCGAATAAAGTCGCAGTGTGCATTTTAGTAGAGTCGAGTGAGCAGTTTTTGCCACCCGGCTTGGATATGGTGCTAGGCATTCCGTATCCCCTCCCGAATCGTTGGTGGTATAGCGGTTAGAATAGTTGCCTTCCAAGCAATTGACCCGGGTTCAACTCCCGGCCAACGCATTTTGTTTAATTTTGTATTTAATTTCGGTTTCTTTAAATGGTGCTCGTGCGTATTATGTATCTAAGTGCATTAACTGTGATAATTAACCAGAGTATTACGACTTACCGTATTAAGTGATTCGGCTGCAGTCGAGCCGTCTTAGGGAAATCACTCGAGTCGAGTTATGACATAAGGGTCAGTATAGGGTCGAATAAAGTCGCAGTGTGCATTTTAGTAGAGTCGAGTGAGCAGTTTTTGCCACCCGGCTTGGATATGGTGCTAGGCATTCCGTATCCCCTCCCGAAGCGTTGGTGGTATAGCGGTTAGAATAGTTGCCTTCCAAGCAATTGACCCGGCTTCAACTCCCGGCCAACGCATTTTGTTTAATTTTGTATTTAATTTCGGTTTCTTTAAATGGTGCTCGTGCGTATTATGTATCTCAGTGCATTAACTGTGATAATTAACCAGAGTATTACGACTTACCGTATTAAGTGATTCGGCTGCAGTCGAGCCGTCTTAGGGAAATCACTCGAGTCGAGTTGGGACATAAGGGTCAGTATAGGGTCGAATAAAGTCGCAGTGTGCATTTTAGTAGAGTCGAGTGAGCAGTTTTTGCCACCCGGCTTGGATATGGTGCTAGGCATTCCGTATCCCCTCCCGAAGCGTTGGTGGTATAGCGGTTATAATAGTTGCCTTCCAAGCAATTGACCCGGCTTCAACTCCCGGCCAACGCATTTTGTTTAATTTTGTATTTAATTTCGGTTTCTGTAAATGGTGCTCGTGCGTATTATGTATCTCAGTGCATTAACTGTGATAATTAACCAGAGTATTACGACTTACCGTATTAAGTGATTCGGCTGCAGTCGAGCCGTCTTAGGGAAATCACTCGAGTCGAGTTGAGACATAAGGGTCAGTATAGGGTCGAATAAAGTCGCAGTGTGCATTTTAGTAGAGTCGAGTGAGCAGTTTTTGCCACCCGGCTTGGATATGGTGCTAGACATTCCGTATCCCCTCCCGAAGCGTTGGTGGTATAGCGGTTAGAATAGTTGCCTTCCAAGCAATTGACCCGGGTTCAACTCCCGGCCAACGCATTTTGTTTAATTTTGTATTTAATTTCGGTTTCTTTAAATGGTGCTCGTGCGTATTATGTGTCTCAGTGCATTAACTGTGATAATTAACCAGAGTATTACGACTTACCGTATTAAGTGATTCGGCTGCAGTCGAGCCGTCTTAGGGAAATCACTCGAGTCGAGTTGAGACATAAGGGTCAGTATAGGGTCGAATAAAGTCGCAGTGTGCATTTTAGTAGAGTCGAGTGAGCATTTTTTGCCACCCGGCTTGGATATGGTGCTAGGCATTCCGTATCCCCTCCCGAAGCGTTGGTGGTATAGCGGTTAGAATAGTTGCCTTCCAAGCAATTGACCCGGGTTCAACTCCCGGCCAACGCATTTTGTATAATTTTGTATTTAATTTCGGTTTCTTTAAATGGTGCTCGTGCGTATTATGTATCTCAGTGCATTAACTGTGATAATTAACCAGAGTATTACGACTTACCGTATTAAGTTATTCGGCTGCAGTCGAGCCGTCTTAGGGAAATCACTCGAGTCGAGTTGAGACATAAGGGTCAGTATAGGGTCGAATAAAGTCGCAGTGTGCATTTTAGTAGAGTCGAGTGAGCAGTTTTTGCCACCCGGCTTGGATATGGTGCTAGGCATTCCGTATCCCCTCCCGAAGCGTTGGTGGTATAGCGGTTAGAATAGTTGCCTTCCAAGCAATTGACCCGGGTTCAACTCCCGGCCAACGCATTTTGTTTAATTTTGTATTTAATTTTGGTTTCTTTAAATGGTGCTCGTGCGTATTATGTGTCTCAGTGCATTAACTGTGATAATTAACCAGAGTATTACGACTTACCGTATTAAGTGATTCGGCTGCAGTCGAGCCGTCTTAGGGAAATCACTCGAGTCGAGTTGAGACATAAGGGTCAGTATAGGGTCGAATAAAGTCGCAGTGTGCATTTTAGTAGAGTCGAGTGAGCAGTTTTTGCCACCCGGCTTGGATATGGTGCTAGGCATTCCGTATCCCCTCCCGAATCGTTGGTGGTATAGCGGTTAGAATAGTTGCCTTCCAAGCAATTGACCCGGGTTCAACTCCCGGCCAACGCATTTTGTTTAATTTTGTATTTAATTTCGGTTTCTTTAAATGGTGCTCGTGCGTATTATGTATCTAAGTGCATTAACTGTGATAATTAACCAGAGTATTACGACTTACCGTATTAAGTGATTCGGCTGCAGTCGAGCCGTCTTAGGGAAATCACTCGAGTCGAGTTATGACATAAGGGTCAGTATAGGGTCGAATAAAGTCGCAGTGTGCATTTTAGTAGAGTCGAGTGAGCAGTTTTTGCCACCCGGCTTGGATATGGTGCTAGGCATTCCGTATCCCCTCCGGAAGCGTTGGTGGTATAGCGGTTAGAATAGTTGCCTTCCAAGCAATTGACCCGGCTTCAACTCCCGGCCAACGCATTTTGTTTAATTTTGTATTTAATTTCGGTTTCTGTAAATGGTGCTCGTGCGTATTATGTATCTCAGTGCATTAACTGTGATAATTAACCAGAGTATTACGACTTACCGTATTAAGTGATTCGGCTGCAGTCGAGCCGTCTTAGGGAAATCACTCGAGTCGAGTTGAGACATAAGGGTCAGTATAGGGTCGAATAAAGTCGCAGTGTGCATTTTAGTAGAGTCGAGTGAGCAGTTTTTGCCACCCGGCTTGGATATGGTGCTAGGCATTCCGTATCCCCTCCCGAAGCGTTGGTGGTATAGCGGTTAGAATAGTTGCCTTCCAAGCAATTGACCCGGGTTCAACTCCCGGCCAACGCATTTTGTTTAATTTTGTATTTAATTTCGGTTTCTTTAAATGGTGCTCGTGCGTATTATGTATCTCAGTGCATTAACTGTGATAATTAACCAGAGTATTACGACTTACCGTATTAAGTGATTCGGCTGCAGTCGAGCCGTCTTAGGGAAATCACTCGAGTCGAGTTGAGACATAAGGGTCAGTATAGGGTCGAATAAAGTCGCAGTGTGCATTTTAGTAGAGTCGAGTGAGCAGTTTTTGCCACCCGGCTTGGATATGGTGCTAGGCATTCCGTATCCCCTCCCGAATCGTTGGTGGTATAGCGGTTAGAATAGTTGCCTTCCAAGCAATTGACCCGGGTTCAACTCCCGGCCAACGCATTTTGTTTAATTTTTTATTTAATTTCGGTTTCTTTAAAAGGTGCTCGTGCGTATTATGTATCTCAGTGCATTAACTGTGATAATTAACCAGAGTATTACGACTTACTGTATTAAGTGATTCGGCTGCAGTCGAGCCGTCTTAGGGAAATCACTCGAGTCGAGTTGAGACATAAGGGTCAGTATAGGGTCGAATAAAGTCGCAGTGTGCATTTTAGTAGAGTCGAGTGAGCAGTTTTTGCCACCCGGCTTGGATATGGTGCTAGGCATTCCGTATCCCCTCCCGAATCGTTGGTGGTATAGCGGTTAGAATAGTTGCCTTCCAAGCAATTGACCCGGGTTCAACTCCCGGCCAACGCATTTTGTTTAATTTTGTATTTAATTTCGGTTTCTTTAAATGGTGCTCGTGCGTATTATGTACCTCAGTGCATTAACTGTGATAATTAACCAGAGTATTACGACTTACCGTATTAAGTGATTCGGCTGCAGTCGAGCCGTCTTAGGGAAATCACTCGAGTCGAGTTGAGACATAAGGGTCAGTATAGGGTCGAATAAAGTCGCAGTGTGCATTTTAGTAGAGTCGAGTGAGCAGTTTTTGCCACCCGGCTTGGATATGGTGCTAGGCATTCCGTATCCCCTCCCGAATCGTTGGTGGTATAGCGGTTAGAATAGTTGCCTTCCAAGCAATTGACCCGGGTTCAACTCCCGGCCAACGCATTTTGTTTAATTTTGTATTTAATTTCGGTTTCTTTAAATGGTGCTCGTGCGTATTATGTATCTCATTGCATTAACTGTGATAATTAACCAGAGTATTACGACTTACCGTATTAAGTGATTCGGCTGCAGTCGAGCCGTCTTAGGGAAATCACTGGAGTCGAGTTGAGACATAAGGGTCAGTATAGGGTCGAATAAAGTCGCAGTGTGCATTTTAGTAGAGTCGAGTGAGCAGTTTTTGCCACCCGGCTTGGATATGGTGCTAGGCATTCCGTGTCCCCTCCCGAAGCTTTGGTGGTATAGCGGTTAGAATAGTTGCCTTCCAAGCAATTGACCCGGGTTCAACTCCCGGCCAACGCATTTTGTTTAATTTTGTATTTAATTTCGGTTTCTTTAAATGGTGCTCGTGCGTATTATGTATCTAAGTGCATTAACTGTGATAATTAACCAGAGTATTACGACTTACCGTATTAAGTGATTCGGCTGCAGTCGAGCCGTCTTAGGGAAATCACTCGAGTCGAGTTGAGACATAAGGGTCAGTATAGGGTCGAATAAAGTCGCAGTGTGCATTTTAGTAGAGTCGAGTGAGCAGTTTTTGCCACCCGGCTTGGATATGGTGCTAGGCATTCCGTATCCCCTCCCGAAGCGTTGGTGGTATAGCGGTTAGAATAGTTGCCTTCCAAGCAATTGATCGGGGTTCAACTCCCGGCCAACGCATTTTGTTTAATTTTGTATTTAATTTCGGTTTCTTTAAATGGTGCTCGTGCGTATTATGTGTCTCAGTGCATTAACTGTGATAATTAACCAGAGTATTACGACTTACTGTATTAAGTGATTCGGCTGCAGTCGAGCCGTCTTAGGGAAATCACTCGAGTCGAGTTGAGACATAAGGGTCAGTATAGGGTCGAATAAAGTCGCAGTGTGCATTTTAGTAGAATCGAGTGAGCAGTTTTTGCCACCCGGCTTGGATATGGTGCTTGGCATTCCGTATCCCCTCCCGAAGCGTTGGTGGTATAGCGGTTAGAATAGTTGCCTTCCAAGCAATTGACCCGGGTTCAACTCCCGGCCAACGCATTTTGTTTAATTTTTTATTTAATTTCGGTTTCTTTAAATGGTGCTCGTGCGTATTATGTATCTCAGTGCATTAACTGTGATAATTAACCAGAGTATTACGACTTACCGTATTAAGTGATTCGGCTGCAGTCGAGCCGTCTTAGGGAAATCACTCGAGTCGAGTTGAGACATAAGGGTCAGTATAGGGTCGAATAAAGTCGCAGTGTGCATTTTAGTAGAGTCGAGTGATCAGTTTTTGCCACCCGGCTTGGATATGGTGCTAGGCATTCCGTATCCCCTCCCGAAGCGTTGGTGGTATAGCGGTTAGAATAGTTGCCTTCCAAGCAATTGACCCGGGTTCAACTCCCGGCCAACGCATTTTGTTTAATTTTTTATTTAATTTCGGTTTCTTTAAATGGTGCTCGTGCGTATTATGTACCTCAGTGCATTAACTGTGATAATTAACCAGAGTATTACGACTTAACGTATTAAGTGATTCGGCTGCAGTCGAGCCGTCTTAGGGAAATCACTCAAGTCGAGTTGAGACATAAGGGTCAGTATAGGGTCGAATAAAGTCGCAGTGTGCATTTTAGTAGAGTCGAGTGAGCAGTTTTTGCCACCCGGCTTGGATATGGTGCTAGGCATTCCGTATCCCCTCCCGAAGCGTTGGTGGTATAGCGGTTAGAATAGTTGCCTTCCAAGCAATTGACCCGGGTTCAACTCCCGGCCAACGCATTTTGTATAATTTTGTATTTAATTTCGGTTTCTTTAAATGGTGCTCGTACGTATTATGTATCTCAGTGCATTAACTGTGATAATTCACCAGAGTATTACGACTTACCGTATTAAGTGATTCGGCTGCAGTCGAGCCGTCTTAGGGAAATCACTCGAGTCGAGTTGAGACATAAGGGTCAGTATAGGGTCGAATAAAGTCGCAGTGTGCATTTTAGTAGAGTCGAGTGAGCAGTTTTTGCCACCCGGCTTGGATATGGTGCTAGGCATTCCGTATCCCCTCCCGAAGCGTTGGTGGTATAGCGGTTAGAATAGTTGCCTTCCAAGCAATTGACCCGGGTTCAACTCCCGGCCAACGCATTTTGTTTAATGTTGTATTTAATTTCGGTTTCTTTAAATGGTGCTCTTGCGTATTATGTGTCTCAGTGCATTAACTGTGATAATTAACCAGAGTATTACGACTTACCGTATTAAGTGATTCGGCTGCAGTCGAGCCGTCTTAGGGAAATCACTCGAGTCGAGTTGAGACATAAGGGTCAGTATAGGGTCGAATAAAGTCGCAGTGTGCATTTTAGTAGAGTCGAGTGAGCAGTTTTTGCCACCCGGCTTGGATATGGTGCTAGGCATTCCGTATCCCCTCCCGAATCGTTGGTGGTATAGCGGTTAGAATAGTTGCCTTCCAAGCAATTGACCCGGGTTCAACTCCCGGCCAACGCATTTTGTTTAATTTTGTATTTAATTTCGGTTTCTTTAAATGGTGCTCGTGCGTATTATGTATCTCAGTGCATCAACTGTGATAATTAACCAGAGTATTACGACTTACCGTATTAAGTGATTCGGCTGCAGTCGAGCCGTCTTAGGGAAATCACTCGAGTGGAGTTGAGACATAAGGGTCAGTATAGTGTCGAATAAAGTCGCAGTGTGCATTTTAGTAGAGTCGAGTGAGCAGTTTTTGCCACCCGGCTTGGATATGGTGCTAGGCATTCCGTGTCCCCTCCCGAAGCGTTGGTGGTATAGCGGTTAGAATAGTTGCCTTCCAAGCAATTGACCCGGGTTCAACTCCCGGCCAACGCATTTTGTTTAATTTTGTATTTAATTTCGGTTTCTTTAAATGGTGCTCGTGCGTATTATGTATCTCAGTGCATTAACTGTGATAATTAACCAGAGTATTACGACTTACCATATTAAGTGATTCGGCTGCAGTCGAGCCGTCTTAGGGAAATCACTCGAGTCGAGTTGAGACATAAGGGTCAGTATAGGGTCGAATAAAGTCGCAGTGTGCATTTTAGTAGAGTCGAGTGAGCAGTTTTTGCCACCCGGCTTGGATATGGTGCTAGGCATTCCGTATCCCCTCCCGAAGCGTTGGTGGTATAGCGGTTATAATAGTTGCCTTCCAAGCAATTGACCCGGCTTCAACTCCCGGCCAACGCATTTTGTTCAATTTTGTATTTAATTTCGGTTTCTGTAAATGGTGCTCGTGCGTATTATGTATCTCAGTGCATTAACTGTGATAATTAACCAGAGTATTACGACTTACCGTATTAAGTGATTCGGCTGCAGTCGAGCCGTCTTAGGGAAATCACTCGAGTCGAGTTGAGACATAAGGGTCAGTATAGGGTCGAATAAAGTCGCAGTGTGCATTTTAGTAGAGTCGAGTGAGCAGTTTTTGCCACCCGGCTTGGATATGGTGCTAGGCATTCCGTATCCCCTCCCGAATCGTTGGTGGTATAGCGGTTAGAATAGTTGCCTTCCAAGCAATTGACCCGGGTTCAACTCCCGGCCAACGCATTTTGTTTAATTTTGTATTTAATTTCGGTTTCTTTAAATGGTGCTCGTGCGTATTATGTATCTCAGTGCATTAACTGTGATAATTAACCAGAGTATTACGACTTACCGTATTAAGTGATTCGGCTGCAGTCGAGCCGTCTTAGGGAAATCACTCGAGTCGAGTTGAGACATAAGGGTCAGTATAGGGTCGAATAAAGTCGCAGTGTGCATTTTAGTAGAGTCGAGTGAGCAGTTTTTGCCACCCGGCTTGGATATGGTGCTAGGCATTCCGTGTCCCCTCCCGAAGCGTTGGTGGTATAGCGGTTAGAATAGTTGCCTTCCAAGCAATTGACCCGGGTTCAACTCCCGGCCAACGCATTTTGTTTAATTTTGTATTTAATTTCGGTTTCTTTAAATGGTGCTCGTGCGTATTATGTATCTCAGTGCATTAACTGTAATAATTAACCAGAGTATTACGACTTACCGTATTAAGTGATTCGGCTGCAGTCGAGCCGTCTTAGGGAAATCACTCGAGTCGAGTTGAGACATAAGGGTCAGTATAGGGTCGAATAAAGTCGCAGTGTGCATTTTAGTAGAGTCGAGTGAGCAGTTTTTGCCACCCGGCTTGGATATGGTGCTAGGCATTCCGTATCCCCTCCCGAAGCGTTGGTGGTATAGCGGTTATAATAGTTGCCTTCCAAGCAATTGACCCGGCTTCAACTCCCGGCCAACGCATTTTGTTTAATTTTGTATTTAATTTCGGTTTATGTAAATGGTGCTCGTGCGTATTATGTATCTCAGTGCATTAACTGTGATAATTAACCAGAGTATTACGACTTACCGTATTAAGTGATTCGGCTGCAGTCGAGCCGTCTTAGGGAAATCACTCGAGTCGAGTTGAGACATAAGGGTCAGTATAGGGTCGAATAAAGTCGCAGTGTGCATTTTAGTAGAGTCGAGTGAGCAGTTTTTGCCACCCGGCTTGGATATGGTGCTAGACATTCCGTATCCCCTCCCGAAGCGTTGGTGGTATAGCGGTTAGAATAGTTGCCTTCCAAGCAATTGACCCGGGTTCAACTCCCGGCCAACGCATTTTGTTTAATTTTGTATTTAATTTCGGTTTCTTTAAATGGTGCTCGTGCGTATTATGTGTCTCAGTGCATTAACTGTGATAATTAACCAGAGTATTACGACTTACCGTATTAAGTGATTCGGCTGCAGTCGAGCCGTCTTAGGGAAATCACTCGAGTCGAGTTGAGACATAAGGGTCAGTATAGGGTCGAATAAAGTCGCAGTGTGCATTTTAGTAGAGTCGAGTGAGCAGTTTTTGCCACCCGGCTTGGATATGGTGCTAGGCATTCCGTATCCCCTCCCGAATCGTTGGTGGTATAGCGGTTAGAATAGTTGCCTTCCAAGCAATTGACCCGGGTTCAACTCCCGGCCAACGCATTTTGTTTAATTTTGTATTTAATTTCGGTTTCTTTAAATGGTGCTCGTGCGTATTATGTATCTCAGTGCATTAACTGTGATAATTAACCAGAGTATTACGACTTACCGTATTAAGTGATTCGGCTGCAGTCGAGCCGTCTTAGGGAAATCACTCGAGTCGAGTTGAGACATAAGGGTCAGTATAGGGTCGAATAAAGTCGCAGTGTGCATTTTAGTAGAGTCGAGTGAGCAGTTTTTGCCACCCGGCTTGGATATGGTGCTAGGCATTCCGTGTCCCCTCCCGAAGCGTTGGTGGTATAGCGGTTAGAATAGTTGCCTTCCAAGCAATTGACCCGGGTTCAACTCCCGGCCAACGCATTTTGTTTAATTTTGTATTTAATTTCGGTTTCTTTAAATGGTGCTCGTGCGTATTATGTATCTCAGTGCATTAACTGTGATAATTAACCAGAGTATTACGACTTACCGTATTAAGTGATTCGGCAGCAGTCGAGCCGTCTTAGGGAAATCACTCGAGTCGAGTTGAGACATAAGGGTCAGTATAGGGTCGAATAAAGTCGCAGTGTGCATTTTAGTAGAGTCGAGTGAGCAGTTTTTGCCACCCGGCTTGGATATGGTGCTAGGCATTCCGTATCCCCTCCCGAAGCGTTGGTGGTATAGCGGTTAGAATAGTTGCCTTCCAAGCAATTGACCCGGGTTCAACTCCCGGCCAACGCATTTTGTATAATTTTGTATTTAATTTCGGTTTCTTTAAATGGTGCTCGTGCGTATTATGTATCTCAGTGCATTAACTGTGATAATTAACCAGAGTATTACGACTTACCGTATTAAGTTATTCGGCTGCAGTCGAGCCGTCTTAGGGAAATCACTCGAGTCGAGTTGAGACATAAGGGTCAGTATAGGGTCGAATAAAGTCGCAGTGTGCATTTTAGTAGAGTCGAGTGAGCAGTTGTTGTCACCCGGCTTGGATATGGTGCTAGGCATTCCGTATCCCCTCCCGAAGCGTCGGTGGTATAGCGGTTAGAATAGTTGCCTTCCAAGCAATTGACCCGGGTTCAACTCCCGGCCAACGCATTTTGTTTAATTTTGTATTTAATTTCGGTTTCTTTAAATGGTGCTCGTGCGTATTATGTATCTCAGTGCATTAACTGTGATAATTAACCAGAGTATTACGACTTACCGTATTAAGTGATTCGGCAGCAGTCGAGCCGTCTTAGGGAAATCACTCGAGTCGAGTTGAGACATAAGGGTCAGTATAGGGTCGAATAAAGTCGCAGTGTGCATTTTAGTAGAGTCGAGTGAGCAGTTTTTGCCACCCGGCTTGGATATGGTGCTAGGCATTCCGTATCCCCTCCCGAAGCGTTGGTGGTATAGCGGTTAGAATAGTTGCCTTCCAAGCAATTGACCCGGGTTCAACTCCCGGCCAACGCATTTTGTATAATTTTGTATTTAATTTCGGTTTCTTTAAATGGTGCTCGTGCGTATTATGTATCTCAGTGCATTAACTGTGATAATTAACCAGAGTATTACGACTTACCGTATTAAGTTATTCGGCTGCAGTCGAGCCGTCTTAGGGAAATCACTCGAGTCGAGTTGAGACATAAGGGTCAGTATAGGGTCGAATAAAGTCGCAGTGTGCATTTTAGTAGAGTCGAGTGAGCAGTTGTTGTCACCCGGCTTGGATATGGTGCTAGGCATTCCGTATCCCCTCCCGAAGCGTCGGTGGTATAGCGGTTAGAATAGTTGCCTTCCAAGCAATTGACCCGGGTTCAACTCCCGGCCAACGCATTTTGTTTAATTTTGTATTTAATTTCGGTTTCTTTAAATGGTGCTCGTGCGTATTATGTATCTCAGTGCATTAACTGTGATAATTAACCAGAGTATTACGACTTACCGTATTAAGTGATTCGGCTGCAGTCGAGCCGTCTTAGGGAAATCACTCGAGTCGAGTTGAGACATAAGGGTCAGTATAGGGTCGAATAAAGTCGCAGTGTGCATTTTAGTAGAGTCGAGTGAGCAGTTTTTGCCACCCGGCTTGGATATGGTGCTAGGCATTCCGTATCCCCTCCCGAATCGTTGGTGGTATAGCGGTTAGAATAGTTGCCTTCCAAGCAATTGACCCGGGTTCAACTCCCGGCCAACGCATTTTGTTTAATTTTGTATTTAATTTCGGTTTCTTTAAATGGTGCTCGTGCGTATTATGTATCTCAGTGCATTAACTGTGATAATTAACCAGAGTATTACGACTTACCGTATTAAGTGATTCGGCTGCAGTCGAGCCGTCTTAGGGAAATCACTCGAGTCGAGTTGAGACATAAGGGTCAGTATAGGGTCGAATAAAGTCGCAGTGTGCATTTTAGTAGATTCGAGTGAGCAGTTTTTGCCAACCGGCTTGGATATGGTGCTAGGCATTCCGTATCCCCTCCCGAAGCGTTGGTGGTATAGCGGTTAGAATAGTTGCCTTCCAAGCAATTGACCCGGGTTCAACTCCCGGCCAACGCATTTTGTTTAATTTTGTATTTAATTTCGGTTTCTTTAAATGGTGCTCGTGCGTATTATGTATCTCAGTGCATTAACTGTGATAATTAACCAGAGTATTACGACTTACCGTATTAAGTGATTCGGCTGCAGTCGAGCCGTCTGAGGGAAATCACTCGAGTCGAGTTGAGACATAAGGGTCAGTATAGGGTCGAATAAAGTCGCAGTGTGCATTTTAGTAGAGTCGAGTGAGCAGTTTTTGCCACCCGGCTTGGATATGGTGCTAGGCATTCCGTATCCCCTCCCGAAGCGTTGGTGGTATAGCGGTTAGAATAGTTGCCTTCCAAGCAATTGACCCGGGTTCAACTCCCGGCCAACGCATTTTGTTTAATTTTGTATTTAATTTCGGTTTCTTTAAATGGTGCTCGTGCGTATTATGTATCTCAGTGCATTAACTGTGATAATTAACCAGAGTATTACGACTTACCGTATTAAGTGATTCGGCTGCAGTCGAGCCGTCTTAGGGAAATCACTCGAGTCGAGTTGAGACATAAGGGTCAGTATAGGGTCGAATAAAGTCGCAGTGTGCATTTTAGTAGAGTCGAGTGAGCAGTTTTTGCCACCCGGCTTGGATATGGTGCTAGGCATTCCGTATCCCCTCCCGAAGCGTTGGTGGTATAGCGGTTAGAATAGTTGCCTTCCAAGCAATTGACCCGGGTTCAACTCCCGGCCAACGCATTTTGTTTAATTTTGTATTTAATTTCGGTTTCTTTAAATGGTGCTCGTGCGTATTATGTATCTCAGTGCATTAACTGTGATAATTAACCAGAGTATTACGACTTACCGTATTAAGTGATTCGGCTGCAGTCGAGCCGTCTTAGGAAAATCACTCGAGTCGAGTTGAGACATAAGGGTCAGTATAGGGTCGAATAAAGTCGCAGTGTGCATTTTAGTAGAGTCGAGTGAGCAGTTTTTGCCACCCGGCTTGGATATGGTGCTAGGCATTCCGTATCCCCTCCCGAAGCGTTGGTGGTATAGCGGTTAGAATAGTTGCCTTCCAAGCAATTGACCCGGGTTCAACTCCCGGCCAACGCATTTTGTTTAATTTTGTATTTAATTTCGGTTTCTTTAAATGGTGCTCGTGCGTATTATGTATCTCAGTGCATTAACTGTGATAATTAACCAGAGTATTACGACTTACCGTATTAAGTGATTCGGCTGCAGTCGAGCCGTCTTAGGGAAATCACTCGAGTCGAGTTGAGACATAAGGGTCAGTATAGGGTCGAATAAAGTCGCAGTGTGCATTTTAGTAGAGTCGAGTGAGCAGTTTTTGCCACCCGGCTTGGATATGGTGCTAGGCATTCCGTATCCCCTCCCGAAGCGTTGGTCGTATAGCGGTTAGAATAGTTGCCTTCCAAGCAATTGACCCGGGTTCAACTCCCGGCCAACGCATTTTGTTTAATTTTGTATTTAATTTCGGTTTCTTTAAATGGTGCTCGTGCGTATTATGTATCTCAGTGCATTAACTGTGATAATTAACCAGAGTATTACGACTTACCGTATTAAGTGATTCGGCTGCAGTCGAGCCGTCTTAGGGAAATCACTCGAGTCGAGTTGAGACATAAGGGTCAGTATAGGGTCGAATAAAGTCGCAGTGTGCATTTTAGTAGAGTCGAGTGAGCAGTTTTTGCCACCCGGCTTGGATATGGTGCTAGGCATTCCGTATCCCCTCCCGAAGCGTTGGTCGTATAGCGGTTAGAATAGTTGCCTTCCAAGCAATTGACCCGGGTTCAACTCCCGGCCAACGCATTTTGTTTAATTTTGTATTTAATTTCGGTTTCTTTAAATGGTGCTCGTGCGTATTATGTATCTCAGTGCATTAACTGTGATAATTAACCAGAGTATTACGACTTACCGTATTAAGTGATTCGGCTGCAGTCGAGCCGTCTTAGGGAAATCACTCGAGTCGAGTTGAGACATAAGGGTCAGTATAGGGTCGAATAAAGTCGCAGTGTGCATTTTAGTAGAGTCGAGTGAGCAGTTTTTGCCACCCGGCTTGGATATGGTGCTAGGCATTCCGTATCCCCTCCCGAAGCGTTGGTGGTATAGCGGTTAGAATAGTTGCCTTCCAAGCAATTGACCCGGGTTCAACTCCCGGCCAACGC
Organism: Crossaster papposus; assembly: GCA_037893245.1. Classification (NCBI taxonomy): domain Eukaryota; kingdom Metazoa; phylum Echinodermata; class Asteroidea; order Velatida; family Solasteridae; genus Crossaster; species Crossaster papposus. Next base: position 1,291,363 of record JBAIAA010000321.1, read on the forward strand.
ATTTTGTTTAATTTTGTATTTAATTTCGGTTTCTTTAAATGGTGCTCGTGCGTATTATGTATCTCAGTGCATTAACTGTGATAATTAACCAGAGTATTACGACTTACCGTATTAAGTGATTCGGCTGCAGTCGAGCCGTCTTAGGGAAATCACTCGAGTCGAGTTGAGACATAAGGGTCAGTATAGGGTCGAATAAAGTCGCAGTGTGCATTTTAGTAGAGTCGAGTGAGCAGTTTTTGCCACCTGGCTTGGATATGGTGCTAGGCATTCCGTATCCACTCCCGAAGCGTGGTGGTATAGCGGATAGAATAGTTGCCTTCCAAGCAATTGACCCGGGTTCAACTCCCGGCCAACGCATTTTGTTTAATTTTGTATTTAATTTCGGTTTCTTTAAATGGTGCTCGTGCGTATTATGTATCTCAGTGCATTAACTGTGATAATTAACCAGAGTATTACGACTTACCGTATTAAGTGATTCGGCTGCAGTCGAGCCGTCTTAGGGAAATCATTCGAGTCGAGTTGAGACATAAGGGTCAGTATAGGGTCGAATAAAGTCGCAGTGTGCATTTTAGTAGAGTCGAGTGAGCAGTTTTTGCCACCCGGCTTGGATATGGTGCTAGGCATTCCGTATCCCCTCCCGAAGCGTTGGTGGTATAGCGGTTAGAATAGTTGCCTTCCAAGCAATTGACCCGGCTTCAACTCCCGGCCAACGCATTTTGTTTAATTTTGTATTTAATTTCGGTTTCTTTAAATGGTGCTCGTGCGTATTATGTATCTCAGTGCATTAACTGTGATAATTAACCAGAGTATTACGACTTACCGTATTAAGTGATTCGGCTGCAGTCGAGCCGTCTTAGGGAAATCACTCGAGTCGAGTTGAGACATAAGGGTCAGTATAGGGTCGAATAAAGTCGCAGTGTGCATTTTAGTAGAGTCGAGTGAGCAGTTTTTGCCACCCGGCTTGGATATGGTGCTAGGCATTCCGTATCCCCTCCCGAAGCGTTGGTGGTATAGCGGTTAGAATAGTTGCCTTCCAAGCAATTGACCCGGGTTCAACTCCCGGCCAACGCATTTTGTTTAATTTTGTATTTAATTTCGGTTTCTTTAAATGGTGCTCGTGCGTATTATGTATCTCAGTGCATTAACTGTGATAATTAACCAGAGTATTACGACTTACCGTATTAAGTGATTCGGCTGCAGTCGAGCCGTCTTAGGGAAATCACTCGAGTCGAGTTGAGACATAAGGGTCAGTATAGGGTCGAATAAAGTCGCAGTGTGCATTTTAGTAGAGTCGAGTGAGCAGTTTTTGCCACCCGGCTTGGATATGGTGCTAGGCATTCCGTATCCCCTCCCGAAGCGTTGGTCGTATAGCGGTTAGAATAGTTGCCTTCCAAGCAATTGACCCGGGTTCAACTCCCGGCCAACGCATTTTGTTTAATTTTGTATTTAATTTCGGTTTCTTTAAATGGTGCTCGTGCGTATTATGTATCTCAGTGCATTAACTGTGATAATTAACCAGAGTATTACGACTTACCGTATTAAGTGATTCGGCTGCAGTCGAGCCGTCTTAGGGAAATCACTCGAGTCGAGTTGAGACATAAGGGTCAGTATAGGGTCGAATAAAGTCGCAGTGTGCATTTTAGTAGAGTCGAGTGAGCAGTTTTTGCCACCCGGCTTGGATATGGTGCTAGGCATTCCGTATCCCCTCCCGAAGCGTTGGTGGTATAGCGGTTAGAATAGTTGCCTTCCAAGCAATTGACCCGGGTTCAACTCCCGGCCAACGCATTTTGTTTAATTTTGTATTTAATTTCGGTTTCTTTAAATGGTGCTCGTGCGTATTATGTATCTCAGTGCATTAACTGTGATAATTAACCAGAGTATTACGACTTACCGTATTAAGTGATTCGGCTGCAGTCGAGCCGTCTTAGGGAAATCACTCGAGTCGAGTTGAGACATAAGGGTCAGTATAGGGTCGAATAAAGTCGCAGTGTGCATTTTAGTAGAGTCGAGTGAGCAGTTTTTGCCACCTGGCTTGGATATGGTGCTAGGCATTCCGTATCCACTCCCGAAGCGTGGTGGTATAGCGGTTAGAATAGTTGCCTTCCAAGCAATTGACCCGGGTTCAACTCCCGGCCAACGCATTTTGTTTAATTTTGTATTTAATTTCGGTTTCTTTAAATGGTGCTCGTGCGTATTATGTATCTCAGTGCATTAACTGTGATAATTAACCAGAGTATTACGACTTACCGTATTAAGTGATTCGGCTGCAGTCGAGCCGTCTTAGGGAAATCATTCGAGTCGAGTTGAGACATAAGGGTCAGTATAGGGTCGAATAAAGTCGCAGTGTGCATTTTAGTAGAGTCGAGTGAGCAGTTTTTGCCACCCGGCTTGGATATGGTGCTAGGCATTCCGTATCCCCTCCCGAAGCGTTGGTGGTATAGCGGTTAGAATAGTTGCCTTCCAAGCAATTGACCCGGCTTCAACTCCCGGCCAACGCATTTTGTTTAATTTTGTATTTAATTTCGGTTTCTTTAAATGGTGCTCGTGCGTATTATGTATCTCAGTGCATTAACTGTGATAATTAACCAGAGTATTACGACTTACCGTATTAAGTGATTCGGCTGCAGTCGAGCCGTCTTAGGGAAATCACTCGAGTCGAGTTGAGACATAAGGGTCAGTATAGGGTCGAATAAAGTCGCAGTGTGCATTTTAGTAGAGTCGAGTGAGCAGTTTTTGCCACCCGGCTTGGATATGGTACTAGGCATTCCGTATCCCCTCCCGAAGCGTTGGTGGTATAGCGGTTAGAATAGTTGCCTTCCAAGCAATTGACCCGGGTTCAACTCCCGGCCAACGCATTTTGTTTAATTTTGTATTTAATTTCGGTTTCTTTAAATGGTGCTCGTGCGTATTATGTATCTCAGTGCATTAACTGTGATAATTAACCAGAGTATTACGACTTACCGTATTAAGTGATTCGGCTGCAGTCGAGCCGTCTTAGGGAAATCACTCGAGTCGAGTTGAGACATAAGGGTCAGTATAGGGTCGAATAAAGTCGCAGTGTGCATTTTAGTAGAGTCGAGTGAGCAGTTTTTGCCACCCGGCTTGGATATGGTGCTAGGCATTCCGTATCCCCTCCCGAAGCGTGGTGGTATAGCGGTTAGAATAGTTGCCTTCCAAGCAATTGACCCGGGTTCAACTCCCGGCCAACGCATTTTGTTTAATTTTTTATTTAATTTCGGTTTCTTTAAATGGTGCTCGTGCGTATTATGTATCTCAGTGCATTAACTGTGATAATTAACCAGAGTATTACGACTTACCGTATTAAGTGATTCGGCTGCAGTCGAGCCGTCTTAGGGAAATCATTCGAGTCGAGTTGAGACATAATGGTCAGTATAGGGTCGAATAAAGTCGCAGTGTGCATTTTAGTAGAGTCGAGTGAGCAGTTTTTGCCACCCGGCTTGGATATGGTGCTAGGCATTCCGTATCCCCTCCCGAAGCGTTGGTGGTATAGCGGTTAGAATAGTTGCCTTCCAAGCAATTGACCCGGCTTCAACTCCCGGCCAACGCATTTTGTTTAATTTTTTATTTAATTTCGGTTTCTTTAAATGGTGCTCGTGCGTATTATGTATCTCAGTGCATTAACTGTGATAATTAACCAGAGTATTACGACTTACCGTATTAAGTGATTCGGCTGCAGTCGAGCCGTCTTAGGGAAATCACTCGAGTCGAGTTGAGACATAAGGGTCAGTATAGGGTCGAATAAAGTCGCAGTGTGCATTTTAGTAGAGTCGAGTGAGCAGTTTTTGCCACCCGGCTTGGATATGGTGCTAGGCATTCCGTATCCCCTCCCGAAGCGTTGGTGGTATAGCGGTTAGAATAGTTGCCTTCCAAGCAATTGACCCGGGTTCAACTCCCGGCCAACGCATTTTGTTTAATTTTGTATTTAATTTCGGTTTCTTTAAATGGTGCTCGTGCGTATTATGTATCTCAGTGCATTAACTGTGATAATTAACCAGAGTATTACGACTTACCGTATTAAGTGATTCGGCTGCAGTCGAGCCGTCTTAGGGAAATCACTCGAGTCGAGTTGAGACAAAAGGGTCAGTATAGGGTCGAATAAAGTCGCAGTGTGCATTTTAGTAGAGTCGAGTGAGCAGTTTTTGCCACCCGGCTTGGATATGGTGCTATGCATTCCGTATCCCCTCCCGAAGCGTTGGTGGTATAGCGGTTAGAATAGTTGCCTTCCAAGCAATTGACCCGGGTTCAACTCCCGGCCAACGCATTTTGTTTAATTTTGTATTTAATTTCGGTTTCTTTAAATGGTGCTCGTGCGTATTATGTATCTCAGTGCATTAACTGTGATAATTAACCAGAGTATTACGACTTACCGTATTAAGTGATTCGGCTGCAGTCGAGCCGTCTTAGGGAAATCACTCGAGTCGAGTTGAGACATAAGGGTCAGTATAGGGTCGAATAAAGTCGCAGTGTGCATTTTAGTAGAGTCGAGTGAGCAGTTTTTGCCACCCGGCTTGGATATGGTGCTAGGCATTCCGTATTCCCTCCCGAAGCGTTGGTGGTATAGCGGTTAGAATAGTTGCCTTCCAAGCAATTGACCCGGGTTCAACTCCCGGCCAACGCATTTTGTTTAATTTTGTATTTAATTTCGGTTTCTTTAAATGGTGCTCGTGCGTATTATGTATCTCAGTGCATTAACTGTGATAATTAACCAGAGTATTACGACTTACCGTATTAAGTGATTCGGCTGCAGTCGAGCCGTCTTAGGGAAATCACTCGAGTCGAGTTGAGACAAAAGGGTCAGTATAGGGTCGAATAAAGTCGCAGTGTGCATTTTAGTAGAGTCGAGTGAGCAGTTTTTGACACCCGGCTTGGATATGGTGCTATGCATTCCGTATCCCTTCCCGAAGCGTTGGTGGTATAGCGGTTAGAATAGTTGCCTTCCAAGCATTTGACCCGGGTTCAACTCCCGGCCAACGCATTTTGTTTAATTTTGTATTTAATTTCGGTTTCTTTAAATGGTGCTCGTGCGTATTATGTATCTCAGTGCATTAACTGTGATAATTAACCAGAGTATTACGACTTACCGTATTAAGTGATTCGGCTGCAGTCGAGCCGTCTTAGGGAAATCACTCGAGTCGAGTTGAGACATAAGGGTCAGTATAGGGTCGAATAAAGTCGCAGTGTGCATTTTAGTAGAGTCGAGTGAGCAGTTTTTGCCACCCGGCTTGGATATGGTGCTAGGCATTCCGTATTCCCTCCCGAAGCGTTGGTGGTATAGCGGTTAGAATAGTTGCCTTCCAAGCAATTGACCCGGGTTCAACTCCCGGCCAACGCATTTTGTTTAATTTTGTATTTAATTTCGGTTTCTTTAAATGGTGCTCGTGCGTATTATGTATCTCAGTGCATTAACTGTGATAATTAACCAGAGTATTACGACTTACCGTATTAAGTGATTCGGCTGCAGTCGAGCCGTCTTAGGGAAATCACTCGAGTCGAGTTGAGACATAAGGGTCAGTATAGGGTCGAATAAAGTCGCAGTGTGCATTTTAGTAGAGTCGAGTGAGCAGTTTTTGCCACCCGGCTTGGATATGGTGCTAGGCATTCCGTATCCCCTCCCGAAGCGTGGTGGTATAGCGGTTAGAATAGTTGCCTTCCAAGCAATTGACCCGGGTTCAACTCCCGGCCAACGCATTTTGTTTAATTTTTTATTTAATTTCGGTTTCTTTAAATGGTGCTCGTGCGTATTATGTATCTCAGTGCATTAACTGTGATAATTAACCAGAGTATTACGACTTACCGTATTAAGTGATTCGGCTGCAGTCGAGCCGTCTTAGGGAAATCATTCGAGTCGAGTTGAGACATAAGGGTCAGTATAGGGTCGAATAAAGTCGCAGTGTGCATTTTAGTAGAGTCGAGTGAGCAGTTTTTGCCACCCGGCTTGGATATGGTGCTAGGCATTCCGTATCCCCTCCCGAAGCGTTGGTGGTATAGCGGTTAGAATAGTTGCCTTCCAAGCAATTGACCCGGCTTCAACTCCCGGCCAACGCATTTTGTTTAATTTTTTATTTAATTTCGGTTTCTTTAAATGGTGCTCGTGCGTATTATGTATCTCAGTGCATTAACTGTGATAATTAACCAGAGTATTACGACTTACCGTATTAAGTGATTCGGCTGCAGTCGAGCCGTCTTAGGGAAATCACTCAAGTCGAGTTGAGACATAAGGGTCAGTATAGGGTCGAAAAAAGTCGCAGTGTGCATTTTAGTAGAGTCGAGTGAGCAGTTTTTGCCACCCGGCTTGGATATGGTGCTAGGCATTCCGTATCCCCTCCCGAAGCGTTGGTGGTATAGCGGTTAGAATAGTTGCCTTCCAAGCAATTGACCCGGGTTCAACTCCCGGCCAACGCATTTTGTTTAATTTTGTATTTAATTTCGGTTTCTTTAAATGGTGCTCGTGCGTATTATGTATCTCAGTGCATTAACTGTGATAATTAACCAGAGTATTACGACTTACCGTATTAAGTGATTCGGCTGCAGTCGAGCCGTCTTAGGGAAATCACTCGAGTCGAGTTGAGACAAAAGGGTCAGTATAGGGTCGAATAAAGTCGCAGTGTGCATTTTAGTAGAGTCGAGTGAGCAGTTTTTGCCACCCGGCTTGGATATGGTGCTATGCATTCCGTATCCCCTCCCGAAGCGTTGGTGGTATAGCGGTTGGAATAGTTGCCTTCCAAGCAATTGACCCGGGTTCAACTCCCGGCCAACGCATTTTGTTTAATTTTGTATTTAATTTCGGTTTCTTTAAATGGTGCTCGTGCGTATTATGTATCTCAGTGCATTAACTGTGATAATTAACCAGAGTATTACGACTTACCGTATTAAGTGATTCGGCTGCAGTCGAGCCGTCTTAGGGAAATCACTCGAGTCGAGTTGAGACATAAGGGTCAGTATAGGGTCGAATAAAGTCGCAGTGTGCATTTTAGTAGAGTCGAGTGAGCAGTTTTTGCCACCCGGCTTGGATATGGTGCTAGGCATTCCGTATTTCCTCCCGAAGCGTTGGTGGTATAGCGGTTAGAATAGTTGCCTTCCAAGCAATTGACCCGGGTTCAACTCCCGGCCAACGCATTTTGTTTAATTTTGTATTTAATTTCGGTTTCTTTAAATGGTGCTCGTGCGTATTATGTATCTCAGTGCATTAACTGTGATAATTAACCAGAGTATTATGACTTACCGTATTAAGTGATTCGGCTGCAGTCGAGCCGTCTTAGGGAAATCACTCGAGTCGAGTTGAGACATAAGGGTCAGTATAGGGTCGAATAAAGTCGCAGTGTGCATTTTAGTAGAGTCGAGTGAGCAGTTTTTGCCACCCGGCTTGGATATGGTGCTAGGCATTCCGTATCCCCTCCCGAAGCGTTGGTGGTATAGCGGTTAGAATAGTTGCCTTCCAAGCAATTGACCCGGGTTCAACTCCCGGCCAACGCATTTTGTTTAATTTTGTATTTAATTTCGGTTTCTTTAAATGGTACTCGAGTCGAGTTGAGACATAAGGGTCAGTATAGGGTCGAATAAAGTCGCAGTGTGCATTTTAGTAGAGTCGAGTGAGCAGTTTTTGCCACCCGGCTTGGATATGGTGCTAGGCATTCCGTATCCCCTCCCGAAGCGTTGGTGGTATAGCGGTTAGAATAGTTGCCTTCCAAGCAATTGACCCGGGTTCAACTCCCGGCCAACGCATTTTGTTTAATTTTGTATTTAATTTCGGTTTCTTTAAATGGTGCTCGTGCGTATTATGTATCTCAGTGCATTAACTGTGATAATTAACCAGAGTATTACGACTTACCGTATTAAGTGATTCGGCTGCAGTCGAGCCGTCTTAGGGAAATCACTCGAGTCGAGTTGAGACATAAGGGTCAGTATAGGGTCGAATAAAGTCGCAGTGTGCATTTTAGTAGAGTCGAGTGAGCAGTTTTTGCCACCCGGCTTGGATATGGTGCTAGGCATTCCGTATCCCCTCCCGAATCGTTGGTGGTATAGCGGTTAGAATAGTTGCCTTCCAAGCAATTGACCCGGGTTCAACTCCCGGCCAACGCATTTTGTTTAATTTTGTATTTAATTTCGGTTTCTTTAAATGGTGCTCGTGCGTATTATGTATCTCAGTGCATTAACTGTGATAATTAACCAGAGTATTACGACTTACCGTATTAAGTGATTCGGCTGCAGTCGAGCCGTCTTAGGGAAATCACTCGAGTCAAGTTGAGACATAAGGGTCAGTATAGGGTCGAATAAAGTCGCAGTGTGCATTTTAGTAGAGTCGAGTGAGCAGTTTTTGCCACCCGGCTTGGATATGGTGCTAGGCATTCCGTATCCCCTCCCGAAGCGTTGGTGGTATAGCGGTTAGAATAGTTGCCTTCCAAGCAATTGACCCGGGTTCAACTCCCGGCCAACGCATTTTGTTTAATTTTGTATTTAATTTCGGTTTCTTTAAATGGTGCTCGTGCGTATTATGTATCTCAGTGCATTAACTGTGATAATTAACCAGAGTATTACGACTTACCGTATTAAGTGATTCGGCTGCAGTCGAGCCGTCTTAGGGAAATCACTCGAGTCGAGTTGAGACATAAGGGTCAGTATAGGGTCGAATAAAGTCGCAGTGTGCATTTTAGTAGAGTCGAGTGAGCAGTTTTTGCCACCCGGCTTGGATATGGTGCTAGGCATTCCGTATCCCCTCCCGAAGCGTTGGTGGTATAGCGGTTAGAATAGTTGCCTTCCAAGCAATTGACCCGGGTTCAACTCCCGGCCAACGCATTTTGTTTAATTTTGTATTTAATTTCGGTTTCTTTAAATGGTGCTCGTGCGTATTATGTATCTCAGTGCATTAACTGTGATAATTAACCAGAGTATTACGACTTACCGTATTAAGTGATTCGGCTGCAGTCGAGCCGTCTTAGGGAAATCACTCGAGTCGAGTTGAGACATAAGGGTCAGTATAGGGTCGAATAAAGTCGCAGTGTGCATTTTAGTAGAGTCGAGTGAGCAGTTTTTGCCACCCGGCTTGGATATGGTGCTAGGCATTCCGTATCCCCTCCCGAAGCGTTGGTGGTATAGCGGTTAGAATAGTTGCCTTCCAAGCAATTGACCCGGGTTCAACTCCCGGCCAACGCATTTTGTTAAATTTTGTATTTAATTTCGGTTTCTTTAAATGGTGCTCGTGCGTATTATGTATCTCAGTGCATTAACTGTGATAATTAACCAGAGTATTACGACTTACCGTATTAAGTGATTCGGCTGCAGTCGAGCCGTCTTAGGGAAATCACTCGAGTCGAGTTGAGACATAAGGGTCAGTATAGGGTCGAATAAAGTCGCAGTGTGCATTTTAGTAGAGTCGAGTGAGCAGTTTTTGCCACCCGGCTTGGATATGGTGCTAGGCATTCCGTATCCCCTCCCGAAGCGTTGGTGGTATAGCGGTTAGAATAGTTGCCTTCCAAGCAATTGACCCGGGTTCAACTCCCGGCCAACGCATTTTGTTTAATTTTGTATTTAATTTCGGTTTCTTTAAATGGTGCTCGTGCGTATTATGTATCTCAGTGCATTAACTGTGATAATTAACCAGAGTATTACGACTTACCGTATTAAGTGATTCGGCTGCAGTCGAGCCGTCTTAGGGAAATCACTCGAGTCGAGTTGAGACATAAGGGTCAGTATAGGGTCGAATAAAGTCGCAGTGTGCATTTTAGTAGAGTCGAGTGAGCAGTTTTTGCCACCCGGCTTGGATATGGTGCTAGGCATTCCGTATCCCCTCCCGAAGCGTTGGTGGTATAGCGGTTAGAATAGTTGCCTTCCAAGCAATTGACCCGGGTTCAACTCCCGGCCAACGCATTTTGTTAAATTTTGTATTTAATTTCGGTTTCTTTAAATGGTGCTCGTGCGTATTATGTATCTCAGTGCATTAACTGTGATAATTAACCAGAGTATTACGACTTACCGTATTAAGTGATTCGGCTGCAGTCGAGCCGTCTTAGGGAAATCACTCGAGTCGAGTTGAGACATAAGGGTCAGTATAGGGTCGAATAAAGTCGCAGTGTGCATTTTAGTAGAGTCGAGTGAGCAGTTTTTGCCACCCGGCTTGGATATGGTGCTAGGCATTCCGTATCCCCTCCCGAAGCGTTGGTGGTATAGCGGTTAGAATAGTTGCCTTCCAAGCAATTGACCCGGGTTCAACTCCCGGCCAACGCATTTTGTTTAGTTTTGTATTTAATTTCGGTTTCTTTAAATGGTGCTCGTGCGTATTATGTATCTCAGTGCATTAACTGTGATAATTAACCAGAGTATTACGACTTACCGTATTAAGTGATTCGGCTGCAGTCGAGCCGTCTGAGGGAAATCACTCGAGTCGAGTTGAGACATAAGGGTCAGTATAGGGTCGAATAAAGTCGCAGTGTGCATTTTAGTAGAGTCGAGTGAGCAGTTTTTGCCACCCGGCTTGGATATGGTGCTAGGCATTCCGTATCCCCTCCCGAAGCGTTGGTGGTATAGCGGTTAGAATAGTTGCCTTCCAAGCAATTGACCCGGGTTCAACTCCCGGCCAACGCATTTTGTTTAATTTTGTATTTAATTTCGGTTTCTTTAAATGGTGCTCGTGCGTATTATGTATCTCAGTGCATTAACTGTGATAATTAACCAGAGTATTACGACTTACCGTATTAAGTGATTCGGCTGCAGTCGAGCCGTCTTAGGGAAATCACTCGAGTCGAGTTGAGACATAAGGGTCAGTATAGGGTCGAATAAAGTCGCAGTGTGCATTTTAGTAGAGTCGAGTGAGCAGTTTTTGCCACCCGGCTTGGATATGGTGCTAGGCATTCCGTATCCCCTCCCGAAGCGTTGGTGGTATAGCGGTTAGAATAGTTGCCTTCCAAGCAATTGACCCGGGTTCAACTCCCGGCCAACGCATTTTGTTTAATTTTGTATTTAATTTCGGTTTCTTTAAATGGTGCTCGTGCGTATTATGTATCTCAGTGCATTAACTGTGATAATTAACCAGAGTATTACGACTTACCGTATTAAGTGATTCGGCTGCAGTCGAGCCGTCTTAGGGAAATCACTCGAGTCCAGTTGAGACATAAGGGTCAGTATAGGGTCGAATAAAGTCGCAGTGTGCATTTTAGTAGAGGCGAGTGAGCAGTTTTTGCCACCCGGCTTGGATATGGTGCTAGGCATTCCGTATCCCCTCCCGAAGCGTTGGTGGTATAGCGGTTAGAATAGTTGCCTTCCAAGCAATTGACCCGGGTTCAACTCCCGGCCAACGCATTTTGTTTAATTTTGTATTTAATTTCGGTTTCTTTAAATGGTGCTCGTGCGTATTATGTATCTCAGTGCATTAACTGTGATAATTAACCAGAGTATTACGACTTACCGTATTAAGTGATTCGGCTGCAGTCGAGCCGTCTTAGGGAAATCACTCGAGTCGAGTTGAGACATAAGGGTCAGTATAGGGTCGAATAAAGTCGCAGTGTGCATTTTAGTAGAGTCGAGTGAGCAGTTTTTGCCACCCGGCTTGGATATGGTGCTAGGCATTCCGTATCCCCTCCCGAAGCGTTGGTGGTATAGCGGTTAGAATAGTTGCCTTCCAAGCAATTGACCCGGGTTCAACTCCCGGCCAACGCATTTTGTTTAATTTTGTATTTAATTTCGGTTTCTTTAAATGGTGCTCGTGCGTATTATGTATCTCAGTGCATTAACTGTGATAATTAACCAGAGTATTACGACTTACCGTATTAAGTGATTCGGCTGCAGTCGAGCCGTCTTAGGGAAATCACTCGAGTCCAGTTGAGACATAAGGGTCAGTATAGGGTCGAATAAAGTCGCAGTGTGCATTTTAGTAGAGTCGAGTGAGCAGTTTTTGCCACCCGGCTTGGATATGGTGCTAGGCATTCCGTATCCCCTCCCGAAGCGTTGGTGGTATAGCGGTTAGAATAGTTGCCTTCCAAGCAATTGACCCGGGTTCAACTCCCGGCCAACGCATTTTGTTTAATTTTGTATTTAATTTCGGTTTCTTTAAATGGTGCTCGTGCGTATTATGTATCTCAGTGCATTAACTGTGATAATTAACCAGAGTATTACGACTTACCGTATTAAGTGATTCGGCTGCAGTCGAGCCGTCTTAGGGAAATCATTCGAGTCGAGTTGAGACATAAGGGTCAGTATAGGGTCGAATAAAGTCGCAGTGTGCATTTTAGTAGAGTCGAGTGAGCAGTTTTTGCCACCCGGCTTGGATATGGTGCTAGGCATTCCGTATCCCCTCCCGAAGCGTTGGTGGTATAGCGGTTAGAATAGTTGCCTTCCAAGCAATTGACCCGGCTTCAACTCCCGGCCAACGCATTTTGTTTAATTTTTTATTTAATTTCGGTTTCTTTAAATGGTGCTCGTGCGTATTATGTATCTCAGTGCATTAACTGTGATAATTAACCAGAGTATTACGACTTACCGTATTAAGTGATTCGGCTGCAGTCGAGCCGTCTTAGGGAAATCACTCGAGTCGAGTTGAGACATAAGGGTCAGTATAGGGTCGAATAAAGTCGCAGTGTGCATTTTAGTAGAGTCGAGTGAGCAGTTTTTGCCACCCGGCTTGGATATGGTGCTAGGCATTCCGTATCCCCTCCCGAAGCGTTGGTGGTATAGCGGTTAGAATAGTTGCCTTCCAAGCAATTGACCCGGGTTCAACTCCCGGCCAACGCATTTTGTTTAATTTTGTATTTAATTTCGGTTTCTTTAAATGGTGCTCGTGCGTATTATGTATCTCAGTGCATTAACTGTGATAATTAACCAGAGTATTACGACTTACCGTATTAAGTGATTCGGCTGCAGTCGAGCCGTCTTAGGGAAATCACTCGAGTCCAGTTGAGACATAAGGGTCAGTATAGGGTCGAATAAAGTCGCAGTGTGCATTTTAGTAGAGTCGAGTGAGCAGTTTTTGCCACCCGGCTTGGATATGGTGCTAGGCATTCCGTATCCCCTCCCGAAGCGTTGGTGGTATAGCGGTTAGAATAGTTGCCTTCCAAGCAATTGACCCGGGTTCAACTCCCGGCCAACGCATTTTGTTTAATTTTGTATTTAATTTCGGTTTCTTTAAATGGTGCTCGTGCGTATTATGTATCTCAGTGCATTAACTGTGATAATTAACCAGAGTATTACGACTTACCGTATTAAGTGATTCGGCTGCAGTCGAGCCGTCTTAGGGAAATCATTCGAGTCGAGTTGAGACATAAGGGTCAGTATAGGGTCGAATAAAGTCGCAGTGTGCATTTTAGTAGAGTCGAGTGAGCAGTTTTTGCCACCCGGCTTGGATATGGTGCTAGGCATTCCGTATCCCCTCCCGAAGCGTTGGTGGTATAGCGGTTAGAATAGTTGCCTTCCAAGCAATTGACCCGGCTTCAACTCCCGGCCAACGCATTTTGTTTAATTTTTTATTTAATTTCGGTTTCTTTAAATGGTGCTCGTGCGTATTATGTATCTCAGTGCATTAACTGTGATAATTAACCAGAGTATTACGACTTACCGTATTAAGTGATTCGGCTGCAGTCGAGCCGTCTTAGGGAAATCACTCGAGTCGAGTTGAGACATAAGGGTCAGTATAGGGTCGAATAAAGTCGCAGTGTGCATTTTAGTAGAGTCGAGTGAGCAGTTTTTGCCACCCGGCTTGGATATGGTGCTAGGCATTCCGTATCCCCTCCCGAAGCGTTGGTGGTATAGCGGTTAGAATAGTTGCCTTCCAAGCAATTGACCCGGGTTCAACTCCCGGCCAACGCATTTTGTTTAATTTTGTATTTAATTTCGGTTTCTTTAAATGGTGCTCGTGCGTATTATGTATCTCAGTGCATTAACTGTGATAATTAACCAGAGTATTACGACTTACCGTATTAAGTGATTCGGCTGCAGTCGAGCCGTCTTAGGGAAATCACTCGAGTCGAGTTGAGACAAAAGGGTCAGTATAGGGTCGAATAAAGTCGCAGTGTGCATTTTAGTAGAGTCGAGTGAGCAGTTTTTGCCACCCGGCTTGGATATGGTGCTATGCATTCCGTATCCCCTCCCGAAGCGTTGGTGGTATAGCGGTTGGAATAGTTGCCTTCCAAGCAATTGACCCGGGTTCAACTCCCGGCCAACGCATTTTGTTTAATTTTGTATTTAATTTCGGTTTCTTTAAATGGTGCTCGTGCGTATTATGTATCTCAGTGCATTAACTGTGATAATTAACCAGAGTATTACGACTTACCGTATTAAGTGATTCGGCTGCAGTCGAGCCGTCTTAGGGAAATCACTCGAGTCGAGTTGAGACATAAGGGTCAGTATAGGGTCGAATAAAGTCGCAGTGTGCATTTTAGTAGAGTCGAGTGAGCAGTTTTTGCCACCCGGCTTGGATATGGTGCTAGGCATTCCGTATTTCCTCCCGAAGCGTTGGTGGTATAGCGGTTAGAATAGTTGCCTTCCAAGCAATTGACCCGGGTTCAACTCCCGGCCAACGCATTTTGTTTAATTTTGTATTTAATTTCGGTTTCTTTAAATGGTGCTCGTGCGTATTATGTATCTCAGTGCATTAACTGTGATAATTAACCAGAGTATTATGACTTACCGTATTAAGTGATTCGGCTGCAGTCGAGCCGTCTTAGGGAAATCACTCGAGTCGAGTTGAGACATAAGGGTCAGTATAGGGTCGAATAAAGTCGCAGTGTGCATTTTAGTAGAGTCGAGTGAGCAGTTTTTGCCACCCGGCTTGGATATGGTGCTAGGCATTCCGTATGCCCTCCCGAAGCGTTGGTGGTATAGCGGTTAGAATAGTTGCCTTCCAAGCAATTGACCCGGGTTCAACTCCCGGCCAACGCATTTTGTTTAATTTTGTATTTAATTTCGGTTTCTTTAAATGGTGCTCGTGCGTATTATGTATCTCAGTGCATTAACTGTGATAATTAACCAGAGTATTACGACTTACCGTATTAAGTGATTCGGCTGCAGTCGAGCCGTCTTAGGGAAATCACTCGAGTCGAGTTGAGACATAAGGGTCAGTATAGGGTCGAATAAAGTCGCAGTGTGCATTTTAGTAGAGTCGAGTGAGCAGTTTTTGCCACCCGGCTTGGATATGGTGCTAGGCATTCCGTATTCCCTCCCGAAGCGTTGGTGGTATAGCGGTTAGAATAGTTGCCTTCCAAGCAATTGACCCGGGTTCAACTCCCGGCCAACGCATTTTGTTTAATTTTGTATTTAATTTCGGTTTCTTTAAATGGTGCTCGTGCGTATTATGTATCTCAGTGCATTAACTGTGATAATTAACCAGAGTATTACGACTTACCGTATTAAGTGATTCGGCTGCAGTCGAGCCGTCTTAGGGAAATCACTCGAGTCGAGTTGAGACAAAAGGGTCAGTATAGGGTCGAATAAAGTCGCAGTGTGCATTTTAGTAGAGTCGAGTGAGCAGTTTTTGACACCCGGCTTGGATATGGTGCTATGCATTCCGTATCCCCTCCCGAAGCGTTGGTGGTATAGCGGTTAGAATAGTTGCCTTCCAAGCATTTGACCCGGGTTCAACTCCCGGCCAACGCATTTTGTTTAATTTTGTATTTAATTTCGGTTTCTTTAAATGGTGCTCGTGCGTATTATGTATCTCAGTGCATTAACTGTGATAATTAACCAGAGTATTACGACTTACCGTATTAAGTGATTCGGCTGCAGTCGAGCCGTCTTAGGGAAATCACTCGAGTCGAGTTGAGACATAAGGGTCAGTATAGGGTCGAATAAAGTCGCAGTGTGCATTTTAGTAGAGTCGAGTGAGCAGTTTTTGCCACCCGGCTTGGATATGGTGCTAGGCATTCCGTATTCCCTCCCGAAGCGTTGGTGGTATAGCGGTTAGAATAGTTGCCTTCCAAGCAATTGACCCGGGTTCAACTCCCGGCCAACGCATTTTGTTTAATTTTGTATTTAATTTCGGTTTCTTTAAATGGTGCTCGTGCGTATTATGTATCTCAGTGCATTAACTGTGATAATTAACCAGAGTATTACGACTTACCGTATTAAGTGATTCGGCTGCAGTCGAGCCGTCTTAGGGAAATCACTCGAGTCGAGTTGAGACATAAGGGTCAGTATAGGGTCGAATAAAGTCGCAGTGTGCATTTTAGTAGAGTCGAGTGAGCAGTTTTTGCCACCCGGCTTGGATATGGTGCTAGGCATTCCGTATCCCCTCCCGAAGCGTGGTGGTATAGCGGTTAGAATAGTTGCCTTCCAAGCAATTGACCCGGGTTCAACTCCCGGCCAACGCATTTTGTTTAATTTTTTATTTAATTTCGGTTTCTTTAAATGGTGCTCGTGCGTATTATGTATCTCAGTGCATTAACTGTGATAATTAACCAGAGTATTACGACTTACCGTATTAAGTGATTCGGCTGCAGTCGAGCCGTCTTAGGGAAATCATTCGAGTCGAGTTGAGACATAAGGGTCAGTATAGGGTCGAATAAAGTCGCAGTGTGCATTTTAGTAGAGTCGAGTGAGCAGTTTTTGCCACCCGGCTTGGATATGGTGCTAGGCATTCCGTATCCCCTCCCGAAGCGTTGGTGGTATAGCGGTTAGAATAGTTGCCTTCCAAGCAATTGACCCGGCTTCAACTCCCGGCCAACGCATTTTGTTTATTTTTTTATTTAATTTCGGTTTCTTTAAATGGTGCTCGTGCGTATTATGTATCTCAGTGCATTAACTGTGATAATTAACCAGAGTATTACGACTTACCGTATTAAGTGATTCGGCTGCAGTCGAGCCGTCTTAGGGAAATCACTCGAGTCGAGTTGAGACATAAGGGTCAGTATAGGGTCGAATAAAGTCGCAGTGTGCATTTTAGTAGAGTCGAGTGAGCAGTTTTTGCCACCCGGCTTGGATATGGTGCTAGGCATTCCGTATCCCCTCCCGAAGCGTTGGTGGTATAGCGGTTAGAATAGTTGCCTTCCAAGCAATTGACCCGGGTTCAACTCCCGGCCAACGCATTTTGTTTAATTTTGTATTTAATTTCGGTTTCTTTAAATGGTGCTCGTGCGTATTATGTATCTCAGTGCATTAACTGTGATAATTAACCAGAGTATTACGACTTACCGTATTAAGTGATTCGGCTGCAGTCGAGCCGTCTTAGGGAAATCACTCGAGTCGAGTTGAGACAAAAGGGTCAGTATAGGGTCGAATAAAGTCGCAGTGTGCATTTTAGTAGAGTCGAGTGAGCAGTTTTTGCCACCCGGCTTGGATATGGTGCTATGCATTCCGTATCCCCTCCCGAAGCGTTGGTGGTATAGCGGTTGGAATAGTTGCCTTCCAAGCAATTGACCCGGGTTCAACTCCCGGCCAACGCATTTTGTTTAATTTTGTATTTAATTTCGGTTTCTTTAAATGGTGCTCGTGCGTATTATGTATCTCAGTGCATTAACTGTGATAATTAACCAGAGTATTACGACTTACCGTATTAAGTGATTCGGCTGCAGTCGAGCCGTCTTAGGGAAATCACTCGAGTCGAGTTGAGACATAAGGGTCAGTATAGGGTCGAATAAAGTCGCAGTGTGCATTTTAGTAGAGTCGAGTGAGCAGTTTTTGCCACCCGGCTTGGATATGGTGCTAGGCATTCCGTATTTCCTCCCGAAGCGTTGGTGGTATAGCGGTTAGAATAGTTGCCTTCCAAGCAATTGACCCGGGTTCAACTCCCGGCCAACGCATTTTGTTTAATTTTGTATTTAATTTCGGTTTCTTTAAATGGTGCTCGTGCGTATTATGTATCTCAGTGCATTAACTGTGATAATTAACCAGAGTATTATGACTTACCGTATTAAGTGATTCGGCTGCAGTCGAGCCGTCTTAGGGAAATCACTCGAGTCGAGTTGAGACATAAGGGTCAGTATAGGGTCGAATAAAGTCGCAGTGTGCATTTTAGTAGAGTCGAGTGAGCAGTTTTTGCCACCCGGCTTGGATATGGTGCTAGGCATTCCGTATCCCCTCCCGAAGCGTTGGTGGTATAGCGGTTAGAATAGTTGCCTTCCAAGCAATTGACCCGGGTTCAACTCCCGGCCAACGCATTTTGTTTAATTTTGTATTTAATTTCGGTTTCTTTAAATGGTACTCGAGTCGAGTTGAGACATAAGGGTCAGTATAGGGTCGAATAAAGTCGCAGTGTGCATTTTAGTAGAGTCGAGTGAGCAGTTTTTGCCACCCGGCTTGGATATGGTGCTAGGCATTCCGTATCCCCTCCCGAAGCGTTGGTGGTATAGCGGTTAGAATAGTTGCCTTCCAAGCAATTGACCCGGGTTCAACTCCCGGCCAACGCATTTTGTTTAATTTTGTATTTAATTTCGGTTTCTTTAAATGGTGCTCGTGCGTATTATGTATCTCAGTGCATTAACTGTGATAATTAACCAGAGTATTACGACTTACCGTATTAAGTGATTCGGCTGCAGTCGAGCCGTCTTAGGGAAATCATTCGAGTCGAGTTGAGACATAAGGGTCAGTATAGGGTCGAATAAAGTCGCAGTGTGCATTTTAGTAGAGTCGAGTGAGCAGTTTTTGCCACCCGGCTTGGATATGGTGCTAGGCATTCCGTATCCCCTCCCGAAGCGTTGGTGGTATAGCGGTTAGAATAGTTGCCTTCCAAGCAATTGACCCGGCTTCAACTCCCGGCCAACGCATTTTGTTTAATTTTTTATTTAATTTCGGTTTCTTTAAATGGTGCTCGTGCGTATTATGTATCTCAGTGCATTAACTGTGATAATTAACCAGAGTATTACGACTTACCGTATTAAGTGATTCGGCTGCAGTCGAGCCGTCTTAGGGAAATCACTCGAGTCGAGTTGAGACATAAGGGTCAGTATAGGGTCGAATAAAGTCGCAGTGTGCATTTTAGTAGAGTCGAGTGAGCAGTTTTTGCCACCCGGCTTGGATATGGTGCTAGGCATTCCGTATCCCCTCCCGAAGCGTTGGTGGTATAGCGGTTAGAATAGTTGCCTTCCAAGCAATTGACCCGGGTTCAACTCCCGGCCAACGCATTTTGTTTAATTTTGTATTTAATTTCGGTTTCTTTAAATGGTGCTCGTGCGTATTATGTATCTCAGTGCATTAACTGTGATAATTAACCAGAGTATTACGACTTACCGTATTAAGTGATTCGGCTGCAGTCGAGCCGTCTTAGGGAAATCACTCGAGTCGAGTTGAGACAAAAGGGTCAGTATAGGGTCGAATAAAGTCGCAGTGTGCATTTTAGTAGAGTCGAGTGAGCAGTTTTTGCCACCCGGCTTGGATATGGTGCTATGCATTCCGTATCCCCTCCCGAAGCGTTGGTGGTATAGCGGTTGGAATAGTTGCCTTCCAAGCAATTGACCCGGGTTCAACTCCCGGCCAACGCATTTTGTTTAATTTTGTATTTAATTTCGGTTTCTTTAAATGGTGCTCGTGCGTATTATGTATCTCAGTGCATTAACTGTGATAATTAACCAGAGTATTACGACTTACCGTATTAAGTGATTCGGCTGCAGTCGAGCCGTCTTAGGGAAATCACTCGAGTCGAGTTGAGACATAAGGGTCAGTATAGGGTCGAATAAAGTCGCAGTGTGCATTTTAGTAGAGTCGAGTGAGCAGTTTTTGCCACCCGGCTTGGATATGGTGCTAGGCATTCCGTATTTCCTCCCGAAGCGTTGGTGGTATAGCGGTTAGAATAGTTGCCTTCCAAGCAATTGACCCGGGTTCAACTCCCGGCCAACGCATTTTGTTTAATTTTGTATTTAATTTCGGTTTCTTTAAATGGTGCTCGTGCGTATTATGTATCTCAGTGCATTAACTGTGATAATTAACCAGAGTATTATGACTTACCGTATTAAGTGATTCGGCTGCAGTCGAGCCGTCTTAGGGAAATCACTCGAGTCGAGTTGAGACATAAGGGTCAGTATAGGGTCGAATAAAGTCGCAGTGTGCATTTTAGTAGAGTCGAGTGAGCAGTTTTTGCCACCCGGCTTGGATATGGTGCTAGGCATTCCGTATCCCCTCCCGAAGCGTTGGTGGTATAGCGGTTAGAATAGTTGCCTTCCAAGCAATTGACCCGGGTTCAACTCCCGGCCAACGCATTTTGTTTAATTTTGTATTTAATTTCGGTTTCTTTAAATGGTACTCGAGTCGAGTTGAGACATAAGGGTCAGTATAGGGTCGAATAAAGTCGCAGTGTGCATTTTAGTAGAGTCGAGTGAGCAGTTTTTGCCACCCGGCTTGGATATGGTGCTAGGCATTCCGTATCCCCTCCCGAAGCGTTGGTGGTATAGCGGTTAGAATAGTTGCCTTCCAAGCAATTGACCCGGGTTCAACTCCCGGCCAACGCATTTTGTTTAATTTTGTATTTAATTTCGGTTTCTTTAAATGGTGCTCGTGCGTATTATGTATCTCAGTGCATTAACTGTGATAATTAACCAGAGTATTACGACTTACCGTATTAAGTGATTCGGCTGCAGTCGAGCCGTCTTAGGGAAATCACTCGAGTCGAGTTGAGACATAAGGGTCAGTATAGGGTCGAATAAAGTCGCAGTGTGCATTTTAGTAGAGTCGAGTGAGCAGTTTTTGCCACCCGGCTTGGATATGGTGCTAGGCATTCCGTATTTCCTCCCGAAGCGTTGGTGGTATAGCGGTTAGAATAGTTGCCTTCCAAGCAATTGACCCGGGTTCAACTCCCGGCCAACGCATTTTGTTTAATTTTGTATTTAATTTCGGTTTCTTTAAATGGTGCTCGTGCGTATTATGTATCTCAGTGCATTAACTGTGATAATTAACCAGAGTATTATGACTTACCGTATTAAGTGATTCGGCTGCAGTCGAGCCGTCTTAGGGAAATCACTCGAGTCGAGTTGAGACATAAGGGTCAGTATAGGGTCGAATAAAGTCGCAGTGTGCATTTTAGTAGAGTCGAGTGAGCAGTTTTTGCCACCCGGCTTGGATATGGTGCTAGGCATTCCGTATCCCCTCCCGAAGCGTTGGTGGTATAGCGGTTAGAATAGTTGCCTTCCAAGCAATTGACCCGGGTTCAACTCCCGGCCAACGCATTTTGTTTAATTTTGTATTTAATTTCGGTTTCTTTAAATGGTACTCGAGTCGAGTTGAGACATAAGGGTCAGTATAGGGTCGAATAAAGTCGCAGTGTGCATTTTAGTAGAGTCGAGTGAGCAGTTTTTGCCACCCGGCTTGGATATGGTGCTAGGCATTCCGTATCCCCTCCCGAAGCGTTGGTGGTATAGCGGTTAGAATAGTTGCCTTCCAAGCAATTGACCCGGGTTCAACTCCCGGCCAACGCATTTTGTTTAATTTTGTATTTAATTTCGGTTTCTTTAAATGGTGCTCGTGCGTATTATGTATCTCAGTGCATTAACTGTGATAATTAACCAGAGTATTACGACTTACCGTATTAAGTGATTCGGCTGCAGTCGAGCCGTCTTAGGGAAATCACTCGAGTCGAGTTGAGACATAAGGGTCAGTATAGGGTCGAATAAAGTCGCAGTGTGCATTTTAGTAGAGTCGAGTGAGCAGTTTTTGCCACCCGGCTTGGATATGGTGCTAGGCATTCCGTATCCCCTCCCGAATCGTTGGTGGTATAGCGGTTAGAATAGTTGCCTTCCAAGCAATTGACCCGGGTTCAACTCCCGGCCAACGCATTTTGTTTAATTTTGTATTTAATTTCGGTTTCTTTAAATGGTGCTCGTGCGTATTATGTATCTCAGTGCATTAACTGTGATAATTAACCAGAGTATTACGACTTACCGTATTAAGTGATTCGGCTGCAGTCGAGCCGTCTTAGGGAAATCACTCGAGTCAAGTTGAGACATAAGGGTCAGTATAGGGTCGAATAAAGTCGCAGTGTGCATTTTAGTAGAGTCGAGTGAGCAGTTTTTGCCACCCGGCTTGGATATGGTGCTAGGCATTCCGTATCCCCTCCCGAAGCGTTGGTGGTATAGCGGTTAGAATAGTTGCCTTCCAAGCAATTGACCCGGGTTCAACTCCCGGCCAACGCATTTTGTTTAATTTTGTATTTAATTTCGGTTTCTTTAAATGGTGCTCGTGCGTATTATGTATCTCAGTGCATTAACTGTGATAATTAACCAGAGTATTACGACTTACCGTATTAAGTGATTCGGCTGCAGTCGAGCCGTCTTAGGGAAATCACTCGAGTCGAGTTGAGACATAAGGGTCAGTATAGGGTCGAATAAAGTCGCAGTGTGCATTTTAGTAGAGTCGAGTGAGCAGTTTTTGCCACCCGGCTTGGATATGGTGCTAGGCATTCCGTATCCCCTCCCGAAGCGTTGGTGGTATAGCGGTTAGAATAGTTGCCTTCCAAGCAATTGACCCGGGTTCAACTCCCGGCCAACGCATTTTGTTTAATTTTGTATTTAATTTCGGTTTCTTTAAATGGTGCTCGTGCGTATTATGTATCTCAGTGCATTAACTGTGATAATTAACCAGAGTATTACGACTTACCGTATTAAGTGATTCGGCTGCAGTCGAGCCGTCTGAGGGAAATCACTCGAGTCGAGTTGAGACATAAGGGTCAGTATAGGGTCGAATAAAGTCGCAGTGTGCATTTTAGTAGAGTCGAGTGAGCAGTTTTTGCCACCCGGCTTGGATATGGTGCTAGGCATTCCGTATCCCCTCCCGAAGCGTTGGTGGTATAGCGGTTAGAATAGTTGCCTTCCAAGCAATTGACCCGGGTTCAACTCCCGGCCAACGCATTTTGTTTAATTTTGTATTTAATTTCGGTTTCTTTAAATGGTGCTCGTGCGTATTATGTATCTCAGTGCATTAACTGTGATAATTAACCAGAGTATTATGACTTACCGTATTAAGTGATTCGGCTGCAGTCGAGCCGTCTTAGGGAAATCACTCGAGTCGAGTTGAGACATAAGGGTCAGTATAGGGTCGAATAAAGTCGCAGTGTGCATTTTAGTAGAGTCGAGTGAGCAGTTTTTGCCACCCGGCTTGGATATGGTGCTAGGCATTCCGTATCCCCTCCCGAAGCGTTGGTGGTATAGCGGTTAGAATAGTTGCCTTCCAAGCAATTGACCCGGGTTCAACTCCCGGCCAACGCATTTTGTTTAATTTTGTATTTAATTTCGGTTTCTTTAAATGGTACTCGAGTCGAGTTGAGACATAAGGGTCAGTATAGGGTCGAATAAAGTCGCAGTGTGCATTTTAGTAGAGTCGAGTGAGCAGTTTTTGCCACCCGGCTTGGATATGGTGCTAGGCATTCCGTATCCCCTCCCGAAGCGTTGGTGGTATAGCGGTTAGAATAGTTGCCTTCCAAGCAATTGACCCGGGTTCAACTCCCGGCCAACGCATTTTGTTTAATTTTGTATTTAATTTCGGTTTCTTTAAATGGTGCTCGTGCGTATTATGTATCTCAGTGCATTAACTGTGATAATTAACCAGAGTATTACGACTTACCGTATTAAGTGATTCGGCTGCAGTCGAGCCGTCTTAGGGAAATCACTCGAGTCGAGTTGAGACATAAGGGTCAGTATAGGGTCGAATAAAGTCGCAGTGTGCATTTTAGTAGAGTCGAGTGAGCAGTTTTTGCCACCCGGCTTGGATATGGTGCTAGGCATTCCGTATCCCCTCCCGAATCGTTGGTGGTATAGCGGTTAGAATAGTTGCCTTCCAAGCAATTGACCCGGGTTCAACTCCCGGCCAACGCATTTTGTTTAATTTTGTATTTAATTTCGGTTTCTTTAAATGGTGCTCGTGCGTATTATGTATCTCAGTGCATTAACTGTGATAATTAACCAGAGTATTACGACTTACCGTATTAAGTGATTCGGCTGCAGTCGAGCCGTCTTAGGGAAATCACTCGAGTCAAGTTGAGACATAAGGGTCAGTATAGGGTCGAATAAAGTCGCAGTGTGCATTTTAGTAGAGTCGAGTGAGCAGTTTTTGCCACCCGGCTTGGATATGGTGCTAGGCATTCCGTATCCCCTCCCGAAGCGTTGGTGGTATAGCGGTTAGAATAGTTGCCTTCCAAGCAATTGACCCGGGTTCAACTCCCGGCCAACGCATTTTGTTAAATTTTGTATTTAATTTCGGTTTCTTTAAATGGTGCTCGTGCGTATTATGTATCTCAGTGCATTAACTGTGATAATTAACCAGAGTATTACGACTTACCGTATTAAGTGATTCGGCTGCAGTCGAGCCGTCTGAGGGAAATCACTCGAGTCGAGTTGAGACATAAGGGTCAGTATAGGGTCGAATAAAGTCGCAGTGTGCATTTTAGTAGAGTCGAGTGAGCAGTTTTTGCCACCCGGCTTGGATATGGTGCTAGGCATTCCGTATCCCCTCCCGAAGCGTTGGTGGTATAGCGGTTAGAATAGTTGCCTTCCAAGCAATTGACCCGGGTTCAACTCCCGGCCAACGCATTTTGTTTAATTTTGTATTTAATTTCGGTTTCTTTAAATGGTGCTCGTGCGTATTATGTATCTCAGTGCATTAACTGTGATAATTAACCAGAGTATTACGACTTACCGTATTAAGTGATTCGGCTGCAGTCGAGCCGTCTTAGGGAAATCACTCGAGTCGAGTTGAGACATAAGGGTCAGTATAGGGTCGAATAAAGTCGCAGTGTGCATTTTAGTAGAGTCGAGTGAGCAGTTTTTGCCACCCGGCTTGGATATGGTGCTAGGCATTCCGTATCCCCTCCCGAAGCGTTGGTGGTATAGCGGTTAGAATAGTTGCCTTCCAAGCAATTGACCCGGGTTCAACTCCCGGCCAACGCATTTTGTTTAATTTTGTATTTAATTTCGGTTTCTTTAAATGGTGCTCGTGCGTATTATGTATCTCAGTGCATTAACTGTGATAATTAACCAGAGTATTACGACTTACCGTATTAAGTGATTCGGCTGCAGTCGAGCCGTCTTAGGGAAATCACTCGAGTCCAGTTGAGACATAAGGGTCAGTATAGGGTCGAATAAAGTCGCAGTGTGCATTTTAGTAGAGTCGAGTGAGCAGTTTTTGCCACCCGGCTTGGATATGGTGCTAGGCATTCCGTATCCCCTCCCGAAGCGTTGGTGGTATAGCGGTTAGAATAGTTGCCTTCCAAGCAATTGACCCGGGTTCAACTCCCGGCCAACGCATTTTGTTTAATTTTGTATTTAATTTCGGTTTCTTTAAATGGTGCTCGTGCGTATTATGTATCTCAGTGCATTAACTGTGATAATTAACCAGAGTATTACGACTTACCGTATTAAGTGATTCGGCTGCAGTCGAGCCGTCTTAGGGAAATCACTCGAGTCGAGTTGAGACATAAGGGTCAGTATAGGGTCGAATAAAGTCGCAGTGTGCATTTTAGTAGAGTCGAGTGAGCAGTTTTTGCCACCCGGCTTGGATATGGTGCTAGGCATTCCGTATCCCCTCCCGAAGCGTTGGTGGTATAGCGGTTAGAATAGTTGCCTTCCAAGCAATTGACCCGGGTTCAACTCCCGGCCAACGCATTTTGTTTAATTTTGTATTTAATTTCGGTTTCTTTAAATGGTGCTCGTGCGTATTATGTATCTCAGTGCATTAACTGTGATAATTAACCAGAGTATTACGACTTACCGTATTAAGTGATTCGGCTGCAGTCGAGCCGTCTTAGGGAAATCACTCGAGTCAAGTTGAGACATAAGGGTCAGTATAGGGTCGAATAAAGTCGCAGTGTGCATTTTAGTAGAGTCGAGTGAGCAGTTTTTGCCACCCGGCTTGGATATGGTGCTAGGCATTCCGTATCCCCTCCCGAAGCGTTGGTGGTATAGCGGTTAGAATAGTTGCCTTCCAAGCAATTGACCCGGGTTCAACTCCCGGCCAACGCATTTTGTTAAATTTTGTATTTAATTTCGGTTTCTTTAAATGGTGCTCGTGCGTATTATGTATCTCAGTGCATTAACTGTGATAATTAACCAGAGTATTACGACTTACCGTATTAAGTGATTCGGCTGCAGTCGAGCCGTCTTAGGGAAATCACTCGAGTCGAGTTGAGACATAAGGGTCAGTATAGGGTCGAATAAAGTCGCAGTGTGCATTTTAGTAGAGTCGAGTGAGCAGTTTTTGCCACCCGGCTTGGATATGGTGCTAGGCATTCCGTATCCCCTCCCGAAGCGTTGGTGGTATAGCGGTTAGAATAGTTGCCTTCCAAGCAATTGACCCGGGTTCAACTCCCGGCCAACGCATTTTGTTTAATTTTGTATTTAATTTCGGTTTCTTTAAATGGTGCTCGTGCGTATTATGTATCTCAGTGCATTAACTGTGATAATTAACCAGAGTATTACGACTTACCGTATTAAGTGATTCGGCTGCAGTCGAGCCGTCTGAGGGAAATCACTCGAGTCGAGTTGAGACATAAGGGTCAGTATAGGGTCGAATAAAGTCGCAGTGTGCATTTTAGTAGAGTCGAGTGAGCAGTTTTTGCCACCCGGCTTGGATATGGTGCTAGGCATTCCGTATCCCCTCCCGAAGCGTTGGTGGTATAGCGGTTAGAATAGTTGCCTTCCAAGCAATTGACCCGGGTTCAACTCCCGGCCAACGCATTTTGTTTAATTTTGTATTTAATTTCGGTTTCTTTAAATGGTGCTCGTGCGTATTATGTATCTCAGTGCATTAACTGTGATAATTAACCAGAGTATTACGACTTACCGTATTAAGTGATTCGGCTGCAGTCGAGCCGTCTTAGGGAAATCACTCGAGTCGAGTTGAGACATAAGGGTCAGTATAGGGTCGAATAAAGTCGCAGTGTGCATTTTAGTAGAGTCGAGTGAGCAGTTTTTGCCACCCGGCTTGGATATGGTGCTAGGCATTCCGTACCCCCTCCCGAAGCGTTGGTGGTATAGCGGTTAGAATAGTTGCCTTCCAAGCAATTGACCCGGGTTCAACTCCCGGCCAACGCATTTTGTTTAATTTTGTATTTAATTTCGGTTTCTTTAAATGGTGCTCGTGCGTATTATGTATCTCAGTGCATTAACTGTGATAATTAACCAGAGTATTACGACTTACCGTATTAAGTGATTCGGCTGCAGTCGAGCCGTCTTAGGGAAATCACTCGAGTCCAGTTGAGACATAAGGGTCAGTATAGGGTCGAATAAAGTCGCAGTGTGCATTTTAGTAGAGTCGAGTGAGCAGTTTTTGCCACCCGGCTTGGATATGGTGCTAGGCATTCCGTATCCCCTCCCGAAGCGTTGGTGGTATAGCGGTTAGAATAGTTGCCTTCCAAGCAATTGACCCGGGTTCAACTCCCGGCCAACGCATTTTGTTTAATTTTGTATTTAATTTCGGTTTCTTTAAATGGTGCTCGTGCGTATTATGTATCTCAGTGCATTAACTGTGATAATTAACCAGAGTATTACGACTTACCGTATTAAGTGATTCGGCTGCAGTCGAGCCGTCTTAGGGAAATCACTCGAGTCGAGTTGAGACATAAGGGTCAGTATAGGGTCGAATAAAGTCGCAGTGTGCATTTTAGTAGAGTCGAGTGAGCAGTTTTTGCCACCCGGCTTGGATATGGTGCTAGGCATTCCGTATCCCCTCCCGAAGCGTTGGTGGTATAGCGGTTAGAATAGTTGCCTTCCAAGCAATTGACCCGGGTTCAACTCCCGGCCAACGCATTTTGTTTAATTTTGTATTTAATTTCGGTTTCTTTAAATGGTGCTCGTGCGTATTATGTATCTCAGTGCATTAACTGTGATAATTAACCAGAGTATTACGACTTACCGTATTAAGTGATTCGGCTGCAGTCGAGCCGTCTTAGGGAAATCACTCGAGTCCAGTTGAGACATAAGGGTCAGTATAGGGTCGAATAAAGTCGCAGTGTGCATTTTAGTAGAGTCGAGTGAGCAGTTTTTGCCACCCGGCTTGGATATGGTGCTAGGCATTCCGTATCCCCTCCCGAAGCGTTGGTGGTATAGCGGTTAGAATAGTTGCCTTCCAAGCAATTGACCCGGGTTCAACTCCCGGCCAACGCATTTTGTTTAATTTTGTATTTAATTTCGGTTTCTTTAAATGGTGCTCGTGCGTATTATGTATCTCAGTGCATTAACTGTGATAATTAACCAGAGTATTACGACTTACCGTATTAAGTGATTCGGCTGCAGTCGAGCCGTCTTAGGGAAATCACTCGAGTCGAGTTGAGACATAAGGGTCAGTATAGGGTCGAATAAAGTCGCAGTGTGCATTTTAGTAGAGTCGAGTGAGCAGTTTTTGCCACCCGGCTTGGATATGGTGCTAGGCATTCCGTATCCCCTCCCGAAGCGTTGGTGGTATAGCGGTTAGAATAGTTGCCTTCCAAGCAATTGACCCGGCTTCAACTCCCGGCCAACGCATTTTGTTTAATTTTGTATTTAATTTCGGTTTCTTTAAATGGTGCTCGTGCGTATTATGTATCTCAGTGCATTAACTGTGATAATTAACCAGAGTATTACGACTTACCGTATTAAGTTATTCGGCTGCAGTCGAGCCGTCTTAGGGAAATCACTCGAGTCGAGTTGAGACATAAAGGTCAGTATAGGGTCGAATAAAGTCGCAGTGTGCATTTTAGTAGAGTCGAGTGAGCAGTTTTTGCCACCCGGCTTGGATATGGTGCTAGGCATTCCGTATCCCCTCCCGAAGCGTTGGTGGTATAGCGGTTAGAATAGTTGCCTTCCAAGCAATTGACCCGGGTTCAACTCCCGGCCAACGCATTTTGTTTAATTTTGTATTTAATTTCGGTTTCTTTAAATGGTGCTCGTGCGTATTATGTATCTCAGTGCATTAACTGTGATAATTAACCATAGTATTACGACTTACCGTATTAAGTGATTCGGCTGCAGTCGAGCCGTCTTAGGGAAATCACTCGAGTCGAGTTGAGACATAAGGGTCAGTATAGTGTCGAATAAAGTCGCAGTGTGCATTTTAGTAGAGTCGAGTGAGCAGTTTTTGCCACCCGGCTTGGATATGGTGCTAGGCATTCCGTATCCCCTCCCGAAGCGTTGGTGGTATAGCGGTTAGAATAGTTGCCTTCCAAGCAATTGACCCGGGTTCAACTCCCGGCCAACGCATTTTGTTTATTTTTTTATTTAATTTCGGTTTCTTTAAATGGTGCTCGTGCGTATTATGTATCTCAGTGCATTAACTGTGATAATTAACCAGAGTATTACGACTTACCGTATTAAGTGATTCGGCTGCAGTCGAGCCGTCTTAGGGAAATCACTCGAGTCGAGTTGAGACATAAGGGTCAGTATAGGGTCGAATAAAGTCGCAGTGTGCATTTTAGTAGAGTCGAGTGAGCAGTTTTTGCCACCCGGCTTGGATATGGTGCTAGGCATTCCGTATCCCCTCCCGAAGCGTTGGTGGTATAGCGGTTAGAATAGTTGCCTTCCAAGCAATTGACCCGGGTTCAACTCCCAGCCAACGCATTTTGTATAATTTTGTATTTAATTTCGGTTTCTTTAAATGGTGCTCGTGCGTATTATGTATCTCAGTGCATTAACTGTGATAATTAACCAGAGTATTACGACTTACCGTATTAAGTGATTCGGCTGCAGTCGAGCCGTCTTAGGGAAATCACTCGAGTCGTGTTGAGACATAAGGGTCAGTATAGGGTCGAATAAAGTCGCAGTGTGCATTTTAGTAGAGTCGAGTGAGCAGTTTTTGCCACCCGGCTTGGATATGGTGCTAGGCATTCCGTGTCCCCTCCCGAAGCGTTGGTGGTATAGCGGTTAGAATAGGTGCCTTCCAAGCAATTGACCCGGGTTCAACTGCCGGCCAACGCATTTTGTTTAATTTTGTATTTAATTTCGGTTTCTTTAAATGGTGCTCGTGCGTATTATGTATCTCAGTGCATTAACTGTGATAATTAACCAGAGTATTACGACTTACCGTATTAAGTGATTCGGCTGCAGTCGAGCCGTCTTAGGGAAATCACTCGAGTCGAGTTGAGACATAAGGGTCAGTATAGGGTCGAATAAAGTCGCAGTGTGCATTTTAGTAGAGTCGAGTGAGCAGTTTTTGCCACCCGGCTTGGATATGGTGCTAGGCATTCCGTATCCCCTCCCGAAGCGTTGGTGGTATAGCGGTTATAATAGTTGCCTTCCAAGCAATTGACCCGGCTTCAACTCCCGGCCAACGCATTTTGTTTAATTTTGTATTTAATTTCGGTTGCTGTAAATGGTGCTCGTGCGTATTATGTATCTCAGTGCATTAACTGTGATAATTAACCAGAGTATTACGACTTACCGTATTAAGTGATTCGGCTGCAGTCGAGCCGTCTTAGGGAAATCACTCGAGTCGAGTTGAGACATAAGGGTCAGTATAGGGTCGAATAAAGTCGCAGTGTGCATTTGAGTAGAGTCGAGTGAGCAGTTTTTGCCACCCGGCTTGGATATGGTGCTAGACATTCCGTATCCCCTCCCGAAGCGTTGGTGGTATAGCGGTTAGAATAGTTGCCTTCCAAGCAATTGACCCGGGTTCAACTCCCGGCCAACGCATTTTGTTTAATTTTGTATTTAATTTCGGTTTCTTTAAATGGTGCTCGTGCGTATTATGTGTCTCAGTGCATTAACTGTGATAATTAACCAGAGTATTACGACTTACCGTATTAAGTGATTCGGCTGCAGTCGAGCCGTCTTAGGGAAATCACTCGAGTCGAGTTGAGACATAAGGGTCAGTATAGGGTCGAATAAAGTCGCAGTGTGCATTTTAGTAGAGTCGAGTGAGC
Source organism: Crossaster papposus (assembly GCA_037893245.1). Classification (NCBI taxonomy): domain Eukaryota; kingdom Metazoa; phylum Echinodermata; class Asteroidea; order Velatida; family Solasteridae; genus Crossaster; species Crossaster papposus. The sequence goes on from JBAIAA010000321.1 coordinate 1,322,108, forward strand.
AGTTTTTGCCACCCGGCTTGGATATGGTGCTAGGCATTCCGTGTTCCCTCCCGAAGCGTTGGTGGTATAGCGGTTAGAATAGTTTTCTTCCAAGCAATTGACCCGGCTTCAACTCCCGGCCAACGCATTTTGTTTAATTTTTTATTTAATTTCGGTTTCTTTAAATGGTGCTCGTGCGTATTATGTATCTCAGTGCATTAACTGTGATAATTAACCAGAGTATTACGACTTACCGTATTAAGTGATTCGGCTGCAGTCGAGCCGTCTTAGGGAAATCACTCGAGTCGAGTTGAGACATAAGGGTCAGTATAGGGTCGAATAAAGTCGCAGTGTGCATTTTAGTAGAGTCGAGTGAGCAGTTTTTGCCACCCGGCTTGGATATGGTGCTAGGCATTCCGTATCCCCTCCCGAAGCGTTGGTGGTATAGCGGTTAGAATAGTTGCCTTCCAAGCAATTGACCCGGGTTCAACTCCCGGCCAACGCATTTTGTTTAATTTTGTATTTAATTTCGGTTTCTTTAAATGGTGCTCGTGCGTATTATGTGTCTCAGTGCATTAACTGTGATAATTAACCAGAGTATTACGACTTACCGTATTAAGTGATTCGGCTGCAGTCGAGCCGTCTTAGGGAAATCACTCGAGTCGAGTTGAGACATAAGGGTCAGTATAGGGTCGAATAAAGTCGCAGTGTGCATTTTAGTAGAGTCGAGTGAGCAGTTTTTGCCACCCGGCTTGGATATGGTGCTAGGCATTCCGTATCCCCTCCCGAATCGTTGGTGGTATAGCGGTTAGAATAGTTGCCTTCCAAGCAATTGACCCGGGTTCAACTCCCGGCCAACGCATTTTGTTTGATTTTGTATTTAATTTCGGTTTCTTTAAATGGTGCTCGTGCGTATTATGTATCTCATTGCATTAACTGTGATAATTAACCAGAGTATTACGACTTACCGTATTAAGTGATTCGGCTGCAGTCGAGCCGTCTTAGGGAAATCACTCGAGTCGAGTTGAGACATAAGGGTCAGTATAGGGTCGAATAAAGTCGCAGTGTGCATTTTAGTAGAGTCGAGTGAGCAGTTTTTGCCACCCGGCTTGGATATGGTGCTAGGCATTCCGTATCCCCTCCCGAGGCGTTGGTGGTATAGCGGTTAGAATAGTTGCCTTCCAAGCAATTGACCCGGCTTCAACTCCCGGCCAACGCATTTTGTTTAATTTTGTATTTAATTTCGGTTTCTGTAAATGGTGCTCGTGCGTATTATGTATCTCAGTGCATTAACTGTGATAATTAACCAGAGTATTACGACTTACCGTATTAAGTGATTCGGCTGCAGTCGAGCCGTCTTAGGGAAATCACTCGAGTCGAGTTGAGACATAAGGGTCAGTACAGGGTCGAATAAAGTCGCAGTGTGCATTTTAGTAGAGTCGAGTGAGCAGTTTTTGCCACCCGGCTTGGATATGGTGCTAGACATTCCGTATCCCCTCCCGAAGCGTTGGTGGTATAGCGGTTAGAATAGTTGCCTTCCAAGCAATTGACCCGGCTTCAACTCCCGGCCAACGCATTTTGTTTAATTTTGTATTTAATTTCGGTTTCTGTAAATGGTGCTCGTGCGTATTATGTATCTCAGTGCATTAACTGTGATAATTAACCAGAGTATTACGACTTACCGTATTAAGTGATTCGGCTGCAGTCGAGCCGTCTTAGGGAAATCACTCGAGTCGAGTTGAGACATAAGGGTCAGTATAGGGTCGAATAAAGTCGCAGTGTGCATTTTAGTAGAGTCGAGTGAGCAGTTTTTGCCACCCGGCTTGGATATGGTGCTAGACATTCCGTATCCCCTCCCGAAGCGTTGGTGGTATAGCGGTTAGAATAGTTGCCTTCCAAGCAATTGACCCGGGTTCAACTCCCGGCCAACGCATTTTTTTTAATTTTGTATTTAATTTCGGTTTCTTTAAATGGTGCTCGTGCGTATTATGTATCTCAGTGCATTAACTGTGATAATTAACCAGAGTATTACGACTTACCGTATTAAGTGATTCGGCTGCAGTCGAGCCGTCTTAGGGAAATCACTCGAGTCGAGTTGAGACATAAGGGTCAGTATAGGGTCGAATAAAGTCGCAGTGTGCATTTTAGTAGAGTCGAGTGAGCAGTTTTTGCCACCCGGCTTGGATATGGTGCTAGGCATTCCGTATCCCCTCCCGAAGCGTCGGTGGTATAGCGGTTAGAATAGTTGCCTTCCAAGCAATTGACCCGGGTTCAACTCCCGGCCAACGCATTTTGTTTAATTTTGTATTTAATTTCGGTTTCTTTAAATGGTGCTCGTGCGTATTATGTATCTCAGTGCATTAACTGTGATAATTAACCAGAGTATTACGACTTACCGTATTAAGTGATTCGGCTGCAGTCGAGCCGTCTTAGGGAAATCACTCGAGTCGAGTTGAGACATAAGGGTCAGTATAGGGTCGAATAAAGTCGCAGTGTGCATTTTAGTAGAGTCGAGTGAGCAGTTTTTGCCACCCGGCTTGGATATGGTGCTAGGCATTCCGTATCCCCTCCCGAATCGTTGGTGGTATAGCGGTTAGAATAGTTGCCTTCCAAGCAATTGACCCGGGTTCAACTCCCGGCCAACGCATTTTGTTTAATTTTGTATTTAATTTCAGTTTCTTTAAATGGTGCTCGTGCGTATTATGTATCTCAGTGCATTAACTGTGAAAATTAACCAGAGTATTACGACTTACCGTATTAAGTGATTCGGCTGCAGTCGAGCCGTCTGAGGGAAATCACTCGAGTCGAGTTGAGACATAAGGGTCAGTATAGGGTCGAATAAAGTCGCAGTGTGCATTTTAGTAGAGTCGAGTGAGCAGTTTTTGCCACCCGGCTTGGATATGGTGCTAGGCATTCCGTATCCCCTCCCGAAGCGTTGGTGGTATAGCAGTTAGAATAGTTGCCTTCCAAGCAATTGACCCGGGTTCAACTTCCGGCCAACGCATTTTGTTTAATTTTGTATTTAATTTCGGTTTCTTTAAATGGTGCTCGTGCGTATTATGTATCTCAGTGCATTAACTGTGATAATTAACCAGAGTATTACGACTTACCGTATTAAGTGATTCGGCTGCAGTCGAGCCGTCTTAGGGAAATCACTCGAGTCGAGTTGAGACATAAGGGTCAGTATAGGGTCGAATAAAGTCGCAGTGTGCATTTTAGTAGAGTCGAGTGAGCAGTTTTTGCCACCCGGCTTGGATATGGTGCTAGGCATTCCGTATCCCCTCCCGAAGCGTTGGTGGTATAGCGGTTAGAATAGTTGCCTTCCAAGCAATTGACCCGGGTTCAACTCCCGGCCAACGCATTTTGTTTAATTTTGTATTTAATTTCGGTTTCTTTAAATGGTGCTCGTGCGTATTATGTATCTCAGTGCATTAACTGTGATAATTAACCAGAGTATTACGACTTACCGTATTAAGTGATTCGGCTGCAGTCGAGCCGTCTTAGGGAAATCACTCGAGTCGAGTTGAGACATAAGGGTCAGTATAGGGTCGAATAAAGTCGCAGTGTGCATTTTAGTAGAGTCGAGTGAGCAGTTTTTGCCACCCGGCTTGGATATGGTGCTAGGCATTCCGTATCCCCTCCCGAAGCGTTGGTGGTATAGCGGTTAGAATAGTTGCCTTCCAAGCAATTGACCCGGGTTCAACTCCCGGCCAACGCATTTTGTTTAATTTTGTATTTAATTTCGGTTTCTTTAAATGGTGCTCGTCCGTATTATGTATCTCAGTGCATTAACTGTGATAATTAACCAGAGTATTACGACTTACCGTATTAAGTGATTCGGTTGCAGTCGAGCCGTCTTAGGAAAATCACTCGAGTCGAGTTGAGACATAAGGGTCAGTATAGGGTCGAATAAAGTCGCAGTGTGCATTTTAGTAGAGTCGAGTGAGCAGTGTTTGCCACCCGGCTTGGATATGGTGCTAGGCATTCCGTATCCCCTCCCGAAGCGTTGGTCGTATAGCGGTTAGAATAGTTGCCTTCCAAGCAATTGACCCGGGTTCAACTCCCGGCCAACGCATTTTGTTTAATTTTGTATTTAATTTCGGTTTCTTTAAATGGTGCTCGTGCGTATTATGTATCTCAGTGCATTAACTGTGATAATTAACCAGAGTATTACGACTTACCGTATTAAGTGATTCGGCTGCAGTCGAGCCGTCTTAGGGAAATCACTCGAGTCGAGTTGAGACATAAGGGTCAGTATAGGGTCGAATAAAGTCGCAGTGTGCATTTTAGTAGAGTCGAGTGAGCAGTTTTTGCCACCCGGCTTGGATATGGTGCAAGGCATTCCGTATCCCCTCCCGAAGCGTTGGTGGTATAGCGGTTAGAATAGTTGCCTTCCAAGCAATTGACCCGGGTTCAACTCCCGGCCAACGCATTTTGTTTAATTTTGTATTTAATTTCGGTTTCTTTAAATGGTGCTCGTGCGTATTATGTATCTCAGTGCATTAACTGTGATAATTAACCAGAGTATTACGACTTACCGTATTAAGTGATTCGGCTGCAGTCGAGCCGTCTTAGGGAAATCACTCGAGTCGAGTTGAGACATAAGGGTCAGTATAGGGTCGAATAAAGTCGCAGTGTGCATTTTAGTAGAGTCGAGTGAGCAGTTTTTGCCACCCGGCTTGGATATGGTGCTAGGCATTCCGTATCCCCTCCCGAAGCGTTGGTGGTATAGCGGTTAGAATAGTTGCCTTCCAAGCAATTGACCCGGGTTCAACTCCCGGCCAACGCATTTTGTTTAATTTTTTATTTAATTTCGGTTTCTTTAAATGGTGCTCGTGCGTATTATGTATCTCAGTGCATTAACTGTGATAATTAACCAGAGTATTACGACTTACCGTATTAAGTGATTCGGCTGCAGTCGAGCCGTCTTAGGGAAATCATTCGAGTCGAGTTGAGACATAAGGGTCAATATAGGGTCGAAAAAAGTCGCAGTGTGCATTTTAGTAGAGTCGAGTGAGCAGTTTTTGCCACCCGGCTTGGATATGGTGCTAGGCATTCCGTATCCCCTCCCGAAGCGTTGGTGGTATAGCGGTTAGAATAGTTGCCTTCCAAGCAATTGACCCGGCTTCAACTCCCGGCCAACGCATTTTGTTAAATTTTTTATTTAATTTCGGTTTCTTTAAATGGTGCTCGTGCGTATTATGTATCTCAGTGCATTAACTGTGATAATTAACCAGAGTATTACGACTTACCATATTAAGTGATTCGGCTGCAGTCGAGCCGTCTTAGGGAAATCACTCGAGTCGAGTTGAGACATAAGGGTCAGTATAGGGTCGAATAAAGTCGCAGTGTGCATTTTAGTAGAGTCGAGTGAGCAGTTTTTGCCACCCGGCTTGGATATGGTGCTAGGCATTCCGTATTCCCTCCCGAAGCGTTGGTGGTATAGCGGTTAGAATAGTTGCCTTCCAAGCAATTGACCCGGGTTCAACTCCCGGCCAACGCATTTTGTTTAATTTTGTATTTAATTTCGGTTTCTTTAAATGGTGCTCGTGCGTATTATGTATCTCAGTGCATTAACTGTGATAATTAACCAGAGTATTATGACTTACCGTATTAAGTGATTCGGCTGCAGTCGAGCCGTCTTAGGGAAATCACTCGAGTCGAGTTGAGACATAAGGGTCAGTATAGGGTCGAATAAAGTCGCAGTGTGCATTTTAGTAGAGTCGAGTGAGCAGTTTTTGCCACCCGGCTTGGATATGGTGCTAGGCATTCCGTATCCCCTCCCGAAGCGTTGGTGGTTTAGCGGTTAGAATAGTTGCCTTCCAAGCAATTGACCCGGGTTCAACTCCCGGCCAACGCATTTTGTTTAATTTTGTATTTAATTTCGGTTTCTTTAAATGGTACTCGAGTCGAGTTGAGACATAATGGTCAGTATAGGGTCGAATAAAGTCGCAGTGTGCATTTTAGTAGAGTCGAGTGAGCAGTTTTTGCCACCCGGCTTGGATATGGTGCTAGGCATTCCGTATCCCCTCCCGAAGCGTTGGTGGTATAGCGGTTAGAATAGTTGCCTTCCAAGCAATTGACCCGGGTTCAACTCCCGGCCAACGCATTTTGTTTAATTTTGTATTTAATTTCGGTTTCTTTAAATGGTGCTCGTGCGTATTATGTATCTCAGTGCATTAACTGTGATAATTAACCAGAGTATTACGACTTACCGTATTAAGTGATTCGGCTGCAGTCGAGCCGTCTTAGGGAAATCACTCGAGTCGAGTTGAGACATAAGGGTCAGTATAGGGTCGAATAAAGTCGCAGTGTGCATTTTAGTAGAGTCGAGTGAGCAGTTTTTGCCACCCGGCTTGGATATGGTGCTAGGCATTCCGTATTCCCTCCCGAAGCGTTGGTGGTATAGCGGTTATAATAGTTGCCTTCCAAGCAATTGACCCGGGTTCAACTCCCGGCCAACGCATTTTGTTTAATTTTGTATTTAATTTCGGTTTCTTTAAATGGTGCTCGTGCGTATTATGTATCTCAGTGCATTAACTGTGATAATTAACCAGAGTATTATGACTTACCGTATTAAGTGATTCGGCTGCAGTCGAGCCGTCTTAGGGAAATCACTCGAGTCGAGTTGAGACATAAGGGTCAGTATAGGGTCGAATAAAGTCGCAGTGTGCATTTTAGTAGAGTCGAGTGAGCAGTTTTTGCCACCCGGCTTGGATATGGTGCTAGGCATTCCGTATCCCCTCCCGAAGCGTTGGTGGTTTAGCGGTTAGAATAGTTGCCTTCCAAGCAATTGATCCGGGTTCAACTCCCGGCCAACGCATTTTGTTTAATTTTGTATTTAATTTCGGTTTCTTTAAATGGTGCTCGTGCGTATTATGTATCTCAGTGCATTAACTGTGATAATTAACCAGAGTATTACGACTTACCGTATTAAGTGATTCGGCTGCAGTCGAGCCGTCTTAGGGAAATCACTCGAGTCGAGTTGAGACATAAGGGTCAGTATAGGGTCGAATAAAGTCGCAGTGTGCATTTAAGTAGAGTCGAGTGAGCAGTTTTTGCCACCCGGCTTGGATATGGTGCTAGGCATTCCGTATCCCCTCCCGAAGCGTTGGTGGTATAGCGGTTAGAATAGTTGCCTTCCAAGCAATTGACCCGGCTTCAACTCCCGGCCAACGCATTTTGTTAAATTTTTTATTTAATTTCGGTTTCTTTAAATGGTGCTCGTGCGTATTATGTATCTCAGTGCATTAACTGTGATAATTAACCAGAGTATTACGACTTACCGTATTAAGTGATTCGGCTGCAGTCGAGCCGTCTTAGGGAAATCACTCGAGTCGAGTTGAGACATAAGGGTCAGTATAGGGTCGAATAAAGTCGCAGTGTGCATTTTAGTAGAGTCGAGTGAGCAGTTTTTGCCACCCGGCTTGGATATGGTGCTAGGCATTCCGTATCCCCTCCCGAAGCGTTGGTGGTTTAGCGGTTAGAATAGTTGCCTTCCAAGCAATTGACCCGGGTTCAACTCCCGGCCAACGCATTTTGTTTAATTTTGTATTTAATTTCGGTTTCTTTAAATGGTACTCGAGTCGAGTTGAGACATAAGGGTCAGTATAGGGTCGAATAAAGTCGCAGTGTGCATTTTAGTAGAGTCGAGTGAGCAGTTTTTGCCACCCGGCTTGGATATGGTGCTAGGCATTCCGTATCCCCTCCCGAAGCGTTGGTGGTATAGCGGTTAGAATAGTTGCCTTCCAAGCAATTGACCCGGGTTCAACTCCCGGCCAACGCATTTTGTTTAATTTTGTATTTAATTTCGGTTTCTTTAAATGGTGCTCGTGCGTATTATGTATCTCAGTGCATTAACTGTGATAATTAACCAGAGTATTACGACTTACCGTATTAAGTGATTCGGCTGCAGTCGAGCCGTCTTAGGGAAATCACTCGAGTCGAGTTGAGACATAAGGGTCAGTATAGGGTCGAATAAAGTCGCAGTGTGCATTTTAGTAGAGTCGAGTGAGCAGTTTTTGCCACCCGGCTTGGATATGGTGCTAGGCATTCCGTATTCCCTCCCGAAGCGTTGGTGGTATAGCGGTTAGAATAGTTGCCTTCCAAGCAATTGACCCGGGTTCAACTCCCGGCCAACGCATTTTGTTTAATTTTGTATTTAATTTCGGTTTCTTTAAATGGTGCTCGTGCGTATTATGTATCTCAGTGCATTAACTGTGATAATTAACCAGAGTATTATGACTTACCGTATTAAGTGATTCGGCTGCAGTCGAGCCGTCTTAGGGAAATCACTCGAGTCGAGTTGAGACATAAGGGTCAGTATAGGGTCGAATAAAGTCGCAGTGTGCATTTTAGTAGAGTCGAGTGAGCAGTTTTTGCCACCCGGCTTGGATATGGTGCTAGGCATTCCGTATCCCCTCCCGAAGCGTTGGTGGTTTAGCGGTTAGAATAGTTGCCTTCCAAGCAATTGATCCGGGTTCAACTCCCGGCCAACGCATTTTGTTTAATTTTGTATTTAATTTCGGTTTCTTTAAATGGTGCTCGTGCGTATTATGTATCTCAGTGCATTAACTGTGATAATTAACCAGAGTATTACGACTTACCGTATTAAGTGATTCGGCTGCAGTCGAGCCGTCTTAGGGAAATCACTCGAGTCGAGTTGAGACATAAGGGTCAGTATAGGGTCGAATAAAGTCGCAGTGTGCATTTTAGTAGAGTCGAGTGAGCAGTTTTTGCCACCCGGCTTGGATATGGTGCAAGGCATTCCGTATCCCCTCCCGAAGCGTTGGTGGTATAGCGGTTAGAATAGTTGCCTTCCAAGCAATTGACCCGGGTTCAACTCCCGGCCAACGCATTTTGTTTAATTTTGTATTTAATTTCGGTTTCTTTAAATGGTGCTCGTGCGTATTATGTATCTCAGTGCATTAACTGTGATAATTAACCAGAGTATTACGACTTACCGTATTAAGTGATTCGGCTGCAGTCGAGCCGTCTTAGGGAAATCACTCGAGTCGAGTTGAGACATAAGGGTCAGTATAGGGTCGAATAAAGTCGCAGTGTGCATTTTAGTAGAGTCGAGTGAGCAGTTTTTGCCACCCGGCTTGGACATGGTGCTAGGCATTCCGTATCCCCTCCCGAAGCGTCGGTGGTATAGCGGTTAGAATAGTTGCCTTCCAAGCAATTGACCCGGGTTCAACTCCCGGCCAACGCATTTTGTTTAATTTTGTATTTAATTTCGGTTTCTTTAAATGGTGCTCGTGCGTATTATGTATCTCAGTGCATTAACTGTGATAATTAACCAGAGTATTACGACTTACCGTATTAAGTGATTCGGCTGCAGTCGAGCCGTCTTAGGGAAATCACTCGAGTCGAGTTGAGACATAAGGGTCAGTATAGGGTCGAATAAAGTCGCAGTGTGCATTTTAGTAGAGTCGAGTGAGCAGTTTTTGCCACCCGGCTTGGATATGGTGCTAGGCATTCCGTATCCCCTCCCGAAGCGTTGGTCGTTTAGCGGTTAGAATAGTTGCCTTCCAAGCAATTGACCCGGGTTCAACTCCCGGCCAACGCATTTTGTTTAATTTTGTATTTAATTTCGGTTTCTTTAAATGGTGCTCGTGCGTATTATGTATCTCAGTGCATTAACTGTGATAATTAACCAGAGTATTACGACTTACCGTATTAAGTGATTCGGCTGCAGTCGAGCCGTCTTAGGGAAATCACTCGAGTCGAGTTGAGACATAAGGGTCAGTATAGGGTCGAATAAAGTCGCAGTGTGCATTTTAGTAGAGTCGAGTGAGCAGTTTTTGCCACCCGGCTTGGATATGGTGCAAGGCATTCCGTATCCCCTCCCGAAGCGTTGGTGGTATAGCGGTTAGAATAGTTGCCTTCCAAGCAATTGACCCGGGTTCAACTCCCGGCCAACGCATTTTGTTTAATTTTGTATTTAATTTCGGTTTCTTTAAATGGTACTCGAGTCGAGTTGAGACATAAGGGTCAGTATAGGGTCGAATAAAGTCGCAGTGTGCATTTTAGTAGAGTCGAGTGAGCAGTTTTTGCCACCCGGCTTGGATATGGTGCTAGGCATTCCGTATCCCCTCCCGAAGCGTTGGTGGTATAGCGGTTAGAATAGTTGCCTTCCAAGCAATTGACCCGGGTTCAACTCCCGGCCAACGCATTTTGTTTAATTTTGTATTTAATTTCGGTTTCTTTAAATGGTGCTCGTGCGTATTATGTATCTCAGTGCATTAACTGTGATAATTAACCAGAGTATTACGACTTACCGTATTAAGTGATTCGGCTGCAGTCGAGCCGTCTTAGGGAAATCACTCGAGTCGAGTTGAGACATAAGGGTCAGTATAGGGTCGAATAAAGTCGCAGTGTGCATTTTAGTAGAGTCGAGTGAGCAGTTTTTGCCACCCGGCTTGGATATGGTGCTAGGCATTCCGTATTCCCTCCCGAAGCGTTGGTGGTATAGCGGTTATAATAGTTGCCTTCCAAGCAATTGACCCGGGTTCAACTCCCGGCCAACGCATTTTGTTTAATTTTGTATTTAATTTCGGTTTCTTTAAATGGTGCTCGTGCGTATTATGTATCTCAGTGCATTAACTGTGATAATTAACCAGAGTATTATGACTTACCGTATTAAGTGATTCGGCTGCAGTCGAGCCGTCTTAGGGAAATCACTCGAGTCGAGTTGAGACATAAGGGTCAGTATAGGGTCGAATAAAGTCGCAGTGTGCATTTTAGTAGAGTCGAGTGAGCAGTTTTTGCCACCCGGCTTGGATATGGTGCTAGGCATTCCGTATCCCCTCCCGAAGCGTTGGTGGTTTAGCGGTTAGAATAGTTGCCTTCCAAGCAATTGATCCGGGTTCAACTCCCGGCCAACGCATTTTGTTTAATTTTGTATTTAATTTCGGTTTCTTTAAATGGTGCTCGTGCGTATTATGTATCTCAGTGCATTAACTGTGATAATTAACCAGAGTATTACGACTTACCGTATTAAGTGATTCGGCTGCAGTCGAGCCGTCTTAGGGAAATCACTCGAGTCGAGTTGAGACATAAGGGTCAGTATAGGGTCGAATAAAGTCGCAGTGTGCATTTAAGTAGAGTCGAGTGAGCAGTTTTTGCCACCCGGCTTGGATATGGTGCTAGGCATTCCGTATCCCCTCCCGAAGCGTTGGTGGTATAGCGGTTAGAATAGTTGCCTTCCAAGCAATTGACCCGGCTTCAACTCCCGGCCAACGCATTTTGTTAAATTTTTTATTTAATTTCGGTTTCTTTAAATGGTGCTCGTGCGTATTATGTATCTCAGTGCATTAACTGTGATAATTAACCAGAGTATTACGACTTACCGTATTAAGTGATTCGGCTGCAGTCGAGCCGTCTTAGGGAAATCACTCGAGTCGAGTTGAGACATAAGGGTCAGTATAGGGTCGAATAAAGTCGCAGTGTGCATTTTAGTAGAGTCGAGTGAGCAGTTTTTGCCACCCGGCTTGGATATGGTGCTAGGCATTCCGTATCCCCTCCCGAAGCGTTGGTGGTTTAGCGGTTAGAATAGTTGCCTTCCAAGCAATTGACCCGGGTTCAACTCCCGGCCAACGCATTTTGTTTAATTTTGTATTTAATTTCGGTTTCTTTAAATGGTACTCGAGTCGAGTTGAGACATAAGGGTCAGTATAGGGTCGAATAAAGTCGCAGTGTGCATTTTAGTAGAGTCGAGTGAGCAGTTTTTGCCACCCGGCTTGGATATGGTGCTAGGCATTCCGTATCCCCTCCCGAAGCGTTGGTGGTATAGCGGTTAGAATAGTTGCCTTCCAAGCAATTGACCCGGGTTCAACTCCCGGCCAACGCATTTTGTTTAATTTTGTATTTAATTTCGGTTTCTTTAAATGGTGCTCGTGCGTATTATGTATCTCAGTGCATTAACTGTGATAATTAACCAGAGTATTACGACTTACCGTATTAAGTGATTCGGCTGCAGTCGAGCCGTCTTAGGGAAATCACTCGAGTCGAGTTGAGACATAAGGGTCAGTATAGGGTCGAATAAAGTCGCAGTGTGCATTTTAGTAGAGTCGAGTGAGCAGTTTTTGCCACCCGGCTTGGATATGGTGCTAGGCATTCCGTATTCCCTCCCGAAGCGTTGGTGGTATAGCGGTTAGAATAGTTGCCTTCCAAGCAATTGACCCGGGTTCAACTCCCGGCCAACGCATTTTGTTTAATTTTGTATTTAATTTCGGTTTCTTTAAATGGTGCTCGTGCGTATTATGTATCTCAGTGCATTAACTGTGATAATTAACCAGGGTATTATGACTTACCGTATTAAGTGATTCGGCTGCAGTCGAGCCGTCTTAGGGAAATCACTCGGGTCGAGTTGAGACATAAGGGTCAGTATAGGGTCGAATAAAGTCGCAGTGTGCATTTTAGTAGAGTCGAGTGAGCAGTTTTTGCCACCCGGCTTGGATATGGTGCTAGGCATTCCGTATCCCCTCCCGAAGCGTTGGTGGTTTAGCGGTTAGAATAGTTGCCTTCCAAGCAATTGATCCGGGTTCAACTCCCGGCCAACGCATTTTGTTTAATTTTGTATTTAATTTCGGTTTCTTTAAATGGTGCTCGTGCGTATTATGTATCTCAGTGCATTAACTGTGATAATTAACCAGAGTATTACGACTTACCGTATTAAGTGATTCGGCTGCAGTCGAGCCGTCTTAGGGAAATCACTCGAGTCGAGTTGAGACATAAGGGTCAGTATAGGGTCGAATAAAGTCGCAGTGTGCATTTTAGTAGAGTCGAGTGAGCAGTTTTTGCCACCCGGCTTGGATATGGTGCAAGGCATTCCGTATCCCCTCCCGAAGCGTTGGTGGTATAGCGGTTAGAATAGTTGCCTTCCAAGCAATTGACCCGGGTTCAACTCCCGGCCAACGCATTTTGTTTAATTTTGTATTTAATTTCGGTTTCTTTAAATGGTGCTCGTGCGTATTATGTATCTCAGTGCATTAACTGTGATAATTAACCAGAGTATTACGACTTACCGTATTAAGTGATTCGGCTGCAGTCGAGCCGTCTTAGGGAAATCACTCGAGTCGAGTTGAGACATAAGGGTCAGTATAGGGTCGAATAAAGTCGCAGTGTGCATTTTAGTAGAGTCGAGTGAGCAGTTTTTGCCACCCGGCTTGGACATGGTGCTAGGCATTCCGTATCCCCTCCCGAAGCGTCGGTGGTATAGCGGTTAGAATAGTTGCCTTCCAAGCAATTGACCCGGGTTCAACTCCCGGCCAACGCATTTTGTTTAATTTTGTATTTAATTTCGGTTTCTTTAAATGGTGCTCGTGCGTATTATGTATCTCAGTGCATTAACTGTGATAATTAACCAGAGTATTACGACTTACCGTATTAAGTGATTCGGCTGCAGTCGAGCCGTCTTAGGGAAATCACTCGAGTCGAGTTGAGACATAAGGGTCAGTATAGGGTCGAATAAAGTCGCAGTGTGCATTTTAGTAGAGTCGAGTGAGCAGTTTTTGCCACCCGGCTTGGATATGGTGCTAGGCATTCCGTATCCCCTCCCGAAGCGTTGGTCGTTTAGCGGTTAGAATAGTTGCCTTCCAAGCAATTGACCCGGGTTCAACTCCCGGCCAACGCATTTTGTTTAATTTTGTATTTAATTTCGGTTTCTTTAAATGGTGCTCGTGCGTATTATGTATCTCAGTGCATTAACTGTGATAATTAACCAGAGTATTACGACTTACCGTATTAAGTGATTCGGCTGCAGTCGAGCCGTCTTAGGGAAATCACTCGAGTCGAGTTGAGACATAAGGGTCAGTATAGGGTCGAATAAAGTCGCAGTGTGCATTTTAGTAGAGTCGAGTGAGCAGTTTTTGCCACCCGGCTTGGATATGGTGCAAGGCATTCCGTATCCCCTCCCGAAGCGTTGGTGGTATAGCGGTTAGAATAGTTGCCTTCCAAGCAATTGACCCGGGTTCAACTCCCGGCCAACGCATTTTGTTTAATTTTGTATTTAATGTCGGTTTCTTTAAATGGTGCTCGTGCGTATTATGTATCTCAGTGCATTAACTGTGATAATTAACCAGAGTATTACGACTTACCGTATTAAGTGATTCGGCTGCAGTCGAGCCGTCTTAGGGAAATCACTCGAGTCGAGTTGAGACATAAGGGTCAGTATAGGGTCGAATAAAGTCGCAGTGTGCATTTTAGTAGAGTCGAGTGAGCAGTTTTTGCCACCCGGCTTGGACATGGTGCTAGGCATTCCGTATCCCCTCCCGAAGCGTCGGTGGTATAGCGGTTAGAATAGTTGCCTTCCAAGCAATTGACCCGGGTTCAACTCCCGGCCAACGCATTTTGTTTAATTTTGTATTTAATTTCGGTTTCTTTAAATGGTGCTCGTGCGTATTATGTATCTCAGTGCATTAACTGTGATAATTAACCAGAGTATTACGACTTACCGTATTAAGTGATTCGGCTGCAGTCGAGCCGTCTTAGGGAAATCACTCGAGTCGAGTTGAGACATAAGGGTCAGTATAGGGTCGAATAAAGTCGCAGTGTGCATTTTAGTAGAGTCGAGTGAGCAGTTTTTGCCACCCGGCTTGGATATGGTGCTAGGCATTCCGTATCCCCTCCCGAAGCGTTGGTCGTTTAGCGGTTAGAATAGTTGCCTTCCAAGCAATTGACCCGGGTTCAACTCCCGGCCAACGCATTTTGTTTAATTTTGTATTTAATTTCGGTTTCTTTAAATGGTGCTCGTGCGTATTATGTATCTCAGTGCATTAACTGTGATAATTAACCAGAGTATTACGACTTACCGTATTAAGTGATTCGGCTGCAGTCGAGCCGTCTTAGGGAAATCACTCGAGTCGAGTTGAGACATAAGGGTCAGTATAGGGTCGAATAAAGTCGCAGTGTGCATTTTAGTAGAGTCGAGTGAGCAGTTTTTGCCACCCGGCTTGGATATGGTGCAAGGCATTCCGTATCCCCTCCCGAAGCGTTGGTGGTATAGCGGTTAGAATAGTTGCCTTCCAAGCAATTGACCCGGGTTCAACTCCCGGCCAACGCATTTTGTTTAATTTTGTATTTAATGTCGGTTTCTTTAAATGGTGCTCGTGCGTATTATGTATCTCAGTGCATTAACTGTGATAATTAACCAGAGTATTACGACTTACCGTATTAAGTGATTCGGCTGCAGTCGAGCCGTCTTAGGGAAATCACTCGAGTCGAGTTGAGACATAAGGGTCAGTATAGGGTCGAATAAAGTCGCAGTGTGCATTTTAGTAGAGTCGAGTGAGCAGTTTTTGCCACCCGGCTTGGATATGGTGCAAGGCATTCCGTATCCCCTCCCGAAGCGTTGGTGGTATAGCGGTTAGAATAGTTGCCTTCCAAGCAATTGACCCGGGTTCAACTCCCGGCCAACGCATTTTGTTTAATTTTTTATTTAATTTCGGTTTCTTTAAATGGTGCTCGTGCGTATTATGTATCTCAGTGCATTAACTGTGATAATTAACCAGAGTATTACGACTTACCGTATTAAGTGATTCGGCTGCAGTCGAGCCGTCTTAGGGAAATCATTCGAGTCGAGTTGAGACATAAGGGTCAGTATAGGGTCGAATAAAGTCGCAGTGTGCATTTTAGTAGAGTCGAGTGAGCAGTTTTTGCCACCCGGCTTGGATATGGTGCTAGGCATTCCGTATCCCCTCCCGAAGCGTTGGTGGTATAGCGGTTAGAATAGTTGCCTTCCAAGCAATTGACCCGGCTTCAACTCCCGGCCAACGCATTTTGTTAAATTTTTTATTTAATTTCGGTTTCTTTAAATGGTGCTCGTGCGTATTATGTATCTCAGTGCATTAACTGTGATAATTAACCAGAGTATTACGACTTACCGTATTAAGTGATTCGGCTGCAGTCGAGCCGTCTTAGGGAAATCACTCGAGTCGAGTTGAGACATAAGGGTCAGTATAGGGTCGAATAAAGTCGCAGTGTGCATTTTAGTAGAGTCGAGTGAGCAGTTTTTGCCACCCGGCTTGGATATGGTGCTAGGCATTCCGTATTCCCTCCCGAAGCGTTGGTGGTATAGCGGTTAGAATAGTTGCCTTCCAAGCAATTGACCCGGGTTCAACTCCCGGCCAACGCATTTTGTTTAATTTTGTATTTAATTTCGGTTTCTTTAAATGGTGCTCGTGCGTATTATGTATCTCAGTGCATTAACTGTGATAATTAACCAGAGTATTATGACTTACCGTATTAAGTGATTCGGCTGCAGTCGAGCCGTCTTAGGGAAATCACTCGAGTCGAGTTGAGACATAAGGGTCAGTATAGGGTCGAATAAAGTCGCAGTGTGCATTTTAGTAGAGTCGAGTGAGCAGTTTTTGCCACCCGGCTTGGATATGGTGCTAGGCATTCCGTATCCCCTCCCGAAGCGTTGGTGGTTTAGCGGTTAGAATAGTTGCCTTCCAAGCAATTGACCCGGGTTCAACTCCCGGCCAACGCATTTTGTTTAATTTTGTATTTAATTTCGGTTTCTTTAAATGGTACTCGAGTCGAGTTGAGACATAAGGGTCAGTATAGGGTCGAATAAAGTCGCAGTGTGCATTTTAGTAGAGTCGAGTGAGCAGTTTTTGCCACCCGGCTTGGATATGGTGCTAGGCATTCCGTATCCCCTCCCGAAGCGTTGGTGGTATAGCGGTTAGAATAGTTGCCTTCCAAGCAATTGACCCGGGTTCAACTCCCGGCCAACGCATTTTGTTTAATTTTGTATTTAATTTCGGTTTCTTTAAATGGTGCTCGTGCGTATTATGTATCTCAGTGCATTAACTGTGATAATTAACCAGAGTATTACGACTTACCGTATTAAGTGATTCGGCTGCAGTCGAGCCGTCTTAGGGAAATCACTCGAGTCGAGTTGAGACATAAGGGTCAGTATAGGGTCGAATAAAGTCGCAGTGTGCATTTTAGTAGAGTCGAGTGAGCAGTTTTTGCCACCCGGCTTGGATATGGTGCTAGGCATTCCGTATTCCCTCCCGAAGCGTTGGTGGTATAGCGGTTAGAATAGTTGCCTTCCAAGCAATTGACCCGGGTTCAACTCCCGGCCAACGCATTTTGTTTAATTTTGTATTTAATTTCGGTTTCTTTAAATGGTGCTCGTGCGTATTATGTATCTCAGTGCATTAACTGTGATAATTAACCAGAGTATTATGACTTACCGTATTAAGTGATTCGGCTGCAGTCGAGCCGTCTTAGGGAAATCACTCGAGTCGAGTTGAGACATAAGGGTCAGTATAGGGTCGAATAAAGTCGCAGTGTGCATTTTAGTAGAGTCGAGTGAGCAGTTTTTGCCACCCGGCTTGGATATGGTGCTAGGCATTCCGTATCCCCTCCCGAAGCGTTGGTGGTTTAGCGGTTAGAATAGTTGCCTTCCAAGCAATTGACCCGGGTTCAACTCCCGGCCAACGCATTTTGTTTAATTTTGTATTTAATTTCGGTTTCTTTAAATGGTGCTCGTGCGTATTATGTATCTCAGTGCATTAACTGTGATAATTAACCAGAGTATTACGACTTACCGTATTAAGTGATTCGGCTGCAGTCGAGCCGTCTTAGGGAAATCACTCGAGTCGAGTTGAGACATAAGGGTCAGTATAGGGTCGAATAAAGTCGCAGTGTGCATTTTAGTAGAGTCGAGTGAGCAGTTTTTGCCACCCGGCTTGGATATGGTGCAAGGCATTCCGTATCCCCTCCCGAAGCGTTGGTGGTATAGCGGTTAGAATAGTTGCCTTTCAAGCAATTGACCCGGGTTCAACTCCCGGCCAACGCATTTTGTTTAATTTTGTATTTAATTTCGGTTTCTTTAAATGGTGCTCGTGCGTATTATGTATCTCAGTGCATTAACTGTGATAATTAACCAGAGTATTACGACTTACCGTATTAAGTGATTCGGCTGCAGTCGAGCCGTCTTAGGGAAATCACTCGAGTCGAGTTGAGACATAAGGGTCAGTATAGGGTCGAATAAAGTCGCAGTGTGCATTTTAGTAGAGTCGAGTGAGCAGTTTTTGCCACCCGGCTTGGATATGGTGCTAGGCATTCCGTATCCCCTCCCGAAGCGTTGGTGGTATAGCGGTTAGAATAGTTGCCTTCCAAGCAATTGACCCGGGTTGAACTCCCGGCCAACGCATTTTGTTTATTTTTTTATTTAATTTCGGTTTCTTTAAATGGTGCTCGTGCGTATTATGTATCTCAGTGCATTAACTGTGATAATTAACCAGAGTATTACGACTTACCGTATTAAGTGATTCGGCTGCAGTCGAGCCGTCTTAGGGAAATCATTCGAGTCGAGTTGAGACATAAGGGTCAGTATAGGGTCGAATAAAGTCGCAGTGTGCATTTTAGTAGAGTCGAGTGAGCAGTTTTTGCCACCCGGCTTGGATATGGTGCTAGGCATTCCGTATCCCCTCCCGAAGCGTTGGTGATATAGCGGTTAGAATAGTTGCCTTCCAAGCAATTGACCCGGCTTCAACTCCCGGCCAACGCATTTTGTTTAATTTTTTATTTAATTTCGGTTTCTTTAAATGGTGCTCGTGCGTATTATGTATCTCAGTGCATTAACTGTGATAATTAACCAGAGTATTACGACTTACCGTATTAAGTGATTCGGCTGCAGTCGAGCCGTCTGAGGGAAATCACTCGAGTCGAGTTGAGACATAAGGGTCAGTATAGGGTCGAATAAAGTCGCAGTGTGCATTTTAGTAGAGTCGAGTGAGCAGTTTTTGCCACCCGGCTTGGATATGGTGCTAGGCATTCCGTATCCCCTCCCGAAGCGTTGGTGGTATAGCGGTTAGAATAGTTGCCTTCCAAGCAATTGACCCGGGTTCAACTCCCGGCCAACGCATTTTGTTTAATTTTGTATTTAATTTCGGTTTCTTTAAATGGTGCTCGTGCGTATTATGTATCTCAGTGCATTAACTGTGATAATTAACCAGAGTATTATGACTTACCGTATTAAGTGATTCGGCTGCAGTCGAGCCGTCTTAGGGAAATCACTCGAGTCGAGTTGAGACATAAGGGTCAGTATAGGGTCAAATAAAGTCGCAGTGTGCATTTTAGTAGAGTCGAGTGAGCAGTTTTTGCCACCCGGCTTGGATATGGTGCTAGGCATTCCGTATCCCCTCCCGAAGCGTTGGTGGTTTAGCGGTTAGAATAGTTGCCTTCCAAGCAATTGACCCGGGTTCAACTCCCGGCCAACGCATTTTGTTTAATTTTGTATTTAATTTCGGTTTCTTTAAATGGTACTCGAGTCGAGTTGAGACATAAGGGTCAGTATAGGGTCGAATAAAGTCGCAGTGTGCATTTTAGTAGAGTCGAGT
Source organism: Crossaster papposus (assembly GCA_037893245.1). Lineage (NCBI taxonomy): Eukaryota > Metazoa > Echinodermata > Asteroidea > Velatida > Solasteridae > Crossaster > Crossaster papposus. Next base: position 1,341,448 of record JBAIAA010000321.1, read on the forward strand.
GAGCAGTTTTTGCCACCCGGCTTGGATATGGTGCTAGGCATTCCGTATCCCCTCCCGAAGCGTTGGTGGTATAGCGGTTAGAATAGTTGCCTTCCAAGCAATTGACCCGGGTTCAACTCCCGGCCAACGCATTTTGTTTAATTTTGTATTTAATTTCGGTTTCTTTAAATGGTGCTCGTGCGTATTATGTATCTCAGTGCATTAACTGTGATAATTAACCAGAGTATTACGACTTACCGTATTAAGTGATTCGGCTGCAGTCGAGCCGTCTTAGGGAAATCACTCGAGTCGAGTTGAGACATAAGGGTCAGTATAGGGTCGAATAAAGTCGCAGTGTGCATTTTAGTAGAGTCGAGTGAGCAGTTTTTGCCACCCGGCTTGGATATGGTGCTAGGCATTCCGTATTCCCTCCCGAAGCGTTGGTGGTATAGCGGTTAGAATAGTTGCCTTCCAAGCAATTGACCCGGGTTCAACTCCCGGCCAACGCATTTTGTTTAATTTTGTATTTAATTTCGGTTTCTTTAAATGGTGCTCGTGCGTATTATGTATCTCAGTGCATTAACTGTGATAATTAACCAGAGTATTATGACTTACCGTATTAAGTGATTCGGCTGCAGTCGAGCCGTCTTAGGGAAATCACTCAAGTCGAGTTGAGACATAAGGGTCAGTATAGGGTCGAATAAAGTCGCAGTGTGCATTTTAGTAGAGTCGAGTGAGCAGTTTTTGCCACCCGGCTTGGATATGGTGCTAGGCATTCCGTATCCCCTCCCGAAGCGTTGGTGGTTTAGCGGTTAGAATAGTTGCCTTCCAAGCAATTGACCCGGGTTCAACTCCCGGCCAACGCATTTTGTTTAATTTTGTATTTAATTTCGGTTTCTTTAAATGGTACTCGAGTCGAGTTGAGACATAAGGGTCAGTATAGGGTCGAATAAAGTCGCAGTGTGCATTTTAGTAGAGTCGAGTGAGCAGTTTTTGCCACCCGGCTTGGATATGGTGCTAGGCATTCCGTATCCCCTCCCGAAGCGTTGGTGGTATAGCGGTTAGAATAGTTGCCTTCCAAGCAATTGACCCGGGTTCAACTCCCGGCCAACGCATTTTGTTTAATTTTGTATTTAATTTCGGTTTCTTTAAATGGTGCTCGTGCGTATTATGTATCTCAGTGCATTAACTGTGATAATTAACCAGAGTATTACGACTTACCGTATTAAGTGATTCGGCTGCAGTCGAGCCGTCTTAGGGAAATCACTCGAGTCGAGTTGAGACATAAGGGTCAGTATAGGGTCGAATAAAGTCGCAGTGTGCATTGTAGTAGAGTCGAGTGAGCAGTTTTTGCCACCCGGCTTGGATATGGTGCTAGGCATTCCGTATCCCCTCCCGAATCGTTGGTGGTATAGCGGTTAGAATAGTTGCCTTCCAAGCAATTGACCCGGGTTCAACTCCCGGCCAACGCATTTTGTTTAATTTTGTATTTAATTTCGGTTTCTTTAAATGGTGCTCGTGCGTATTATGTATCTCAGTGCATTAACTGTGATAATTAACCAGAGTATTACGACTTACCGTATTAAGTGATTCGGCTGCAGTCGAGCCGTCTTAGGGAAATCACTCGAGTCGAGTTGAGACATAAGGGTCAGTATAGGGTCGAATAAAGTCGCAGTGTGCATTTTAGTAGAGTCGAGTGAGCAGTTTTTGCCACCCGGCTTGGATATGGTGCTAGGCATTCCGTATCCCCTCCCGAAGCGTTGGTGGTATAGCGGTTAGAATAGTTGCCTTCCAAGCAATTGACCCGGGTTCAACTCCCGGCCAACGCATTTTGTTTAATTGTGTATTTAATTTCGGTTTCTTTAAATGGTGCTCGTGCGTATTATGTATCTCAGTGCATTAACTGTGATAATTAACCAGAGTATTACGACTTACCGTATTAAGTGATTCGGCTGCAGTCGAGCCGTCTTAGGGAAATCACTCGAGTCGAGTTGAGACATAAGGGTCAGTATAGGGTCGAATAAAGTCGCAGTGTGCATTTTAGTAGAGTCGAGTGAGCAGTTTTTGCCACCCGGCTTGGATATGGTGCTAGGCATTCCGTATCCCCTCCCGAAACGTTGGTGGTATAGCGGTTAGAATAGTTGCCTTCCAAGCAATTGACCCGGGTTCAACTCCCGGCCAACGCATTTTGTTTAATTTTGTATTTAATTTCGGTTTCTTTAAATGGTGCTCGTGCGTATTATGTATCTCAGTGCATTAACTGTGATAATTAACCAGAGTATTACGACTTACCGTATTAAGTGATTCGGCTGCAGTCGATCCGTCTTAGGGAAATCACTCGAGTCGAGTTGAGACATAAGGGTCAGTATAGGGTCGAATAAAGTCGCAGTGTGCATTTTAGTAGAGTCGAGTGAGCAGTTTTTGCCACCCGGCTTGGATATGGTGCTAGGCATTCCGTATCCCCTCCCGAAGCGTTGGTGGTATAGCGGTTAGAATAGTTGCCTTCCAAGCAATTGACCCGGGTTCAACTCCCGGCCAACGCATTTTGTTAAATTTTTTATTTAATTTCGGTTTCTTTAAATGGTGCTCGTGCGTATTATGTATCTCAGTGCATTAACTGTGATAATTAACCAGAGTATTACGACTTACCGTATTAAGTGATTCGGCTGCAGTCGAGCCGTCTTAGGGAAATCACTCGAGTCGAGTTGAGACATAAGGGTCAGTATAGGGTCGAATAAAGTCGCAGTGTGCATTTTAGTAGAGTCGAGTGAGCAGTTTTTGCCACCCGGCTTGGATATGGTGCTAGGCATTCCGTATCCCCTCCCGAAGCGTTGGTGGTATAGCGGTTAGAATAGTTGCCTTCCAAGCAATTGACCCGGGTTCAACTCCCGGCCAACGCATTTTGTTTAATTTTGTATTTAATTTCGGTTTCTTTAAATGGTGCTCGTGCGTATTATGTATCTCAGTGCATTAACTGTGATAATTAACCAGAGTATTACGACTTACCGTATTAAGTGATTCGGCTGCAGTCGAGCCGTCTTAGGGAAATCACTCGAGTCGAGTTGAGACATAAGGGTCAGTATAGGGTCGAATAAAGTCGCAGTGTGCATTTTAGTAGAGTCGAGTGAGCAGTTTTTGCCACCCGGCTTGGATATGGTGCTAGGCATTCCGTATCCCCTCCCGAATCGTTGGTGGTATAGCGGTTAGAATAGTTGCCTTCCAAGCAATTGACCCGGGTTCAACTCCCGGCCAACGCATTTTGTTTAATTTTGTATTTAATTTCGGTTTCTTTAAATGGTGCTCGTGCGTATTATGTATCTCAGTGCATTAACTGTGATAATTAACCAGAGTATTACGACTTACCGTATTAAGTGATTCGGCTGCAGTCGAGCCGTCTTAGGGAAATCACTCGAGTCGAGTTGAGACATAAGGGTCAGTATAGGGTCGAATAAAGTCGCAGTGTGCATTGTAGTAGAGTCGAGTGAGCAGTTTTTGCCACCCGGCTTGGATATGGTGCTAGGCATTCCGTATCCCCTCCCGAATCGTTGGTGGTATAGCGGTTAGAATAGTTGCCTTCCAAGCAATTGACCCGGGTTCAACTCCCGGCCAACGCATTTTGTTTAATTTTGTATTTAATTTCGGTTTCTTTAAATGGTGCTCGTGCGTATTATGTATCTCAGTGCATTAACTGTGATAATTAACCAGAGTATTACGACTTACCGTATTAAGTGATTCGGCTGCAGTCGAGCCGTCTTAGGGAAATCACTCGAGTCGAGTTGAGACATAAGGGTCAGTATAGGGTCGAATAAAGTCGCAGTGTGCATTTTAGTAGAGTCGAGTGAGCAGTTTTTGCCACCCGGCTTGGATATGGTGCTAGGCATTCCGTATCCCCTCCCGAAGCGTTGGTGGTATAGCGGTTAGAATAGTTGCCTTCCAAGCAATTGACCCGGGTTCAACTCCCGGCCAACGCATTTTGTTTAATTTTGTATTTAATTTCGGTTTCTTTAAATGGTGCTCGTGCGTATTATGTATCTCAGTGCATTAACTGTGATAATTAACCAGAGAATTACGACTTACCGTATTAAGTGATTCGGCTGCAGTCGAGCCGTCTTAGGGAAATCACTCGAGTCGAGTTGAGACATAAGGGTCAGTATAGGGTCGAATAAAGTCGCAGTGTGCATTTTAGTAGAGTCGAGTGAGCAGTTTTTGCCACCCGGCTTGGATATGGTGCTAGGCATTCCGTATCCCCTCCCGAAGCGTTGGTGGTATAGCGGTTAGAATAGTTGCCTTCCAAGCAATTGACCCGGGTTCAACTCCCGGCCAACGCATTTTGTTTAATTTTGTATTTAATTTCGGTTTCTTTAAATGGTGCTCGTGCGTATTATGTATCTCAGTGCATTAACTGTGATAATTAACCAGAGTATTACGACTTACCGTGTTAAGTGATTCGGCTGCAGTCGAGCCGTCTGAGGGAAATCACTCGAGTCGAGTTGAGACATAAGGGTCAGTATAGGGTCGAATAAAGTCGCAGTGTGCATTTTAGTAGAGTCGAGTGAGCAGTTTTTGCCACCCGGCTTGGATATGGTGCTAGGCATTCCGTATCCCCTCCCGAAGCGTTGGTGGTATAGCGGTTAGAATAGTTGCCTTCCAAGCAATTGACCCGGGTTCAACTCCCGGCCAACGCATTTTGTTTAATTTTGTATTTAATTTCGGTTTCTTTAAATGGTGCTCGTGCGTATTATGTATCTCAGTGCATTAACTGTGATAATTAACCAGAGTATTACGACTTACCGTATTAAGTGATTCGGCTGCAGTCGAGCCGTCTTAGGGAAATCACTCGAGTCGAGTTGAGACATAAGGGTCAGTATAGGGTCGAATAAAGTCGCAGTGTGCATTTTAGTAGAGTCGAGTGAGCAGTTTTTGCCACCCGGCTTGGATATGGTGCTAGGCATTCCGTATCCCCTCCCGAAACGTTGGTGGTATAGCGGTTAGAATAGTTGCCTTCCAAGCAATTGACCCGGGTTCAACTCCCGGCCAACGCATTTTGTTTAATTTTGTATTTAATTTCGGTTTCTTTAAATGGTGCTCGTGCGTATTATGTATCTCAGTGCATTAACTGTGATAATTAACCAGAGTATTACGACTTACCGTATTAAGTGATTCGGCTGCAGTCGAGCCGTCTTAGGGAAATCACTCGAGTCGAGTTGAGACATAAGGGTCAGTATAGGGTCGAATAAAGTCGCAGTGTGCATTTTAGTAGAGTCGAGTGAGCAGTTTTTGCCACCCGGCTTGGATATGGTGCTAGGCATTCCGTATCCCCTCCCGAAGCGTTGGTGGTATAGCGGTTAGAATAGTTGCCTTCCAAGCAATTGACCCGGGTTCAACTCCCGGCCAACGCATTTTGTTAAATTTTTTATTTAATTTCGGTTTCTTTAAATGGTGCTCGTGCGTATTATGTATCTCAGTGCATTAACTGTGATAATTAACCAGAGTATTACGACTTACCGTATTAAGTGATTCGGCTGCAGTCGAGCCGTCTTAGGGAAATCACTCGAGTCGAGTTGAGACATAAGGGTCAGTATAGGGTCGAATAAAGTCGCAGTGTGCATTTTAGTAGAGTCGAGTGAGCAGTTTTTGCCACCCGGCTTGGATATGGTGCTAGGCATTCCGTATCCCCTCCCGAAGCGTTGGTGGTATAGCGGTTAGAATAGTTGCCTTCCAAGCAATTGACCCGGGTTCAACTCCCGGCCAACGCATTTTGTTTAATTTTGTATTTAATTTCGGTTTCTTTAAATGGTGCTCGTGCGTATTATGTATCTCAGTGCATTAACTGTGATAATTAACCAGAGTATTACGACTTACCGTGTTAAGTGATTCGGCTGCAGTCGAGCCGTCTGAGGGAAATCACTCGAGTCGAGTTGAGACATAAGGGTCAGTATAGGGTCGAATAAAGTCGCAGTGTGCATTTTAGTAGAGTCGAGTGAGCAGTTTTTGCCACCCGGCTTGGATATGGTGCTAGGCATTCCGTATCCCCTCCCGAAGCGTTGGTGGTATAGCGGTTAGAATAGTTGCCTTCCAAGCAATTGACCCGGGTTCAACTCCCGGCCAACGCATTTTGTTTAATTTTGTATTTAATTTCGGTTTCTTTAAATGGTGCTCGTGCGTATTATGTATCTCAGTGCATTAACTGTGATAATTAACCAGAGTATTACGACTTACCGTATTAAGTGATTCGGCTGCAGTCGAGCCGTCTTAGGGAAATCACTCGAGTCGAGTTGAGACATAAGGGTCAGTATAGGGTCGAATAAAGTCGCAGTGTGCATTTTAGTAGAGTCGAGTGAGCAGTTTTTGCCACCCGGCTTGGATATGGTGCTAGGCATTCCGTAACCCCTCCCGAAGCGTTGGTGGTATAGCGGTTAGAATAGTTGCCTTCCAAGCAATTGACCCGGGTTCAACTCCCGGCCAACGCATTTTGTTTAATTTTGTATTTAATTTCGGTTTCTTTAAATGGTGCTCGTGCGTATTATGTATCTCAGTGCATTAACTGTGATAATTAACCAGAGTATTACGACTTACCGTATTAAGTGATTCGGCTGCAGTCGAGCCGTCTTAGGGAAATCACTCGAGTCGAGTTGAGACATAAGGGTCAGTATAGGGTCGAATAAAGTCGCAGTGTGCATTTTAGTAGAGTCAGTGAGCAGTTTTTGCCACCCGGCTTGGATATGGTGCTAGGCATTCCGTAACCCCTCCCGAAGCGTTGGTGGTATAGCGGTTAGAATAGTTGCCTTCCAAGCAATTGACCCGGGTTCAACTCCCGGCCAACGCATTTTGTTTAATTTTGTATTTAATTTCGGTTTCTTTAAATGGTGCTCGTGCGTATTATGTATCTCAGTGCATTAACTGTGATAATTAACCAGAGTATTACGACTTACCGTATTAAGTGATTCGGCTGCAGTCGAGCCGTCTTAGGGAAATCACTCGAGTCCAGTTGAGACATAAGGGTCAGTATAGGGTTGAATAAAGTCGCAGTGTGCATTTTAGTAGAGTCGAGTGAGCAGTTTTTGCCACCCGGCTTGGATATGGTGCTAGGCATTCCGTATCCCCTCCCGAAGCGTTGGTGGTATAGCGGTTAGAATAGTTGCCTTCCAAGCAATTGACCCGGGTTCAACTCCCGGCCAACGCATTTTGTTTAATTTTGTATTTAATTTCGGTTTCTTTAAATGGTGCTCGTGCGTATTATGTATCTCAGTGCATTAACTGTGATAATTAACCAGAGTATTACGACTTACCGTATTAAGTGATTCGGCTGCAGTCGAGCCGTCTTAGGGAAATCACTCGAGTCGAGTTGAGACATAAGGGTCAGTATAGGGTCGAATAAAGTCGCAGTGTGCATTTTAGTAGAGTCGAGTGAGCAGTTTTTGCCACCCGGCTTGGATATGGTGCTAGGCATTCCGTATCCCCTCCCGAAACGTTGGTGGTATAGCGGTTAGAATAGTTGCCTTCCAAGCAATTGACCCGGGTTCAACTCCCGGCCAACGCATTTTGTTTAATTTTGTATTTAATTTCGGTTTCTTTAAATGGTGCTCGTGCGTATTATGTATCTCAGTGCATTAACTGTGATAATTAACCAGAGTATTACGACTTACCGTATTAAGTGATTCGGCTGCAGTCGAGCCGTCTTAGGGAAATCACTCGAGTCGAGTTGAGACATAAGGGTCAGTATAGGGTCGAATAAAGTCGCAGTGTGCATTTTAGTAGAGTCGAGTGAGCAGTTTTTGCCACCCGGCTTGGATATGGTGCTAGGCATTCCGTATCCCCTCCCGAAGCGTTGGTGGTATAGCGGTTAGAATAGTTGCCTTCCAAGCAATTGACCCGGGTTCAACTCCCGGCCAACGCATTTTGTTAAATTTTTTATTTAATTTCGGTTTCTTTAAATGGTGCTCGTGCGTATTATGTATCTCAGTGCATTAACTGTGATAATTAACCAGAGTATTACGACTTACCGTATTAAGTGATTCGGCTGCAGTCGAGCCGTCTTAGGGAAATCACTCGAGTCGAGTTGAGACATAAGGGTCAGTATAGGGTCGAATAAAGTCGCAGTGTGCATTTTAGTAGAGTCGAGTGAGCAGTTTTTGCCACCCGGCTTGGATATGGTGCTAGGCATTCCGTATCCCCTCCCGAATCGTTGGTGGTATAGCGGTTAGAATAGTTGCCTTCCAAGCAATTGACCCGGGTTCAACTCCCGGCCAACGCATTTTGTTTAATTTTGTATTTAATTTCGGTTTCTTTAAATGGTGCTCGTGCGTATTATGTATCTCAGTGCATTAACTGTGATAATTAACCAGAGTATTACGACTTACCGTATTAAGTGATTCGGCTGCAGTCGAGCCGTCTTAGGGAAATCACTCGAGTCGAGTTGAGACATAAGGGTCAGTATAGGGTCGAATAAAGTCGCAGTGTGCATTGTAGTAGAGTCGAGTGAGCAGTTTTTGCCACCCGGCTTGGATATGGTGCTAGGCATTCCGTATCCCCTCCCGAATCGTTGGTGGTATAGCGGTTAGAATAGTTGCCTTCCAAGCAATTGACCCGGGTTCAACTCCCGGCCAACGCATTTTGTTTAATTTTGTATTTAATTTCGGTTTCTTTAAATGGTGCTCGTGCGTATTATGTATCTCAGTGCATTAACTGTGATAATTAACCAGAGTATTACGACTTACCGTATTAAGTGATTCGGCTGCAGTCGAGCCGTCTTAGGGAAATCACTCGAGTCGAGTTGAGACATAAGGGTCAGTATAGGGTCGAATAAAGTCGCAGTGTGCATTTTAGTAGAGTCGAGTGAGCAGTTTTTGCCACCCGGCTTGGATATGGTGCTAGGCATTCCGTATCCCCTCCCGAAGCGTTGGTGGTATAGCGGTTAGAATAGTTGCCTTCCAAGCAATTGACCCGGGTTCAACTCCCGGCCAACGCATTTTGTTTAATTTTGTATTTAATTTCGGTTTCTTTAAATGGTGCTCGTGCGTATTATGTATCTCAGTGCATTAACTGTGATAATTAACCAGAGTATTACGACTTACCGTATTAAGTGATTCGGCTGCAGTCGAGCCGTCTGAGGGAAATCACTCGAGTCGAGTTGAGACATAAGGGTCAGTATAGGGTCGAATAAAGTCGCAGTGTGCATTTTAGTAGAGTCGAGTGAGCAGTTTTTGCCACCCGGCTTGGATATGGTGCTAGGCATTCCGTATCCCCTCCCGAAGCGTTGGTGGTATAGCGGTTAGAATAGTTGCCTTCCAAGCAATTGACCCGGGTTCAACTCCCGGCCAACGCATTTTGTTTAATTTTGTATTTAATTTCGGTTTCTTTAAATGGTGCTCGTGCGTATTATGTATCTCAGTGCATTAACTGTGATAATTAACCAGAGAATTACGACTTACCGTATTAAGTGATTCGGCTGCAGTCGAGCCGTCTTAGGGAAATCACTCGAGTCGAGTTGAGACATAAGGGTCAGTATAGGGTCGAATAAAGTCGCAGTGTGCATTTTAGTAGAGTCGAGTGAGCAGTTTTTGCCACCCGGCTTGGATATGGTGCTAGGCATTCCGTATCCCCTCCCGAAGCGTTGGTGGTATAGCGGTTAGAATAGTTGCCTTCCAAGCAATTGACCCGGGTTCAACTCCCGGCCAACGCATTTTGTTTAATTTTGTATTTAATTCCGGTTTCTTTAAATGGTGCTCGTGCGTATTATGTATCTCAGTGCATTAACTGTGATAATTAACCAGAGTATTACGACTTACCGTGTTAAGTGATTCGGCTGCAGTCGAGCCGTCTTAGGGAAATCACTCGAGTCGAGTTGAGACATAAGGGTCAGTATAGGGTCGAATAAAGTCGCAGTGTGCATTTTAGTAGAGTCGAGTGAGCAGTTTTTGCCACCCGGCTTGGATATGGTGCTAGGCATTCCGTATCCCCTCCCGAAGCGTTGGTGGTATAGCGGTTAGAATAGTTGCCTTCCAAGCAATTGACCCGGGTTCAACTCCCGGCCAACGCATTTTGTTTAATTTTGTATTTAATTTCGGTTTCTTTAAATGGTGCTCGTGCGTATTATGTATCTCAGTGCATTAACTGTGATAATTAACCAGAGTATTACGACTTACCGTATTAAGTGATTCGGCTGCAGTCGAGCCGTCTGAGGGAAATCACTCGAGTCGAGTTGAGACATAAGGGTCAGTATAGGGTCGAATAAAGTCGCAGTGTGCATTTTAGTAGAGTCGAGTGAGCAGTTTTTGCCACCCGGCTTGGATATGGTGCTAGGCATTCCGTATCCCCTCCCGAAGCGTTGGTGGTATAGCGGTTAGAATAGTTGCCTTCCAAGCAATTGACCCGGGTTCAACTCCCGGCCAACGCATTTTGTTTAATTTTGTATTTAATTTCGGTTTCTTTAAATGGTGCTTGTGCGTATTATGTATCTCAGTGCATTAACTGTGATAATTAACCAGAGAATTACGACTTACCGTATTAAGTGATTCGGCTGCAGTCGAGCCGTCTTAGGGAAATCACTCGAGTCGAGTTAAGACATAAGGGTCAGTATAGGGTCGAATAAAGTCGCAGTGTGCATTTTAGTAGAGTCGAGTGAGCAGTTTTTGCCACCCGGCTTGGATATGGTGCTAGGCATTCCGTATCCCCTCCCGAAGCGTTGGTGGTATAGCGGTTAGAATAGTTGCCTTCCAAGCAATTGACCCGGGTTCAACTCCCGGCCAACGCATTTTGTTTAATTTTGTATTTAATTTCGGTTTCTTTAAATGGTGCTCGTGCGTATTATGTATCTCAGTGCATTAACTGTGATAATTAACCAGAGTATTACGACTTACCGTATTAAGTGATTCGGCTGCAGTCGAGCCGTCTTAGGGAAATCACTCGAGTCGAGTTGAGACATAAGGGTCAGTATAGGGTCGAATAAAGTCGCAGTGTGCATTTTAGTAGAGTCGAGTGAGCAGTTTTTGCCACCCGGCTTGGATATGGTGCTAGGCATTCCGTATCCCCTCCCGAAGCGTTGGTGGTATAGCGGTTAGAATAGTTGCCTTCCAAGCAATTGACCCGGGTTCAACTCCCGGCCAACGCATTTTGTTTAATTTTGTATTTAATTTCGGTTTCTTTAAATGGTGCTCGTGCGTATTATGTATCTCAGTGCATTAACTGTGATAATTAACCAGAGTATTACGACTTACCGTATTAAGTGATTCGGCTGCAGTCGAGCCGTCTGAGGGAAATCACTCGAGTCGAGTTGAGACATAAGGGTCAGTATAGGGTCGAATAAAGTCGCAGTGTGCATTTTAGTAGAGTCGAGTGAGCAGTTTTTGCCACCCGGCTTGGATATGGTGCTAGGCATTCCGTATCCCCTCCCGAAGCGTTGGTGGTATAGCGGTTAGAATAGTTGCCTTCCAAGCAATTGACCCGGGTTCAACTCCCGGCCAACGCATTTTGTTTAATTTTGTATTTAATTTCGGTTTCTTTAAATGGTGCTCGTGCGTATTATGTATCTCAGTGCATTAACTGTGATAATTAACCAGAGAATTACGACTTACCGTATTAAGTGATTCGGCTGCAGTCGAGCCGTCTTAGGGAAATCACTCGAGTCGAGTTGAGACATAAGGGTCAGTATAGGGTCGAATAAAGTCGCAGTGTGCATTTTAGTAGAGTCGAGTGAGCAGTTTTTGCCACCCGGCTTGGATATGGTGCTAGGCATTCCGTATCCCCTCCCGAAGCGTTGGTGGTATAGCGGTTAGAATAGTTGCCTTCCAAGCAATTGACCCGGGTTCAACTCCCGGCCAACGCATTTTGTTTAATTTTGTATTTAATTCCGGTTTCTTTAAATGGTGCTCGTGCGTATTATGTATCTCAGTGCATTAACTGTGATAATTAACCAGAGTATTACGACTTACCGTGTTAAGTGATTCGGCTGCAGTCGAGCCGTCTTAGGGAAATCACTCGAGTCGAGTTGAGACATAAGGGTCAGTATAGGGTCGAATAAAGTCGCAGTGTGCATTTTAGTAGAGTCGAGTGAGCAGTTTTTGCCACCCGGCTTGGATATGGTGCTAGGCATTCCGTATCCCCTCCCGAAGCGTTGGTGGTATAGCGGTTAGAATAGTTGCCTTCCAAGCAATTGACCCGGGTTCAACTCCCGGCCAACGCATTTTGTTTAATTTTGTATTTAATTTCGGTTTCTTTAAATGGTGCTCGTGCGTATTATGTATCTCAGTGCATTAACTGTGATAATTAACCAGAGTATTACGACTTACCGTATTAAGTGATTCGGCTGCAGTCGAGCCGTCTGAGGGAAATCACTCGAGTCGAGTTGAGACATAAGGGTCAGTATAGGGTCGAATAAAGTCGCAGTGTGCATTTTAGTAGAGTCGAGTGAGCAGTTTTTGCCACCCGGCTTGGATATGGTGCTAGGCATTCCGTATCCCCTCCCGAAGCGTTGGTGGTATAGCGGTTAGAATAGTTGCCTTCCAAGCAATTGACCCGGGTTCAACTCCCGGCCAACGCATTTTGTTTAATTTTGTATTTAATTTCGGTTTCTTTAAATGGTGCTCGTGCGTATTATGTATCTCAGTGCATTAACTGTGATAATTAACCAGAGAATTACGACTTACCGTATTAAGTGATTCGGCTGCAGTCGAGCCGTCTTAGGGAAATCACTCGAGTCGAGTTGAGACATAAGGGTCAGTATAGGGTCGAATAAAGTCGCAGTGTGCATTTTAGTAGAGTCGAGTGAGCAGTTTTTGCCACCCGGCTTGGATATGGTGCTAGGCATTCCGTATCCCCTCCCAAAGCGTTGGTGGTATAGCGGTTAGAATAGTTGCCTTCCAAGCAATTGACCCGGGTTCAACTCCCGGCCAACGCATTTTGTTTAATTTTGTATTTAATTTCGGTTTCTTTAAATGGTGCTCGTGCGTATTATGTATCTCAGTGCATTAACTGTGATAATTAACCAGAGTATTACGACTTACCGTGTTAAGTGATTCGGCTGCAGTCGAGCCGTCTGAGGGAAATCACTCGAGTCGAGTTGAGACATAAGGGTCAGTATAGGGTCGAATAAAGTCGCAGTGTGCATTTTAGTAGAGTCGAGTGAGCAGTTTTTGCCACCCGGCTTGGATATGGTGCTAGGCATTCCGTATCCCCTCCCGAAGCGTTGGTGGTATAGCGGTTAGAATAGTTGCCTTCCAAGCAATTGACCCGGGTTCAACTCCCGGCCAACGCATTTTGTTTAATTTTGTATTTAATTTCGGTTTCCTTAAATGGTGCTCGTGCGTATTATGTATCTCAGTGCATTAACTGTGATAATTAACCAGAGTATTACGACTTACCGTATTAAGTGATTCGGCTGCAGTCGAGCCGTCTTAGGGAAATCACTCGAGTCGAGTTGAGACATAAGGGTCAGTATAGGGTCGAATAAAGTCGCAGTGTGCATTTTAGTAGAGTCGAGTGAGCAGTTTTTGCCACCCGGCTTGGATATGATGCTAGGCATTCCGTATCCCCTCCCGAAGCGTTGGTGGTATAGCGGTTAGAATAGTTGCCTTCCAAGCAATTGACCCGGGTTCAACTCCCGGCCAACGCATTTTGTTAAATTTTTTATTTAATTTCGGTTTCTTTAAATGGTGCTCGTGCGTATTATGTATCTCAGTGCATTAACTGTGATAATTAACCAGAGTATTACGACTTACCGTATTAAGTGATTCGGCTGCAGTCGAGCCGTCTTAGGGAAATCACTCGAGTCGAGTTGAGACATAAGGGTCAGTATAGGGTCGAATAAAGTCGCAGTGTGCATTTTAGTAGAGTCGAGTGAGCAGTTTTTGCCACCCGGCTTGGATATGGTGCTAGGCATTCCGTATCCCCTCCCGAAGCGTTGGTGGTATAGCGGTTAGAATAGTTGCCTTCCAAGCAATTGACCCGGGTTCAACTCCCGGCCAACGCATTTTGTTTAATTTTGTATTTAATTTCGGTTTCTTTAAATGGTGCTCGTGCGTATTATGTATCTCAGTGCATTAACTGTGATAATTAACCAGAGTATTACGACTTACCGTGTTAAGTGATTCGGCTGCAGTCGAGCCGTCTGAGGGAAATCACTCGAGTCGAGTTGAGACATAAGGGTCAGTATAGGGTCGAATAAAGTCGCAGTGTGCATTTTAGTAGAGTCGAGTGAGCAGTTTTTGCCACCCGGCTTGGATATGGTGCTAGGCATTCCGTATCCCCTCCCGAAGCGTTGGTGGTATAGCGGTTAGAATAGTTGCCTTCCAAGCAATTGACCCGGGTTCAACTCCCGGCCAACGCATTTTGTTTAATTTTGTATTTAATTTCGGTTTCTTTAAATGGTGCTCGTGCGTATTATGTATCTCAGTGCATTAACTGTGATAATTAACCAGAGTATTACGACTTACCGTATTAAGTGATTCGGCTGCAGTCGAGCCGTCTTAGGGAAATCACTCGAGTCGAGTTGAGACATAAGGGTCAGTATAGGGTCGAATAAAGTCGCAGTGTGCATTTTAGTAGAGTCGAGTGAGCAGTTTTTGCCACCCGGCTTGGATATGGTGCTAGGCATTCCGTATCCCCTCCCGAAGCGTTGGTGGTATAGCGGTTAGAATAGTTGCCTTCCAAGCAATTGACCCGGGTTCAACTCCCGGCCAACGCATTTTGTTTAATTTTGTATTTAATTTCGGTTTCTTTAAATGGTGCTCGTGCGTATTATGTATCTCAGTGCATTAACTGTGATAATTAACCAGAGTATTACGACTTACCGTGTTAAGTGATTCGGCTGCAGTCGAGCCGTCTGAGGGAAATCACTCGAGTCGAGTTGAGACATAAGGGTCAGTATAGGGTCGAATAAAGTCGCAGTGTGCATTTTAGTAGAGTCGAGTGAGCAGTTTTTGCCACCCGGCTTGGATATGGTGCTAGGCATTCCGTATCCCCTCCCGAAGCGTTGGTGGTATAGCGGTTAGAATAGTTGCCTTCCAAGCAATTGACCCGGGTTCAACTCCCGGCCAACGCATTTTGTTTAATTTTGTATTTAATTTCGGTTTCTTTAAATGGTGCTCGTGCGTATTATGTATCTCAGTGCATTAACTGTGATAATTAACCAGAGTATTACGACTTACCGTATTAAGTGATTCGGCTGCAGTCGAGCCGTCTTAGGGAAATCACTCGAGTCGAGTTGAGACATAAGGGTCAGTATAGGGTCGAATAAAGTCGCAGTGTGCATTTTAGTAGAGTCGAGTGAGCAGTTTTTGCCACCCGGCTTGGATATGGTGCTAGGCATTCCGTAACCCCTCCCGAAGCGTTGGTGGTATAGCGGTTAGAATAGTTGCCTTCCAAGCAATTGACCCGGGTTCAACTCCCGGCCAACGCATTTTGTTTAATTTTGTATTTAATTGCGGTTTCTTTAAATGGTGCTCGTGCGTATTATGTATCTCAGTGCATTAACTGTGATAATTAACCAGAGTATTACGACTTACCGTATTAAGTGATTCGGCTGCAGTCGAGCCGTCTTAGGGAAATCACTCGAGTCGAGTTGAGACATAAGGGTCAGTATAGGGTCGAATAAAGTCGCAGTGTGCATTTTAGTAGAGTCAGTGAGCAGTTTTTGCCACCCGGCTTGGATATGGTGCTAGGCATTCCGTAACCCCTCCCGAAGCGTTGGTGGTATAGCGGTTAGAATAGTTGCCTTCCAAGCAATTGACCCGGGTTCAACTCCCGGCCAACGCATTTTGTTTAATTTTGTATTTAATTTCGGTTTCTTTAAATGGTGCTCGTGCGTATTATGTATCTCAGTGCATTAACTGTGATAATTAACCAGAGTATTACGACTTACCGTATTAAGTGATTCGGCTGCAGTCGAGCCGTCTTAGGGAAATCACTCGAGTCGAGTTGAGACATCAGGGTCAGTATAGGGTCGAATAAAGTCGCAGTGTGCATTGTAGTAGAGTCGAGTGAGCAGTTTTTGCCACCCGGCTTGGATATGGTGCTAGGCATTCCGTATCCCCTCCCGAATCGTTGGTGGTATAGCGGTTAGAATAGTTGCCTTCCAAGCAATTGACCCGGGTTCAACTCCCGGCCAACGCATTTTGTTTAATTTTGTATTTAATTTCGGTTTCTTTAAATGGTGCTCGTGCGTATTATGTATCTCAGTGCATTAACTGTGATAATTAACCAGAGTATTACGACTTACCGTATTAAGTGATTCGGCTGCAGTCGAGCCGTCTTAGGGAAATCACTCGAGTCGAGTTGAGACATAAGGGTCAGTATAGGGTCGAATAAAGTCGCAGTGTGCATTTTAGTAGAGTCGAGTGAGCAGTTTTTGCCACCCGGCTTGGATATGGTGCTAGGCATTCCGTATCCCCTCCCGAAGCGTTGGTGGTATAGCGGTTAGAATAGTTGCCTTCCAAGCAATTGACCCGGGTTCAACTCCCGGCCAACGCATTTTGTTTAATTTTGTATTTAATTTCGGTTTCTTTAAATGGTGCTCGTGCGTATTATGTATCTCAGTGCATTAACTGTGATAATTAACCAGAGAATTACGACTTACCGTATTAAGTGATTCGGCTGCAGTCGAGCCGTCTTAGGGAAATCACTCGAGTCGAGTTGAGACATAAGGGTCAGTATAGGGTCGAATAAAGTCGCAGTGTGCATTTTAGTAGAGTCGAGTGAGCAGTTTTTGCCACCCGGCTTGGATATGGTGCTAGGCATTCCGTATCCCCTCCCGAAGCGTTGGTGGTATAGCGGTTAGAATAGTTGCCTTCCAAGCAATTGACCCGGGTTCAACTCCCGGCCAACGCATTTTGTTTAATTTTGTATTTAATTTCGGTTTCTTTAAATGGTGCTCGTGCGTATTATGTATCTCAGTGCATTAACTGTGATAATTAACCAGAGTATTACGACTTACCGTGTTAAGTGATTCGGCTGCAGTCGAGCCGTCTGAGGGAAATCACTCGAGTCGAGTTGAGACATAAGGGTCAGTATAGGGTCGAATAAAGTCGCAGTGTGCATTTTAGTAGAGTCGAGTGAGCAGTTTTTGCCACCCGGCTTGGATATGGTGCTAGGCATTCCGTATCCCCTCCCGAAGCGTTGGTGGTATAGCGGTTAGAATAGTTGCCTTCCAAGCAATTGACCCGGGTTCAACTCCCGGCCAACGCATTTTGTTTAATTTTGTATTTAATTTCGGTTTCTTTAAATGGTGCTCGTGCGTATTATGTATCTCAGTGCATTAACTGTGATAATTAACCAGAGTATT
Organism: Crossaster papposus; assembly: GCA_037893245.1. Lineage (NCBI taxonomy): Eukaryota > Metazoa > Echinodermata > Asteroidea > Velatida > Solasteridae > Crossaster > Crossaster papposus. The sequence goes on from JBAIAA010000321.1 coordinate 1,358,702, forward strand.
ACGACTTACCGTATTAAGTGATTCGGCTGCAGTCGAGCCGTCTTAGGGAAATCACTCGAGTCGAGTTGAGAAATAAGGGTCAGTATAGGGTCGAATAAAGTCGCAGTGTGCATTTTAGTAGAGTCGAGTGAGCAGTTTTTGCCACCCGGCTTGGATATGGTGCTAGGCATTCCGTATCCCCTCCCGAAACGTTGGTGGTATAGCGGTTAGAATAGTTGCCTTCCAAGCAATTGACCCGGGTTCAACTCCCGGCCAACGCATTTTGTTTAATTTTGTATTTAATTTCGGTTTCTTTAAATGGTGCTCGTGCGTATTATGTATCTCAGTGCATTAACTGTGATAATTAACCAGAGTATTACGACTTACCGTATTAAGTGATTCGGCTGCAGTCGAGCCGTCTTAGGGAAATCACTCGAGTCGAGTTGAGACATAAGGGTCAGTATAGGGTCGAATAAAGTCGCAGTGTGCATTTTAGTAGAGTCGAGTGAGCAGTTTTTGCCACCCGGCTTGGATATGGTGCTAGGCATTCCGTATCCCCTCCCGAAGCGTTGGTGGTATAGCGGTTAGAATAGTTGCCTTCCAAGCAATTGACCCGGGTTCAACTCCCGGCCAACGCATTTTGTTAAATTTTTTATTTAATTTCGGTTTCTTTAAATGGTGCTCGTGCGTATTATGTATCTCAGTGCATTAACTGTGATAATTAACCAGAGTATTACGACTTACCGTATTAAGTGATTCGGCTGCAGTCGAGCCGTCTTAGGGAAATCACTCGAGTCGAGTTGAGACATAAGGGTCAGTATAGGGTCGAATAAAGTCGCAGTGTGCATTTCAGTAGAGTCGAGTGAGCAGTTTTTGCCACCCGGCTTGGATATGGTGCTAGGCATTCCGTATCCCCTCCCGAAGCGTTGGTGGTATAGCGGTTAGAATAGTTGCCTTCCAAGCAATTGACCCGGGTTCAACTCCCGGCCAACGCATTTTGTTTAATTTTGTATTTAATTTCGGTTTCTTTAAATGGTGCTCGTGCGTATTATGTATCTCAGTGCATTAACTGTGATAATTAACCAGAGTATTACGACTTACCGTGTTAAGTGATTCGGCTGCAGTCGAGCCGTCTGAGGGAAATCACTCGAGTCGAGTTGAGACATAAGGGTCAGTATAGGGTCGAATAAAGTCGCAGTGTGCATTTTAGTAGAGTCGAGTGAGCAGTTTTTGCCACCCGGCTTGGATATGGTGCTAGGCATTCCGTATCCCCTCCCGAAGCGTTGGTGGTATAGCGGTTAGAATAGTTGCCTTCCAAGCAATTGACCCGGGTTCAACTCCCGGCCAACGCATTTTGTTTAATTTTGTATTTAATTTCGGTTTCTTTAAATGGTGCTCGTGCGTATTATGTATCTCAGTGCATTAACTGTGATAATTAACCAGAGTATTACGACTTACCGTATTAAGTGATTCGGCTGCAGTCGAGCCGTCTTAGGGAAATCACTCGAGTCGAGTTGAGACATAAGGGTCAGTATAGGGTCGAATAAAGTCGCAGTGTGCATTTTAGTAGAGTCGAGTGAGCAGTTTTTGCCACCCGGCTTGGATATGGTGCTAGGCATTCCGTAACCCCTCCCGAAGCGTTGGTGGTATAGCGGTTAGAATAGTTGCCTTCCAAGCAATTGACCCGGGTTCAACTCCCGGCCAACGCATTTTGTTTAATTTTGTATTTAATTTCGGTTTCTTTAAATGGTGCTCGTGCGTATTATGTATCTCAGTGCATTAACTGTGATAATTAACCAGAGTATTACGACTTACCGTATTAAGTGATTCGGCTGCAGTCGAGCCGTCTTAGGGAAATCACTCGAGTCGAGTTGAGACATAAGGGTCAGTATAGGGTCGAATAAAGTCGCAGTGTGCATTTTAGTAGAGTCAGTGAGCAGTTTTTGCCACCCGGCTTGGATATGGTGCTAGGCATTCCGTAACCCCTCCCGAAGCGTTGGTGGTATAGCGGTTAGAATAGTTGCCTTCCAAGCAATTGACCCGGGTTCAACTCCCGGCCAACGCATTTTGTTTAATTTTGTATTTAATTTCGGTTTCTTTAAATGGTGCTCGTGCGTATTATGTATCTCAGTGCATTAACTGTGATAATTAACCAGAGTATTACGACTTACCGTATTAAGTGATTCGGCTGCAGTCGAGCCGTCTTAGGGAAATCACTCGAGTCCAGTTGAGACATAAGGGTCAGTATAGGGTTGAATAAAGTCGCAGTGTGCATTTTAGTAGAGTCGAGTGAGCAGTTTTTGCCACCCGGCTTGGATATGGTGCTAGGCATTCCGTATCCCCTCCCGAAGCGTTGGTGGTATAGCGGTTAGAATAGTTGCCTTCCAAGCAATTGACCCGGGTTCAACTCCCGGCCAACGCATTTTGTTTAATTTTGTATTTAATTTCGGTTTCTTTAAATGGTGCTCGTGCGTATTATGTATCTCAGTGCATTAACTGTGATAATTAACCAGAGTATTACGACTTACCGTATTAAGTGATTCGGCTGCAGTCGAGCCGTCTTAGGGAAATCACTCGAGTCGAGTTGAGACATAAGGGTCAGTATAGGGTCGAATAAAGTCGCAGTGTGCATTTTAGTAGAGTCGAGTGAGCAGTTTTTGCCACCCGGCTTGGATATGGTGCTAGGCATTCCGTATCCCCTCCCGAAACGTTGGTGGTATAGCGGTTAGAATAGTTGCCTTCCAAGCAATTGACCCGGGTTCAACTCCCGGCCAACGCATTTTGTTTAATTTTGTATTTAATTTCGGTTTCTTTAAATGGTGCTCGTGCGTATTATGTATCTCAGTGCATTAACTGTGATAATTAACCAGAGTATTACGACTTACCGTATTAAGTGATTCGGCTGCAGTCGAGCCGTCTTAGGGAAATCACTCGAGTCGAGTTGAGACATAAGGGTCAGTATAGGGTCGAATAAAGTCGCAGTGTGCATTTTAGTAGAGTCGAGTGAGCAGTTTTTGCCACCCGGCTTGGATATGGTGCTAGGCATTCCATATCCCCTCCCGAAGCGTTGGTGGTATAGCGGTTAGAATAGTTGCCTTCCAAGCAATTGACCCGGGTTCAACTCCCGGCCAACGCATTTTGTTAAATTTTTTATTTAATTTCGGTTTCTTTAAATGGTGCTCGTGCGTATTATGTATCTCAGTGCATTAACTGTGATAATTAACCAGAGTATTACGACTTACCGTATTAAGTGATTCGGCTGCAGTCGAGCCGTCTTAGGGAAATCACTCGAGTCGAGTTGAGACATAAGGGTCAGTATAGGGTCGAATAAAGTCGCAGTGTGCATTTTAGTAGAGTCGAGTGAGCAGTTTTTGCCACCCGGCTTGGATATGGTGCTAGGCATTCCGTATCCCCTCCCGAATCGTTGGTGGTATAACGGTTAGAATAGTTGCCTTCCAAGCAATTGACCCGGGTTCAACTCCCGGCCAACGCATTTTGTTTAATTTTGTATTTAATTTCGGTTTCTTTAAATGGTGCTCGTGCGTATTATGTATCTCAGTGCATTAACTGTGATAATTAACCAGAGTATTACGACTTACCGTATTAAGTGATTCGGCTGCAGTCGAGCCGTCTTAGGGAAATCACTCGAGTCGAGTTGAGACATAAGGGTCAGTATAGGGTCGAATAAAGTCGCAGTGTGCATTGTAGTAGAGTCGAGTGAGCAGTTTTTGCCACCCGGCTTGGATATGGTGCTAGGCATTCCGTATCCCCTCCCGAATCGTTGGTGGTATAGCGGTTAGAATAGTTGCCTTCCAAGCAATTGACCCGGGTTCAACTCCCGGCCAACGCATTTTGTTTAATTTTGTATTTAATTTCGGTTTCTTTAAATGGTGCTCGTGCGTATTATGTATCTCAGTGCATTAACTGTGATAATTAACCAGAGTATTACGACTTACCGTATTAAGTGATTCGGCTGCAGTCGAGCCGTCTTAGGGAAATCACTCGAGTCGAGTTGAGACATAAGGGTCAGTATAGGGTCGAATAAAGTCGCAGTGTGCATTTTAGTAGAGTCGAGTGAGCAGTTTTTGCCACCCGGCTTGGATATGGTGCTAGGCATTCCGTATCCCCTCCCGAAGCGTTGGTGGTATAGCGGTTAGAATAGTTGCCTTCCAAGCAATTGACCCGGGTTCAACTCCCGGCCAACGCATTTTGTTTAATTTTGTATTTAATTTCGGTTTCTTTAAATGGTGCTCGTGCGTATTATGTATCTCAGTGCATTAACTGTGATAATTAACCAGAGTATTACGACTTACCGTATTAAGTGATTCGGCTGCAGTCGAGCCGTCTGAGGGAAATCACTCGAGTCGAGTTGAGACATAAGGGTCAGTATAGGGTCGAATAAAGTCGCAGTGTGCATTTTAGTAGAGTCGAGTGAGCAGTTTTTGCCACCCGGCTTGGATATGGTGCTAGGCATTCCGTATCCCCTCCCGAAGCTTTGGTGGTATAGCGGTTAGAATAGTTGCCTTCCAAGCAATTGACCCGGGTTCAACTCCCGGCCAACGCATTTTGTTTAATTTTGTATTTAATTTCGGTTTCTTTAAATGGTGCTCGTGCGTATTATGTATCTCAGTGCATTAACTGTGATAATTAACCAGAGAATTACGACTTACCGTATTAAGTGATTCGGCTGCAGTCGAGCCGTCTTAGGGAAATCACTCGAGTCGAGTTGAGACATAAGGGTCAGTATAGGGTCGAATAAAGTCGCAGTGTGCATTTTAGTAGAGTCGAGTGAGCAGTTTTTGCCACCCGGCTTGGATATGGTGCTAGGCATTCCGTATCCCCTCCCGAAGCGTTGGTGGTATAGCGGTTAGAATAGTTGCCTTCCAAGCAATTGACCCGGGTTCAACTCCCGGCCAACGCATTTTGTTTAATTTTGTATTTAATTCCGGTTTCTTTAAATGGTGCTCGTGCGTATTATGTATCTCAGTGCATTAACTGTGATAATTAACCAGAGTATTACGACTTACCGTGTTAAGTGATTCGGCTGCAGTCGAGCCGTCTGAGGGAAATCACTCGAGTCGAGTTGAGACATAAGGGTCAGTATAGGGTCGAATAAAGTCGCAGTGTGCATTTTAGTAGAGTCGAGTGAGCAGTTTTTGCCACCCGGCTTGGATATGGTGCTAGGCATTCCGTATCCCCTCCCGAAGCGTTGGTGGTATAGCGGTTAGAATAGTTGCCTTCCAAGCAATTGACCCGGGTTCAACTCCCGGCCAACGCATTTTGTTTAATTTTGTATTTAATTTCGGTTTCTTTAAATGGTGCTCGTGCGTATTATGTATCTCAGTGCATTAACTGTGATAATTAACCAGAGTATTACGACTTACCGTATTAAGTGATTCGGCTGCAGTCGAGCCGTCTTAGGGAAATCACTCGAGTCGAGTTGAGACATAAGGGTCAGTATAGGGTCGAATAAAGTCGCAGTGTGCATTTTAGTAGAGTCGAGTGAGCAGTTTTTGCCACCCGGCTTGGATATGGTGCTAGGCATTCCGTAACCCCTCCCGAAGCGTTGGTGGTATAGCGGTTAGAATAGTTGCCTTCCAAGCAATTGACCCGGGTTCAACTCCCGGCCAACGCATTTTGTTTAATTTTGTATTTAATTTCGGTTTCTTTAAATGGTGCTCGTGCGTATTATGTATCTCAGTGCATTAACTGTGATAATTAACCAGAGTATTACGACTTACCGTATTAAGTGATTCGGCTGCAGTCGAGCCGTCTTAGGGAAATCACTCGAGTCCAGTTGAGACATAAGGGTCAGTATAGGGTTGAATAAAGTCGCAGTGTGCATTTTAGTAGAGTCGAGTGAGCAGTTTTTGCCACCCGGCTTGGATATGGTGCTAGGTATTCCGTATCCCCTCCCGAAGCGTTGGTGGTATAGCGGTTAGAATAGTTGCCTTCCAAGCAATTGACCCGGGTTCAACTCCCGGCCAACGCATTTTGTTTAATTTTGTATTTAATTTCGGTTTCTTTAAATGGTGCTCGTGCGTATTATGTATCTCAGTGCATTAACTGTGATAATTAACCAGAGTATTACGACTTACCGTGTTAAGTGATACGGCTGCAGTCGAGCCGTCTTAGGGAAATCACTCGAGTCGAGTTGAGACATAAGGGTCAGTATAGGGTCGAATAAAGTCGCAGTGTGCATTTTAGTAGAGTCGAGTGAGCAGTTTTTGCCACCCGGCTTGGATATGGTGCTAGGCATTCCGTATCCCCTCCCGAAACGTTGGTGGTATAGCGGTTAGAATAGTTGCCTTCCAAGCAATTGACCCGGGTTCAACTCCCGGCCAACGCATTTTGTTTAATTTTGTATTTAATTTCGGTTTCTTTAAATGGTGCTCGTGCGTATTATGTATCTCAGTGCATTAACTGTGATAATTAACCAGAGTATTACGACTTACCGTATTAAGTGATTCGGCTGCAGTCGAGCCGTCTTAGGGAAATCACTCGAGTCGAGTTGAGACATAAGGGTCAGTATAGGGTCGAATAAAGTCGCAGTGTGCATTTTAGTAGAGTCGAGTGAGCAGTTTTTGCCACCCGGCTTGGATATGGTGCTAGGCATTCCGTATCCCCTCCCGAAGCGTTGGTGGTATAGCGGTTAGAATAGTTGCCTTCCAAGCAATTGACCCGGGTTCAACTCCCGGCCAACGCATTTTGTTTAATTTTGTATTTAATTTCGGTTTCTTTAAATGGTGCTCGTGCGTATTATGTATCTCAGTGCATTAACTGTGATAATTAACCAGAGTATTACGACTTACCGTATTAAGTGATTCGGCTGCAGTCGAGCCGTCTTAGGGAAATCACTCGAGTCGAGTTGAGACATAAGGGTCAGTATAGGGTCGAATAAAGTCGCAGTGTGCATTTTAGTAGAGTCGAGTGAGCAGTTTTTGCCACCCGGCTTGGATATGGTGCTAGGCATTCCGTATCCCCTCCCGAAGCGTTGGTGGTATAGCGGTTAGAATAGTTGCCTTCCAAGCAATTGACCCGGGTTCAACTCCCGGCCAACGCATTTTGTTTAATTTTGTATTTAATTTCGGTTTCTTTAAATGGTGCTCGTGCGTATTATGTATCTCAGTGCATTAACTGTGATAATTAACCAGAGTATTACGACTTACCGTATTAAGTGATTCGGCTGCAGTCGAGCCGTCTTAGGGAAATCACTCGAGTCGAGTTGAGACATAAGGGTCAGTATAGGGTCGAATAAAGTCGCAGTGTGCATTTTAGTAGAGTCGAGTGAGCAGTTTTTGCCACCCGGCTTGGATATGGTGCTAGGCATTCCGTATCCCCTCCCGAATCGTTGGTGGTATAGCGGTTAGAATAGTTGCCTTCCAAGCAATTGACCCGGGTTCAACTCCCGGCCAACGCATTTTGTTTAATTTTGTATTTAATTTCGGTTTCTTTAAATGGTGCTCGTGCGTATTATGTATCTCAGTGCATTAACTGTGATAATTAACCAGAGTATTACGACTTACCGTATTAAGTGATTCGGCTGCAGTCGAGCCGTCTTAGGGAAATCACTCGAGTCGAGTTGAGACATAAGGGTCAGTATAGGGTCGAATAAAGTCGCAGTGTGCATTTTAGTAGAGTCGAGTGAGCAGTTTTTGCCACCCGGCTTGGATATGGTGCTAGGCATTCCGTATCCCCTCCCGAAGCGTTGGTGGTATAGCGGTTAGAATAGTTGCCTTCCAAGCAATTGACCCGGGTTCAACTCCCGGCCAACGCATTTTGTTTAATTTTGTATTTAATTTCGGTTTCTTTAAATGGTGCTCGTGCGTATTATGTATCTCAGTGCATTAACTGTGATAATTAACCAGAGTATTACGACTTACCATATTAAGTGATTCGGCTGCAGTCGAGCCGTCTGAGGGAAATCACTCGAGTCGAGTTGAGACATAAGGGTCAGTATAGGGTCGAATAAAGTCGCAGTGTGCATTTTAGTAGAGTCGAGTGAGCAGTTTTTGCCACCCGGCTTGGATATGGTGCTAGGCATTCCGTATCCCCTCCCGAAGCGTTGGTGGTATAGCGGTTAGAATAGTTGCCTTCCAAGCAATTGACCCGGGTTCAACTCCCGGCCAACGCATTTTGTTTAATTTTGTATTTAATTTCGGTTTCTTTAAATGGTGCTCGTGCGTATTATGTATCTCAGTGCATTAACTGTGATAATTAACCAGAGAATTACGACTTACCGTATTAAGTGATTCGGCTGCAGTCGAGCCGTCTTAGGGAAATCACTCGAGTCGAGTTGAGACATAAGGGTCAGTATAGGGTCGAATAAAGTCGCAGTGTGCATTTTAGTAGAGTCGAGTGAGCAGTTTTTGCCACCCGGCTTGGATATGGTGCTAGGCATTCCGTATCCCCTCCCGAAGCGTTGGTGGTATAGCGGTTAGAATAGTTGCCTTCCAAGCAATTGACCCGGGTTCAACTCCCGGCCAACGCATTTTGTTTAATTTTGTATTTAATTTCGGTTTCTTTAAATGGTGCTCGTGCGTATTATGTATCTCAGTGCATTAACTGTGATAATTAACCAGAGTATTACGACTTACCGTATTAAGTGATTCGGCTGCAGTCGAGCCGTCTGAGGGAAATCACTCGAGTCGAGTTGAGACATAAGGGTCAGTATAGGGTCGAATAAAGTCGCAGTGTGCATTTTAGTAGAGTCGAGTGAGCAGTTTTTGCCACCCGGCTTGGATATGGTGCTAGGCATTCCGTATCCCCTCCCGAAGCGTTGGTGGTATAGCGGTTAGAATAGTTGCCTTCCAAGCAATTGACCCGGGTTCAACTCCCGGCCAACGCATTTTGTTTAATTTTGTATTTAATTTCGGTTTCTTTAAATGGTGCTCGTGCGTATTATGTATCTCAGTGCATTAACTGTGATAATTAACCAGAGTATTACGACTTACCGTATTAAGTGATTCGGCTGCAGTCGAGCCGTCTTAGGGAAATCACTCGAGTCGAGTTGAGACATAAGGGTCAGTATAGGGTCGAATAAAGTCGCAGTGTGCATTTTAGTAGAGTCGAGTGAGCAGTTTTTGCCACCCGGCTTGGATATGGTGCTAGGCATTCCGTAACCCCTCCCGAAGCGTTGGTGGTATAGCGGTTAGAATAGTTGACTTCCAAGCAATTGACCCGGGTTCAACTCCCGGCCAACGCATTTTGTTTAATTTTGTATTTAATTTCGGTTTCTTTAAATGGTGCTCGTGCGTATTATGTATCTCAGTGCATTAACTGTGATAATTAACCAGAGTATTACGACTTACCGTATTAAGTGATTCGGCTGCAGTCGAGCCGTCTTAGGGAAATCACTCGAGTCCAGTTGAGACATAAGGGTCAGTATAGGGTCGAATAAAGTCGCAGTGTGCATTTTAGTAGAGTCGAGTGAGCAGTTTTTGCCACCCGGCTTGGATATGGTGCTAGGCATTCCGTATCCCCTCCCGAAGCGTTGGTGGTATAGCGGTTAGAATAGTTGCCTTCAAAGCAATTGACCCGGGTTCAACTCCCGGCCAACGCATTTTGTTTAATTTTGTATTTAATTTCGGTTTCTTTAAATGGTGCTCGTGCGTATTATGTATCTCAGTGCATTAACTGTGATAATTAACCAGAGTATTACGACTTACCGTATTAAGTGATTCGGCTGCAGTCGAGCCGTCTTAGGGAAATCACTCGAGTCGAGTTGAGACATAAGGGTCAGTATAGGGTCGAATAAAGTCGCAGTGTGCATTTTAGTAGAGTCGAGTGAGCAGTTTTTGCCACCCGGCTTGGATATGGTGCTAGGCATTCCGTATCCCCTCCCGAAACGTTGGTGGTATAGCGGTTAGAATAGTTGCCTTCCAAGCAATTGACCCGGGTTCAACTCCCGGCCAACGCATTTTGTTTAATTTTGTATTTAATTTCGGTTTCTTTAAATGGTGCTCGTGCGTATTATGTATCTCAGTGCATTAACTGTGATAATTAACCAGAGTATTACGACTTACCGTATTAAGTGATTCGGCTGCAGTCGAGCCGTCTTAGGGAAATCACTCGAGTCGAGTTGAGACATAAGGGTCAGTATAGGGTCGAATAAAGTCGCAGTGTGCATTTTAGTAGAGTCGAGTGAGCAGTTTTTGCCACCCGGCTTGGATATGGTGCTAGGCATTCCGTATCCCCTCCCGAAGCGTTGGTGGTATAGCGGTTAGAATAGTTGCCTTCCAAGCAATTGACCCGGGTTCAACTCCCGGCCAACGCATTTTGTTAATTTTTTTATTTAATTTCGGTTTCTTTAAATGGTGCTCGTGCGTATTATGTATCTCAGTGCATTAACTGTGATAATTAACCAGAGTATTACGACTTACCGTATTAAGTGATTCGGCTGCAGTCGAGCCGTCTCAGGGAAATCACTGGAGTCGAGTTGAGACATAAGGGTCAGTATAGGGTCGAATAAAGTCGCAGTGTGCATTTTAGTAGAGTCGAGTGAGCAGTTTTTGCCACCCGGCTTGGATATGGTGCTAGGCATTCCGTATCCCCTCCCGAAGCGTTGGTGGTATAGCGGTTAGAATAGTTGCCTTCCAAGCAATTGACCCGGCTTCAACTCCCGGCCAACGCATTTTGTTTAATTTTTTATTTAATTTCGGTTTCTTTAAATGGTGCTCGTGCGTATTATGTATCTCAGTGCATTAACTGTGATAATTAACCAGAGTATTACGACTTACCGTATTAAGTTATTCGGCTGCAGTCGAGCCGTCTTAGGGAAATCACTCGAGTCGAGTTGAGACATAAGGGTCAGTATAGGGTCAAATAAAGTCGCAGTGTGCATTTTAGTAGAGTCGAGTGAGCAGTTTTTGCCACCCGGCTTGGATATGGTGCTAGGCATTCCGTATCCCCTCCCGAAGCGTTGGTGGTATAGCGGTTAGAATAGTTGCCTTCCAAGCAATTGACCCGGGTTCAACTCCCGGCCAACGCATTTTGTTTAATTTTGTATTTAATTTCGGTTTCTTTAAATGGTGCTCGTGCGTATTATGTATCTCAGTGCATTAACTGTGATAATTAACCAGAGTATTACGACTTACCGTATTAAGTGATTCGGCTGCAGTCGAGCCGTCTTAGGGAAATCACTCGAGTCGAGTTGAGACATAAGGGTCAGTATAGGGTCGAATAAAGTCGCAGTGTGCATTTTAGTAGAGTCGAGTGAGCAGTTTTTGCCACCCGGCTTGGATATGGTGCTAGGCATTCCGTATCCCCTCCCGAAGCGTTGGTGGTATAGCGGTTAGAATAGTTGCCTTCCAAGCAATTGACCCGGGTTCAACTCCCGGCCAACGCATTTTGTTTAATTTTGTATTTAATTTCGGTTTCTTTAAATGGTGCTCGTGCGTATTATGTATCTCAGTGCATTAACTGTGATAATTAACCAGAGTATTATGACTTACCGTATTAAGTGATTCGGCTGCAGTCGAGCCGTCTTAGGGAAATCACTCGAGTCGAGTTGAGACATAAGGGTCAGTATAGGTTCGAATAACGTCGCAGTGTGCATTTTAGTAGAGTCGAGTGAGCAGTTTTTGCCACCCGGCTTGGATATGGTGCTAGGCATTCCGTATCCCCTCCCGAATCGTTGGTGGTATAGCGGTTAGAATAGTTGCCTTCCAAGCAATTGACCCGGGTTCAACTCCCGGCCAACGCATTTTGTTTAATTTTGTATTTAATTTCGGTTTCTTTAAATGGTGCTCGTGCGTATTATGTATCTCAGTGCATTAACTGTGATAATTAACCAGAGTATTACGACTTACCGTATTAAGTGATTCGGCTGCAGTCGAGCCGTCTTAGGGAAATCACTCGAGTCGAGTTGAGACATAAGGGTCAGTATAGGGTCGAATAAAGTCGCAGTGTGCATTTTAGTAGAGTCGAGTGAGCAGTTTTTGCCACCCGGCTTGGATATGGTGCTAGGCATTCCGTATCCCCTCCCGAAGCGTTGGTGGTATAGCGGTTAGAATAGTTGCCTTCCAAGCAATTGACCCGGGTTCAACTCCCGGCCAACGCATTTTGTTTAATTTTGTATTTAATTTCGGTTTCTTTAAATGGTGCTCGTGCGTATTATGTATCTCAGTGCATTAACTGTGATAATTAACCAGAGTATTACGACTTACCGTATTAAGTGATTCGGCTGCAGTCGAGCCGTCTGAGGGAAATCACTCGAGTCGAGTTGAGACATAAGGGTCAGTATAGGGTCGAATAAAGTCGCAGTGTGCATTTTAGTAGAGTCGAGTGAGCAGTTTTTGCCACCCGGCTTGGATATGGTGCTAGGCATTCCGTATCCCCTCCCGAAGCGTTGGTGGTATAGCGGTTAGAATAGTTGCCTTCCAAGCAATTGACCCGGGTTCAACTCCCGGCCAACGCATTTTGTTTAATTTTGTATTTAATTTCGGTTTCTTTAAATGGTGCTCGTGCGTATTATGTATCTCAGTGCATTAACTGTGATAATTAACCAGAGAATTACGACTTACCGTATTAAGTGATTCGGCTGCAGTCGAGCCGTCTTAGGGAAATCACTCGAGTCGAGTTGAGACATAAGGGTCAGTATAGGGTCGAATAAAGTCGCAGTGTGCATTTTAGTAGAGTCGAGTGAGCAGTTTTTGCCACCCGGCTTGGATATGGTGCTAGGCATTCCGTATCCCCTCCCGAAGCGTTGGTGCTATAGCGGTTAGAATAGTTGCCTTCCAAGCAATTGACCCGGGTTCAACTCCCGGCCAACGCATTTTGTTTAATTTTGTATTTAATTTCGGTTTCTTTAAATGGTGCTCGTGCGTATTATGTATCTCAGTGCATTAACTGTGATAATTAACCAGAGTATTACGACTTACCGTATTAAGTGATTCGGCTGCAGTCGAGCCGTCTGAGGGAAATCACTCGAGTCGAGTTGAGACATAAGGGTCAGTATAGGGTCGAATAAAGTCGCAGTGTGCATTTTAGTAGAGTCGAGTGAGCAGTTTTTGCCACCCGGCTTGGATATGGTGCTAGGCATTCCGTATCCCCTCCCGAAGCGTTGGTGGTATAGCGGTTAGAATAGTTGCCTTCCAAGCAATTGACCCGGGTTCAACTCCCGGCCAACGCATTTTGTTTAATTTTGTATTTAATTTCGGTTTCTTTAAATGGTGCTCGTGCGTATTATGTATCTCAGTGCATTAACTGTGATAATTAACCAGAGTATTACGACTTACCGTATTAAGTGATTCGGCTGCAGTCGAGCCGTCTTAGGGAAATCACTCGAGTCGAGTTGAGACATAAGGGTCAGTATAGGGTCGAATAAAGTCGCAGTGTGCATTTTAGTAGAGTCGAGTGAGCAGTTTTTGCCACCCGGCTTGGATATGGTGCTAGGCATTCCGTAACCCCTCCCGAAGCGTTGGTGGTATAGCGGTTAGAATAGTTGACTTCCAAGCAATTGACCCGGGTTCAACTCCCGGCCAACGCATTTTGTTTAATTTTGTATTTAATTTCGGTTTCTTTAAATGGTGCTCGTGCGTATTATGTATCTCAGTGCATTAACTGTGATAATTAACCAGAGTATTACGACTTACCGTATTAAGTGATTCGGCTGCAGTCGAGCCGTCTTAGGGAAATCACTCGAGTCCAGTTGAGACATAAGGGTCAGTATAGGGTCGAATAAAGTCGCAGTGTGCATTTTAGTAGAGTCGAGTGAGCAGTTTTTGCCACCCGGCTTGGATATGGTGCTAGGCATTCCGTATCCCCTCCCGAAGCGTTGGTGGTATAGCGGTTAGAATAGTTGCCTTCAAAGCAATTGACCCGGGTTCAACTCCCGGCCAACGCATTTTGTTTAATTTTGTATTTAATTTCGGTTTCTTTAAATGGTGCTCGTGCGTATTATGTATCTCAGTGCATTAACTGTGATAATTAACCAGAGTATTACGACTTACCGTATTAAGTGATTCGGCTGCAGTCGAGCCGTCTTAGGGAAATCACTCGAGTCGAGTTGAGACATAAGGGTCAGTATAGGGTCGAATAAAGTCGCAGTGTGCATTTTAGTAGAGTCGAGTGAGCAGTTTTTGCCACCCGGCTTGGATATGGTGCTAGGCATTCCGTATCCCCTCCCGAAACGTTGGTGGTATAGCGGTTAGAATAGTTGCCTTCCAAGCAATTGACCCGGGTTCAACTCCCGGCCAACGCATTTTGTTTAATTTTGTATTTAATTTCGGTTTCTTTAAATGGTGCTCGTGCGTATTATGTATCTCAGTGCATTAACTGTGATAATTAACCAGAGTATTACGACTTACCGTATTAAGTGATTCGGCTGCAGTCGAGCCGTCTTAGGGAAATCACTCGAGTCGAGTTGAGACATAAGGGTCAGTATAGGGTCGAATAAAGTCGCAGTGTGCATTTTAGTAGAGTCGAGTGAGCAGTTTTTGCCACCCGGCTTGGATATGGTGCTAGGCATTCCGTATCCCCTCCCGAAGCGTTGGTGGTATAGCGGTTAGAATAGTTGCCTTCCAAGCAATTGACCCGGGTTCAACTCCCGGCCAACGCATTTTGTTAATTTTTTTATTTAATTTCGGTTTCTTTAAATGGTGCTCGTGCGTATTATGTATCTCAGTGCATTAACTGTGATAATTAACCAGAGTATTACGACTTACCGTATTAAGTGATTCGGCTGCAGTCGAGCCGTCTCAGGGAAATCACTCGAGTCGAGTTGAGACATAAGGGTCAGTATAGGGTCGAATAAAGTCGCAGTGTGCATTTTAGTAGAGTCGAGTGAGCAGTTTTTGCCACCCGGCTTGGATATGGTGCTAGGCATTCCGTATCCCCTCCCGAAGCGTTGGTGGTATAGCGGTTAGAATAGTTGCCTTCCAAGCAATTGACCCGGCTTCAACTCCCGGCCAACGCATTTTGTTTAATTTTTTATTTAATTTCGGTTTCTTTAAATGGTGCTCGTGCGTATTATGTATCTCAGTGCATTAACTGTGATAATTAACCAGAGTATTACGACTTACCGTATTAAGTTATTCGGCTGCAGTCGAGCCGTCTTAGGGAAATCACTCGAGTCGAGTTGAGACATAAGGGTCAGTATAGGGTCAAATAAAGTCGCAGTGTGCATTTTAGTAGAGTCGAGTGAGCAGTTTTTGCCACCCGGCTTGGATATGGTGCTAGGCATTCCGTATCCCCTCCCGAAGCGTTGGCGGTATAGCGGTTAGAATAGTTGCCTTCCAAGCAATTGACCCGGGTTCAACTCCCGGCCAACGCATTTTGTTTAATTTTGTATTTAATTTCGGTTTCTTTAAATGGTGCTCGTGCGTATTATGTATCTCAGTGCATTAACTGTGATAATTAACCAGAGTATTACGACTTACCGTATTAAGTGATTCGGCTGCAGTCGAGCCGTCTTAGGGAAATCACTCGAGTCGAGTTGAGACATAAGGGTTAGTATAGGATCGAATAAAGTCGCAGTGTGCATTTTAGTAGAGTCGAGTGAGCAGTTTTTGCCACCCGGCTTGGATATGGTGCTAGGCATTCCGTATCCCCTCCCGAAGCGTTGGTGGTATAGCGGTTAGTATAGTTGCCTTCCAAGCAATTGACCCGGGTTCAACTCCCGGCCAACGCATTTTGTTTAATTTTGTATTTAATTTCGGTTTCTTTAAATGGTGCTCGTGCGTATTATGTATCTCAGTGCATTAACTGTGATAATTAACCAGAGTATTACGACTTACCGTATTAAGTGATTCGGCTGCAGTCGAGCCGTCTTAGGGAAATCACTCGAGTCGAGTTGAGACATAAGGGTCAGTATAGGGTCGAATAAAGTCGCAGTGTGCATTTTAGTAGAGTCGAGTGAGCAGTTTTTGCCACCCGGCTTGGATATGGTGCTAGGCATTCCGTATCCCCTCCCGAAGCGTTGGTGGTATAGCGGTTAGAATAGTTGCCTTCCAAGCAATTGACCCGGGTTCAACTCCCGGCCAACGCATTTTGTTTAATTTTTTATTTAATTTCGGTTTCTGTAAATGGTGCTCGTGCGTATTATGTATCTCAGTGCATTAACTGTGATAATTAACCAGAGTATTACGACTTACCGTATTAAGTGATTCGGCTGCAGTCGAGCCGTCTTAGGGAAATCACTCGAGTCGAGTTGAGACATAAGGGTCAATATAGGGTCGAATAAAGTCGCAGTGTGCATTTTAGTAGAGTCAAGTGAGCAGTTTTTGCCACCCGGCTTGGATATGGTGCTAGGCATTCCGTATCCCCTCCCGAAGCGTTGGTGGTATAGCGGTTAGAATAGTTGCCTTCCAAGCAATTGACCCGGGTTCAACTCCCGGCCAACGCATATTGTTTAATTTTGTGTTTAATTTCGGTTTCTTTAAATGGTGCTCGTGCGTATTATGTATCTCAGTGCATTAACTGTGATAATTAACCAGAGTATTACGACTTACCGTATTAAGTGATTCGGCTGCAGTCGAGCCGTCTGAGGGAAATCACTCGAGTCGAGTTGAGACATAAGGGTCAGTATAGGGTCGAATAAAGTAGCAGTGTGCATTTTAGTAGAGTCGAGTGAGCAGTTTTTGCCACCCGGCTTGGATATAGTGCTAGGCATTCCGTATCCCCTTCCGAAGCGTTGGTGGTATAGCGGTTAGAATAGTTGCCTTCCAAGCAATTGACCCGGGTTCAACTCCCGGCCAACGCATTTTGTTTAATTTTGTATTTAATTTCGGTTTCTTTAAATGGTGCTCGTGCGTATTATGTATCTCAGTGCATTAACTGTGATAATTAACCAGAGTATTACGACTTACCGTATTAAGTGATTCGGCTGCAGTCGAGCCGTCTTAGGGAAATCACTCGAGTCGAGTTGAGACATAAGGGTCAGTATAGGGTCGAATAAAGTCGCAGTGTGCATTTTAGTAGAGTCGAGTGAGCAGTTTTTGCCACCCGGCTTGGATATGGTGCTAGGCATTCCGTATCCCCTCCCGAAGCGTTGGTGGTATAGCGGTTAGAATAGTTGCCTTCCAAGCAGTTGACCCGGGTTCAACTCCCGGCCAACGCATTTTGTTTAATTTTGTATTTAATTTCGGTTTCTTTAAATGGTGCTCGTGCGTATTATGTATCTCAGTGCATTAACTGTGATAATTAACCAGAGTATTACGACTTACCGTATTAAGTGATTCGGCTGCAGTCGAGCCGTCTTAGGGAAATCACTCGAGTCGAGTTGAGACATAAGGGTCAGTATAGGGTCGAATAAAGTCGCAGTGTGCATTTTAGTAGAGTCGAGTGAGCAGTTGTTGCCACCCGGCTTGGATATGGTGCTAGGCATTCCGTATCCCCTCCCGAAGCGTTGGTGGTATAGCGGTTAGAATAGTTGCCTTCCAAGCAATTGACCCGGCTTCAACTCCCGGCCAACGCATTTTGTTTAATTTTTTATTTAATTTCGGTTTCTTTAAATGCTGCTCGTGCGTATTATGTATCTCAGTGCATTAACTGTGATAATTAACCAGAGTATTACGACTTACCGTATTAAGTTATTCGGCTGCAGTCGAGCCGTCTTAGGGAAATCACTCGAGTCGAGTTGAGACATAAGGGTCAGTATAGGGTCGAATAAAGTCGCAGTGTGCATTTTAGTAGAGTCGAGTGAGCAGTTTTTGCCACCCGGCTTGGATATGGTGCTAGGCATTCCGTATCCCCTCCCGAAGCGTTGGTGGTATAGCGGTTAGAATAGTTGCCTTCCAAGCAATTGACCCGGGTTCAACTCCTGGCCAACGCATTTTGTTTAATTTTGTATTTAATTTCGGTTTCTTTAAATGGTGCTCGTGTGTATTATGTAGCTCAGTGAATTAACTGTGATAATTAACCAGAGTATTACGACTTACCGTATTAAGTGATTCGGCTGCAGTCGAGCCGTCTTAGGGAAATCACTCGAGTCGAGTTGAGACATAAGGGTCAGTATAGGGTCGAATAAAGTCGCAGTGTGCATTTTAGTAGAGTCGAGTGAGCAGTTTTTGCCACCCGGCTTGGATATGGTGCTAGGCATTCCGTATCCCCTCCCGAAGCGTTGGTGGTATAGCGGTTAGTATAGTTGCCTTCCAAGCAATTGACCCGGGTTCAACTCCCGGCCAACGCATTTTGTTTAATTTTGTATTTAATTTCGGTTTCTTTAAATGGTGCTCGTGCGTATTATGTATCTCAGTGCATTAACTGTGATAATTAACCAGAGTATTACGACTTACCGTATTAAGTGATTCGGCTGCAGTCGAGCCGTCTTAGGGAAATCACTCGAGTCGAGTTGAGACATAAGGGTCAGTATAGGGTCGAATAAAGTCGCAGTGTGCATTTTAGTAGAGTCGAGTGAGCAGTTTTTGCCACCCGGCTTGGATATGGTGCTAGGCATTCCGTATCCCCTCCCGAAGCGTTGGTGGTATAGCGGTTAGAATAGTTGCCTTCCAAGCAATTGACCCGGGTTCAACTCCCGGCCAACGCATTTTGTTTAATTTTGTATTTAATTTCGGTTTCTGTAAATGGTGCTCGTGCGTATTATGTATCTCAGTGCATTAACTGTGATAATTAACCAGAGTATTACGACTTACCGTATTAAGTGATTCGGCTGCAGTCGAGCCGTCTTAGGGAAATCACTCGAGTCGAGTTGAGACATAAGGGTCAATATAGGGTCGAATAAAGTCGCAGTGTGCATTTTAGTAGAGTCGAGTGAGCAGTTTTAGCCACCCGGCTTGGATATGGTGCTAGGCATTCCGTATCCCCTCCCGAAGCGTTGGTGGTATAGCGGTTAGAATAGTTGCCTTCCAAGCAATTGACCCGGGTTCAACTCCCGGCCAACGCATATTGTTTAATTTTGTATTTAATTTCGGTTTCTTTAAATGGTGCTCGTGCGTATTATGTATCTCAGTGCATTAACTGTGATAATTAACCAGAGTATTACGACTTACCGTATTAAGTGATTCGGCTGCAGTCGAGCCGTCTGAGGGAAATCACTCGAGTCGAGTTGAGACATAAGGGTCAGTATAGGGTCGAATAAAGTAGCAGTGTGCATTTTAGTAGAGTCGAGTGAGCAGTTTTTGCCACCCGGCTTGGATATAGTGCTAGGCATTCCGTATCCCCTTCCGAAGCGTTGGTGGTATAGCGGTTAGAATAGTTGCCTTCCAAGCAATTGACCCGGGTTCAACTCCCGGCCAACGCATTTTGTTTAATTTTGTATTTAATTTCGGTTTCTTTAAATGGTGCTCGTGCGTATTATGTATCTCAGTGCATTAACTGTGATAATTAACCAGAGTATTACGACTTACCGTATTAAGTGATTCGGCTGCAGTCGAGCCGTCTTAGGGAAATCACTCGAGTCGAGTTGAGACATAAGGGTCAGTATAGGGTCGAATAAAGTCGCAGTGTGCATTTTAGTAGAGTCGAGTGAGCAGTTTTTGCCACCCGGCTTGGATATGGTGCTAGGCATTCCGTATCCCCTCCCGAAGCGTTGGTGGTATAGCGGTTAGAATAGTTGCCTTTCCAAGCAGTTGACCCGGGTTCAACTCCCGGCCAACGCATTTTGTTTAATTTTGTATTTAATTTCGGTTTCTTTAAATGGTGCTCGTGCGTATTATGTATCTCAGTGCATTAACTGTGATAATTAACCAGAGTATTACGACTTACCGTATTAAGTGATTCGGCTGCAGTCGAGCCGTCTTAGGGAAATCACTCGAGTCGAGTTGAGACATAAGGGTCAGTATAGGGTCGAATAAAGTCGCAGTGTGCATTTTAGTAGAGTCGAGTGAGCAGTTTTTGCCACCCGGCTTGGATATGGTGCTAGGCATTCCGTATCCCCTCCCGAAGCGTTGGTGGTATAGCGGTTAGAATAGTTGCCTTCCAAGCAATTGACCCGGGCTTCAACTCCCGGCCAACGCATTTTGTTTAATTTTGTATTTAATTTCGGTTTCTTTAAATGGCTGCTCGTGCGTATTATGTATCTCAGTGCATTAACTGTGATAATTAACCAGAGTATTACGACTTACCGTATTAAGTGATTCGGCTGCAGTCGAGCCGTCTTAGGGAAATCACTCGAGTCGAGTTGAGACATAAGGGTCAGTATAGGGTCGAATAAAGTCGCAGTGTGCATTTTAGTAGAGTCGAGTGAGCAGTTTTTGCCACCCGGCTTGGATATGGTGCTAGGCATTCCGTATCCCCTCCCGAAGCGTTGGTGGTATAGCGGTTAGAATAGTTGCCTTCCAAGCAATTGACCCGGGTTCAACTCCCGGCCAACGCATTTTGTTTAATTTTGTATTTAATTTCGGTTTCTTTAAATGGTGCTCGTGCGTATTATGTATCTCAGTGCATTAACTGTGATAATTAACCAGAGTATTACGACTTACCGTATTAAGTGATTCGGCTGCAGTCGAGCCGTCTTAGGGAAATCACTCGAGTCGAGTTGAGACATAAGGGTCAGTATAGGGTCGAATAAAGTCGCAGTGTGCATTTTAGTAGAGTCGAGTGAGCAGTTTTTGCCACCCGGCTTGGATATGGTGCTAGGCATTCCGTATCCCCTCCCGAAGCGTTGGTGGTATAGCGGTTAGAATAGTTGCCTTCCAAGCAATTGACCCGGGTTCAACTCCCGGCCAACGCATTTTGTTTAATTTTGTATTTAATTTCGGTTTCTTTAAATGGTGCTCGTGCGTATTATGTATCTCAGTGCATTAACTGTGATAATTAACCAGAGTATTACGACTTACCGTATTAAGTGATTCGGCTGCAGTCGAGCCGTCTTAGGGAAATCACTCGAGTCGAGTTGAGACATAAGGGTCAGTATAGGGTCGAATAAAGTCGCAGTGTGCATTTTAGTAGAGTCGAGTGAGCAGTTTTTGCCACCCGGCTTGGATATGGTGCTAGGCATTCCGTATCCCCTCCCGAAGCGTTGGTGGTATAGCGGTTAGAATAGTTGCCTTCCAAGCAATTGACCCGGGTTCAACTCCCGGCCAACGCATTTTGTTTAATTTTGTATTTAATTTCGGTTTCTTTAAATGGTGCTCGTGCGTATTATGTATCTCAGTGCATTAACTGTGATAATTAACCAGAGTATTACGACTTACCGTATTAAGTGATTCGGCTGCAGGTCGAGCCGTCTTAGGGGAAATCACTCGAGTCGAGTTGAGACATAAGGGTCAGTATAGGGTCGAATAAAGTCGCAGTGTGCATTTTAGTAGAGTCGAGTGAGCAGTTTTTGCCACCCGGCTTGGATATGGTGCTAGGCATTCCGTATCCCCTCCCGAAGCGTTGGTGGTATAGCGGTTAGAATAGTTGCCTTCCAAGCAATTGACCCGGGTTCAACTCCCGGCCAACGCATTTTGTTTAATTTTGTATTTAATTTCGGTTTCTTTAAATGGTGCTCGTGCGTATTATGTATCTCAGTGCATTAACTGTGATAATTAACCAGAGTATTACGACTTACCGTATTAAGTGATTCGGCTGCAGTCGAGCCGTCTTAGGGAAATCACTCGAGTCGAGTTGAGACATAAGGGTCAGTATAGGGTCGAATAAAGTCGCAGTGTGCATTTTAGTAGAGTCGAGTGAGCAGTTTTTGCCACCCGGCTTGGATATGGTGCTAGGCATTCCGTATCCCCTCCCGAAGCGTTGGTGGTATAGCGGTTAGAATAGTTGCCTTCCAAGCAATTGACCCGGGTTCAACTCCCGGCCAACGCATTTTGTTTAATTTTGTATTTAATTTCGGTTTCTTTAAATGGTGCTCGTGCGTATTATGTATCTCAGTGCATTAACTGTGATAATTAACCAGAGTATTACGACTTACCGTATTAAGTGATTCGGCTGCAGTCGAGCCGTCTTAGGGAAATCACTCGAGTCGAGTTGAGACATAAGGGTCAGTATAGGGTCGAATAAAGTCGCAGTGTGCATTTTAGTAGAGTCGAGTGAGCAGTTTTTGCCACCTCGGCTTGGATATGGTGCTAGGCATTCCGTATCCCCTCCCGAAGCGTTGGTGGTATAGCGGTTAGAATAGTTGCCTTCCAAGCAATTGACCCGGGTTCAACTCCCGGCCAACGCATTTTGTTTAATTTTGTATTTAATTTCGGTTTCTTTAAATGGTGCTCGTGCGTATTATGTATCTCAGTGCATTAACTGTGATAATTAACCAGAGTATTACGACTTACCGTATTAAGTGATTCGGCTGCAGTCGAGCCGTCTTAGGGAAATCACTCGAGTCGAGTTGAGACATAAGGGTCAGTATAGGGTCGAATAAAGTCGCAGTGTGCATTTTAGTAGAGTCGAGTGAGCAGTTTTTGCCACCCGGCTTGGATATGGTGCTAGGCATTCCGTATCCCCTCCCGAAGCGTTGGTGGTATAGCGGTTAGAATAGTTGCCTTCCCAAGCAATTGACCCGGGTTCAACTCCCGGCCAACGCATTTTGTTTAATTTTGTATTTAATTTCGGTTTCTTTAAATGGTGCTCGTGCGTATTATGTATCTCAGTGCATTAACTGTGATAATTAACCAGAGTATTACGACTTACCGTATTAAGTGATTCGGCTGCAGTCGAGCCGTCTTAGGGAAATCACTCGAGTCGAGTTGAGACATAAGGGTCAGTATAGGGTCGAATAAAGTCGCAGTGTGCATTTTAGTAGAGTCGAGTGAGCAGTTTTTGCCACCCGGCTTGGATATGGTGCTAGGCATTCCGTATCCCCTCCCGAAGCGTTGGTGGTATAGCGGTTAGAATAGTTGCCTTCCAAGCAATTGACCCGGGTTCAACTCCCGGCCAACGCATTTTGTTTAATTTTGTATTTAATTTCGGTTTCTTTAAATGGTGCTCGTGCGTATTATGTATCTCAGTGCATTAACTGTGATAATTAACCAGAGTATTACGACTTACCGTATTAAGTGATTCGGCTGCAGTCGAGCCGTCTTAGGGAAATCACTCGAGTCGAGTTGAGACATAAGGGTCAGTATAGGGTCGAATAAAGTCGCAGTGTGCATTTTAGTAGAGTCGAGTGAGCAGTTTTTGCCACCCGGCTTGGATATGGTGCTAGGCATTCCGTATCCCCTCCCGAAGCGTTGGTGGTATAGCGGTTAGAATAGTTGCCTTCCAAGCAATTGACCCGGGTTCAACTCCCGGCCAACGCATTTTGTTTAATTTTGTATTTAATTTCGGTTTCTTTAAATGGTGCTCGTGCGTATTATGTATCTCAGTGCATTAACTGTGATAATTAACCAGAGTATTACGACTTACCGTATTAAGTGATTCGGCTGCAGTCGAGCCGTCTTAGGGAAATCACTCGAGTCGAGTTGAGACATAAGGGTCAGTATAGGGTCGAATAAAGTCGCAGTGTGCATTTTAGTAGAGTCGAGTGAGCAGTTTTTGCCACCCGGCTTGGATATGGTGCTAGGCATTCCGTATCCCCTCCCGAAGCGTTGGTGGTATAGCGGTTAGAATAGTTGCCTTCCAAGCAATTGACCCGGGTTCAACTCCCGGCCAACGCATTTTGTTTAATTTTGTATTTAATTTCGGTTTCTTTAAATGGTGCTCGTGCGTATTATGTATCTCAGTGCATTAACTGTGATAATTAACCAGAGTATTACGACTTACCGTATTAAGTGATTCGGCTGCAGTCGAGCCGTCTTAGGGAAATCACTCGAGTCGAGTTGAGACATAAGGGTCAGTATAGGGTCGAATAAAGTCGCAGTGTGCATTTTAGTAGAGTCGAGTGAGCAGTTTTTGCCACCCGGCTTGGATATGGTGCTAGGCATTCCGTATCCCCTCCCGAAGCGTTGGTGGTATAGCGGTTAGAATAGTTGCCTTCCAAGCAATTGACCCGGGTTCAACTCCCGGCCAACGCATTTTGTTTAATTTTGTATTTAATTTCGGTTTCTTTAAATGGTGCTCGTGCGTATTATGTATCTCAGTGCATTAACTGTGATAATTAACCAGAGTATTACGACTTACCGTATTAAGTGATTCGGCTGCAGTCGAGCCGTCTTAGGGAAATCACTCGAGTCGAGTTGAGACATAAGGGTCAGTATAGGGTCGAATAAAGTCGCAGTGTGCATTTTAGTAGAGTCGAGTGAGCAGTTTTTGCCACCCGGCTTGGATATGGTGCTAGGCATTCCGTATCCCCTCCCGAAGCGTTGGTGGTATAGCGGTTAGAATAGTTGCCTTCCAAGCAATTGACCCGGGTTCAACTCCCGGCCAACGCATTTTGTTTAATTTTGTATTTAATTTCGGTTTCTTTAAATGGTGCTCGTGCGTATTATGTATCTCAGTGCATTAACTGTGATAATTAACCAGAGTATTACGACTTACCGTATTAAGTGATTCGGCTGCAGTCGAGCCGTCTTAGGGAAATCACTCGAGTCGAGTTGAGACATAAGGGTCAGTATAGGGTCGAATAAAGTCGCAGTGTGCATTTTAGTAGAGTCGAGTGAGCAGTTTTTGCCACCCGGCTTGGATATGGTGCTAGGCATTCCGTATCCCCTCCCGAAGCGTTGGTGGTATAGCGGTTAGAATAGTTGCCTTCCAAGCAATTGACCCGGGTTCAACTCCCGGCCAACGCATTTTGTTTAATTTTGTATTTAATTTCGGTTTCTTTAAATGGTGCTCGTGCGTATTATGTATCTCAGTGCATTAACTGTGATAATTAACCAGAGTATTACGACTTACCGTATTAAGTGATTCGGCTGCAGTCGAGCCGTCTTAGGGAAATCACTCGAGTCGAGTTGAGACATAAGGGTCAGTATAGGGTCGAATAAAGTCGCAGTGTGCATTTTAGTAGAGTCGAGTGAGCAGTTTTTGCCACCCGGCTTGGATATGGTGCTAGGCATTCCGTATCCCCTCCCGAAGCGTTGGTGGTATAGCGGTTAGAATAGTTGCCTTCCAAGCAATTGACCCGGGTTCAACTCCCGGCCAACGCATTTTGTTTAATTTTGTATTTAATTTCGGTTTCTTTAAATGGTGCTCGTGCGTATTATGTATCTCAGTGCATTAACTGTGATAATTAACCAGAGTATTACGACTTACCGTATTAAGTGATTCGGCTGCAGTCGAGCCGTCTTAGGGAAATCACTCGAGTCGAGTTGAGACATAAGGGTCAGTATAGGGTCGAATAAAGTCGCAGTGTGCATTTTAGTAGAGTCGAGTGAGCAGTTTTTGCCACCCGGCTTGGATATGGTGCTAGGCATTCCGTATCCCCTCCCGAAGCGTTGGTGGTATAGCGGTTAGAATAGTTGCCTTCCAAGCAATTGACCCGGGTTCAACTCCCGGCCAACGCATTTTGTTTAATTTTGTATTTAATTTCGGTTTCTTTAAATGGTGCTCGTGCGTATTATGTATCTCAGTGCATTAACTGTGATAATTAACCAGAGTATTACGACTTACCGTATTAAGTGATTCGGCTGCAGTCGAGCCGTCTTAGGGAAATCACTCGAGTCGAGTTGAGACATAAGGGTCAGTATAGGGTCGAATAAAGTCGCAGTGTGCATTTTAGTAGAGTCGAGTGAGCAGTTTTTGCCACCCGGCTTGGATATGGTGCTAGGCATTCCGTATCCCCTCCCGAAGCGTTGGTGGTATAGCGGTTAGAATAGTTGCCTTCCAAGCAATTGACCCGGGTTCAACTCCCGGCCAACGCATTTTGTTTAATTTTGTATTTAATTTCGGTTTCTTTAAATGGTGCTCGTGCGTATTATGTATCTCAGTGCATTAACTGTGATAATTAACCAGAGTATTACGACTTACCGTATTAAGTGATTCGGCTGCAGTCGAGCCGTCTTAGGGAAATCACTCGAGTCGAGTTGAGACATAAGGGTCAGTATAGGGTCGAATAAAGTCGCAGTGTGCATTTTAGTAGAGTCGAGTGAGCAGTTTTTGCCACCCGGCTTGGATATGGTGCTAGGCATTCCGTATCCCCTCCCGAAGCGTTGGTGGTATAGCGGTTAGAATAGTTGCCTTCCAAGCAATTGACCCGGGTTCAACTCCCGGCCAACGCATTTTGTTTAATTTTGTATTTAATTTCGGTTTCTTTAAATGGTGCTCGTGCGTATTATGTATCTCAGTGCATTAACTGTGATAATTAACCAGAGTATTACGACTTACCGTATTAAGTGATTCGGCTGCAGTCGAGCCGTCTTAGGGAAATCACTCGAGTCGAGTTGAGACATAAGGGTCAGTATAGGGTCGAATAAAGTCGCAGTGTGCATTTTAGTAGAGTCGAGTGAGCAGTTTTTGCCACCCGGCTTGGATATGGTGCTAGGCATTCCGTATCCCCTCCCGAAGCGTTGGTGGTATAGCGGTTAGAATAGTTGCCTTCCAAGCAATTGACCCGGGTTCAACTCCCGGCCAACGCATTTTGTTTAATTTTGTATTTAATTTCGGTTTCTTTAAATGGTGCTCGTGCGTATTATGTATCTCAGTGCATTAACTGTGATAATTAACCAGAGTATTACGACTTACCGTATTAAGTGATTCGGCTGCAGTCGAGCCGTCTTAGGGAAATCACTCGAGTCGAGTTGAGACATAAGGGTCAGTATAGGGTCGAATAAAGTCGCAGTGTGCATTTTAGTAGAGTCGAGTGAGCAGTTTTTGCCACCCGGCTTGGATATGGTGCTAGGCATTCCGTATCCCCTCCCGAAGCGTTGGTGGTATAGCGGTTAGAATAGTTGCCTTCCAAGCAATTGACCCGGGTTCAACTCCCGGCCAACGCATTTTGTTTAATTTTGTATTTAATTTCGGTTTCTTTAAATGGTGCTCGTGCGTATTATGTATCTCAGTGCATTAACTGTGATAATTAACCAGAGTATTACGACTTACCGTATTAAGTGATTCGGCTGCAGTCGAGCCGTCTTAGGGAAATCACTCGAGTCGAGTTGAGACATAAGGGTCAGTATAGGGTCGAATAAAGTCGCAGTGTGCATTTTAGTAGAGTCGAGTGAGCAGTTTTTGCCACCCGGCTTGGATATGGTGCTAGGCATTCCGTATCCCCTCCCGAAGCGTTGGTGGTATAGCGGTTAGAATAGTTGCCTTCCAAGCAATTGACCCGGGTTCAACTCCCGGCCAACGCATTTTGTTTAATTTTGTATTTAATTTCGGTTTCTTTAAATGGTGCTCGTGCGTATTATGTATCTCAGTGCATTAACTGTGATAATTAACCAGAGTATTACGACTTACCGTATTAAGTGATTCGGCTGCAGTCGAGCCGTCTTAGGGAAATCACTCGAGTCGAGTTGAGACATAAGGGTCAGTATAGGGTCGAATAAAGTCGCAGTGTGCATTTTAGTAGAGTCGAGTGAGCAGTTTTTGCCACACCGGCTTGGATATGGTGCTAGGCATTCCGTATCCCCTCCCGAAGCGTTGGTGGTATAGCGGTTAGAATAGTTGCCTTCCAAGCAATTGACCCGGGTTCAACTCCCGGCCAACGCATTTTGTTTAATTTTGTATTTAATTTCGGTTTCTTTAAATGGTGCTCGTGCGTATTATGTATCTCAGTGCATTAACTGTGATAATTAACCAGAGTATTACGACTTACCGTATTAAGTGATTCGGCTGCAGTCGAGCCGTCTTAGGGAAATCACTCGAGTCGAGTTGAGACATAAGGGTCAGTATAGGGTCGAATAAAGTCGCAGTGTGCATTTTAGTAGAGTCGAGTGAGCAGTTTTTGCCACCCGGCTTGGATATGGTGCTAGGCATTCCGTATCCCCTCCCGAAGCGTTGGTGGTATAGCGGTTAGAATAGTTGCCTTCCAAGCAATTGACCCGGGTTCAACTCCCGGCCAACGCATTTTGTTTAATTTTGTATTTAATTTCGGTTTCTTTAAATGGTGCTCGTGCGTATTATGTATCTCAGTGCATTAACTGTGATAATTAACCAGAGTATTACGACTTACCGTATTAAGTGATTCGGCTGCAGTCGAGCCGTCTTAGGGAAATCACTCGAGTCGAGTTGAGACATAAGGGTCAGTATAGGGTCGAATAAAGTCGCAGTGTGCATTTTAGTAGAGTCGAGTGAGCAGTTTTTGCCACCCGGCTTGGATATGGTGCTAGGCATTCCGTATCCCCTCCCGAAGCGTTGGTGGTATAGCGGTTAGAATAGTTGCCTTCCAAGCAATTGACCCGGGTTCAACTCCCGGCCAACGCATTTTGTTTAATTTTGTATTTAATTTCGGTTTCTTTAAATGGTGCTCGTGCGTATTATGTATCTCAGTGCATTAACTGTGATAATTAACCAGAGTATTACGACTTACCGTATTAAGTGATTCGGCTGCAGTCGAGCCGTCTTAGGGAAATCACTCGAGTCGAGTTGAGACATAAGGGTCAGTATAGGGTCGAATAAAGTCGCAGTGTGCATTTTAGTAGAGTCGAGTGAGCAGTTTTTGCCACCCGGCTTGGATATGGTGCTAGGCATTCCGTATCCCCTCCCGAAGCGTTGGTGGTATAGCGGTTAGAATAGTTGCCTTCCAAGCAATTGACCCGGGTTCAACTCCCGGCCAACGCATTTTGTTTAATTTTGTATTTAATTTCGGTTTCTTTAAATGGTGCTCGTGCGTATTATGTATCTCAGTGCATTAACTGTGATAATTAACCAGAGTATTACGACTTACCGTATTAAGTGATTCGGCTGCAGTCGAGCCGTCTTAGGGAAATCACTCGAGTCGAGTTGAGACATAAGGGTCAGTATAGGGTCGAATAAAGTCGCAGTGTGCATTTTAGTAGAGTCGAGTGAGCAGTTTTTGCCACCCGGCTTGGATATGGTGCTAGGCATTCCGTATCCCCTCCCGAAGCGTTGGTGGTATAGCGGTTAGAATAGTTGCCTTCCAAGCAATTGACCCGGGTTCAACTCCCGGCCAACGCATTTTGTTTAATTTTGTATTTAATTTCGGTTTCTTTAAATGGTGCTCGTGCGTATTATGTATCTCAGTGCATTAACTGTGATAATTAACCAGAGTATTACGACTTACCGTATTAAGTGATTCGGCTGCAGTCGAGCCGTCTTAGGGAAATCACTCGAGTCGAGTTGAGACATAAGGGTCAGTATAGGGTCGAATAAAGTCGCAGTGTGCATTTTAGTAGAGTCGAGTGAGCAGTTTTTGCCACCCGGCTTGGATATGGTGCTAGGCATTCCGTATCCCCTCCCGAAGCGTTGGTGGTATAGCGGTTAGAATAGTTGCCTTCCAAGCAATTGACCCGGGTTCAACTCCCGGCCAACGCATTTTGTTTAATTTTGTATTTAATTTCGGTTTCTTTAAATGGTGCTCGTGCGTATTATGTATCTCAGTGCATTAACTGTGATAATTAACCAGAGTATTACGACTTACGTATTAAGTGATTCGGCTGCAGTCGAGCCGTCTTAGGGAAATCACTCGAGTCGAGTTGAGACATAAGGGTCAGTATAGGGTCGAATAAAGTCGGCAGTGTGCATTTTAGTAGAGTCGAGTGAGCAGTTTTTGCCACCCGGCTTGGATATGGTGCTAGGCATTCCGTATCCCCTCCCGAAGCGTTGGTGGTATAGCGGTTAGAATAGTTGCCTTCCAAGCAATTGACCCGGGTTCAACTCCCGGCCAACGCATTTTGTTTAATTTTGTATTTAATTTCGGTTTCTTTAAATGGTGCTCGTGCGTATTATGTATCTCAGTGCATTAACTGTGATATTAACCAGAGTATTACGACTTACCGTATTAAGTGATTCGGCTGCAGTCGAGCCGTCTTAGGGAAATCACTCGAGTCGAGTTGAGACATAAGGGTCAGTATAGGGTCGAATAAAGTCGCAGTGTGCATTTTAGTAGAGTCGAGTGAGCAGTTTTTTGCCACCCGGCTTGGATATGGTGCTAGGCATTCCGTATCCCCTCCCGAAGCGTTGGTGGTATAGCGGTTAGAATAGTTGCCTTCCAAGCAATTGACCCGGGTTCAACTCCCGGCCAACGCATTTTGTTTAATTTTGTATTTAATTTCGGTTTCTTTAAATGGTGCTCGTGCGTATTATGTATCTCAGTGCATTAACTGTGATAATTAACCAGAGTATTACGGACTTACGCGTATTAAGTGATTCGGCTGCAGTCGAGCCGTCTTAGGGAAATCACTCGAGTCGAGTTGAGACATAAGGGTCAGTATAGGGTCGAATAAAGTCGCAGTGTGCATTTTAGTAGAGTCGAGTGAGCAGTTTTTGCCACCCGGCTTGGATATGGTGCTAGGCATTCCGTATCCCCTCCCGAAGCGTTGGTGGTATAGCGGTTAGAATAGTTGCCTTCCAAGCAATTGACCCGGGTTCAACTCCCGGCCAACGCATTTTGTTTAATTTGTATTTAATTTCGGTTTCTTTAAATGGTGCTCGTGCGTATTATGTATCTCAGTGCATTAACTGTGATAATTAACCAGAGTATTACGACTTACCGTATTAAGTGATTCGGCTGCAGTCGAGCCGTCTTAGGGAAATCACTCGAGTCGAGTTGAGACATAAGGGTCAGTATAGGGTCGAATAAAGTCGCAGTGTGCATTTTAGTAGAGTCGAGTGAGCAGTTTTTGCCACCCGGCTTGGATATGGTGCTAGGCATTCCGTATCCCCTCCCCCGAAGCGTTGGTGGTATAGCGGTTAGAATAGTTGCCTTCCAAGCAATTGACCCGGGTTCAACTCCCGGCCAACGCATTTTGTTTAATTTTGTATTTAATTTCGGTTTCTTTAAATGGTGCTCGTGCGTATTATGTATCTCAGTGCATTAACTGTGATAATTAACCAGAGTATTACGACTTACCGTATTAAGTGATTCGGCTGCAGTCGAGCCGTCTTAGGGAAATCACTCGAGTCGAGTTGAGACATCAGGGTCAGTATAGGGTCGAATAAAGTCGCAGTGTGCATTTTAGTAGAGTCGAGTGAGCAGTTTTTGCCACCCGGCTTGGATATGGTGCTAGGCATTCCGTATCCCCTCCCGAAGCGTTGGTGGTATAGCGGTTAGAATAGTTGCCTTCCAAGCAATTGACCCGGGTTCAACTCCCGGCCAACGCATTTTGTTTAATTTTGTATTTAATTTCGGTTTCTTTAAATGGTGCTCGTGCGTATTATGTATCTCAGTGCATTAACTGTGATAATTAACCAGAGTATTACGACTTACCGTATTAAGTGATTCGGCTGCAGTCGAGCCGTCTTAGGAAAATCACTCGAGTCGAGTTGAGACATAAGGGTCAGTATAGGGTCGAATAAAGTCGCAGTGTGCATTTTAGTAGAGTCGAGTGAGCAGTTTTTAGCCACCCGGCTTGGATATGGTGCTAGGCATTCCGTATCCCCTCCCGAAGCGTTGGTGGTATAGCGGTTAGAATAGTTGCCTTCCAAGCAATTGACCCGGGTTCAACTCCCGGCCAACGCATTTTGTTTAATTTTGTATTTAATTTCAGTTTCTTTAAATGGTGCTCGTGCGTATTATGTATCTCAGTGCATTAACTGTGATAATTAACCAGAGTATTACGACTTACCGTATTAAGTGATTCGGCTGCAGTCGAGCCGTCTTAGGGAAATCACTCGAGTCGAGTTGAGACATCAGGGTCATTATAGGGTCGAATAAAGTCGCAGTGTGCATTTTAGTAGAGTCGAGTGAGCAGTTTTTGCCACCCGGCTTGGATATGGTGCTAGGCATTCCGTATCCCCTCCCGAAGCGTTGGTGGTATAGCGGTTAGAATAGTTGCCTTCCAAGCAATTGACCCGGGTTCAACTCCCGGCCAACGCATTTTGTTTAATTTTGTATTTAATTTCGGTTTCTTTAAATGGTGCTCGTGCGTATTATGTATCTCAGTGCATTAACTGTGATAATTAACCAGAGTATTACGACTTACCGTATTAAGTGATTCGGCTGCAGTCGAGCCGTCTTAGGGAAATCACTCGAGTCGAGTTGAGACATAAGGGTCAGTATAGGGTCGAATAAAGTCGCAGTGTGCATTTTAGTAGAGTCGAGTGAGCAGTTTTTGCCACCCGGCTTGGATATGGTGCTAGGCATTCCGTATCCCCTCCCGAAGCGTTGGTGGTATAGCGGTTAGAATAGTTGCCTTCCAAGCAATTGACCCGGGTTCAACTCCCGGCCAACGCATTTTGTTTAATTTTGTATTTAATTTCGGTTTCTTTAAATGGTGCTCGTGCGTATTATGTATCTCAGTGCATTAACTGTGATAATTAACCAGAGTATTACGACTTACCGTATTAAGTGATTCGGCTGCAGTCGAGCCGTCTTAGGGAAATCACTCGAGTCGAGTTGAGACATAAGGGTCAGTATAGGGTCGAATAAAGTCGCAGTGTGCATTTTAGTAGAGTCGAGTGAGCAGTTTTTGCCACCCGGCTTGGATATGGTGCTAGGCATTCCGTATCCCCTCCCGAAGCGTTGGTGGTATAGCGGTTAGAATAGTTGCCTTCCAAGCAATTGACCCGGGTTCAACTCCCGGCCAACGCATTTTGTTTAATTTTGTATTTAATTTCGGTTTCTTTAAATGGTGCTCGTGCGTATTATGTATCTCAGTGCATTAACTGTGATAATTAACCAGAGTATTACGACTTACCGTATTAAGTGATTCGGCTGCAGTCGAGCCGTCTTAGGGAAATCACTCGAGTCGAGTTGAGACATAAGGGTCAGTATAGGGTCGAATAAAGTCGCAGTGTGCATTTTAGTAGAGTCGAGTGAGCAGTTGTTGCCACCCGGCTTGGATATGGTGCTAGGCATTCCGTATCCCCTCCCGAAGCGTTGGTGGTATAGCGGTTAGAATAGTTGCCTTCCAAGCAATTGACCCGGGTTCAACTCCCGGCCAACGCATTTTGTTTAATTTTGTATTTAATTTCGGTTTCTTTAAATGGTGCTCGTGCGTATTATGTATCTCAGTGCCTTAACTGTGATAATTAACCAGAGTATTACGACTTACGGTATTAAGTGATTCGGCTGCAGTCGAGCCGTCTTAGGGAAATCACTCGAGTCTAGTTGAGACATAAGGGTCAGTATAGGGTCGAATAAAGTCGCAGTGTGCATTTTAGTAGAGTCGAGTGAGCAGTTTTTGCCACCCGGCTTGGATATGGTGCTAGGCATTCCGTATCACCTCCCGAAGCGTTGGTGGTATAGCGGTTAGAATAGTTGCCTTCCAAGCAATTGACCCGGGTTCAACTCCCGGCCAACGCATTTTGTTTAATTTTGTATTTAATTTCGGTTTCTTTAAATGGTGCTCGTGCGTATTATGTATCTCAGTGCATTAACTTTGATAATTAACCAGAGTATTACGACTTACCGTATTAAGTGATTCGGCTGCAGTCGAGCCGTCTTAGGGAAATCACTCGAGTCGAGTTGAGACATAAGGGTCAGTATAGGGTCGAATAAAGTCGCAGTGTGCATTTTAGTAGAGTCGAGTGAGCAGTTTTTGCCACCCGGCTTGGATATGGTGCTAGGCATTCCGTATCCCCTCCCGAAGCGTTGGTGGTATAGCGGTTAGAATAGTTGCCTTCCAAGCAATTGACCCGGGTTCAACTCCCGGCCAACGCATTTTGTTTAATTTTGTATTTAATTTCGGTTTCTTTAAATGGTGCTCGTGCGTATTATGTATCTCAGTGCATTAACTGTGATAATTAACCAGAGTATTACGACTTACCGTATTAAGTGATTCGGCTGCAGTCGAGCCGTCTTAGGGAAATCACTCGAGTCGAGTTGAGACATAAGGGTCAGTATAGGGTCGAATAAAGTCGCAGTGTGCATTTTAGTAGAGTCGAGTGAGCAGTTTTTGCCACCCGGCTTGGATATGGTGCTAGGCATTCCGTATCCCCTCCCGAAGCGTTGGTGGTATAGCGGTTAGAATAGTTGCCTTCCAAGCAATTGACCCGGGTTCAACTCCCGGCCAACGCATTTTGTTTAATTTTGTATTTAATTTCGGTTTCTTTAAATGGTGCTCGTGCGTATTATGTATCTCAGTGCATTAACTGTGATAATTAACCAGAGTATTACGACTTACCGTATTAAGTGATTCGGCTGCAGTCGAGCCGTCTTAGGGAAATCACTCGAGTCGAGTTGAGACATAAGGGTCAGTATAGGGTCGAATAAAGTCGCAGTGTGCATTTTAGTAGAGTCGAGTGAGCAGTTTTTAGCCACCCGGCTTGGATATGGTGCTAGGCATTCCGTATCCCCTCCCGAAGCGTTGGTGGTATAGCGGTTAGAATAGTTGCCTTCCAAGCAATTGACCTGGGTTCAACTCCCGGCCAACGCATTTTGTTTAATTTTGTATTTAATTTCGGTTTCTTTAAATGGTGCTCGTGCGTATTATGTATCTCAGTGCATTAACTGTGATAATTAACCAGAGTATTACGACTTACCGTATTAAGTGATTCGGCTGCAGTTGAGCCGTCTTAGGGAAATCACTCGAGTCGAGTTGAGACATAAGGGTCAGTATAGGGTCGAATAAAGTCGCAGTGTGCATTTTAGTAGAGTCGAGTGAGCAGTTTTTGCCACCCGGCTTGGATATGGTGCTAGGCATTCCGTATCCCCTCCCGAAGCGTTGGTGGTATAGCGGTTAGAATAGTTGCCTTCCAAGCAATTGACCCGGGTTCAACTCCCGGCCAACGCATTTTGTTTAATTTTGTATTTAATTTCGGTTTCTTTAAATGGTGCTCGTGCGTATTATGTATCTCAGTGCATTAACTGTGATAATTAACCAGAGTA
Source organism: Crossaster papposus (assembly GCA_037893245.1). Lineage (NCBI taxonomy): Eukaryota > Metazoa > Echinodermata > Asteroidea > Velatida > Solasteridae > Crossaster > Crossaster papposus. Next base: position 1,393,341 of record JBAIAA010000321.1, read on the forward strand.
TTACGACTTACCGTATTAAGTGATTCGGCTGCAGTCGAGCCGTCTTAGGGAAATCACTCGAGTCGAGTTGAGACATAAGGGTCAGTATAGGGTCGAATAAAGTCGCAGTGTGCATTTTAGTAGAGTCGAATGAGCAGTTTTTGCCACCCGGCTTGGATATGGTGCTAGGCATTTCGTATCCCATCCCGAAGCGTTGGTGGTATAGCGGTTAGAATAGTTGCCTTCCAAGCAATTGACCCGGGTTCAACTCCCGGCCAACGCATTTTGTTTAATTTTGTATTTAATTTCGGTTTCTTTAAATGGTGCTCGTGCGTATTATGTATCTCAGTGCATTAACTGTGATAATTAACCAGAGTATTACGACTTACCGTATTAAGTGATTCGGCTGCAGTCGAGCCGTCTTAGGGAAATCACTCGAGTCGAGTTGAGACATAAGGGTCAGTATAGGGTCGAATAAAGTCGCAGTGTGCATTTTAGTAGAGTCGAGTGAGCAGTTTTTAGCCACCCGGCTTGGATATGGTGCTAGGCATTCCGTATCCCCTCCCGAAGCGTTGGTGGTATAGCGGTTAGAATAGTTGCCTTCCAAGCAATTGACCCGGGTTCAACTCCCGGCCAACGCATTTTGTTTAATTTTGTATTTAATTTCGGTTTCTTTAAATGGTGCTCGTGCGTATTATGTATCTCAGTGCATTAACTGTGATAATTAACCAGAGTATTACGACTTACCGTATTAAGTGATTCGGCTGCAGTTGAGCCGTCTTAGGGAAATCACTCGAGTCGAGTTGAGACATAAGGGTCAGTATAGGGTCGAATAAAGTCGCAGTGTGCATTTTAGTAGAGTCGAGTGAGCAGTTTTTGCCACCCGGCTTGGATATGGTGCTAGGCATTCCGTATCCCCTCCCGAAGCGTTGGTGGTATAGCGGTTAGAATAGTTGCCTTCCAAGCAATTGACCCGGGTTCAACTCCCGGCCAACGCATTTTGTTTAATTTTGTATTTAATTTCGGTTTCTTTAAATGGTGCTCGTGCGTATTATGTATCTCAGTGCATTAACTGTGATAATTAACCAGAGTATTACGACTTACCGTATTAAGTGATTCGGCTGCAGTCGAGCCGTCTTAGGGAAATCACTCGAGTCGAGTTGAGACATAAGGGTCAGTATAGGGTCGAATAAAGTCGCAGTGTGCATTTTAGTAGAGTCGAGTGAGCAGTTTTTGCCACCCGGCTTGGATATGGTGCTAGGCATTTCGTATCCCATCCCGAAGCGTTGGTGGTATAGCGGTTAGAATAGTTGCCTTCCAAGCAATTGACCCGGGTTCAACTCCCGGCCAACGCATTTTGTTTAATTTTGTATTTAATTTCGGTTTCTTTAAATGGTGCTCGTGCGTATTATGTATCTCAGTGCATTAACTGTGATAATTAACCAGAGTATTACGACTTACCGTATTAAGTGATTCGGCTGCAGTCGAGCCGTCTTAGGGAAATCACTCGAGTCGAGTTGAGACATAAGGGTCAGTATAGGGTCGAATAAAGTCGCAGTGAGCATTTTAGTAGAGTCGAGTGAGCAGTTTTTGCCACCCGGCTTGGATATGGTGCTAGGCATTCCGTATCCCCTCCCGAAGCGTTGGTGGTATAGCGGTTAGAATAGTTGCCTTCCAAGCAATTGACCCGGGTTCAACTCCCGGCCAACGCATTTTGTTTAATTTTGTATTTAATTTCGGTTTCTTTAAATGGTGCTCGTGCGTATTATGTATCTCAGTGCATTAACTGTGATAATTAACCAGAGTATTACGACTTACCGTATTAAGTGATTCGGCTGCAGTCAAGCCGTCTTAGGGAAATCACTCGAGTCGAGTTGAGACATAAGGGTCAGTATAGGGTCGAATAAAGTCGCAGTGTGCATTTTAGTAGAGTCGAGTGAGCAGTTTTTAGCCACCCGGCTTGGATATGGTGCTAGGCATTCCGTATCCCCTCCCGAAGCGTTGGTGGTATAGCGGTTAGAATAGTTGCCTTCCAAGCAATTGACCCGGGTTCAACTCCCGGCCAACGCATTTTGTTTAATTTTGTATTTAATTTCGGTTTCTTTAAATGGTGCTCGTGCGTATTATGTATCTCAGTGCATTAACTGTGATAATTAACCAGAGTATTACGACTTACCGTATTAAGTGATTCGGCTGCAGTCGAGCCGTCTTAGGGAAATCACTCGAGTCGAGTTGAGACATAAGGGTCAGTATAGGGTCGAATAAAGTCGCAGTGTGCATTTTAGTAGAGTCGAGTGAGCAGTTTTTGCCACCCGGCTTGGATATGGTGCTAGGCATTCCGTATCCCCTCCCGAAGCGTTGGTGGTATAGCGGTTAGAATAGTTGCCTTCCAAGCAATTGACCCGGGTTCAACTGCCGGCCAACGCATTTTGTTTAATTTTGTATTTAATTTCGGTTTCTTTAAATGGTGCTCGTGCGTATTATGTATCACAGTAATTTAACT